>JAKSZU010000002.1:179015162-180515162 GCA_026018925.1 Tupaia tana
GACAACATGGTAGGATTTGGAGGGGAAAATAATTGTATTCTCAGGCATTACAATAGAGTGAAGAGGGGGGGAAATTAAATATATATAAAATGAATATATATAAAAACAAATATACAGAAGCATATAACATATATACATACATATCATCACAAGTATTTGTAATAGGTATATAAACTGTGGCAAGTTGAAAAAAATTTTGTATGTGACACAAAAAGTTCTAGAGCAGGAAATTCAGAGTGCTGAGCTTAATCTTGAGACTTTAAGAGATGGACATAAAAAATATAAATTACCAGTTTCCTCCTCAGTGAGGATGGCCCTGCTGCCAATACTCCTGAGCACTGACTGTGTACACCAGGTCTGAGGCTTCCAGAATCTTGGAGTCAGCCGGAAGTTTTCTCTGAAGTTAGAGAGACACACCAGGAACAGAATGACTCAGACATGCCAAGGAAACAACACACAGGCTTCACGAGAGCTTTCAGCAAATGTCAGCTCACTCATTTTCAGTTCCACCAGGGCCCTGTGAGGGACAGACGCTATTCTAAATGTCAGGTGTCACCATCTCTCCTAACAGTCAGAAGCTGTAAGTTGCTGAATAGAAGGACAACAGGTGGCCTGGTGGTTAAGGCACTGGATCCTACATGGCTGACTCCATGGTTCAAGTCCTGGACCTGGTGGCTTGAAAAACAGGCCTAGAGGGTGTGTACATGCCCAAAAATCTCAGAAGAGAATGGAGGAGAAGGGATTGTGATATGGTCCTCCCCCACACACCCCGGGGGGAGGGTGAGTTTTCACTTTTTCTCTCTCTGTCTTTCCCTGTCTCTCTCCAGCAAACAGATGCACCCTATGGCAAAACTGAAAACAGTATGGAAGGAGGGTGGGAGAGGAGAAGAATGTAAAGAAGGAAATTAGAGAGAAAAAATAGAGAGGTAAGACATTTGTGGGACACAGAAATGGTTTATTACCTGTTGATGATGACATATACAGTATTCTTTTTTTTTTTTTTTGAGACGTTTTTGCCATAGGGCGCGTGCACTCGCCAGACAGAGACAGAGAGACAGAAAGCGAGAAATCACCCCCCGGGGGGATGGCCACGCTGCAATCCCTTCTCCTCCATTCTCCTCCCAGGATCTTGGGCACGCATGCACACGTGCCCGGCGTGAGTTTTAAGCCACCAGGTCCAGGACGCGAACTACGGTTCAACTACGTGGGAGTCCAGCAACATAGCCATTATGCTAACTCCTGGTCCCAACATATATAGTATTCTTAACTGGACGGGTCTGAGGTATATTTCATGTTGAGTAAATTCTTTATACAAGCTAAATGATGTATAGCAATCAAATGTATAAAAATAATAATAATAATAAAAGCAATGTTATGTGCATATTAGAAAACCTTTTGAAAAATTTTTCATAATACTCCACCCATAGGCAACCACCACTAATATTTTTATATATTTTATTTCAGTATTGTTTCTACAAATATTTTTTTAACATCATTAAGATCGTTGTATGAGGAGTCTTCAATAAGTTCATGAAAAATGCATATTATGAAAAAATGCATCAATTTCAAATGATTAGGACCAAAATAAACTCAGACCTTAATTTCTTTATTTCATGAACTTTGAAGTACCACCATATATAGATTGTGTATATAAATTTTGGTACCTTAATACTACAGTGTAACATATCACTGTTATTTAAAATCTTCATGGATGTCATTTTTAATAAAAATCATTCCGTTTTTTAAAATCTAAATTAAAAAAAAAAAAGAAAAGAAAGAAATTGTTCTTATGGCTGGGCTAGCCCGTAGCACAGTGGTTAAACTCTGTGCATATGGAGACAGGTCTCATGTGGCCATCTGCAGTTTGAACCCCAGCCCTGTCATCTTGAAAAAACACACTGGGTATGTGTGCGTGCACACCCAAAATCCTAATGGGATAAAGAAATGGAAGAAAGATTGTGGTGTGACCACAGTCCATTGGAAGGTACTTTTTCTCTCTTTCTTTAGGGATTACGCATGCCCTCTGGCCATAATTTTTTTTTTTAAAGAAGCTCTTCTCTTGGGAGTTAAAAGTGTCAGGTTTTAGAAGGAAATATATAGAGAATATAGTTTAAAAGTGTATTTCAATATTCAGAGATGGGAAGTACCAGGATAATTAAAAACAAATAAATAAAAAGGGACATTTCAAAGACAATAGTGTGTTGGAGCCAGCTTGTACCAGCTCCTGATGGCCAGTTTTGAGCATCACGTCAGTGGTATCTTGAAAACTGGCAATGATGAAAGTATTTACACCATAGGAATTAGGAAATAATACAAACTGGGTTTTTTTGTTTGTTTGTTTGTTTGTTTTAACAAAGAGCTGGTCATTAAACATTTACCAGCACAACACTTGGTAAAGGTCCTATAAGCCTGAAAGTTTCTTAGCCAAGTGATCAGTGATTAATCTTACACATTTTAAAGCAGAGTAAAATTGAAGGAAATAATGGATTTTAAAGTCAGAAGATTAAGAATTATTTGTGAAAACTTTTTATGATTAGAAAACCATAACTCCCCACTTAATATATACCAAGTGTTCGCACTCTATGACTGAAACTGACGGGATAGAGGATGTACAAACACAAGAGATGGGTGTGAATGCCAGATGTGGTGTGTGTGGAGGAGTGGGGCCTGAAGGACATTTGGAGGAGGGATACGGAAACAGAGCATTGTCGGGATGGGGAGGTAGTGTTGTTATATTTTGATCAACTGGACCAGGAGAAATGTTCACCTATTGAAAAGTTCACTTTGTAAGCTAAATAATGTGATTGAATATATTTTAAAAAGTAAATAAATAAATAGATAAAATTAAGTTAAAAAAAAGAAAAACATCATAACTGAGAAGTCATACTAGGATTAAACATAAATATTGTTCTATAATTTTTCATTCTTCTCGATTAAAAGAGTAAAGTCACAGAGAGTGTACATATGTGTATGTGAGTACTTGGGGAGTATAAAACAGTAAAGTTGCTAATCTCTTTCTGATGCAAAGATATAAAAGAGCTGAGTGAGAGGAGGCCCTATAATCCTTTGGGATTGGTGAAAATCATATTTGGCAAATTGTAAGCGCGTGTCGTTAAGGCTGTACTTAAACACAGCCTGTTGACTGCCTGAGACCCTACGCACTATATTGAGTTAGGGCTAAGCTCTCCCTCATAGCACTTGGAGACATTCCCTCTTTATTTTATGGTGCTGAGGATGGAATTCTGACTACTTTTTCCTATTCCAAAGTCCTTTCCAGGAGGCTTGAGAGAATCACTCTACAAACATTAACAGACCATTGATAGCTGGATGCTACATCCTGACCCAGGTATAGTGTTTTATGATGTATTGTAAGCCTTCTTATCTCTTGGAGGAAAGCATAGACATTTTTTTGCTGATTTCTCAGGAACAGAAACTTATGCTTTTCTTTCGCCAATCACTAACATGAGAATTTCAAATTCACCTTAACCTATAACCTATAAGACCTCCCCTCCATCCCTGCTTCCAGATATCCCACCTTTTGAGGTGAGGCCAATGTAAAGGACTCTTTAGGCTAGTTGACAACTCTCCTGCTCTCAGAACTAAATAAAAGGAACTACTGTAGCTCAGCACCCTGAGAAACATACTTGTCTTTCTCCAGGTCAGTCTCTCAATTTCATGCTTAGTAATAAACCACATTAATTATTATTTCTACAGAGTTGGTTATTTCCATTGACAGCACCTAGCTCGGGCTCTCATCACTTCCCATCCAGGTGACAGGAAGTCTCCTAACTCTTTAGAAGAGTAAAGCCATAAAGATTGTACACATGTATGTATGAGAACTTGGGAAGGTGACGGGAGTATAAAACAGTAGAGTTGTTCATCTCTTTCTGATGCAAAGATATAAAAGAGCTGAATGAATGGTGGGCAGGTGGCATGGTGGTTAGGGGCACTGAACTCCCACATGGCCTCCTGTGGTTCAAGTCCTGGACCTGACCACTTGGCTTCTCACTTTCTCTCTCTCTCTCCCTCTTTCTCTCTCTCTCTCTCTCACTCCCTCCCTCTGTCCCTCTCTGGTCAAATTAAAATGAATAGATAAATAAAGTTAAATAAAAAATAATTATTTAAGGTTAAAAATATCTGACTGACAGGAGGCCCTGTAATCCTTTGGGATTGGTGAAAAGTCATATATGGCAAATTGTAAGCACATGTAGTCATCACGTACCCCTCTCCTCACCATCCACTCTGCATATTACTGAGAAAACAACCTTTCTAAAATCCATAGTATTCTCAAAACTGAGATCTATAAATACAGTCTCAAGGCTGTAAATATTCCTTATAATGATTTTTCATCATTTTCATCATTTTCAAAGATAAATGGACCTCTAACTATATAAGTGACTACCTTATAATCAACTTCTGCTTCCTAGTTTCTATGATTAAAATTAAATTTGTTCCAAATGCAGGTATGTAGAATAAGTACAAGTTTTGCAATAATTGAAGCTAAAATAACATGGATGGGCTATTAGGCATTTCCCCGCCATTGGAGGTGTAGGTGCAGACCTCCAAAGGACCTGCACTGTAGCAGTCGGAACTATAATGAAGCTGCAAGCTAGTGTATTGTTGCCCAGGCCCGATAGCATGCAAACCAATTTGCCACATTTATTAGCAATAAACACAGCTGCAAACTGTGTATTGAAGTATTTCATGTTTCCAGTTTCAGAAATAATATGATTAAGTACTCATAACATGTATATTTCCTTAATGCCAACAAGAACAATTCAAGAGAGTAAAACAGCTTTACTGAATTAGTGCCTCATTAAATGAGGTATTTAAGAATTGCTTGGTAGGAAACCTTGGCTTAAGTATGAGGCCTGATTAAAAAATTCTGAAAATTTCAGTTCTGTGCTGTATGACATTTTCTGGATCCCTATTATTAAAGTCAAAACACAGAAAGCAATTGAATATAGGCCTGTGTATAAACCCAAGGGATTTTTACTGTTGAACCCGGTACTGAACATTTAGTTTCAGCAAAACCGTATCATCTATTACATTATACTCTGATATAGCACTCATGTTTCTTTGTTTATATGTTATCTTAAAATTCATTTCAGTTTTATAGTTGTATAAGAGTATAATAATAAGTTTTATACATTGTACCTATTTTAAATTTTTTATTTACTTAAGTTTTTAATTTTCTGCATGGCACATGTGCTTGCTGGAGACAGACGGACAGAGACAGGGAAAGTGAGAAAGCACCCCCTAGGAGGATGACCACACCTCAGTCCCTTTTCTTCCGGTCCCCTCACACATGCACCCAGTTTGTTTCTCAAGTTGCCAGGTCTGGGGCTCGAACCATGCAATCAGGCATGTAGGATACAGCCACCTTAAACACCACACCAACCAGTTATCCCTACCTACACAACAGTGAAAATAATTTAAGAAAGCAGTTAAGCTCCCTCAGAATGATTACTCAAGTTTGAAAGCGCAGCTTGGGTCTTACCTCCCAACATCCTCCTTCACGTACACTTTGCTGAGCAAAGAACTATTCGTGCAGTTCACTAAACATGAAGGCCTATTTTAACACATGATTGCCTCTGTCTCAAATGCCCTTTCACTATTTCTTCACTTTACTAAAGACTGTTGACTCCTTAAAATTCTGCCCAAGAGAACTAAGAAGTTTTCTCTGAATTGCCCCCAAATACCATCTCCACCTATTACCAGTATGATTCAGGCATTTTTTCTGTGTTCCCTTAGCACTCTGATTCCTCCACTGAAGCACACCTTCAGCTATATGGTGATCCCCAGGTTACTTGGACATGTCTCAGCAGACAACATGCTCATTCAGTTCTTCCAACAAACACTGGAAGTTGACATTATTATCTCCCCTATTTTATGGATGAGAAAATGGAGGCTCAGAAAGGTAATATAACTTACCCAAGATCACAAAGACATTAGGCAATAGGATGCAGTGAAGTATAACTTGCCTACTCTATGACTTTTGTTCTTGCTACTGCATAAGACAGCATTTGGTGACTGAGAAGCAGAAAAACACATAAGGAAGTCTGTGAGCTCACCTTCAGTTTTTCCTTGAGAATTCTATTCCTTTGTAGTTTTATCATTTCATTTCTTTCTAAAACAGCCTCTCGCTGACTTTGGACAGCTTGCTAGGTAGTGAAAGAAAATAAATGCATGCCGAGTCCAGGGTTATCAACAGCAATGAAGGGATAAGACACATTTTTTTTTTGGCAGGTCAAATACATTTGCAGTCAGAAATGCATATATTAATATTATACAATGATAATTTAAAAAATGTTTTATTTACAAATAATTAGTCCATACTTACATTTCCCACCTTTCTTTCCCTGAAATGAAATTAGAAAAATATAACAATTACTTAACTTTTATTAGGCATCATGGCAGTCTTTTGACTTTCTCTGGAAGCATCGTATACTGTCGTGCCTTTCTTCCTTTGGATAAGCTCTTTGATCCAGTACCCTCTTCTGACTCACCTCCAGAATCCATATGAAAAATGTGTCTTTGTTTCTCTATGCTTTACCAGTGTTTTGTCATCTGTGAAATTGTCTGTGACTTCACTCCCTGTCCCAGTCAAATGCAGCCCTCTCACTCTGGGTTCCCATCACACTGTGCTTGTCTGTATAACCTTTGACCCTCTTTTAGATAGTAAGTTCAGACACCAGGGCATGTACTTCTGAGTCTGCAGCCCCTACCACAGCATGCAATAACCATTTACTAGATCATATTTAACTGTGTTTAGCCTCAGTGTTGGCACTGGAAAGGGAGAGCTTGAAATATTATTCTGTGATAGGGGAGGGTGGGAGGAATTGCAAGGAATAAAAATGAACCTAAGGGCTGGCCTATTGGGTTAGTCGTTAAGAGAACTGGATCCCACATGGCAACCAGGGTTCACCATCCTGGCCCTGGTGTCTTGAAAAATACACTGGGCACCTGTACATGCATGCTCCAAATCCCAACAGGATGGAGAAATGAAGAAAGAATGCAGCATGACCATGTCCCATTGAGGGAGTGCTTTTTCCTTCTCTCTGTCTCAGTCTCTCTCTCTGTGTGAGTGCACATATCTTTGGGCAATTTTAAAAAAGAATTAAAGAATGAAGCTGAAAATCCATCCTGGACCATGAGGGCATGTGAATTCATGGAGAAACCAGTCAGACTGAAGTTTAAGTGGGCAGGGGGGCTGTGGTAGAGGGAGCAGGTAAAGAAGCTCTTGTGAGCACAGAAGCATCAAGGACAATATGTCTCATGACCACACACCCCATGTATCCAGAAGAGCCTAGTTTATAACCGCTGACCCTCTGGAAGGACTAATAATACCTCCTTTCGCTCCCCAAAGTGCCCGGGTATGGAAGATAAGGTATAGCTTTTCTTGACCCAGCGAGAAGAGAGACCTACATGGAAACAAACACCTGTAAATATCTATTAGGCTCTAAAATCCTTACCTTTCATTATTATTTATTAGACCACGCCTCTAAGAGAATGTATCTACTCTTGACCAAAGTTCTAACCTTTGAGGACCTGCTCCAAATGAGTAAGAAGTCTGGGGAGCAGGCACATCTGAAACAGAATCTGATCCTTTCAAGCTGTACTGCGTAGGCCAGATAGCATTACAGAATGGGCTTCCTAGTCATGGGGCAACTACACTTCCCATATTTGTGATGGCAGTGGGATCATCACACTGTGCAATCCAGGAGATGTGTGAATGATACCCTTGGAAGTGGGTAGAGTTCAGCTGGCTTGGTGCTAAACAGCTCTCCTGCAAGAAGGCCACATAGTCCAGATTTCTAAGACAATCTACTCAAGGGTCCTGATACCCCTGGAAGTCACCCAACCTTTGCTTTCATCCCCAACAATCACTTCCCAAAGCCACATGCCAGTGCTATCGGCTAGGGCCTGCACCCCTACAGGCCCACACAATACCTTAGATATTCCAGCAGGTGGAGTTTGTCAGTTTTGGTAATCACCAGAGCAATGTCCCCACAGAAACCTCGCTGGCAGGCTCTGATGCTCTCATTCAGAAGATCTTCGTGGGCTCTTCCCCCAGAAACTCTTTCTATGTCGCTGATCACCCAGATCACTGAGCACTTATCAATGGTCTGTGAAACATACCCACAGTATGCATCAGAAGGTGAATGGCATCTTAGTTCTGGAGGGCAGGATTCCTGCATGGATCGCTAAGTCCTCCCTCTCCCTGCAGTCCCAACCTTACTGCACTCTCCATGTATCAGAGCTACTTGTGGTTTCTTGCACGTGACTTTCTCTTTTAACTCTCGAGGCCTCTGCCTATGCCACAACCTCTGCTTAGCCTCCATCTCTTCTTCAAGATTCTGCTAAGGTCCACCATGGACGAGCTGACCATACCTCCTCTGCATCTTATAACACCTGGACTTACCTACCTTAGTATCACTCGGGCAGAGTTATTGTACAGGGTCAGCCCTGTTCTGGTAGGAAAGGGCTAATTTCACCTTGAAAACCACATCACTTCAAGCACAGTGCTTCACCCATTCAAAATGCTTCATAGATGTTCGTGGCATTTATTATTGTTATTCATAATACAGAGCACATGCATACACATGAAAGAGAGAGAGAGAGAGCAAAAAATGCATCCTTTACAGGGTCCCTTCACACTGTGATCCCCTGTCCCTGGCCCTCCAAGTCATCAAAGTTTTGGGCACACATACATAGACACTGGCGTGTTTTCAGGCTACCTCAGGGATCAGAACTCAGGTCACCATATGGCTTCCAGCACTGCAGTTTGGTTGCTACCACCTATACCACCAAGCTAGGCCTTGTGGCATTATGGATTGTTAGAATTCAAGAAATCAGTCTTCCAGTCACAGAGCCATCACTGGCTTGCTTTACCTCAGTTGTTGTCTAGCGGAAATTTCTGTTTTTGCCCAACCAGTTTCTGTCATGAATCTGCCTCAAAGCTGTTACCTAGTGGCATCACTCTGATGCTTGTCCCTGCATGTTTCACCTGCTGCCACCATGTGGCAGCAGGGAGCCATAAACCATATAATAAAGCTGCAAAGGCCATTGAACATGTTATTAATAGCATAAATATTGCTTTATTAACTATGCAACTTTCAAGTGACAAGTACTTGTGCTTCCTTGTGACTTTTGTATTGTTTTGCTTGTCTCCATATAAATGAAAGATGGCCCAGCTCAGGGTTTCAGTTCATTTGTGGTTTCTCAGGATAGTGATTTGCACATATACGAGGAGTTTGTGAGCTGATCATTAAATCATTATTTGCTTTTTTACCAGTGATTTTAGCTAGCAGCACGGTGGCCCATAGAATATTTGGCAATGTCTGGAAACATCTGTAGTTGTTACAACTTGGGGGCTGCTAGCAGGTAAAATCCAAAGATGCTGCTAAACACCCCATGATGCCCAGGACAGCCCCCCTACAACAAAGAATTGCCTGGTTCAAAAGTCAAGGGGTTAAGAAACCAGTGAGTTTCAAACTTGATTTTAGCAGGGAAAACCTTTCTCAAATGAAATCTTAAGAAGAACTCTAATGTATAAGCTTGATTTTTTCAAATAAAACTGCTCTGGAGGACGATGGCAACACAGTAATAAACAGAACATTCTGCAAGGCTGACCCAGATGGGAAGGTTCTAAGTTTGTGTCTGGAGACCTCCCTGAGTGCACTGGGTATACTCACACCCATGAGCCAGAGTTAGCTAAAGCCGAGAGAGGATTGAGGAGTCAAGGCCCTTCTGGGGGTGCTGTCTCTCTTTCTCTCTCTTTTAAAACCTGATTAAATTGAAAGTTAGCGATTTGGAGCCACCATCTACTCAATTCCCCCCACCCTTGTCCTTGAATCTTGTGACTCTCATAGATCATTGCTCAGAAAGTATCAATTTCATGAGTTGGATAAACCTCTTGGATTATGAAAAAGTAAACAGGACTCAAGAGATGAAGAGACTAGTTTAGGGCCATGTACCTTGGAACCTGACCCTCCTCTATTTGTGAGTGAATTTGCATTTAAACAGGAGAATAAAAATAACTGCTGCCTCTCACTTTCCAAGTTATAATTCACTTAGAGAAGATTTGAGCTATTCAGTGTTAACACTGGGCAGCAAACTGCCTAGTCAGTTGTGGAAGGTAGTGATGACACCAGGTAGAGAGCACCTCCATACAGGGCTTCTTTCCCTACGTATTCCCCACAGTTCCAGTAAACAACACGTGCTTCATAAATTATTATGAACACCAGAAAAGGACTATACTCATAAAGGTTATCGTGTTTAAATTTCAGGCCCCACCCAGAGTTTAAGCTCCTGACTGCCAGATTTGGTAAAGCTAAAGCCAGGAGGATAGAAAAAAGCATATCTATAAAACAAAAATGACTGGACCCCTGCCACCTCTGGCTTTATCTCGCCCCAGGATAAGAATGGGCCTTGGAGTTATGTGACAAGACTAAAACTACAGGGCCATATGAATTCATAATAGCATTTAGGGACAGCAAAGCTGGCAACCAGAGAAATGGAGGAAGGGCCTCCGTGCTCAGTTCTCCCTGGAAAGAGGGCAATCTTCAGTCATTTCTTGTGAGAGGTATCACGAAACCACAAGAATGCAGGGAGCAAGGCCAAGCAGAGCATTCTGGGAACCATCCTTTCACTTGAGCCTGACCTCCTTGGAGCAAGCATTCTGAGCCAGGTCCTCTGGATTTGATAAGCTGCGCAGCACATCTGAACTAACCGCAACCAGGGCTCCTCCAGCGAGAGAGCCTGGCTGCCTCCCTCAGCAGTGGCTCCCTTGGCCTCGCCTGGAACTAGCCGAGGATGGTGATTCCACTCCAAGGGCTCCTATGGAAACTGAAGCTCACGTGGCCAGCCCTGAGCCTGCTGACCAAGAGGAATGAGGCTGGAACTGCCTTCATCTTTAAGGTAGTGGATACTACGGATATTCTGGGGTGGGAAGGAAAGGAGGGTGGTAGACAGGAGTCAGGAAATCTGCTCTCTAGTTCAAATTCTGCCACTCACTAGTTGTGTAGTCTTAGGCAAGACTGAGGCTGTCTCTGAGGCTTCCTTTCCTCATCTGTGCCACCAGAGCATAAGCTTGATTATCTATTGATACAAGTCATCATCCTGCTCTAGATCACAATTGGAAACGGCAGTCAAGCAGCTCCCTGATCCACAGGTGCTCATTTAGCACAAACCTGCAGAGTTTAAAAGAACTGAATTCTCCAGCAGCTGCGGGCTCTTCACTCCAGCCCTGTGCTCCTGCGTTCCCAGGCTGTGCCCCATAGTTCCCTCTGCCTGCCTCACCTTTCTTCCTCTATCACATGCCCTGGCCCCTTGTTCCTTCAGGTTTTCCCAAGAAGCCAAATTGATGTAGCAGTTCTACAGCCTGCAGCGACTTCTCCAGGCTTGTATTCTGTCCCTTCATTCCTCTACACACTCCTCGCTCCTTTCCCTCCAGCCACCCAGAAAGCTAATCTATTGGCTGGGATTTTTCAGATTCAGATTTTTCTTCTTAGGAATCTGAGCAGAAAGACATAAAGACTATAGCCAGATAGTAATAGGCACATGAACTAAAAGGTCTTTTAGAGACAGGGCTCAGGTGGTTGTTTTCGACTCCCATGTAGTCGACCGTGGTTCAAGTACTAGGCCCAGTGGCTTAAATTCATGCCAGGTGCATGTGCGTGTGTGCCCAAGATCCCAAGAGAATGGAGGAGAAGGGATGGCCAACCCTCCTCGGGAGTGATTTCTCACTTTCTGTCTCTGTTTCTCTGTCTTTCTGGCGAACGCATGTACCCTAAAGCAAAAGAAGCTCTAAAAGAAGAAGAAGAAGGAGAAGAAGAAGGGAAGGAAGGAAGGAAGGAAGGAACGAAACAAAACCTAAAACTAAGAGAGAAGCAGGGCTTTGCAGAGAGATGCACAAAGACAAATACAGATACAAGAGCGCATGCAGAATGGCCTCCCTGTACCATTCTGTCCCTGTTTGCTCTGCTTACTCTTAGGCCACCCCATTGCTGGCCCTTCTCCTGCATCATATACTCTTGTCTCAGCTATGAAGACTACCCTGTGATTCCTCCCTCCCCATTTCTCTGGCCAACCATATCCTGCCATTGCCTAGAGGCTTAGGACATAGAAAGTAAAAGAATATAATTCTGATTATCTCAGAAAATCCCTTAAACTGAAAGCAGGACACTCTTTGCTACTTTTGAAAGGGTGGGGAAGTTAAAGGAAGAGGGAATGAAGTCCTCTGAAAGACAATCACCTTTTTCCACATCTCATCCCTCTTGCTGTTGAAGTCACCTGTGCCTGGAATGTCCACCAGCACGACACCTTCTGGAATGAGCTCAGATTTGGGAAGAGTCACTTCCACATATTTGATCAAGGGCCAGATTTGTGTCTCAGGTGATCCTCCATCCCATTCGCGCCTCTGAGTCCGGATGTAGGGGTCCAGCCTGACTGACAGCTCTTCTGCCTAAGGAAGAAGGACAAAGTCTCAGACACAGAGACACAGCCATTCTCCCAGCTCTTCACGCCAGGTTGGCTATGATTCAGGTTCAACCAAAGTATGCCGAGTACTGGTAACAAGCAGCACTGAATGAGGAGTGTGAGGGCTAGAGTCTAAGCCTTGAGCCAGGAAGAACCCTGAGATCAGAAATTCAAGGTTTTTAACTTACTAATGAAATTAAACTCACCTAGAATGGGACTTCAGTAAAGTTATAATATCACTGGATAACAAAGTTATCTTCTAAATCCCATTAAATTCTGAAATTAATGTAATTCCTATCTGTTTTTATAAATTTTAGAAAGGATTCTGCCCACATGGGCATTTTAATAGCCAGAAAGCCAGCAATGATTATAGAACATCAATAGTAATATAGTGACCATATTTTCCAAATTGAAAATTGATCTAAAATTTGACTTTGAAAAAGGTTTTTTAAATTTATCTTCCAAGTACAAAAGTAAATCTTGATATGTATGCATCTCTAGGACTTTTTTCTAGAGTGTACATGTGCTTGCCAGAGAAAGAAGAAAGACGCCCCCCACCATGATGCATGGTCATGTTGCAATCTCATCTCCTCCATCTCTCCCTACTTTGGGAATTTGGGGCACACATGCACACATACCTAGTGTATTTCTCAAGCCACTGGGTCTGGGACTTGAACTAGATGGTAGACCATGTGGGATATAGCTATCTTAACCACCCGGCCATGGAGCCACCCTTCCAGGACATATTATAAACCCTGAATTTATAATCTCATTCACTAAGCAGGTAATTTAGTTCTCTTTGTTTCAGTGGATAATGATGTAATACTGGGAGGGAGAATTTCTAAATACAGAGGTGAAGAAGCAAATATAATATTGTTACCTTTGTGTAAATTGTGTGTATACAGATAAATTAACTAGTTTCTAATAATTCTGTTTCTTTGCAAATGTTCAGTACATGTTTTAGGTATTAGGAATATAATCACTTTTAATGGCAATATCCATTTAAATATTATAAATTAACATATATGGAAGATTTAATTCTAAGTGAAGTAAGCCAGACTATGAATGAGAGGCATTGTAGGTCCCCACTTAATATATACTGAATGTCTACACTCTATGGCAGAAACTGAAAGATTGGAAGGTATAAAATATGGAGAGCAACTGTGGATACTAGAGACTGTGGGAGGGCAATGGGCACTAGGGAGGCAGGAGGGAGGGAATTGGGGGGAAAACTCAAAACATTAAAACAGGGGCCAGCAGGTGCCATAGTGGTTAAGATATTGGATCCCACATGGTCAACTATGGTCCAAGTCCCAGACCAGGAGGCTTGAAACTCACTCCGGGCTTGTATGCAGGTGTGCCCAAAAATCCAGGGAGGAGGATGGAGAAGAGATTGTGATGTGTGCATCCTCCAGCCTGCCCCCCCAAACGGGTGATTTCTCACTTTTTCTTTCTGTCTTTCTAGTGAGCGTGTGCTCCCTATAGCAAAAATCTCTCTAAAAAATAAATCATTAAAAACAATAGTGTATGCCATAAAGATGTACAATGATTAAATGTAAATAAGAAATCATAAAATAAAATTTAAAACAAAACAAAAAATAAATGGATACTATATTTGTTTCATCTTCTATACAGACATGGGTAAGTACCTTGAAAAGATTTTATTCATTTGATTTCTTACCTGGTCAAGTATTTAACATATTTTAAGAGAAGCAAACATATTAAACTTTAACTATAATACCAAAAGTCTATGAAATTTTGATTAATTATGGAAGTAGTATTAAATATTTAAGGAAAATTTGCTATGGAATAATAATTCAGGAGATAACTGAACATTCAATTTTAGGCAATTATTAGTAATTGCTCTAATTTTATATAAAATTACCAGATTTATAAACCAAATAATAATATCTTAAAGACGATGTTTAAGATGCAGCAAAAACTATGTTTGGGGGGGTTAATTTAAAAATAAATTATGAGTACATAAAAAAGAGAGGGACAGAGGAAGCACCCCCAATGAGGTCTAGTCATACTGTAATCCTTTTTCCTCTAATTCTCCTTCCCATCAGGATCCTGGACATACACACATTCCAGGCATTTAAGCTCCTGGAGATGAGACTCAAACCCTAGTTGTCCATGTGGGATCCAATTTCCTCTGCACAGTGATTAATCACTGTGCTATGGGGCTGGCACAAGAAAAGCTAGGTGTTTAAAAGCACAGCTTTTATAAAGTGAACGTTGATTCCATAAATGTTTTAATTTAGAAACTGAATTTATTTATTATTATTATTATTATTATTATTTTATACATTCAATTGCTAATACATCATTTAGCTTGTAGAGAGAATTTACCCAACATGAAATACACTTCAGACCAGCCCAGTTGAGAATACTTTACATATTATCATCAACAGGTAATAAACTATTTCTGTGTCCCACAAATGTCTTACTTCTCTATTTTTCTTCCTAATTTCCTTCCCTACACTCTTCCCCTCGCCCACCCTTAGAAACTGAATTTTAACTTAATAAAATGAATATTGATTATAAAAACAAGATATTGTTCTACTAGTTGCCTTAATAACAGTCCTGTCCTTCAATGTCAACAGATCTTAATGTTTTTATTGTTGGGTTTTTTTTTTTTTTTATTTAATCTGTTTGGGAGCAGTGGAATGAGATTAGCCTGAACAAATTGTGATGTCTGCTTCTTGCTTTCTCTAGACTCCCTTTGAGCTAAGAAAGACCATATGGCTCAATTAAGAGGAATGAAATCTACATTTGTAGGAAGCATTTCTGAGAAAGCTTTTACTTTCTGATGAAAGGGAAGATGTGGTTGCTGAATCCCAGACCTGGTGGCTTGCTTTCTCACTTTCTCTATTCGTGTGTGTGTGTGTGTGTGTGTGTATGTGTGTGGTGTGTCTGGTAAAATTTAAATAAATAAATAAATAAATAAATAAATAAATAAATAAAATTAAAATTAATTATTAAAAAAAGAGTCACAAATGTTTATAACTTCCCTTTAACACACCGCATTAATGTGTGTATGTATGTATGTATGTGTGTGTGTATATATATATATATATATATATATATATATATATAAATAAAATAAAATATTTGGAGCCAAAAACATCCCTAACTATTCCTCAAGTGAATCTTAATAGTCTTTTGTATGAACAAAACCTCCTCCATTCAAACATTAAAAACTCCCACTTGACAGACACAAATATTGAAAGAGAACTTGAATCATAATTTGAGTATCAACTTATTTCTAAGAAAAACACCACCAGGAGAAAATCCCCTAAATAGATTCAATTGATAACCTTGAGACCTATGAAGAAATAATGAAAAAAGGAAGTCTTGAAGTTACCTCTTCCACTTTGAGGGTGATGATTCTTGAGGTGGGAATCTTCACTCTGAGTTTGGCCCTTAGTAACTCCTCGTAGGACTTCTTTTCCGCCCCCTTTCCATAGATCATTTGTAGCTTCCAGATGGCTTCTTCCATTGCATCATCCCTATCCCAGGAATCCATCTCTTCTCCACCCAGCTCCTCTGTCCTGTGCAGGAGTTTAGTCAAGTTCTTCAGCTCCTCTTTCCATTCCTGTCAAGGCAAAGTAGCGACAAACCCCTAATGGCACAAAGATATAACAGAGAAAACAACAAAGAAGGTGGGGGGCCTATTGTCCCTGTGGAGGACCAGGGAGCTGCCCAGTCAAGAAATCTAAAATTGTCTAATCCAGCCTTTTGTTTTGTCTAAAAAAAAACAGAGGGTAATGGCTTGCCCAAAGTCCGATAGCGAACTGAATTAAGACCTAGGCTAGAATCTCTATCTTACTCTTGAACTTTCTCCTTCTCTGCTATGTCCTTTTCATTCGACAAAGACTGACCTAGATTTACAAGGAATATAATATTTACACTCACTTTGAGAGACAGTGAAAGGAAAGAAAGAAAAGGAAGATAGGAAAAGAGAAAAGGAAGGAGGAAAGAAAGGAGAGGGGCAGGGAAGAAGGAAGGAAGGGAAAGAAGAAAAAAGGATGAAAGTAAAGAAGGAAGGAAAGAAGGAAACACTTACTTGGTCAGAGAGAAGGTGAATTTTGGCCTCATACTGCTCACAGCAGCCTGAGCTCACTTGTACTATACACGAAGTACATATGCTCTCTCCAGACACTGGTAGAAACATTGCTTGCTGGATGATGGCATTGATCAGGGAGCTCTTCCCAGCCCCAGTACTTCCAAATAATCCAATGTAGATTGGGTCCAGTGATGGTTTTTCAATCAAGACAAGAAGCCTGTTTCTGGATCAATTTTAAAATACATATTGTCACAATCATTAAAGTGTAGTGGGAAGAACATTGGAACATAATGTAAAGGAACTGAGTTCTAATCCTGAGAAAGTTACTACATCCTTCTGAGTCTCTGCTCTCTCCTTAGACAAGGGGGAATATTAATCCCTGTTTACTATGCAGAGTAGGTCTGAGGAGCAAGTGAGATTATGCAGAAATATTTGATAATGATAATTCTACACAAGCCCTATAATGTCTAGATAGATGTGAGGCATCTTTGTTTGTATTACAAGAAAATTGTGTATTCTTGACCCTAGAAGTAAAATTTATGTAGAGGCAAAGTAGAATTCAAGGCAACACAGAGCCTTACTGAGTAGGAGACATTGCAGCCTTGGCACCATTCAAGTTGTTCAGGTTAATTTAGCAGAGTTGGGGTGCACAGGGTCAGAGTCACATGGCTTGGGCCAGAGTCAGAGCCCTTTCATTTACCAATAATAAGACTCTGTTCAATGTCTTGGCCTGTTTGAGCCTTGATTTCAGTAAAATGGGAGTTATTACAATAACTCCTACTTTATGGAGCTGCTGAGAGGATTAATAGAAAGTTGACATATGTAAAATACCTTGCAGACTACCTGACAATGAATGAATATTCAATGAACAGCAACTGTCAGTAAGAATAATAAGTAATAATGATAATGGCCCATGACTACTGTAATTTGCTTAGTTTCTAGTTGAAAATTCTCTTTCATTTTTGGGGAAAAGCACTTAGGATTATCTAAAGAAAGACAACAATGTAAGGCTTGAGGGTAGCAGATTTCAGACTCACATGAGATACTTGACTCCGTTAGGAATGCTGTCATCTAGGAAGACAGACTGAATAAGTTTCTGGTAAGTGTTGCTCAAAACCCTTCTGGTCCGTGACTCCAACTTTTCATCTGGAATCAAGAGAGATGTATTACGTGGGATAGCAGAGATTAAGTATTAGGTTTCCAAAGGAGGAGTGTGCTAAGTATTGCGGAGGAAGGAAAAAATAAAATGAAAGGAAAAGTCAATTAAAGAAGATAGCAAGTTATCTGACACTAGAGATAATAGCTCTTTGGAGATAGCAATCATTGATTTTGAAAATCTTCAAAGAACCGGTCTGCTCTGAAACCACTTGTAACTGAAGTCATTATGTGCTTTGCTGTAGGCTTTAGCCCCTTCTAGATTCTTCTCCACTGTGGTCATGAAAAGAAAAAAAAAAAAATGCAAGGACACCATATAAAACCCATTAAAGCACAAAACTAACCATTTCTACCATCTTTGTTCTAATCAGAAAACGTTATTTTTATTACAACTCTCTTATCTAGAAACACCTGAAGATAAATCGTCAAATTACATGTCTTTGCAGAGACTTTGAGATTTCTCTTTCTAGATTAAGTTCATTTGAATTCAGCCTCCTCTGCCTTTGAGCATTTTAACATATTTGGAAGAAAACAGAGCCATATTGTAAACTATACAACAAGTTTCATGACACTCACATTCCTTAAGAGCACTTTGCTCCACCGAGGGAAATGCTCGAAACCGCTGGTCTCGATCAGATCGTCTTCTTTTTTTTATTGGTTCTTTAAATAAACCATCGTCAGCTAGAGTAAACAGAAGTATATAAAAAATATAGGTCTTAGGATGTGATGTCTTTGCCTCACTTCTATCAATTCACAAACCCAGAGTCTAAGAAGACCTCTGCCATCTACGTCTGCCCATAAATTCATCTGGAAAAGAACACTCTTGGGTTATCCCAGTTTGCTTCCTACTTCTCAGAGTCACAGGACTTCTTACATTTAGTTCCAAAATGTAGAGTTCAACATATCTCCCCAGATAAACATTCCTGTTTGGAATTCCTTAGAAACCAAAGTGGCAGGGAACCGGCAGTTAGCGTAATGGCTATGTCTCTGGACTCCCACGTAGTCGACCGCGGTTCGCGTCTCGGACCCGGTGGCTTACAACTCACACCGGGCGCGTGTGCGTGCGTGCCCAAGATCCCGAGAGGAGAATGGAGGAGAAGGGATTGCGGCGTGACCATCCCCCCTGGGGGGTGATTTCTCGCTTTCTGTCTCTCTGTCTCTCTCTGTCTGTCCGGCGAGCGCACGCGCCCTATATCGAAAAACCTCTCCAAAAAAAAAAAAAAGAAACCAAAGTGGCAGGACATTCTTCACCAAATGCCAAGTGCTAGGAAATCAACCGTGTAGAGAAAAGCCCAAGATGGGGCTAACTGTGGTCCAAAGAAAGGCCTTTGAAAGTCTATTTAGACTCAAAAACAAACAAACAAACAAACAAAAACTGATCAGAAGTAAAATTAAAAAAAAAAAATTAAATAAAAGAGTGGCCATGGGACCAGGGAAAACCATTTCTTATCCTTGAACTTCTGTTTCTTCATCTGTAAAATGAGAAAGCTGACAAAAATATACACATCATAAGAGTTTGGGAGGGTGCTCTATCAGGTGTATGGATGCCTTTCAGAAATTAAATGTGAGTTATTTTTTCCCTTCTACACTGAGAGACATTAGCAGCTGCTTCCTTACTAAGCAAAAATAGAAATCATTGAGAAGCAGATATTTATAGTTCTGTAGAGAGTCATTCTTTTCAATGGTTTCCCTTAGCTATAAAGTGAAGGGCTGATAGGACTCATCATCCTAAGAAAAAGATAGAATCAAAAGGTCGCATTTTGGATGGGTTTTAGAAAAGACCCTTCAGTGATGTTCACTTGGTTAAGAGAGGAACCTTAGGTGAGTACTTAAGAGTCTAAGTTGTTGGAAATGGTCCTAACTCAGAGCCCTGGGCCTGGTGTTGCCTCGGGAACTGGCTTTGAACTTAACTGGAAGAACAGATCCCTAAAAGTCATAACTTAAGGAGGGCATGAAGTTTCAGAACTGAGTGTGATATTACGATATCATCTCTCCTGAAGAATCACAGAGAAGGAGCCTAACTTGGAGACCCAGGATGACCTCCACCACTAGGCTCCAAACAGGGTCTCTCAGAAAGCTCAGTCTTTGCTCCCTCTGCTCAGCCTTGCTTCTCCCAGCACAAATTCTGGAGCCAGCTCATGCCCCACAGAGTATTCTAGTACAGACTCATGCTATTTGCCAAAGCCTGAATCTCGGCCAGCTCATGCTCACTGTGACAGGGAGGTGAAAGAGCTCATACCTTAGACCCTTCTCACACAGATATTCTGATTGCATGACTGAGCTCAATGTGAAGAATCCATCCTGGCTTAGCTTAAGGGTTGCATTAGAACTAAACACTAAGCTGTTGCTGGCTCAGTGGCTGGAACTGAGAAGAAAAGAAACAGCAAAGGAAAGAGCACGCTCCTTGAGCACCTAGGCTAGCTATGGGCTGAAGAGCACTTTGGTTTGTGTTCCAAAGGCATTTCAGAATTCCTAGATGTCTCCATGACCTGTCTGTGGAAAGAACATAAAGGGACGTCAACTCTGTACCTCAGGAATTCTCTTGCATAAGCAACATTTGCATAGTATTCTGGCCATATATATAAAGCAGGTAACAAGTCTATATATTAAAGGCCTTTATTTCAACTTTATGAGGACTGGCAATTAATCTAATAAGAGGTTGGAAGTTTATTTCTCAACTAAAGCAAAGGCTAAGAAGTCAAATAAAATAGCAGGGTTTAAACTTTTCTTCAATTCCTTAAACTGAAAACCGTCTTGAAAGGACAAAGTATTGTCTTGGATTTATGCCATGTAAAGGTATTTTCATATTAAATTGTAACTAGTGGGCACTTGGATCATGGCTCTTATTATTCCCTTTAATTGTTCAAGCATTCCCTTGCCTCTTCCAGCACTCTACACTCGATTATCATAGGGAAAAGCATGAGGGGTTGGAGAAAGGCCATCCAAAAATGTGCTAAGTCTACTGCTGCTCTTGCTTCCTGCTGCCACAAGGTGTCAGTTTTGAAAACTGATCTCAAACAGCCAGACCAGAGATGCAGATTCATTGTTGATTTAGACCTTTGCCCGAGATGGCCACAGATCTTCCAAGCAAAACAATCTCATTCCTCTGAGCTGAGGAAGGGTGCCCCAAAAGGCAATTCTTTCTGTTTGCATATCCAGCCATGCATTAGATGCTCGCCACTATTGCCACTGGCCTGGAAACACTGTGCCCGCTCCCAGGGAGTGAGGAAATTTTCCTTTTCAATTCTCAAAACACAAAGGATATGATACATCCATCTTTTCTGCATACGGAGTTGGCTCCAGGGGCCTGACACCTTCTGAGGGAAGGAGTCACCTACACTGTCTCCACCATGGTTCACCCTTCAAGGAGATGCTCCAGTATACCTACGTCTTTCCTTGTATGGAAAGCCACCTGATATCATCATTCCAGGGGCCTCTCCTCTCCCACTATAAGATGGGCTACCTGCAGAGTTCAAGATGATTTTCTAGAACCTTCATTTAAAAAATAAATAAATAACCTGAAAACTCCTAAGATTTAACTCTTATTCAGACAGTTCACTTCATTATGAGTAGGCTATTTTAATTATTGTTGCAATAATTGATACTCATTCACTTTTAAAACTTGTCATATGAAAGCAGCTTCCGAATAAAGAGCAAGGAACAATGATTAAACTTAAATATGGTCTCAACTGCAATCGGTCCCTATGTCCTCACTCCATCAGGGGATATTGCAGGGATGTTACCTGGGCATGGCTCTTGGCCCACAAAATCCTCCATTTCTGCCATTTTCTGTTATGTGAACTCTTGTTTTGTTCACTTAGGAAAACGAGCCTGAAATGACATAGAAAGTACAAAAAGGAAGAAAACAACAGAAATTGAAAATACAAAAAGTAAATATTTGGGAATATGTAAATCTGTTTGGGCTTTGATGCCCAGACTAGATTCTAAGCTCTTGAAAAGCAACAACCATTCTAACTTATCTTTGACTCTCTTGCAATGCCAAGTGCACTGCCTGTTGATTTAAATACAAGAAAGCAATGTTTGACCCCTGTACCTATAGAAGTTTAAACTGTCATTAACTGAGATCTGTAAGGAAATGCACTGTGAAGTAAGAGTAAACCTCTGGTGCCCAGAGCTGCTTTGCTTCTCTGGGTGACGTCAGTGCCCCAGATAGGCAAGCCTTTGATCCCTTGTGCCAGTGATATTTAGTTGCAACAAGTCTATGTGAAAATCTGGGACGTTAGAGTCAAATAATGGCACAGTGATAACATGACTGAACCTACACGGGAAGGTCCTGGGTTCATGTCCTGGGCCTCCCTGGCACCCATGCCAGGCACCCATGATCTAGGCTGCCTTAGGATGGGGGTAGACCATGGCATGAAGGATCTATGGGGTGGCAGAGGGGGGACTCTCTCTCTTTCTGTCTTATGGAAGAAGTAAATAAATAAACTTAAAAAAATAAAGAGCCAGCTCCATGGCACTGTTCCCTAGCCTGGTCAGCCTGAAACACACTAGGCACATACATAAGTGCCCAAGATCCAACAGATTGAAGGACTAGAGAAAAGGGGTTGCAGCATGACCTGGAGGGTGCTCATCTCTCTCTCTCTCCCCTTCTCACTTTCATGTGTGCACATGCTCTGTCATGAATAAAGAGAAAGAAAAACAGATCTTAATAAAAACAAACAAAAAAAGGATCTGGAGATGGATGGAACCTTCAAGATTTCTAGGGTAGCATTACTTTGGGGGCTATTGCGTGGGGAAGGGGAAGTACAGTAATGAGGTTCTCTCTGAGCCTTCTTCACCATCCCATCATCACTTCAACCAGGATGCTCCTAATGGGAGCTATATATCTTGGAGAATGGGGCATCTGTAGGGGGAGAGAAGAAGAGGCATATTCAAAAGGAGTGTGAGATCCACCCTGTGTTCAGTCCACCAGTAGATAGGGCACAGGCCTAGAGGAAGGCCAGTGACCCAGAGAGGCTCAGAGCAGAGAGCATTGCACAGACTGGTAGGAGGATATTTTCCTGGAGCTTTTACATCACTACCCATAGTAGTGAATTTGGGGAACCCAAAGTGCCCAAAGTGCTTACTCTCTTTATCTGATGTTTCTGTTTGAGTCACTCAACCATATTTCAAAAACAGAGTCATCAGCCCTCCTGATACATGCAAAATCCCTCTTGATCTGACAACTCCCACTAGACCCATAGGTCATTAGTTAGGGAGACTGTGACTCATTTACATTAAGCTCAAATTAAAATCATGACTCATCAGTTGAAACCATCTCTTAGTCTTAGTTTGACCTGTGGATATTAAACTACTTCAAAAAGTTTGTGGAAAATGGAATTAAAATATGAGTTTGCCTGGTTGCAAAAGTCATTCATGCATAGTTTTTCCATAACATATCATTTCCATGAAGTTGTTTAAAACCCCCCTCATACTTAATGGATGTTGGTTGAACGTGGGAGGAACCCCCATTATGCACCTAGGTACTGAACCTTAGTAGAGGTTTTTCCTGTCCAATTCTCTTATGATCCATTCTTTTTTTTTTTTTTTTTTTTTTTTTTTGAGAGATTTTTGCTATAGGGCGCATGCCCTCACCAGAAAGACAGAGAGAGACAGAGAAACAGAGAGACAGAAAGTGAGAAATCACCCCCCCAGGGGGTCTGGCCATGCCGCAATCCCTTCTCCTCCATTGTCCTCTCAGGGTCTTGGGCATGCACATGTACATGCCCAGCGTGAGTTTAAGCCACTAGGTCCGGGACTCGAACCCCGGCTGACTACATAGGAGTCCAGCAACATAGCCATTATGCTAACTGCTGGTCCCTCTTATGATCCATTCTTGAAAGTCCCACACTCCTTACACTTCTCCAAAGAAAGGTATGCTACTAAATTTCCAAGCATTTTAAATATGTGTAGGGTGCCCCTTCCTTCCTCTTCCCAGAGAATTCCTACTCTCTCTTCAAGAACCAGTTTTAGTATTTCCTCTATGAAACAGTACCCAGATTCCCAGTCATTCCATTAAGTCCATACTACTCCATGTATATCTGTGTTATAACACTGACTGTGCTTTGCTTATGTGTCTTCCTCCTTATTGAACCATAAGCTATTTAAGGTTAGGAGACTGCAATTTTTTTAAATGTCATATTTCTATCAAAAAGTGTGATAACTGATAATAAATGTTTGATTAATAAATAAATGGTATAATGGAAAACTTTTGATAAAATTCCATCAAAGGATTTTTTTTTTTTTTGGAGAGCTTTTCGCTATAGGGCGCGTGCGTTCGCCAGACAGACAGAGAGAGACAGAGAGACAGAAAGCGAGAAATCACCCCCCAGGGGGGATGGCCATGCTGCAATCCCTTCTCCTCCATTCTCCTCTCGGGATCTTGGGCACACACGTGCACGCGCCCAGTGTGAGTTTTTTAAGCCACCAGGTCCAGGACGCGAACCATGGTCGACTATGTGGGAGTCCAGCGACATAGCCATTACACTAACTGCTGGTCCCTCAAAGGATGTTTTTAAAACAGTAGCACAACAGTAATGAAATACTGGACCCACATTGGAAGGTCCTAGATTCACATCCCAAGGTTCTCTGTAGATGCTGGGCATGCATGCATGTGCCCATGATCCAGGGTAGCTGAGGCTGGGAGTGGATCGTGGTGCAAAGACCCTGCTAGGAGTGTGTGGTATGTGCGTGTGTGTGTGTGTCTCAGAAGAAAGCTGTAAGTACATTTTTTAAAAAAATTAGTTTTTGGTATGATGAGAGTTCTGGCTTAATGTGTAAAGCAAAGAATAGGAACAAATAGACAAGCAGATGGAGTAACATTAATAGGACTGCACCATAAGAACTGAGAATGTTTAATTTGGGGAAGGGAAGACAAAAACAGAAGACAGGGATGGTACTTCGTAGTGGTCTTCAAATACATGATCTTAGAGCAACATGCAAAGGAGAGGTGTTGCATATTTTCTATGGTTCCAAAACAGCAGTACTAGACCCATTAGGTAGACAGTGCAAAAAAGCACTTTGGTTTAGTGTTCTTGAGCAGTCAGAGCTGTCCAAACTGGAATGAGCTCCCTAAGAAAGCAATGAGTTTTCTGCCACTAAACACATAATGACAATCTGATAACAGCATTGTATTAGATGAATATTAAGGCTTCTTCAAATCCTAAGATTCTATCTTCTTACTTGAAAGATTCACCAGAAAAGCTAGTAGTGGAAGTGCTCTATGAGGTCACTAAATTTCATGAAAGACACCAGTGGTCCCTGGTTTGAAATATTGCACTGGAAACACTAAAACACATCAAAACTTGAGTGAGCTAAGAGAAATAAGGGTAGATGAGCTGTTACATGGGTAAGTACGTAATAACGTTTGTCAATAACTTTAGATACAGAACTGAAAGTTAATAGAGGTATGTCAATTTCTGAAGACAGTAGCTCAATGAATCCTTGTCACACAAAATGTTAGGCATTACAGCATCATAGTAGACATGAGAGAAAATGAAATGTACGGTCCTACCAGTTGGCAAATCCAATAAAGGCTTCCAGAATAACTTAAGTTCTGAGATTCAAACTGCAGGAAGAAACGGTGAACCCAAGTGAAGTCCAAAAGAACTAATTGACCAAACTGGTGAGAGTTTTCACTGAGGAACACTGAGATTGAAGCCCTTCAAGTTGAGAAAGATGTAGATAAAAGTGTATAAAATCTGAGTGTTTAGAGTTGAGAAAAGAACTTTAGTTCATTGAACTTCATCTACTAAATCAACAGAACATTGTGGCCATCAAGGATTGTCAACCTGTAACTATCTGGGGTTGGATTGAGTTTAGCTGCATCTGGTGAACACACTAAACCATAAGCCTCCCATGGTAGCAGCATCTGTGGTACCAGTACATGAGTTACTTGTGACTCCTAACTTAAATCTGGAACAACTAGAAATTATTTGATACATGATTGTGATGAACTGAGCTTTCAATCCTTCTGACAAGTTCAAAGACCTGGGGAAGGGATCATTTGATTAGCAAATGAAGACACTGGAGAATGAAAAGGGACATAAATATAAATAGGCAAAGAAGTTAGAACAAAATAAATACCAAGCATGTTAAAAGGAAAACATATAAACAAATGGAGGGAATGGTTTGATGTGCACACACAGCATACAGTCATTGGGTTGAACTAAATGATGCAGTAGAAAAGGAATTCATTGGTTATCAGATGTGGCAGGTTCCAGTTCTGGCTTGGCCACTATCAGGAGCGCTAAAGGACTGAGACAAGTCATTTTATCACTCAGAGCCTCAGATTTCTCATCTGTAAACACAAGATTTAACTAGTCCTTGATGGGTGAATGTTTTCTGAGATAGACGGGTGCTAACGGGATGAAATGCTCATTTTGAAATGTTGTTTGTCATTGAAACCAAAACTGTACCAATGACGAGAGCTCCTGTGTAGCCAAAAGTAGCGCAGTTGAGAGCACTGTGATTTCAAGTTCAGTTTATTAAGGAGAAAATGATCCCTGGGTGAATAGTCTTTCTTCAAATTAAGCTGGAGTCCACATACCCCTCCTAAGAGAGGCAGCGATGAATGTGAAAATTTGGTTTCTATGTGGAAGCTATTGCTTATTGCTTCTTGCTCAGACAGGCAAGGTTCTGCATGTGTTTGTATTTCAACTCTGCGGTTAGCGCCTACGTTTCACTTTTAGTACTTATTTACATTCATGTGCACAGAGCCCAAGAATAGCACCTTATAAATGAGACTTTGCACATTTAGCTAGATATAGGAAGGTTGCACAAAACCAGTTTCCTGTTAAATAATTGTGACTTTTGACAGTTATTCTTGTTTCTCTCACTCATGCTTTCTTCTGTTTATTAGTCTTTTTTGCTATAGGAAAATAATAGAAGGAAACAAATGCAACAGCCTATCCTACCAGAATAGCTGCATATGGTGCAATTAAATAAAGAATGCCAGGGGCCCTTCTTTCACTGAGGTACACTGAGGAGCAGAAAGAGGACTTATCTCAGGTCACTCAGTAAGGTGATAACAATGAGGACTCTACTCATGTCCTGCCTTCAAGTTCAGTGTTCTTTTCATTACACTAAGCAACCTCTAATGGGCATATTTAGAGAATGAGGACTAGTGTCCACAAGGGAGAGTTCTTTCAAATGCATGACAAAGGTATTTCATGGGAGTGAAGGTTTTGAATAGGAGTAAGAATAGCAACTTGAATTGTACATAGATACCCAAAGCTACTGCCTGTGAATTCTAAGATGCTCTCAGAAGAAAAACCAAAGAGAGAGACAGAAACAGAAACAGAATCAGAGCACTTTCACTGCATTTGTTCTATGTCTGATGCAGAACTGAATGTGTTTATTATGAATTACAAACATCCTGTTCTTTCCTTCTACTTCTCTCTTAGTCAGAATGGAATTGACCCCACCTTGCCTGCCATCATTAATCCTTCTCTCATTCTTGTTTTCCTTTCATTTCTGCTTCCCATCCCAAAAGCCCCACTAATAATAATAAAAAACAAGTTAATAGCTAAATTAGCAGTGTCTTTATGGGACATTTTGATTGTTAACATGAATTTATTCTCTACTTTTAATAAATATGGAAGTGCCTTGTACCTGGTAAGCACTGAATAAAGAGATGTTGAGTGCATGAATTATATCTTTGAAATATATTTCAATGGAAGATTAATAATGGCAGGCGTTATATTTATTTTTACAAGTCATAAATTCAACAGTTATTTCTTGAACATTTACTATGTGTCAGGCACTGTTCTAGACACTTGGAATGCAGTAGGGAACAAAATGGGCAAGCTGTCTGCCCAAGAGAGGGCTTACATCCCAGTGGAAATTACTCAGAATTTGGAGTTGGAATGCCTGGATTTCTGCGTCTTCCTCCCACACTTCAGTACAATAGTGCAAAAAAAAAAAAAAAAAAAAAAAAATCACCTGATAACTCTGAGCCTCAGTTTCTCTACATACAGAATTGGAATGGTAAACATACTATTTCAGGAGTTCACAGTGAGGATTAAAAGTGATAATGCATGCAAAATTACTCTGTAGACACTGGAGCATCCATAGAAATGTTATTTTTAGACTATTTCGTGCAAACAGTTAAACCAGCAATCAGTATTAGTATTCACCTGAGCTAGGTTTCAGGGGAACAGATGCCACCTTAGCTGATATACTGAGGCCCATTCTTTTCTCCATGATCAATCACATTGAGGATGCTCTACCATCTCTCTTGAAGAGTCTTTGGTCAACTCTGTCCGCCTCCCATAAGACACAAAAGTGAAATGGTATCTGTTGATGATCATGTATTAATATATGGTAATATCTATAATGTTACTAATATACCTTGTATTCATTCTAGGAAAAACAATTTTGTTTGCTGTATGTACAGTGAGTAAATGTAAATATTACTAAATCAAGGGGGAAAAAGCAAAACATTTAACAGAAACAAAAATGAAAGAGTATTTGTTGATGATAATGTGTATGGAATATCTTTGGCTGGAATAATATGCAGTGTACTCATGCTGGGAAATTCATTTTGTATGCTGTAAATATGTACAGTAATTAAATGAAAGAAAAAAATTTTAAAGTAATAAAAAACAAAATTAATAAAAGAGAATAAAAGGCAACATTTTTTAACCACCTTATTGAACACTGCTGCCCTATGTTTGTCCCAAGGAGGAATTGGAACACATTAGCTTTTTAGCTCAGAAGTAAAAGGAGAAATAAAGGCCTTCAAATCCCTAAAGGAAAAGAGCTATGTTTTAAGCATTAACACGTCGACTAATGTGTTTGACATTAAATGTGCGACCACCAGAGGCAGTCATAGTAGAAGTATTGGGATGACATGTTTTCCTCTGTCCTCTCCTAGGTGAATAGGTAGGTAAAATAAGCAGCTATTTTCATAACGTGCTTAACCAGATTTTAACAAAGAGAATTTGAATCTTCTCATATTGCTCTCTCAAGCTTGTCAAAGCTAATGAGGCACAAGATGACCTTTCTCTCCTTATCAGGAGTTCATACTACCAACAATGTCCACAATAGCTGTTTTGTTTGGGGAGGAATGATCAATGATTTGGCTAAGATCACACTGTTCAGTAAGCTTCAAACGAAAACCTGACTCTCTCCATTTCTAGTCCATAGGTCTTTACACAGCCTTAAAATTCACTTAAACAAACAGAAAATAAAGTTCATTTACCCTCAAAAAATAATTTGGTTTCAGAAAATCAAATGAAGAGACAAATGTCCCATACAGAAGAATTCCAAATAATTTATGTAGAGATTCAATCTCAAGGATGGAGAATATAACTGCCTGCTCCCTAAGTAAGTGTTTTGCATAGTGACTTTCTTCCAGAAAGTACAGTATGGAAACTGGGGGAAAGGAGTAACTTTACAGTGGAGAAACTTGCCAAATAGTGCCTCGGCCAGTGTAGAGGTCAATCTCAAGTCATAAATCATGTTGGTAGTGTGTGTGTGTGTGTGTGTGTGTGTGTATCTGTGTGTGTAAAAATTTTGGTCTGATGCAATCACAATGGCACTTAACTCTGCTCTTCCTTCCAAAACTCAAAACTCCAATTTAATAATGAGAAAAAAAATCAAACAAATGCCAGTAGAGAAATTCATACAAAATGCCCAACTTATACTCCTCAAAACTGTAACGTTCATTAAAAACAAGAACAGTCTGAGAAACTGCTGCAGCCCAGAGAAATCTAAGGGGACCTAACAAGTAAATGTAATGTTGTATTCTGGATGAGATCCTAGGATTGAGAAAAGACGCTAGGTAAAACCAAGAAATCTGAATAAAGTCTAGACTTTAGTTAACAATGTATTGATTTTAGCTCGTTAACTGTAACAAAAGCATCACACTAATATATAAAATTGCATACGGATTACATGGGAATGTTCTGAATTATCTTTTCAATTTTCCTGTAAATCTACAACTGTTCTAAAAACCAAAGTCTACTTTTTAAAAAAATCAACCACAAGTTACAATACAATATGCATTATAAGAGAAGCAACTTACCAGATGTCATTGAACAGAAAAAAAGAATACCTCGTTTGCTTTGGTTCCAAGAGTCCCCAGATGAGATGGTGGCAGTTTCTTGGCCGTGGTAAGGTATTTGGAACCAGCCCTTTGTGGCCACAGTCACAAAACCACATTCACATTAATATAGCAGAAGTGAAACTGATTTGCCATTGGGAGGTTATTTGCCACAAACTCCTCCCTCAGATACTGACGTGTACTTTTGAACTTGTGCATGAATTGGGGATCTTGCCTCCTTCTCTGCTCTATTTTTCTTTCTTCTTCTTCTTCTTCTTCCTCTCTTCTTCTTTTTTCTTCTTCTTTTTTTTCTTCTTCTTCTTTTTTTTTTTTGACAGGTTTTTGCTATAGGGCATGTGCATTCACCGGAAAGACAGAGAGAGAGAGAGACAGAAAAGTGAGAAATCACCCCCCACCACAATCCCTTATCCTCCTTTCTCCTCTCGAGATCTTGGGCATGCACACACTCCCGGCGTGAGTTTAAGCCACCGGGTCCGAGACTCGAACCGCAGTCAGCTAGATGAGAGTCCAGCAACATTACACCAGCTGCTGGGTCCCCAGAGAGAAAGCAAGCCGCCAGGTCAGGGACTTGAACTGTGGTCAGACACATGTGGGAGTCCAGCGCTTTTAACCACCATGCCACCTGCCAGCCTCTGCCCTATTTCTACAAGTAGGCAGATCTTAATCAATTTTCCTTCCCAAGTATATTGCAGATCTCCCTGTAGCATTTATTTCTTGAACATTCAGATGGATCTGGTTCATTTACACAGCTAGAGAAAATACTCTGAGTCTCAGACAAAGCACTAGTTCCCAGACACCCAATAAGAGATGGATGATAGGAAATGGTAAATATAAATTGATTCTCAGCACAGTCTTGAAATTCAATCCAAAATGAAATTTGCCAAAAATAAAACAATATTGGATTGTTTGGTTGTAGAAATGAGTGACATACAGCTTTAAATAACTCTTTCTGGAACTTACATTTTAAATCTATGTTTTTTTTTAAAAAACTAACTTTCTTTTATTTTTTATATTTATTTTTTTTTTCCGAGGGTTTTTGCTATAGGGCGCATGCGCTCACCAGAAAGACAGAGAGAGACAGACAGACAGACAGAAAGCAAGAAATCACCCCCCAGGGGGGCATGGCCACACCGCAATCCCTTCTCCTCCATTCTCCTCTAGGGGTCTTGGGCACGCATGCACACACACCTGGCGTGAGTTTAAGCCACCAGGTCTAGGACTCAAACCGCGGTCGACCACATGGGAGTCCAGTGACATAGCCATTACACTAACTGCTGGTCCATTTATTTGTTTTAGAGAGAGATTTTTGCCATAGGGCATGTGTCCTCACCAGAGAGACAGAGAAATCATCCCTCAGGGGGGATGACCATGCCACAGTCCCTTCTCCTCCATTCTCCTCTTGGGACTTAGGGCATTCATGTACATGTGTCTGGCATGAATTTCAAGCTTCCAGGTCCGGGAATCAAACCGCTGTTGGCCACGTGGGAGTCCAACGACATAATCATTATGCCAACCTCTAGTCCTGAAACATTTTAAAAGTACTATCCAGGAGGGAAGAAAATAGAAACCTACTCCACTTAGCTGTGTCTTAAACCCAAAGAATTGCATCGAGTACAAAGAAAAACTATTCTTTGAACCTTCAATGGTGTTACCCTTTAAGGTAGACTGGCATTAACAGGACAACCTTCAGTAATTCTGGTATGTATTTATTCTGAAGTGAAGATTCTGAAAACAAAGAGGTCAAAATGTGCAAAGAATAGAAGATAAATATTTAGATTGTGATCTTAAAAACTGCTTGGCAAGCTGATGTATTCAGTCCAAAGTGAAGAAAATCCCCATGCAAACCATCATCAGTATTGGGTCTTCTTGTCTTTGTGGACACTTATATTCATGTGACGTGTGCTTAGCTCTCCCTCTGCTGGTGGTTTCTTTGCTTCAACAGTTAACTAAATTATTTTTTCTTGCATTTTTATACTTTGATACAAAAATAGTATTTCGAACTGCACAGTTATGACAAGTGCACACACGTCACTTGGCATCTCTAGCACTTTCCGCTTTCTGTGCCTGGTCTCTTCTGGTGTCTCCATTTTCTGCTAGGTTAATCCCATTCTAGCCGGCATCAGCTTTTTCCATTTTTCCTTTGGGCACCTTCTCTCCCTGCTTTGCAGGGATCTTTTTAGCTTGGGCTCTGGCTTTGGAGGTGCAGGTTTCACAGACAATCTTGCAGATTTCAGTGGTCCATCCTTCACCGTGGCTTTATCTCCTTTAGCGTCCCCTTCAGCCTTTCTCTTGGGCATGATGGCAATGACCAGGGCACTGGACATGGGGAATGCAGTTGTGAACAGGTGCTGGTGGGTCCAGGGATCATTCTCACCTCCTCTTCTTCTTTTTTTAAGGTATATTTTTGCCATAGGGTGGTGCAATCACCTGAGAGGAGAGAAACAGTGAGAGGGAAAGTAAGAAATCACCCGGCAGGGGGGATGGCTACCCCGCAATCCCTTCTCCTCCATTTTCCTCCTGGGATTTTGGCTATGCACACACAAGAGCCCCAGTGTAATTTTCAAGCCACCAGGTCCAGGACTCGAACTGCAGTCCACACCTCCTCTTCTTCACATTGCTCCAATAGTTAACTATATTCTTAATCAGATGTACTATAAATTGCCTAACAACAAAAATTAATTTTGAGCATTTTTAAAGATTATTTTTATGGTAGTGCTAGCAACTGCTCATTGGAGTTCTGAATGCTAGGTCTGTTATATGTTTGGTCACTCTGCTGGGCTGAATTTCATTGAACTCATTGAAAACATTGAACTCATTGAAAACATTGAAGCAGCTGAAATAGAACATCTACAAAGCCCCACCAAACCCAACCAGCCTATTAGTAGATGAACTATCCATGACTTCAAAAGTCAGTCTTCTTCTCACAGATTCCTTCCCTGCTTCTAATCAAAGGCCTAGGTAGGGCATTACTTCTCTAAATTCATCAACTCTTCACTCACCACTGGATTATTCTCACCAGCACACATACTTTAACAAATATTCCTCTTGACCTCAGCTCCCCGTGGCGGCTTCTACCCCCATTTCTCTGTATATTTTTATGAAAAAAAAAAAAGTTGTCTAAACTCACAGTCTCAAATTCCTCTCCTCTAAATCTATCATAAACCTACTTTCATCAGTTTTTCACTTCTACCATTCCACACCAAGTGTTCTTGTCAAAGACCCCAGTGATCCCGGTCAGTTTTCAACCCTCATCTTATTTGATCCATCTGCAGCTTTGGCCCAGTTGACTCCTCCCTGACTACCGGATTCTCTTCACTCTCCTAGTTATTGTCCCACCTACCTAGAGGCACCTCCTTACTCTCCTTTGCTAGTTACTCCTCTTCTCTCGAGCCTTTCTACAAAAGAATGCCCAAGGTTTAATCTTTAGTTTCTTCTCTTTTCACATTCATCTTGTTTCATAATTTTACATTCCATCTACATGCCTATGAGTCTCCAGTGGTAGCTCCAGTCCTGACCTCTTTTATGTCTAATGCTCACTAGGCGTCCCAAACACTAGTGCGAAGCTAGCCCCATGCCCCCTCAGAGCCCTACTCCAACTACAGTCATCTCCCTTTCAGCTTGTTGCAATCACATTGTTCCAGTCCCTTTGGCCAAAACTTTGGTGTCGTACTTGCCCTAGATGTCTTTCTCTCCTATACCACATCTGATGAAAGACTTGTTGAAATATTCCAATTATTTTTAGAATCTGAACTCTTCTCACCACTTCTACCACTTCTATCCTGATTTGAGTAATTATCTCTGGTCTCATTCAGTATTTTTTCAACTTTGAAACATATTCAAATTACCTAATGATCTCTTTTTAAATAAGTAATTATTTTAAATTTATTTATTTATTTATTTTTATTTGACCAGAGAGAGACAAGGAAAGTGAGAAAGAGAACCACCAGGTCCAGGACTCAAATCACAGTTGGCCATGTGGAAGTCAGTGTTCTAGCCACTATGCTACCTGCTGGTCCTCCCAATAATCTTTAAAAATACTGGCTCCCTCCCACCCCTTGATTTTCTGATTTAATAGGTATGGGATGTGATCTGAGCACTGGGATTTTTCGCTATTCTCCAGATGACTCTATCATGCATCAAATTTGGAGAGTTGCTGGCATGGGTATGGTAATAGCCGTCTAACCGATCTCTAGCCTCTTCTGTTGCAGTCCATTCTCAACATAGCAAACAGCCATACTTTTTAAACTTTGCATTTATTTATTTATTTGTCATCATTTTGGGCCACCAAGTCCAGCACTTGAACTGCAGTTGGCCACGTAGGAGTTTAGCTCCTTAACTTCCACACCACCTGCCAGTCCCACAAATTGATATCTTTTAAATTATAAGTCAAATCATTTCATTTCTTCTAAAAACTCCAATGGCTCCCCATCTCAGTGTAAAACCTAAAGGTTTTTCAATGGCCTGCAGGATCTTATCTGAGCTGTACTGCCTCCTCTTGCACCCCACATGTAACTGACCTGTGTTATACTTGGTCTCATTCATTGATCCACTGATGTAGCCTCCTCATTTTTCTTGAATACATCAGGCATCCTCTCACTCTAGGACTTTTACACAACTTCTTTTTTTGACTGAAATACTCTTTTCTCAGATATCTGAACATCAAATATTAGCTCAAATATCACATTCCTCATAAGGCCTATCCTAAAACTTATTTAAAAATTATAACTATACTATCCACTTCTCTTTCTGTGAGATAAAAATGTGATGAGGTGGATGATGAGTTTAGAAAGAGAAGATTTGGAAGAAAGTTTGAGATGTACTTAGACACCCAAATCTAACAAGGCATCATATGGGGAGGAGTTGGGGTTGGACTATAAAATTAGGAGTAAATAGGGACCAGCATGTGGCATAGTGGGTAAGGCACTGAACTCCCACATGGCTGACTGCAGTTTGACTCCCAGACCCAGTGCCTTGAGATTCATGGGCACGTGTGTGTGTGCGCGCGCACGCGCCAAGGTCCTGAGTGGAGAACGGAAAAGAGATTACAGCGTGGCCAACCCCCTGGGAGAAGATTTCTCACTTTCTCTCTCACTGTCTCTGGCAAGCACATTCACTCTATAACAAAATTCTATTTAAAAAAAATAGGAGCAAATAAATGATATTTAAAGCTGTGGTACTCTGGGGATCACCCTAGGAAAGCCAAAGCTGAATGACTCTTTTGGAATACCAGTATTCTAAGGGAAGCAGAGACAAAGGAGTCCACAAAAAGTCTGAGAAAGCATAGATGAAGTACCAAGAGAGAGGAGGGCTCTATCTTACAAGATTTTTAAGGAAGATAACATGTTCAGTAGTAACAGAATGACTTAAGGACAGATAAATACCAATGCATTTGACAAAAAGGTGTAACAGTATCCGAGGAGATAACAAGGCCTATTTAGTAGGGGAAAATCATCTTTGAGGTCATTAACCTGCTTCTGCCTGTTTAAATAACTAGCCTTAACAGTAACAATAGCAGAAACTGAATAGACAAAAGAGATTGAAGTTGGAGGATTTCCTGTTGGGATTCATTTCTAGCAAATACATACCTAAGTTTTATTCCTATAAACAATAAAAACAATGAAAAGATACATTCCTTGCTTTAGTAGACTAATTAATACATGCTGCATTCTCCCACTTGTGTAGAAAACATCTCTGTGACCAATGAATTATGTTCTCATTCAAAATGTTTCTTATGAGTCTGAGGTCAGCTCCTTAGCCTGCTGGGACCACCGACCCTCTACTGAGTCTGAGCAGTGATGGCTGAGCAACTCTTCCATGTAGAAGAGCATGTACTTCTTTGAACACACAATGTATGGTCTGAGTTGACTGCACATAAATTACTTTTGTCATCTATCACGAATGCCCACGTTCCCAGTTGCTTCCTAACCCCCTTCAATTGAAGGGGCAAATTGAGTTTTATCTCTGACCTCCTCACCTCACTGATTCCAGAATTAAAGCTTTTCCCTCCTATGCAAACTCATTGCTAGTCACTGGCAAACTGTGTGACTGCCAACAAACTTGTTTTCCGTAACAGTGGCAAGTCACAAAGCTTGACCTGTATGGTGTCACTGTGGGATCAAAGATTTGGAGTTACTTTAACTCCAATTAGAAGGAACTGAGCACAGACAGAAAAAAGCCTTGTTTTGATTAATGCGAGATTCTTAATCTCTGATCCATGGGCAGATGAGATAATAGGTTTCATACAAACGTTATCTAGGTCCTGCCTCCAAACTCCGCCAAGTACTGTGTGTGTGCGCGCCTTTTCCCGTAGAGACATCCACAGCTTTCATAGTGGTTATCGATGACATGTGCCACCCATTTGAGACCAAGGTGACCTGCTCTCCCAGGCTCTGAATTTAGTTTCCACATTTGAGAGCATTCACCCTCCGGTGGTCTCCCCACTCAGGCTCATGCCCGGGCTCCTAAGTGTGATGTATCTGTACCCCGTCTAGAAACCACCCATTTCTACCCTCACTTACACATATACGGCCCAGGTCGAACTTTCTTTCTTTCCTTCTTTCTTTATTTATTTACTTACTTATTTACTTATTTATTTACTTATTTACTTACTTACTTACTTACTCACTTATTTACTTATAGATACAGATTTTTGTGATAGGGTACGTGGGCTCGCCAGAAAGACAAAAAGTGAGGAGGGAGCGAGGAGGGTGTGGGGACGCGATCTCGGGCACGCACACTCTTTAGGCCAGGTGGACCAGGTGGGAGTGCAGCGACGTAACCATTCCGCCATCTGCTGGTCCCTAGGTCGAACTTCGTAACTCTCAAGCTGTCTTTCGGTTATAGATGTTCGCATCCTACTCCCCTTAGCTCACTTGTGTAAGTACTCCAGGGTTAAGTCTGAGCCTGCGCTCGCCTACCGCCTTCGCACTGGCGGTCTCCGGGAATGGGGCGGGCCTGGCGCGCCCCGCCTTCTGGGGAGAGCTTTACGGTACAGCGACCGTCATTTTACGACAGGCAGGTGTTGCTTTGTGGCTGTTAACTTTTCCCCGTGGTCTGAGTTGGTAGCTGCAGTATCTGGGGTGACACCTTCCCCCGCCGCGCAGAAATGAGGCAGAAGCGGAAAGGTGCGGAAAGGGGAAAAGGGGGTGGTCGGGGAGGGGCGAACGTTCGGGCGATCAGATGCCCAACCCAACTTTTCCCGCAGAAATCCGCCGCCTGAGCCAGTTGCCTTCCCACCCGGAGTCAGTCTGTAGGTCGATTTTAGCCCCCTGCCTTCTTGTTTACCTACTGTGCTGCTTAAACCAACTTATCCTTCCTTTTTTTTCTCTTTGGCAGTCACTCGATGTCTTTTGCAGAAGTGGCTGGGAGAGCTTGAGTCCAAGGCATGCCCTCCAGGGAGTTAGCATGATCTATTTAGAGCGTTCTCGGACTCTTAATTTGTTAAGATTTGTTTTACCACACATATGGTGTGTTTGTTTATTTAGGATTGTCTTTTAAAGACAAATCATATTATGAAAAAGTCCTCAATTAATTTTGGACGCTATGGAACAGTTATGCATGTAATTCTCATTTGTGTTACCACCTGCGTTAACGTGGAGCAATTCCAGCTTCAGTTTTTCAGCAGAATGGACTCCATTGTTAAATATTCTCTGCCAGGTTCCATTCTTTACTCTGTACATCCATTTGATCAGGTGGCCTACTAATGATAATAGTTATCATAATAAGAGCTACCATTTGTCGAACCTTTACTAGTAATGCTGAAGTTGGTATCAGTCCGGTTTTACAGATGAAGAAACTGAGACTCAAAGAGTCAAGTAAATTTCCCAGCCCCAAAGTACACTTTAAGAGGTGTGGAGCTGGTTGTTCAGGCTGTATCTGTCACACACACCCCCACCACCACCAAATGAAAACTCTGTGCACTTAAATCACTATGCCTCTTGTCACTAAATGCTGTTTCTTTCTGTTCCAAGCAACAGCTGCAGGTGTCCAGGTTACCTTCGATTGCCTTATCATATCAAAATCTACATTTTTCCAAATTAATTTGTTGTCACCTCACTCTTCTTTACTCCTAAATCTATCAGGCCAGATAGCTTTATTATTGTAGCTTTTCCTGTCGCAACTCCTATTATTCTTATTTAGAAATTGCTTCTTGCAATTGTTTATTACTCTTTATGCTGGCTCCCATCTCCTAACTCATCTTTCTCAATAAATAATATTTTAATAGTACTTTGTCTTTTATATACATTTTTTTTTCAGTTGATTCTTACCATGGGGCTAATAAGGTTTGTGTGTATTATCCCAATTTTATGAACAAGGAAATGGGCACTCAGAAGTCTTTGATCTTTCCTTCCTCAAATACTCGTTAAAGGTTGGGCCTGGAGTCTGTCATGTTAGATTTATTTTATTTTAAATCTTGTATATTCACTCCTTTAAATGCTACTTTCATCTTTTTATTTCTAAAGTTAAAAATATTCACTTCTTCACTGTCTTTGGCATTCTATTTAAGTGCCTTTGCCTAGTGGCCAGCATACCCTGTGATCTGTTCTTTACCCAACCTTGTCAGAAAGCCATTACTCTAGTTAGGCAATGCTCCTTCACACAAAAATAGGTTATTCCTGTGCCTGACATTTTTTGTTCTGAATTGACTTCTGTTTTGTGTGTTCAAATCCTTGCACACTAGCTTTCTGTACAGGTAGGAAGCATATTCGATAACAGTCCCCAAGCTAATATCTCATGGCTTTTGTCACAGGAAGAACACCAGCGTTTTTTGCCTTGAGGAAAAGATCTCAGATTGACCTGGCTTGAAAGATACCCATCCTTGAACCAGCCAGCTGTAATTGAGAGGATGGGGTCGTATGAGAACACGTCAGCTTTCGATGTTGTTGTTGCATGAGAAAAGGATGTGTAGTTGCCAGGACAAGGGCTTGATGGTGCACAGACAATGACTTAGAAATGCATTGAGATGCTTGTACAGTTATAGAGCCCTGATCTGTGATACTTCTGTAGATACCTAGGCTTGAGTTCCAGCTTTACCCCTTGGTAAAAGACATTTGATTATGAAGACAATAGGTTTTTACTGATTTTTTTCCTACTATGTCGTTAGCAGTTTTTCCTTCTATTTTTGTTGAATATAACTCTCATTATACATATCTTTTTTTGGAGAAGTTTTTGCTATAGGGCGCGTGTGCTCGCCAGAAAGACAGAGAGAGACAGAGAGACAGAAAGTGAGAAATCACCCCCAAGGGGAGATGGCCAGGCCACAATCCCTTCTCCATTTTCCTCTTGGGATCTTGGGCATGCACGTACACGTGCCCAACAGGAGTTTAAGCCACTGGGTCTGGGACTTGAACCGCGGCCGACTACATTGGAGTCCAGTGACATAGCCTTTATGCTAACTGCTAGTCCCAGCCCTTGGTAGCATCTTCATGGGATAGACAAATGTTTCTGTTCTGTCTTCCTTACTCCATTTTGAGAAGCAGGCAAATTAAGGCATCTAAATGTTCTTTATGAACTCCAAAGTATTATGCAAATATTGGACATTACAAATCTGGAGATAAAGGGAAGATATTTAAGTACTTTGATCCTTTCATGTATGATTAGGTTTTTCTAATGTTCATTTCTACTTTTTACTGTGTCTGTCTGTAATATTCTTCTAGTGAATGTGCTTCTAAAGGGACCTTTTCCCATTTATAGATAAAACCAGGTTTATTTTAAATTAAAGGTATGAAAGACACGATCAGTTATAAATATTAGAGATTTGCTCTCTTATGAACTTGAGCTATTTATGTGGCATATTTTGAATGATTTTGAAAGGAAAACTGCCACAAAATAAGACTTTAAAAATTTGTGCTGAATAATACAGTTTTTAAATTGTTGGGTATTATCTTTCCAGGAGATCTCAGCCCTGCTGAACTAATGATGCTGACTATAGGAGATGTTATTAAACAACTGATCGAAGCCCATGAACAGGGGAAAGACATCGATCTAAATAAGTAAGTGAATATCTAAAAAGGACAATTTGTTCTTAAGGAGTAGATTTCTTTTATGAAATCATCTAATACTAAAGCAGGGCAGCTTAAGGTTTAGTAGGACTGCATCTCTTTTGAAATTACGGAAGATCCCTAACGAGAAAATCTGACCGAATGCTGGGTCATAGTGAGATCTCTGAGGAACGGTCAGATGAAAAACCAAGAGTGAGTATTTGAAATAAAACAGGAATCAGGTAATTACTCAGGGGAAAGCAGTTCAGTAATTGATTCTAGTGAGGAGTGATTTGCATGTGCTGTATCTTGTATTTATAAATACTGAGAAACATGTTGACCCTTTAAAGATATTTTGATGGTGCTTGCTGGCTGTCTCCCTGTAACCAGTTGCAGAAATAAACTCCCTTCTTCTCTAGCCTCTGCCTCTTGTTTCATTGACCATGAGTAGAAGCAGCCAGATTTAGTTGGCTGGTAACAATGCCACTTACTTTCTATCTTGGTTTTTGTTTGTTTGTTTTATTTATTTATTTATTTTGAGAATTTTAGCTTTCTGCCTTGCCCTGTTTCTCTGAGAAAAAGTTATTTCATAGCCTAATAATAATAATAGCTTCTAATATTTATTGGACACTTTCTATAGTCCATGCAGTTATTGGTGCATTATATGCATTAGTCCAGTTAATCCTTTTATAAACCATATGAGGGAAGTTCTAATATCACTCTCACTGGACGAATGGGTAATCTGAGTATAATGGAGAGGCTAAATAATTTGTCCAGTTGTAAATAGTATTTAGTAGAGCTGGTATATGGAATTAGATGGTCTGTCTCTGGAGCCCATGTCCTTATCCCATGTGCTACCTCACTTTACATCCTGCTTGAGTTTCCTCCTGTCTCAGTGGAAGCAGCGTCTCTGTCAGAGAACTCTCCCTTTGGGGTCCTTAATCTAATCAAACCCATCTCTATTTAGGAACTCTTTTGACACATTTATCCATTTATTTTCCATAATGAAGTTCAGCTCAGACTTTGCTGCACCTTAAAATAAGAATAGTCTTTCATCTCTGTATTTGTGTGTGTGTGATTGTGATATATTTAACCTCTCTTGAGTTGCGTTGGTGAAAGGGTTCTCCCCCCAACCCCAGGTCATCTAATTACCACATGCGTGACTTTTTCTTAGGCTCTATTATCTGTTATTTTAGGTGCTACACTATTTTACTTTTTTCTTAAAATACTGTGTCTAGTAAGCATTTGCTAAAGAAATGAGCAATCAAATAATTATTCTCTTTTGATTATGAAGACAATAGGTTTTTACTGATTTTTTTCCTACTATGTCGTTAGCAGTTTTTCCTTCTATTTTTGTTGAATATAACTCTCATTATACATATCTTTTTTTTTTTTTTTTTTTTTTTTCCTTTTTTTGGAGAGGTTTTTGCTATAGGGCGCATGCGCTCGCCAGACAGACAGAGAGAGACAGAGAGATAGAAAGCGAGAAATCACCCCCCAGGGAGGATGGCCATGCCGCAATCCATTCTCCTCCTGGGATCTTGGGCACACATGCACACGCGCCCGGCGTGAGTTTAAGCCGCCGGGTCCGGGACTCGAACCGCGGTCGACTACGTGGGAGTCCAGCGACATAGCCATTACGTTAACTGCTGGTCCCTCATTATACAAATCTTTAATTTCTAGTGCATGTCTCTACATTTTATGTATTTTTGTTATTCTTTTTAATTTGACAATTAAACTAAACCTGCCATCTTCCTTAAATCCAGCCCCTATGCAGGTGTCGTAGCCCTTTATGTAAGTTCTGTCAGTCTGACCTCAATCTACTTTTCCAACTTTTTAAACTTCATTGAAAATCTTCTGCTTTCATTCAAGATGATCTACTCATATTTCTTTCTTTTTTTGGTTCTTTCTTTAGAGAGGTTTTTACTATAGGGCATGTGAGAGATCACTAGAAAGACAGAGAGAGGGAAAGTAAGTAATCACCCCCGGGGGAATGGCCATGTCGCAGTCCTTTCTCCTCCATTCTCCTCTCAGGATTTTGAACACACATGCACATGCACCCAGCATGAATTTCAAACTGCCAAGTCCAGGACTCAAACTGTGGTCAGCCATGTGTGAGTCCAACGCCTTAGCCACTACACCATCTGCTGGCCCCTATTTCTTAAAATATATACATTCCTATTTTTAACATCTTCATTTAAGTCTGTCTGCTTTCAGTATCATCTGTGTCTTCACTGCCTGTCTGAGGCCTACTCTCTTGAGTGCATTTTCTGTGAATATCTCCCCAGCCCACATTAAACTCCTCTCTGAATTCTGGAAGTGTTCATTGCTGGTGTGTTTGTGTGTGCATGTGCGTGTGCATTTTATCACCTATGTGTTTATCACGTATACATTTATTTATTTCTTTATATGCCCATCTGCAAATACTCAGACACAGAACATGAAAGGACTATTTCTTATACCATCTGGCATACCAAGTACTTAGGTAGTCTCTTTGTTATGTTAAGGAGATACCCAGATAACATTTGTTGAAAAGAGCATGAGCACCTTACAGGTATTTCTAGATAGATTAATATCAGAAGACGAGGTGACTGTTAGTATTTGGCTAACAGGTACATTGTAAAACTGATAGAATTACAGAGAAAAGTCAAGGAATTATTAGGATAAAGATTACTTCTGGGGAGCAGGGATAGGGTTACAATCAGAAACAGGCATGCAGAAGTGCTTGTTTTGTAACTATTAAAATTTATATTTTGTATGTATTTTATATTAGAAAGTGTTTTTAAAACTTTGAAAAAGTGTACTTTATTTTCCATTTGGTTCTGCATAGTCTTGTTTTTGATTTTATTTTAACTTTTATTCATTTATTTATTTATTTATTTATTTATTTATTTATTTATTTTGCTATAGGGCACATGCGCTCTCCAGAAAGACAGAGACAGAGAGACAGAAAGCAAGAAATCACTTCCCAGGGGGGATAGCCACGCTGCAGTCCCTTCTCCTCCATTCTCCTCTCAGGATCTTGGGCATGCACATACAGGCGCCTGGCGTGAGTTTAAGCCACCAGGTCTGGGACTCGAACCACTGTCGACTACATGGGAGTCCATCGACATAGCCATTACATAACTGCTAGTCCCTTATTTTTATTTTTTTTTAGTCTTAAGCAGTAGTTCTCAAGCAGAGTGATTTCCTCCCCAGGAGACATTTGCCAATATTTAGAGCCATTTTGGTTATTAACAGGAAGAGAAGTGCTAGTGGGTAGAGGCCAAAGATGCTATAAACATCCTACAATGCTCTGGACAGCACAGAAACACACAACAAAGAATTGTCTGGTCCCCAGCATCAGCAGTGCTGAGGTTGAAAAGAAGTAGAATCAGAGTAGTCCTTTGAAGATGGAGCACTGTTTTGTACTAACCCTCCGTTGTGTCACTGTCCTAGGCCCTTCCTCTGTAGTTCTCTGGTTTTCTTTCTGGTACTCCAGGGTGAGAAGAGAAAATCATTTATTCATGAATTTTGTTCTTGTATTTCCTTGTAGTCATAGATCTTCATGCTCTATTGTGTGGTGAAGGGATAAAGGAGTATCAGAAGTTAATTATGTTAGTCATAGGTCATCCTTTTGGTACCTTGTACTTGAAAACCTATGATCTTGATAATACTAGATATTTTATTTTCAGGTTGAAAACGAAGACAGCTGCCAAATATGGCCTGTCAGCACAGCCCCGCCTGGTGGATATCATTGCTGCAGTCCCTCCTCAGTATCGCAAAGTCCTGATTCCCAAGTTAAAGGCAAAACCTATCAGGACTGCCAGTGGGGTGAGTGAATTTGCTCATACAGTTCTGATTGTGTGCCTGAACTGATAAAACCCATACCCCATGTACCACCTGGGCAGTGAGGTAGAAATCCTAATTTCAAACTCATGAAGTCTGTCCACAGGTTGAGCATCCCTAATCTGAAAATCCAAAATACCCCAAAATTCAAGATGTTTATTAACACCATTATGACACTACAAGTGGAAAATTCCACACCTGACTTTATGATGAGTCAGAATTAACACACTGCAATATAAATGTATTGTATTGGATCGTCAGAAAAGTCATGATACATTTTTGCATCATGAAAACTTTGCATAGAAAAACTTCACTTTTCAAATTACTTCAGTCTGTGTGTGTCAGGTGTATATGAAATGTAAATGAATTCTGTGTTTAGACATAGGTCCCATCCCAGAGATACCCAATTATGTCTATGCAAACATTCCAGATCTGAAATCTGGAACATGCTGGTCATAAGCATTGCAGATGAGGGATCCTCAACGTGTTTTATGATGTATTGCAATGGAGACACACACAGCATGCTAAGAGGGGACAGAGAGGAAGAAAGCAAGCTGTGATTAAAGGAGTAGATGATGTTTTTTGGTGTCTTTAGAATTATAGGTAGAGACCAGCAGGTGGCATGGTGGTTGATGTGCTGGATCCCACATGACCAACTTTGCATTTTCAATACCTGGCAGCTTGAAAAACATGCCAGACATGTGTTTTTGTGTGCCCCAAATCCTGACAGGGCAATGGAAGAGAAAGAATTACAATGTGGCCATTCCGCATGAGAGGTGATTTCCCACATTCCCTAAGGAGCCTTAGTTTCTTTTAGTGAAGAAAAATATTTGGAAACCAAGATCTGAGTGTAGAGGTGCTTACTGCTGTTAGAATTATATCTAATAATAGATATATTGAAAACTTTGAGTTCACAACAGTATCTTAAATTCCACCCAACAAAGTTCATTCTATTTCTTCCCTTTTCCATATTCCAAACAGTAAGCAACCTGGCTTGCGTTAGCATTGATGTATAGGCGTGTGCCACATGTGTCAGTCCATGAGGACCACATGTATGATGGTGGAGCAGTAGGCTGTACCATATAGCCTGGATATGAAGTAGGTGATGCCGTCTAGGTTTGTGTAAGTACATGTCCTGATGTTCACACAGTGACAGAATCCCCTGATGACACCTTTCTTAGAGGATATGTCCATCATTTAGCAATGGAAGACTATATATCCTTCATTGTCAAACAGCCTCAGATGTAACCAGTCATGTAATCCCTGCCACCACCTTCTTTTTCTAGCAGATGCTTTTCTCCCCACTTAGGCTTTGTCAGATCTCTTTGAGAATATATTGCATACACACTTTGTGAAACAGTCTAGTCCCGTGCTGTATATATTGAAAGCTAATATGTCTGTGAAAAGTTTGAGATAGAAAGGCTATACTTCTATAAATTTATAGAATTGCATAATTTTTTTTCTTGTAGGCTATTTTAGTAAAATAGTAAGTGAGAAAAAGAATAAAAATTACTGTGACTTTAAAAAGTAATTTCTTATTTTGCACTTCATTTATTCTGTGGTGTAAGACAGATTCACATATGCAATTCATACAAATATCTGAAGATTGTTAATATTGAAAACAGATTACCATTACACCTACCTAGTACCCAGCTTAAGAAATACGCATTATCAATACAGATTATATATCTCTTATCTAAAATGCCTTGGACCACGGTGTTTCAGATTTCAGATTTTTGGGTTTTTGGAATATTTGTGTATATGTAATGAGATATCTTGGGGATGAGCCCCAAGTCTAAACATACAGTTTATAGTTACATTTCACATACTGTATACACATAGGGTAATTACGATATTTTTGTGTTGCAGTGTTTAGATAGCAACCCATCTCATGAGGGTGAGGTTTGTGGGATTTTCTGTTTGTGGTGGCATGTCAGCACTCCAGACGTTTCAGATATGGGGATTTTGGATTAGGAATTCTCAGCCTGTACCTTAGAAGCTCCTGTAGACCACTCTGACTGCACTTCTCTTCTTTCTGAAGAATAACCCAGAATTTTGTATTCATTTTTCCATAATAACTTTTTTGTTACTCTTTCTTTTATAGATCGCTGTTGTGGCTGTGATGTGCAAACCCCACAGATGTCCACACATCAGTTTTACAGGAAATATATGTGTGTGAGTATGTGGATTTTGATGAGTTGTTTGAACTGAATTAGTAAGCCTGCTACAGCACTTGAGCAGTACATGCTGCTAATATTTACAACTTTGAGTCAAGGTTTATAGGTTAGTTCTTTGAAACAAGCAACCACTGATATTTAGAAACCAAGATTTTTAGAAATAGAACTGAATATAAAGATTTTAATTTGTTGAGATATTTAAAAAATAGGTTTGGAACTCAAAACAGTAGACACTCTATTAACTTGACAAATGAAACATGGAGATATTCACTGCCTAAATTTTTATGTGTCAGAAATTTCAAATTAATTTGGACTAGAAAAGTATCAGCATAAAACATTATTCTTAGCAATAATTACCTTTAGATTTCTCAGATTTAAATATTTGAGAGAATTAGCAGGAGAGTATACATGGGTCTAGTTAGACAGATTAAATGGGAGAAAGATTTGATTGACTTACCAAGAGAGCACTTGTGAGTATCATTCCAAACAGGAAAACTAAGTTCCCATTTTTTTGCCCCTAAAAGCTTAAACCTCTAAAATAGCAGTGGCTGTAGTATTTTGGAAATGAATGTGATTGTGTTCTTTTACAGCCTCATCTTCTTTACTTATTAGTAGAAAATACATTTTTTGCAGTTACTGCGAAGATAGACTCTTCTGTTAAGTTCATTTGATAGCAGAACTTCATGGAGACTGCAGTTACTTAACAATTACTGTTCTGTGTCTAACACCCTTGTTCTTTTGTTCTGTTGGCAGATACTGCCCTGGTGGACCTGACTCAGATTTTGAGTATTCCACTCAGTCTTATACTGGATATGAGGTAAAGTAATTCAGGTTTTTCCTAAAGAAGTATTACTTTGCCCATCATACCGTTTTTGCAAGTACTGCCTTCCCTAAAATGTTTAGGTTTTGGTTCGGTTTGTTTTTCCCTGATTATAATAGCTCACCATCCACCAGATAGGCTAAGTGTCTAATAGTTCCTGGATAATTACATAAGCACTTATTAATGTATTCCAAACACAATTCTAAGTTCTTTCCAACTTTAACCCTTACAGCAACATTTTGAAGATAGACACTGTTATTATCACAATTTTATATTTTAGGAAACAGGAAGAGAAGGGTTGAACAGCTGGCTCAGAGACGGGTTTTGAACTCTGGGCTCTGTACCACTGTGTTGTATTGTCTCTTTAGCAGTGAACTAATGGTCAAGGTCCCTGGTCTCATGGTCTTTACATTCCAATAATAATAGACAATAAAGAAAGTAGTTAGAAAAATACCAGATACTAATGAATACTAAGCAGACAAGTGAAATCAAGTAAGGGAATAGTAGATGGGAATAATGTATGGTGGTTAAGAAGGGATTCTCTTAGGAGATGGTATTTAAATTCAGTCCTGCAGAGAAGATGTTATGTATAAGAATATTAGAAACGAGCATTCCTAGCAGACTGTACTATTATAGAACAAAGAGCCTCAGGAAAGAAGATGAGGCATTTTAGAGCCTAGTGAGTAAGGGAAAGTAGGAGGTTGAAAATTCAGATGAGGCAAAAGTTTATGGGGTAAAGAGTTTGAATTTAGTATAGGTGTCATTGGGGTTTAAAGCAGGGGAATAATATAATCTGATTGAGGTTTTTAAGATCAGGTTGATAGGTATGTGGAGAGTATTCAGTGAGGACAAGAGTGAAAACGGGAGACCAAGTGAGCAACTTTTTGAAGCAGTCACCCTCTCTTCAAAGAGATCAGAAGCCAGCAAGCCATGGGACTTTTTCTTTTTTTCATACATGGTTTACATTTTTATCCTGTTTTCTATGATTCAAATTTTTAAAACTACAGAAGGAATTATTCAGAGAAAAGGCTCTCTAATTTCTCTTCCATAGCCTCCCTTTTCTGCTCTTCCTCCAACATGTAATGAGTGTTAATGATTTCTTCTGTATTCTTCAAAGATATTTGGTGGATATACAAGCAGATCCGAATTCTTTTTTTTTTGGTTAAGTTTTGTTATAGTGCATGTGCAATCGCCAGGGGGAAAGAAAGAAGTGAGAAACCAATACCCAGGGAGGATGGCCCTGCTACAGTACTTTCTCCATTCTCCTCTTGGGATTTTGGCATGTATGTACATGCACTTTACATATTTTATTTAATAACCTATCATATCAGTGCATTGTTTCATGGCTCTAGAATACTCTGTGGTATGACAATAATGTAAAAGCTATTCATTAAGCCATTACAAACTGTGTTGTACTTGAGAACTTGTTCAAAGGCTGTTTTTACCCTACAACTGTTTTGAATGTGTTTGTATATCAGTTCTATGTAAGTAGTAGACCACTTTTGGTGACCCTAAGGATTCCATAAGTGTTTACACAAAAGACAAATATAATCCAAGAAGACAACTGCAGTTGAGATATTTATGTCAGTGGAAACCCTGACAAAGTTGAGAAGGAAAATAAAGGTACTAGCAGATTTGTAGTGTTCAGAACTATAGGAAATTTTATTTTAAATACAAAAATTTTATTTTTAGAATCACCTTTTATTTTTAATTTCGTATGGGTATAACAATCTTTTTATCTTTTTTTCTTAGCCAACTTCCATGAGAGCTATCCGTGCTAGATACGACCCATATCTGCAAACCAGACACCGGATAGAACAGGTAAGTTTTTTTTCTCCTCTCGAACCCCAACCTGAACAGATAAAATTTTAACAGTCTTTTCCTTTTTAATTAACTGTTTATACTTAGCCAGAAAGTATTTTAGCTTGATTTGAATTGAACCTAGAATAAAAACTATTTTTCCCTTTTTTAAGTTTTAACTATTTATCCAAGGAAGAAAGACTATTTTGCAATTCCTAGCAAGGTCAAAAACACTACTTTCGGGACCAGCAGTTAGCGTAATGGCTATGTCGCTGGACTCCCACGTAGTCGACTGCGGTTGGAGTCCCGGACCCGGTGGCTTAAACTCACGCCAGGCGCGTGTGCGTGTGTGCCCAAGATCCCAAGAGGAGAATGGAGGAGACGGGATTGTGGCGTGGCCATCCCCTCTTGGGGGTGATTTCTTGCTTTCTATCTCTCTCTCTCTGTCTGGTGAGCGCACACGCCCAAAGCAAAAACCTCTCCAAAAAAAAAAAAAAAAAAAAAAAACCACTACTTTCTTTAGAGACTACTATTTTCTTTAAGGGTTTTATATTCTATAAGTTTCTCTCAGTTTGTAGAAAGCAATGTGTGGTATGAGATTCATGGATTTAAAGGTGTGAAAGTTCTTAAGCAATGGGTAGATGGGTTGAATTTTAGCTTTCATCAGCGAAATCCAAAAGTATTATGACAGTTTTGCTAGGTTGGGAATAGGAGATTGACTTCAAAGGGATACAAGGAACTTTAAAGGGTTATAGAATTATTCCATATTGTGATCATGGTGGGCGCATGACTAAACATTCATCAAGCTCATCTGTATATGCTGAAAGATAGTATATTTTATTGGATATAACTATACCTCAATGTAGCTGATCAAAACCAAGTGCCATAGGGACCAGCAGTTAGCGTAATGGCTATGTCGCCGGACTCCCACGTAGTCGACCGCAGTTCGAGTCCCAGACCCGGCGGCTTAAACTCACGCCGGGTGCGTGTGCGTGCGTGCCCAAGATCCTGAGAGGAGAATGGAGGAGAAGGGATTGCGGCGTGGCCATCCCCCCTGGGAGTGATTTCTCGCTTTCTTCTCTCTGTCTCTGTCTGTCTGGCAAGCGCACGCACCCTATAGCCAAAATCCTCTCCAAACAAAAAAGCAAAAATAAAACCAAGTGCCTTATAAATGACCTTCCAGAAATCTGAAATGTAAAGTACTGTCTGTAGTTGTAACAGTAACATATAGTAGGATAAATCCAAAATCTAAAATAGAAAGTAATGCCCACCAAGCAATAAGTTGCTTCAGCGTTTTAGTTTGTTTGTTTGTTTTTGGAGAGGTTTTTGCCATAGGGCACGTGTGCTCGCCAGAAAGACAGAGAGAGACAGAGAGGCAGAAAGCAAGAAGTCACACCCCCAGGGGGTTTGGCCACACCGCAATCCCTTCTCCTCCATTCTCCTGTCAGGATCTTGGGCATGCATGCACACGCGCCCGGCATGAGTTTTAAGCCACCGGGTCCGGGACACGAACCACAGTCAACTACATGGGAGTCCAGCGACATAGCCATTACGCTAACTGCTGGTCCCAGGGTTTATTTAACAGTGTATTTGTAAATATCATCCAGTTCTGATTTTCATTTCACTGTCACTCAAAATGTGGGTGGACCAGCAGGATTGTCAGCAAGAGGAGAGGAACCCTCCCTCGGGGAAGTCTGCATAGTTTGGAAAAACATGTTCTAAACTGGCCTTTGCTTCAATTTATTTTTGAGCTATAATATTTAATTCACTTAAAATGTAAACCTGTGTTTCAATAGAGAGCAAAATGTCTATCGTTGCATATTTTTTAAATATTTAGAAACCATTATAGAGCAGTGACTCTTTTTTTTTTGTCTCCTAGACTCACCCAAATAACTTCTCTAAAATGTGCTAGATCTTCACCCTCAGAGAGTCTGATTGGTCTGTTTTAGGGTCCTGGCAAGATATTTTGAAAAATCTACCTGGATAGTTTTGTTCTATATCCCTTATAAACATCCTAAATATAGCAATAGAGTATTCTTTCAGTGTTGATATATATGTATGTACACACATATATATGTATAAATTGTATTTGCCCAGTTCAGATGTAAAAAAGGCACCTTTTGGGCATATTAAGTATAGACATTCTTTACATAGTACATTAATTCTGGTTCATAATTGGACACTTTATTTGACCTTGTATTTCTCAAGCCTAAGATATGGCAATAGATTTAAATACCTGTTTTTTTAAAACTATAATCTTGGCTTATTATAGTTGACAAAAATGGAAGATTTTTGCTATTCTGACCTGGAGTAGAGGATACATACTATTTCATGTTTTACCAACCAGACCTTCACTTTCAATTTTTCTTTCCAGAAACCAGGCTTGAGGTGCCACCTGTGCCCAGAATTTCCAGTCCATTTTAAACTGCTTTCTTGAGTTTTCTTTCTTACCTAATCTTTTTATTCCATTGTGTTGAGTCCCAATTCTGTTGCATAATCACATATGCATTCTTATTGCATAATCATCCATGCATCTTTTTTGTTCCCAAGGCATATCACAGTCTGGCATAAAATACATGATCAGTAAATAAAATTATATGCCATATAATGAAGTTTTAGTCAGTAAGAGACTACATATATAACGGTGTTTCGATAAGAATAAAAGACACCATACCTTATAGTCTAGGGGTGTAGTAGGCCATTCCATCTAGGTCTGTATGAATATACTCTGATATTCACACAACAATGAAATCATCTAACGATACATTTCTTATGCATGTTCCCCTTCATTAAGCAATACATAACTATATTATATTGCATATTATGCTTTCTGTTGGTTTTTTGGTCTTTGCCAGAGGGTTCATGTACTTGCCAGAGAAAGAAAAGGAGAGGAGGAGAAAGCACCCACCAATGGGGGTGTGGACATGCCACAATCTCTTCTCTTCCATTTCTACCTCCTTTTGGGATTTTGGGGCACACATGCACGCACACATGCACGCACACATGGCTGGCATGTTTTTCAGGCCACTGGGTCTGGAACTCAAACCATGCAGTCAGCCCTGTGGGACCCAGCTGCCTTAAGCACCATGCTACCAGCTGGCCCACATATTAGATGTCTAAACTTTCCTAGCTTATATTGTGTTTATAAATTTTCACTTAATTCTGTTTGTACAGAAGTCAATTTTCTTACTATTTTTAATTCCCACTCTCACTCTTGATTTGAGGTTAATTTTTTCTTTTTAGATTTGAGTCTATTTTTTTATACACAGGATTAAGCTAAATATGTTTAGTGGGTTCTCATTTTTAAACTATATTCATGAAAACACTGCAAAACAAAATTAGAGATTTGCAATACCCTTTAGGGTACTTTCCTGTATCTTTCTAATGCTGATAATTTTTTTAATGTTATTTTTCAGTTAAAACAACTTGGCCACAGTGTGGATAAGGTGGAGTTTATTGTGATGGGTGGAACATTTATGGCACTTCCAGAAGAATACAGAGATTATTTTATTCGAAATTTACATGATGCCTTATCAGGACATACTTCCAACAATATTTACGAGGCAGTCAAGTAAGAAATCCTTATTTCCTCATACTCTCCAAAGTGGTTGTTACTTTATCCTGCTTGCCATGAGAAATCCTTCTGCTCTTCATTCACATTCTTATTTCTTATGGACTCTATTTTGAAATAATCTCCTCACTGAAATAGTCCTTTAAATAAAAAAGTGAGTATAGACAGTTGATGTAGTAGACTTCCCAAATAAAGAGATTGACAAAATATTATCTGTGATGAAGTTTGCATTCTTTTGATAATTTGTATGTCAGTTTCAGTAGAAAGAATACTGAGGTTTCATATATAGTCCAATGATTTAAGAAGCAGATATCCTTGCCTTAGGGCACGTGTGCTCACCAGAGAAAGAGACAGACAGACAGTGAAAGGGAAGTGAGAAATCACACCCTGGGGGAATAGCCACGCCATAGTCCCTTCTCCATTTTCCTCCCTGGATGTTGGGCACACACACACCTGGTGTGAGTTTCAAGCCACCAGGTCCAGGACTCAAACCAACCATGGTTGGCCATGCAGGAGTCCAGTGACTTAGCTACTAGTCCATCTGCTGGCCCCAGAAGTCTTAAAATAGTTTTTTAAAGTTTCAGGAACCCCATGGATAGATACTTGTATGCTGTTTCTATTGTTTACCAAATGTTTGAGGGCCCACTGGGTATTCTGCACCGTTTCAGGCACTGGGAACAACTTGATGAACAAATACAATCCTTGTCCTCGTGGTGCTTACATTCTGGTAGTTCAACAAATAACAAACAGTAAGTGCTATGATGGAAATAGACTGTTGTGATAGAGAATAAATAGGGTTATTCTCTAAACAAAAGGGTGATATTTAAGCTGAGACCTGAAGTGTACGGGGAGTGAGGCCAAAAGCAGAAACGATAAGATGAAGTCACTGAAATGGGAAATAGCTTGAAGTGTTCTGGAAGTAGAGGAGGCCTAGGGTTAGATCCCAGTGAACAAAGGAGAGATCACTGAGATGAGGTTGAAGTTTTAGGTAAGGGCCAAATTATAAATGTGTTTGAGGAGTTGAAATTTTATTTGAAGGCCAACCTAGTGGTTAAGGGAGTGAGATCCCATATGGCCAATCACAGTTTAAATCTTGGCTCCATTGGTTTGAAAAACCATACCAGGTGTGTATGCATGCATGCAAGATGAAGAAATGGAAGAGAAAGGATCCTGACAAGATCCTGACAAGATGAAGAAATGGAAGAGAAAGGATCATGGCCTGACCATGCCCCATGGTGGTGGGGGGTTCTTTCTCTTACTCTGGCAAGTGTATGTGTCCTTTAGCAGTTAATTGTTTGTTTTTGTTTTGTTTTGTTTTTTTTTTTTAATTTGTAATGCACCAAGAACCACTTGATTGGTTTTAAGCAGGGGAATGATGTTCTGGTCAATAGGTGAGGTCATTCTGGCTATTGTCTGGCTAATGGATTAGAGGGCTACGAAAGGAAAAGTGAAAAATGGGAGACATCCATGCTAGCTCAGATGATGGTGGTAGCATTAGCGATGGAGAAAGGGTTAGGCTGAGAGTAAGAACGAGGAAGGAGTGAAGCATAACACCCAAGCCTTGGCTGTAGGAATAGTGGAAGGCAGTGCCATAGACTGAGAAGGAACAAACTACGGGAAGAGCAGGTTTATGGGAAAAATCCAGAGTTTTACAGGCATGTTAGTCTTGAAATGTTGATGATACATTCAAGTAGATATGTTTGGTGCTATAAATACAATAGAAGCCTTAGCTAACAATACAAAATTGGGAATTATTAGTTCATAGATGACATTTACAGCCACGTAAATGGATGAGATCACCTAATGGGAGAGTTTCAGATCTCCAAGGTATAATAAGTAAAAAAGCAACTTTTTTTTTAGCAATCTCATATTACGATCCCATCATTTATGTATACAGTACGTGCGTGCGTGCACACACTACACAGTCACGCCCCACATAGCAGTGTTTCAGTTAGAGATGGACCACACATAGGACAGAGCAGAAGGCTGAACCATACAGTCTAGGTGTATAGTAGATAACCATCTGGGTTTGTATAAGTATACTCTGTCATGTTCGCATAACAACAAAGTCTCCTAATGACACTTTTCTCACAGTGTATCCCTGTCATTAAGGAGCACTTGACTGTGTGTGTGGGAGATGGGGGTGTAAATTCATAGAAAAGTTAGAACAATGATCATCGTTGGCATTAGTTAGAGCTGAGGAGGAAGGGACAGGGGAAATGAAAGTAAAGGGAGTATTCACATTTCCTCTTCACACAGTATGCCAGGCATTGTGATAGGTGTTTTATTCATTTATCTGGCACTTACAGTAGGCCTTTGAGTTAAATACTTAGATTATCCCTGTTTTACAGGTAAGAAACTAGGCCCTGAGAAATTAAGCAACTTGCCAAAGTTATACATGTAGTTGGTGGAATAGCTTTGCTTTCAGAGCCTGAACTTTGTTGTAATGCTAGAAATTATACTAGGTGTAAAAATTTGAGCATGAGTGTGTGTGTGTGTGTGTATGTATGTTTGTGCACGTGTGTGCATCATTGCGTCTTGAAAGGAACAGAGTCTCTTGTTTCTTGTGTTCCTTCCCACCACTTTCAGGCTTGACTCTGGCTTCTCTTTTATATTAGAGGGGGGGGGAAGGTCAGAGAGCTAATCGTAAGGTTGTTCATATTGTGCCTCCTCTTAGAGAATTTTTTTGAGTAGTGATAGGTAGGACCAAATTTAGAATGGACCTAAGGATGATTTTCATTACCCTATATTTAAAGTGGTTCTTGTCCTGTAGCAGGCATAAGTCGAAGTGTGCATGAACTTTGAATGAGTGATCAAGGTAAAGACTAAATATTGATAACTGATGATTTAGGTAGGGCTGCATCTTGGAGTTGGGAATAGGGACATTTTTCCATGCCTCTCCCTAATTCCTCCAGTCCCATAACTTCTTTTACTCTTCTTTGGATTTGTAAAAATGGAATGAACAGGGGAGCTTTTTCTTAAGTTTAAATAAATATCAAGGGTTGTTCGAGGGGTCTATGCAAAAGGTTTGGGAGCTCAGAGAGCATGTGTGGAGAGCAGCCTACTTTTATTTGATTGACTCTAGGAAATGAGACAGGAGAATTCCATTCTATGAATCTAGACATTAAGCATTGTGGTCTCTTCCTCCTACAGAGGCTGTAGGATGAGATGGTGACTGTATTTTTACTGCTCATTTAGAACCATGATCATTCATGAGTATGAGTCATGCTGAGTAAAACGCTGAAGTCTTCAAACTTGAGGGAGAAGATGATGCAGTCCAACTCATTTTTAAAAAAATACTGAGAAATCAAAGTGTAGTTTAGATAAAATGTGACTTGAGGAAAAGCAACCTTAGTTAGTCAAAGGCCAAAGACATTGGAATGGCAACTGTACCTCTGAAGGTTTGCTGACAGTCATTCAACTCTGAAAATTCCCTAGCAGGAAGATTGATCAAGGCCATTTCATTTTCCTACACAAGCTTGTATGCCGCCTCCTCCATGGAGCTCTCTTGTGTTGAAGACCGCGCATGTTAAGTGGAGTTGAGCTATAAATATTATAGTCTTGTCCCTTCCCCTATACAAAGCTTTCCACAGTCTACAGTTTGGGACCACTGGGCTATTTAAAGCAGGCCAACTGAGATCTGTATATTGAATTTGTAGGATTTTGCTCCTTCGACATTTTCATCAGTTGAAACTAAGTTTCCTACTTTATTCTTGGTATAAAGGTTTACCATTATTTTCTCAGAAGTGTTTTAGTGTGTGATGGTACTTGAATAGAAGCTGTCTGTTGTTGCAGTGAAAAGGAGATTTTGTGTAATAACTAGCTAGCTTCGGGTCATGGTGTGTTTGTAGAAAAGCCTTTTGGAGAAGAAAACCTCTTTCTATAAGAAACTAGGCAAAACTAGCATAGTTTTCTATTCTCAAATTCACCTCAAGAGGGCAACAAACACTTTACTTTGAGATAAAAATTTATGATTTGAGGCTTCATTGCAACAAATCTCATGAATGGCTCTTGGGAAGCAATAAAAGCACAATCTGGGAGCCATAAAACCGTCCAGAAATGGTACATCGAATTCTGACAGCCCGCATGTACATGTTTTGCTTTTCTCCAGGCCCCTATACTTTTATGAGATTATCTGAAAAAAAGCTGATTTGTGACATTGTTTGCTTTGTGAAGGTAAAATTTTACCACAAATCTCCTATGAGGGTACTTGGAAAAGTTCATAGAAAAATGAAATGAAAGTATGAGTTTATTTCAGTGCAAAAGAATGTTGAAATTCATGCATCGTTTTATTCAGAATGTATGTTTTTCCATAAGTTTTTTGAAGACACACACACACACACACACACACGCTCATGTAACAGAGTTGGTATTTGTTTTTTAGGGACACTGTATTATTTGAAACAGTATAGTTTGATTTTTATTATAGAACTAGAGTCAGAAAATTATTTTTAAATGTTAACATCATTGTGAAATAAAAAACAACACAGAGAAACTGTTTTCAACATAGTGTGTTCCCCTTCAAACTTTAGGGGCTTTACCTTGCTCTTCTCTCTGTTATCTTGCACGAAGTGTGTTTGTAAAAACTGGTTGGGTTACCCAATGTGGTTACCTCTTGAATAAAGTAATGAACGTCATGTTGCTTTACTATTACTTGGTATTAGTAATTTTGCTTGCTAACTACATAGATGTAACACTGACTTTCATAAGCTTAGTGTTTTTTTTTAAACACTAATTTTAAAATTAGGTTAAAATTATATATTGTGACAGTTGAGTCAACAATGTTTAAGATTAAAAGTCTGTTCAGGGACCAGCAGTTAGCGTAATGGCTATGTCGCTGGACTCCCACGTAGTCGACCGCGGTTCGAGTCCCGGACCCGGTGGCTTAAACTCACGCCGGGCGCGTGTGCGTGCGTGCCCAAGATCCCGAGAGGAGAATGGAGGAGAAGGGATTGCGGCGTGGCTATCCCCCCTGGGGGGTGATTTCCTGCTTTCTCTCTCTGTGTCTCTCTCTGTCTGTCTGGCGAGCGCACGCGCCCTATAGCAAAAACCTCTCCCAAAAAAAGAAAAAAAAAAAAAAAAAGTCTGTTCAAATTATTATTGGCTCAGGTGTCCCTGCTTTATTGTCATGTGTCTAATTTAAGTGTTGCATCTTATTTAAAAGATTAGGATTTAGGGTAAGAAAAAAGCTCCAACAAGGTTAAAGCCTGGTTATTATTTACAAGATGTCAGTAGCGAACAATATGTTATAACCTTGCAGATGGGACAACTGGAAATCTGAGTGGAGAGAGAGTTCAAGGACAGAGCAGGTACGGTTTTTGTGAAGGCTCATTAAATCAAGCAAAATGCTAATCATCCATTGCTATCAGCGAGACAGAGTCTCTAACAGTCTCCAGGGAGCAACAATTACTGGTGACTTTCGTCCAGTAACAGTCATAGCTCTGGAGATGAAAAAGACTGGTAGTAGGACCTGAGTCACCCATTCACCAAAATGCAGATGTTGCCAAATAACTCAGAACAACCTTTTAAAATAGTTTTATTTCTTTTTAATCAGCTTTGCCCAGAAGCAGTTTTACATTCAGTCTTTAATACTCCTTGGCTGTTTTCACAAGATGCAATTTAAAGGGTAGTTACCCATCAAGAAATGAGTGAGTCATACTTTCTCCCAGTGGAATTTTTAATTCATTTCCGTTCCTCCTTCAGTTCCCCCTATCGATGACTTTAAATTCTCCATCTCTGTCCTTAATGTCTTAGAAAAGCTAGAGTGCCAGGTAACGCTGGGGATCAGGCTCAGAAGATAATTTCATAGACTGACAGAGCTACGGAGGAAACGAAATCAACCTAAGAAGATCTAAAAATGACCACCTCCTGCCCCGTGTTGTCCTGGGCGCTACTTCAGGCAGGCCTCAGAACCTACTGCAGTTCTGGGCTTTGCTTCCTACCTCTCACTTTCGTTTTGACCTGCTATCTCTATTCCACCCAGATTTTCATAGATTGTGACTAGGACCCTTAACATAGGTTGGCCAACCCAAGATACAGTCTTACTCATCTTAAAAGAAATGATGTTTGTGTTTTTCTTCCAGCATTTATTTGAAACAAAAATAAAATTTTCTAGTGATCATCCACATGCCTATCACCTAAATTCTGTGCTACTTGCTTTATAACATATCTATTCATTCCACTGTCCAGTCACCCATCCTCTCTCTCTCTCTCTTTTTTTAAGATGTTATTTATTGGGCCAGCAGGTGACATGAGGATTGAGACAACCAAATCCCACATGGCCAACTGTGCAGTTCAAATCCTGGGCCTGGTGGCTTGAGAATCACATTATGCATACATGCCTAGAGTCCAGGGTGGAGAATGGAGAGGGGATTGTGGTGTGGCAATCCTTCAGGGGGTGATTTCTCACTTTCTCTCTGTCTCTGTTCCTCTCTGTCTCTCTTGTACAAGCACACGTGCTCTATAGCAAAAACTTAAATAAAATTTAAAATAGTTATTTGTTACCTTTTGAGAAAGAGAGACAGACAGATACATTGACAGAGACTGGCCACTCCATGATCTTCCCCGAGCCTCCCATCCAGCCAGGATCACAGGTGTACCCAGTGTGTTCAGGTTGACCTGGAGTCTGAACAGGGGCCTCCTGTGTGGCTCCAGTATCATGCAGCAGCATGCTACCACCCACACCACCAAGGTGGGGCTTCTTTTTTTTCTTTAATAAATGTCAAAGTAAGTTGAATTCTCTTTCAGTATACGTCTCCCCAGATTCTATAAACACCAACTGGTGTTGACTATTTGTAGTGTTTTTTTTTTTTTTTTTTCCCAAAGTAAATTGGCATGTAATGGAATGCACAGATCTTACATAAAGCATTTGATTAGTTTTGAAAAGTACACATACTTATATAATAAATCCCTAGTAAGATAGAAAACATTACCATTATCCCAGAAAGTCACCACATTCCCCTTCCAAGTAAATCCTCACCTGTACGTCCCAGAAACAGCTATTCTTATGATTATTTCCCCATCATAGAGAGTTTTGCCTATTCCAGAACTTCATATAAATGGAACCTTTTTGTAAGGCTTCTTTCACTGAGTATATTTTGAGATTCATCATTATTGTGGGTGTTTCAGTAGCTGTTATCTTTTTGTTGCTGAGCAGTCATTCCTTATATGCATAGGCCGTAGTTTGTTTATCTATTCTTTATTGGTGGACACCTGGGCTGTTTCCATTTTGTGATTATTATGAATAAAACTTCAGTGAACATTCTTATATAGGTCTTCGTGTATATAAATTTTTCTCTTAATATTTCTCATATTACCCATACATATGTGAGTAACAACTGAACTATTAACAGAATTGCTAGATATGCTTAGTTTCATAAGAACTACCAACCATTTTCTAAAAGGTTATACCATTAGTAGTCTCACCAATAATAAGTGAGTATTCAGTTCTGTACTGTCACCAACATATGGTGTTACCAGTTTATAAAATTGTAGTCATTCTGGTAGGTGTGTAATAGTATCTTGTGGTTTTAATTTGCATTTTCCTGATGACTATTGGTGTTGATTACTTTAGTGTATCTTTATGCTATTTGAATGTATTTTCTTTGTGAAGGATCTCTTTAAATCTTTTGCCTATTTTTTAATGGATTTTTACATATTCTAGGTACCAGTCCTCTGTCAGATCTATAATTTACAAATATGAAAACAGTTCTGTGGTTTGACTATATTAATGATATCTTTGAACAGAAGTTTTTACTTTGGATGAAGTCTGTTTAGCAATTTCTTTCTTTCATGGTTTTTGCTTTCTGTATTATTTCTGATAAATTGTTGCATGTTCCTAAGGCACAAAGATATTCTGCATTGTCTTATAGCATTAACTTTTGTACTTAGCTCTCATGTTTAGCTTTATGGCTCATCTTGAATTAATTTTTATGTGTGGTTGAAGTAGGAGTCAAGATTCCTTTTTTCCCATTTGGATATCTAGTTGTTCAACATCATCTCTTTAAAAACTTTCCTATTTGGATTGCACCATGCCTTTGTTCAAAATCAAATGACTGTATAAATATGGGACTTGGCTCTTTTTTGATCTGTTGATCTGTTTTTAATCCTTATGCCAGGATTAAATGTTTTGATTACTGTAGCTTTTTTTTTTTTTTTTCTTTTTTTGGAGAGGTTTTTGCTATAGGGCGCGTGCGCTCGCCAGACAGACAGAGAGAGACAGAGAGATAGAAAGCAGGAAATCACCCCCCAGGGGGGATGGCCACGCCACAATCCCTTCTCCTCCATTCTCCTCTCGGGATCTTGGGCACGCACGCACACGCGCCTGGCGTGAGTTTAAGCCGCCGGGTCCGGGACTCGAACCGCGGTCGACTACGTGGGAGTCCAGCGACATAGCCATTACGCTAACTGCTGGTCCCTACTGTAGCTTTTTATATTAATATATTGAAGTCAAATAATGTAAGTCTTCCAACTTTGTAATTGTTTTTCAAGATTACTGTAGATATTCTAGGTTTTTTTGCATTATATGTTAAATTTACAATCAGCTGGTCAATCTCTATTAAAAAGTGTTATCGAGTTGGCATTGTGTTAAATCTATAGAACAATTTGGAGAGAGTTGACAATTTATTGAGTCTTCCGATTCATGAACATAGTCTAACTCCTTACTTACTTGACTCTTTTAAATTTCTATTAGCAGTCTTCCATATAGGGATTTTTGCAAGCCTTTTGTAAGATTTTTTCGGAAAAATTTTTTTTAGATTTTTGCTATAGGGCACGTGCACTCACCAGAGAGACAGAGAAAGACAAAGAGACAGAAAGCAAGAAATCGCCCTCCCAAGGAGAATGACCATGCTTCAATCCTTCTCCTCCATTCTGCTCTTGGGATTTTGGGCATGCATACACACGTGCCTGGTGTGAGTTTTAAGTAGCCAGGTATGGGACTTGAACCATGGTCAACTACATGGGAGTTCAGCAATGTAACCATTATGCTATCTACTGGTCCCCCCAAATATTTTTATGATTGCTGATGCTATAGTAGAAATTTTTAGGAATTTCATTTTCAAAGCTACATATATAGGATATATTGTGATTTTTTATGATAACATTATATCACTCCTTAGTTCTAGAAATTATTTCTATAAACTAAGAATTTACTTCATGAATAATTATGTTATCTGCATATTCACTGACTTTTACTTTTCCCTTTGTATACTTTCTTTCTCCTACCTTACTGAAATGGCTAGGACATTCAATACAGTATTAAATAGACATGAGGATAGGCATCTATGTCTGTAGTGATATTAGGAAGACATTTAATGATTCAATTCAGCCACTCTTCTCTTAATAACCTACCTGTTTACTGACCACTTGGACTTAACAACCAGTTCTGCACAGGGAGTTCCCCTTTCTCAGTCTTTGTCTCATTACTGCAGTTAGTATTCACTACACAAAGCAATCACTATCATGCAAAACTACATATTTCATTCATAAACTTGTACCTTATTTTGCACCCACAGTAGTGTTCAGAAGGAATAAAAGCAATTACACCAGATTTATGTTATTGTGTTGTGGTGTATCTTGTTACTTTCTGGCACTTACATAATGTATGCTTATTGTCTAGATAGAATTACTTTATTCTAGTGTGGTATTGCATGGTATCTTGATAAATACATACCTGTCTCTTGTAGGTGCAGAGCTTGTCCAAAAATGCCTGTATTAAGGGCACTATTTCTTACGGGTTTTTTGTAGCTACCTTGTTAGATTGAAGAAATTCGGTGAGAAGTTTTATCATTAACTCATTTATCTAATGCTTTGTCTGCATACAGTATTTAAATCACATGATTTTTCTTCTTTATTGTGATAATAGAGATTATTCTGATTGATTTTTGAATGTTGAACTACTCTTGCCTTCCTAGGATAAACCTTATTTGATCATAATGTAGCATCCTTTGTATAGATCGCTGGTTTCAACTTGCTACTAATTTATAAAAGATGTTAGTGTCTATGTTCATAAGGGAATAAGGGATGGTGGTCTGTAGTTCCATTTCCTGTGATTTTTTTTGCCAAGTGTTAGTATTAATGTTATACTGGCCTCACAAAACAAGTAAGGAAGTGTTTTCTCCTCTATTTTCAGAAAGAGGTTGTATAAAATGAGTGTTATTACAGCCATAGTGTTTGCTAAAACCCACCAGTAGAAGTATCCAAGGCTGGCCTTTTCTTTATGGGAGGGTTTTTGATGATTAATTCAATTCCTTTAATAGATACAAGACTATTCATTTGTTTGTTTGTTTTATCTGTATCCATTTTAAAAAGTTATATTTTTCAAGGAATTTGTCTCCTCCATTCTCCTCTTGGGATTTTGTGCACGCACACACATACACACACACACACACACATGCCTGCCCAGTATTTCTTTCAAGCCTCTGTATCCGGGACTTGAACTGTGGAGTTGTCCTTATGGGATCTAGCACCTTACCCTCCATGCCACCTGCTGGCCTGCTCTCCTTTTTTTCTTAGAGGTTTTGTGTGTGTGTGTGTGTGTGTGCGTGTGTGTGTATGTGTGTGTTTTGTTTTGTGCTTTAGGTTGCATGTGTTCGCCAGGGAGAGAGAGACAGACAGTGAGAGAGAAAGTGAGAAATCATTCCCAGGAGAAATGGCCATGCCACAATCTGTCCTCCTCCATTATCCTCCCAGGATCTTGAGCACGTACAAGCACGTGTCCACTGTGATGTTTTTTTTTAAGAATTTTTAATTTAACTTTATTTATTTATTTTAATTTGACCAGAGAGAGGGAGAAAGTGAGAAAGCAAGCCACCAGGCCCAGGACTTGAACCACGGTCGGCCATGTAAGAGTCCAGCAACATAATTGCTATGCCATCTGCTGGTCCCACTTTCATTCACTTTTTGAAATATGCTTATTAGAGCTTTATGCCTTCTGAGTTTGTTATTGTATCAATCTTTATATTGATTTGCTTTTTCTATAATATAAAAGTACTTATTTTAATTTAAAAAATGGTTTTCCTCAGCCTGATAATTGATGTTAGAGGAAAGCAAAATATTCATTATGTATTTCCTGTCACTGCATGATGTGGCATTCACCTATTTGAGAACTAATGGAATTTTCCGATTCTATTGTCTCAATGTCCTGTCTTAAGCAAGATTTGATAAGATCTGAGCCCCTTTTCTGTCTATTACTCATCTTTTAGCAACTCCAAACTAATTGTTTGCCTGTAGTCTTATTCCCTCTGGTAATCCTGTATCAAACCTCAAGGAAGGGCTAGTAAGTGGGATGGTAATTAAGGCATGGGCCTCCCACATGGCCAACCAGTGTTTGAGCCCCAGACCAGGAGGCTTGAAAATCACACCAGGCATGTGTGTGTGCATACCCAAAATTCCAAGAGGAGAGATGGAGAAGGGATTGTGGCATGACTATCTCCTCTGGGAGGTGATTTCTCACTTCCCCTCTCACCATCTCTCTCTCTCACTCTTTCTCGCTCTCTCTCTAGTGAATGCATTGTCCCTATGGCAAAAACCTTAAAAAAAAAAAAAAAAAAAGGAAAAGAAAAGAAACTCATGGAATACTGAAATAAACAGTACAAAAAGAGTGACTGACTAGTTAGTCCTTTAGATCAGTGATTCTTAATTATTATGAATGGTAAATAAGTCAGTTTTTAGGGACAATTAAGAATGAAGGAGTAAAAAGGAGAAGGTATAAAATTAGGGAAATGTTATGATTTTTATTTTCAAGAAAGAGCTATGAACTTCCTTGGGAAAAGGAAATTAATGCCAAAAAAGGCTGTTCCCACCCTCCTTGAAGAATTGAGAAAGTTACAGATGGGTGCACTAAGATGATTGATGGAGTTCTCAGAAGTTTGAGACGTTGTAAAGGCAAGAAGCCTGGTATCCCACGCTGAGTTGTCTAAGCATGTAGTAAATGAGATACAGAGGTAAGGTTTTTAAAGTCAGGTGGACCCAACTTCACAACATGACTTGGAGCTTATTAGCTCTGTGCACTTGGACTAGCTGCTTGTTCCCTTTGAACTTCAATGTCTTCATCTGTGGACATAAGAGGACACATTTTATAGAGCTGGTGGGAGGACTCAGTGTTGGTAGAAACGGCACTTGGCCACAGGGGCCTCTGTAAATGGGAGTTTCTGTCCTCTCCGATCACCAGCCCTCTTAGCAAGTTACTTCTGATTTTTACTTCTCTGTATCTTTGGCCAGTACTAAAGTTAAGGTCATTAACTACATAACTTGCATCTGAAGGGATACTACTCTGACGCATGGTTTTAGTGGAAGACAAAAATGGTTCCCAATTTTGTAAATCATTGCCAAGATTAATAGGCTTGGCAGAAAGACTTTTCTGTATGTAGAAGCCATTTCCACTGAATTATTTCTATGCTTGTTACACACACCCTCCCCCCCCTTTTTTTCTTTTATTCAAAATGACTAAAATATGGAGTGGGAAGTAAATAATGTAAATGGTTTTCACTTATGTGAAAAATGATTGGTAGGAATTGAAAAATAGGATTTTCACAGTTGAAATCACTGCTTTCAAGGAGATGATGGTTGCAGCATCCTACAGGAAAATAATAATGATAATGATGGTAATAACATTGCTGTGTGCTAGTTCAGTCACGTCAGATATGGGTACTATTATTATACTCATTTTTTCAGATAAAGAAACCAAAGTACAGAGAGGTTAATAGCATTCCTGTTTGCATAGTTAGGAAGTTGCAGAGACAGGATTTGAACTCAGAAAATCTGACTCCAGCACCCACTCACTTAACCAATGTCTCATACTAGAAGGACTAAGAGAGGACAGTTTTTTAATTAGGTAGTAAATGTCCTAAAACTGTGGTAAGTTTGTTGTTTTGAGATTGGTTGTTTTTGCTTTACAGGTATTCTGAGAGAAGCCTCACAAAGTGTATTGGAATTACTATCGAAACCAGACCAGATTATTGCATGAAGCGGCATTTAAGTGACATGTTGACCTATGGCTGCACAAGGCTGGAGATTGGGGTGCAGAGTGTCTACGAAGACGTAGCCAGAGATACCAACAGGTGCGATGGCAGCAAATGATCTCTGCAAGCCTTTCTCTAGCCCCACTGGTTTCTCTGCACTCATATTAATTCTTTGTTTTTTTTTCCTGTCAATCTTAGAGAAAGAGATATGTGTATTCCTTCTTTTAGAGTCCTTTCTGCTGTCTGTGCTCTTAATTCAACCCCCCTTTTTCTTCATTTTTAGTCTTTCTGTACTGACTCTTTTCCAGGAACCCATAAAATGTCTCATTGCCAAGCCAACAGGTGGCAGGGTGGTTAAGGTGCTGAACTTCTGCACGACTCACTGCAGTTTGAGTGGCTTGAAAATCACACCAGGTGCATGTGCATGCATGTGCCCAAAATCCCAAGAGGAGAATGGAGGAGAAGAGATTACAGTGTGACCATTCCTCTAGTGGGACGGGTGTGGGGGGTGGTGGTAATTACTCACTTTCCCTTTCTCTCTGTGTCTCACCAGTGAGGGCATGTGCCCTACATCAAAAACCTTAAAAAAAGAGCTCACTGCCTATTCTTGTTATAAACAGCCTTTCCCAAATAAACAGCAGGAAACAAGACTCTACGTCAGTAGTTTAAAGCAGGAGAGAAGGCCAGAGAGAATAGAACAAAGGAAAGGATTCAAATAAGAAGGAGGGCAGGGTAAAATTTAAGAGATTAATTTTTGTGAAACAGACACCAGTTGGCAGAGAAACGGAAGCTTGGTGAAGTAATGGATATGAAATTTGAAATTTCGTTGTTGATAGAACCCAAAGAAATAAGGATTGGTAGAGCCATATGAAGCTCTCTTCCTTCTGGAAATAGAGTTGAGGATATACATACCAGGTCAACTGTATGAGGAACTTTTTAATTAATTGCTCAGTTAGTGGGGAGTGGACATCTCCAGAGTTTATAGACAACAAAGGTCACTGACCTAGCATGGGAAAGGCAGAATTTAGGAGGAAGGGAAGTGGTGAATTTGCTCTTAAAGGGGACTTGACTTTATTAGAATTTGGGTAGACATGTTTGGGGTTGTGCTAGGAGAAGAAAGTTACGGTAAACTAGGGAAACAGACACTGATCAACATTTAGAAATCACCAAGAAGAATGCCAGGCTAAGGAGGGTAGAGTTTTCCTTTTAGATAGTAGAGATCTGAATATTTTTGAGCACAGGGAAGAATCTAATGGATATTATACCTGAAAAGAGTAACCTGAGTACAATTGCACTCATATAGGACAACTGGATGAGGTGCTGTGGTAACAGGGTGGTGCTTGAGAGGTACCTGTGGAAAAAGAGAAGCTTCTTGAAGGTCATAAGAGCTTTCTGAAGAAAATGACATCTAAACTGAGACTTAAAGTAAGTGTATGAATTAGGTAAAGAGAAAAGATTGTTTCAGGTAGAAATAAAATAAGAGCAAGCTCCCAAGGACGGCAGGACATGGCATATATAGGGAATTCCAAGTAGTTTAGTTTGTTTAGAGTGAGGAGTTTAGTGGGAGAGTGATACAAAGTAAGGCTGAAAAGCAGAGAGGCCAAATTATGAAGGGTTTAGAAGTCAGCCTAAGAAGTCTAGGTTTTAATCTGGAGACAGCAGCAAACCTTTGATAGGCTGTAAGGTAGTTGTGATAGGAGCATATCTGCATTTTAGAAAGATCACTTTAGTTATGGTGGGGCAGATTAGATAAAAGCAAGCTTGATAGGAAATTGGTTAAGAGCCTGTTGTAGTAATTTAAGCAAAAAATACTGAAGTCCTAGAAAGATCTGAATGGCAATGCTTGGTGACTGACTGGAGATGAGGGTGGGAGAAAATGAGAAGTGGAAGAGGCTTGGAGGGAAGATGAGGTTTATTCTGAATATACTACACTAAGTTTTAGATAATAGTGGAAGAACTAGTTGAAGGTTTGCCTTAGAGCAGAGCTGTCCAATAAACATTCTGCAGTGATCAGAATGTTCTATACTTGCACTGTCGGGTATGTTAGTGCAACTGAGAAACTGAATTTTTCATGTAAATTCATGGAAATATAAATTTGAATAACCATATCTGCCTAGGGGCTCCCATATTAAAGGCTTGGATGTCCAGGTGTGGAATTCAGAGGAGAGGCCTAGCCTCATCATGGAAATTTAGAGGTTGTTACAGAGATTAGAAATAAAAGCCATGGAAATGGATGGAAACATCAGAGAGAGTGCGATGGAGACCCTGGTTTCTAGGCTCTCTCTGTGGTGAATGTGAACATCTTGGTGATGGAAGAGATTGACACAAGGTTTTAGTCTTTAGCTCTCCAAAAAATGTTACAAGGGCTGACTTCCTCCTTGCGTGTGACGTTAGACTGCTAAGTTACCACCATTTATTCACACAGTCCCGAACGATTCTGCCTTCTCACTAAATTATTCTAACCCCTCACCCCTTTCTTTGAAGGATCCTTCAAACCCACTGGTGAAATCTATTTTGTAGCATAGGTTTCTCTCTTCATCTCTCTCTCTACAGATAATTTCATAAGATTTTTCCAGGAACAAAGAACATAGCAAGCAGCTGCTTCCATGTGGTTTGGAGCGCTTTCTTCTGTGCTTGCTTGCTCGCTTTGTTTTTGCCAGAGAGCTTGCACACTGGCCAAGACCAAGAGGGAGAAGGAGAAAACACTCTCCAATGTGGCATGGTCATGTTACAATTTCTTCTCCATTTCTCCATCCTGTCGGGGTTTGGGGCACACATGCTCATGGACCTGGCATATTTTTAAGCCATCAGGGTGGGGATTCAAACTGAAGGGTTGGCTATGTGGGATTTGGCTCCCTTAACCACGAGGCCAGCCCTCATTTTTCTTTTTTTTTTTTTTTTTTTGGTAGTGTATAGTAACTTGTTACCTCAATCATTTTTGAGCACTTTGAATAAATGCAAACCTCAATCATTTTTGAGCACTTTGAATAAATGCAAAAGAAAATGCCTGAAAAATATCTCACAAGTAGAAGTATTTACTTTCAGGCCTCCTCAGAGGTAGAGATGTAAAAAATGATTTTCTGAGATTTTTTTTTTTCTTCCCTCCTGCCATAGATTCTTGGTTATAGAACTTTTGTTACATGTATGTCTCTGAGGTGATTTTTTCCTCTACTCTTTGTGTTAACTCTGCTTCTCACTTATGTGTGTAACAGTGAATTTTCTTTCCTCAGGGGCCACACTGTGAAGGCAGTGTGTGAGTCATTTCACCTGGCCAAGGATTCCGGTTTCAAAGTTGTGGCTCATATGATGCCTGATCTGCCAAACGTGGGACTGGAAAGAGACATCGAACAGTTTACTGTAAGTGTTTCCTTCAGCCAGGCTAATCTGGAATGTCGCTGCATGCTTCTTATACCTTCTCTGCTCTTGTTTGCTTGCTGTTGTTTTTCCAGTATGAAAGCAATACATCCTCATTATGGAATATTTGAAATGAAGTCACATCAGACAAAACTCTCACATTTCAGTATATCCCTTCTGAGATGTATTTATTTTTTTAAATTTATTTTGTAGAGAAATTTTTTGCTATAGGGTATGTATGCTCATCAGAGAGACAGAGACAGAAAGCAAGAAATCACCCCCCATGGGGGATAGCCATGCCACAATCCCTTCTCTTCCATTCTCCTCTTGGGATTTTGGGCATGCATGTTCACGTGCCTGGCATGATTTTAGGCCTCCAGATCCAGAACTCGAACCATGGTTGACTACGTGGGAGTCCAGTGACGTAACCATTACACCATCTGCTGGTCCCTATTTATTGATTTACTTAGGCTTTTTTGTGGGCGAGGCTCTTTATATGCATATAACAGAGGCACGATTACATATATTAGGTTGGTACAAAAGCAACTGAAGTTTCAAACCATGAATTTTAAATCATTATAACTAGGTTAAAACATACCTTTATTAATCCAAATAGGAACCATTATATTCAACACATTTTTGTCAAAGAGAAATAAGTTTGTTTATTCCTATAGCTGAAAAATCTGTGGGTCGGGATTCAACGAACTCTTGGAAAGCATCTTTTGCATCTTGCTGGTTGTGGAAACATTTTCCCTGCAAAGAGTCGTTGCAGTGCTTGAAGTGGTAGTCAGTTGGCGAGAGGTCAGGTGAATATGGCAGTTGAATCAGACCTTCATATCCCAATTTGTTCAGCTTTTAAAGCATTGGTTGTGTGACCTGCAGTCGGGCGTTGTTGTGGAGAACAATTGGACCCTTTCTGTGGACCAATGCCAGCTGCAGGCACTGCTGTTTTCAGTGCATCTCATCAATTTGCTGAGCACACTTCTCAGATTTAATGGTTTCATCAACATTCAAAAAACTGTAGTGGGTCAGACCCCACCAAACAGTGACCATGACCTCTTTTTTTTGTGCAAGTTTGGCTTTGAGAAGGGCTCCATTTGGAATTTCTCTGTTCAGCCACCGAGCTAGTCATCATCAATTGTGTAAAATCCACTTTTTGTCACATGACACAATTCAATGGAGAAATGGGTCATTCTTGTTTCATAGGATAAGAAAAGACGACTTCAAAACAATTTTTTTATTTAATTTTTTAAATTTATTCATTCATTCATTTTAATTTGACCAGAGAAAGAGAGAAAAAGAGAGAGAGGAAGTGCGAAAGCAAGCCACCAGGTCCAGGACTCAAACCATGGTCGGCCATGTGGGAATGTCCAGCGCCTTAACCACCATGCCACCTGCTGATCACAAAATGATTTTTTTAAGCCAGCTCATGAGGCACCCACTTATCACGCTTTTTTACTTTTCCAATTTGCTTAAAATACTGAACCACTGTAGAATGGACAACATTGAGTTCTTCTGCACCTTCTCATGTAGTTGGAAAAGGATCAGCTTTGATGATTGCTCTCAGTTGGTCATTGTCAGTGTCTGATGGCTGGCCACTACGCTCCTCATCTTCAAGGCTTTTCTCTCCTTTACAAAACTTGAATCACCACTGCACTGTGTGTTCATTGGCAGTTCTTGGGCCAGTGCACGTTGATGCAGTGAGTTGTCTCTGCTGCACTATGACCCATTTTGGACTCGACTAAGAAAATCATTCGAATTTATTTTTTGTCTAACATCATTTCCATAGTCTAATATACATATAAAATAAATAGCAAGTAACAAGCCATTAGCAAAAAAATTAATAAAATGAGAAATGTGTGTTATAATGATGTTATTTACAGTCTATTAGGTACTGACTATATCCTTAGGCTAGGCCTTTAACCAATATGCAAGACTTACTGGAATGCTTGCACCCTGTTGGACATTTACATACATTGTTCACCCCTCACAATAGCTTGTAGCTTGCTTCATTCAGGTCATGTGGTTAGAAAGTACTGGCATCAGAAAAAAAAGAAAGAAAGAAAGAAAGAAAGAAAGAAAGAAAGAAAGAAAGAAAGAAAGAAAGAAAGAAAGAAAGAAGGCAGGCAGGCAGGCAGGCAGGCAGGCAGGCAGGCAGGCAGGCAGGCGAGCGAGCCAGTATCAGAATTCAAGTCTAGGATCCCTTGTCTCTAATTCTCATTTAATCCAGGGGCTCTATTCCAGAGGCTTACACCAGAGAAGCTTTTTAAAAATACATATGCCCAGCCCAGGCTCCATTTTAATAGAAGTCCCACAGTGGCTCTAACGTGCAGCCAGGCTGAGGACCACAGAGCAGAACAATGAAGGATCCTGTGCAGCACAGACCCATGTGAGACCTCACGACGCCATCCTGTCCCTATATCTTTATATCATGTTTTAGTTATATGACTAGTCAGTGTTTACATTGTAATTTCTATGTAAATTGTTATTTACCCCGAACCAAATAATACTTTCTTAATATGTAAGTACAGATACATACCTAACACGTATGTCGGGAACATTTGTTTTTCTTTTTTAAGAATTATTTATTTAATTTTATTTGTTATTATTTTTTTAAATTTGACCAGAGAGAGAAAGAGAGAGAAAAAGTGAGAAAGCAAGCTGCCAAGTCTAGGGCTTGAACTGCAGTTAGTGCCTGAACCACTACACCATCTGCTGACCCTGGGAACATGTTCTGAATACTCTTATTTTTGCTAGAGTTACCAATTTCCTTGTTTTTTATTTTATGTTGTTCATTTTCTTTTTTTTTTTTTTGAGAGATTGATTTTTGCTATAGGGCACATGTGCTTGCCACAGAGGCAGAAAGATAGAAAGTGAGAAATCACCCCCCCTAGGGGGGATGGCCATGATACAATCCCTTCTCCATTCTCCACTCAGGATTTTGGGTACACATGCACACGCACCTGGTGTGAATTTTAAGCTGCCGGGTCCAGCCCTCATACCGTGGACGACTACATTGGAGTCCATTGATGTAATCATTAGGCTATCTGTTGGTCCCAACTAATTTCCTTGTTTTTAATTCATTTATTTTTTATTTGTTTGGTTTTCTGTGTACCTGTAACTTTTAAATGTACCCATTCAATGTTAAGCTCCTCTCAGTGGCATAACATATCAGATGTTCTTATCAGGTCCTTGTTCAGCCTAAATCGTGGAGGTCCTATAGTTTAGTTCTACACTGGCCTGCAGGTCTGTACTTCACACACAGGGCTATCCTTGAGGCTTCTCTTCTCTGCTCCTTGTACAGATCCCTTACTTTCTGACCCCAGGTTATCTTCCGCATTCATGTCTGCTGTCATTTTGCTAAAACACATTCTCCAGCAGTTTCCTAAAAAGGGGCTCATTATAAACCCTTTGCATGCTTGAAAATATCTCTATTCTACCTTCACACTTAGAGAATTTTAGGATGAAAATCATGTTCCCTCAGATTTTCTTTAAGGCATTGCATCATTATCTTGTAGCTTTTAGCTCTTAAGTCATCCTCAATTGTTCTGATTTCTAATTTTACATTCATTATTGCTTCATCTTATAATTTATATAACCTGGGTTTTATTTTCCCCCTCTCTCTGGAATGCTTTTAGAAATGTCTCTTTATTCCTTTATGTAGGTTGTGGAATTGTGCATACTGTTTTAGTCTGTGATGTTGCTAATGATAGCAATACATGAGTCTGGGTGATTTATACAGAATACAAGTTTACTGAGTCCAGCCACAGTGGCACACAGCTAGTGCCATCATTTTGGAGGCTGAAAGCCATATAGGAGGCCTAGGTTCAGTCTTGGGCCAACTTGGCATAGTTGCAGTACCAGTAATACTCATTATTTGGGAGACTGTGACACAGTGAGACCCTGTTAAAAAATACCTATCTTGGGAACCAGCAGTTAGCATAATGGCTATGTTGCTGGACTCCCACGTAGTCGACCGCGGTTTGCGTACCAGACCCGGTGGCTTAGAACTCACGCCAGACGCGTGTGCGTGCGTGCCCAAGATCCCAAGAGGAGAATGGAGGAGAAGGGATTGCGGCATGACCATCCCCCCGGGGGGGTGATTTCTCGCTTTCTGTCTCTATGTCTCTCTCTGTCTGTCTGGCGAGTGCACGTGCCCTATAGTGAAAAACCTCTCAAAAAAAAAAAAAAAAACCTATCTCTGCCCCCTCATCCCAACCCCTTCATAAAAGGGAGAAAAAAGGAATAGAAGTTTTAGCTCACAGTTTTGAGGTCCAGATTTGAGGAGCTGCATCTGTGAGGGTTTTCTTGCTAATAGTTCCCCAAGGAGTCCAAGGTGGTACAGGACATCACATAGCAAGATAGAGCAAGAGCATGTGTGTCCGTGTTCACGTCCCTGTCTCATTCCCTCCTTATAAACCCACCAGGATTGAATCGTGAGGCCCCCACCCTGCGACCTTAATCTTAATCATCCCCCAAAGGTTCTACATCGTAATTCCATAGTCAGATTAAGTTTTTTACTCTTTTTTTTTTTAATTATTTATTTGATTTTTATTTATTCATTTGTTTAATTTGGCAAGAGAGCGACACACAGAGAGAGAGAAAGGAAGAGAGAGAAAGTGAGAAAGCAAGCCACCAGGTCTGGGATTTGAACCATGGTCAGCCATGTGGGAGTGTCCAGTGCCTTAACCACCACGCCACCTGCTGGTCCCAAGTTTTTTACTCTCTTGATCTTATCTCAGCCAAATTTTGTCATGTAAATTTGAGGAGGACACATTTAAACCATAGCATATATCTTGGTAAGACGTTTATTTGGTTGGTTTTTTGCCAGAGGGTGCATGTGCTTGCCAGAGAGAAAGAGAAAGCACCCCAAGCCCCACTGGAGATGGTCACACTGCAGTCCGTCTCCCCCGTTATGGGATTGAGGGCATGCATGCACATAAGCATAGTGTGTTTTTCAAGCCACCAGGTCCAGTACTCAAACCACGCTATGGCCATTTAGAATCCAGGCACCTTAACCACCATGCTACAAGGCAGCCCAGTAAGATGTTTAATTAATTGTGCTATTGAAGGACTTTGGCATCTGAGAAATCTTTTTGTACTACTTGATAACATTTCCCCTTTTCATTGTCCTATGTTCTCTTTCTAAAACTCCAATTAAGAAATGTTAGATCTCCCAGGCTGTCATCTGATATTCTTACCTTTGCTACGTTCTATCTTTTTTGTTCTGTTTCCTTACTGTTTTCTCAGTGATTTTTCATAAGTGTATTTATTTATTCCATGAGAGAGGGAGAGATGGAAAGACAGCATTCCCAACAGGATCTTCATGCCATGATACACCCCAGCCTCATCCAGCTGGGATCATGGGCATGTGTGTACCAAATGTGCTTAAGATTGCCTCAGACCCAAACCAAGGACCTTTCTCATGTGGGTCCAGAATATGTCTTAAAGACCTGGCAAATCTTTAAAATACCAGTGTTACAGGGAAGATTGCACTATTACAGAAGAATGTCTCTAAGACCAAATGGTACACAAAGAATACAGCATTTAAGAATGAAACAGAAATCAATGCGAGAGATCAAAAAGTCTATATTCACATTTTTTTCTAAGAACAATGAAAAGTTAAGCAGTGAGAAGCTTTGTAAAAAAAAAATGTAGCCAAAGATTAAAAAGCGTTTTACATTCATAAACTATACAGCACTGCTGCCAGATAGTCACAAATGCCAAAGTGGGGATGAGGGGAAGCTGTGAATCTACCTTCATTCCTCCAATACATGTTGGGCAAAGTCAGGATTAAATGATCTGCACAAGGTCGTGGGAAGGAGCATGCCTTTGTCTCCTTGCTGTATTTCAGATGACTAAAGCAGCCATCTGGGAAGGTATTTTACAAGAAATGACTAAGCCAGAAGTACATGGATTAGATGTATTGCTCAGTGTCCAGATAACAAATGGACAGTGTGTAGCCCAGGTTAGGAATGGTGCCAGTCGGCCTAAAGACAAAATAGTCATATCCAGGGATTTGCAAACTTGCCATAAAGAGTCATGTAGTAAACATTTTAGGTTTTATAAGCTAGATGATCTCTGTCACACTTTTTAAAGAAGGATATAGTCCAACATTGAAGGCAGACATTGACTATATCATCAGCATGATGATAAGAAAGAGATAATACAGGATTCAATGGAGTTATTTTTTTAAGTGGAGCAGCTAATATTTATTTTATTATTTTATTTTTGGAGAGGTTTTTGTTATAGGATGCGCACGCTCACCAGAAAGACAGAGACAGAGAGACAGAAAGCGAGAAATCACTCCCCAGGGGGGATGGCCACGCTCCAATCCCTTCTTCTCCATTCTCCTCTTGGGATCTTGGGCATGCACGCACAGACGCTTAGCGTGAGTTTAAGCCACCAGGTCTGGGACTTGAACTGTGCTTGACTACATGGGAGTCCAGTGACATAGCCATTATGCCAACTGCTAGTCCTGGGGCAGCTAGTATTTAAAGTTCAGAAAGGCCTCTCTAAAGAAGCGGTATTCCACTGAGCTCCGAAGATGAGCTAGATACATGAACGTTGATAAACTGTCCAGACAGGAAAGGCAGTGTGGTGAGGGGTGGATGAGAAAAGATTGTGCCAATTAGACAGGGTTGGGTTGCAGTCCAGCACACACATACTTTGCTCCAAAGGCTAGAAAAACAGTAAGCTTCTGTTCTAGTCTTTCCTTGAAGGAAAGGAAATGTAGTCCCAAGATCTGCTGAGTATGTAAGGGAAACTGCCCCAGGCTTGAGACTTCACATGAGTAATCACTACACCAGTAATAGAGAAGTTATCTTCTGTTCTTTGTTCACAGGAGTTTTTTGAGAACCCTGCTTTCCGTCCTGATGGTTTGAAACTCTACCCTACCCTAGTAATTCGTGGAACTGGGCTTTATGAGCTTTGGAAGTCAGGAAGATATAAGAGTTACGCTCCAAGTGACCTCATTGAACTGGTGGCTCGGATCCTGGCCCTTGTACCTCCGTGGACTCGAGTGTACCGAGTGCAGAGGTAGTATTATCTTTTACTCCCAAAGTCATTGGTAACTAATTTGTCTGCTTATATTTTCTCATGGGAAAAACCTGATTTCTTATTGAGGGTTTTGATTTTTTTTTTCATTAAAATAGGATGCCTGGAGTATCTATTTGTACATAGACAAGTACGGAAGAAGAACAACTGCATGCCCTAGCAACTTTGCCAATATCCTATTTATTAATCTGTCCACTCACTCACGCATTCATGATGCCTGGAGATGGCATCACGGTGGCAAAGAAGGACAATACTTAGTTCTGAGGAGCTTGTGATCTAGATTAGAATTTCTTCCAGGTCACTTCAATCTAGGTACAGTTATTGATGTGAGAAGAAGAATAGTCATGGATCTTATCTATGTTCTAGAGCCTCTAAAGGAGAAAGAAAGAGTAGCAACAGTCATCTTTTAGAGATCTTAATGTAAAAATGCAGAAAGAGTGACATACTCCTGATAGCATGAAGAAAATAAAATAATTTTACCTTTGTCTTCCTGGGAGAGAAAGCTTAAAGATCTCATTTGCAATCACGGACCTTACTTACTTAGTTGCCAGAAACATGGCATAACATTGTAGAAAAATTTTAGAAGGCACAAGTTATCTATGATCCTACAAAAGTCATTCCTGCATTGGCCAGTCATGAAGGCACATCCCCACCACCTTGTTAAAAACCACCTTGGTTCCCATATTACAAATATGAGGCCAAAACTGACTGACAAATAATGCATATATAATCAGCTACTGTGACTAGTACTCTACTGAGCATGAAAAATGTGTTGCTTGTGATACAAAACAGTAAATACTAAAAACAAGGAATTATCAACTACAGTCATGAACTATGTGACCTTTCAGTCAATGACAGGCCACATGTATGGCGGTGGTCCTGTAGGATTCTAATAAGCCATACAAGGCAAGAAGTAAGCTGACCATGTAGGTTGGAAGGTGCACACTATAGTGTTTACACAACAAAGGAACCTAATGACACGGTTCTCAGACTGCATCCCTGACATTAAGCATCGCATGACTATACTTAAGGAAAATTATCAGGGACATAAAGCAATAGATTTGCTTAGAGATCGAAGGACATTTACACCGTATTTTTCCACAGCATAATAATGTCTCAAAATTTTTAAGTTATTGATTCTAGGATAAAAATGGCCTATGATCTCTATTTTTTTTAAATATATACCTAAAAATACTTAGGAGATATTGAATAGAAAAGTCAGCTATTGAAATCGTTTGCATTATCCTTCCCCTTATTTTTCAACCCTTCTAGAACAAGTCAGTCTCAAGTGGGCTGAGTAATGTAAGCATTAGCATGAAGGAGGTAGGAAGCTACAGAGTCCCAGAGCAGGGTGAGAAGGTCGCTTGTGGAGAAGGCAGTGGGATGGTACAGGCATGGTTAAGCCAAAATGTGGTGAAAAGGGCATTTATTCCCTTAGAGGGTCTATAGGATGTAAGAGCTGAGCAGTGTGTGGAGGGTGTTTCCTTGGAGGTGGGAAAGTGTAGGAAAGAGATAGCAATGAAAGGTTGGTTATGTATAGGGGTTGATGTCATCAGTAATTATGTTAAAGTAATAGTGTTAGGCATTTTGTTATGTGAAAAAGGAGAAAGGTAGAATGAAGGCCATGGTGTTTTAGAATAGGAGATATTGGTGCAAACGCCTGGTTTCCAATATATATAGGCAGATGTAGATGTAAATGTAATGAATAATAATAACTATAGTGTGTGTGTGTGTGTGTGTGTGTGTGTGTGTGTGTTGTTGAGTGTGTGTAGGTTCTTTTTTGTTTTATCTTAAGGTAGAGTCTTGTCCTGTACAATACAAGGTTCTGAACTAGATCTTTTTGCTATAGAGAACTTAATGGGAACAGTTTAATGGGGTCTAGGATTGCGTAGTATTAAAATACTCATATTAATTTCCTGATTTTTCCACAAGAATTCAAAGAATTCATGGAAAAGTGGAATTAAAGTTTATTTTGTTGTAAATTTTGTTTTTTGAAATCTGTGGGTTTTTTGTAATACACACTCTCATTGCATTTTTTGAAGACTCCTTATATAAGAGAATATCCTTGTAGGAAATATTGAAGTATTCTGAGGGTGTTGGTACAATTTGTTTGCGACTTACTTTCAAATACGTAAGGGAAATAGTTATTTATATTGCACTTGGAGCTTTTTCTATAGCTTCAAGATTGTTTCAAAAAATTTAAATTACACAGTAGATAACAAAGATTCCATAAATAGCATTACCAGAGACAAAAGGAAAAGATCATTTGCATTTAACTGGCTTGGGTAACCAGAGAACTATATCTGCCTAGCAGCAGAGCATGAGGACAGACACCACAGAATAGGTACCAGTTTCACATCCAGAGATTCCACAGTCTTCTTACCAAAAATAACGAAGTATAGGTTACACTGGCAGTCAGATGAAAAATTTGCATTCCCCCCCTTGGTTTTCAGCTTGAAATTTTGTTTCACTCTTGGTGTGTATGTATGTGTACACTCACCAGAGAGAGATTGTGTACACTCACCAGAGAGAGAGGGAGGGGGAAAGTGAGAAAGCACCTCCACTTCCGTGGGGCATGGTCACACTGCAATCCCTTCTCCTCTATTTCTCCCTCCTTTCAGGATGTTCAGCATGTATGCAAACATGCCCAGAGTGTGCGTATTTTTGAAGACACCAGGTCCAGGACCCACGCACACTGTTAACCTTGTGGGTTCCAGCCTTTCCTTAACTACCACACAACTGCTAGCCCTCAGCTTGAAATCTATTACTGTTGCAACCTGTGCATCAGACGCAGCAGAGGCATTGCTATATGCTAAGAGCTTAATTTTATAGACTTTATGAAACTATGGGACATTATCCTGACCTACCACCAACTGAGAAAAATAAAGATTTGGACAAAATAAGAGCAGCAAATATAATCATTATAGGAAATGTATAAAAACGTCCTAATGGGAAAAATAAAGAACATATATGTTATCCAACCAAAAGGCCATTATGACCAGAAAGTCATGACATTATAGACAAGCAGTTGGAGGCCTATTAAAGAAACCTTCTCATTCTCATGATCCCTTTACATAACTCCTAGGAAGAATTCGCCGTAGAAGACTCTCCTAGCTCTAGTTTCAAGAGGCCAAAATGGGGGTTATATTCCTCTATCAGTGCACCACGTAAGTGCTGTGAGGGAGGAATAGCACAAGTTGGTGCAGGCTTAAGGTTTTGGAGTGACGCTGTATAGCTTCACATGTACATGGTACATGGGTGATTTATAATTAATGCAGTAGCGTCAAGCAAGAGGTGATGGTGAAATCCCTTTAAAAATGTAGAGTTAGTAATGTCCTTGGTGAGTCTGAGGGCAGTTTATTGTTTGAAGATAGTGGTGACTCAGTTCCTAACAGTAAATGCCATTGGTAAAGAGAGCCATCTGGATTCTCATGCTTTGGAGCTAATCATTTCCTTAGTTTTGAATACGATCATTCATTAGGTATTTTAGTCTGGACTTCTAGGAAAAGCTGGAGGGTAAAATTTTGAAATAAAATACTAAGTAAGGTGTTAATAGGTAACTTAGACATTATATACAAATGTGTCCAAAAAAAGGCTAAGTCTTTAGACAATGGTAAATGAGAACACCTTCTGATTTGGGAAAGATCATGAGGTTTTACTGAGATGTTTCTTCTTACCGAAAGTAACTAAGTCTAGGTCACACTGGCAGTCAGATGAAAAATTTGCTTCAGTCGAACTTGTAGAGCCATTCTGAGATTGTAGAAAAACTGCTATTAGTCTAAGAATGCAGTTAAGCACCCATACTCTGTTTAACTTGGAAGTAGTTATATCTAACTAGAAAGAAACCACTGGCAAAGGAGAAAAGCCTTCAGGATGTTTAATATAGACAATTTCAATAATAAGAGGTTATTTTAAGTCAAAAGTAAAGGAAAATCACGGGTGTCTTTCTGGTCTATGCCTTTAGAAAATCTGCCCATTTATATAGAGAGTCACCGAGTGGCAGCTTCTTCCAACAGCAATAACATACTTGGTGCTAAGAGAAGCTGCACTATGTAGTGTATGTGGAGAAGATCTTAGGAGCTATATTTGAGGCAAGTATCAAAAGGGAGGAAGCAAGAAACAGAAGATAATCCAAGTGAGAGGACATGATGTTTTATATATTTTTTCACTCTACTATAGATTACTTGACATTTTTAATTGGTTATTTTTCCATCCTGTCTCATTCCCAGACCTCCTCCTCTTTTTTAAAAAAACTATTTCACATTATTTATTTATTTATTTGGAGAGGTCTTTGCTATAGGGCACGTGCACTCTCCAGAAAGACAGAGAGAGACAGAGAGACAGAAAGCGAGAAATCATCCTCCAGGGGCGATGGCCACGCCGCAATCCCTTCTCCTCCATTCTCCTCTCAGGATCTTGGGCAGGCATGCACACGCACCCAGCGTGAGTTTAGCCACGGGGTCCAGGACTCGAACCACTGTCGACTACATGGGAATTCACCGACATAGCCATTACTCTAACTTCTGGTCCCACATTTTTTTACTTTTTTGACAATTGAGTCACTAACACATCTTACTGGATGTTTTTCTTCCTAGTAGAAGATCATGGATTCTAGCCCGGAAGGGTTCAGTCAATGATTAAATGTAAAATTCTACCCAGACACATGTTGGAGCCACATTAAACTCTACTGCCTGCAGGCTATTTGACAGCTGTCTGCCTAGATGTGATATTTAAATCACTGTGAAGCATTAGAATAGCAGTACCAATTTGCAACCAAAACATGCCTCTGAAGCAGGAGAAACCTCAGCAGAGAAAAGCTCTAGACATCACTTTGCAAGTTTTTTGATGAACAAATTGCAAGTATCAGCACCTCTAAGCTTGAAATGTTAGCGTGTTGAAATTGAAAAAGGAATATTCTGGTATGTAATCTTTCTTCAAACCAAGAAAATGAAACTAGATTGAATCAAATTGTGAGAAACCTAAGATTAATTTTAATTCCTTCCCAGATGGATGTACCAAGGTTAAATGGTCAACAATCTCACCTAGACTGCAACAGTGTCTGTCTCTGTATTTCAGATTGCTTAATACACTGCTTTGCACTTCGAAGACACCCAGCATATATGAGGGGGTTTCAGCAAGTTCCTGGATAATGTGTATTATGAAAAAAACATGGATGAATTTCAAAAAATTTTCACCACAAAAGAAATTCATACTTCAATTTCCTTTCCTATGACCATTCAACATCCCCTCAGAATTATCTCCCCTCATTTTCAGTGAAAAAGACTTCAACATTGAACGTGGCAATTGCCACATTTCTCTTCCTTAATGAGGGAAAACTTGCATCTGGTATACTCTAGACATGTCACTGCCCAAGATCATTAGAGCTATGTTGCAGTTTGGAAGGGATGGACATAAAGTTATTTATGAACTGTCAGCATCATTGTAACCCCTGAGTTACCAAGTCCTCACAGATTTATATTCTCTGGTAATCAGGGCCAGCCTCAAAGACATGTGACCCATGCAGTCTCAGCAAGGCCTGACACTTGGCTTAGTGGTCTGCTGTAGCCATCTTGAAATTATTAATAACTTTTTAACAAGGGGGCCCTACGTTCTCATTTTTGCATCAGGCCCCACAAATTATATAGCAGACTGCTGTTAAATTCTAATGCAATAGAATCTTTAATCTTCTTTAAAACCTGTAAAGCCCATCTTCCTTTCCTCTCCCACCTCCCCTTTTCATTGCCTTGGAGGCAGTGCCATGGAGGTGTTGACAGCAGCATGCCTGGCACCTAACAAAACGGAGAAGGTAACAGTAGGGCATGCAGAGATGACTGCTGGAGTTGTTGAGAGATTGGGTATACTGAGCAAATAGGTTATTTGATTTAGCAAATGAGTAAATGTACTGAAGATAATGAGAGCCAGCTTTCGCTCTTAAAAGGTGGCATGCTGAAAAGCACACTGAGGGGGACCAGCAGATGGCGTAGCAGTTACATCACTGGACTCCCACACAGCTGACCACAGTTCAAGTCCTGGATCCTGAGACTTGTAACTCACACCAGGCACGTGTACATGTGTACCTAAGATCCCAGGAGGAGAAGGGATTGCTATGTGGTCATCACCCCTCTGGGGTGATTTCTTGCCTTCTTTCTGTCTCTCTGGCAAGAGCATGAGCCTGTAGCAAAAATAGCTCCCCCCCCAAAAAAAGAAAACACTGAGGTACTATGTCAATATTAGAATTAGCTGTATGAAATCATAGATTTTTTAATTTATATGTAGAAATAGTTATAGATGTTGTGTGCATGTGTGTATAGGCTTATAAACAACAGAAATGTATTGCTCACTGTTCTGGTAGATGTATATATAAAGAATTACTGAGGTACGGATAAGTAAGCATGTATACCCATAAATATATGTTGTATATTGATGCACATATATTCCTTAATTGTGTATACTGAAAGGGTCTAGAGGCAATGATATGCCAGTATTAATAAGCATAGCAAGTGCCAAGATCTTAGTTTCCAAATACCATTCTTTATGGAAAGAAATCAGAGCTTGGAAAAATGGCCGTTCCTATGGCTAGGGCAGCAAGCATAGAAAATGAGCATGGAACACCTTGTTATAGAGCAAGGGGACCCAGCCCCCAAGCCATGGACCAGTACCGTTAGGAGCCGGGCCACATAGCAGAAGATGAGGGGGCGGGCTAGTGACCGAAGCTTCATCTGTATCTGTAGCTGCTCCCCTCGGTTGCATTACCTGCCTCCTGTCTGACCAGCAGTGGCAATTAGATTCTCATAGGCACATGAACTGTGCACCTGAGGGTTATAGGTTGCTCCTTTCATAAATCATTCTCACACCACACCTGTCTAGAAAAATTGTCTCCCATGAAATCAGTCTCTGGTCCCAAAAAAGTTGGGGACTGCTGTTCTAGGGAGTAAAGACATAAAGAATGATGGGACACGTCAGAAAGACCCAGAAGCCAGCCTGAATGCTTGCCCAGTGGCCAAATGTAATCTAAGCAATTATTAATAAATAAGTATTACTAATACCAAATTACAACTCATTGAATAAAATAGGAATCCATGAGTCTACACTGATATAAAATAAATGAATAAATAATTGGAAAGAAGGGAAAAGGAAGATGACACAGACAGGATTCATCAGTGGATGAAAGACTGAGATGTGGAGGTTTGATGAGGAACAGGATCCTGTCGTAATACTGACCTTTCTCCCATGAAATACTCCTGAAGGGAAAAATGGTGATTACAGTGGAGATATCCAGAAGAAATCTGACCAGGGCATCCCAGTGTTAGAACAGGGCAGTGGAGCTTGCCTTCTGATAATGATTTATTGAGAAAATTACAGCATCATTTCCTAGTATTTGTACCAAGAATTCATGGCCTGAATCTGGTCATGAGGAAACACTGAATACATGTACGTTGAGGTCATCCTACCTATGGAAGGCATGTACCCTTTTAAGACTGCCAAGGACATGAGAAACATTGAAGACTAATGGGATATTACAACTTAAAGAGAGACATTTTAAGCCATTTGGGGAAATTTGAATAGGGTCTGTGTAGGGACATAAGTTTTCACTTCCTTTGGGTAAAAACCACCAAGTGTTACTGTTGTAAAATTGTGTTTATTTTTGTAAGAGACCTTCATACTGTCTCCCAAAGGAGCTGCTCCATTTTGCATTTTCACCAGCAATGGGTAAAAGTTTCTGTTGTCCCACCTTCTCACTAGCTAGCATTTGGCATTGTCAGTATTCTAGATTTTGGCCATTCTAGTAGGTATGTAGTGATATTTAATTGTTGATGTCATTTTCATCTGTACATCTTTTTCCCCCCTTATTTGTTGTGATTTTCAAGCCACTGGGTCCGGGACTTATACGACAGCTGGCCATGTGGGAATCCAGTGCCTTAACCACCATGCCACTTGCCGACCCCTCCTTCTGTCCATCTTTAGCATGGTGTCTGTTATTATCTTTGGCCCAATTTTCTTAGCACATTGTGTTTTTCTTGTTATTTGTTTGTTTTGTCTTATTGCTGAGCTTTAAGAGTTCTTAATATTTTGTATATTTTCTCCTAGTCTGTAGCTTTTTGTCTTCTTTTCTTGGCATTGTCTTTTACAGAACAGAGATCTTTTTAAGTCCAGCTTCTTAGTTCTTTTTTTTTCCTCTGAAGAGATTTTTGCTATAGGACACGTGTGCTCACTGGAGAGACAGAGAGACAGAAAGTGAGAAATCACCCCCCTCCCCCCAGGGCTGATGGCCATGCTGCAGTCCCTTTTCCTTTATTCTCCTCTCAGGATCTTGGGCATGCATGCACACACACCCAGTGTGAGTTTTAGCTGCCAGGTCCAGGACTTGAACTGTGGTCAACTACGTGGGAGTCCAGGGACATAACCATTACACCATCTGCTAGTCCTTCAGTTCTTTTTTTTATGTATCTTTGGCATTATCTAAAAAATCATTACCATACCCAAGGTCATCTAGGTTTTCTTCTATTCTGGCAGTCTTATAGTTTTGCATTTTGCATTTCGGTCTAATGATTCACTTTGAATTAATTCTTGCAGTGTAAGGTCTCAGTCTAGATTCATTTTTTTGGCATGTGTATGTCCACTTGTTCTAGCACTATTAGTTGAAAAGACTGTCTTCATTCCATATTGCTTTTGCTCCTTAGTCAGGTGTAGTTGGTTATATATATACAGGTCTATTTCTTGACTCCATTCTGTTCCACTGGTCTATTTGTCTGTTCTTTCAACAATACCATGTTGTCTTGATTACCGTAGCTTTATAGTAAATCTTGAAATCAGGTAGTATTAGTTCTCCAATTTTGTTCTTCAATATTTTGTTGGCCATTCTGGGTCTTTTGCCTCTTCCTATAAATTTTAGAATCCGTTTAATCAGTAACCACAAAATATTGTGCTGGGGTATTCATTGGAATTGCATTGACTCTATAGATCAAATCAGGAAGAAATGACACTATCAGGTTTTCTTATGCAAAAATAAGGAATATATCTCCATTCATTTAGCTCTTTGATTCTATCCATCAGTTTTATGGGTTTTTTTTCATATAGATCTCAGACATTTTGCCAGACTAATACAAAGGTGTTTCATTTTTCTAAGGGTGCTAATGGCATTGTTTTTAATTTCAATTGTTTAAAAAAACTTTAATTTCAAAAAACTTGTTCATTGCTGATATATAAGAAAGTGACTAACTTTTGTATATTAACTTTGTATCCTGCAACCTTGCTGTAATCACTTATTAGTTCTACAAGGCTTTTTTGTTTGTTTTGTAGATTTCTATGTAGACAATGTCAAATGTAAAAATGACACTTTTATTTCTTCCTTCCTCATCTATATGCCTTATGTTTCCCTTTTTGGTCTTACTACATTAGTTACTACTTCCAGGATGATGTTGAAAAGGATATACTTGCCTTATTCCTGATCTTAGTGGGAAAACTTTTGAGTTTCTTATTATTAAGTATGATATTAGCTATTGGGTTTTATAGATATTCTTTATGAAGTTGAAAAAGTTCTCCTCTATTCCTAATTTACTGAAAGTATTTATCATAAATGGGTATTAGATTTTGACAGACGCTTTATATGCATCTACAACATGATCATGTGATCTTTTCTTTTTTTTGGTTAGAGTTTTTTTATTATGATTATTTATACATTCAATCGCTATACATCATTTAGATTGTAAAGAGATTTTACCCAGCATGATACACAGTCCAGTTGAGAATACTATACACATCCTCATCAACAGATAACAAACCATATCTGTATCCCACAAATATCATCTCTCCTTATGCTATAGGGCACGTGCGCTCACTACAGAGACAGAGACAGAAAGTAAGAAGTCATTCCCTGGGGAGATGGCCATGCCACAGTCCCTTCTCCATTCTCCTCTCAGGATCTTGAGCATCTATACACAAGAGCCCGGCATGAGTTTTAAGTCACTGGGTCCAGCAATGTAACCATTACACCATCTGCTGGTTAGCCCTTCATTGTGATGAGTTACACTAATTGATTTTCAAGTGTTGCACCAGTCCTACCATAATAAATCTCACTTATTTGTAGTATGTCGTTTTTTCTATACATTAGATGATTAGATTTGATTTGCTGATATTTTGTTGAGAATTCTTACATTTATGTTTATGAAAGATATTGGTGTGCAGGTGCTATGTTCTGAATATTTGTGCCCCAGCCCCCGCCTCGGTCTTAAATGTAGGGGACCTTTTGAGAGGTGATTAGATTATGAGGGCAGAGCCCTGATGAATGGAATTAGTGCCTTTATGAAAGAAGTGAACTGCCTTGCTCTTGCTACCATGTGAGAGAATGCAGCAAGAGAGCACCGTATATGAGAAGACAGGCCCTAATCAGACACCAAATCTGCCAGCACCTTGATCTGGGACTTGACTGCCTCCAGAACAATAAATTTCTATTGTCTATAAGCTCTCCTGTTCATGGTATTTTGTTATAGCAGTGTCAAGAGGACGAAGACAGTAGTTTTCTCATAATGTCTTTATCAAGTTTAGTGTTAGGGCAATACTGGCCTCATAGAATGAGTTAAGAAGTATTCCATCTGCTTCCATCTTCTGAAAGAGATTGTGAAAAATTGATCAAGTTTTTTCCTTAAATGTTTGGTGAATTCACCAATGAACCTATCTGGGCCTTGTGCTTTCTCTTTTGGAAGGTTACTAATTATCCAGTTTTAAAAATAGTTACACTCTTATTCAGATTGTCCATTTCTTCTTGAGAGTTTTAGCATATTGTCTTTCAATGAATTGGTTCATTTTGTGTCACTTATCAAATTCGTGGGCATAGGGTTGTTCACAATATTCCTTTATTACCCTTTTTAACATTTATAGAATCTGTAGTGATACCCCTACTTTCATTTTTGAAATTAGTCATTTCTGTCCTCTTTTATTCATAGTTAGCCTATGAATAGAAGCCAATCAATTTTATTGATCTTTTCAAAGAACCAGCTTTTGGTTTTGTTCATTTTTCTCTATTAATTTCCTGTTTCAGTGTCATTGATTTCCTCTCCAATTCTGATTTCTTTTATTCTGCTTAGTTTGGGTTTAATTTGTTCCTCTTTTTCTAGTTTCTAAGGTGGAAACAGATTTTTTTATTTCATATTTTTCTTCCTTTTTAATAGTATTCATTCAATGCTCTAAATTTTCCTCTAAGCACTACTTTGCTGCCCTTGTTTTTTGGTTCCGATTTTTGTCACTCATTCTTTTTCTGCCTTTCATTGTTTTAATTGAGCATCCTATATTATTCCATTTTCTCTCCTATCTTGGCATATCAGTTATGCTTCTCTTTTTTAACTCTTTTTTAGTAGTTGCCCTAGAGTTTGCAGTATACATCAGAGTTTATTTTCAGATAACACTATATCATTTCACTGATGTGAGTACTTTAAAACAATACCTCACTCCTATTGTTTGTATCATTACTGTCACTGATTCTTTTTATGTGTATATACATAAGCATATATGTATATGATATATACATAAGCTTACATAATTAATTGCATCATTGCTATTAATACTTCAAACAACTCTTGCCTGTTAGAACAATTTAGCATAAGAAAACTAAGTTTCAGTTCGCATTCACTTACCTTTGTTCATTTTTTTCCCCCTTTCGGGTATTGATAGATCTAAATTTCTGGCATATCGTTTCCCTTCTCTCTAAAGAACTTTTTTTTTTTAAGAGAGAGATTTTTGCTGTAGGGTGTATGTGCTCATGGGAGACAGAAAGTGAGGAATGGCCATGCCATAATCCCTTCTTCTCCATTCTCCTCTCGGGATTTTGGCCACACAGGCACACAGGCCCAATATGGGTTTCAGGCCACCAGGTTCAAGACTCAAACTGCAGTTGGCCATGTTGGAGTCCAGACCTTAACCACCACAGCACCTGCTGGCCCCTAAAGAGCTTCTTTTATAATTTCTTGTAAGACAGTCTGTTGGCAAGAAATTCCCTCTATTTTTATTCATCTAAGGAAGTCTTTAGTTCTCCTTTATTATCCTTTATTATAATTTCTTCTTTTTTTAATTCTCCAGAGGGCACATTCACTCATAGGAGAAAGGTAGAGAAAGGAAAAGTAAGAAAATACCCCCCATGGGAAATGGTCATGCCACATCCCTTCTCCTCCATTTCTCCTTCCTTTTGATATTTTGGACATGCACATTCACATCCCTGGATTGTTTTTGAAGCCACTGGGTCCAGGACTCAAACTGTGCCATTGCCCATATGGGATCTAGCCATCTTAGCCACTATGCCATTGCATAGCTATTTAATGATCATTTCACAAGATACAGAATTCTACAGGTTGGTAAGTTTTGTTTTGTTTTTGTTTTCTCTCAACCCTCTTAATTATTTCATTCCATTTTTTGTTTGCATAATTTTGGAAGATAAGTTGTATCTAATTCTTTTTGTTCCTCTATGAATAAGGTTTTCTTTTTTCTAGCTTCTTTCAGGATTTTTTTCTTTATTTTTGATTTTCTGTAATTTAAAAATGATATGCCTAAATGTAGCTTTTGGGGATATTTATCCTGTTTGGTGTTCTCTCAGCATCCTGGATCTATGACTTGGTGTCTGACATTAATTATTTGGAAATTCTCAGTTATATTTGTTTCAAGTATTTATTTTGTTCTTTTTTCTCTTCTTCTGGTAGTCTCATTACATGTATGTTACACCTTTTGTAGTTCTATTACAGTCCTTGGATATTCTGTTCTGTTTTTTTCTTTGTTATCTTTGCTCTTCAGTTTTTGAAGTTTCTATTGATGTATTCTTGAGCCAAGAGATTCTTTCCTCAGCCATATCCATCTACAATAAGCTCATCAACAAAGGCACTCTTTATTCTTGTTAGAGTGATTTTGATCTCTAGCATTAGGAGGAGAAGGAATTCTTTCTTTGGGGTTTCATCTTTCTGCTTATATGTCCCACTATTATTACATACAATCTACTTTTTCCATTAGAGCCCTCAGCATAATAATCATAGTTATTTTAGATTCCTCATCTGATAATTCCAACATCCTTGCTATGTCATTTCCCAGTTGCTTTCTTTGTGAGATGGGAACTGGGAGATAGAACAATAGAAAAATAACTGGTTAACATCAGGCTACTTTCAGTCAAGGATTAAAGGAGAATCATGTCCGTTCCTTATTTGGGGAATTTGGCTGTTCTCAGTCATTCTCCTGATTTCTCAGAAAGTCAGGTAAACAGCTTAGTTTTGGCTCAGTGACATGGAACTTTAGCCTAAGTGACTCCATTTTGATTTTTAGTCTGCTCCATTGGAACCTACTGTAGGAACTCAGTCCAAATCAGTGGCTTCCAATCATTTGTATTTAACACTTTTGTCACTTGGGCTTTTGGTGCTATATATAAAAAGCTCATGAACATGAAGTTTACACCTGTGTTTTATTCTAAGATTTGTATAATTTTAGCGTTCACTACTTTTAGGTCTGTGACCCATTTTGAATTAATTTTTGTGTGTGGTGTGAGGTAAGGATCTGGCTTTCTTCTTTTGCCAGTTTGTTAAAAACACTCCCTCTGACCGCTTCTCCCACTGAATTATCTTGTCATCATATATTACTTTTTTTTTTTTTTTTTTTTTTCTTTTGGAGAGGTTTTTCGCTATAGGGCGCGTGCGCTCGCCAGACAGACAGAGAGAGACAGAGAGATAGAAAGCGAGAAATCACCCCCCAGGGGGGATGGTCACACCGCAATCCCTTCTCCTCCATTCTCCTCTGGGGATCTTGGGCACGCACGCACACGCGCCCGGCGTGAGTTGTAAGCCACCGGGTCCGAGACGCGAACCGCGGTCGACTACGTGGGAGTCCAGCGACATAGCCATTACGCTAACTGCTGGTTCCCATATATTACTTTTAATGTGTAGATCTCAGACCCTAGTTTGAGACTATCACAGAACATCCAGGTAGCTCTGAACTCTGGTGATTCACCAGGTTCCAAACCCTGGTCAATCCTTATGGGGTTTAGGCATCATCTACAAACTTTAGGAGTTGCCTTATGAGCCAAATGCAGGATCTGCCTAATTAATCTTCATTTACCCACAGAAAACTAAAAGTGCCTAGAAGGTCCTGGTTGTGTTCCCTAATGTCAAATCAAAGTTCTGGTAGTTCCAAAGCACCTCAGCCTCTTATGTCTGTAAATTGTAAGTCTATCTATATCAATTTTTAGTCAGTTCTTGAGTTCTTCCTTTCCCATTTAACAGATTAATGAATTGTATGTGGTTAGAACTGTCAAAAAACAGAATTACAACAATCTAGTTTAAAAATCTTAATTGACCTTATTCGTGATTCTAGAATCAGGCAGCAATTTATTCCGTAAAATAGAGGAAGTGTTCCAGTGAACTGAGCAGAGGAGTTGGTCTTGTGTGCAGAGGAGGGCTAAAAAAGGCAGAAACAAACCAAAAAAAGCAGATTGGTTGTTTCGAAGTAACTTTCTTTGTGAAGTAGAGACAGGGACATAGAATAATAGGAAAAGGACTGAATAGTTAACATCAAGTTACTTTAGGTTACTTCTTTTGTGTGTGTTAAACTGAGAGAATTTCTTTATCATGTCTTTGAAACTGGCCTGTTCTGGAAAATAGTCTGTTATCTCTCTCCTGTTTTCTGGGAAGTCACATAAGTTACCTTTGAATTGGTGACATAGTCAAATGAGTGACTTCATTGTGATTTTTATTGTGGTCTCTTAGATCCTAAAACAGGAGTTTAATTCAAAACAGTGTCTTCCCATAATTTTTATGTAACAACACCCATCTAAACGTTTTCTTATCAAGTTTCCAAATATATTTTAAAATTCAAGCAATTTTCTAAATTTTCTGTGCTAGTGGAAAGAGAAAGTATAAAACTATAAATATGAGTTAATAGCAGGCAAATCAATTTCTTCATGGTTAGGGAAGTTGAATTTGGTTTTGGAGAAGCACACTACCCCTACACATGGTACTGAGGAGCTATGTATCTAGCATTCTAAAGCACAAGAAGACCATGATGTACCTTAGAGAAAATATGTGTAGTCGAAAAGTTTCTTTGAAGCATGAGTTCTAGCTCTGTGACCACAAGATCAACGTTAACAAATCAACTGTATGTTAAATAAGGTATTTTTAAACAGAAACACCAAAATCAAAGTTATATATTGATCAGTTGAAAATGTTTCAGGAGCTCACAGGAACCTAATCCTGAATATTCTTTAGAAGCAGTAATTCAACAGTAGCAAATTCATTGTTCATAGCAACTTTATAGACTGTAACTACCTCAAATAACAAGAATTAAATGTATTTGTCATATAATGGGTATTAACAGTGGTTGCCATGGATTTTATCAAATTGGTTTTTATACCATGTACAATGGTTTAATTTTACTTTTAAGTTGTAAGCTCTGTTTATTATTTTATGTGTTTATATATGTAATATATAGTCATATTTCATGTAGTCATATACTTATGCATTATTTATAAAATATTTTAGGATAAAAAAAGAGCATTTAAAAGACTTTAACTTATATAATATGAAGCAGCAAAATACTTAAAACTATATTTATATATTTTTGTTAAAATATATTATTTTTACTTTAATAGCATTTATTCAGTTTCATCTGATTATTAACTTTAAAATGTATTTGATTTCAAGAAATCATAGTTCCAAAGATAGGAATTTATTTTACTAAAAACTAAGTAAACTATATTTACTAACTCTAATCTCTCTAAGAAATATGTTTTAGGTCACTCTAACATTGAACCCCCCGGGATGTCTTTGTCGTAAAGACTTTGAACTCATCTCAGATTTAAAATGTTTTTATAGGAACTCTACTGGCTTCCATGCCTAATAGGCTTCTTGTGTATAGTTCTTAATTTGAATTGATTGGCTTGTGATACTTTTAAGCAAGGAATATCTTATTAGAATCAAGTGGGGGGGGCAGCAGGTAGAGTAGTAGTGAGGCTCTGAGCTCCCACATGGTCGATTGTGGTTTGAGTCCTGGACCTGGCGGCTACTTTCTCACTTTTTGTCTCTCTCTGTCTCTCTCTGGTGAGCGCACATGCCATATTGCAAATTTAAAATAATAATAACAAAATTAAATAATTAATTTTTTTAATGGATCAAATGGGTGAATAAGTTGTATTTAACATGTGATGGGATAAATGAGAAGAGAAGAAAAAGACTCAGGTTGATTCAAAAGCAAAATGAGAAAAAAGATCGTTGGCAGAGTCTTCTTTCTTCTGATCTTCCAAATATTGGACAAAACAAATTGGAGACTTGTCTTTGAATAGGAAGCAGTTGTGCTGAGAATATTCTTACTTAAGGTGTTTTTTTGAACCGTTTTATCTTTAGATACTGATTTTTGTCTAGAAGAAGGTGTTGGGGCTACCAAAGTGGAACTCATAACTTCAGTTTTGAATTTGATTGAAGTCTCCTTGATGCCTAGTGCTTTATGCTATATCAATGCCAAGAAATAAATTTTAACTCCTGTCAGCTTTAGGCAAGCTATTATTCTTCTAGTGCAGAGTCAATTCTAATTTAGATTTTTAAGAAACAAGGAAAAAACTTCATTCTCAAGAACAGTTGTTGGCACGACCAGCAGATGACATAATGGTTACATCACTGGACTCACGCATAGTCAACCGTGGTTCGAGTCTCAGAACCACCTCCCAGGGAGGTGATTTCTCACTTTCTGTCTCTCCACCAATCACACACACCCTAAAGCAAAAATCTCTAAAAAGGGGAAAAGAAGAATGTTGGCTAAGCCAGGCTTTTGAGTTTCCTGGTTACTTATCATTTAGCTATTATATGGGAAAGTGTTTGTAAGCTATAAAGCAGAATATTAATAGTCATTGTTATTTCTTCTCATTAAAAAATTGTATTTTGTAAAAAGTCATTTTTATTCCTTATTTTATTTAGTATAAATGTCTGTTAAGCCACATTTCACGTTAATGGATACTGGGCACATTATGGGCATTTTTTTTTTTGTACGTCATAATCTTATAAAATGATTTCCGTCAAATGTCTCTTATGAAAAGCTTTGGGGGCCAGCAGGTGTTGTGGTGGTTAAGGCACTAGACTCCCACCTGGCTGACTGTGGTTCGAGTCCTGGATAGCAACTCGAAAATCATACCAGGCATATGTGCATGTGTGCTCAAAATCTAGAGAAGAGAATGGAGCAGAAGGGATTGTGACGTGACCATTCCCTCTGGGGGGTGATTTCTCACTTTCGCTTTCTCTGTCTCTTTCTGTCTCTCCAGTAGAGTGCACACACCCTAGGGCAAAAACCTAAACAAAGAAAAACTCTGAAAGGTAAATGAAAATCGTAATTTTGTAGATGGGAAGACTGAGGCACAGAGAAGCTCTTCCCCTGCTTTCTGGTTAAGACATTCACCCCGTACTTTGTTTCACAGGTTTTCTGCCTTTTTTTCCTTTTCTTTTTTTTATATTCTCTGCCTTCATGCTATAGGAAACAATTTATATTTTGCAACAACATGTTTTTCTTCTACAGAGATATTCCAATGCCTTTAGTCAGCTCTGGAGTAGAGCATGGTAATTTGAGAGAGCTGGCATTTGCAAGAATGAAAGACCTTGGAATACAGGTAAGCGTAAATATGGCTGGCAGACAATAACTGTTGAAAAAACGTAGTCTGAAATGCCAAAAACTTTGGTACCATCACACTTTTAAACTAATCTTACAAGTCAGATCAAAAAGCTTTCGTATATTGAAGGCATTCTTACTGTGTTAAATGCTGAAGTTGAAGCCTGTGGTGGCAGAATCTGCATACAATCCCTTTAACCTCTTCTATCTTCTACCAAAGAGTATAGATTTTTCAGCTTAATGGTTATTTTATCCACCTACTCGAGTTGCCTACAGTGTCTTCAACTCTCCTTTTTAGAACTATTTTTTTGAAGCTGGACAGTGGTGCGGGAGTAAAATACGATGCCTTGTGAGGCGAGCCCACCCAGGAAGGTTCCAGTTTTGTACTTGGAGACCTCCCTGAATATGCTAGGCACACATGTGCCAGTGATCAAGGGCTGGCTAAAGCTGGCAGTGGATCTTGGCACCAAGACCCTGGTTGGGGGTTCTATCTGTCTGCCTGTCCTTTCCCTCACTCAGAGAATAGATGAATAAATAAAACTTTAAAAGAAGAAACACTTTTGGGGGGTCGGCAGATAGCATAGTGGTCAAGGTGCTGAATTCCCACACGTCCAACATGGTTCAAGACCCAGACCTGGCGGCTTGCTTTCTCACTTTCCCTTTCTCTCTCTCTCTCTCTCTCTCTCTCGTCAGTTTTTTAAAATAAATAATAATAAATTTAAATAAATTCATCTCTTTTTTTAAAAAAGAAAAACATTTTTTCTTTTGAGGTATTAGCTATTCAGATGGTTCCTCAAAAGCAATTGTCACCATGTGAAGAGACAAGAATTATATGTATGAAATAATTCTAGACAGTAATATTGCCCCACATGTACCAGTCTTCATGGCCCCATCCTACCCCACCCCCCATGTCTATTCAAGTCACTTACTTATTTCACAGATATTTACTAAGTACTTCCTCTCTGCTGGCCCTGGAAATACAGGGCCCAGGATTCTACAGAAATGTCCATAGGTGATTTGTAAGTTGTAATAAGGCCTGAAACATAGAACCCTGGAAACTTCTTAGAGAAACTGAAGAGATCAGCCAGGGGTGGTGTCTAGCCAAGGCACTGACCACGATCTACCTTCACAGATTCCAAGTTAGTAAGTGGAGAAGGGCCGTGGCATCTGCTTTATCGAGCGCTGCTGCCTATGTAGTTCTCACACACAGCTCAAACACAGACCACACCTTGAAAGATGTTCTAAGGATCACGTATTGTGCTGTGGACTTACCTAAGACATTTGTTCTCACTCAAATGATCATGGAGAAAATTTCTCAGAAGACTGTCCAGAGGGACAGTTTGTGAACATTATTGGTTTATTCTACCAAAAATTTTTTTAAAGGAATGGACAGATTGTAAGTTCTAGAAAAACAACCAATGCACTTGGCAATAGTCAACAGCACCAAACAAGATTGTGTGCCTGCTCTGTTTCCTCACCCCCTCATCTTTGTTCTCCATTTTTTTTTTTTTTTTTTTTTTGGAGAGGTTTTTTTGCTATAGGGCGCATGCGCTCGCCAGACAGACAGAGAGAGACAGAGAGACAGAAAGCGAGAAATCACCCCCCGGGGGGATGGTCACGCCGCAATCCCTTCTCCTCCATTCTCCTCTCGGGATCTTGGGCACGCACGCACACGCGCCTGGCGTGAGTTGTAAGCCACCGGGTCCGAGACGCGAACCGCGGTCGACTACGTGGGAGTCCAGCGACATAGCCATTACGCCAACTGCTGGTTCCCTGTTCTCCATTTTTTCTGGTCCCTGCAATACCACAGCTAAAGTGACAGACCAGTCCTGGTTATCCTGCTTGTCCATCCATCTTCTTTAACTCTGCATCCCTCGTAAACTTTGTTATCCTTTATTAAAGTAAACTGGGATTGAGTCTCAAGACTGGAATTCAGTCACAGCCCAAAATTGTCTGGTTCCCATAGACAACATCTTAATCAAAAAGTAAGCACACTAATCTTTGCCTTTAAAAACACATGCCAAAAATTCAAAAAAAGAGAAGAATATAAACATTCATTAAGGATGTGTAACTATAATACATTTACATGCAAGCTGCCACATAGCTAACAGACAATTTTACATTTAATAGATCAGTAATTGCAGAGATTTATGGTCCTTGTTTGCGATATCATTTTTGTTTACTAGAATTTGTGGAGATCAACATTAGCAAAGTGTTATCTTGGGCTAGTTCCTGTGCCATGGAAATAGCTGGGGTTTTTGTTGGTTGTTGTTTTGGATTTTTTTTTTTGCTTTTTTTTTTTTAACAACTGAATAAATGAACTCTTGTTTTTATTATTTCATGGAATTCTATACTTACATAATAATCCTTTATAAGTAAACTATTAGTGGAATACAGTACATTGCATGATGCCATCATATTTCCCAGAATAAGCTGTCACTGGTGGAAAATATTAAAAACCCTGAAAATAATGTTTATGGTTTGTTCTATAAAGGAAAATATACCATAGGACAAATAATTGAATAATGTAAGAATTCTGAAGTGTGAACACCAGGTTGGAGGATAAAAGTAAGAGTTGAAGCTCAGATGCCCAACAGTGCAGACCATCATCTGTAGGCAGCTCTGGGCCTCCTGGGGTATTCAGAGGCCCCGGTGAGTGTGGCTGAGATGTATATGATTCTAGGTTCCTTCCTTTCATTCTTCTTCCTTCCTGCCTCCTATCCTTTCTCCCTCCCTTCCTGGTCTTCTCCAAGGAAAAACACAAAAATAGCCATCTTCACCATGGTTCGACTCCCGGACCTGGCGGTTTGCTTTCTCACTTTCTCTCTCCCTCTCTCTCTCTTCCTCTCTCTGTCCCTCTCTAGTCAAATAAAAAAAATAAATAAAGTTAAATAAAATAATTCTTTAAAGAAAATAAAAAATTTTTAAAAAGCCATCTTTCAGCATGCATCTTTTTTGACATTTTAATAATGATGCTAATTTGGCAATGCTAAACATGTTAACTGTCATAAAGTGGCTTTTCAAATATAGGAATTTTCTTTTACTCTTCTCTATAGATAATTTGGGGTTGTACTTTCAGGTAATTAGATCCATCCCTTGGGCAACACTGTTTTCTAATTTTATGGTTTATGTTCTTTATTCCTAAGATTATATTTTGGTCTCTTTTGAGTTCTAAATTTATTTTTAAGGCAGTACTGTATTATTTCATATATTTCCATTCTGGTTTCTCCATCCTCAAATTTATTAGATAATGGTGGTTTCTTTTTAAGTCAGTTACTTTATCTTAATGTGAATTATGTCCAAATTAAATTGTGAGCCCAGGTTTTAGTGAAGAGGTTTAAAGAATGGAAATTGTGGGCATGGTGGTGTTCGCCCTATGACAAGAATCGAAATGGTTACCAGTTTACATTTGTTCCCCTTCTGCCCTGTTTTTCTTTCTTTTGTTTATTTATTTTTCTCAACAGTGTCGAGATGTGAGAACCAGAGAGGTTGGAATTCAAGAGATTCATCACAAAGTTCGACCATATCAGGTTGGTTTCTCCAGTGTATAAAGAGGTTGGGTCCTGGGACCAGCAGTTAGCATAATGGCTATGTCACTGGACTCCCATGTAGTCGACCGCGGTTCGCATCCCGGACCCAGTGGCTTAAACTCACGCCGGGCGTGTGTGCATGCATGCCCAAGATCCCGAGAGGAGAATGGAGGAGAAGGGATTGCGGTGTGGCCATCCCCCCTGGGGGGTGATTTCTTGCTTTCTGTCTCTCTGTCTCTCTCTCTCTGTCTGGCGAGCACATGCGCCTTATAGCAAAAACCTCTTAAAAAAGAAAAAAAGAGTTTGGGTCCTGTCCTTTGTTCTTTGTCTAGCCTGAACCCATACCTTCTTACTTATAGGAATGAGCCCAAAATGTGAATGAATTAACAAGAGCAGAAAATAATTAAGGATTAGAAACAGATGGTAAGCCAAGAAAGCCAAAATAAGGATGACTAAGGGACCAGCAGTTGGCATAATGGCTATGTCACTGGACTCCCATGTAGTCGACCGTGGTTTGAATCTCAGACCTAGTGGCATAAACTCATGCCAGGTGCATGTGCATGCATGCCGAAGATCCCTAGAGGAGAATGGAGGAGAAGAGGTTGCAGTGTGGTCACCCCCCCAGGGGGTGATTTCTCGCCTTTCTCTCTGTTTGTCTCTGTCTTTCTGGCGAGCACATGTGCCCTATAACAAAAACCTCTCAAATAAATAAAGTAAAAATGACTGAACTTGAAAGAACCAGATTAGGGAGACCAAGTCTGTACCTCATTCTAAATCATCATTGTCCAATGGAACTTTTTTGGAAATATTTTATAATCTGAGCTATCCAATATGGTACCCACTAGTCACACCTGACTATTGAGTACCTGAATTGTGGCTAGTACAAATGGGAAACTGAATTTTTAATTTTATTTAATTTTAATTAATTTATATTTGAAGAGTCACCTATGACTAGTAGCTACCTTAAAATAGAGCATGCTATGATCTGTTTATCTCTTTGTGTATAACTATTAAACCATTGCCCATTGGTGATAATCACATGAATAAATACCCCTAATTAACAGGAGTTTCACAAAAATTATGGATAATGCCCTAAGGCATTCATTGCCAGAAAAAAACTTTAAAAACTTCATGGAGGACCAGCTGAAACCCAGTGGTTAAGTCTGTGCTTTGGGACTGGATCCCACATAGTTCAGCGTGCTTCACAGTTAGAATCCCAGCTCCAGTGACTAGAAGAATACACTGGGCACATGTGCACAGATGCCCAAAATGCAGTCAAAATGGAGAAACGGAAGAGAAGAGATTGTGGCATGATCATGCCCTTTTAGGGGGTGCTTTCCCTCTCTCCCCCTCTCTCTCCCTCTTCCTTTCTCCCCTCCCCTCTTCTTCATCCCCTCTCTCTCTGGCATTGAGCACAGGTTATTTTGGCATACAAATTTTGAAATACATGCATAGTTTTTTGATAATATGTGTTTTCCATGAACTTTTTAAACACTCCTTGTACTAATAGTCTTGGTTTAGCTGCTTCAGCCCCAATCACATATTTTAGTGGATCTGAATTGTAAAAAATTAACTAATATATCCCTTTAAAATAAACCACCTAGAAGTTTATTTCACACTAATTTTTTCTAATACTTTAGCATTAACTTATAGATAGCTCTATTTTTACTTTACTTCATATGTTACTCTGTGAGAGGTCTTTAAAATTTTTTGTAACTAGAGAGGAGGTATTTTTGAGAGGGTCTTACCATGTCACATTTCTCCTGCCTGAATCTTCCAGTTAGCTAGGGTTACAGGTGTGTACTACAGTGTCCAGCCTACTTCAGATTGGCCCAGGAACATAATAAAGTAACATTTATTTTATGTAACTATGGTGTCTTGCATCTGGGTGTGACCATGTCCACACACCCACATACCTAACTTTTCTCATTGTTACATACTGCTTATGGTTATGCAGAGTACAAGAACCATTAAAGTGTACCATGAACTGAATAGTCAAAAGACTATGTAGATTGCTACCACAAAAGCTACACCCAAAAAACTACTATCCAGAGATTGGATTTTCTTTAATATTTTTATTCAATAATTAAGCCCAGTTTTAAAAAACATCTTGCCAGAGAGTACATGCATTCACTGGATACAGCGAGAGGGAAAGAGACAGAGGGAGAGAGAGAGAAGGAGCATGCCCCATAGGGAAGGGTCACATCACAATCCCTTTTACATTTCTCTCTTTCATCAAGATTTTGTGCATATACACATACATACCTGGCATGTTTTCAAGCCCCTGGGTCTGGAACTCAAATTGTGTGGTCGGCCATGCAGAGTTCAGCCACCTTACCCACCATGCCATGGGCTAGCCCAAGCATAATATGAGTTATTTTTTCAAGTGCCCTGCAGTTTTTTTTTCAAGTGCCTTTCTGCAGTTTCTTTCTTTCTTTTTTCTTTTTTTTTTTTTTTTTTGGTTGGGGGAGCCTTTTGCTATGGGGTACATGTACTGGCCAGAGATACAGAATAAGACAGAGAGAGAGAAAGCAAGAAATCACCCCCAAAGGGGATGGCCATGCTGCAGTCCCTTCTCCATTCTCCTCTCAGAATTTTGGGCATGCATACACACACGCTCGGCTTGAGTTTCAAGCTACCGGGTCCAGAACTCGAACCACAGTCGGCCATGTGTAGTCCAACACCTTAACTATTATGCCACCTGCCAACTCTTGCCGTAGTTTCTTATAATCCCATCAGGGAAAAATCCCATCAGGGAACAAGTTACCAGTGTCACATTTTTTCCCCAAAAGACAGGATGAGTAGAGTAGATAAAGAGTAGAAAATGAAACGTTGAGGACCTGACAGTTTGGGTGCTCCTAAGAGCTACACATCTGTGACATAATTTGTTGTTTTACCTTAGAGACATGAATTTTAACTTCAACCCATGGAAAGTGAAGGATTTAAATACATGGAAGCATTTACTGAGCTAGATCTCTGTGATAATTTCAAGGTTAATGAAGTTCAAATATTTGCGGAATTATAAAATTGTTTTCTTTTCATGATAGTTCACGAACAAGGCATGGACCCTTGTGTAATCTTGATGCTATTTGAGAGTAGACAAGTAAAAAAGAAGCGTAATTAGTGATTATTCATTCTTTATCCCTTACTGTGCATATTAACCTAAATAAATGCATACAGTTACAAAAACGAACTTAGTTCATTTAAAAAATATTTTTTGTCTTTTTACAGGTTGAACTGGTAAGAAGAGATTATGTTGCAAATGGTGGCTGGGAAACATTCTTGTCATACGAAGACCCAGATCAAGACATTTTGATTGGCCTCCTGAGATTACGAAAGTGTTCAGAGGAAACTTTCCGTTTTGAACTGGGTGGAGGTGTCTCCATAGTCCGGGAGCTGCACGTGTATGGAAGTGTGGTCCCTGTGAGCAGTCGGGATCCTACTAAATTTCAGCATCAGGTATCCAGTATTTGATTTTTGTTTGGTTTAAAATTTTAAATTGCCCAAAATAGGAAAAGAGGGAATAAGGAAGGGAAGAGACATAGTAGAAGAAAGGAAAAAGAGAAGCATAAAAACAGAAGAATCAATATTTTAGTTGTTTAGAGATGTTTTTCTCTCCAAATTGCACCCTTTGGGATGTGAGGGAGGGACAAACTGCATGAAACTTAGTCAAAGGGAATATACGAGATTGAACCATATGAAATTGCTATTTTTGAAAATCAGAAAATATAGCAGCTTCATATGAGTCAATTTATTATTAAATCAAATAAGGTGATGTGTGAAAGCACTTATGAAATAGTAAAGCACTTTGTAAATGTAAGCTATATTAAATATGATATATATTTTTTATATATTATATGTATGTGTTTTGTATATAAAATAATGTTCTACTGACCACTGTCCTAACCCCCAGATGACCTAAAATTAATAACTCACTTTTTAAAATTTCAGGAAAATGTGTTAAAACCACTGATGGTACATAGAGGTTTAAGCCCCAAAATTGATCATTTAAGAATCTTGCCTGGTGGGACCAGCAGTTAGCGTAATGGCTATGTCGCTGGACTCCCATGTAGTCGACCACGGTTCAAGTCCTAAACCCGGTGGCTTAAAACTCACGCCGGGCGCGTGTGCGTGCGTGCCAAAGATCCCAAGAGGAGAATGGAGGAGAAGGGATTGCGGCATTGCGGCATGGCCATCCCCCTGGGGGTTGATTTCTCGCTTTCTGTCTGTCTCTATCTGTCTGGCGAGTGCTCACGCCCTGTAGCTAAAAAAAAAAAAAAAAAAAAAAAAAAGAATCTTGCCTGGTTTCCATGCTCTTATTAGAGGGGTGATTCTAATAAATAAATGATTTGATGCTCTAGTCTTTGTCTGGAATTTGTCCAGAAAGAGAGAAAAGTTGAGAGGAAATTACCCCCAGGTGATTAGATCATCCACAGAATAACTTCCTGTAGCTCTTGTTGGAAAATTAATACTCTTTCCCCTCGTCTGCTCCTTAGTACTTTTGGTATAATTGAGTGGTTTCTTTTTCCTTATACCCATGAAAGACTTTTTGTCACTCAGAGTTTACTAAATGATAGCATTCTTTTTTTATGGGCCCCTCTTTGGTTGATTTTTCCCTTTCTTAATTCTCTACCCCCCTTCCTTGCTCCTTACAGGGGTTTGGCATGCTGTTGATGGAGGAAGCAGAAAGAATAGCTAGAGAAGAACACGGCTCTGGGAAGATAGCTGTCATATCAGGTAACTGGGGGAGGGCGAAGTTCATGACTCATTCTCATTTTGATCTTGGTACCACCAACTCTCTTGCTCTATATATGATTATTATGTTCAAAAATGGACCAAGCTGACTAGTGAAGGACTTGTGCTCAGACACAAAGATTCCTGAAAGCAGTTGGGTGGAATAGAGCTTTCAGAGCACTCTTTCTTTGTTTTCCCATTACACTCTACATTCCTGATGCTAAACTACAACTTCTGAGGAAATAATTTTTACTGAAAATGAAAGTTTAAATGAGGATTTAAAATGAGGCTTTAAAAAGAAAAAAAAAAGTTAATATGTTGTTGCCAGTCAATAAATCAATACTCATGCCCAGGTCTGAATGATTATAATTATAAAAATGTAATGACTCAGGCTCAGTTAATCATCATAATCATGGTCTGGTAGTTATGGATATTATCCAGATTTATAAAGCATATTTTAACATGCCTAGCTTTATGTATTTTCTGTTGTCTTTAATCTCACAAAGAGGTAACTAAATGAGGCTCACCTAATTGATACTGATACGTAATAAAAATGTTTACCTCCACTGTTTAACCTGTGATTGACTAGAAATACCAGGAAAGGGCCAGACTGACTTAGAACCCATTCTCCAAGTGTATCTGTGTAGAGTCAATGAACACCTGAAATTCCATGGTCCCTTTGCCATAACCCCCTTAGTGTTTTGAGTAAGTTATTTCTGAAAGTTCAATGTGCTTATGAATCACCTGGAGATCCTGTTAAAGTACAGAATCTAACTTGTTAGGTCTGGGTACAGCCTGGGAGCCTACATTTCTACCTACCTCTTGGGTGAGAAGTATGCTGATTGTCTTCAGATTACACTTTTAGATGTTAGTATTCTCTTCCAAAAATAGTGTACTCTTCCCAGTCATTAAGGTAACTCTCTGTGATGCTAGAAGTGCCATACTCCCAAAGTCTGATGTACAGTCACATGATATTCTGGAGTCTGTGGGAACATAATCAGTTTTAAAACTGAAGAGTGTCCCTATTCTATCACTGTTCTGTTTTTCCATTTACCTTCATGACATCTATCTCTTTAGAAATGTTGCATGCAGAGAGGGCCTCTGACTTGCCTGAGGTCGTATCCAATTGTTCGTAAGAGCCCTGGCTTCTGCTTTTTATGAGCAGGGTGTCTTTCTAAGTGGAAGTCGACATCTGTGCTCTTTGTAGCTTTATATCATAATCTAAATAATAGCCCAATTACAGATCATTTGCATGTAAAATTTCAAAAGACTTGCTCAAAGTCACAGGGAAGAACCTCTCTCCTTGTCAGCCGGCACAATGGGTCTTCTCCATTTCTATGTGGTGGGGGAGGCATTCCTTTTGGCCAGTGGGTTTCTATAGAACAGCCCTGGAAGGCCTTCTCAGGACGAGAATAAATCCCTTGGGAGGAAGATGAATGGTTACGTCCCCTCACCCTAGCAGGAAAACCTCACCATCGCTCGCTGTAGGGGAAACCACATAAGACCTTGTCTTTCTATTTGACTCAAGCTCTGATCACTTTTCAAATGAAAAAAAAAGAAAAAAACTAAGTACATTTACTGTGTAGATGATGCATTTTATTTGTCCAATTTAGTAAGTTGTTACTGTTCTATTTAAGTTTCTGAATCAGACACCCGAGGTGTTTTCAGCTGTGGCTGGGTCAGCCGGACCTGATCAAGAGGGCAGAAATTTTTATCTTTCTCGAGCACATCTGCTTTCTGGTTTTAAGGCCCTCCGGTCTCTGGTCTCTGCAAAATCTCAGCAAAACTATGATTAGGTTTTAAGCAAGAGTTTTTGTGCAGAACAAAGACAAGCTGAAGGACAGTCTACAGCATTTTAACCTGTGGTGTTGGATTCATATGAAGTTACTTTAGTTCTTAGCCCCGTTACAGTGTAACAGTGTATTTGCACATGTGCATATATTTTAATTGGTTTTTGTAAAAAAGAAGTTATTCTCCATAAGTTGATCCTCAGAATGAAAATCTCTTTATGCTAATACTGGTTTTTATAGTCTGCATTTCATTAGCAGTATTTCATTAGACATAGTATATAGGAAGAGAGGCTGGCAGGGGACAGGCAGATTGCCAAGATTCCACTTCTGCTTTGCCGGTAGCTCTCCTTGTGATACTGGACAGTTTTACTTAATTCCCCATAGGCCTTTATGTTTTCATTAAAAATGAGTGTGTTAAGTTTTGTTTCATAGTTTTAAGTGTCTAGAATGCTGCCCCTTAATATTTTAGCTTCTGTAGCCAGCAGGTGATGTGGTAGTTAAGGGCACTGGACTCCCACATGGCCAACCATGGTTCAATTCCCTAACCTGGTGGCTTGCTTTCTCACCTTCCATCTCTCTCTCTCTCTCACTCTATCCTTCTCTGATCAAATTTAAATAAATTAAATAAATAAATAATGTTCAATAAAATAATTCTGTTTTTAAAATATGTTAGCTTCTTTAGCATTCACCATTACCAACTATGTTTTTACTCATTACATTTGAAACAGATTGTTTTCCGGTACCTTATTAAGAGATTCTTTCATTTCAACAATAACTGATCTTGGTCTCAGATGATAAAGTTTCCCAGGTAGTTAATTCTGTTCATGGTTTGCGAATGCATATTAACATTTTCCTTAACTAGTGGTACTTACTGACGTAAGTGTCCTATTTTTTTTTTTTTTCTGAACTTGTTCTCAATGTGTAAATCCTCTCTTATTCTGGGTCTGTAGGATTTTGTATAAGTCATCCACAGTAGTGGACTCCATATTCTGTCCTGGCATAACTGGTAGCTTGAGTAAGGAAGAGACAGAATCGTTTATCATTTTGGTAACTCTGACTATAAGAGTAATGAATTTATGTAAAAATATTTTTAATTACGTTGTAATTCATTGTGACTTCCCTTTGTGTTGCCAGCAGATTTTCTGCACTACTTGGATTTATAATCTTTGATTCTGCCTCTAGACAATATTATTAATGAGAATAGATTTATTTGAATCACTGGTCAAAAAGATTATTGTATTCTCTCTTTCCCTATTAAGAAAAAAAAAAAAAACATTGTTTTTTTATCTGTTACCCCCAATATATTTTGTTTTTAAGTACACAGTGTATTTTATACCTGATTATCTTTTAAGAGATTAAGATTACCTTTACAGCTACATGAGAAAATTGAAAACATCCTCATTCATCAAAGTCAAATGACGCACTTTCTTAGAGAGGCCTTTAAGTTTACTCATTTTTTTTTTTAAAGTACTTATATTGTCTTAGTAAACTGTGTTTTAAAGTTAACCATCAACTCTAAATGTGAAAATAAAGTGAAAATGAAATGTCTAGCTTCATCAACATCAAAATCTTAAGTAGATTGAAGGGACAAAAGGTCCTCAAAACGTCATGGATGATGTGTTTTATGAAAGAACTATGCATCTCAAAAAATGTTTGCACCAAAATAAATTTGTACTTCCATATTTTTCCACAAATGATTTGAAGTTTTTGTGTATGAAATGAACATACCTTCCAGGAATGTTCATATTGGACTGGACAACCAATTCGGTCTTGACCCCGTTGACTGTCCTTAATGGCAAGGAAAATAAGTTTTCTCTCCACTTCAACGTTGGATTCTCAGTTCAGGATTCACTACTTCAGAGTAAGAAAATATTTTTCTACATATAACAATGGGTAAATTGGCGTTATAAGAGCAACCAATTTATAAAATGTGTGGGCAGGAAATAACAGTTAATTGCTGCTAAATATCTAAGCAATTAATCCCTCTTTAGTCCAAGAGCTTAAGTATCTACCAACTTATGTGTCTTCTGTCGACACACATCTGTTTAAGATTAACAAATTACATTTACTTAAAAACCAAGACTTTCATCCACTTGGATGATCAGCATTGTTTCCTTTAAAAGTGTTAAGATGAAGCACTTTTTCTTTTCCCCCTTTTATGGTGTAAAGTGCAAGAAATTATACTGTAGAAGCTAACTACAACATTTGAAATGCCATCACTAATAATCACCATGGAAACTGGAGGTCTCTGATGTCACACTGCCCGTACCATTTTTGAAAGGGCAAATAGAACTGTCAATAGCCACAATTTAAAAAGCCATTTAGCACCCCCAACAGAATGATTTTTTTTTCTTTTGGCAATTTTGGCTAGGTGTCAGATCCAATCATGTTACTGTTTCACTTTGCCAAGCTAATTGCTATGCAGTGAGACGAACAGCTATTCCCCAAGCTCCCCCTACTACCTTCGTCATAAACAGTATTCTATTTGTGTTCTTTCAAGTAGAAAATTAATATGGCCATTGGCCAAGAATTGTACAAGGCTGATAGATCACACAATGATGGTAAGAAATGAGGAAAATGAATGGTTGATGACAGAAATCACTGAAGTCAGAGACTGATAGCCGTTTTGTTTACATCTGTTAAAATACCAAAGAAGAGGGGAGGGGAAAGAGTTTTAATTTAGGGTGATTAGACGAGTCACTGTGGAGATGAGATCATTCTTAATCATAATGCTCATTTATATGACCTTAAAGCTATATCTACAGTCCCCACTCCTCCAAAAAAAAAAAAAAAAATCAATGTACCTTATATAATGCAATATTGCTTCGTAAGACAGGAATTAATGGTCCTACACTCCAGAACCACTAATTATATAAAATCATACGTGGGCAGAAAGCAGCAGTTATTTTGTTTCACTAAACTACAAATGCCTGAGATTTGCCTACTGGACACCAGAAACTTCGCCTGTGTTCCAGGGTACTCCACACCTCCCTCAGTTTCAGGAGACAGTTATTTTATTCTTTGCATTATAATCTAGCTGAAAAGAAGAGTACATTTGTAACTATGTCTGTCTGATAATGGATTCCTAATCCCTACCAAAGTGCTTAGAAAAAGCTCTCCTTCGTTATGGCATATCTATTTGCTAATGGACACAGGAAGTCTGCCAAATACGAACTAGTTTGTACCACATGCGTGTTTGTTAACGTAGGACTTATGAGAAAGGAAAAGGAAATATTGTTTCCTATTTTAGACTCCCTTCTTCAGCTCTTTATATAATTTATCTTTTAAATAAATTATCCCCTAACTGTTCTCTAATTAAATGTACGTTTTCCAGGCTCTGTATATTCCTCTGTTCCATTTTGGTGTTCTAGCAACAGTCATACATGTTTCTTCCTCAGCGCATGTTCCAGTAAGATTCTTTTAGTCGTTATTAATAGCTGTCTTTTTAAAGACAATAGAAACAACATGAAGTATTGCTCTACTCTAAGAACTCTATTAATTTGAGCATCAGTATTAATAAGACTACCATTGATGACATAGAATACTACTTTGCTAGATAACAAATTAGCTAGATGATTGCTAATTAGTGTCTGAATTGCAGCTAGACTGTGGAGCCTTTGTTACATAGCTCCTCTTGAAGTCTCTATTCCATGACTTGACATTTATTCATTTGGTGATGAATCAGGTACCAGTTTGTAGTGCATTATATATCAAGTGCACTAGACCATTCCTCACTCAGCACCACATGGCTATATTAATTAGTGTTCATATTTCAGGTATTCTTAAATAGCCATTAGTGTGTCTCTACCGCTCGGATCTTATGGGCACCTGAATTTTCTATGACGTTTCCTAGGCACAAGCTAGCGTTGCTGGTCTGCAGTGACATGTTGGCAGATGCTAGGGCTAAGCCTAGGTCCACGCATTCTGGCCTTCTAATCTCAGAGGGTGGCTTATTAATGCAGACTCTGTACACCCATAGACATGTTTCCCTATTCTTGTTCCTTTTGGATTATGGATATTAAGATTGATGGTCGTAGGCTTTTGTTTAGGAGGAGGATTAAGGTTATATCTTGTGGTTTCAAGTAATAGTTTGGAAAAGTCAGGAGTTTTAAGATAAGTGACTGCCTTTATTGTAAAGTTAGACACTTCATAGGCTTTTTTTTCAGAGAAAGGAAATCTTCAGCAAAAAGTGGTCTAACCCTGTGGTCTCCAACCCTTTTGGCACCAGGGATCAGTTTGTAGAAGATAGTTATTCCACAACGGGGCTGGGGTGGCCGAGGGGTTGGTAGGGGTGTGTGTGTGTGTGGCGGGGGTGTCCCTGAGCTTGTTTTCCTACAACTCTACAATCTCATCTTAGGTCTCCTATGAGAATCTAATGCCACTGCTGATCTGACAGGAGGGAGAGCTCGGACAGTAATGTGAGCAATGTGGGGAGGCTGTAACTATAGATGAAGCTTGGCTCTCTTGTCTGTTGCTCACTTCCTGCTCTGCAGTCCTGTTCCTAACAGATCACAGACCAGTACTGGTCCTTTTCCCAGGACCTAAGGACCCCTGGGCTAGCCTCCACTACTTGCTACCAGCTCTCTATCAGGAAGTCTATTTTAATAGTTTGTTACATTGTTAGTTCCTTATCATTGTGAGTTTCATATGAACAGTACTATTATTTTCTCTAAATATTTGACATTACCTTAATCTATTCAATTCTATAAAGTTTTTCTATTTTAAATCTATTAGAGGCAGGCAGATTCTTCTTTTTGGGTAAGCAGATACTACTAAATAAAGCTGAAAAATATTGATGTTGCCTTTCTTAGCAGTAACTTAATACCGGTTTTACAGAGCCTTTAAGTGTAGGGTTGTCTGATTCCAACATACAGAGAATTTCTTACTTCTTTATCAGTTCAGCTTCAGCTTTTGTTTCTGATCAGCAACTTGCATTCCAGGACAATAGCTGCCTGAATTTAGGATTTGAGCTTGTGGCCATAGGATAGTTTGCTTATACAACTCCATCTTCCAGCCAGTTACTGAGTTTGCTCGCTATTTATGAATGAGTCACTAATGTTCAGTATCCTGGTCCAGAAGTCCCAGATCTATACCATTTGAGGTTTATTGCCTTATCTGGCTAGTCCTTGGCTGTTGGGGTTATTTACTGTTGTATAACATACCATCCCAGAATGTACTGGCTTAAAACCACCACCATTTTTTTTGCTAAATGATTCTGTGGACCGGAAATTCACTGGGGCAGGGAAAGGACTGTTCATTTCTATTGCATGATGTTAAGGCTAGAGCTGTCAACATGAGTACCTTGGTTTTTCACATGTCCTCTCCACATAACTTGGGCTTCTCATAGCATGATAACTGGGTTCTAAGAGGAAGGAAGCGAAGGCGTAGGCTTAGACATACTAGAACGGGGCCAGGGGGTGGTGAAGTGGTAACACAAGTGGAGCCGCATGGGCGAGATCCTGGATTCACCTCCTGGGACTTCCCTGGTCACAGCGGGTGTACACACACACTTGCCCAAGGTCCAGGCCGGCTAAGACTGACTGACTCAAGACCTTGTTGAGTGTGCCCTCCACACCCCCATGGAAGAAATTAATGAATCAACTGCTTTTTGTAAAGTCCCAAAACATCTATATTGGTTATTTATTATTATATAATAAATTACCTCAAATCTTAATGACTACAACCACAAGCATTTATTAGCATAATCTCTTGGTCTGTGGCTACAACCACAAGCACTTATTATCATAATTTCTGTAGGTATGGAGAGTAGGTTGCCTGAGTGCCCCTGAGTCAGAGTCTCTCAAAGGGCTGCAGTCATCTCAAGATTCACTTAGAGCTGAAGGATCCACTTCCAATGTCATACAGCAGTTTTTGGCCTTTGGTCTTAAGGCTACAATTCCTTACCATACCATTAGTCCTAGGACTGTTCATCACATGACAGCTTGCTTCCCCCTGTGAGAGTTATCAGAGAAAATGAGCCCCTTTGAGATAGAAGCCATAGTCTTTTTATAACCTGATCTCATGAGAGAAAGAGAGTCCAGCCTAACCGCAAGAGGAAGGGATTATACCTTTTGTACCACTTTATTTCACTTAGCAAAATGTCTTCAAGGTTCATCCATGCTGTGGCATGTTAGAAGTTGTTTGTAAGGCAGAGTAATATTCCATTGCATTTATACAGGGAGTCTTCAGAAAGCTCATGGAAAATGTATATCATGAAAAAACTATTCATGGATTTATAAAAAAAAAATTATTGCCAGCAGACATGAGCACTTGCCAGAGACAAAGAAGGAGGGAGAAAGCACCGCCTTAACCCCAGTGAAACATGGTCATACTGCAAACCCTCCTCCAATTATCCATCCTGTAAGGTCTGGACACACCTGCATGCTTACACACATGACATTTTTCAAGCCACTGGCGTCAAGACTTGAACTGCGGTCGGCCATAGGGGGATCCAGTTCCCTTAACCACTAAGCAGTGAGGTGGGCCCTGCACTTCAGATTTTTTGCACCAAAATAAAAAAATAAACCTGTACTTCAACTCCTTTTTTTTTTTTTTTTTTTTTTTTACAAATTTTGAATTCCTTTCATATACTACATTTTGCTTATTTGTCCATCCATTCAGTGGACATTTGATTGTTTCCATCCTATTGTGAATAATGTTGTTGTGAACACTGGTGTACAAATACCTGTTTTGAGTCCTTGTTTTTATTTCTTCTGCTTATATACCCACTAGAGGAACTGCTGATTCAGTTGATAATTATGTTTAACTTTTTGAGGAGCCACCAAATTGTTGCCATATTTACATTCCTAGCAACAATGCACAAAGGTTCCAGTTTCTTTACATCTTCACCAACACTTAGCTATTTTTCTTTTTAATAGCCATCCTAGTAGGTGCGAAGTAGTTTTTTAATTGGTGTTTGTTTTGTTTTTGTTTTTTGGGTTTGTTTCCTTCTATGAGAGTGAGAAAGAGAGGGTTTTGCTGTGTCACAATCCTCCTGTCTCAGCCTCCCAATTAGCTAGGATTACAAGCTCACGCAACTTTTGTGCCCAGTCTATTGAGGCTTTTTCAGGAACCAAACCAGGCCTCTTGTGTGCCGTCCAGTCCCCCCAGCAGTGATGCTACGAGTGTGCTGGGCCTTTATTGGGGTTTTGACTTCATTTCCTTAATGATTAATGGTGTTGAACATCTTTTCATATGCTTGTCATTTGTTTGCCTTCGTTGGAGAAATGTCTATTCCAAGATAATGTGATTTGCCTTCCATTTTCTTGATAGTTTCCTTTGATGTGCAAAATTTTTTATTTTAATGAAATCTAGTTTCTCACTTTTCAAATATTTTTAGTGTTATATAAAATTGTATGTATTATGCTCAACATGATGTTTTGAAATATGCATACACATTGTGCAATGATTAAATCTAACTAGTATCTATTTTTCTTGTTACTTGTGCTTTTGGTGTCATATTTCAGATAACTATCACCAAATCCAAGGCTATGATGATGTTCCCTTGTGTTTTCTTGTAAGAGCTTTATATAAAGTTTTTGCTCTTGTTTTTGTCTTTGATCTATTTTTAGTTTCATTTTATATATGGGGTAAGATAAGTGTTCAGCTTAATTCTTTTTCTATGTGGATATCCAGTTTTCCCAACACCACATATTAGAGAGACTGTTCTTTCTTCCACTAAACGATTTTGACACCTTTGTCAGAAATCTCTTGACCAGAGATGTTAAAGTTTATTTCTGGGCTCTCAATTCTGTCATCAGTCTGAATGTCTATCCTTATGGGAGCACCACACTGTTTTGATTACTGTAGCTTTGTAATAAGTTTCAAAATCAGGAAGTACAAGTTTTCAACTTTGTGGGTTTTTTTCAGGATTATTTTAACAGTACTGGGACCCTTGAAATTCCATTTTTTTTTTTATCATTTTGGCAAAAAAAAAAAAAAAGGATTAGGATTCTGATAGGGATTACATTGAATCTGGATGTAGTTGTGGGTAGTATTGCCCACATTGTTACCCATCTTAACAACATGATGTCTAACAATCCATGAACATGGGATGTCTTTTGTTTTACTTAGGCTTTTAATTTCTTTTAGTAATGTTTTACAGTTTTCAATGTACCAGTCATAGGCTGCCTCAGTTAAAATTATTCCTAAGTATTTTATTCTTTAGATACTATTATAAATGGAATTTGTGTTCTCTTTTAAGATTTTTCATTGCTAACATATAGAAATATAACTGATCTTTGCATGGTAAATTCATTTTTTAGCTCTAAGAATTTGTGGGTATAATGTTGGCGTAATGGCTGTCGCTGGACTCCTATGTAGCTGACTACAGTTCGAGTCCCAGACCTGGTGGCTTAAACTCATGCCAGGCACATGTGAGTGCATGCCCAAGATCCCAAGAGGAAAATGGAGGAGAAGGGATTGCAGCGTGGCCATCCCCACTGGAGGGTGATTTCTTGCTTTCTGTCTCTCTCTCTCTGTCTTCCTGGTAAGCACACATGCCCTATAGCAAAAACCTCTCAAAAAAAAAAAGAATTTGTGGGTGTATTATGTAGATTCTTTAGGGTTTTCTACATGTAAGACTATGCCATCTGAAAATAATGATAGTTTTTATTCCTTTCTAGTGTGGGTGCCTTTTCTTACGTTTTTAAATTTTATTTTAAATTTTGCCAGAAGGCACTTAGGCCTGCCAGAGAATGTCCATGGGGGAATGATCATGCTGCTATCCTTTCTCCATCTCTCCCTCTTTTTTGGATTTTAGACACACACGCACATGTTTCTAGTGTGTTTTTAAGCCATTGGGTCCAGGACTCAAACCACATAGTTGGCCATATCAGATTCAGCTACTCTAACCATTATGCCACAGGCTGGCCCTTTTATTTCTCATCACTGCCTGATTTCTCTGGCTAGTCCTTTCAGTAGTATGTTGAATAGAAGAGGTGAAAATGTGCAACCTTGTCTTGTTCTTGATCTTAGAGAAAAAGATTTTAGTCTTTCATCATTGAGTATAGTATGTTCTATATATGTCTCTTAGACTTCATCTATCACAAGTTCTTCAAGTCCTCTCTTTTCTTACTGATCTTCTAATTTTTCTATCTATTATTGAAAGTGGGTGTTGAAATCTCTAACTTTAACTGGAAAATCTGTTTCTGTCTTCAGTCCAAAGAACTATAAGATAACACTCCAGCATCACTCAACTATAAGTTACAATGGTAGCTTTTGTTTGAATTTTCTATACCTGCTATATAAGTTACCTATTTTTATCCTTTGTTCATTTTTACTTTGTTGTGATCTAAGTATAACCCTTCCAAAATATGTGGAGGAACCTTTTGGCTGCTGAGTAACAGATTCTCCTGAGATATTCTCTGTTTTTACAAGATGACAGGGAATAATGTATTAATATACCTTATTAATGAGCTAAAATTATACATGAGTAACCTATATTTATTAACTCTGTTATTTTTTTTAACAGAACAAGAAAAAAAAAGTCTCTCAAATATTTAGGTCATTGAGTTAATTGATTTCATTTTCAAATGTTGAGTAAAGACCTTTTCCCCAACCTCAAAATTGGTGTGCATCGGGAACCAGCAGTTAGCGTAATGGCTATGTCGCTGGACTCCCACGTAGTCGACCGCAGTTCACGTTCCGGACCCGGTGGCTTAAAACTCATGCCGGGCACGTGTGCGTGCGTGCCCAAGATCCCGAGAGGAGAAAGGAGGAGAAGGGATTGTGGTGTGACCATCCCCCCTTGGGGGTGATTTCTCGCTTTCTGTCTCTATGTCTCTCTCTGTCTGGTGAGCGCACGTGCCCTATAGCAAAAACCTCTCAAAAAAAAAAAAAAATTGGTGTGCATTATTGAAGAGTGAAATTATTGCCATGCTAGGAGATCAATGTGATATAATAAAGTCACATTTCAATAGCAAATGAATAAAACTAATGAATATATTTTCTTGCTCTAGGCATATATCAAGGACTCAATAAATAGTTGATTAATTGAACCCCAAAGTAATTAGAACAGTTTCTAAAAATATAATGAATTATCATCTCAATCTTTTGTGTCTATTTGGAAAAATCAAGAGATTTAAGCTTCAGAAGATAGATTTAGCCTATTTCCACTCTCTTTTCAGGTTGACTGAGTATATTTTAGGTTCATGTTTATCTAATAACAGTACTAGCATTGAAGGGTAGCCTTGTGACCTAACAAAGGTAGTGTCAAAGAACAGAAATATGTTCTATTTTCCTATTGCAGACATGAAAATGTCTAAATGATTAGGCCAAAGTTTGTCTTTCTTTGAAGAATTCTAGGAGATAAAACTTGTCAATTTCCAAGCTCCTAATACATACTTAGTAAATACTTGATCAATTAATCTTTAGTATTTCTTCCTCTATTAAGCCATGCAATAATTCTGTGCTCTTTCTTTGTCCACTTGGAATCATAACCCAAGTTCTAATATTTGTTTTTCCATAGGCATGAAGAATTTATATATCTCCCTATTTAAACAAGCATTCATGTAGTTGAAACTAATCTTTCTTTTCTATTTTACTTTTAATAGCTTACTGTAATTCTAACAAAAAGGAAAGTTTATAACAACTTTTAACCAGTGCCTGTGTCTGAGTCTGTGTATTTCTTACAATCTTGGAGGCTGATAAGTCCAAACTAATTTGCCAGCTGATCTGGTATCAGATCGGAGACATTCCTCAGAGTTGATGCCTACTGTGTGTACTCACGTGGCAGAAAGGCAGAAAGGACAAACAAGTTTTCTAAGCTCTTTTATAAGGGCACAAGTAAAGAGCCTTTATGACATCAGCATCTCCTAAAGACCCCACTGCTTAATACTGTTGCACTGGGGATTCAATTTCAGTACATGAATTTGGAGAAGACACACATTCAGACCATAGCACTGAGTAACCCCCAGTCAGGTTAAGAACATAACCAGCATCCAAGAAGTGCTTCCTGTTGACCCTTCCCCTCTCTTGCCTCCTCTTTCCTCCCAGTATCCTAACTATTGAGTTGTCAGAAAAGTCATGACGTATTTTTCTATTTTTCTGTATAAAAGTACGTCCTGACTTTTCAGACAACTCAGAGTATTTTAGGATATCCTTTTCTTAGGACTTTCTTCCTTGTTTTACTTTATATTTTACTACCTAATTATATGCTACCTAATTATATACTATCTGATTATATATCCCCTAATTATATAGTTCCATTTTCTTGTTTTTAATTTAGGTAAGTAGAATCATTTTAATTTTCTTTTTTTTTTTTTAATCTATGTACTTTTGCTCAACATTGTTGTGAAATTGAGTCACATTATGCGTATAGTTAACTCGTTTACATTGATATGTATGATTCCATTTTGGGGATAACCCATAATTTATCTGTTTTACTCTTACAGATATTGGCATGGTTTCCAGTTTAAGTGTATTAATTGTTTATGTACTTTGGGGCACATAAGCACACATTTCTATGGTTAAAGATGCCTAGGAATGAAACTCCTATGTTATAGGAAACTTTTTGAAGTCTCTTTATATTAGAGTTTCAGTTGTTCCAATCTGATGAGTATGTAGTAGCATTTATTTCTGGAATTTTTTTTTTTTTTTTTTTTGGAGAAGTTTTTGCTATAGAGACGTGTGCTCACCAGAAAGACAAGAGAGAGACAGAGAGACAGAAAGCAAGAAATCACTCCCCCAGGGCGGATGGCCATGCCACAATCCCTTCTCCTCCATTCTCCTCTCAGGATCTTGGGCATGGACGCACAGGTGCCCAGCATAAGTTTAAGCCAATGGGTCTAGTCAAACCATGGTCGACTACATGGGAGTCCAGCGACATATCCATTACACTAAATGCTGGTTCCTGTTTCTAGGTTTTAATGTGCATTCTCTGATGACTGTCTTTTCATATGTTTATTGGCCAGTTAGATAATCTCTTTTCCGAAGTTCCTTTGTATGTGTATATAAGATAGTTTTTCTAAAATCCAGGAGACATCGTCATTATTATTGTTATTATTTAGTCAGTATTCATTCAAGTTTACTGGTATATATATTACTTTCTTTGCTCTCAATTCTTGCTGCATCTCTTAAAGTTTATTCATTTTCATTGACATATAGGATTCCCACTATATGGATGTACCAGTTTCTTTCCGTTACTATTGATGGATATTTGGGTAGTTTGCAAGCATTGTTTTCTTTATTACTAACTTACTTAGTAACAAGTTGGTAACAAGTTATTCCAGTGTTTTAATAAATTATGTATTTCCATTTTATTTTTGACAGTTAAATCAAGGGTATTACTATATACATCATTTTCAAAGGAAAATTTTACATTCTTGGGTCCATTAATTGTTTATTCCCTTTGCTCTTCCCACCCACCCTCTATCATCTTCCCTCCCTTACAGACTCTGGTATTTACAGTTACCCTCCTTATTGTCATATTTTTGGATCTTTAGGTTTCTTTCATACAGTGCAGACATTCAGTATATATTGAGCAAGGATATACAGTGTTTATCTATCAAAGTCTGGTTTATTTTTCTTAGCATTAAGTCTTCTATAGTCACCACTTTTGAGTCAAATGACAGTGTCTTAGTGTTCTTTATGGTTTAATAGTATCCTATAGTGTGTATCTGTCATAATTTTTCAACCCAGCTATCAGTTCTTGGGCGCTTAGGTGGATTCTGCGTTATCAGAATTGCAAATAATACTGCAATCAACACAGAAGTGCAAATGTCCTTTGTTGTATTTTATCGAATGCTTTTCCAACATCAACTGATATGATCATATAGTTCTTACCTTTCCTTCTGTTAATGTGCTCTATTAATTACACTTATTGTTTTGAGTATGTTGAGCCATCCTTACATCCTGGGATAAAGCCTACCTGGTTTTAATGTAAAATATTTTTCCTGTGTTATTGGATCTATTTGCTATCATCTTGTTGAGAATTTTTGCATCAGTATTCATTAGGGATATTGTCTGTAGCTATTTCTGTTCTATCCTTATCTGCTTTTAGTATCAAGGTGATGGAAGCTTCATAGAATGAATCTAGGGGGTTTTTATTGTGTTTTTTTTTTTTTTTTTTCCTTTTGTATCTTTAGAAATAGCTTAAGGAAAATAAGGGTTAGCTCTTTTTTAAGTTTTGTAGAGTTAAGAAGCAAAGCCATCAGGACCTGGGCTTTTCCTTTTTGCAAGACTGTTTATCACTGATTCAAACTCACTACTTGTTATTAGTCTATTCAGAATTTTTATTCCTGTCTGGTTTAATCTAGGTAGCCTGCATATGTGCAGAAAGTTTTCATCTCATCCAGGTTATCTGGCTTGTTAACATATAGTCACACTTGGCAATAGTCTCTCATAATTATATGTCTATTGTAGTATTACCAGCTTTGTTAATGATCTTATTTATCTGATTCCTTGCTCTTTTTTTTAAATTACTTTAGCTAATGGTTGTCGATTTTGTTCATCCTCTCAAAAAATATATTTTTTATTGATTTTTTTTTTGGTATAGTTCTTTTATTCTCTATTTCATTTATTTCAGCTCTTTTCTTCTTTTCTGGTAATTTTTAGTTTTTTATTGTTGCTTTCCAGTCCCTTGATATTCTTCATAAAGTTATTTATTTGCCACCTTTCTGGTTTTTTTCTGGTAAGCACTAATTGCTGTGAACCTCCCTCTAATTACTGGTTTTCCTGTATCCCAAAGATTATGGAAAGTCATGTGTTCATTTTTGTTGGTGTCAATACATTTTTTTATTTCAATAATAGTATTTTCAGTAGTTTCAAAGTGATTCAGAAGTAGGTTGTTAGTTGCCATATTTTTGTGTACTTTCAAGGGCTTTTTCTGTTGTTGATTTCAAGTTTAAGTCCATTGTGGTCAGAAAAGATGCTGGATATAGTTTCTATACTCTTAAATAAAAGTATAAAACAAAAGGCTTTTCGTGCCCTAATATGTGGTCAATCTTTATAAATGCTCCATGTGAGGAAGAGTAAAAAAGTATATTTTGTAGTTGTTTGAAGAAATGTCCTATAAATGTCTGTCAGTGCCAATTGGTTTATGGTATCAATTAGCTCCTGTGTCTCTCTGTTTATTTTCTGTCTTAAACGATCTGTCTATTGTGACAGTAGGGTGTTAAAATCTCCAACAATCAATATCTTGTTATCAACCTCCCCCTTTAGATATAACAATCTTTCTTTTACATATTTAGATGCCCACATTTATTTTTCTTTTTCTATTACATATTTATGTAAATAAATGTTTTTTAATTATTTAATTTAATTTATTTATTTGTTCATTTATTTTAATTTGACCAGAGAGAGACACAGAGAGAGAGATAGAGAGAAAGAGAGAGAGATGGAAAGCGAGACAGCAAGCTACCAGGTCTGGGACTTGAACTGTGAATGGTTATGTGGGAATATCCAGCATCTTAACCACCACACCACCTGCTGGTCCCATGTAAATAAATATTTATAATAGTTACATTTCCTTGCTGAATTAATCCTTTTAATACCATATAATGTTCATCTTTGTCTCTTTTATTTTCTTGGAGAGGGTTTTGGGGGGGGGGGGGTTTTGTTTGTGGTTTTTTTGTTTGTTTTTGTTTTTTGTGTTTTTTTTTGCTATAGGGCATGTGCACTTGCCAGAAAGACAGAGAGAGACAGAGAGACAGAAAGCAAGAAATCACCCCCCAGGGGGAATGGCCACGCCAAAATCCCATCTCTTCCATTCTCCTCTCGGGACCCTGGACACACATTCATATATGCCGATGTAAGTTTAAGCCACCAGGTCCGGGACTCGAACTGCAGTCGACTACATGGGAGTCCAGCGACATAGACATTATGCTAACTGCTGGTCCCATCTTTATCTCTTTTTACTGTTTTTATCTTGAAGTCTATTTTTTCTGATATCTGGCCTCTTAAAATTTTTTAAATAATTTTTTATTTATTATTATTATTCTTTGACCAGAGAGCGACAGAGAGAAAGGAAGAGTGAGAAAGTAAGCCACCAGGTCTGGGACTTGAACTATGGTTGGCCATGTGGGAGTCCAGCACCTTAAACACCATGCCACCTGCCTTTTTTTCATTTTTATTTGACTTTTTCCATCCCTTAACCATTAGTCTACATATGTCCTTATCAACGAGGTGTGTTTCTTGTAAACAACATATAGAGGGTTCCTGTTTTTTTTAATCCATTCAGCTCATCTGTGTCATTTAATGAGAAAATTTAATCCATTAACATTCAGTGTTATTATTGATATGTTTGGATTTATCCCTGTCATTTTGTTAGTCTTTTTTTTTTTTTCCAAATTGTTTTGTGGTGTCTTATTTTCCATTGGTGTCTCTCTTTCATTTTCCTAGTGTATTCCTTTGAGTATTTCCTGAAGAGCCAGTCTAGTGTTGGTGAATTTTTTCTCTTTTCGTTTATCTGAGAATGATTTTGCTTCTCTTTCCCATTTGAAGGATCATTTTTCCAAGAATAATCTTGGCTGAACTTTCTGTTTTTTCTTTCAAGGTTTTAAATATTTATTCTCATAATTTTCTTGCTTGCATTGTTTCAGTTGAGAGGTCTGATGCTAATCTGATGGGCTGACTTGCCATTTCTCTCTTTCCAGTTTTAGATTGTCTTTGTCTTTGATTTTTACCACTTTGGCTATGATGTGCCCTGGAAAGAACTGTCTTTTTTTTTTTTTTTTTTTTTTTTTTTTTTTTTAAGACAGATTTTTGCTATAGGGCATGTGCACTCATTGGAGAGGTAGAGAGACAGAAAGCGAGAAATCACTCCCCAGCAGGCATGGCCACGTGGCAATCCCTTCTCCTCCCAGGATTTCGGGCACCCATGCACACACGCTCCGCAGGAGTTATAAGCCACCAGGTCTGGGACTCAAACTGAGGTCAACCATGTGGGAGTCCAGCAATGTAACCATTACATCATCTGATGGTCCCATGGAGAGGAATGTCTTGGTTGAATATGTTTAGTGTTCTTTGTATTCTTGCATCTGAATCTCTAGATTTGGAAATCTTTTAGATAATATTTCAGAAAAGAGAGTTCCTATGCCTTTTCTCATCTCTTCTGAAATACTAATTATGTGGATATTTGGCCACTTAATGATGTCTAGAATTTCCTGTCTGTTGTCCTCATTTTTAATGGTTATTTTTCCATTCTTTTTGGTGATTTGGACTAAATCAGGTTTTGTCTTCATAGTCAGAGATGCTTTCTTCTGCATGGTCTAATCTACTATTAATACTTTGAGAGGAGGTTTTGATTTCCTGTATTGCATTCTTTATCTCCAGGAGTTCTCTTTGCTTCTTTTTTGTGGTGTCTCTCTCTTTATAGAATTCTTCCTTCATGTAATGGAATTATTTTTCTCATCTCCTGAAATTGGTTGTCCATTCTCTCTTGCATCTCATTGAGTTAATATTCTGAATTCTTTTTCTGACATTTCTGTGATTTCTTGTATTCTTCCCACTGTTGGTGGGGAGTTATTTTGTTCCTTTGAGGAAGAGATACCTGATTTTCTCCTTTTTCTGGGAGCTCTGCTTTGATTTTTGGGCATCTGGTGAAGTGCTCACTTCTTCCCAATTTTTTGGGATAGATTTCTGGAGCCGTATACTTGGGGACTTCCCTATGGTGTGTGTTAGCGCTGTGTCAGTTTCTCTATTCTATATGTGGAAGTACTGGAATCCACAGTGGGAGTTTTGGGGTTTGGAATTTCAGAGTGGTGTTTCTCTCCTTTTTCTCCCCTAGAGGAGAGAACTCTTCCAGAGCTGCAGTATCTTTAGGTGGTTGGTTCCTTTTCCAAACTCACCAGCCCCAACGTGGCTGTCGGCTGAGCTGGAATGGCAGAATGTGAGGTGGCAGCACAGGTTGCACAGTGCACGGGCAGGATGCAGATGCCCTCTTACCTTGCTCTGGCTTGTTTGGTGGTGGGGTGGGACAGCAGACAGCACAACAGCCAAATGGAAAATCCCTTCTTCTCTTCCACGAAAATGGTGTGGGGCAGGAGAGTGAGTGACACACATGCCAGCCTTCTACCTTGCTCCAGCTGGTTGAGTGGGGGTGCACCAGTGAACAGCATGCCAGCTAGATGGCTAATTCAATTTTGATTGTATGAAAATTTCTTCTTTATTTTGCTTCATTCATAAAGGAGGTTTTTCACTGGGTAGAATTCTGGGTTTGCAATTATTTTCTCTTAGTACCTTGAATCTACTATTGTTCCAATATTTTCTGGCTTTTAATGTTGCACATTACAGTTAAACAGATATCGGGGTCATCAGGTGGCATAATGGTTAAGGCACTGGACTCCCATATGTCCAGCTGTGGCTGAAGTCCCAGATCTGGTGGCTTGAAACTCACACCAGATACACGTGCATACATGCCCCAAATCCCAGAGGGATAATGGAGGAGAAGGGATTGTGGCATGACCATCCCTTCTGGGGGGGGGGGGGGGGGAGGGTGATTTCTTACTTTCCCTCTTACTGTCTCTCTCTCTCTCTGAAGAGTGAACACATGTTCCCTATGGCAAAAAAAAACCTTAAAGAAGAAAGAGAGAGAGAGAGAGAAGGAAGGAAGAAAAAAGAAAAAGTTAGATGTCTATCATTAAGGATATTCCTAAGATTTTTTTTATTTATTTTTTTGAGAGAAATATTTTTGCTATAGGGTGCATGCCATCACTGGAGAGACAGAGAAACAGAAAGTGAGAAATCACTCTCCAGGATGGCCACACCACAATCTCTTCTCCTCCATTCTCCACTCAGGGTTTTGGGCACACACGCATATGCTCCTGGTATGAGTTTTAAGTCTAGAACTCGAACCATAGTCGACTGTGTGGGAGTCCATTGATGTAACCATTATGCCATCTGCTGATCCCCCTCAGGCTATTTTTATGACTTTTTTTAATATCATTTTTTTTTCCAATTTTGTTTTTTCTACTTGTACTATGATGCTTCTAGGTATAGATTTTCCCACTTGGGCTTCTTTAATCAGTGAATTGATTTTTCTCCCCACCAGTTTTGAGTCATTTTCAGCCCCTAACCCATAATATATTAACTCTATCCTGTTTCCTCTCCCTTTTCTTCCTGGGACTCCAATTAAACATTCACTAGACCTATTTATTGTATCCAGTGTGTCTCCTACTCTCTTCCCCACCCACACTATTTTGTTTCTCCATACTTTATTATTAATAGTTTGTTGTAAGGCACAGGCACTCACTGGAGACAAGAGAGGGAAAATGAGAAAGCACCTCCCCCCACCTCCCGGAGGGAATAGCCATGCCACGGTCATTTCTCTTCCATTCTCATGGGATTTTGCTCAGGCAGGCACACATACCTGGTGTGTTTTTCAAGCCACTGGGTCTGGGACTTGAACTACACAGTCATGCGGGATCCAGCTACCTTAACCTCTGCCTTAACCACCTGCTGCCCCCCATGAGGATTTTGGACATGCATGCACAAGCACACAATCTGATGTGTATTTCAAGCAGCCAGTGCTGGAATTTGAACCAGTTGGTCATGTGGATCTGACTCCTAGTGCTCAGTGTTTAACTACTACCCTACAGGGCAGGCCCTGAAGGCATCTTTTCTATAAGCTTAAATATTCTTGACTTTTATGCCCTTCCTCTAGAATCTAGTTTCCCTGTTTGTGCCCTTTGTTACTTTTCCCCCAAAATTCTTTTTGTAGTTCTTGTCATTTTAAAAGCAGTGACTGTAATTTATCAAGGTGTTACTGAAAACTGTCCCCTCCCCAGTAGTTCTCACATTTGTAAGCCATACCTGTGTACAGAGATTTTTACTGCCTGCCTGTGTTGTCAGGCCCTTTGCTGTGATTTATTCTGTTTCTTACGGAGCACTGTTATTGATATGGAAGTACAGTCACTGTGTTTCAGTTTCAACCAGTGATTTATCAAACACAGGACACCAAAACACTGGACACAGATATAGGAGGTAAGGTGATCAAGATAAGTCCAAAGTCCTTGGTATGCTGTCAAAGGTGGGACGTGTGGCAGCCTTGATGTCTCAAAACTAAAATTGGGAAAAGGAGGCTCACCCTCAATATAGGTGCCTTAGCATGTTAGAACTTCAGGGCACACAGGCTAGCTCTGAATTAGGGTTCTTCTAGTCTCTAGCAGTGTGACCCTGAATTATGACCCATTGCGAAACTCACATTTCTTCAGGCAGTAAATCCAGTTTGTTAGATTTTTGCTGTTGTTAGTTAGAATTACTTTATTTAATTTTTTTTTTTTTAATTTGACCAGAGAGAGACAGTGAGAGAGAGAGAGAAAGTGAGAAAGCAAGTCTCTGGGTCGAGGACTTCAACTGTGGCTGGCCATGTTGGAGTCCAGCATCCTTAACCACCACACCACCTGCTGACCCTCCCCATCTCGTTAGCTTTTAACTGAGTTGATACATGTGGAGCCAAGCCTGTAACATGCAATGTGTGGCATCTGTTTTAATGCTCAGAAAAGGCTGTCTTCCTCCTCCAGCTTTAGAGTCACTCAGCTACCAAATTATTGCTGCCCTGTTTGTGTGTGTGTGTGTGTGTGTGTGTGTGTGTGGTTTTTTTGAGATGGAATTAGTCAGAATCACAAGCTAGGTAGCATCTAGGTTCATTTCCTGCTCTTAATTTATTTTTTAAAAGGAATGTGTATTTATTTTTAGTGTTTTAAGGCTTTATTATGATGTTGAATTTATCCCCTTAGGACTAAAAGGCTGTAGTAACTTAGAAAAACAAGGAGTTGTGTTTCAACCAGGTACCACATTGACTGGTTTACTCCATTTGCCCATGTCAGCATCTGGGGTTGTTCCGTTTTTTATCTTTGGTTAATTTTGTTAAGGTTTTGTGATTTTTTCCCCCTCTATTTTTATTAAAGCATATTGAGCAACCCATAATTAACCTCTGTTACAGCCAGCGGCCGAGGCAGTTGACGTGTGTGTCTTTTATGTGATTTCCTTTTTCCTCAATCCTTAGAGTGGGCAAACTTGGGTTTTAAGCTAATTGATTTTCAAAGAGAGGGAGAGGGAATCAGGAAGCAGAATCCTCTTCCAGTGTGAAGGGCTTGAGGATATTTGGTTCAGAAAAAAGCTCAAAGAGATGCTGCAGCCCTGCTCTGCTCCAGGTGGGAGGTTTGGGGAGAGGCTAGCTGCCGTGGAGCAGTGAGCCCGAGATCTTTGCAGGGAAAGGGGCCTTCCCACTGGGTGCTGAAGAGCTCTTCTCCTCACATCAGGCCAGGGAGGCGACCCCAAAGCTGCTCACAGAGCCACACATTTTTAAATATCACTCAGCACTTTTCAAGGTATTCTGTGTTTACTTGACTTCATCATCATTGTCAGAGCTGGCAATATGGTAAAGATTAAAAAAAATATATATATTGTGCCTGAAGAGTAGGAAAAAAGCCCCCGGAATATAAATTCTGGTAGTGGATTAAGTCACGTGGAGGGTAAAACAAAGCAAGCATTTGGACTGCCTCTCCCTCCAGCAATGCTGCAACTGTTGGCTCTGTAATAGCGCACCCTGAGAACTGCTGCACGGAGCCATTTAACTCCCGCCCATTTCCCAGCCCAGGGATTTGGCAGCTTCCCTTGCAGGTGGTCGGGTGGAGAACTCAGCTTCTTGTTCAGCCTGCATGCGCTGCGCCTCAAGGGGAGGCAGCAGCAGTTAGGCTGGGGGCCGGGAGACGGCTGAGGCAGCCTGTGCACGTCAGTCCAGGAGGTTGGCTGACGTCAGCTCTGAAGGGTAATTGCGTTTTCTTGGCTGGCTAACAAAAGGAAAGTTACTGTGACGATGGAGGACTCCCTGGGAGCCCTACTAAGCATGAAGCGGGGGTCGGCGCGGAGTGAGGCCTTTACCCAACCCAGGTCACAGCACACTCCTTTCTCAGCTGGCTGGGTGCAGGCATCCTGACTGTGCCAGCCTCTTCTGCAGACAGTAGGAATATGGAGAGCTGCTTTTCAAGATACAAGGGCACAAAGAGATACAGATGGGGATGTTTTTTGTTTAGTTGTTGTTCAGTGAGAGAAGATTGGAGTCCGTGGTTAAGCTTCCTCCCCAGAATATGTAAAGGTTTCTCAGAGGGCCCAGAGATAGCTCTCCATCTCATCACAGCATTGAAACCCAGCATAGGCGCTCAACAGACACTGTGTACCTCTCCTTCAGAAGGGCCCGTAGCAACGGCTGGGTGCCATTCCCCACGTTGGTAATGACTTCTAGGGCTCACCCTCAATATAAAGACAAAAGTACAGGGCCCAAGGAGCTTGTAGACTCAGTCAGAATCATTACTGAGGAAAGCTTAGCTGTACCCCAGGAAAGCAATTCTTTTTACCAGCTTGCAAACTTACTAAACTGACATTCTCTCTGGAATAGAATCTGACCTATGAATGAGTGGAAGAGGGTGTAAGACTGAGGGAAACAATGGCTGACCACTGAGGGAAACAATGGCTGGCCCCTGAGAGTTTCTACAGTTATGCTCATTAGATACTCTGTTTCCACTTTGCTTTTTCTGCAGGGGTCGGTACCAGGAATTATTATAGAAAGATCGGCTACAGATTACAAGGCCCATACATGGTGAAGATGCTTAAATAACGGTCACATCAGTCCACCTTCATGCGCTATCCTCCCTGGCAGAAGACAGAGAATCAAGGTTTCTTGAATTCTCAGCAGAGAGACTGAGAGGAGCAAACTACCTACACCATCCCCCAGGCGAGGGGCTTCACTTCACCCTGCTGCTGCACAGGCTGGAAGCTGCTTTTAAGGCTCGGGCCAGGCGGCTGCTGACCAAACCCTGGAGCCACTCTCTCCTGTGTGTACCCAAGAAATCACTTCAGTTTTTGAGACTTAAATCTTTTATCCAATTTCTAAATACTGCATGAGGCCTCCAGGTGACCTTTTGATTAAGACACAGTGACAAAGACTAATTAACTCATTTGGATACCATAACTCATGAAACAAAGCTAATGATTGTCATTTGAGGAGCAAACTTAGGAGTAGGTTATTTGTCGTTCAAGGGACAAAAGGTCAGGTTGGGTCATATGAAAAACCACCAGACTTGGATCTCTGGCCCTTAGCTACATAGGCATCTGTGCATGAGTTAAGAAAATGAGCTGTTTTTGTTTTTGTTTTTTATGGAAATCATCCTGGTTACTGCACTGGTGCTCTAATATAACAGTGTGAAGGGGGAAAGAAGAATTGAGTTTGTGGGTTTATGTTTACGCCTGCCTGCGGCCACCCCAGCCTTTCCCAGTGGGGAGTTCATCATCCAAGTGGGGCCATGACAAAGAGCCTTTATTTCACATTTTTTATTGTCTGTACTTGGCACACTCTTGGCAGCTGTGGAACAGTCTGGGCAGCCACAAGTGTGGTGTCCAGAAAGCATCTGGCTTTCCCATTCGTCTGTCCTGAGCACACAGAGTCTGACACACACGTGTCTGAGGCCGTGTGGCCCTAAGTCAAGACTGGCCACCACAAGGGCCATTCCCTGCATTTTCATTCTTTAACTTGGATTCTGGTTTGTGTGAGAGAAAGGTAAGAGTTCAACTTTTGGGTGAAAGCAAACTAAAATGAAAAACGGGATGATTGGCTTTTTCAGAGATTCATCTCGTAGAGCTGCCTTTCTGAAGCTTCCAGGTAATCTACGAAGAAGCCTTACTGAGAAAGTCAAGACCTAAGTTAGAGCACGGCTTCACCCTAGGCCCCCAGCTTCTGTGGCATTTTACAAAGAGTTAATGGAATCGATTCTTCTAAAACGGTTTGAAAATAAAACATCTTTAACATACAAAGAAGAATGACGTGGGGTTTTTTCCTCTCTGTTAAATCCAGTGCCATTCGCATGAATTTTGACAGGTTTCAGTGTCTAGCACTGTTCCCGTTCCCTCCCGGGTACCATTTGCCATTTCATTAAACTGCTACACAGCAGCCGGCGGTGGCTTTCTCATGGGCTCACTATGGAACTGCAGCGGCTTTTCATGAGTGTAGTTTAGGGAGTTTAGCTACATCCCATGCTCTTTTTTTGTGCCTTTTCCCCTATTAAAAAAAAAAAAAAAAAAAAAAAAAAAAAAAACAATTAAACTAATAAAGCATACACTTTCCTGGCTGTAACATACCCATTTCTGGGGATAGGACCCAGTGTGTGCTGGGCAGGGCCCAGGCTTGCTTCAGCCTGCAACACAGCCCTGCATACACAAGAGTCACTGGGCCTCAGTTTTCTCTTCCTGTTTAGCCAAATGGATCAAAATGCTTCATGTATGAGAAAGGCCTTTGTGAAGCTGTAAAAGGGCATTCACATGGTAAAGTTTGTTTTAATGGATGACAGTTGAAAGCCAATTTTGAAACAGAAATGCTTACCAACTTGTACCTGATGGCTATCAGTTATTGCCCAATCCTGATTTCCACCCCAAGATTCAAGAGATTCTTCTTTCCAGCTCATCCTGTGGCCTTTGCAAAGCTGCAGAAATTGGAAAGTTGTACCAGGTGTCAGAGCACCTCCTGCCTTTCTGCTGCTAGGAGCATTAGTTTTTTGGGACTGCCAAGGGCTTCTCCTGCCATACAGGTGTTTCATTTCTCCACAGCCTGGCTCCCTTACCCTTCTTGAGACCTGCGTTCCCATGACCACCTCAGGAGAAGGACCACCTAGGCTTGATCCTACCAGCCTCAGCAGGGAACAACCCAAGCAACAGCCTGTTTCTGATCCATACGGAACAATTCCTTAGCAACCACCCCAAGCCCAGTCAAATAGCTGTGCTTTTAATGTTCAGCTTTTTGCTAAATTACCAAAAGAGTTTTTAAAAAATGCACCAGCAGATGGCGTAACAGCTATGTTATTAGACTCTCGTAGTTGACTATGGTTCAAATCCTAGACCCAGCGACTTAAAACTCATGCTGGGCACGTGTGTGTGCATGCCTAAAATCCCTAGAACAGAGGAGAAGGGATTGTGGAGCATCCATCCCCTGGGGGTTGTTTTCTCACTTTGGCAAGCATATATGCCCTATAGCAAAAAAAGAAAAAAAAAACTCTAAAAAAAAAAAAAATCTAGCCATATTAGAAATAGACCGAAATATATTTGAATAGAAAATGAGATTTTAAAAATACCTAAATCACCAAATGAAAAGGGCATGGTAAGGCTCATTGTTTCTTAAAATTGGAAGTAATCTTTGTCCATTTTTCATCTCTTCTGACCCCAAAGTACTGAAAAGTACAATTTAAAAACCAAAGTCTCTTTTGAATACCAATTTGCATTGCCAAAAGTTGTTTTTCTTGGGGAGAGGGGGATCATCATAATTGAAAACACAAAACTTTGTTCTTAAAGAACTCCCAGACCCCTGAGTTCACAAAAAGAGCGCAAGGTCTGGGTTCTGAAAACCTGGGCTCCTCATTAACTGTGAAGCTTTGAGCAAGTCTCCTGAACTTTTTCAGCTGCGATTTTCCCATTTGCAACATGAAATGTTATAGGTAGTCAGATATGAGCAGAATCCCGAGAGAACCAATGCAGGGGGCATCAATCATTGTTATCAGGGGTTGCAGCTAGACCCCCTGGCGCCAGAAAGGGAAGCTTATCGTACTTTTATAACTTTAGCTGTCATTGAAAGACCTGGGAAATGTAACTGTGATATCTTCCCCTCCCACAGCTATTCCTGTGCACTCAGAGACCATCCTAGGTGCCTGACCTGTAATTTACCTTCCACTGGAGGCACTAGACCTGTGTGGGCAGAATTGTCCCTGTGCGCATACTCACACCTTCAAAGTCCATGCTGGGCGGGCACCAGCATATGACTTCCCCCAACCAGGCAATGAAGTTCCCCTTACCAGACAAGTATATGGACAAAACAAAGCCCAGAAAAACAAACAGTAGGGCTGGCTACAGTGATAGACCTCCCCTCCTAAATATTCATGACAAGACCCCACAATAAAAATAACACCTCACCCCATACATGGTACAGTTGTCACTTGGTAGCTTGCCTGCCCAGATCCTCTTCTGGGAGTGTTATACTATTAAAACTTCTCAGTTTTATACTTTTATCCTGGCTGTGGCTTTATTTGCATCTCAGGACAGGTCTCTACCTTAGAGCTCTGGGCCCAAGAACCAAGCGCCCCATCAGGACGCATTTCCCTTCCCCTAGCCAATAACATAGCCCTGTCACTCAGGGCAAGTATGAGAATCACATGTGTCATATTTGAGAGGTGCTGCATAAACCGTGACATTATATAAACATTTACTACTCCTGCTTTGATGAAGTGGCATCTCTACACAGTGCCGACCTTGACAGGTAACCTCTAAGCTTCCTCATCTGTAGAACAGGAATATCAAGAATACCTGCCTTGTATAGCAGACATAGGATTAAATGAACTCAAGTATGCTGAGTTCTTAGAACAAGGGACTGATAGAAAACCACCACTGGCTGTGACTAGTAATATCTAACATACGCAGTATTTGGCTCACTTCTTTACTGAAGAAGTTTCTCATTTGCTGACAGTAGAATCTCTGATTTTTGTAAGCTTATCTTAAGTTTTCCTAGAAACCAGTGTTGGGAAGATAGTATCTAGCACTGTAAGGCCCCATCCCCTCCATCCTCTAGTTGGTCTCAGTTTCATTCACATAAATCAAAGGTTACAGCTGTTACATCCATGCCTTAATGGTGAAGATACTAGCAAAAGGCATTTCTAAACATCACTGTAATCCTGGAGGCTTCGCTACAAGTTGTCTGATGTCAGCATGCCTCGCTGATTTCCTGTGTGGGCTGGCAGCTGTGTCCACTCGGGGAGTCCCTCCAAAGAAGTTTGGCAGGCTTTTATGTTGAGGGGCATGTTTCTCTGTATTAAAGTTGTGTACACCAGCAATATATTCGTGTCTCACTCTGTGAAAGCCGTTCCAAAAACAAGTTCACAGACTTTTTAAAGAAACTGATTTTAACATAGACCATCAAATTTATGCTCATAAAATGTAGCAAGTCAGCTGCTTTTATCCATTCTACTGTAATCACCATTACCCAAATGTGCCTCTGTCTCTCAAATACCTGGAATACCCTCCTGTCCACCTCGGGGTTTTCTCCGTCATTCAGGAAAGGGAACGACCATGTGTTAAGCCCTCACCATGCACTGGGCTCTACTTGCAGTCCTTCTCATAGTTGATCTTGAGTAAACCTCGGCACCATCCTCGAAGTAGATGATAGTGCTTGTCATGTAACAAAGACATGGGATGGAGTCTTAGCCTCTGAGTAAAAAAGACTATAAAGAGGGCCAGCAGATGGCATAGCAGTTACATCACTGGACTCCCATGTGGCTGACCACAGTTTGAGTCCTAGACGCAGCTTAAAACATGCCAGGTGCGCGTGCACGCGTGTGTGTGTGTGTGTGTGTGTGTGTGCGTGTGCCCTAAATCCCAACAGGAGAATGGAGGAGAAAGGATTACAGTGTGGTCATCCCCACAGGAGGTGACTTCTCACTTTCCTTCTCACGTCTCTGTCTCTCTCTGGCAAGGGCACACACCCTAAGGCAAAAGCCTCTCAAAAAAATAATAAAGGCTATAAAGCAACATGCACAGTATGACTATTTTATGTAAAACTGAGGTAAGGTCGCCATGTTGTCTAATTGTAGCTAGTCTTAGTCCTAAAAAGGTTGTGATTACATGTACTGCTGTGTGAATATACCCCAGAGCAGCCCAACATGGCGGCTCCATGCTTAGCCACTAAACACCAAAGATTCACACTCAAGCCAGAGACTCAGCCTCTTTTACTCCACTCTGTCCCACATTCCCTGTATAGGGGAAAAACGATTTCACTCAGCTGTGTCAAAGAGGACATGAACAAGCCCTGATAAGTCTGCACGTACTTATTTTATTTTCGTCTTCACCGCAATCTGTGAAGAAAGGCCTGTTATCATCATCCTAACCTGTACAGTTGTAGGGAGTGGAAGTGAATGATTTCATTTAGAGAATATAAAGATCTACTTTTAAAATTTGATTAAAAATAGCTTTTTGGGGGAACAGCAGTTAGCGTAATGGCTATGTCGCTGGACTCCCATGTAGTCGACCGCGGTTCACATCCCGGACCCGGCGGCTTAAAACTCACGCCGGGCGCGTGTGCGTGCGTGCCCAAGATCCCGAGAGGAGAACGGAGGAGAAGGGATTGCGGCGTGGCCATCCCCCCTGATATAGGTTTAGCAAAAACCTCTCAAAAAAAAAATAGCTTTTTTGTTGTTTCTACAGAGTATCTGTGTTCATTATACCAAATGCGAAGGAGATAGGAGAGTACCTAATAACCTGAAGTCATCACCTTCAGGGACCACCATGCTGATGGCTGTCTCTCCCTCCATCTCTCCCTGCAATGAGTGCACATGTGCTCAGTTTTATGTAAAGTGTCATACTGTGTGTGTTGCTCTGTAGACTTTTTTACTCAACAAGACCTCAGTGAACATTTTTCCGTATCAGTATGGATCTATCATCCTTTGTCATACCCCACTGTCTGCTGGTGCCACAGTATATTAAAGCAAGACTTTTCTGTCTCCTATCCTTTAATTTTTTAATTGCCAGAGGGCGCTTGCGTTTACTAGAAAGAGAGAGGGAGTACAGTCCCTAATAGGGCATGGTCACACTGCAATGCCTTCATCCTGCCAGGGTTTTGAGTATGCACACACACCCAGCATGGTTCTCAAGCTGCTGGGGCTGGGATTCCAATTGCAGTCAGCCATGTGGGATCCGGCTCCCTTAACCACTAGGTCTCTCATAGCCTTTTATATTGTCATTGTCACAATGCTTAGCATCAGATATTAAACATGGGAGAGGGTGGGGGCAGTGAGCAAATTTGTTTACTCAATACTAAAGTTTGCGTCTTTGCATTTTTCCTACCAGCATCACTCATCCAAGGCAGGTGTCCTTTGCGTCCCTCCAGTTAGTTGTTCTCCCTTGGCCTCCCAGTCCTTCATTCATAAAGTGCCTTCAAGGAGACGGGGGAGGAGCAAACCCGTCTGGTGCCTGGCCTTTCTCATTCAGAAGGCAGCAGCACATTAGATTGTGAACAAGTCCCATCACACAAAATGTCAAGACGCCTGTTCACTGGGAGGCACTGGAGCGTGAACAGCCTTTATTGAGGTTAGAGGTGACCGTATCTCATCTTTTCTCCCCTGATGTAAGGTATGGCTTTCAAATCAGATTCCCATACCAACTGATCCCTGCAGAGAAGGTTGTTCTTTTGTCTCAGGACACACCTTGTCCACAAGGTCAGAAAATGTGGGTGCCAGGGAGACTACCTGCTGTCACCATGAGGGCAGGCCAGGGACAGACTTTCAGCACTGGGACCCCTCAAGAAAGAGTAGCCTGATTTTGCACCGCCTAAGCCCCAAGTGGCTTCTGCCCCTGCACAGAGGATCACCTAGGTCTACCTGCAGATAGAAGAGGATCAGAAAGGAGCACTAGTGGGAAAAGAGGAAGGAAGGAAAGTAGTGTGTGAGGAGAAGCTGTGCCTGGCATTCCCTCACCACAGTTCTCTGAGGTAGGAATTATGGTCTCCATTTCACAAATGAGAAACGAAGGTTCAAAACAGGTAAGTAAATTAGTCAAAGCAACAGAGCTGGGTATAACGCCAACAAAATGACACTTGCAAATTTGCAAAGATTCAAAGACTCATACCTTTGATCAGTAGTGACTAAAATTTCTAAAACAGAGTTTCAGACTGGAAAAGGATTTGTCTTGAAGCCACATTTGCCTAACAGATACTGCTAATCCCCCATCCTACCTGGTCCCATGGCACTTCTTAGCACAACTATCAATAAGCTCTTTGAAAAATTATTTAATGAAGAAATGTAACCAAGAGGTACATCCAAATACAGAACTTGAGAATAGGAGAAGATGAAAAGAACCAGTGGTAATTCATTTACTCGAATAGAGAATCCAAACTAACTCAGGAAGTTCCTGGGAAGTATCTGGGTTAAAAGAGAGGGTTGAATACTCACATCTAGTTTATTCCCACACAAAGCCCAAAAAAGACTAAAGTTTAGGAGACTTTTGGTGTTTTTTTTTTTTTTAATTTATTTAAAATATACTTAATTCTTCCGTAAGCAAAAGAGAGACAGAGATACAGCAATTCCAACAGAGTTTTGATGCCATCACCCATCCCCAGCTTCCTTTCAGCCAGTCCCTAGGTCACAGGCATATACGCAGTGTATTCAGGGAGGTTTCTGGATGAGAACCCAGAACCTTCCTATGTGGGTCAGCCTTTCAGAGCATAATCTTACTGCTTTGCAACCTTCTGGCCTCAAAGAAGACATCATATATATATATATATATATATATATATATATATATATATATGTGTGTGTGTGTGTGTGTGTGTGTGTGTGTCTGTGTGTCTGTGTGTGTGTCTGTGTATGAAGTCACAAAACCAAACAGAAAGAGACAGAAAGGATAAGGTTTTAGATATAAAGCAGATGAACAACTAGTAACTGACTTTATTGAGATTGGGCAGTGAAGAACGTTCACAGCCATCATGGTGTATACCACAGAAATGCCAAAGGCCACTGAACCTGGTAGCATTGTATACCATAAGGAGCTAGGGAGGATGGGAAGAGGCCAAAATAAGAACGGTGAAAAGTTGTTTGGTAGTACTGAGATCCCTAGGTACTCACTGAACACCACCCCCGCCTTGGTCTGGAGGTTTATCTCTGGGCAAGCCTTACAGGCTCTCTGGAGTGGAGAACTCCAGAAAGAGTTGAAGGGGTGGGTGATATAACTGAAGATGAGACGATTAAGTGGGCCTATGTGTGCCAAAGGTTCAACACTGAGACTCCTGACCCTCTTACTCAGTTTTCAGAATGTTGCCACTGGACCTGAGTGGTTCTTCTGGAGAATCTGATCAACTCTCGCAGAAGGACCTAAAGGTACTATCATAATTTCTCAAGAAGCAACACAGATGGACCACTTCACAGCAAAGCTTAAAATCAGTAACCCCACTGATCTCGGACTGAATATATGTCCCCCCAAAATTCACATATTAAAGTCCCAATCCCTGTGAATATATATTAGGAGATAAGGCCTCTGTGGAGGTAATTAAGGTTAAATGAAGTCATAGGGCAGGGCCCTGATCAATAGCATTATGGTCCTTAGAAGAAAGGACACAAGAGCACATGCTCTTTATCCCTCTTCTCTCTCCATTTCCCCCACCCCCACTTCCCCTCACTGTGGGGACCCAGCAAGAAGGTGGCCATCAGCAAGCCAGGAAGAGAGCTGTCACCATAAATCAACGCCTGCCAGAGCTCTGGTCTTGGACTTCCAACCTATGGAACGGTGAGAAATTTTACATCCATTGTTTAAGCCTCTCAACCTGAGGCACTTGTCATAGCAACCCACTCAAACTAAGACAGCTACTGTCCACCCAGAGCTTCCTGCCACCTTTGTCGTGGCCACCCTCCCATCATGAGCAGACAATTGTGATTTTTCTGAGGAAAGTCTCTATTAGGGAAGACTGAAACAAACAAACAAACAAAAAAAAAAAAAAGAAAAAATAAACAGGAGAAAGTGACTGACAGAAAACAGATATTGGAGAAGAAAATCCCCAAAATTATTAAGAGTTACAAAGAGATAGATGATACCATACCCATGAGATAAAAAGATAAAGAAAAACATCTTTTTTTTTTTTTTTTTTTTTTTTTGGCAAAAGCACAAAAACCAGACAATGCAAGGAGAAACTAACAAAACACAATAGCAATGGGAAACAAATTCACTTCTCTCTGGGTAACATCAAATAGTTAAATAATAATAAGTAAAAATGTAGAACAGGGGTTTTGATCTCAAATGCCCATAGGGGGCAAGGAGTTAACATAAAATGAGTAAAGTAGGTTTAAGAAATACATTGAAAAGTTGTTTTTTGGTTTTTTTTTTGTTTTTTTCCTATTTCTGCAAAAAATGTCTCTGGTAATTTGAAGGAGTTGCATTACATCTCACTCCCTGACCTCAAAATATATTATAAGCTGTGATAACCAAAATACCCTGGTACTGGCAGAAAAACAAACATGTAGACCAATGGGACAGAGAACCCCCCAAAAAAACAGACAACCCATCTTTGATAAAGGACACAAGACAACCCAGTGGGAAAAAGAAGTCTCTTCAGCAAATAGTGCCGGAAGAACTGAATATCCATCTGCAGAAAAAATGATACTAGACCCCTATCTCTCACCATTAACAAAAATCAACTCAAAATGGATCAAAGATCTAAAAGCCTCAGACTATGAAACTATTGGTAGAAAACAGGGGAAACTCTTGAAAACATTGGAGTAGGCAAAGATTTCTTAAAGAAGACTCTAAAACACAAGCAATACTCCCAAAAATAGATAAGTGGGATTAAATCAAGCTAAAAAGCTTCTGCACAGTATAGGAAACAGAGTGAAGAGACAACCCTCAGAATGAAAGAGAGTATTTGCTTCAATAAAGGACTGATAATCCAGAACATATAAGTAACTCAAGTCAATTACCTGAAAAAAAAAAATCTTATTTTAAAATGGGCAAACAAGCTAAACAGACAACTTGCCAAGGAAGACATACAAATGGCCAAAGGCATATGAAAAAAATGTCCAACATCCCTATCATAAGGGAAAAGCAAATCAAAACCATAATGAAATACCATTTAACCCCAGTTATAATAGCAATGAAAAAAATAAAGAACGAGGGCTGGTAAGGCTATGGTAAAAAGGGAACCTTCCTATACTACTGGTGGGGATGTAAATTAGTACATTCATTTGTAGAGAACAATATGGAGGTTCCTCAAAAACCTCTAAGTAGAGCTACCATATGACCCAATAACCCCACTCCTGGGTATTTACCCAAACATAAGAAAACACTCAGCGTGTGCATGTTTGTTGTAGCATTATTTACAATTGCTCAGACATGGAATCAACCTAAATGTTCAAGAACAAATAAATGGATTGAAAAAAATATAGCACATATACACTAAGGAGTACTACTCAGCCATGAAAATAAGTAAGATTCTGTTACTTGGTATACAGTGGATGAATATAGAAAAATTAATGCTAAATAAAGCAACCCAGACTGTGAAAGACAAACTTTGTATGTCTCTACTCAGTAGATACCAAATGCCTGCACTCTAATGGTAGAAACTGACAAAGTGGAAGGTATGATAGCAGGGAGAGCAAATGTGATGTCAGTCAGATGAAGGGGGTGGGTAGTGTGATAAACCATGTAGCAAGCATAAGGATATACAACAATTAAATAAAAATAAATTTAAGGGGCCAGCAGGTAGCATAGTGATTAAAGTGCTAGACTCCCACATGGTTGACCAAGGTTGTAGTCTCAGACCTGGCAGCTTGAAACTCACAGTGGGTGTGTGTGTGCGTGTGTGCCCAAAATCCCAAGAGGAAAATGGAGGAGAAGGGATTGTGGCGTGGCTATCTCCCCTGGGGTATGGTTTCTCACATTCTCTCTCTCTCTCTCTCTCTCTCTCTCTCTCTCTCTCTCTCTCTCTCTCTTTTAGCAAGCACATGTGCCCTATAGCAAAAATCTCTCAAATAAATATTTTTAAAAGAACCTTAGTAAAAAGTAAGAAAAAGAGAGACATGAACACAAAACCAAAATAAATTATGGTATAAGTATATAAAATGCTTCAAGCAGAGCATCATGATGTTTTTCTAGTTGTCTTAGGATTCTGAGTCCCTGGGTGGGGAATGGCAGGGCTCTCTGCTCCTACAGGGAGCTGGGATTTAATAAACTCTATGGATTAGATAAGCAGCAGTACTGAGCCAATAACCCAATAAACTAGCAGAACAAATCTGTCTAGACACCTCACCATGGAAAGATGAGACTGGAAGTGTAAATGGAAAGTTGTTTGAAGGGAATTCCTAGAAGAGAAGGGGAGGCTGGTGCCGCCCTGGAGCCTGCTGAGGGTCTCCCAGAGAACCACTAAGGAAGATGCCAGATACCTATGAAATGAAGGCGTCTCGCTTCAGCTGCAGAATGGCAGTGGCTGTCATTGCCTGTCTCAGTGGGGCCTCCAGGGTAGAGAAGACAGAGGAAGGATCTGGAGAGAATTCAAGTCAAAGATACTTTGAACAGAGCCCGATGCCTGTCTCTGAAGGAGGACTCTTGCAAAGGAGGCAAGCAGGGACCTCAGGGACAGCAGAACAGGGAAATGGGCAGCGTTGAGTTTGGGGGTAAAAATTCACATTTTCTCATAAAGCTGGAAACCCAGAAGACAGCAACCTCCTTGAGACAAGAGGAATGTCCACAGAGGGAAAAGCACTTTGGACGCAGGTGGGGGGATTGAGGTCACATCTGCAAATAAAAAGAAGCAGTGTGTCGTAGTATGGAGGTCCTTCGATGTCTTTTAAGACCCAGAAACACACCTTGTGAGATAGAGAGGGGCCAGAGGACTTCACTGCAGCCCCTCTGCTCCAAAATGCTTTACGCTCAGCCACTTCTGAGCCGCAGCAGGATGGGTAGGAAGGATGAAAGAGCAAGATGGAACGAGGGGATGAAAGTCAGGGGAGGCCTCTGTTTTCATTCCTGAGCGGGGGGATGAGATCCTGCTGCTGTTCAAATAGCAGTGACATTCTGTTGTGTTCCATCAGCTCAGTCTATTCAATTAGCAGGGTCCCCATGGACCACACCGGGTTTCTCTTTTAAAGTGAAAAACAAAAACATGAATGGCAAATATTTAACTATCATTTTTGTTGTAGCATTCTGTTACTCCCTTTGAAAATAGATGCATCTTCTCTACCGAGATATTGATGCCAGAGGTAGCATTTGACATTTCTCTGCAACTACAGAGGATTTATCCTTGAATCCTTCCCTTGGCTTACTTAGTGGGTAAGGCCTTTCTTTTTTTTTTTTTTTTTTTTTTTTTTTGGAGAGGTTTTTCGCTATAGGGCGCGTGCGCTCACCAGACAGACAGAGAGAGAGACATAGAGACAGAAAGCGAGAAATCACCCCCCAGGGGGGATGGTCACGCCGCAATCCCTTCTCCTCCATTCTCCTCTCGGGATCTTGGGCACGCACGCACACGCGCCCGGCGTGAGTTGTAAGCCACCAGGTCCGAGACGCGAACCGCGGTCGACTACGTGGGAGTCCAGCGACATAGCCATTATGCTAACTGCTGGTTCCCGAGGGTAAGGCCTTTCAACCACAGCAAAGTGTAGAATGAAATAAAATTCACAGTCTCAATACTTGGAGTATCTGGTGTTTAAAGCATTACCTTCCAGAGAATTGACACTTGAGATTTGACAGATCATCTGTGATTCTGATTTAAAATGTGCAATTTTTAGATTCGGGATTTGAACTTGAGAGGTATGAAAAGATTCGGCTAAATTCATAAGCATTGCTGGAAGTTTTAAGAAAACACGAGATTGGGACCAGCAGTTAGCATAATGGCTATGTCGCTGGACTCCCACGTAGTCGGCCGCGGTTCAAGTCCTGGACCTGGTGGCTTAAACTCACGCTGGGCACGTGTGCATGCATGCCCAAGACTCCAAGAGGAGAATGGAGTAGAAAGGACTACGGCGTGGCATCCCCTCTGGGGGGTGATTTCTCGCTTTCTGTCTCTCTGTCTCTCACTGTCTGTCTGGCAAGCACACATGCCCTATAGCAAAAACCTCTCAAAAAAAAAAAAAAAAAAAAAAAAAAGAAAGAAAAAAGAAAACATGAGATTGGGGCCAGCAGATGGCATGGTGGTGAAGGCATTGGACTCTCACATGGATGACCATGGATTGAGTCCTAGACCTGGCAGCTTGCCCTCTCACTTTCCCTCTCTTTCTCTGTCTCTCTGATGAGCTACATGCTATATAGAAAATTAAAATAATAATAAATTAAATTAAATGACTTTTTAGGGGCCAGCAGTTAGCATAATGGCTATGTCGCTGGACTCCCATGTAGTTGACCATGGTTTGAGTCCTGAACCTAGTGGCTTAAACTTAGGCCGGGCATGTGTGTATGCATGCCCAGGATCCCAGGAGGAGAATGGAGAAGGGATTGCGGCATGGCCATCCACCCTGGGGGGTGATTTCTCGCTTTCTGTCTCTCTGTCTTTCTGGCAAGTGCATGTGCCCTATAGCAAAAACCTCTCCACAAAAAAAAAAAAAAAAAAAAACTTTTCAAAAAGAGAACATGAGATTTGCCATACTTAAATTTTTAATGTATTACATTTATAAAATTTCTTTTTTTGAGAGATTTTTGCTATAGGGTGCATGCATTTGCCGAAGCGACAGAGACAGGAAGTGAGAAATCACCTCCTGGGGGGATGGCCATGCCACAATCTCTTCTCCTCCAGTCTCCTCTTGGAATCTTGGACACACACACACATGTACCCAGTGTGAGTTTCAAGCTATGAGGTCCAGGACTCAAACCATGGTCAATTACGTGGGAATCCAGTGACATAACCATTACACCATCAGCTGGTCCCAGATGTATAAAATTTCTAAAAAACTAAATCTTGGAAAGATTTCTCTTGTTGAAGTCATATATTGCCTAGTCAGGCATTTGAAAGGCATAAAGAGAAAATCAATCATGGTAAATGTACATGAAGGTATTAATGTAGCTTATAAGCATTTAAGGAAATGTTATTTACTAGTTGAAATAGGACTAATTTTGAAGATTCATATGTTTAAACTCCAACCAAACACAGAGAAATGCGGGGAAATCACACTGCACTCTCTAATCTCATCGAATACTCTTATGACTGGAAATTGCACAGTAAGTTTGGCCACCTCGAGAAAATCCACATTACAAAACTGTTTGATAGTGGTACACTAACTCCATTCTTTTATTACTCAGAACCGACATGGCTGGGAAATCTACAGAGGGTGAGCAGAGCACTCTCAGAGATTCCAGGAAGCCTTCCCCAGGAAGGGCTATGAGTTTGACAGGGGAACAGAAATGGAAAGAAGGACTGTCACTAGACCAAGTTCAGGGGCAGGAAGAGCAGACCAGAGGTGGCTGGAGCTTCATGGGAGGGAGGCCCTCACCTTGTCCACCTGTGCACTCCCAGAGTCCAGCACCTCCAGGTGCTCAGTAAGTGTTTGCTGGAAGGATCTGAGGAAAACGTCCTCCTGCTGTGGAATTTGGAAGAACTATTAGAAAGAAGCCAAGAGACTTCAGCTCTGTGGGTTGTGGTCAAGCTGTGTTTTTTTCTTTTAGGGTGTTTTTCTTTATGCAGTTATCCTACCTAAGCAGTTTTAGATTGAGTCATTGGAAAAGTCATGACATATTTTCTATTTTTCTCAGAGAGATTTTTGCTATAGGGCACAGGCACTTGCCTCATAGAGAGAGGCAGCCAGAAATCACCCTCCTACCAGGGAGGATGGCCACACCACAATCTCTTCTCCTCCATTCTCCTCTTGGGATTTTGGGCATGCCTGCACAAGTGGCTGGCGTGAGTTTTAAGTCACCAGGTCCAGGACTCAGACCACAGTCAATTACGTGGGAGTTCAGTGACGTAACCATGACACCATAGGCTGGTCCCTTTTATGTTTCTCTATGAAAAATTCATCTTGACTTTTCCAACAACCCAATATTTTGTAACTTGGTCTCAATATTTTACTTGAAATGTTACAATTTAAAAGTTTTCTGTGTTTTCAAATGTCAGCATCAGTCTCTGGCTTAACACCTCAGGGTCTTTTTCCCAGTGTTTTAGTCTCTGGCCCATTCTGCCCAGAAGTGCGACAGCTCCTCTGCCATCCTCTGGCTCCTGTGACATTATACAGTGGAGCCTCCCTCCTGCCCCCTCCTTTTCCACCCAGTCGTCTGGGAGGGCGTCTCCCTTTCTACAGGGACAGTGCTCCACTCTGATCTGAGATGAATCGTGAATCTATTAGTGACAGCCATGTCCCCTCTGCATGAGCGCCAGTCACCCATTTCCAATTGCACACTTGACATTTCTACTGTAATGTCCCACTGTCACCTCAAAGTCATCTAAAATTAAATTCCACCCCCTCCGTCTTCACCACACCACTGCCTTCTTGACCTCTAATGCTGCTAATGGCTTCAGCCTCCTCCCAACTACCCAGACTCCACGTTTGCAACTGCTTGGGACTTTGCGCTCTTCCCTGAGTGTGTAGCCAATTACTAAGCTCATTTTTCGACCTTTCTCTAGAATTCTTCAGTTTTGCACTGTCCTCACCACTTTTTAGGTTCGTGTTACCTCTGCCCCTCCTACCTGACCTGCATCCATTTTCTCTCTCCTTTGGTCTAACCTACCAGATTAACCTTCCCATGACAATAATAAAAGCAACAACCACCACTTGTTAAAACTTTGTGCCATGCACATTCACAAACACATGCATTCATACTTGTATAGATCTTTACATACACACATACATTCGGTACTCACAGCGATCTTCGTTACGTTATTCTCATTTTTTTTAGAGAGAGTTTTTTTTTTGCTATAGGGTGTATGCACTAACCAGAGAGACAGAAAGCAAGACATCTCCCCAGGGGGATGGCCATGCCACAATCCCTTTTCCTCTACTCTCCTCCTTGGATGCTAGACATGCACACATGTGAGGGATGTGAGTTTCAAGCCACTCATGTCCAAAACTTGAACTGCAGTTGACTACATGAGAGTCTAGCACTAACCACTACACCACCTGCTGGCCCCTGTTATTCTCATTTTATAGATGAGAAAACTGGAGGCACAGAGAGGTTAAGTAGCTCCCCCAAGCAGTCATAGCTAGGGGATGCAGAGTAGTAGGTAACACAGGGGATTCCCCATTGTCTACAGAATGTAGACCAAACTACATCCTCCACAGAGTGGCCCACCCTCGGAGGAGAGAGATCTCTGCTTCACTAAGGTTGGTGAACTACAGCCTTTCCTGTGGCTAAATATGCTCCCACCTCCTCCATCCTCTCTGCCTTCCTGGCCCGTCTGCCAAGGCAAAGGGCGACCAGCCCCTTCTTATCTTCCCTTCCAGGGCCAGCTCAGCTCTCCAGTCCCCTACCTCTGGACCCAGGGGGTACTGTCACTGGTACTGCTCTGTGTCTCTTCTCTTCTAGGCCTGTGAGCTCAAGAAGGACATGGCATTCTGGCATAGCCGATGTGTAGGGACCATCACGTAAAGACGTTTTGCTGAGGGAGACTCCAAACAGTCATATGGAAATGGAAATGTTCTTATTATTTTTGCCTTTGGGATTTGATTTCATTTCATTTTTAATTATTGAGAAATATTCCAAATGGACCTCATTCACCCTCACCCTTTTCTTAGTCTGCAGCCTTTTTCTCTGAGCCTGGCTGATGGTGAGATATGGAGTAGGGGGTGTGCGTTGCACGTGACTTAATTTTTTTTTTTTTTGCTTTAAATACTTTGATTTTTTTTTAACTAGGATATGCATACATGTGGTGCAAAATTCTGAATGTGCAAAGGGTATTCCATGAAAAATAAGTCTCCTTATACCCTGTCCCTCACAGCTTGGTTCCCTCCCAAAGGCAACTACTCATCTTTTCAGAGCTCTTCTATTCTCTTGAGATTTGGGGCATGCATCACATGTGCCCAGCATGATTTTCAAGCTGCTGGGTCGAGGACTTGAATTGCAGTCAAGCACGTCGGACGCCAGTACCTTAACCCCCATGCCACCAGCTAGCCACTATGCTTGATATTTTTAAAAATGAAAGTTCAATCATATGTTTTCTGTCATTGTGAGGATCAAGACACAAATATTAAGAATGATCCTGATGTTGGGACTGGCACATGGCTTAATGCTTATGTCACTGGACTCCCACATGGTCAACCGCAGTTCAAGTCCTGGACACAGCAGCTTGAAACTCACGCCAGGCACATGAGTGTGCATGCCCAAATCCTGAGAGGAGAATGGAGGAGAAGGAATTGTGGCATGACCATTTCTCCCTGTGTGTGGGGGGGGTGATTTCTCACTTTCTGTCTCTCTGGCAAGCAAACATGCCCTTTAGCAAAAAATCTCTCAAAAAGAAAAAAAAAAAAAAAGATCCTGATGTAAAAAATGATATGTCCTGCATCTCCACTCTCTGCTCTTTGTAAAAGGGTCCATGTGGTAGACATTTCTGTACCTCTCTCTCCCCTCTGGTACTGGTATAGGGACTGGGCTCAGTGGTCCAGTTGAAGGGAAGCTCAGTGGAAACCCCAGTCTAGAGCAAGAGAGGGAGCTGAGTGAGTGGGTGGGAGGCAGGTGGCGACAGAGGGGAAAGATGGAGGAGTGGGCCCAGGAGAGAGAAGTGGAAGCCACGTAGAAAGGCGAACTGCATTGCTCACTGGGCGTTTACCTCTGTTACCCACCAATGCACCCATGAGCCAATGACAGCCCACTGGGGAAAGTTCTCACGTCTCTCTCTGCTGGGGGTCTCACTTATTCAAGGCCAATATCCTGAGGCAGGGCGCTCAGTGCAGTCCACCTTCCCTGTGGTTTATTAACTTTGCAGTTAGGCTCAACTTGACCTCCCAGGCCCTGTTCTCACCACAGTCCTCCCATTCCTTGGAGAAAATTGCTTCTGTGATGACTCACAGGGAAGGAGCCATAAAACACTGAATCATCAATCCCCCTCTGACCTGCTCAGTAGCTGCTGCTTTGTCTTCCCTTCCAGAGACAATTTGGGATCTGTTTCTGTGATCTTGGCCCCACACAATGGCTGCTGGCTAAACCAAAATCAGCAGTAACCTTTGTCCCAACTCATTGTTTACTTGAAACTGGTTGTCACTGATAAATGCCATGGCTTGCCTGGCTACTAACCAAGTTGAAAAAGAAAAGAAAATCAGATCAACAAGAGAACAGACCTGTGCTTGGCTGAGGGCCGTGTTGTTTCTAAATGATAAGCACCAAGTTCATGTCCCATCTCATGACTGAGATGCTATGGAGAAACCTTTCTGCAACGGTGTTTGAAAACTGTTTAAGAATTAGTTTGAATAATGTAACTTTGAAAAGCCCACACAAAGGGGAAATGTAACATTCATTTAAGACATATGATCTTCTTTTCTAAAAAATACCCTGCAATTCCCATGCAAAAGAGAAGAAGAAGAGGAAGAGGAGGAGGAGGACTCTAGAGATATACATCTTTCACAGAAGTTAACTTAAAATAACTCACAGATGTTAAATGTAGAACACAAAACTATAAAACTCATAGAAGATAACATAGGAGAAAATCTAGATGACCTTGAGTATGGCACTAATTTTTCAGATATAACACCAAGGGCATGATTCATGAAAGAAGTCATTGATCAGTTGGCCTTGATTAAAACTAAAAACTCTTGCTCTGCAAAAGATGCTACCATGAAAATGAGTCAATAAGCCACCATCTGGAAGAAAATATTTGCAAAAAATATTATCTGATAAAAAACAAACAAACAGAAAAAAACCTTTCATCTAAAATATACCAAGACTGTAGTGATGTACAGAGTCTGCCTGCAGTCTACTCATTTTGCAGAATTAGGCTTTGAGTTTCATAACAATAAAAAACAACCAACCAGGAACCAGCTCTGTGGTACAGAAATAATGCACTGCCCAAGAAGAGCCAGATTCCGCATGGGGACCACCATTCAAATCCCCAGCCCAGCAGCCTAAAACATGCCAGGCACATGCTCAAGTGCCCAAGGTCCGATAGCTGGAGGCCTGAACAAGACGATGGTAGTGTAACCAGACCCTGTGGAAGGTGTTCATCTCTTTCTCCCACTCTCACTGTCATGTGAGTGTATGCACACTCTATCATGAAGAAAAAAAGAAAATGAACCACCTGATTAAAAACTGGGCAAAAGACCTGAACAAACACACTTTACAAGAGAGGAGATACATGTGACAAATAAGTGTATAAAAAGATGTTTGTGCCAGGGACAGCCAAGTGGTGTGGTGATTAAGGTGGCTGGGCCCACATGGTTAACTATACAGTTCAAGTCCCAGATTTGGCAGCTTGAAAAACATGCCAGGCACATGTGCATGTGTGCCCAAAATCCCAAGAGGAGAATGGAGGAGAAGGGATTGCAAGATGATCATCACCTCTGGGGGTGTGCTTTCTCACTTTCTCTTTCTGGCTAGTGCATGCACATTCTAGCAAATTTTTTAAAATGAAAGAGAAAAAGATGTTTCACATTATATGTCCTTAGGGAAAGGCAAACTAAAACAACAAAGAGAACACATCTACTAGAATGTCCAAAATCTAAAACACTGACAATACTAAATGTGGATGAGAATGTGGAGCAACAGGAATGCTCATTCATTGCTGGTGGCAGTGGCAAAATGAAACACATTCTTCTGTACTATTTAGCAATCATCTCCCTGGTATTTACTCAAATGAGATGAAAAGTTATATCCATGAAAAACCTGTATGCAAATTTATAATTACCAAAAATTAAATGCAACCAAGATGTCCTTCAGTAAGTAAATGAATAAATAAATCGTGGCACATCCTGGCAAGGGAATGTTATGCAGTACTAAAAAGAAATGAGCTGTCAAGTCATGAAAAGATGTGGAGGGAACTTAAATGCCGACTAATAAGTGAAAGAAGCCACTCTCTAAAGGGTCCATACTACGTGACATTCTAGAAAACCATGGAAATAGTAAAAAGATCAGTGGTTGCCAGGGATTAAAGGGAAGAGAGGGATGAATAGGCTAGCCCAGAGGAATTTTAGGGCAATAAAACTATTTTGCATGACATATGCAATGGTGGACATATGCCATTACATATTTACCCAAACCCAAAGAATGTACACCACCAGGAGTGAACCCTACCTGTGGACTCTTAGTGATAATGACGTGTCAGTGTAGGCTCATCAGTTGTAACACACATGGCCAACTGTATGGTTCAAGTCCTAGACCCAGCAGCTTATACATCAGGTTTGGGATGTTAATAGTGAGGGAGGCTAGGTGTGGATGGTACGGGAGTGATGGGAACACTGTACTTTTTGCTCAATTTTGCTGTGAATTAAAAGGGACTCTAAATAATAAAATCCATTTTTAAAATCATAAGGGAAAAGATTTTAAGAATAAATTTATATTTAAGGACACTTGAAAAAAAAATACCCAGAAAAAATATCCAGGAGAGAGGCAGGAACAGGAGGGGTTGATAAGGATTCTCCTGTGCTTTAGTTTAAGAGTAAAATTACCAGGGTTATAAGAATGAGTGTTTGGGACCAGCGGATGGCATAATGGTTATGTTGCTGAACTCCCATGTCATCAACTGCAGTTCAAGTCCTAGACCCGGTGGTTTAAACTCACACCAGGCATGTATGTGTGCATGTCCAAAATGCTGAGAGAAGAATGGAGGAGAAGGGATTGTGGCATGGCTATCCCCCCAAGGGATGATTTTTTGCTTTCTCTCTGTCTTCTCTGTCTCTCTAGTGAGTGCACATGCCCTAAAGCAAAAAAAAAAAAAAAAAAAAAAAACCTCTCTAAAAAATAAAAGAGTAAGTTTTTCTGAGCAGCCCTTGGCATTTCCATCAAAAACCTCGAATGCAGGCCCAGCTACAGTGGCCCACAGATAGCACTTTTCCCTGGGGGGCTGGAGGCCATATGGGAGGATCAGGTTTGGTTTCCAAACCTCAACATATACAATGCAATTGTGGGAGCCTGTAATTCCAGCTAGCTGGAAGTCTGGGGTAGGAGGATTACCACACAGTGAGTCCCTGTCAAAAATATCTCTCTCTCTTCTTCTTATAAAGGAAAAAACAAAACTGAGGTGCATATCCTGACAATAAGCACACACAGAAATCCCTCAGGCCAGGGAATGATGTAGTCATTCTCCAGACAAATTACAGTCTGTCTCGACTCTGTCTTTGCACCTGTTGGGATGTGTGGTGTGTTCTCCTCTGGCCTTTTAAACAAAACCATCCGTGTGTAGCACAGTCATTGTTTTTTGCAAACTGGGTTTTCTCCTTATATTTTTCCCTTGTTCTTTCCCTACTCTAAAAGGCCACATTCTGAGTCTCAGGATGTAAACTTTTAACACCAGTTTTTTGGTTGAATTAACAAGTGGATTGGCCAGACTGTGAAAGCCATTAGGGAACGGATGCTCAGCCCAAGGAGGCTCTGCATCAGGCCGGTCAGCCCCTTGTGCCCAGGACCCCTGGTTCCCAACTCTACCTGCACATTTGAATCACCTGGGAATTATCACATCTCAACCTGGATTTTTTACATAATCAAGAACAAGTGGGGAAAAAAAAAAAGAACAACTGTAGCCATTAAGGAATAAGAAAAGGTCTGGCCAGCAATTTGGGCAGATCTACATATGTGAATAGCAAACCAAGCACAAAATCAGACATATTTGTACATATTTGTATGCACCTCGGTTTATACATAAAATATATACATAATTTGAGGATATGCACCATGGGCATGTATGTCTACAGAAAAAGATTTAAAAATGTTCTCCCAGGTATACACATTTAACCAAAATGTAAAAAGAATACATGTTCCATTTTCATCATCATAATCATATTAATATTAATGAGCAAAGTGATTGCAATATAATGCTAGCTGGCGTGTTTCTGGATGACAAGATGCGAACTAATACATAGCTTTTGGCTGTTCTGTTTTTTTGAAGTATTCTGTTATGTTATTTTCTCTTATAAAATCATACGCAGAGTTCCACATCCACAATCCTGGATTTGTTCAATCATCTTTAATTGGGAATACAAGCTATAAATGTATTTATGTTAATTTCCTTCCTTTTTAGAAAACAACTTGATGGGGATATGATTCATATACTATACAGTTCAACCATTTCGAGGGCACAATACAGTGGTTTATTCACGGAGTTATGCGACCATCATCCTTCTCCATTCTGCTCTCAGGAGTTTGGACACACCACACATGCATCCAGTATGTTTTTTAAGCCACGGGGTCTGGTTCTCGACTGCAGAGTTGGCAACTGAAATTCAGTGCCTTAACCAGCACACCACCTTCGGGCCCTGAGTATCTCTTAATGTGCTTGTTTGGGATTTTTTTGTTTTTTTTGTTTTTTTTCGGGGGGGGGTTGGGTGGGAAATGTCTCCTTGGGCCAGCTCCATGGCCGAGTGATTAAGGAAGCTGGATCACATATGACCAACCACATGGTTCAAGTCCTGGGTCCAGAGGCTTGGGAAATACACTGGGTACATGTGTGTGCATGCCCAAAATTGCAAAAGGAGAGACAGATAAAGGAGAAGGGATTGTGGTGTGACTTTTCCCCATGGGAGGTGCTTTCTCCTCCCCTTTCCTGACTATCTCTCACTATCTCTCTGGCTCTCTCCAATGAGCCCATGTGCTCTCTAGAAAAAAAAAAAAAAAAGGAAAAGAAAAAAGAAGAATGTCTTAAGTCCTTGGCCCATTTTTAAATTAGGTTGTTTGCCTTTCTGTGGTTGAGTCTGTTTTTCTTACTGCTTATTGTTTCTAATATGTACCTGTTAGAAAGGCACAAACGTAGAGGTCACGTTTCGTGTCCCTCACTGCCGTGACTGCGGCGAGATGGACAGGTCTAACTTAGACCACACCGCTGCATTGCGTTGCTCTGTTGTCCCTAACTGCAAGTTGTATTGTTCTTGTGTCGTTCGAGGATTCACAGTAAAGACCCTCATTCACTCTGCACAGCACTGTAAGACAGATCTTACAAGGCATAATCATTGCTTGAATAGAGTTTGATGTAAGGAAATTATTGTTAATTTTATGAAATAAAGGGCCTAATCCTCCCCTTTCAATTAAGGATTTTCTTTTTTTAATTCAAAATGAATACCTGCCCCCAAAGGAGGTAGTCAGAAATCGTTGGTATCATTTACAACCTAATCTTGACATAAAATGTAAGCTCCAATCAAGTATGCTATGTTTATATGGAGAAAAAAAAATCGGATTGATTCATCGCCAACTGCTGAGACATCAGGAAGATACTCCCTGAGGAAAAGAATTGACCCGCAGGGTCTACACCCACCTACCTGAAAAAAATAGCCTCATTCACATGCATCACAGTGTTCCTGTGAGTGGGTTATTCTGCCACCGTATTGGAAACAGCCGGGGTGCTGGATAAGAGTGCATAATCCCAGGTCCTACCCTGCCCTAAATTGGACTTCCTACAGGCGGGCACAAAATCTGAATTTTAACATGCTCCCTATGTAATTCCTTTGCAGGGGACAAAACGAGGCAGGAAAACCTTTGACAAACATGAGGCAGTCGCTGGAAAACCTTTATTAGCCTCTATAGAATTTTAAAAATTCAAAAACCTGTACAGAAAAAATAATCATTTCCAAAGTCAATAGATCAGTATGGTAAGAGTTCCTCCTTCCAATAGGTATGTAATTTTTTTTTTTTAAAGTTTTTGCCATAGGGCATGTATGCTCACTGGAGAGAGACACCGTGACAGGGAAAGTGAGAACTCACCCCCAGGGAGGATAGCCATGCAGCCATCCCTTCTCATCCATTCTCCTCCTGAGATTTTGGGCACGTGTACACCAATACCTGGCATGAGTTTCAAGCCGCCAGGTCTCGCATTCAAACTGTGTTTGGCCATGTGGCAGTCCAGTGCCTTAACCACCACACCACCTCCTGGCTCTTGTATGTGAGTCTCTTTTTCTAAGAATGATTTCATTTTTTTTTTTTTAATTTGACCAGAGAGACACAGAGAGAGGGGAGCGGGGGGGAGTAAGAAAGCAAGCCACCAGGTCCAGGACTCAAAACCGTGGTCGACCATATGGGAGTGTCCAGTGCCTTAACCACCATGCCACCTGCTGGTCCCCTGTACGTGAGTCTTTTAAGAGCATTGTCAGGTTAGAATTATCTTGATTATCTTATTTCTAGTTATCATCTGTCTATGAAACTGAAGTGCGATCTAGACCTGCCAATATACAGTAGCCTCCAGGATCTTCTCATGTATTTACTTTAGGGAAGTCTTTTCTGTTCTTGTCTATATACCAGCGGAACTAAGGATCCGTGTGGGTATTGAATATATTCCTTTAAAAGTTTCTCTCACAACTTCTAGTTCTAGGAAGCATGCCATATTAAAGGACCATTCTAGGGGGCTGGTCAAATTAAACAAATAAAGATAAATAAAATAGTCCTTAAAAAAAAAAAAAAGGACCATTCTATAACAAAAGAGCAGAAACAACCAATGATAAGGGGAATCTAAACGGGCACACTTTATATGATGGAATATTTATTTATTTATGTATTAGGGAGGTTTTTGTTACAGGGCACATGTGCTCACCAGAGAGACAGAGAGATAGAAAGTGAGAAATCACTCCCCATCCCCCAGGAGAGGGATGGCCACGCCACAATCCTTTCTCCTCCAGTCTCCTTTTGTGATTTTGGGCATACACACACGTGCACCCAGCATGAGTTTTGTTGTTGTTGTTGTTGTTGTTTTTTTTTTTTTTTTTTTTTTTTGGAGAGGTTTTTCGCTATAGGGCGCGTGCGCTCGCCAGACAGACAGAGAGAGACATAGAGACAGAAAGCGAGAAATCACCCCCCAGAGGGGATGGTCACGCCGCAATCCCTTCTCCTCCATTCTCCTCTCGGGATCTTGGGCACGCACGCACACGCGCCCGGCGTGAGTTGTAAGCCACCGGGTCCAGGACGCGAACCGCGGTCGACTACGTGGGAGTCCAGCGACATAGCCATTACGCTAACTGCTGGTTCCCCGCCCAGCATGAGTTTTAAGCCGAGTCTGAGACTTAAACCACAGTCATCTACTTGGGAGCCCAACGACGTAACAATTACGCCATCTGCTGGTCCCCTAATAAGATGGACTATTATGCACTTAATAAAATATTTATGCAGACTATGCAATAACATAGACAATGTTTATAATGTGGTGTTAAGGAAAACAACCTAGGTAGAATCTGATTATAAAGCTGTATTATGGAAAAGACAAATACAGCAGCTGGGCAATGACACTACAGTAAATTGCAACACTCTACCAGGCTGACCTGCATGGGAAGGCCCTGGGTTTGTGTCTGGAGACCTCCCTGAGCACGCCAGGCACTTTGTGCCCATGATCTGGGGCTGGCTGAGGCTGGAGGTAAATCACAACCTCAGGACCATGTTGGGGGTGCTTATTTCACTTGCTCTTCTCTCCCTTATCTCTCTCTCTCACTCATGGAAGAAATAAACACACCAAAAAGAAAATACAAATACAAAAATGCACCAAGTACGTTCCTGCGACCATCCCCAGTGGCCATGTTTAGGCAACACGACTTGGATATTTTTTTTTCTTTGTTGAAAATGTCCACCTTCAAAGGCCATACATTAGTTTTATAATGTGAAAGCTTTTTTCCTAATAAAAGAGATATTCTATTGCAGTGAATATTTATTTCTTCTTCTCAGTTCAAGTTCTCTGTAGGTTTAGCAGCGACCCTCTATGTTGCCTACAGGATTGTTCACCTAATCAAAAAAGTCAAGGAAAAAAAATCGAGAAATCATATTTCTCTCTTTCATCAATCACTGGGCTGGCTTGAGAGGGGCAACATACTCCAGGCATTTATTCTGAATGCCGACTGCTGCCAAATCGAAGGCTAGCTCCTGAGCAGGATGCAGCGTTTTCCTGGTCAATAATTCAGGGATAGAATGGAGTGGAATCTAGTCCTCCAAAAGCGCACAGTCTTGAATATTGAGTTCTAGGCCTTAATCTGCTATCAACTGCTGTGTTCTGCTGGGAAAATTACTTGCCTTGTCTTGGCCTCATTTACCTATGAGGCGCTGAGACCTAACTAGGTCCTTAATGTCTTTTCGGCTTTAGTAATCATGAGGTTAACATCCCAAGGAAATTACTGTTTTGTATAAAATACCCTCTTTTGAGGGACCAGCAAATGGCATAATGGTTACAGCAATGGATTCCCATGTAGTTGACTGTGGTTCGAGTCCCGGACCCACCAGCTTAAAACTCACAGCAGGTGCACGTGTGTGTACCCAAAAACCCAAGAGGAGAATAGAGGAGAAGGGATTGGATGTGGCCATCTTCCGGGGGGTGATTTCTCTCTTTTTGTCTCTCTGGTGAGCACATGAGCCCAATAGCAAAAATCTCTCAAATAAATAAATAAAATATCCTCTTCTGTGTATATGAGAGTGTGGGATCTTAAGAGAGAGACAAGGAGAACTTATCCTCAAGAAACAATAGACAAAGGCTATTGAATCAGCTGTGCAAAGGAAGAAACATGGTACTATTTAGAGATTGCAGTCATGTGATATGTGAGCTTTCTGTCTCTCTGTCTCTGTCTTTCTGGCGAGCACAGGTGCCCGATAACAAAACTTCCCAAACCTAGAGAGGCATTCAAATATCCAGACCCAAGAAATACAAAGGACCCCAAATAGAATCAACCTAAGAAGATCTTTCCCAAGGCACATCATAGCCAGATTGGCGAAAACCACAGACATACAAGATACTAAATTTGGCAAGAAAGAAACATCAAGTTACTTTCCAAGGATATCCCATCAGGTTAAGGTTAGACCTCTCTTAAGAAACAATGCAAGCAAGGAAAGAATGGGAAAATATATTCAACATGTTAAGTGAAAAACAATTTCACTTAACAAGAGTACTAGACCCAGTAAGATTATCTTTCATATGGGAAAAAAAATAAAAATAAAAACATTCTCAGATAAACAAAACCTGAAAGAATTTAACACCAGACCAGCTCTCAAAAAAATGTTGAAGGGAGTGCTATACCAAGAAAACTAAAGTCAGACACACAGAAATAAGAGTACAAAAAACAACCAAGAGAATGGCCAGCCTATTTTTGTCTTCGCTTGAACTGTTGATAGGTTCATCTACCTACTATTTCAACTGAATCCTAACCTTTCTCCTGGCTTTAAGTTTTAAGCAAATTTCTCTTAACATTTTTTGATTTTGATCTATTAAAACTAAAACTGTTTTTCTTGAAATTAAAAAATGCATTAAATAATACCTATCACACCTATTTAATGACTGCAGTAAGTGATATATATGTAGTTGCTATTGAAAGTTTTTAAATTAAGATCTGTAATGAATCAATAAAATGTGAGAAAAAAAGAAAGGCATGGAAAACAACTGTAGATACAGAGACAATGTGGGAGGTGGGGGGGAGACTGGAAAAGGGTAATAGGTAAGGAATCAAGGGACAAGGGGAAGCAAAATATTTAAGAAACAAGAAATAGAAAATTTGAACCAGCAGATGGCGAAATGGCTACATTGCTGGATTCCCATGTAGCTGACCACAGTTCAAGTCCTGGACCCAGTGGTTTGGACTCACGCTGGGCACGTGTACATGCATGTCCAGGATCCCAAGAGGAGAATGGAGGAGAAGGGATTGTGGCATGGCCATCCCCCCTGGGGAGTGATTTCTCGCTTTCTGTCTGTCTCTCTCTGTCTTTCTGGTAAGCACAGGTGCCCGATTAAAAAAAAAAAAAAAAAAAAAAAAGAAGAAGAAGAAATAGAAAATTATCTGTTCACAATAACACGTATGGTAATATCCTTGATTGAGCCAATATACAATGTATTCTGGATGGAAAAATCTCATTTTGTATACTGTATTGATGTACAGTGAATGAATATAAATACATTTTTAAAAAAATTTTTAAAAAGGAGTTTTCTTTTGGTACACTTGTAAATTCTAATTTTCTGTAACGAACATGCCTTGTTTGTGTAATTAAGATGAATACTTGGGATGTATCAGTCAGAGTTCTCCGGAGAAATAGAATCAGCAAGAGATATCCCCGATATACACATTCTCACACACAGAGAGAGAACAAATAGGGTAGATATATGTGTAAAACAGAACCAATAGAATATGTACACATATACATACATGTGTATGTGTGTGCAGACATATATACACACATATTCATATGTAAATGAGATCATTATTACTGCCAAACAGTACAGTTATGAACTACATCATAATTCTTCCCCAGTGTTAGAAAATTACATTGTTTCCACATCTTCACTATTATAAACAACACTGTAAAGAACATCCTTGCTCCCATATCTCCATGTCCTTTATTGTTTCTCCTTATACCATCAAGCAAATTGAGAGCAATCATGAGGCTTATTTTAAGGAACTGGCTCATAAGATTGAGGGGCAAATTTGAAATTCATGAGTCCAGCAGCCTGACAACTCAGACAGAAGTGAACCCTGCAGGCTTGATAAAGGCTTTTTGCTTCTCTGGAGAACCTAGTTTTTTGCTCCTAAAGCCTTCCGCTGATAGGATGAGGCCCACAGATTACTGAGAGTAAGTTCCTTTACTTAAAAGCCAACTTACCATCCATCTGTACCTCATCTACAGAACATCTGTCCCACAACGCTTACAGTTCACATCTGACCAAATAACTGGGCGTTTGGCCTAGCCGAGTGGATGAAAAAAAAAAACCATGACACAGGAGAATTCCAATTTCAAGGAATAAAGCACAAGAACAAGATGAAGACACTTCAGTTCACTGGGATCTCAGTGGGCCTGGGATAGGCAGTCTGGTGTGATGAGGGGCTAGCGACCCACAGGGTCCTGAGAAGCCCCCTTTCCAAACCCTGTATATGGTGGGCACGCGTGGTGAGAGTGAGGAGGAAAAGGAGGCCAGAGTCAGGGCAGAAGGTGAGCGGCGCCCGAAAGGCTCACCCCGAGCATCTTCAGTTACCAAGCTCGTCAGCTGCCTATGAAGTAGGAAGTAGGGACAGGGAAGACAGTCACCAGAGAAGTGAGGACAGATCATGTGCGGAAGCCTAACGTTGTCCTAGTCTGGGGAAGATAGCGTGGGTGTGGTTCAGCACACTCTCCAGGGGGGCAGGAGCCCCCAGTGACATCCAGTGTTCACCCATCAAGCCTGAATCTAAATGGTTTCGCAAGGTGCTTTTTTTACCCTTGCTGGGAGCAATCAAGTGACACAGACTGATGTGACATAAGTTTTGTATAGATTTTTAGGTCATTACCAGTTCTAAATTACCTTACTGAATGATCTCACCGCGTGGAGGAACAGGCATGGTCAGTGGGGTTCCAGACTATCGACTGATTACTCTGCCCCAGAAGCAAGGCTCAAGAAAGATGTTAAAGAAAGTGAAATGTTAAGAGCACCAACGGCCATTCTAAAACACCCAAATAAAACCTTGTTACTTCATTTGAGGAAAGGACTGTGAAACCTGATGATCCTGGTCTCTTAATGTGTCATATTTGGCAAAGGAGAAGGAGAAAGGTAGTCTCTTTTCCATTGATCAGTCCTGGCGGACGAGGTATTGAAAGGTTTCTAACTCACTCTCCACAGGGCAGACTGCTCTGGCTGGGATTCTAATCTCTCTCTGCCTTTTCAAAAGCTAGCAGGTACCATGTGTTTTCTTATCTTCACGCTGTTTCTGCCTTACTTTTATAAACAGGAAGAAAAAAATCATTAAAAAAAATATGGTGGGACCAGCAGGTGGCCTGGTGGTTAAGGTACTGAACTCCCACATGGCAGACCACAGTTCAAGTCCCAGACCTGCTGGCTTGCTTTCTCACTTTCTCTCTCTCTTTGTCTCTCTCTCTCTCTGTGTGTGTGTCTCTGTCTCTCTGGTGAACACATGTGCCCTATGGCAAATTTTAAAGAGATAATAATAAATAAAATTAAATAAATCATTCTTTTTAAAAATGTGGCAGGGGACTCCAGGTTTCAGATGATATTAATAATTTGAGGTATATGCTTTGCCTTTCCTCTCATACAAAAATCTATTAAAATCATTCAGAAATATTAATAGAGGAGGAAACATCTTTGGGGAACTGGAAAATAGTGAAGTGATAGGGCCTAACGTTTTGAAGATTTCCAGTAAAAAACTGAAACAGGTGGGAACAGGCAGACATACTGGGAGAGTTTAAATAGGTAACATTTCTCTAGAACTGTTATATTATCTATAAATGCGCACACCTAGTTCTGCAGCCACTCCCTCTGGAATTTATCCTAAGGAAATCACTGGGCATGTATATGAAGATGTACATTGTGATGATAGCTGCATTTTCACTTTTTCATATTTTCAAGGCTTGTTAAATTTCCCCTCTGTCCTTTAACTGTTTTCCATTCATGCTCTCACTCTAAAAGTTGAAACCAATAAAAAAAAGGCATTTTATTACCATGACTATGTAAATATAGTTTCATGCTGGGCTGCACAGCAGGTTAGAATTACAATTATTTCTCTGTGGGTTCAATTTCACAATACCAGGCCACTTGCAAGAAAATATCTCTAATTTGGGAACAAATAGATTCTCTATTATTATACCCCATCAGCTTCTTAAAATGATGCTGCATTTTATATTGACTCATCTGTTTCTTATGCAGTTTTTCCCTTTTGTAATTTCTTATTTCCTTTTCCTTTTTAAAGTCACTTGCTTTTAGATTATCTCCCTTCTTCCCTCCATCCCTTTCCCTCCCTCCCCATCATCTCTATCTCTCTCTCTCTCTCTCTCTCTCTCTCTCTCTCTCTCTCTCTCTCTCTCTTTTTTCAGGGGATACCTGTGCTTGCCAGAGAGAGACAGAGGGCAAAGGGGAAGGAGAAAGCATCCCCCCCACCATGGGCCATGGTCACGCCACAATCCCTTCTTATTCATTTCTCCATCCAGTTGGGATTTGGTGCACACATAAGCACATCCACCCAGTGTTTTTTCAAGCCACCAGAGCCAGGATTTGAACCATCATCAGCCATGTGGGATCCGCCTCCCTTAACCACTAGGCTAAAGAACCAGTCCTATAGTATCGATTTTTTTTCTTCTAATATTTTAGTCATACTCTCCAGTCTATCCTTGGTCCTCTTGTTCCTTATAGACTATCACTTTCAAAGCTTACTACACAGCTATTTATTCAAAACTTTCCTGCCCTCACCTCTAGGGTTGTAATCTACTATTTTCATGCTTTCCTCCTTCCCTGGCTTCCTCTCTTATTTTGCTGTAAACATCCTCAAGTAACTTTCTAAGAAAGCTAGATAAAATTAGAAAGGGAACTCAATAGTCAAGCCTACAGAAATTTTTTTTAAAAAAAGGTATGGAGATTATAAACAAATTTATTAATTTTGAAGACCTAGTTGAAATGGCTCAATTTCTTTAAAAAGTAGAGCCCAACAAAATTGATTTTTTGTATTTATTTATTTATTGTTATTATTATTATTTATACATTCAATCACTATACATCACTTAGATTGTAAAGAGACTTTACCCACTATGATATACACCTCAGTCCAGCCCAGTTGAGAATACTATACACAGCCTCATCAACAGATAAAAACCATATCTGTGTCCCACAAATGTCTTACTTCTCTATTTTTCCCCCAAATTTCCTTTCCTACGCTCTTCCCCTCCCACACTCTCCTTCCACTTTGTCTCTAGTGTCCATAATAATTTTCAATGCTTTTATGTCCTTCAGTCTTTCAGTCTCTACCATAGAGTGCAGACAGTCGGTATGTGTTAAGTGGAGACATATGATGTCTCTCTTTCATAGCCTGACTTGCTTCACTCAGCAACAAATCTTCCATATTCATCCACTTTCTATCAAATGCCAGGGCTTTGTTATTTTTATGGCTGAATAGTATTCCATGGAGTATATGTGCCATACTTTTTCAATCCATTCATCTCTTTGTGGAAATTTGGTTAGGTTCCATGTCTTAGCAATTGTCAATAATGCTACAATAAGTATAGTTATGCAAGCGATTTTCCAACTCAGCATTCTCCTGTCCTTTGGGTAGATACCCAGGAGTGGAATTGCTAGATCATATGGTAGTTCTACTTGAAGGTCTTTGAGGAACCTCCATATTGTTCTCCACAGTGCCTAGACCAATTTACATTCCCACCAACAATGTAGGAGTGTTCCCCTTTCACCACATCCTCTCTAGCACTTATCATTTCTTGTTTTTTTTTGATCTTTACCATTCTAACTGGGGTTGGGTGGTATCTCGTTATGGCTTTGATCTGCATCTCCCTTATGGTGAGGGATGTTGAGCATTTTTTCATATTCTTTTTGGCTGTTCATGTCTTCCTTAGAGCGTTGTTTATTCAGCTCATTTTCCCATCTTTTAATTGGGTTAATCATTTTCTTCCAGGTAAGCTGCTTGAGTTCACTGTGTATTCTGGTTATCAGTGCCTTATCTGAGGCACAGTTAACAAAAATTCTCTCCCATTCCAAGGGCTGTTGATTCATACTAGTTACTGTGTCCTTTGCTGTGCAGAAACTTCTTAATCTGATGTAATCCTACTTGCCATTTTGGGGATTATTGCCTGTGCTTTGGGGATCTTGCTTAAGAAGTCTTACCCCAATATCTCCCAGAGTTTCCCCAATGTTTTCCACCAGTAGTTTTATAGTTTGCAGCCTTAGGTTTAGATCTTTGGTCCACTTTGAGTTGATTTTTGTTAATGGTGACAGATAGGGGTTCAGATTCATCTTTGTGCAGGTAGATACCCAATTTTTCCAGCACCATTTGCTAAAGAGGTTTTCCTTTTCCCACTGGATTGACTGGTACCCTTTGTCAAAGATCAGTTGGCTATATGCTTTGGAGTTTATTTCTGGGGTCTCTACTCTGTTCACAAATCGATTTTATAAAAAGAAAGCCTGAATGGTTCCATAAACATTGAACAAACTGAATCAAGAGTTAAAAATCTTTGGGAACCAGCAGTTAGCGTAATGGCTATGTCGCTGAACTCCCACGTAGTCGACCGCGGTTCGCGCCCCGGACCCGGTGACTTAAAACTCACACCGGGTGCATGTGTGTGTGCCCAAGATCCCGAGAGGAGAATGGAGGAGAAGGGATTGCAGCATGACCATCCCCTCTGGGGGGTGATTTCTCGCTTTCTGTCTCTATGTCTGTCTGGCGAGCGCATGCGCCCCTATAGCGAAAACCTCTCCAAAAAAAAAAAAAATTAAATCAACAGTAATACATTACTATTAATTAAAACTACAGACCCAGGGCAGTTGGTGGTATGGAGGTTAAGGCAGTTGGATTCCATGACTGTGTGATTCAAGTCCAGACCCAATGACTTGAAAAACATGCCTGGTGCATGTGCGTTTGTGCCCAAATCCTGAAAGCAGGGAGTTGGAGAAGGAACTATAGTGTGACCATCCCCTACAGAAGATGCTTGTGCTCTCTCTCTGTCTCTCCAGCAAGTGAATGTGTCCTCTGGCAAATTAAAAAACAAATAAATAAAAAAAATGACAGAACCAATGCCAATTTCACTACTTTTCCCACTAATATTTCTTTTAAGTCCCAGGATCCAGTCTAGGATTCAGCCTTAAATTTATTCATCATGTCCCCATCGTCTTCTCTGATCTATAACAGCTTCTCAGTTTTCTGTTTTCATGACCTTGAAAGTTTTGAAGAGTAGTGAGTGGTTAGTTGTATGGTACAATGTTGAATGTTTTCTCACTGTTAATCCGAGGTTATGGTCTCCCAGTACCTTGGAATAAACCGAATATGGAGATAGGGTCTTTTAAAGAAATAATGAAAGTAAAATGAGATCATCAGAGTGGGCCCTGGTATGACTGGTGTCCTTATAAGAGGAGGAGAGTAGAAATCTGACAGGCACAGAGGAAAGGCTCTGTGAAGACCCAGAGAGAAGTTGGCCATCTCAAGCCAAGGAGGGAGGCCTTGCAAAGGCCAACCCTGCCTAACTCCTATCAACTCGCTGACCTTGAACATCTCACCTCCAGGATCGTGAGGCAATATATTTGTTTTGCTTAAGCCACCCAGTCTCCAGCCCTAGAAAACGAGCACACTAGTCATTTGGGTCTCTGTGGGAATCCTACTCTCATCAGAACACAGCAAAATCCGCAGGCTTCCCAGAGCGCGGACGCAGAGAAGGAGAGTAATAAACGCAGCACCGTGGTCCAGCCTCCGCCTGGTGGGGAACAGGATTACAGAGTAGCAAACACTGTTTGACCTTCAGGGACTGAACAGTTTTCTCTGTTTTCAAATATTTATTTAAGTGTATCTTTACTAGGACTATCTTTGGATTTTCCTTTCTATACTCCTCCGGTATTTCTATTGAAATAACTTACGTTAGTGTTCTATATTAATCAGATTATTCAAAGTGGTGTTTTTAAAATTATTTAATTTTATGTGTTATCATTATTCTTATTTTTAATTTGACCAGAAAGAGAGAAAGAGAAAGGGAAAGTGAGGAAGCAAGCCACCAGGTCTGAGTTTAAACAGCAGTCAGCCATATGGGAGTCCAGCACTTCAACCACCATACCACCTGCCTACCCTGAAGGAGGTGTTTTGATCAGGTGTTTAGCTGTAGGAATATACATCATTGCACTTCTGATTATAATTTAAAGGTATAATCAAATAAAATCTCTTTTTGGAATAAAAAGTGGTCAAATGGGTTTTAAATGTCCCATGGAGTTTGTATTTAAGACCTCGATCAGAACTCACAAATGTGTTCTTTTGTCTTGGTTTTGTTTTTTAGGTTTTTGCCATAGGATGCATGTACTTGCTGGAAAGAGACAGAGAGAGAGAAAGAGAGAGGAAAAGTAAGAAATCCCTCCCCATCCTTCCAGTAAGAATGGCCATGCCAAAAATCCCTTCTCCATTCTCCTCCTGGGATTTCACATACCTGTGCAGCGTGAATTTCAAGTCACCAGGTCCAGGATGCAAACCACAGTTGGCCATGTGGGAATACAGCCCTTAACAACCATGGATGGCACCTGCTAGCCCTGACAATTGTTTTGCAGACAGATCTATGCTCTGCTGAAGCCAATGCTAGCCGTGACAAAAATCACTTGAAGTCATTAAATTAGAAGCTCTCTTTGTTCTGGGACTTTCCAAAATTGTTGTTATTGGGAGAAAAGGCAACGTAATTTCCTGTTTTTCCTTATGTGAACCTCACCAAGAGAAACAGGCTCAGCAGGTGTCTTTCTCCTATCTGTTCCCAGGCAGAAACAGTCGGGCTGGGAAGGATTTTTAAATAGGCATTAAAGGTTTCTAGTACTATGATGGTGTCACACATTTGATTCAGCAGCTGAACGAGTATGACTTGGCCTTTATTTGCTGAACGTCACTACCTTAAGGGCTTACTGGGCGTCATCAAAATGAAAGATAGAAAGACAACATGGAATCCAGAACTTCAGCAACCGTTGTGCTGAGACCTCTTCCTAAAGTGCATGTTGGAATCATCAACTCAACAATACACAGGAAATTGTTCATCTTGAGTATCGGATATGAAAATGAGTGCTTTTATTTAATAGAACTCCTGATGAACCTAAACAATGCATTGTTGGAAGTCATGAGACACCACTCCCATGGGGAACTACATTATCCAAGAAGAGTTCCAATGGGTCTACACCCATCAGCCCACACTGACTAGTGCCAGAAGGTCTTGGAAAGTACCCAGAGACAAAATCCTGGATAGAACCTGATTCCAATTTGATATGGATTATTATTATGATAGTTCATTACTCAGTCGTTTGCATTTTACTTAGTAAAAGACTTGGACTGAAAATGGGTCATTTTGGGGGCAGGTGTCATTGGCAGCAATATAAGCCACTCAGTGACTCTGGGGTATTCAAGAGGTTTCCCAAAATAGTTTCTTTGGACATTACAAAACTACATGGAATCGCTGATTTGGAATATTTGCTAAATTCCTATTGAGGTTTTAATTCCATTTCCTTTTAGAGGTATCACAGGGGCCATCATTGATATCTTGGAGGTGATGGAATTGATGTGGATATTCCTATCCATTTTGAGGGCTGATTCTTTTTTAACACTTTCAGAAAATCACAATGAGTTGTTCTTTCCTTTGTTTAATGCCTTTTGTCCTGTGTTCATCAACTCTAAACCTATTCCTTATATGGAAATTTTCAATACTGTGGCTCAGATCACTTTTGACACTATAATTTATTACTTTTGGGAAATTAAATCTTTAATTTACATATCAGCAGCATCCTTGCCTAATCTAGCTTGGCACCCAATTTTTTTTTTAATTGCCAGAGGGTGCATGTACTCAACACAGACAAAGAAAGAGAAAAGGAGGAAACATCCCTGTGAGGCATGTCACACTATAATCTTTTCCACCCCATTTCTTTATTTTGTTGGGAATTTAGGCATGCACATGCATGCACCCAGCACGTTTTTCAAGTTGCTAGGGCTGAGTTTCAAAGCACAGTTGGCCGTGTGGGATTTGGTTCCCTTTATCCATAGGCTACAGGGCCAGCCCTGCACCCAATTTCTGGACATTTTATTGCTGAATATGTTCTCAAAGGGATATGAAACTTCATATTATGGGCCTCCAAACTTATTTACCTACAATATGGGTTTTCATAATGAACATCATACTTTTCCAACATTTCTGCAAAAAGCCTTCTCCTTGTTAGGAAAATAGAAGCCAAATACTGGGACAACTTCCACCTTGGGAAAAAGTACTGAATGATTTTGTGATGGAGGATACAATAAAGGCATTCCTCAAGAATGAAGAGACATCAAAAAGGAGAGGTGGTACTAGAATAAATGTCATTACAGCAAAGGGAATTCCTCTCTGAAACTTTAAAACAGCTGACAAAGTAGAATTTTTACAGTATTACACTAAGAGCGGTGATACTTAAAAACTATCCTGGTACAATTTCAAAGTAGGATCTCCACGGTATTATGAAGCTAATCCAGATTGAAATTGTGAGCCTATCTCTGTAATGTTCAGCTTTACTCACCAGAAATTTTTTCATTATATTATCATTACTGAGGATTTTTCACCCACATTAGTCATTCTGTAAGCATAGCATAGGACAACAAAGCATTTAAAATACTACTTCTATAATAGTACATTATTTTTACCATAAAATTGACTTTATTGGGGCAGCCCTATAGCATAGTGGGTAAGCACTGTGCATAGGAGCTAGATCACAAATGGCCTACCTTGACTTGAATGTCAACCCTGGTGGCGTGAAAAGCACACCAAGTGTATGTGCGTGTGTGTCCCAAATCCCAACAGGATGGAGAGATGGAGAAGGACCTACAACCTGACCGTGCCCCTTCAGGGGTGCTTTCTTTGCCCTCCTCACCCCCAGGCAAGCCCATATGCCCTCTAGCAATTAAGAAAGTTTTACTTTTTTACTTTGGGGACCAGCAGTCGCTGGACTCCCATGTAGTCAACCGTGGTTCGAGTCCTGGACCCAGTGGCTTAAACTCACGCTGGAGGCATGTGTGTGCATGCCCAAGATCTCAAGAGGAAAATGGAGAAGGGATTGTGGCATGGCCATCCTCCCTGGGGTGGGGTGGGGGGGTAATTTCTTGCTTTCTGTCTCTCTCACTTTCTGGCGAGCGCACACACCCTATAATTAAAAAAAAAAAAAAAAAAAAAAAAAAAAAAAAAAAAAAAAAAAAAAAAAAAAACTCTCCGAAACAAAACAAAACAAAAGTTTTACTTTGTTAAAATAGCTAATCAGCTGAACTTTTCTGATGTTGTTGCTACAAGGTGTGTATGTGCCCTATAGAGAGAAAGAGGAAAAGTAAGAAAGCACCCTCCAGGAGGACAGCCACACCACAATCCTTTCTCCTCCACTTTCCTGTTAGGATTTTGGGACACACACAAACATGTGCCATGTGTGTTTTATAAGCCGGATCTGAGATTTGAACTGCACAGCTGACTATACAGAATCCAGGAGCCTTAACCACCACACCACTGGCTGGTCCAAGCTGAGCTATTAATCACAATGAAAAATATTTATTACATTTAATGTCTTTATATTTTAAAATACAGTAACCTGGGTGTTGAGATGAGCTTACTTTAAAATTTCACACATGGGATCAGCAGATGACGTAATGGTTACATCGCTGGACTCCCACATAGTCAACCATGGTTCAAGTCCCGGACCTGGCAGCTTAAAATTCACACCGAGCATGTGTGCATGCATGCCCAAAATCCTGAAAGGAGAACAGAGGAGAAGGGATTGTGGCATGGTCATCCCCTCTGGGGGGTGATTTCTCACTTTCTGTCTCTCTGTTTCTTTCTATCTCTCTGGCAAGTACACATGTCCGATAGCAAAAACCTCTCTACAAAGAAAAAGGAAAAGGAAAAAAAAAATTCACACACACACAAAACTCAAGTTACAAAAGTATAAGAGACTGAGAAGGACATCTTTTACACTGCAAACTGAATTACTCATCTTTAATTTTTACTGTTGTTTATAGGAACTGAATTAGACACTGCTCAATCCTTAAAGCCTTACTCACAAAGTACTTAGTGAATTTTTAAAAAATATATTCTCAGGGGCCAGCAGATAGTATGGCGATTAAGGTACTGGACTCCCACACGGCTAACCGCGGTTCAAGTCCCAGACCTGGTGGCTTGCTTTTTCACTTTCCCTTTCTTTCTGTCTCTCTCTAATAGGTAATAATAATAATAATAATTAGTAAATAAAATTAAATAATTCTTAAAGCATAAAAATATATTCTTAAAAGCTAAATTATGTTGTTCATAATTATTTCTTTGAAAGAAATATATATATGTATATATGTTCATATATACATATACCATGCCTTTTCTGATGACTATATATATGTATTTTTTCCCTTATCATAAGGGAAATACAAATTTATGTTTTTCTGTGCAAAAATGCATCAAATTATCTGACAACCCAATATATATTCAGTTACGATGCCAAGAAATTCTGTATGTCTACGTTAAGAGGTCGTATAATATATGTAAATTTTCCACTTGGAGTAACAACAAAAAATTTTGCTTTTGAGAAAATACTATTTTTATATTCCATTAGTTCTTTCTATGATGGTGATGACTGGCTTTGGCCTTAGCTTCTGCTAAATGTTGAATTTTAACACTTGGCCACAACCACATTCAATATTTGGCGTACCTCAGTGACATCCACTGAATCAAAATATCCATTCTCCTACAACGTATACGTGGAGCAGCTAAGACTTGCATTTCTAAATCAACTTGACACTCCTGAGCAAGTATAAACATTAGCGCCACTGAAAGGTGTCTAAATGCCCAGGGTTCTCGCCTCCACTTTTCCCAAGGTGCCTGCAGAGAGCAGGATTCATGAGGGCCCATGAGAAGCCAGGCTGGTGTCTCCCCCCCCCCCCCCCCACCCCGCACCAGCACAGTACCAGTGATTCTGCAGAGACTGATGCTTGGTGTCAGAAATCCAGACATACAAGCAAAACCAAACCTGTGAACATTAAAGCAAACAGAAATGGATCTTGGACATCCAGGGGAGAAACCAGCTGGGGTACAATGAACTCTCCTTAGGCGACTTTTCAAGTTTCTGAAATTGAGTAATTTTGCTTCTCAGAGGACTTGTGTGTATCGTTCGGCAATTTCCCTCACAAAATAAAAGCAGGAGTACACAGGGCTCAGACACCAACAAAACCTCCTGTGTCTCTTCCCGAGTTAAAACAATAAAACTTGATCAAGGTGAAAGAAATCCTCTGAATCACGACTTTGGCAGAATGAAAGGGCTGTCATTAAGCAATGTTTATTTTTGCTTTTCCTGTCTTTACTTCAACCTCTGACCTTTTGCCAGAAAATCCCAGGCTGACGTTACCCCAAAGGAAAAAGGCTGTAGAGAAACCCAGGGGAAAAATTTTCTGCCTTTTGGTTTTAAAAGCCCGGTTGAATTCTATTTCCGTACAGACTGACCCTTCATGATGACACGATCAGAAGTGGACAAAATACAATTGACCCCTGAACAATATGGGGTTAGAATCACAGATCCCCCATTAAAGTAAAAAAATAAAAAAATAAAAAAAAAAACACAGATAACTGCTTTTCCTTTTTTTAATCACACAGCAGACGATGTAATGGTTACATTACTGGATTCCCATGTAATTCCCATGTACAGTTCAAGTCCCAGACCTGGCGGCTTAAATTCACACTGGGTGCATGTGCGTGCATGCCCAAAATCCCGAGGGGAGAATGGAGAAGGGACTGCAGTGTGGCCATACCCCTTAGGGGTGATTTCTCACATTCTATCTCTCTGTTTCTCTCTGTCTCTCTGGCAAATGTCTGCACTCTATAGCAAAAATCTCCCTTAAATAAAAAAATCACACAGCACAGAAAGCTTTACTCTTTCCCTGCTGCTCCGCAGGCAAAGCAAGCTCAGAGGAACCTCTCTTGAATACGCTTTCATCTTGGCTTCTGTTTACTTTCTCTTCGCTCTTTTTAGTTCAACCTGGTGCTCCTTCTCTACCTCGGTCCTTCCCTGCTCTCTGCCTGAGGTTTTAGTTAACCTCAACCCCTTGGCTCCCCAGGCCTTCTTGAGGAAGTTATTTAAAATAATTTAAAAATTAGGGGACCGGCAAGTGGTGTGGTGGTTAAGGCACTTGGATACCCACATGGCCGACCATGGCTTGAGTCCTGGAACCATAGTGGCTTGCTTTCTCATTTTCCTCTCTCTCTCTCTCTCTCTCTCTGGTCAAATTAAAATGAATGAATGAATGAATGAATAAATGAAATTGAATAAAATAATTTTTAAAAATTTAATTTTAAAAAATTAATTTAAAATTAATTTAAAATTAATTAAAAAATAATAATTTAAAATGTAAATCTTTTTTAATTTAATCATAAGGAAGAAAAAAACACATGTACAGTATTTTTTTTTAATCTGTGTATAAGTGGACCCACATAGGTCAAACTCATGTTGTTCAAGGGTCAACTGTACTTGGAAAATGGTTTCAAGACACAGTGAAGGACTGCGGTTCCTGGGAAACAAAGATGAGCCTTTGACTGCTCTAGGCCAGGCATGGAGGGCATTTCCCAGAGTGAATGGCATAGCCGTAAGCAGGTAAAACTGAGTTGACTCCCTAAACTGGGAGTTTGGAGGTTCTCTACAACCTTTTTCCTTTGGGGTAACGTCAGCCTGGGATTTTCTGGCAAAAGGTCAGAGGTTGAAGTAAAGAGTCTAGAGGTACAAAGGAAGCTATAGTTCAAAGGACAGAATAATTCCCAGCGGGAGAACTCTGCAGAAGATCCTCCTCAGGTATTCCACACACACCAGTCAAGACACACTCATGAGGAAAGACCTGCATGAAAGGATCTGGGGAAACAGGGAATAGCCGCTGGGATCAATAGCAGACTAGACACTGAAGCTTGACGGTGATACCTTCAGATGGCGGCACATTCCCCTTGCAGTACCTATTTCAAAATCAATGCTAAGAATTCATGGGCTGGGGACAAACAAGTGGCCCCACCTGCCATTACTCTCAGGGCCCCATATGGGAAATGTATGCTTCATGTCTTCCCAACTCTGGGCTCTGCAACTCATGATTCCTAAAAGGAGAACACTCCTCCAGGGGATACCACCGATTGCCACTGAAGTCTAAGCTGTGACTGCCACCTAGGTACTAAGGTAACTTGTCCAATGGCCCACCAGGCAAGAAGGAGAGATACTACCCTGACAGGGCAATGGACACTGCTCATCAGGAGGAGGTAGGGCTGTTGCAACAAAATGGGGGCCAGGGGATCCTCTTTGATGTCTCTCAGCACTTTCTGTTCCCATTTTGACAAAATGGACAAGCATGCACTGCAGGAATTTCAGCCTGAGAAAGACTTGGTGACCAGGTCCAGATGCCCTCAGGGCTGAGTCTATGTTACACTGTTGGGTCAGCCCTGGAGCCAGCCAAGGCATTAGCTGAGGTTGAGGGGATCCAGAATGGAGAGTACAGAACAGAGAGGATAAGGATCAGTGTACCCAGAGACCAGCTGCACACGTGGGTGTTATAGCTCATCCCAGATTTTCCTTCTTCTAAATTTCCCCCAGGAAGAAACATTCATTAGCATCCTGGAATAACGGTTCCCAGAACAAGATGAAGAGGCAGAGCCAAGCAGCATGACGGTGGATTATAGTAGACACTGGGACGCACACACACACACAAACACACACACACAGATTGACAGCCACTGAGGGCTATTATCCTTCATCCGTCAGTCCCAGAAGGGATTCCTCAGTTGCAGAGCTGCCTTGTCTTCCCAAGATCACATCTCTTCTCAGGGAAGCCAACATCTACTGCCTGACCACCACGGGAGCCTAGGGCATGGCCATTTCAGTCCAACTTGGGAAAGGTTAAAGGGCTACTCCCACTCCGGAGCTCCTCATGGGATGGGCAAGGTGGTCACTGGGCCTGCATCATAGATGGCCTGCATCTGACATCTTTCTGCTCCCATAGCTATTGATCGCATAGTATTACTCAGTCAACATCCTGCATCTCAGAATCTGCCTCCTAGAAATCCAATCTGCAACACCAAGATCACCAGCCACAGGTAGAGGAACTGGTTTTCGGTGCAAGGAGTGTGGGTTCAAAGGCTCCTTCATAACCACTGCGCTATCCACTCCCCTCAGGCCAGGGAAATTATTGATAGAATCAACCCCAAGGAGAAGGACAATGAAGAGTTTGAGACTTAAGTGATGTGACTGAGTTTTTTTCATTTTCATTTCATTTCATTTTCATTTTTTCATTTTCATTTTCATTTTCAATAAAATGAAACTTGAGATAGAAATTATAAGGGAATAATTCAAGGCTTTCCTTCTGTATACCTAAGTCTTAGAAGTCATACCCATTACAGAGTATTTAGGACCAGTGAAATTTCATAACTAGATTTAAAGAACTAATCAGTATTATAGCACATATATAATCACATAGCCATTTCTATATTTTCCCAGGAACTATCTAGAATTCCAGTCTATAAAAATTTTTCTGTGTCCAAACATCAAGACATGGCATTAAAGAATAAATATCTACATGTCATTCAATTAGAAGTCATTCCCTTTTTTTTAAGTTTATTTTCTTATATAGTACATGAATTCACCAGAAAAACAGAGAAAGATAGTGAGAGGGAAAGTGAGAAATAATCCCCAGTGGGGGATGGCCATGCCACAAAACCCTTCTCCTCCATTCTCCTCCTGGGATTTTGGGTATGCGCACACATACACCAGGCATGAGTTTCAAGCTGCCACATCCAGGACTCAAAACACAATCAGACATGTAGGAGTCCAACACTTTAACCACAATGACCCCTGCTGGCCCCTAGAAATCATTCTTATTCCTCTGTGGGGCAAAACATAGAGTCTTCACCTGCTCCCCACCCACCAAAAAAATATCTACATCAAATATCTGGAACCTGTGAATCTGATCTTATTTGAAAAAAATATTTATTTTAGCAGATGCGATTAAGTTAAGGATATTGAGAGGATTATTTAGGTGGGCTCTATATCCAATGACATGGAGAGAGGCAGGGAGAGCTTTGAGTGAGACAGAAGAGGAAACGATACAGACACATGAGGAGAAGCGATGGAAGGGCAGAGGCAGATTGGAGTTTTGTAGCCCAAGCCCAAGACTGCAAAAACAACTACCAGAAGCTGGACCAGGCAGAGGATGGAATAGATTCTCCCCAAGTTGCCCAGAGGGATTGCAGCCCTGCTGGATTGCAGACTCCTGACCTCCAGAACTGTGAAATAATACGCTTCTATTGTTTTAAGCTGCCAAGTTTGCAGTATTTTGTTACAGCAGCCACAGGACACTAATACATTCTCCCCACCTACTGCATCAGAATCCACCCACGGCTGTTTATGAAGTATTTCATACAGCTCTCCATTCTTCAGCAGGCCAAAGAAACAGCAGGAATAGCAGGACTTCCCTGTACATAAGCACTATGGGTACAATTACTGCATAAACGTTGCCCACAGCTTAGACACGGGAATATCGATCTGCCTGTGGATGTGAAATATAGCTCTTCTCCTGAGAGTGTGCAGGGAGGGGGAGGCGAGGAGATAAGTGTTTAGACTTTTACATCTTGAGCCTATTCAACCAGAGCTATGGTCAAGGTCAAACAACTTAAAAACCCGTAGACAGTCAGTCTTAGATCCAAAGAATTGATCTTACTGGCATTCTGATAATAAAATAAAGAGTAAACCATTTATTACCCTATGACAGGCAGCTGATTAGCACCAAGCTGGGAACCAGACTTCCTCTTTTATCCTGTCTTCCACTATATTAGTGTTGATACACCAGCGAGCACGTCTGAATGAGGAAGGCGACACTGAGAAGGAAAGTCAAAGAGCGGTATTGTTCTTTCCCCTACAGTAACAGGAGATTCATCTCACAACGCAGCATTCTGACAGTCACATTGTGTGGAGGGCCTATTGTTATCTCTCCCCTCTGGGATCTTACGGAAAGACTCAGCCTTATCTGTGGAGGCTCAGAAACCTCTAAAGGGCTATTTAGGAGCCCCAAATCTCAGCATCCTCTCTTTGGGGAGTTTGGGAACCGGTGAAGGTGGGAGTAAAGAAATGAATAAAAAATGAGCTTTTCTAAAGCCTTCAAGAAGTCTCCCAAGTGATGGAAAATTATTTAATGCAAAGGTTTAAAAGTAAATAGGCAGAAATGAATAAATTATATGTCATTTAACCCTTTGAACAACCCTAAGTCAGGCGTTATTGTCCTCATTTTACAGATAAGGCAAATGAGGTTCTAAGAGGTTAAGGGACTTTAAGCCAGAATTAGAACCCACACCTGTCTGACTCCTAAGGCCGCGCCCCTGGAACTCCCCATAGTTCCTTAAAGTCCAATACACACATAAGTAGAAAGGGGTAGGTTCAGCTGGTGGCATGGTGGTTAAGGCAGCTTCATTCCACAGGGTCATCTGTGGTTCGAGTCCTGGACTCAGCAGCTTGAGAAACATGCATCCCCAGCATTCTGAAAGGAGAAATGAAGGAGAAGGGCTTGTGGTATAACCATTCCCCAAGGGGGGTGCTTTTTCAGTTTCTCTCTCTCTTTCCTCAGTGAGCACACACACCCTCTGGCAAAATCTAAGAAAAAAGAAAGGAAAGAAGGAAGGGATGCATGTGTGGGCCTCTTGGAAGGGAAAACCGTCAATCCTATCTATCCCACAGCATGTGAGATGGGAGGTCAAATAAAATAATGTATTCATGTAGTATATTGGGGTCTATGTTTGACCAGTAAATACCTTGGGCACAGAACATGAAAGGGCACAGTTGTCTCTGCCTTCAAGAAATTGCAGTCTAGAGAGAGAAACACGAGCCAAACAAAGAAGCCAGCAAGGAGTGTGGTGTGAGCAACAGAACGCAGGTGCAGTCCACACCGAAGTTCAGAAGGCTTCTAGGTGGAGGTGGCATTTTACCAAATGGAAGAAATGTGATCATGTAAGCAAACAAATTTTATGCTAAAGGTCAGATACACAGGCCTGGCCTAGAGTGGCTGAGGCCACATGGAAAGCCCAGGTTCAATCCAAGACCCGCTCCGAAGAGCTGGGTACAATGGCACATGCCTGCAATTGCAGCTCCTCAGGAGGCTGAGGCAGGAAGATTGTCCAGAGTGTGGTGGGATGGTGGTTAAGGTAGTTGGGATCCACATGATCAACACTGCAGTTCGAGTCCTAGACACAGAGACTTAAGAAGCATGCCAGGCCTGAGTATGTGCCCAAAATCCAGAGAGAAGGGAGAAATGAAGAAGGGATTGTGCAGTGACCATCCCCCATGGGGGCTGCTTTCGCAGTCCCAACCCCTCTGGCACAAAAAAAAAAAAAAAAATGTTAAAAAGACAAAGATCTTGTCTAAAAAACAAAATGAACCCCTCCACACACACACAACGTTAGAGGGGCAAGACGAGATGCGACGACACTTTGAAACTGTACAACATGTAAAGAATTATTTGGAGAGAAGTCCATTAGAGAAATAAATATCAGGGGCCGGCAGATGGCATGGTGGTTAAAGCCTGGACTCCCACATGGCCGATTGTGGTTCAAGCCCCAGACCCGATGGCTTGCTTTCTCCCTTTCCCTTTCTCTCTCTCTCTCTCTCTCTCTGGTTAAAAAAATAATAATGATAAATAAAATTAAATAAATAAATATTTCTAAATAATGATAAAAACCAATTGGACAGGCCCCAACTTTTGCAATATTCAGGATCACACCACATTTGTCCAGAATAGAATTAGCTTAACTCAGCCCCTCAGATCATTATGGATCTAAAATCAAAAAGGATTCTTTAGAATCCCTAATGCTATTATACATAAGTTTTTATTAACATTTAATGTGATGCTTTCAATGATTGAAACTATCACAGAGAAATCAGTGTTAACAGTGAACTAAAGGTAGGGCACAGGTAAGTGTGGTTTATGGAGACTAGGTAGGAACATAGACTACTGTGTGATAGTGTGCAGTGGGAACGTCGCCTTCTGAAATGATGATGTAGACATACATTCCCCATTGCCTTCTGCTAAGGACAAGTAGAACACCAGACACTGCATGTTCGATAGACAGAAGGCGACTTTAAAAGGTGGAGGGAAGAAGACCAGCTGTGTAGAGACTGTGGTCTGAAGAACCTGGTGGTGAGCTCCTTGGGTTTTCTTTTTGCTTTACGTACGTACTGTGTACTTGGGACTCAAAAGTTGCCGACCCAGAAGCACAAATAGGTGCAGACAGAAAAACTTCTGCAGAAAACTGCTGCTCTAGCCATGGGACCAGGAAAGGGCCAGCCGAGCAAGACAGAAAATGTTTAGACCAGTGTTCGCCAACCTTTTTGGCACCAGGGACAGATTTTGTGGAAGACAATTTTTCTATGGATGTGGGAGGGGGATTTTGGGATGAGTCAAGCATGTTACCATTGATCGTGCACTTTATTTCTGTTATTATTACACTGCAGTCTATAATGAAGAAATTATACAACTCACCATGATGCAGGATCACTGGGAGCCCTGAGCTTGCTTTCCTACAACTAGATGGTCCCCTCTGGGGGTGATAGGAGACAGTGACACCCGAAGTGTGTTGCTAATGTCCAGTCTACCCTGCAATCTTGTTTTCATTGCTGTCACCGCAGAAAACCTTGCTTCACAAAGTTGGATGTTGAAAATGAAAGCAGGTTTTTCGGTGTTTTTGTGGCAATCTCAGGGTATTCCCCTTTTAATGTAGAATGTACGGAGATTGGAAGTTGTCTCATACATAGTTTTAAGGTCACTGTCACCTACAGTCTTCAGCAGTTGGTCCTCTTCTGGCACGGACAAAGTTAATTCACCGGGTTTATCCACAAATTAGTAGCGGATTCATTCCTTCCCAGTATGGGGATTTTTTTTGTCAGTAAGTAATACTCAAACTCTTTTGAAAGCTGAGGTAAGTGACCACGCACTAGCTGGGAGAAAAAAAAAAGGCCCTGGGCTTAGTATCTTTCAAAATCTCTTATTTTAGAAACATATCAAAAATCCCAATGTTCACTCATCAAACCCATAATCCCAGTTTGGTCTGACTACAGCGACTTTATCTGCCGACTTGAACACAGTTGTCACTTTCCCCCAACGTGACAGATTGAGTTTGTTGAGCACTTTGAATATATTACACAAGTGAGCAAGTTTTGCAGACCATTCTGTGTCCCAACCCACAGGACAGTCAAACAGGCTTCCTGAGGGAAGGAGTGAGAGACGGGACGAACGGCGCAGTGTTACAACTCTTCAGGGTCATCCGGAGACGACGCAGTGTCACAGCTCTTCAGGGTCGTCCGGAGACAACGCAGTGTCACAGCTCTTCAGGGTTGTGGGCCAGGGATCGTGGTTATATACATGTTGGTGGGCGGTGATTGGTTAAATGAAGGATTGTAAAAGGTGGGTTATGATTGGTTGCTTTTGTGGACCAATCATGAGGTGCCAGATATGCAAATATGAGGGATTCTAAGCTCACCGATTTACTATGGGAAGTGGCCAATCAGAGTATGGTTTTGAAGGTGAGGTTTTGAAGGGGAGCCAATCATGGCCTTTGTCATTGTGTAATTGTTTGCTCTCTGAGAAACCAGTGATATTCACTGGTGCGCAGCCTCCCACAATTCTGTGTCACTGCAATGCGCTAGTGGTGACTGTTTTTCTAAAGGAAATCTCTGGAGTGACACTCATAACTCAAAAGTTCTGGCCAATGACCCACCTGTAGAAAGCCAGCTCAGTTCTGTGTATAAGAGAAGACGTGTGCGCTCCATGTCCACCTCCTTAGAGAGAGAACAGATGTGAGTCAAGGGCATACACTTTAATGTGAGTGATAATTTGAATCACATTCTGCAAAACACTGTTAAGTTCAAGTGACATTTTCTGGCTAGACAGCATTTCTCTATGGATAACACCAGGCATAGACTCACATTTAGAAGTGACTTCTTTGACCTCAGTAATAAATCTAGGAAGGTATCCAGTCATGGCAGCTGCTCTATCCATGTATATACTAATAAAAAATGGCCAATTCAGTTTTTTGATATGTAATCATTCTATGACTTGAATAGTTCTGAAGCCATGGTATGGGTTGGCAATAAAATGTACATAACATGTTCTCATGCAATCCTCCTGAAAATATGTACCACAACAAAACAAGCATTGTTGCCTTGTGGTTAACATCGGTTGACTTGTCAACCTGGATTTCATACCACAGTGACTCTTCAGTCCTCTCTAACAATATCCTCTCTAACAATATGGCTCAATATCCTTTGCTATTTCACCAATTCATCTGGTTATGATGCTAGCCAAAAGAGGAATGCAAGCCATCTTTTGAACTCCAGCCTCTCCTAAAAGTTCTTGGCCAATGTCCTTAGCAGTAGGCAGGATCAACTCTTCACCAATGGTAAAGAACCTCTCAGCTTTCGCAATGCAATTGGCCACTAGAAGTGATGCTCTCAGTGCAGACACATTTGAGGAACTGGTGGCCTTCAATAATTGCTTCTGTTCTTCATGTCCATGTTATTTTTCTTTGAACAGTTCTAAAGGCTTGTCTTTTAATGCAGAGTGCTTGGTGTCCACATGACGAAGTAGTTTTGAAGGTTTCATGGCTTTGTTGGACAGCCAGTTGCCATATATTATACAAAGATGGTTTGGAAAATGTGAAACACCTCTTGCACCTGTAATTTAAGCAGGACTCTCAGTATTTTTTCAATGCAGCTTTCTTTTGGTTGGCAGTTTTAGAGTCTTCTGCTGTCTCATCATTGAGTCTTTCTTCCTTTTCAATAGGGTTAGCTTGTGGGCTTACCAAAACTGTGACTGAGACAAGTGTGTTTTGCATGAAAGAAACACAGATGAAAGTGGTAAATAAAATAATGGGCAGGCCACACTTAGGCTACAATAAGTGCCGAATTCTGACTTAAAGCCTGCCACCAGACGCAGCTGTACAATTGAAGTACATCCACTCGTTTGCCACTATAAACCCTGCCACCAGGTGCAGCTTAATTGTCATTTGACACGCATTAATAGGGTTTTGATATGAGTTGGCAAGCAATTGATTTACGGACTATGTGTAGTCCAGCCTGTCTGCTAATGTTAATCAGTATTTGTAGCAACTCTCCAGTTCTAGCATCACTGCCTCAGCTCCACCTCAAATCATCAGTCATTGGGACCAGCAGATGGCATAATGGTTATGTCACTGGACTTCCATGTAGTCGACCATGGTTCGAGTCCCAGACCCAGTGACTTGAACTAATGCCAGGTATGTGTGTGTGTGCCCAAGATGCCAAGAAGAGAATAGAAGAGAAGGGATTGTGGTGTGGCTATCCCCCTTGGAGGGGGGGCTGTTTTTATGCTTTCTGTCACTCTGTCTCTTTGTGTCTCTCTGGTGAGCACATACATCCTATAGCAAAAACTCTCTTAAAAAAATCATCACTCATTAAATTCTCAAAAGGGGTGTCCAGTTTTACATGCACAGTTCATAATGGGGTTTGCGCTTCTATGAGTATTTGCCACAGCTGATCTGACAGGAGACAGAGCTCAGTAGGTGGTGTGAGTGCTGGGGGGGCAGCTGTAAATACAGATGAAACTTTTTTTGCTCACATACCGCTCACCTCCTGCTGTTTGACTCAGTTTCTAACAGGCCATGGACCAGTACCAGCCTGTGGCCAGAGATTTAGGGATCCCTGTTTTGGACGACTGCTCCAGCCAAACACCACAGAGAATAGATATGCCCCCATAATCCATTCCGGTAAGGGTTGAGTGGGAAAGCCTAGATGTCCTACCTCACCAAGCTATAAAGAGCTCCCCCAACACACATACCCCCCACATACACAACCAGATGGTGTCAGAGAAAGCTAAATACAAACTAGGACATAAACCCTTCCAGGTGTTAACGATATTTATGATCACATCCCCACATCCATGTTGTCAGTAGAGACCACATTGGACATCTGGACTTTCACCCCCACCTGGCAAGACATCCTTTGCCCATACCTTTGGGGTGTTGCCAGAGGCTGGCTAGTGGAAAGCCAGGACTTTCACCACTATGCAGCAGTAACAAAGCCAGCCTCCCATCCCCAGATAAAAAGTGTCAGTGGTGACTACATGGGAAGCAGTAATAAGGCACTCAAATCTCTTCCAACCAATTTGGTACCAATGGGGGCATCATGGCTAACAATAACTTGTATCTACGTAGCAGTAACAAGGAGCCTCCTACCAAGGTGTTAACAGAAGCTGAGAAAGAAAGCTAGATGTTTACCTCCACCTGGCAATAGCGACACAGTATCCCCTCTTCTTCTGGAGGGATGGTTAAGGTAGGGATTCCACTTGATAGAGTTGGAGTCTTGGACACAGCAGCTTAAAAAATGTGTAGTGTGTGTGTGTCCCCAAATCCCAAAAGGTGAAACAAAGGAGAAAGGAACACAGCATGATGATCCTCTGTGGTGGAGGAGTGAATTCTTAGGGGAGTGACCACTCACCTCCTACCCCATCTCTTTAGCTCATGTGCCTTCCAACAAATTAAAAAACAAAAAAGAGGAAAAATCTCAAATCAATAATCTAAGTTCCCATTTCTGGTTTTTGTTTTGTTTTGTTTTGTTTTGTTTTTTTGCCTTCTTATTTTGTTTAGAGACATTTTTGCTATAGGATACGTGTGTTCACTAGACAGAGAGACAGAAAGAGAAAAACCACCCCACAGTAGGGATGGCCATACCGCAATCCCTTCTCCTCCATTCTCTTCAGGACTTTGGGCACACACACATGCGCCAGGCATGAGTTATTTTAAGTCACTGAGTCCAGGAGTCAAACCATGGTAAACTTCACGGGATCCGGCAATGTAACCATCTGCTACATTAGGACCATCTCCTAGTCTCTAAGCTCCCATTCCAAGAACCTAGAAAATTAAGGGCAAAACAAGAAACAAAACATACTAAACAGAAATAAAGAGCAGAAAGCAATGATATGAAAACAGAAAAAAATAAGACTAAAAGTTGGAATTTAAAAAAATATATATTGATGAAATTCAAGACTGAGAAAGATAGAAGACAGAAATCGCTAGCATCAGAGATGACACAGTAGTTATCAGTGCGGATCCCACAACCATTAGAAGGACAAGAAAATCCTATGAAGGGACCAGAAATTAGCATAATGGCTATGTCGCTGAACTCCCATGCAGCCGACTGCAGTTCGAGTCCCGGACCCTGTAGTTTAAACTCACACCGGGAACGTGTGCATGCGTGCCCAAGATCCCAAGAGGAAAATGGAGGAGAAGGAATTACGGCGTGGCCATCCTCCCCTGGGGGATGATTTCTCGCTTTCTGTCTCTCTGTCTCTCTCTGTCTTTCTGGCAAGCGCACGCTCGCCAAAAAAAACCTCGCCAAAAAAAAAAAAAAAATCCTATGAACAACTTTATGTCCATAAATTTAGTGACTTACATGAGACAGACCCAGTTCCTTAAAAAACAAAAACTACCACAACTCAACCAGTATTAAATACAACATCTGAAGAGATCTATAACTACTAAAGAAAATGAATTTGTAATTTAAAAAAATCCCACCCAATCTCCAGGCCCAAATGATTTCACTGGAAAGAACTCCCAGACATTTAAAGAAAACAATTATATATAATTTCTTCCAGTAAATAGAAGAGAAGGGAAACATTTCCCGATTCACTCTCTTAAGCTATTATTACCCTGAAATCAAAACCAGACAAAAATAGTACAAAAGAAAAAAAAAAACTGCAGATCAATATCCCACATGAATATAGATGCAAAAATCCTCAATGAAATACTAGCAAATAGAATTCAAAAACATTTTTAAAAGTTATACATTGTGGCCAAGGGGGATTTATTTTAGGACTGCAAGGTTGAGTCAATATTCAAAAAAAATCAATCAATTTACCATATCAACAAACTAACAAAGAAAAATCCCGTGGCTAACTGATGTAGAAAAAGCACTTGACAAAACTCAATGCCTATTTATGTTAAAAGCAAACAAAATAAACTCTCAGAAAAATAGAAATGGAGGGGCTTCCCTCTATTTGATAAAGAATGTCTACAAGGAAACCTACAGCTTACACTATACTTAATGGTAAAAGCCTGAATGCTTTCCCCCTAAGATCTAGAACAAGGCCAGGGTACCTATTCTCACCATTCTTTTTTTTTTTTTTTAACATATTCTTTTTTTTTTTTTTTTTACATTTTTTTAGTTTCTTTTATACATTCAATCACATTATTTAGCTTACAAAGTGAATATTTCAACATGTGAATATTTCTCCCTAGTCCAGTTGATAAAACTGTAAAATATCTTCAACAGATAATACCACATTTCTTTGTCCCATTAATGCTTTGCCTCCCTATTTTTCTTTTGAATGTCCTTCTTCAGATCCTACTCTTTCACACACACTGTATCTGATATTTACATCACCTCTTATTCAACATACCTCTGGAAAATCTAGCCAGTGCAAGAAAAGGAAATACAACATTATACAAACTGAAAAAAAAAAATAACTGTTTCTGTTTGCAGGTGACCTGATTGTCGATGTGAAAAATCTCAAAAATTCTTCAAAAAGAAAAAGAAAAAACCCTCCTAGAACTAGCAAGACTACAGATACAAGACAGGCATTTAAAAAATTGTACTTTTAATAAGTCAGAAATTAACACATAGGCTCTAAAATTAAAAATACAATACCATTTATGATAACTCCAAAAGCAATAAAATACTTAGGTATTAATATAACAAAATATGCAGATCTTGTATGTTGAAAATTACAAAATGCTGATGAAAGAAGTCAAAGATCTAAATCAATGGAGATCCATATCCTGTTCACGGATAGAAAACTCAACATAGTAAAACAGCAAAATGATCAATTCTCTGCAAATTGATAGTACAAGTTTAATGTAATTCATATTAAAATGCCAGCAATGCTTTTTGTAGTTGCTAATGGCATTATTCTAAAATTTATATGAAAAGGCAAAGGAACCAGAATAGTTAAAACATTTTGAAAAACAAGAATACATTGGGAATAATCAGTTTACTATGTTCTATAGCTACAGTAATCAAGGCTGTGTGATATTACTGGAAGAATAGGCAGATGAATGAAACAGAATAGGGAACCCAAAAACAGACCCACATTAAAAAGTCCAACTGATTCTTTTTTTTTAAGTTTTGTTACAGGGCTCATGAGTTCACCAGAGACAGAGAGAGAATGAGAGGGAGGGAAAGTGAGAAAGTGCCTCCTCACCCCCTAGGGGGGATGACCACCCTGCAGTCCCTTCTCCATTCTCCTCTTGGGATTTCGGGCACACACACACATGCCCAGCATGTTTTTCAAGCCACCAGATCTAGGACTGGAACTGTGCAGTTGGTCATGTGGGACCCAGCAGCCTTAACCACCATGCTACCAGCTGGCCCTGTGCCCAACTCATCTTAACAAAAGTATACAGGCAATTCAGTAGAGGAAGGCCTACATTTTCAACAAGTGGTGCTGGAGCAATTAGACATCCATAGATTAAAAATAAAAAATGAGCCTTGACCTAAGCTGCATACCCTATACAAAATGCATTCAAGTGAATCACAGACTTAAATGTAAGAAATAAAACTATAAAACTTTTGAGAAAGTAGGAGAAAATGTCCATGATCTAGGCAAAGAGTTTTTAGACTTGACATCAAAATCATGATCCATAAAAGAAATTATAAATTGCACTTTATCAAAACTAAAAATATTCACCCTGCAAAAGATCCCATGAAGAGGATAAAAAGGCACTGTGCAGGGCCAGCAGATGGCATCGCAGTTGCATCGCTGGATTCCCACTTGGCCAACCACGGTTCAAGGCTGGACGTGGTGGCTTGAAACTCATGCCAGAAGTGTGTGCGTGCGTACTCAAAATCCCAGGAGGAGAATGGAGGAGAAGGGATTGTGGTGTGGCCATCCCTCCTGGGAGGGGTGATGATTTCTTACTGTCCCTCTCACTGTCTCTGTCTCTCTCCAGTGAGTGCATGGCAAAAAATATCTAAAAGAAAAAAAAAACTTAAAAGGACAGTGTACAAACTAGGAGGAAATGCTTATAAACTCTAGAACTGACAAAAGGCTAGTATCTAGAATATATAAAGAACTCTCAAAACTCGATAGTAGGGAACCAGCAGTTAGCGTAATGGCTATGTCGCTGGACTCCCACGTAGTCGACCGCGGTTCGTGTCCCGGACCCAGTGGCTTAAAACTCAGCCAGGCGCGTGCGTGCCCAAGATCCCGAGAGGAGAATGGAGGAGAAGGGATTGCGGCGTGACCATCCCCCCTGGGGGGTGATTTCTCGCTTTCTGTCTCTATGGCTCTCTCTGTCTGGCGAGCACACGTGCCCTATAGCAAAAACCTCTCCAAAAAAAAAAAAAAAAAAGCTCGATAGTAAAAACATAAAATAACCTATTTAGAAAACAGGCAAAAGACGTATCCCTGAAGAGGATATACAAATGACAAATAACCACATACAAAGGTGTTGAACCTTAGCCATTAGGGGAATGAAACTAAAATCGCACTTAGGAGAATTACCAAAATGTGAAATAATTATAATGCCAAGTGCTAGCAAAGAAACAGGGGAATTGGATTACTCATACTTTACTGGTGGAAATGTAAAGAACACAGCTACTCTAGAACACAGTTTGGCAGTTTTCTAAACACCTACACGTAGGGCTGGACGGTGGCATACTAGTAACATGACTGGATCGACATAGAAAAGGTCCTGCAGTCGCTTCCCAGCCCTTCCTGAGAACACCAGCACGTGCACACACACACCCTTGGGACCAGCAGATGGCATAGTGGTTATATCACCGGAATCCCACATAGTCAACCATGGTTTGAATCCCAGACCCAGTGGCTTAAACTTGATTGCCCAAAATCCTAAGAGGAGAATGAAGAAGAAGGGATTGTGGCATGGCCATTCCCCCTGAGGGATGATTTCTCACTTTCTGTCTCTCTGGCAAGCACACATGCCCTATAGCAAAAATCTCTCTCTTAAAACAATTAAATAAATAAATAAAAGGAGTGTACCCTCTACCTCATATTCTTTCTCTCTCACACACATGCATATGAAATAAATACCTAAAACAAATATTAGGTCATTGGGAAAGTCATGTCATGTTTTTCTATGCAAAAATGTGTCATGACTTTCCCAATGACCCAGTACAAACCGATATCCACCATATAATCCAACAACTTCATAGCCGGGCATTTATCTCAGAGAAAGGAAAGTTTATTTTCCCACCAAAACTTCTACACAAAACTGTATAGAAGCTTTATTTGTAACAGCACAAAAATTCAAAGACTTTTGAATGTCTTTAAACACTGTGGTATAGTCATACAATGGTACACGACTAATATTAGTAAAAGGGAATGAACTATTGATAACTACTGATAGCATCCTGATGAATTGTCAAGGAATGATGCTTAGTAAGAAAGCTAAACTCAAAGGATTACCTCCTGTACGATTTCATTTACATAATATTCTCAAAATGACGTGTTTTTTTTTTTTTTTCCCAATAGGGTACATGCGCTCTCCAGAAAGGAGAGAGAGATGCAGAGAGAGGGATTGTGGCAAACCCCCCTCCTCCCGGGGGGGTTTCCATGCTATAATCTCTTCTTCATACCCCTCTTGAGATCTTCATACCCCTCTTGAGATCTTGGACACACACACACACACACACACACACACACACACACACACACCTGGCTTGATTTTCAAGCCACCAGATCCAGGACTTGAACCACAGTCAGCCATGTGGGAATCCAGCCACCTTAACCACCACACCACCAGCAGGCCCCCAAAATGACCAAATTACAGGAGCAGTAATAAGATTTGTGGGGCCAAGGTGACTATAAAAAGGGCTACATGAGGGTTCCTTGTACTGAAAGACATGTTCTGTACTTTGCGTCAATGTCAATCAATATTGTGGTGAAGATAGCGTACTATAGTTTTACAAAAGATGACTGTTGGAGGAAACTGAGTGAAAGGAGCATGAGATCTCTCTGTACTATTTGGAACTGCATATGAATCTAGAATTATCTGAAAATAAAATGTAAAACAAAATTCAGTGGAAACACAGAATACAAGATCATTTATACAATAATTGCAATTATGTGAATATATGGAGAATAGAAGGAATACATAAAACTGAAAACAGCTGTATTTGGAATACAATTATAGAAAATTGAAGTTTCCTAAAATTTAAAATTCTTACTATTTCACTGTCTTCGATGATGTGTCTACAGTATTTAGGACAGTACTACGCTGTTTCAGTATTTCTTACCATCTTGTACAAATACCAGCTTTTGCTGTTTATTACAAGAGGAGCAAAAACTATACCCGACTTAATCTATCAATGAGTCATAAAATTTCTAACCTTCAGTTTTTTTAAGAACAATAACATCTTTCTGGGGCCAGCAGACAGTATAATGGCTATGTCGCTGGACTCTCATGTCGTCGACTGTGGTTCGAGTCCCAGATCCTGTGGCTTAACTCACGCTGGGCTCATGTGCGTGCATATCCAAGATCCCAAGAGGAGAATGGAGAAGAAGGGATTACAGCATGGCCATCCCCCCTTGCAGGGTGATTCCTTGCTTTCTGTCTCTCTGTCTCTGTCTTTCTGGCGAGCGCATGCACCCTATAGCAAAAACTTCTCAAAAATAAAAGGAAGAAGAATAACATCTTTCCTCTCTGCCTCACAGCATTATTAAATGAGGCTCAAAATGGTAAGTTGCTAGCTCTGTCTCCCTGACACAGATGATAGGTTACATAATTCCAGAGCCACATTGGGACCCACGTTCGGTCCTCAGGTCCACCTGGACACTGCACGTGCCCAAGTGCCCCTGTGATCCTGGCTGGCTGGGGGTGAGGTGCAGATCACAATGTGGCGAAACCCTGTTAGGGTCTCTGTCTCACCTTCTTCTCATCTCCTCATTTTCTCTCTAAGGAAATGGATGAATGAACTTTAAAAAACAGAAATGTGGCCATTTGTCCTAAAGCCACTTGAAAGAGGATCTTTAAAGTTTTATTGTGCATTTTACTGTCGAGCCAACAGAAGTTGGGGATAAAGGCAATTCTGTGCAGCAAATCTTGGCGACAACACAACAAATGCTTCTCCAGAAGAGAGTAGTGTCGGAACCAGCAGTTAGTGTAATGGCTATGTCTCTGGACTCCCATTTAGTCAACCGCAGTTTGAGTCCTGGACCCGGAGGCTTAAACTCACGTCAGGCATGTGTGCATGCATGCCCAAGATCCCAAGAGGAGAATGGAGGAGAAGGGATTGCAGCGTGGCCATCCACCCTGGGGGGTGACTTCTCACTTTCTGTCTCTCTGTCTCTCTCTGTCTTACTGGCAAACACACGCCCTATAGCAAAAACCTCTCCAAAAAAAAAAAAAAAAAAAAAAAAAAGGAAGAGAGTAGCGCCTCTGAAAGGAGTAGCCCTGTGGGGTGTCCCTCAGAAATGCATGATAGCAGCAACATGGCAGAGAAGAGGGTGGCATCTGAGTTCCCCCAGGACGTGCCAGGTACAAAGGACAGTATCAATGCCTCTGTAATGGGGGAGTCCTTCCCTTTCATACTAAACGCCAAATGTCACCTGAAACTTCACAGTGTGGGTCCATTCATGCTGCTCACTTTCAGCGCCATTCCTGATGTGCTAAGTTGTCACCTAACGTTTGGCGTTTGAAAATGTTCTTGCAGTTAGTACTTGAAACTCATCATAGCCCTCATGATTTTTAAACTTCATTTGCTGCTTTTGTTTAATAGCTTTAATTGTACTAGGTATTTCTAGACTAAACTGGCAGATATTTTGGTTTCCATTACATATGTACTAATGGCACCGTGCTGAATAACTTGACCCTTCCGGTTCTGTATATACTAACAGATTAATATTATGTGTTCACTTCATTTTGACATCTCAAGCCATAATGTTATGATAGAAAATCATCATCATGATACATTTTGACAAGATGTATTTGGACACAGAAGAATAAGTTAATCAGTACTTTATGTTCTAAACTTGTTAAAATTAAAATTATATTCAGACTATTTTTTTTTAAAAAAAGCACATAAGATGCTTCCAATCTGCAGATCCATTCTAAAACCCGTGCGGTGCACAAATGCAAAGCAGTCTCCATCTTAGACATTCAAGGCACAGAACTTCATTGACTAAAATGGACTGAAGCAAGGAATTCATTAAATTTATCCACAGTTATGGGCTGTTTCAAATCTCCCTCAAAATTCACATGTTGAAGTCTTTATCCTCAGTACCTCAGAATGTGATTGTATTGGGGGGATAGGATTTTTAAAGAGGTAATTAAGGTAAATGAATATTTTCAGGTGGGTCCAAATCCAATATGACTGGTGTCTTTATAAAGAAGGGAGATGAGGGCACAGATATCGAGAGGAAAGACCATGTGAGGACACAGGGAGAAGACAGACTTCTGTGAGGCAAGGAGAGAGGCCTCAGGAGAAACCAATCCTGCCCCACCTTGACCTCAGACTTCTAGCCTCCAGAACTGTAAGAAAATTAATTCTTTGTTTCTGTTACCCAGACTCAGTCTTTCAGAAAACAAACAGAAAAATCACGTCCAACTCCTTCTGTGTGACTTTCACCTCCCTCCAAGGAGGGTCGGCCTCACCCTCCTTGTTCAATCTTCTCCATGAGCCCCTCTACTGTGGGAGCCCATTCCCCAGTTCTCCCACTCAGGGCACACTCACTTCCACCTTCAAGCCTTTGTTCTTGCTTTCCTCCTCTCTACTCTCCATGCCACACTTCACCCCTCTCTGAAGGTTCCCCAGACTACTGAACCTCCCGTCTGTGCCACCTCTCTGTGCCTCAAGACCCTGCGGACCGCCATTTCATTGGCTTCATCGCCCTTCCACTCCCAAGACTCAGGATGCTCCCAAAGGCAGCTTCTACCGTGCACAAAGCCCTTCCCTGATAAGACAAGGAGGTGCTTCTCTCACGGAAAGTGTCTTTTAAAATAAATGAGTAAACAAGGGCCCAAGGGCTTTTTCTTGAAAGTTGAATTAAAGGAGCTGTTTGAAGATGCTTTTTCATTTAAAAATGTACTAGGATGTTAGCTTGAGGCTTTCTTCTGAAAGCAAGAAAAATACAAATTTCTTCTTAAAAGGTGAACATTCTATTTTTATGGATTTAATCTGACCCTCAGGATAGATACTCAATAAAATATATCTGTACTTTCCTCTAAGTTAACCCCAGAGATAAGTGGATGCTGGCCTTCAGCAATGCAGCAGCATGACCTCAGGACAGTAAGGTCAGAGGTCAGTGGTGAAAGGGCAGTCTGCCTACAAAGCAGACTGAAGTGAATTCTAGAGAATTATTTCATAAAGCAGACCATTAGCGTGCAAATTCTCAAAGGACATTCAAAATGTTCATGGAATATGCATATTATGAAAAAACTGTGCATGAATTGCAATTTTTTGCACCAAAATAAACTCCTACTTCAATTCCATTTTCCTGTGAACATTTTTAAATTCCTTTGTACTCCTCTAGTGAAAATACGACAGCTGGAAGTTGATTCAGCACCACAGATACACTGAAACCAAGGACACGCCAAAATAGTTTCAAACTATTTACAAGAAAAAAGATGTAAGAATTGGCATAAAAATATAAAATACTACAGATGCTGATTAAAAGAGGGATGCAGGGAGAAAGTTGGTTCTACAGGGCAGTCATTAAATACTGTGTGAAGGAAATCCACACAGCCAGCCCCGGGGCCTTGAAAATATGCTAGGTATGTGTGTGTGCATGCCCAGGGTCCTATCCAGAAAGAGCCAGAAAGTGGAGGAAAGGGCATCGCAGTGGGACCAGGCCCTGTAGAGGTGGGGCTCTCTCTGGTATGCTCATATACCCTCTGGCATTCAAATCAACATGGATACACCATGGTACAGAGGGTAAGAAACTGTACACACACAGAGTTCAATGTGAGCCCTCCACGAAATCCGTGGCTCTTGTGATCGATACCCTGCTCACTCTCATCTGCTACAAATCTGACAAATCCAAACCAAACTCTCAAAGCAAATATATAGGATTCAAGCATAGTGACTTCAATCTGCCTTACTGCAAGGAACCAAAATCACTGGCGGTTTTCCCCACAGGTCACCTGCTTAATATAGCTCTTGAGCTACAAGCCACCTAACAGTGCCTTGGGTTAAAGGCCTGCAGTGACGGGGAAGTTCATGCTCGCCTGGCATTTCCTTCCCTGTCTTTCCTGAAGAAACCTGCAGCCCCACCCTGGAGTTCTGGAGCCTGCTGCCTTAGCCGAAATGAGCACACGTAAGAGGCTGAGCAGAGATAAGTAAAAGTGATGGGCTTATTCAGGAAGCCGCAGAAAACATCAGTGATAAAACGTAAAAGTCAGTTTTAATTCTGAGAATATGGAAGTCAAAGCTTTTTGATGTCAGATTGAGTGAATAGATTAAAAATGCAATCAGAAAAGGCAAGGACTTGGTAATGACTTAAGCAGACCCTCCCACTTCTTCTGTGACAGCAGCCCAGTGAGTCTGGTAAAAATGCAAATCAGACCATTTGTTCCTCTGCTTAAAACTCTTCAGTGGGGGGGGGGGGGGGACCAGCAGTTAGCATAACGGCTATGTCGCTGGACTCCCATGTAGCCGACCGTGGTTCGAGTCCCAGATCCGGTGGCCTGGACTCACGCCGGGTGTGTGTGCGCGCGTGCCCAGGATACCAAGAGAAGAATAGAGGAGAAGGGATTGCGGTGTGACCATCCCCCCTGGGGGGGTTGATTTCTCGCTTTCTATCTCTCTGTCTCTGTCTGGCGAGTGCACGCGCCCTATAGCAAAAACCTCTCAAAACAAAACAAAAAAACCTCTTCAGTGCGCTCTTCAAATAAAATCCAGACCTCTCACCATGGCTTCGAGACCTTACACCTCTCTTCCTCCAGCTCGCTGTCCTCTAAGCGTACAGCTCCCACAATGCATCACGTTCCTGCTGGCCTCTGAGCCCCCGTGCAGGCTGTTCCCCGCATCTGCAGTGTGCTTCCCCAGCTGGCATCCTTCACCTCTCGACTTAGCTGTTCCTTCTTCACAGAGGCCTCGCCTGACCATCCCACCCAGGAAGCACCTTCCTGTGTTAGTCCTACCCCCACACCTGTGTATCTCTCCGGACCACTAAAGACGATTGGTGGAGCTACTTACCCACGTCCCATCCTGCAGCCACCAGTCAGCTCAGGGCAGAGATCCGGCCTACCCCTACTCACTGACAGATTCCTGTCCAGAGACACCTGCCCATGGGTTGCTCAAGCTCCACACATCTCTTGAGGCAGGCACTGAGAAGTCCTTTGTTCCAGACTGTCTCTGGATGTTTATATGAGAAACAGGGTTGGAAGACAGAGAATGTCTCTTTCCAGAGAAGTCAGATTGGCATATTGTCCAGTGTCATGAATATCATAAACATTTATGTTTCATGTCACCCAGTTTGTGATATTTTGTTATAGCAGCCCTGGGAAACTAATATACATATTATAGATAATACGTATTATCAGCATATCTAATATAGGTGATATATACTTATTATCTATATCATATACAATATATGTATATACACATTTGATATATAATACTGTCAATATACACATACGATATATAATACTGCCAATATACATCTACGATATGTAATATACATTTATGATATATAATACTGCAAATATACATCTATGATAAGTAATACTGCCAATATACATTTACTATATATAACACTGCAAATATAAACATATAAAATACTGCATACAACAGCACCAGAGAAAATTGCAAGCTTCATGAAATCGCACAAAATGAAAAATGAAAAACTCCCTCCCTTCTCAATCCCCACCCCCAAATTAAATGACTATTAATAATATCCCTCCACTGCTTTTTAAGCTTATTTATGTCCTGAGAGACAGACAGACAGACAGGGACAGGTGCCCCTAACAGGGTCCCCATGCAGCGACCCACCCCTAGTCTCAGCTGACCAGGAACATAGGCAGACCCTCAATGTCCAATGTACTCAGAAAAGTCCCTGGAGGTGAGACCAGGAGCCCTCACATGTGAGTCCCACTGAGCCTCCGCTGTGCCATAGTGTGGCCCCAACTTTGTGTTGTTTTAAGTCATTGAATTTGTGGTGATTTGTTATGGCAGTCGTAGGAAACTGATACAATGTGTGTGAGAATGACAGGGGAAATTGTTCCATTTCTCCACTCATCTCCCCAGCACTCAGCCTACAGAAACAGAGAGCTGAGGTGTTTTGTTTTACTTTTACTTTTATTTTTATTTTTTTAAATAGAAATTTTTTGCTACAGGGCACATGCACTCACTGGAGAGACAGAGAGAGACAGAAAGTGAGAAATCACTGCCCGGGAAGATGGCCACACCACAATCCCCTCTCCTCCCTTCTCCTCTCAGGATCTTGGACACGCATACACACGTGCCTAGCATGAGTTTTATGTCCCTGGGTCCGGGACTTAAACTGCAATCAACGATGTGGGAGTCCAGCAATGTAACCATTACCGTATTTGCTGTCCCCCACAAGGTGCTTTTCTTAAGAAGGCAGAGCTGGGCCAGCAGGTGGCATGGTGGTTAAGATACTAGATTACCACATGGCTGATTAAGGTTTGAGTCCTGGACCTGGTGGCTTAAAATCACAGCAAATAAGCAAGTAATTAAAAAAAGAAGAAGAAAAAGAAGAAGGCAGAACCACAGAGGAACCCTAGGAGAGACGCTGAAGCAACAGTTGCTAGAGCCTAAGAGGAAATGTGATGGGGTGGAGATAAATAACTGTGTAATTTAAAAAGAATCAACAGCTGAGGGAAAGAAAGAAAGTAAGAAACTGGATTTTTTCAAAATAAATTTTAGCACATAACCAACACCAGCAGGCTCTCCTCTACCTCTCCAGGACAATTTCTGTCAAATTAATATTTGCCTAAGTTTTATGGCATTGAAACTAGGAAATGGCACAAAATGCTGATTCTGTGTCACAGTGAGTTCAAGGTTGGCCCGGGGTTTCCACGTGTGCCCGTGAGGGTGTGAGCCCATCCAGGATTAAATGATCCCTTTAGGACCAAGCCCAGCATGTCCCTCAGCTGTTGGTCCACCAGAAGGTTTCAGGCCCGGAAGTGTAGAGACCCTCCCAGGATGAACCATGGTGGTCCGCAGAGAGAAACTGCAGAACAAATCTGAAGAAATGTCCAACTCCTGCTGAGGCTTTTGGGATAGCACACAGGCAGAAGCTATACTGTGGAAACTTAGAGTGCAGTCTACAAAATTCCTTTGTGAAATCCCAGATCGGAAGGAAGTTGGTGTTGACCTATGTCCCAGTGGTGTCTTCATTTTCTGGGAAATGGGAATTTTTTCCTAGGAGAAAGGAAGTACATGGAGGTTGGCTAGTGCAGGTTCCCCACGCTGTGTCCTGGCCCACCCACAGAAGGCTCTGGCTGGCTGTGGAGCAAACATGGAGCCAAGACTGAGGCTATGAGCTTTAGGGCCTAGAGACTTTTGTAGGGAATGCAGGACCAGAGACCATGAAAGAAGCCATAGGAATGTTGTTGGGATGTTTGGTAGGTTGGAAATGATGGTCACAACATTTTGCAGCATCTCCCACCATGAGGTGATCTCTATTCTCTGTCTCTTGAATCCAAGCTGGCCTCAGTATTTGCTTTAGTCAATTAAATGTAGAAGTGATGCTTTATAAAACTTTCAGAGCTTAAGAGGCTCACAGTTTCCACTTCTTTTTACCCAATCACCATGTACAGAAGTTGAGGAGAGACAAGTCACATGGAAAGAAAGATTGTAAAGGATGCGAGCTCATGAGCAGGGGGGAGTTACAGGAAAGAGACAAGATATCCCAGCAACAGCCATACCCAGGATCCATCATTTGAGGGGGGTCAAACTATATCCCTCAACTTGGCAGATTCCAGCTGATGCTACATGGAGCACAGAAGAACTGTATCCATTGATCCCTCCCCAATTCCCGCAGCAATAAATCACAAGCAATCAAATCACTGTTCTTAACCACAGAGTTCTGGGTGGAATCACAAGCAATAAAATAGTTGTTCTTAACCACAGAGTTCTGGGTGCTTTGTTACACAGCAATGGATTGCTGATACAGGGTGAGAAGACAAGGAAATGAAACCATACCTCAATTAAGTAAAAAGTTTTCAGAGCCCAATATTGGAAATTGTACAGGAAGTCAGACTAGATAACTGGGCCATCTGACTCTGCATTTCAATTTCACCAAAAAAAAAAAAAAAAAGCAAAATCTGACACCAAATTCTTGAAGGATAATTTTAAAGATGAAATGGGGCTTATGGATTTTACAAGGTATATCAAACAGAAAGCTTCCTAGAATCCTCTTTAGAATCCTTCTCAAATAATTTTCACTAACTGTAACTGCCAAAGTCAATCTCTCCTCTTCTCCTTTACGTATACACACACACACACTCATGTACACACATATCACACATACAGGCACATGTATATGCCCACATGCACACACATGCACACATGCACAATGCTTATCATGCATGCTATGTGTACACACACATACAAAATACAGCACACATGCACACATTTCCCTACCTCTCTGCCACACCACTCTCCCTGTACCTCCTCCTGTGTCACTCACTGGTTACCATCTCCACGGCAGGGACCCTCCCTGTATTCCAAAACCCCCTGGGCAGCATAACCACTTCTTCTCGGACTCTCTTTCATTTATGAGAGCAGCTACTTAGCATTCTGAGTCAATTCTCCATTTCATGACACACTCAAGCCACCATGGCCACCGTCTCTAAGACAAATTCCATGTATTTTCACATCTTTGCTTCCTTTTCTACAGATTCTACAATCCAGCACCAGGGCGTCCTTTCCATTCCAGCTCCAATGTCACGTGCCCACAGCCTCTTTCCACTCTCCACTTGCGCCCCCCGCATAAACACACCAGCTGGATCAACGGCTATCTCTGTCGACCCTTGTGTTACCCTCCTATCTTGTTCTACACAAGTCTGGTTGCCTCTCTAGTTTATAATCTGCTCAAATCAAGTGTTGTGTCTCATTAATCTTTGTAACCACCACGGGCTCTAACTCGGCACTGTGCACATGGCAGGCATTGAATAGATGTTTGTCAGAATGAATGTAATTTAAACTAGGTCATTAATTCAGGTCTGTTCTGGGTAAAAACTCACACTAGCTGAGATAAGCTGGAGAAATTTGCACACTGAGTCAGTCCAAACTGAAAATAACATTAAATAATAACTAATTTTATATTTCAAAACCAGAAGGATAATGAATTTCATTTGGAATAGGTGTGACCTTTTTCCTCTATTTTCCCAATTTTCATAAATAAATGTGTGCTCATTTTATAATAAAAATTAACATTTAAATGAGTAAATTAGAAAACACAAATCATATTCCCACTTATGACATTATGTTCACTGGGTGATTTTTTTTTCCTAAAAATGCTATTAAGACAGATATACTTGTTTCTACAGCCTGAGGGGGAAAAAAAGAAATCATTCACCAGTTTCCTGACACGATCAGCAAATTATTACACCAAAGAGAGGAAAATGACATTTGGTCCAGCTCTCTACAGACAGAAGTCAAGCATCTAAAAGCCAATCAACTCATGTGACCAGCTGGCTAGCTCTCCTGCCTGCAGCTGATCCCCAGGATTTAATCTCAGTCCCACATTTAGAGATGAAATTCTCCCATCACATCCTATCCAGTTGATTTGTCAAATGGCTCTCATTTTATTCTCCAAAGTCTTTAAGAAGTTAAACTTCCAGAAACATCTCTATTTTAATTTTGAGAGACTTCACCCTGATTTTCCCATGAGAATCTAAAGTTGTCTTTAAATTAAAATATGATCTAACTGCTCAATGGAGCATAAGAATCCTTCACCTGGTCCAGTCCGCCTTATTTGCTTCGTTTCCAGGTGCTCCTGGGACCCATGTTTCCCCGTTTAGTCCATAGAGCATTCATATCAGAATCACCTAGGCACTCATTGAAGTGCAGCCCCCTGCATCCATAATACTGATCCCTAATTGTAAACGAGCTCCCCAGCTGATGTTCCAGGCCGCAAACACTTGAGTAACGCTTTAGAACCCAAGGCGTTCTCCCTCTCTCTGACACAGCATGTCAGCACGCACCCTCTGTCTGAAACACCCCACTTTCTTCTTTGCTAATGTCTACTTATTTTCTAGACCTCAATCCCATGTCACCTGGCCCCTGAAGCCTTCACTAGCACTCTTAGTACATTTTCTGCTGCTATAACAGACCACCACACGTGGGGTAAATTATAAATAGAAACGTATTTGACTTACGGTTCCGGAAGTTGGTGAAAGCCCAAGAATATGGCACAGGTATCCCGTGAGGATCATCCCTATGGCAGACAGCAAGGGGCAGAAGTGGGTGCCAAAGACAGGGAGGACCGCTTTCATAACAAGCCCACTCACTGATAACCATCCCACTCCCAAGGTATTGGCATTAATACATTCGTGAGGGTGGAGCCTTCATGACCTAATCACCTCTTAAAGGTCCCACCTCCCAGTGCCACTACCTTGGCAATTAAATTTCAACAGGAGTTTTAGCAGAGACATTCAAATCATTGTACCCTCCTCGGTAAAATGCATTCTTTCCCCCACTGATATCCACATTTATCACTTTGTTGTAGTTAAATACTTGTCTGACCTTGGCTGGACAAAGGTTCTTAAGAATAGAGAACTGCCAGCACAGGGCCTGGTGGAGGTGAGTACATTACAGGAGAGATAAAAGGAGAGCTAAGTTAGGGTCAGGTCAGGAGAATTGGGAAGGACAAGTTAAAGAATATCACATGGGTGGTCCAGCCACCAGTATAATGGTTAAAGAGGCCGAATCCCACATGACTGACTGCACAGTTTGAGTCCCCAACCTGGTGACTTGATAAGCACACCATGCATGCAAGTATGCATGCATGCCCAAAATCTCGAGAGGAGAGTGGAGGAGAAGGGACTGTGGCATGGTCATACCCCCTGAGGCATGCTTTCTCTCACTCTCACTTTCTCTCTCTCCCTGTCTGGCAAGCACACTCATCCTGCAGCAAAATAAAATAGAATATATAAAATAAAATAAAAATAGAAGTATCACATGGGTGGGCCAGCTGGTAGTGCAGTAGTTAAAGTGGCTAGTTTCCTTATGTTTGACTGCTTGAGTCCTGGACCCAGCAGCTTGAAAAACACACCAGGCATGAGTGCATGCATGCCCAGAATCCCAAAAGGAAGGCAAGATGGAGGAAAAGGGATTGCAGCATAACCATGCCTTATGGGGGAGCGCTTTCTCTCTCTCTAATTCTCTCTCTCTCTTTCTCTAACAAATTCAAGAAAGAAAAAGAAAGAGCATTACCTGGGATAAACGTGTTCTAGAATGGCAGCACAATGTGCTGACAACACCACAAACTCTCACACCCATGGACAGTGCTAAAACCTTGTCCTCAGTGCATGAACCCAAGTAAGACTCTGAATCTCCATTTCCTCATCTGAAAACAAGGGTGGCACCACCTGCTGCCTAGCTAAGGTTGCCAGAAAAAATGCAGAATACCCCCATTCCATTCGAATTTCCAGCGAAGAACTCTTTTCTTCAGGATGTCCAATGCAGTATTTGGGTCATACTGTTAGTTTACATTTTTATTATTTATATAAAATTCAAGTGTAATGGTACATTCTATGTTATTTGCTATTGGCAACCCTGCATAGGGGTGTTGGAAGGATTAAAGAAAATGGTGACAGGAGCCTGTTAGTTGGATGTATACAGTAGGCACTTAGTGGTAGAACTGATTAAATAACAGGAAACCATTAACATTACTTGAACCAGAACACGACAGACCATCTATCTCAGAGTTTCTAAATTTAACTCTGGTCAAAAATAATTGAGATTTCTTTATGTGTCTGCGAGTAGAAAGTTGAATACATTTAAGATATATCACGTAAGTAGCTTTCAATTATAGCTTTATCTTTTCCAGGTTCTACCCCAGCAACTCTATAATCTAGCATTTTTGAAGTGTGTAAAGACTGAGCATAATGAATGAGGATAATCATTCTTTCCCAGAATGCCTTGGCTCTGATGATATAGTGTGTCAGACGTATGGTCTGACTTGAATGACAATTGACTAACGCAGTTTCCGCTCAATTAACTTGCAGCCCTCAGGAGCTGAGCCAGGATTCTGGGCTGCAGTCTCCTGGCAATCCCCCTCCCATCAGCAGACCCAAACCTCAACCAAAGACTTCCCTCAAAGAATGCAATACATTTTTCCTTTCAAGGATGACCCCTGAGAACAAATGAAAAATTAGCAAATTAACAGAGAAATCCTGTAAAACACAGATGTGGCAGACTCTGGCAGGCCAGTTATGCCCCCAATTTTTCCTCTACTCTTTCCCAGATATGGGGTGGACAGCTAGAGACAACATCTCTGTTTCTTTCACAGCTGGAAGTGCCTATGGGACTTAGCTCAAACCCATGTGTTGTAGTTGAAAGTGACATGTGCAACTCTCTTGCTAGATGTGGAAGACGGCCCCTGCTGATCTGGGCTCCTCGGTGAGGTCAGGATGCAGAGTCTACCTAACCACCCCGGGCCCAAACATGAGAGAAGAATGAACTTTAGGTTCATGTAACTACTAAATGCTGTCAGGTTGCTTTGTGGCATCAGTCTAGTATATAGATAGCTGTTTCCTCAGATCAGTTGTGCTTAGAATGAAATCCAAACACCTCCTTGGCTAAGGTCAATAGGACCATTATGACCTGAATTGTGTCCCACCTCCAAATGCTAAAGCCCTAATCCCCAGTACCTCAGAATGTGACTATATTTAGGAATAAAGTGGGCCAACTGGTGATGTGGTAGTTAAGGAACAAGTGGATCCCACTTGTCTGACTACACCAGTTCAAGTCCCTGACCCAGTGGCTTAGAAAAACAAACCAGGCCTGAGTATGCATGCCCAAAATCCCAAAACAAGGAAGGTGGAACAGAGAGATTGCAGTGCGATCATTCCCCACCATTCTCTCCATTCTCTCTCTCTTTGTCTCTCTCCAGCTAATTCTGGTGAATTAAAAATGAAATAGAGTATTTAAATAGATGAGCAAATTAAAATGAGGCCATGAAGGTGCCCTAATCCAATACGACTGGTGTCTTCATAAGGAGAGAAGATTAGGACAAAACACACACAGAGGGAAGATCTCATGAAGACAGGAAGAAGGAAGTACCCACAGCCAAGGAGACAGGCCTCAGAAGAAACCAACCCTGCTGACGCATGGATCTTGGACTTTCGGTTTCCAGAACTGTGAGAAAGTCAATGTCTGTTGTTTATCCCACCTGGTCGGTGTTTTGAAACACCCTGGTAATGTTCTGCTTTGGAAGCCCTGGTAGATGAATACATAGACCTTGCATGATCTGGCTCCTCCCCTGCCTGTTCAGGTGATACCCCTTCTGTTTTGTATCTGCTCCTCCTCAGAAAGGTCTGAACTGGTCAAGGCTCTAAATTGTCTCACCCCCTGTAATCTCTTACCCCTCTATTTATCCTGTATTTCTTCCCCCTCTATTTATTCCTTCTCGGCATTGATCACACTTTGTCGTTGTATTATTTATTCCTGTACTTGTTCATTGGCTCTCTGTGTCATCATACTGGCCTCCAGGCATAATGCAGTGTTTTCTCTCTCATTCCCATCATATCCACAGCACACAGCACAACGTCTGACTCACAGATCCACTAGACAAGTGTCAAAATAATGAATTACCAATGATTTAGATTCAAATATGTACAAATACATCTGGAGAACGCTAATGGCTAAACCAAAGAAAACGTTCAGAGAAGTGGAGAGGTTCAGGGCCAGACACAGGTGCCAATCCTAAAGTAGAGATTTGTGATGGTTAATCTTGTGTGTTAACTGCGCCACAGGGCACCCAGATATTTATACAAGCATTATTTTGGACATGTCCAGGTGTTTCTGGATGAGATTAGCATTGGAATCTGTAGAAAGAGAACCAGTTTGCCCTTCCCAGCTTCGGGCACCATCTAACCCATCAGTCCCTAACCTTTTTGGCACCAGGGACTGGTTTCATAGAAGACAATTTTTCAACAGGCTGCAGGGTGGGGCACGATATGGTTTATGAGAACACACAACCTAGGTCCCTCACATGTGCAGTTTGCAGTAGGGTTCGTAATCCTACAAGAATCTAATGCTGTCACTGATCTGACAGGAGGCAGCGCTCAGGCAGTAATGCGAATGATGGGGAGCGGCTGCAAATACAAATGAAGCTTCACTTGCTCACCTGCCAGTCAACCCTGTCTATGTGGCCTGGTTCCTAACAAGGCAGAGATAGCTACTGGTCCATGGCCTGGGGGTTGAGAACCCCGATCTAACCACTGAAGGGGTCTAGATTCTCACTTTCCTTCTTTTTCTGTCTCTCTGATGAGTACACAAGCCACATAGCAAATTTTTAGAAATTTTAAATAAATAAAAAGATGAAACAGAAAACTGAGCCAAACAGTAACACTGTAAGCCACAGTGCAATGGGATGGGAGCCCAGGATGGCCTTTGGGAACTCCCAGGAAGACCTGAAGGGAAGGGAGCTTCTGAAGGGGAAGCAAATGGGCAGGGTGAGTGAGGCAGGGGCATTAAAGCTAATGAGCCTGCCTGGATATTCAATGGCTGCTGAGATTCTGTATATATGTATGTTGTGAGTAAATATGGTGAAGTAAAAGTTAACAGTCACTTTAATACACGCCAGTAAAGTTTATAGCACATGATCATAAAGAATAAAAGCATAAAGCTGGAAGCCTTGGAGGAGAAAAAAATACAGAGAGATGAAACATTCTCTGGGAATCTTCTACAGAGTATCCTGATGGAAAACTATGCATTCACTTTTAAGTGATGATAACACACACTACCTGCATCACATCACAGGTGACATTGTGCTGATGGCAAGCATTTTGAACAGTTGTACTCATCAGTTAATACTGGCACCCACTATAGTCAAGATATCCTGGGACCAGCAGTTGGCGTAATGGCTATGTCGCTGGACTTCCATGTAGTTGACCACGGTTCGAGTCCCAGACTCGGTGGCTTAAACTCACGCCAGGCACTGTGCATGCATGCCCAAGATCCCAAGAGGAGAATGAAGGAGAAGGGATTGCAGTGTGGCCATCCCCCCTGGGGGTGATTTCTCGCTTTCTGTCTCTCTGTCTCTCTCTGTCTTTCTGGTGAGCATATATGCCCTATAGCAAAAACCTCTCCAAAAAAAAAAAAAATCTTTTTGTTTGTTTGTTTTTTTCTATAGGGCATATGCACTCGCCAGAGAGAGAGACAGAAAAAGGGAAAGTGAGAAATTGCCTCCCCTCCCCCAGCGGTGATGGCCACGCTGCAATCCCTTCTTTTCCATTCTCCTCTCAGGATTTTGGGCATGCATGCACAGGAAATCATACCCAGTGTGATTTTCAAGCCACCAGGTCCGGGACTCAAACTGGGTAGCTGGCCATTTGGGATGGAGCACCTTAAGCTCCACACCACCTGCTGGCCTGTCAAGATATTTGTTAATGCTATAAATGTTGTATGCATTTAAATTGCATACAGTTATTACTAGGACAATCTGTGTAAACCATGAGATTGACATTTAGTTTGATCCTCACACAAAACCTGTTTGCTCAGTTGGTCTCAATTTAGAGACAAAGCAATAGAAACTCAGGAAGATGAATGTTTACCCAAAGCCACCAAGGTAATCAGAGAATATGGATGAAACTAAAACTACCTAACTCCAGAGCTCATTCCCCTCCTCCACGTGGCCTCCCCAAAGATCATTTCTCTTCCTCTTCCGTGACCAGACAGAGAAAACTGCTTTCAAAGGGCTTGTGCAATTAGGTAGGCTCACTGGGATAATGTCCCTATTTTATAAAGTTAGCCAATTTGAGACTTAATAACATTTGTAAAATCCCTTCACACAGTACATGGTCTGTTGAGTAACTGGAAGTAGGTGTGTATATTTGGGAGGCTGCTTAGCATTCTGCCCACCACCGGGACCAGCAGATAGTGTAATGGTTACATCGCTGGATTCCCACATAGTCGACTGTGGTTTGAGTCCCAGACCCGGCAACTTGAAACACACCAGGCACATGTGCACGTGTACCCAGGATCCCAAGAAGAGAGTGGAGGAGAAGGGATTGTGGTGTGGCCATCCCCCCAGGGGGTAATTTATCTCTTTCTCTGGTAAGAACGCACCCTATAGCAAAACTCTATCAAAAATAAATAAATAAATAAGAATTCTGTCCACCACAGGGGGCTGTTTGGTATTTTGTGGCTTAGGTGTTTGTGCGTTGATAGCGGAGGGGTCTGGTATTTAATCTCAATCCATCACAATCACAGAGTGGCCCTGTCCGATGACGCTGCGTGAAATGTGCACGTTCAACCAAACACCCAGTCCGCACAGATTGTACCAGGTCAGCTCCTGGATGCCAGAGGCTGCTTTCCTATTTCTCACAGGGAAGATGCTGGTGATATCCCATAAAATTGCGCAGAGGCATGAAGAGCAGTTTCCAGGAGAGAGAACCCGAGTAGCTAGAGGATACATGGAAGGATGCTCAGAGTCTCCAGCCAGGAGGAAAGTATGAAGTCAAATGAGATGCACTCACACCCATCCAGCCACAAAACACTGGCACCCCGACAAAGCAAAAGTTGGCAAAGATGAAGAGAAACAGGAAATACCATGCTGCACCTAGGAATGGAAGTCGTTATGACTTTGGAGAGTGATTTGACAACATCCAGGACAGAGTAAAATGTGCATACTCTGATCTGCCAGTTTAAACCCACATATGTGCTAAAAAGTTCTTACATATGTGCACAAAAAGACATGTACAAGGATATCAGTTGTACATAACAGAAACAAAGTATGCCCCCCCAAATGGAAACGACTTCATGTCCCTCCATAAAAGAATAGAGAAATAAATTGTGTTATAGTCAGACATCAGAATACCATATGGCATTTAAAAATGAGAAAACTAGAGCCACTTCCACCAGTCTTGAATAAATCTCATAAACAACACAGAGCAAAAAAAAAAAAAAAAAAATCAAGATGCAATGGGACATTTACAACAAGATACCATTGCTATAAACTTTGAAAATGAGCAGAACTACGCTTTCTAATTTTTATGGATACATAGCATATGTAGCAAAAAACAGAAAATCGTGGACGGAAATGATAAAGGCTGAATTCATGAGTTATGATCCCCTCTGGGAAAAGAGGGAGGCAGAGGAAAAGATTTGAGAACGTACACAGGAGGCCTCAATTGTATCTGTAATGTGTAATTTCTTTTAAAGAATTCTCAGGCAAATATGGTTTAATATCAAGATGTGACAAAGCTGGATAATGGGTATGTGGGTTTTTAGTACATTCTTCTTTTTTGGGTCTGTATGTTTGCAACAACAAAGTGGCTCATTGATTTGAGTGGGAGGAGACAAGTTCATTTTTCTAAGCAGGGATAATAAAAATATCAGTGAGGGAACCAGGAGGATTGGATTAAAGCTACAGAATTGAGGAGACAGGGAAGAGAGACAGTAAAAGGATCTGAAATGTTTTCAGGACCTCCTTCAAGAAAATCTTCCCAGACCCAACCCTAACCCAATTCTGATCTCCCATAACACTCTGCATAGTGACCTATCGTTACACTTACCATGTCAATAGAAAATCTCTACTTTCAGTCCTCATAACATCATCCCATCATTTTATATTTATGATATATTTTATACATATGAATATATATATATATATATATATATATATATATACATAGCAATAAAATTGCTGCAAAAAATATTTATTGAAGAATGGGCAGGTGTCCGGATGATGTCCAGGTTATTATACACTTGCAATACTGTGTGAATGCTTACAAATTAAAAAAAAAATCTCAAAACAAAAGAACAGTTTTATAAAAGCAATGATCTTTTCTCTGTTGTATGTGTCTGTCTACCTATCCCAAAATGAAACTTCCTTGAAAGCAGGGATCACAACTCATCCAGATCACTTCCTATCCCAGCCCAGTCCTGCCGTGAATCAGAGGACAACAGGTGTTTGATGAATGAATAATGGGTCATTCACAAGAAAAGTTTAAGAAGTGAGGACAACGTGATCCCGCAGAAGGGAAGGACTAGGCATCAGAGTGTCTCACTAGGGTTTGCTGCCATGAAACTCAAATGTGCTGTAAGACGGGGAAAAAGAATGGCTGTGAATTAAAGGTGTGAAACAAACAAACAAACAAGGGTGTCTCGCTGGGCCAAGTGGCTTGCGTAGACTAATGAGCCTTAAAATGGGATGCAATCTTTTTTTTTTTAATGTTTTTTTCTATAGGGTGCTTGTGCTGGCTGGAGAAAGACAGAGAGGGAAAGTGAAAAAGCAACCCCCCACACAAGGGAACAGCCACATCACAATCCTTTCTCTTCCATTCTCTCAAGATTTTAGACACACACTCACATGCATCTGGTGTGATTTTTCAAGCTGCCAAGTCCAGGACTTGAACTGCACTCAGCTATGTGGGAATTCAACATCTTAAACACCTCGCCACCTCCTGGCGCCAGGATGCGATCTAATGACACCTATCCTAGTGTTACCTCCAGGGTCTTTCCAATAACATCCCCAATAAACTTCCATCCATCCATTGACTACGTTAGCTTCTCCGATGGTGGGGGTGGAGGGCGCGTGGTTATTCTACCTTTGGATGGCTCTGATGAAAGTTTCTTTTTGACAAGGTGAAGTCTGGTACTCTCTACCCAGATTCTACTTCCTAAGACCATTAAGCGAAAGATAAATTTCTTTGGAAACTTCTCTCTGGTCCCCCACTGTAAATCCTTATCCTGTCCAGTTTAATAAAACAGCTCAGGTCACTCTGTTATGTCTATGGAGAGAATGAAGACCATTCTCAGCGATCAGACAGTCGATATCCCAGAAAATGTTGACATCACTCTGAAGGGACGACAGTTACTGTGAAGTGCCCCAGAGGAACCCTGCAGAAGGACTCTAGTCACATCAAGGCAGAGCTCAGTCTCTGTGGAAAAAAAAAAAAAGAGGCTCCGGTCTGACAAATGGTGGGGAAACAGAAAGGAAGTGTCTACCATCCACACTATCTGTAGTCATGTAAGGAGCGTGATCAAAGGTGTGAGCTTCTGCTACAAGACGAGGTCTGTATGAGCTCGCTTCCCCATCAGGAGAATGGGTCTTATTGAAATCCAAAATTTCTTGGGTGAAAAATATATCCGGAGGGTTTGAATGAGACCAGGTGTTGCTTGTTCAGTATCTCAAGCCCATGACATTGATGGTTCAAGCCAATGACATTGAACTTGTTTCAAATTTGCCTGCTTTGATACGGCGAGCCACAGCAGTTAAAAATAAGGATATGAGAAAATGATCGAACGGTATCTATGTCTCTGAAAAGAGAACAGTTCAGCAGGCTGATAGGTAAGATCTAAGAGTTCGTTAGCTACAGAAACAACGATTCGGATGATTTCTAAGATCATTATATGATATTTTAAAGATAGCAATAAAAGACAACCATTGATTTGAAAATCAAAACAAGACAAAAACAACTCAGGTCCCAAGCATGTGGAGGGGTCTCAGGAACCCTTGAGACACGCTGGGCATGGTGATGTAAACCAACATGGGAGGGGACAGAGGGCTGGGCCTTCTGCTGAGGCTGAAGCCCTCTCTCCACCTTGACCTACTTTCTGCCCAAGGCTGTTCTGTCACGGTCCTGAGGTCAAAGAAGAGAAGATAAATAAAAGAGGAACAAAGTAGGATTGGGCTAACTGGTTTTCTGACAATTATAATCCTTCATTTTTTTTTTTAAACTTTGCCAGAGGGTGCATGTACTCACTGGAGAGAGAGAGCAAGCCAGAGAGGAAAAGTGAGAAAGCATCCCCCATGGGGAATGGTCATACCACAATCACTTCTACTCCATTTTTTTCCCTCTCAAGATTTTGGGCATGCACACACATGTGCCCAGAGTGTGTCTTAAGTTGCCAGGTCTGGGATTTGAACTGCACAGTCATGTGAGATCCAGTTACTTTAACCACCATGCTATAGGCTGGTCCCAACTGTAATTCTCTGAGTTTCCAGATCTTTTTCTAAGTGCTTTCATTTGATCTTCACAACAACCCTATGAAGCTAAAGTACTACTATCATTTTTGAAGGGATGAGCAGACAGCCACAGAGGAGTTGCAAGGTTTGCCAAAGTGCACTGTCAAGATTGGATGCTCGAGGTCTGGACTCTGACCCGCTACACCATGTGGCCTTCCTACAGACCCCCATGTCCAGAACAAGATGTACACAGTCTACCCCTGCCTCATTACTGGAAGGCAGGACCTCGTCAGAATGATGGGGCAGGAGCCCCAGACTAGGTGTGAACCACACACTCAGCTACACTAGGCCTGTTGACAAGAAACCAAGTCAAAGCCAGTAGGACGTGGATAAGGGCAAGGCCATTACCAGAGGGAGGATGTGGGCGCAGGCCCACACTCTAGACTGGTTGCATTTATGCTTATCAGCACCTGAAGCACACACAGGGCATGTGTGTGTGAGTTCTTACACAACGTGATCACAATAAAGGGTAGCGGTGCCTTAGACACCCCTGATGTTACACCTGACTAGGGAGACGGAGCTAGATGACGTGGCAGCTGATCCCCTGAGTGCAGGGGCAACAGTGCTGTGGCCACTGAAATCCAGACATGCTCCCCTGAATTCCCCCCCTGCTCACTGAAAGCTGCCTCAGACCCTTCGATCCACTCTTCACGCCTCAGCCCAGGGCTTTGTCGGCCTGCAGGTGCTGATCAGTTCCATCAGCCTAAGTAAATTCAGTCGTCATTTCACAGCCCCAATGTAGTGACGGCAGGCCGGACAAGGAACCGCACAGACCCTTGGAAAAAGTCAACCTTTTTTTCTATTGCTTATTTTTCTCTTTAATACCATCCGCAGAGACATGGTACAGTGAAAAGGTATGACTGTCCGAAATGAGGATTTTTCTCTCTACTGAACTGTTCTCTGAATTTCCAAGATAGAATCATATCTGAGCAGCAATGCCATATCGCTCACCCAGTAACTCCTTCTCGGGATTTGCTTCCCTGAAAGCACCTCGCTCAACCATGGCCCAGCTTAATCTCGAGGGCAAAGATAACCCACACGGTGACAGCCTCCCCCACTCTGGGGGTCCTGTGCAGTGGGAGGATCTGGGCTGTGGACAGAGGAAAATGAATGATGACTTACCTTTGCTCTTTTCTGGCACACGCGTCTCAAAACAAGATTTGCTCCTGCAGAAAAAATAGGGAAGGCGTATTCGTGTGTGTCCAAGTAACCATTTCCACAGAGAGACTTCCTATCACTCCCCAACCAATGGGCATCAGACAGCATTCAGAAAAAAACAAAAATAAGGAGAGACAAACACAAGAAAAAGAGGCCAAAAGAAGAGAGACATTCAAGAAAGTAAATTATATGAACAGCAGCAGCAAAGAGCTGGGAGGAGAAAGGAGAGAAGAATAAATGACAGAAAAAACATGGGAGGAAAGAGAGCCATACAGACACAGGGAGAGCCAGCCAAAGACTGAGAATAGAGACAATGGACACGCAAAACCCAATTCACAAAACGGGCACTGGCAGAAGTCCTTTGTGTTAAAATAATCCAATGAGTCAAATTTCTTGGTGACAAGTATGGGGCTCACTGAGAGATCATCTCTTCTTAAAATAAGCTGTATTGTGCATACTTGTGACTTACCGCACAATGCTCTGGGGTGCCTATAGATTATACAACGGTCACTACAGTGAGACGGATTAACATAGCCATTATCTCACTTAGTTTTGTGATGAGGGGAGCTAAAATCAGCCCAGCTCTGTGGCCTGGTGGTTAAGGCAGCCCGATCCCACATGGTTAAATGTGTGGTTTGAGTCCCAGACCTGGCAACTTGAAAAACATACCAGGCATGTATACATACGTGCCCAAAATCCTGAAAAAAGGGAGAGATGGAGAAGGGATAGTGGCATGACTATTCTCCGTCTCTTTGTCTCTGCATCTCTCTGGTGAGCACACACCCCCTCTAACACAAAGAGAAAGAGGCACTAAAATCTACAATAGACAAGACTCCCTAATACAGTACAATTTTATTAACTTTAGTCCTCACCTTGGACATTAGGTCTCTAAACTAGTTCATCCTACACCTGCTACTTTGTATCTTTCGTCCTAGTCTCCGGTTCTTTCCCACTTTCACCCATGGTAACCACTGTTTCATTCTGTGTGTATTTGAGCTCCTTTTTAAATTCTTCATCTAAGTAAGATGGTATAATATTTTTCTTCATCCTTGCCTGGCTTATTTCCTGAGCATAAAATCCTCCAGGTCCATCTCTGTTGTGACAAACAACAAGATCTCCGTTTTTGAGGCTGAATAATATTGTGTATGTGTGTGTGTGTGTGTGTGTGTGTGTGTGTGTGTGTGACATTTTCTTTATCTCTTTGTCCACAATGGGCATTCCGGTTGTTTCCACATCTTGGCTATTGTAAATAATGCTGCAGTGAACTGGGATGGCAGAAAACTTCACAAAGTGGTGATTTCATTTCCTTTGATTGGATGCCCAGAAGGGGAATTGCTGGGTCATAACAGAATTCTACTTTTAATTTCTTTACAAAGTTCCTTACTGTTTTCTGTAATAGCAGGATCAATTTGCATTCCTACCCACAGTGGACAGGGCTCCCTTTTCTCTACACTTTGACCACATTTGATATCTCTTGTCTTTTGGGTAATAGCTATTCTTATAGGTATGAGGTGATAGGTCATGGTGGTTTCAGTTTGCAATAGGGATCATCTTTTAAGGGAAGACTATAGGTAAGCATCCTCAAAGCACAATTTTATCCACCCTGTGTCCCCAATAAGCTATCCCCAGTGCAAAAGCCTAGAGGGCCTGCGATCTCCTGCATTCCAGTGAATATTGTGCCAGTATTTATGTCCTTGAGGAAGAACAGCCAATGAATCCCAGGTAGCATCAGGCTGGTCTGTTGCAGGCAACATCAGATGTTCTTTCCCACCCACCCTCTTCCCCCCATACCCAGTGAGCCTGAAGACACACCCTCTAGAAGGTCCCAAGGAGTACTACCAGGAATGACGATCACCATAAAAGGAAAAAAATGTAGAACACACTAAAAGTTTTAGATATTTGTCTCAATGTTTGCCAGGTATCTCCTCCCAAATTTTGAAACAATTTTGCTTTCTACATCTAAGCTTCCTATGGCTAATGAATACGGAGGTCCCTTGCTGCAGGCTAGTGGCTAGTCTCGCTTTTTTTCTAGCTTAACCACAGCTACTATTTTTAGTAGGTTGCTAAGAATCCCTCACTTGAACAACACTCAACAGTCTTCATCATGTGTTTGTATACATCAAGTTAGGGATTTTCACAGAAGCACTTTAAGGAAGATAGAGCCAAATATGATCTTTATCCTACAAAAGCAAGCCCGAAAGTAGCTGAAGAAAGTGATCTAAGGTCCTTCCAACCCAGCCATATCGCAGACTATACTGACTCAGCCCCTCTACTCTCTACTTCCGTTTGGTTTGCTTCCCACTCTCACCAAGGCTGTGTCCCTGGGCCAACAAAGCTGTTCTCACACATCTTTCCTCGCTTTGCTTCAGTATTTATTGTTTGCAATGGAAGCCTTGCAATGCTTGAGTCCTGATCTGAATTCCATCGTCCTCCCTCCCTCCCCAGAGATAACCACTACTCTAAATTCAGAATTTGTCATGTCCATGTATATTCAGTAGTTTTGTCACCTGACCATACACATGCGAAAATGTTATAAAGAGTTGTTTTGAAGACTTCAAAATCTTTGATAGCCTTCTCCAACTTGCTTTTTTTCCTCTTTGTTATGGTTTTGAGCTTTGGCCTACATTTTCTAATGCATTCATTTAAACCGTTACTATATTCCACAGCCTTACCTCTTCTGAACAGCCAGGAGTCTTGCTGAAAGTTCATTCCTTCCCTTCTTTCTCCCTTCCTCTTCAGGATTGAGCACCAGAATCTGGAGCCAGATGGACTCAGCAGTCCTTCCTGTGCTTCCGGTGGGCCAATCCCCCGCGAGGTTCCAGCCGTTACTAATTTCCATTGGGGTTTATCCCAAGTGATTGGATTAATGAGACTGTTGATATAGTCATTTCACTGCCGTCTTCATAATTAGTTCTCAGTGGAAGTTGTAATAGTCATGATCCTTCTCAGTAGGAAGAAGTTGGATAAAACTGGGAATAAAGCTTTCGGGAACTACATGAAGCAGGATATTTGAAATGGGACCTAATTCCTACTCCAAAGGCCACCGAGACTAGGTGAATAAAAGGAAAGTTGTGGTTTGGGCATGATGGGAAACATATGTAAGGATGCCACTCTCTCAAAGTGTTCTGATAAAATAATCAAAAAATCATTAACTGAACATTTCTCAAGAAAGCCTTAGGAATGGGACCAGTAGTTAGCGTAATGGCTATGTCACTGGACTTCCATTTAGTCAAGCACAGTTCAAGTCCCGGACCCGGTGGCTTAAACTCAAGCCAGGCGCATGTGCATGTGTGCCCAAGATCCCGAGAGGAGAATGGAGGAGAAGGGATTGCAGTGTGGCCATCTCCCCTGGGGAGTGATTTCTCACTTTCTGTCTCTCTGTCTCTCTGTCTCTCTGGCGAGCGCACATGCCCTATAGCAAAAACCTCTCCAAAAAAAAAGAAAGAAGAAAGCCTTAGGAATTAGAGGGCGTGATAATGGAATAAATGGCGAACGCTAAACTCCTGGGATAGACGACCACAAGAGAGACTCATCTGGGCATACTCCTGGCTGCAGAACCCCCTGGTCTAGGAGAGTGAGGGTAACAAGGTTGTCCCTCCAATGGCAACTGCCAGTTCCAGGACAGTGAGGTCTATGTGGTTTACTCCAAGAGCTGAGCACAGATCTGCTGCTCCATTTGTTAAATGAATTGTTTAGTGAACGAAGTGGCAACAGTGCCTATCTTTCGGCTTGTGAAACATTCCCACAAGCGGTCCTTTAAAAAAAAAAGTGTTACACCAAGCTGCCAAGATTGCTACAGAGTAAGCTCAAATATGTCAACTGCTGACAGGAAGAGAAAGAAGCATGTCTAGGAACATCAACGTGAAGCCATGTTCCTTCATTCAGCAGACATCTGTCAAGTGCTCCCTGAGCCCAGTGCTCAGACCTCCAGAGAAACAAAAGAGCCTAAAGATGAGGGAGGGAAGGAAGGAAATTCGGAATTTCTCAGCATGACTACTAGCATTTAGAAATCAGTAGCAGATCCAGGATTCGAGTCCCATTCCCTCTAACCTAAATGCTAAAGGCCTTTCCATAGCAAACAGAGCCTCTCCAAGGTAAAGAATAATCCTTAACTTTGAAGAGCTTATGACCTAATAACAGTGATCATTTTGATTTAACAGTAACTAAAAATCAACTAATGAGAAAATAACCAAGGAGAGATTGAGATTTCAATATTTCTTATAACCAGGTAAAGTATAACCTAATAAATGTTATCTAATTTCTTTTCCTACATTCTAGAAAAAACAACACTTCAATGTTCTCATTTCTTCTATTTTGTTTTCTACCTAGGATGCTTTCTTTTTTCTTTTCTTCTTCCTTTTTCTTTCTTTTTTTTTTTAAATTTATTTGTTATAGGGTGTATGCACTTTCCAGGGAGAGAGAGAGAAAAAAAAAATCCCCCCACCCAGGAAAGATGACCATGCCACAATCCCTTCTCTTCCATTATCCTCTCAGAATTCTGGGTTTTTCAAGCTGCCAGGTCTGGGACTCAACCCACAAGATCAGCCATGTGAGCTCCAACTGCTTTAATCACCGTGTCACCAAGCTGGCCCTAGGATGCTTCTTCACTAACTCTTCCTGACTCTATATATTGAAGGTTTGTTATGGATATTTTCTCTTTTTTTCATATTTTTATTCATGATAGAGAGAACTTGCTCACATGTAACAGAGAGAGAGAAGCACCCTCAACAGGGTCTCATCATGCAGTGACCCCCTTTCGCCAGACCTCCCGTTTCTCAGGATCGTGGGCATTTCCGGCATGTTTTCAGGCAGACTCAGGGATCCAATCTCAGGGTCAGCCATGTGACTTCCAACAGTACATTTCAATTTGGCTTATTATTTACAGCTCTGCAAATCCTCTCTGCCCGACAAATTCAGGGTTCTGTAAGCAAGGAAATGACCAAAGGATAGTAGAGTGAATACTCATCAAGGATCCAACAATGTCTACCACAGTCTATCCATAAGATCAGCCAATATATGAGGCCAGCAAGTGGTGTGGTGGTTAAGGGCGCTGGACTCACACATGACCGACAGTAATTCGAGTCCCAGACCTGGCGGTTGACTCTCTCTCTCTCTCTCTGGTCAGAATTGAAAAAACTAATGGTAATAAATAAATAATTCTTAAAAAAGAAAAAAAGATCAGTCAATATCTCAATATCTGATCCAGCTACCACATCCAGCTCAAAGTCCAGGATTTTAGGTCCAAATGTGCCTTCTCAATGTGTGGTGCAGTGATAAGGAATAAATAAGATGCATCAATAAATATTTATCAGAAAAGGCAAGAATGGAAATCCAAGGCAGTCACCAGCCCATGGCACATATGCCATATTTCGCCAAAAAGGAGTCAACATTCTAGTTGGCAGAGGAACACGTTCTTCAGCCAATCCAGCCATCCTTGGTTCTGGTTTTAGGATGATCTTTGCCAACTGACCTCCTTGATCCTTCATCTTGGCTGCTGGGAGAAACTTCTGTGCCCGTTGTCCTCCATATTCTCCCAGCAGACGTAAAGGAGGATGACCCTTGGAAGCTGCATGGTTTCACGGCCTGTTTCTTAGTAGTGCCCATGTGTTTTGCTATCATGAGTAAGGCCTCTATGTACATTCTTGGACAAGCCTTTGTGTGGATACCAGAAACCATTTTTCACCTATCAGATGAGAAAAGATAAATTTAAAAAAAAAAATGGATAACGTGCTGTGTTGGCAAGGTTGTGTGAGCAAGCACTCTCAAATATTGCCAATGAGAGCATAAATTAGAACCACTTCCATGGAGGGCAATTTGGCTAAATATATTTCATACACACACACACATACACACACACACACACACATATATATATACACACACACACACACAATGAGTAATTTTGAGATATATATGGATATCTATCTATATACATTTGGCTATATGCATATACATTACTTATGCAGTATCTTTTGACTAATTCCATTTCTAGGAATGTATCATACAAACGTATTCACACACATAAAATGACATTTTCACAAGATTATTCATTCATTAGTGCAGCTGTGTTTCCAAAGCCCAGGATTGGAAACCACCTAAATGACAGTCAGTAAGGGATGGTTATATACATCCATACAGAGATGTTCTGTGCAGCTATAAAACAAATGAAAGCACTCTTAATTTAGATCTCCAGGAACACTGTTAAATTAAAAGATTTTTAGAGGGTGAAGAGCAGTGTGTATAGGATAATCAATGTCATCTATCTCAGAAAGAAAGGGAAGCCATGTGTCCCTGCAAGGGCATATAAGAAACTAGTAACAAAGACTGGGAAAGGAAATTGGGTGGCCCTGGGCAGGGTTGGAAGTGACACTTTTCACTGTGTGTCCATTTTATTTTTTAATTTGAGCCATTAGAACATATTGGCTATTTAATGTTCCTAATTAAATACTTCATAGGCCAGAACCAGTAGATGGCATAATGGCTATGTCTCTGGACTCCCATGTAGTCAACCACAGTTCAAGTCCCAGACCTAGTAGCTTAAACTCATGCCAGGCGCTTGTGCGTGCATGCCCAAGATCCCAAGAGGAGAATGGAGGAGAAGGGATTGTGGCGTGGCCATCCCCCTGGGGTGTAATTTCTCACTTTCTGTCTCTCTGTCTCTCTCTGCCTTTCTGGCGAGCTCACACACCCTATAACAAAAAACTCTCAATAATAGTAATAATAATAATAATAATAAATACTTCATAGGCCGATATTCATCATGGCTTTTGTTCACAATCACCAAAAGATGGAAATAACACAAATGTCCATCACCAGAAAAATGAATGTGTCAACAAAATGCGGGATATAAATACAATGGAATATTACTGGGCATTTAAAAAGAAGGAAGTTATGGCATATGTTGTAACATGGATAAACTTTGATGATGTTATGCTGAGTGATGTAAGCCAGTCACAAAAGGGCAGATATTGTGAAGTTCACGTATATGAGGTACCTAGAGTAGTCAAATTCTTACAAAAAGAAAGTAGAATGCTGGGTGCCAGAGACCAAGATTGGGGGGAAGGCGGAGTTGTGTAATGGATATGGAATTTCAGCTGGGGAAGAAAAAAGAGTTCTAGAGGTGAATGGTGGTGATGACTTCACAGCAATGTGAATGAACTTAGTGCCACTAAAATGCACATTTAAAATTTGTTAAAAGAAGCCAAGAGGTGGCATAGGGGTTAATGGGCTGGGCTCCCACATGGCCAACTGAGGTTCGAGTCCCGGACCTGGCAGCTCGAAAATCACGTCAGGCACATTGTGTATGCATGCCCCAAATCCCAGGAGAATGGGGAAGGGATTGAGGCATGGCCATCCCCTCTGTGTGGCGGGGAGGGGGGTGATTTCTCACTTTCCCTCTTTCTGTCTCTCTCCTTTCTGGCAAGCACTCACACCTTACAGTGAAACCTTATAAAAAATAATAAAAATGGTTAAAGGGGGGTCAGCAGTTGGTGTGATGGTTAAGGTGCTGGGCTCCCACATGGCTGACTGCAGTTCGAGTCCTGGACTTGGCAGCTTGAAAATCATGCCAGGCGTGCATGCCCAAAGTCCCTAGAGAAGAGGAGAATGGAGGAGAAAGGATTGCTCCAGGGCCACCCCCTCACCTTCAGAGGTGATTTCTCACTTCCCCTCTCTTGGTCTCTCTCTAGAGAGTGTATACTTCCTATGGCAAAAAACTTAAAAAAAAAAAAAAGGTTTAAAGCATCAGTTTTATGTTATGCGGTGTATGTTACCATGGGGGCAGGGTATTTAACTTGGTAGGCCATACTAAAAGTGACTGCATGATACTCTTTAAGTGGATGAATTATATCTCAGTAAAGTCATTTAAAGAAACAGTTGTGAGGTTTCCAATTTATTTGTGTCTGATCAATTTCACATGCAAGTAACCATGATCAAACCTTAAGTCTAGTGCGGCCAGTGGCCCAGTGGTAACTGAATGCCAGCAACGCTGAGGCCTTATGGGAAGGCCTCATGTTTGTGTCTCGAGGTCCCCCTGTGCACACCAGGCTTGTGCGGGTACTCATGACCCTGCTGGCTGGGGCTGGGAGTAGGGTCACAATGGGAAGATCCTATTAGGGGTGCCTTTCTCTCTGTCCTCTCTTTCTCTATGTGTGACTTGTTCTCTCTCTTTCTGCCTCTCTCTCTTATGGAAGAAGAAAGAAAGAGAGAGAGAGAGAGAAAGAGAAAGAAAGAAACATAAAGAAAAAAAGAGAAATCAAGTTTAGACAAACCGTTAAGCCTGAAAATCCATGCTTCGACATACTTCTGCCACGTTCTCCCATTCCCCTAGCCCAGTGGCTCTCCAGTTGTGGCCCCCAGACCAGCAGCAGCTCCAGCACCTGGAACTCGTTAGAAATGCACATCCACAGGGGCCACCCAAAATCTACTGAATCTAGTATAGTCTTTGATTAACAATTATTGGAATGGGGGGCTGTATTCGTGCAGAAATGGGCTCAGCCGCTAACAACTGAAACAAAACAACTGTGACTAATCAAAATAGTTTATATCTCTCTCACATAAAATAAGCTCACAGGTTAGAGCCAGCAGGTGGCATAGTGGTTAAAGGTTCTGGACTTCCACATGGCCAACCATGGTTCAAGTCCCAGACCTGGCAGCTTTAAAATCATGCCAGGTGCCTGTGTAGGTGAGACCATAAGCTCGAGAGCAGATTGAAGGAGAAGGAATTGTGGCATGGCTGCCCCTCCTAGGGGGATGATTTCTCACTTTCCTTCTCTCTGTCTCTGCTCTGTGTCTCTCTGGTGAGTGCACATGACCTATGGCAAAAACTCTTAAAAAAAAAAAAAAAAAAAAAACACAGAGGTATACTATGACTGCTCTACTGTGTTCATCTACAATCTGACTTCAGGGCCAACAGGTGGAGTAATAGTTGTGGTGCTGGACTCCCACATAGCCAACCACAGTTCGAGTCCCAGACCCAGTGGCTTGAAACATGCCCAAAATCCTGGAAAGAGAATGGAAGAGAAGGGATTGAGATATGGGGCTGATTTCTCACTTTCCTTCTCTCTGTCTCTCTCTCTGGCAAACACACGTACCTTATGACCACAAATAAAATAATAAAATAATAAAAAAATAATCCAGAGGCAAGAGCCATAATGCAGTGGCTAAATACTGTACATGGAAATTCAGATTCCACATGGCTAAATGCAGTTCAAACCCCAGTTCTGCCAACTTGAAAAATATGCCCAGCCTATGTGTGTACATGCCCAAAATCCTAAGAGGATGGAGAAATAGAGGGAAAAGGACTGTGGTGTAAACATATCCCATTGGAGGATGCTTTCTTTTTCTCTTTTTCTTAACCAAAGTCACACAGTCATTGGTAGAACTGAAATCTGTACCTAGAACGTTTGGTTCCAGAATCCATACGCTTAAGTACTACCCTGCTGTCCTCACTATCCAGGTTATATTCAGAACATTTGTCATTGCTGATTTCTAGTGGGAGGCAGAACCCAACTGCCATTTTAGAAACATTTATGGGCCAGCAGATGGCAGAGTGGTTAAGGTGCTGGAATCCCACATAGCTGACCGCAGTTCGAGTGCCAGACCTGGAGGCTTAAAAGTCGCACCAGGCATGTTTCTGTGCACACCCAAAATCCCAGAAGGAGAATGGAGAAGGGATTAAAGCATGGTCATCCCCCTTGGGGAGTGATTTCTCACTTTCCCTCTCACCATCTCTCTCTGTCCTTCTGGCAAATTCATGTGCTCTATGAAACAAATATAAAAAAGAAGAAGAAAAGAAGAAGAAGAGGAGGAGGAGGAGGAAGAAGAAGAAAAACAAAGAAGCATTTAGAAAATTTTAGAAATTTACTTCCCAAGTGTCCCCTCTCCCTGCAGGTCAGTCATGGGCAAATGATCTAGACTCCACCAATCTGTCCAGCTACCAGAAATACCTATGGTGTTACAAGCAAATGATAGCAGAAACAGCAGTGACAGTCACAGACAGAACCTGATTCTCTAAGGTCTCTCGGAGCATCTGTGAACTACCCAGTAGCCTTTTTGTTTGTTTGTTTGCTATAGGGCACATGCGCTCACCCTAGAGAGACAGAAACAGAGAAGAAAAGTGAGAAATTATCTCCTGGGAAAATGGTCACACCACAGTCCCTTCTCTTCCATTCTCCTCTATGAATTTTACAAACACACACACATACATGCCCGGCGTGTTTTTCAAGCCACCATGTCCAAGACTTAAACCATGCAGTTGGTCATGTGAGATCCAGTTGCCCCATCCCATTTGCTGGCCCTCCAATATCCTTTTAATAAAATATTGACTTCTAACATCAATCAAAACCAGTGTCTGTTGCATGCAATTAAGGACCTGATACATGAATTATTGTCTAAGGATGAGAGATCCAAAAATATTTAAGTCCTAGGCACACCTGGAAAGTTGATGGTGCCATCATGCTAGAAGCCTAGCAACATGAATCATACGGGCTGCAGTCTCTTGAAAACAGAACTTAAGCTCTGTTCTCTGCTGGAGTTCATCCATGGCTTGCATGGTATACTGTTGCAACAGACACACAAAATCCTGTGTCCAGGGGCCAGCTGGTGGTGTGGTGGTGAAGGTGGCTGGATACCACATGGCTGACCATACAGTTCATGTGCTGGACCTGGTGGCTTGAAAAACATGCTAGACATATGTACAAGTTTGTCCAAAATCCCAAAAAGAGAGAGACATAGAGAAGAGATTGTGGTGTGACTATATCCTCTAGACGGTGCTTTCTCACTTTCCCTCCATCTCTCTGCATCTCTCTCTGCCTAGCAAAACAAATTCCTATGTTCAGGAGGGCAAAGGACCCCGTGATGATTAATTTTATGTTAACTTGACTGGACCATGGGGTGCCCAGATATTTGGTTAAACATTATTCTGAGTATGTCTGTAAGAATGTTTCTGGATGAGATTAACATTTGAACTGGTAAACTGAGTCAAGCAGATCATCCTTCCCAATGCATGAAGATTATCCAGTCTGTTGGAAGCCTAAATAGAGTAAAAGATTAAGAATTTTTTTTTCTCTTTCTCTCTCTCTCTGCCAGTCTTTATGCCAGACTACTGGTCTTTTTCTGTCTTCAGACTCAGACTCAGACTGGAGCTTATACCATTGGTTCTCTTGGTTCTAAAGCCTTTGGACTTCAGAACCTGGAACTTCTCAGCCTCCATAATCACTTGAGCCAATTCTGTATAATACAACTCTTCATATAAATAATATATTTATATATTTATATTTATATTATATATACATATATGTGTGTATATGTGTGTATATATATGTGTGTGTGTGTGTGTGTGTATATATATATATATATATATATATATATATATATGTATCATATCCTATTTGTTGTATTTCTCTGGAGAGCCCTGAAAACAACCCTTCTAGGAAATAAATGTTTCAAAAATAATAAGGAAAAGTGCTTGACCTGGTAAAGAAGGGAAGGACAATTCTTTACAAGAAGATTTCTCTGACTTTGGTCATCCATCCACATATAATTCAATGAGCATGTAGAGCACACATTTTAGGCTCTTTCTAAAGAAATTCAGCATAATTTTAATAATGGAAAGAACATATCAAATCAATACTTTTCATATCAGATCAATGAAAAGGATGACAGTTTGAACTCTCCCTCTGGAGTGGATGGCAAAATTTACATGACCAAATTGCATCCATGTCTGTTTGGTTTCTCCTCTCTATTCCTACCTAAGTATAAAATCCAAAGTTCTAATTATAAGTTACTGAGTATGGCAGCAAGAGTTTGGCTCTGTAGGATAGTGATAGATACTTGGGTTGAATAGGGACATGGAACTCGTGGAGAGTGACTCACCAAAGACTTCTTTCAGCTCTCTGTCAGATGCTAAGTCAACAAGCGTATCACCCTCAGAAGCTGGAGGGATGACTCTCAGCTTGGGAGTCAGTGCTGAATGGATTCCTAATCTACTCTTTGGAAAGGAATTTTTCATGCTCTGTTGCAGCCCTTGGAGGTAATTTCAAAATATGCCCAATAATAATACATCATTGATTTCCTTCTCCCTGAGAAGAAAATCAAGTATTAGAGAAAAGAAAAACCTTGTGAAACTGAACTAGTTGCCTCATGGAGAAATTCTGATATCTCATCCTTGATTTTAAAATTCATGATCGTTCAGCCCCAAGGCAATAGGTTCAGGCTCTAAAAACAATAAACATATCACTGAGATATACCAGTTGAGCAAAGCTCTCGAAGTCTCCGAAATGGAGTTTATGACATTACCAATGCCAGAAAGTAATGTTTTTATTTCCTTTCTGATTCAAAAACCCTTAACATCTGTTTCGTCTGACAGCGGGTGCTTTATTGTGGAGAAATCTCCTAATAACTGCCTCTTTTTTCTTTTTCTTTTTCTTTTTCTTTTTCTTTTTCTTTTTCTTTTTCTTTTTCTTTTTCTTTTTCTTTTTCTTTCTCTCTCTCTCTCTCTCTCTCTCTCTCTCTCTCTCTCTCTCTCTCTTCCTTCCTTCCTTCCTTCCTTCCTTCCTTCTTCTTTCTTCCTTCTCTTCCTTTCTTTCTACCCTTTTCTTTCTTCCATTCTTTTCATTCTTCTTTCTTTCTTTTTTCCTTCTTTCTTTTTCTTTCTCTTTTTAAATTTCCTGAGAGAGCACATGTGAGAGAAAGAGAAAGAGAGAGATGAGGAGGAAACCCCTAACAGGATCTCATCCCGCTGTGATCCCCTTTCCCGCAGCCCTCCAGCCTGTCAGGGTTTTGTGCATGCACACTCGGTGATTTTTAGGCTGACTGAAGATATAAACTCACAGTCAGCCATGTGGCTTCCAGACTGCAGCTCAGCTCTCTACTAACTGTGCCACTGAGGCTGGATGAGGTGCTCATTTCTTGACCTGGCATATTAAAAACTGCTGCTGGGGCCAGAAGGTGGCACAGTGGTTAAGGTGATGGATTTCTACATGGCCGACCACAGTTCAAGTCCTGGACCTAGCAGTTTAAAAATCATACAAGGTGTGTGTGCATGCATTCCCAAACTCCCAGGAAGAGAATGGAAGAGAAGGGATTACTACATGGCCATCCTCCTGAAAGGATGATTTCTCACTTTCCCTTTCATTGTCTCTCTCCAGTGAGCACACATGCCCTATGGAAAAACAAAAACAATAACATATGCCTCCAGTAAGTATAATTTGGACAGAGTCACAATGTTCACTATTTCCAGTAACCTTGAGTCAAGATCAAGATATGTATACCATTGGCTACCAATTGCTCTCGGCAAATAGAATGGTGTGTGGTTGATAATATAGAGCAAATCTCTATCAATCAGTGCCCCTCCTTGGTGTACACATAGGTAGGTATGCTCAGAGAAGATCCAAACACACATTTTCCAGTCTATACCACAGATTCTAAACCAACTAGCAACTATCGGGTTGTCAGAAAAGTCATGGTGTGTTTTTTCTGTGTTTTCTATGTAAAAATGCATCACGACTTTTCCAACAACCCAATAAATGAAACATCTCTTCTGCATCATGTGCTTTTATCATGAGAAACAAGACATGAAAAAAATTCTCAGTTCTTCTCCTTCATGTATGCATCAACATACTTTAGAGACTAATTCATACTCTACACATCAGTGGTTTCATCCAACCATACATGATGATCACTTCTCTTTCACGTTGCCTGAAATGTCCATCTGCATAGTTTTTAAAATTAATTTTTCAATAATGTGTTCTGCTTTCTCTCCGAGTATACTTGTCAACAGTATTGGGCTATTTTTGTAAGTTTCCCATCAATAGAATAATTAATATCTCTTTGTGTTATGAGGACTGCAATTCTGAATGACACCTCTGCAGTTTCAGTTTCTCCCCTATCTTTAGCAAAAAATGAATCAGTAGAGGTTTACTAAAGGTGCCTCATTTGGAAACAAGGGTAAGAACTCCAAGGTTTTTTTTTTTTTTTTTTTTTTTTTTTTTTTTGGAGAGGTTTTCGCTATAGGGTGCGTGCGCTTGCCAGACAGACAGAGAGAGACATAGAAACAGAAAGCGAGAAATCGCCCCCCAGGGGGGATGGTCACGCCGCAATCCCTTCTCCTCCATTGTCCTCTCGGGATCTTGGGCACGCACGCACACGCACCGGGTGTGAGTTTTAAGCCACCGGGTCCAGGACTTGAACCGCGTTCGACTACGTGGGAGTCCAGCGACATAGCCATTATGCTAACTGCTGGTCCCAGAACTCCAAGGTTTTTTTTACCACTACTGGACAAAGTTTCATAGCAGACAATATGTTGGGTCAAAGGGGAAAACAGAACACCACCAATAAGATCCAATTTCTAATATATCATCCTAGTTCTAATTTATACTCTTTTTTTTTTGACAGATAGTGCCTTTTATTTATTCTGTTACATAGTCATTCTACATTTGCATTCTATAGTCAACATTTGAGTTATAATGTGTACATTGTTTTCACTTCTATTTTTTTTCTTTTGCTTCATTTAAGCACTTCCAAGCTATCTATCCTTCTTTGTAAGCTAGAGAAATCCCTCAACACATTTCAAATGATAAATATTCCCTTAAATATGGCTTTTACTATTTCCCATGGATTGCAAAGTGTTCTCCATTTCACTGGTTTTCCAGATATTACAGGACAAAAGTGACCCCTTCATGATTCTCTATCAGCCAAAGTAAAAGCAAGCCATATAGCATGGTTTACTGGTCCCATGCTGCCACTCACTGACACACAGTTTACGTCTAGTTGGGCCAAAACAGCTTGTGGTCTAATATCGTTATTGCATCCCTGAGTGTTCTTGTCAATACTGCTACATCTCACTTCCAATGTTTCTTGCATCTTGAAATTCAGATCCAGTAGCATTTCCTCCAGGAAGCTGTTCCTAACACCCCCAAATTGGGTTAAATATCCCTGATCAGTGCCCCTCAGCACTTTATGAGTGCCTTTCTCATAATGTTTCCTACACATCGTATCGAATTTCTGTTGCAGTACCTCCATCTAATCTGTGAGTTCCTCAAAGTTGGGAACCTGACCTTGTTCACTTTTGTGTCCTCAGTGCCCAGCACAGTGCCAGCCACACAAATATTATTCATTGAGTTAAATTAGACATAAGTAAGTTTCCAACTAGACTAAAATTTCTACTCTTTTTATAATCCCTCCACTCAAATGTTTCATGAGTTCTTAAAGTACTTAAAGGGTAACTTATGGACCAGCAGGTGGCATGAAGGCTAAGGCAGCAGGATCTCACATGGCCGACTGTATGATTCAAATCTCAGACCCGGCAGCTTGAAAATCCACCAGCCATGTGTGTGCGTATGTGTGCATGTGCCCAAAAATCCCAACAGAGAATAGAGGAGAAGGGATTATGGCATGGTTATCTCCCAGAAAGTGATTTCTCACTTTTCTCTTCTCTCTCTGTCTCTCTCTGGCAAGCACACCTACCCTATAGCAAGAAAACTAAAATAAAAAATACATCTTAAAAACTTAAAAATATATTCATGTGTCAGGACCAACAGTTGATGTAATGGCTATGTCGCTGGACTCCCATGTAGTTGACCGCAGTTCAAGTCTTGGACCCAGTGGCTTAAGCTCACACTGGGCGCATGTGCATGTGTGCCCAAGATCCCGAGAGGAGAATGGAGGAGAAAGGATTTCAGCATGGCCATCCTCTCTGGGGGGTGATTTCTCACTTTCTGTCTCTCTGCTGCTCTCTGTCTCTCTGGAGAGCCCATACACCCTATAGCAAAAACCTCTCCAAATATATATATATATATAATTTCTGTGATAAAATTTTTTTCCTTCATAAATACATGCAATATTAGATTGCAAAAGCCATTTTGAAATTAGAATGTTACCTGACCTCAGGTTTCTATATATGGATATCTTTGCCCAAATACCGTTCTGCTTATCTGCTCCTTGAAACCCTTACTCATCTATATCAGAAAAACTCACTCACTTTCTCAAGATCGTGAAATTGTCTAACACACCGTGTGAAGTAGGCCGATGTGTTGCTATCAGCAGTGAATGATTCTTGCACTGACAGAAGTCTCGGCTGCTTTGCCAGGATTCCTTCAACCAGACTGCAGTGTCAGTGTGTCCTTGAACAATCCCCATTTTCCAGTCCATTACAATGTATTCATTTCCCAACACCTTTTTATCCGGCCTGATTAACAACCACCGTATCACCATCACGTGATCGCTATGACCCACTTCCCATAGGGTATCAGACCTGGCTTCTGTTCTCATTGTTCACTCATGCTCAGGTGAAATCAGTTTTGGGAAAAAAAATAATAAACTTTTGAAAACAACGCCAATTTCTTGAGTTTGAAGGAAAGACAAGAAAATAGGAGGGGTGGATCTGTATAAATTTTTAAATATAACAAAGAAGATGGATTCTATATCAACATGACAAAGAGCCACCATGAGATTACCCTGTTTCCTAAAAAATAAGGATATGTTCCTACAGTCAGCAATGTAGATATCATTGAACATCCCTAATCCAAAAATCCAAAATGCTCCAAAATCCAAAGCAGTCTGAGTACCATCATGAAGCCACAAGTAGAAAATGGTATACTTGACTTCGTGTATAAGGTATCAGCCAAAACACTCCAATATAAAAATGTCATATAAAGCCAACTTCCAGCATCATTGCAAGAGATACAAGCATATAAAATATTATTCTATTTTTCTTATAAACCTTGTTATTAAGGAGATTCATTCAATATTGTGAAAACAACTGCAATTTTTTAAAACCCTATATGGGGGCTGATAGGTGGCATGGTGGTTAAGGCACTGGATTCCCATTGGCCAACCATAGTTTGAGTCCTGGACCTGGTGGCTTGCTTTCTCATTCTCCCTTTCTCTCTGTCTGTCACTCTCTAGTCAAAATTGAAGAATAATAATAAATTAAATTAAAAATAAATAAATCTTTTAAAAAAGAAAAATAAAAACTGTATAAAGGGAAGGCTGAGAAACTTAAAAACCAAGGAGACTAGGCAGACCAGAGGACTAAATTCAACATGGTATCCCAGATTGAATCTTGCAACAGAAAGAGGGTATTAGTGGGAAACTACTGATATCCAAATAAAATCTGGAGGTTAGTTCATAGTGATGTGCCAATATTAATTCCTTAGTTCTGACAAACGTACCATGGCTGTTTAACTCTGTTAACATTGAGGGAAATTGAATGAAGAGTACATGGGAATGCTATATTGCAACTTTGCTGTAAATCTAAAATTATTACAAACAAACAAACAAACCAAAACTACCTAACATGTTTAGTGTCAAGAAGGCCAGTTGGTGGCATGGTGGTTGGGGCAACTGGATCCCACATGGCTGACTATATCATGTGTCCTGGCCCCAGAAGCTTGAGAGATAGATGGGATGTGTGTATGCATGCATGTGTGCCCAGAATCCCAAAGAGAGGAAGAGATGGAGGAGGAGAGATTATGGCATGGCTATCCCCCGTGGAGGGTGCTTTCTTATTTTCCCTTTCTCTCTTTCTCTCTCTTTCTCTTTCTAGTGAGCATATGTGCCCTCTGGCAAATCAAAAGGTGCAGGGAGGGGGACTATACAAAAAGAAGAAGAAAAAGTTGTTTAGAGTCAAGGAAAAAAAAAAAAAAAAAACCAAGAGGGTCTTACATACATTCTCCTTCTTAACAGTTAATACCTATAATTTATCGTCCTTTTATTTTTGCCATTCAAATGCTCAGAGCCAAATTCTGTGTTGGATTACATCAATTTCATTAACCCTCAGGGTTATCATGTTTGCTTCCTCACTTTTCTTGATTCTAATTTCCCTTTTCTATTAAGAATAAAGACTAACCTTGCTGTATTTTTGTTGTCATAAACCAGCTGTAATCCTTTTAGGAAGGAGGTTCTGCATTAATTACAAACCTGAAAGTTTTCCAAGGCTAGGAAAGCAAGATTGTGAAGGCTCAGGAAATCGTGGGTCACGATGTTCAGCCGAAGGAATCAGGCTCCTTTAGGCAGAGCGATGACTCAGGGGAGAAAGGATGGTTATCTTCAAACAACTGAAAGATTGCCCTTGAGAAAGCAGAAAAGACTTGCTGTGTGTTGCACCGAAAGGCAAAATCCCAACCCAGAGGTACAGATCACAAGAGGAAGACCTCCACTCAGCATAAGGAAGAACTGGCAAGGTTAACCAATAGGGAAGTGCTTAGCACGATGGCTAAGGGCTCTGAATTCCCACATGGCCAACCACAGTTTGAGTCCCAGACCTGGTGGCTTGGTTTCTCACTTTCTCTCTCTCTCTCAGTCCCTCTCTGGTCAAATTAAAATAAAGAAGGAAAAAAAAAGTTAAACAAATAATTATTTTAAAAAAAAAGAATCCCTTCCCCAGAGATGCCTAAGAGGCATTTAGAGTTCTTAAACAAGATCCCCAGGTATGCACGTTATGTTAATACTGCTGGTCCACGGCCCATATTTTGAGTAACAAGGCTTTGGTCTAGACCATCTATCGGGAATTCCTCATTGAAGAAGTTACAGTAGAAGATCTCTAAAGTGTCTTCCAGGTGCATATTCTGAGATTACATAGTGCATATGACAACTCTGGATGATAATTACTAAGTGCTTACGGTAGTGGGAACTATAGATTGCCCTTTGCAGCTATTTTCTCTTTTTTTGTTGTTTTTTTGTTTGCTTGTTTGTTTTTGTTTTTGCCATAGGGTGTGCATGCTTTCCAGAGAAGATAGTGAGAGGAAAATGAGAAATTACTCCCCAGGGGAATGTACACGCTGTAATCCCTTCCTCTTCCATCCTCCTCCTGGGATCTCGGGCATGCATGCACACATGCCCAGCATTATTCTCAAGCTACCAGGTCTTAGGACTCAAACCACAGTTGGCCATGTGGGAGTCCAACACTCAGCCACCACGCTCCCTGCTGGCCCTGCCATTAACTCTTTTAATCCTCCCAACAACTCTTCAAGCTGGCCCAATAGGAGGGTTTTGTTGTTGTTTTGAAATTTTCTCGCCAGAGAGGCAGAGAGAGGGGGAAGGAAATGAGAAAGCACACACTTGTGGGGATGGCCACACCACAATCCCTTCTCTTTTATTCTCTTCCTGGGATTTGGGACTCGAGTGCACGTGCACGCACACACACACACACACACACACACACACACACAGAGCATGTTTTTTCAAGTCACTGGGCGTGGGATTCAAACCACACAGTTGGCCATGTGGGATCCAACTGCCTTAACCACCACACCACCAGTTGGCCCCAGCCAACAGGAAAATGTATGCCTCCTGGCCATGGCTTTCACACTGCTTTTGTCTATTATGGCAGCATGTGCACGCTGTCCACAGCATGACATCAAAAAAGGGGTCTGAGACAGTTATTTATGTTGTTTCAGAAAGAGGTATGGGACACTGAGCCAGGTAACCAATTTAGTCGACAGCCATTCCCTGACAACCCACTTACTGTGTTGAGAAGATGCTGAATCAATCTACTAGCTTCAAGCAGAACTTTCTCTTCTCTCCATATTTAGGTTAATGCTGCATCACGTACCATGTGGCACCTACTACCTATGCAGCCATGGGCCAGTCACTTAGATTCTGCCCACCCCTCTCACTCTCCAGGGGATTAGACAAGTGTTTCTGAAGACTCTTAGTTCTAAAATCATAAATGGAGGAGAACTGATATTGTCAACAACATACAAAAAAAAAAAAATACAATAAGCTAAGAAACATGTAAATGTTTCATCTTGAGCTTTACATTTTTCTTAACAAAGTCCTCATTCACCAGGCTATTTTTTTTTTCTTAAGAGAGATTTTTTGCTACAGGGCATGTGTGCTTGCCGGAGAGACAAAGAAAGACAGAAAGACAGAAAGTGAAAAATCACCCCCCCCCCCCCCCCCCGCAAGGCAGATGGCAATGCCACAATCTCTTCTCCATTCTCCTCTCGGGATTTTGGGCACGCACGCACACGTGCCCGGTGTGAGTTTTAAGCCACAGGCAGGTCTAGGACTCAAACTACAGTTGATAATGTGCGAGTCCAGGGACATAACCATTACACCATCTGCTGGTCCCTCGTCAGGTTATTTTATTGATTTTTTTTTTTTAATGTGCACAAGAAGAGAGAGAAGAACCCTCAACCACATCTCATCACACCTCAGTCTCCCTCCCCAGCCCTCCAACTTCTCAGAATCTTCAGTGTTCATGTGTACCTGATGTGTTTTCAGGTTGACCCAGGGATTCAAACCCATGGTCACCACATGGCTTCCAGCTTTGCAAGGCATGTGTATTACCACTGCACTACAGTGGCTGGCCCAGTTTTATTTTTTATCCTTAATACCTCCTGAGAAGTAGTTACTGACCTGCATTTTTAACATCTGCTTCCCAATGTTTTAGCCCTCTGACCCCAGTGGGTTACCATGCTGAGTTTTAGGACAGAGAAAATAGATCTCTTGTGTGATCACGGTTTCTGCTGCAGAAAAGAGGTTGATGATATAAGTATTATTATACTACCACACGTACAGAGGAAGCAAAGCAGCATTTGCCCTACAGAGAATCAGAATCAGGACTTTGAAGAAGGGATCTTGGTCACTAAGTGGAATACTATACAAGAAGACAAAATATCTGATGCCCAAGTTTTAAGGGAGAGAGTAGTTAGGGAAGTGATCGCTCATCTTTGAATGCCCAGGTACTCCGTGGCACATACAAATCAGTCAGACACCATCCTCTCCTTGCAATTATGGGAAGTTTATGGGGAAGACAGAAAAACAAACAGTTTAACAAAGGGAACTGGATTACGTGCAATAAAATGGATTCTGCTCGGAGAAACCTTGGGGAACTTACGGAGAAAGTGGCATTTGGACTCAGCCTCGAAGATGTTCTGTAAATGAGGTCACTAGAAGGAGAAAAAGGGAAATTCTAATCAGGAGGACACATCACAAATAAAGACATGGAAGCAGCAAAACTAAAACTGCAACTTTCTATAAGTTGGGGGAAGAGAGGATACAAGAGATAATGAAAAAGCAAGCTAAAGAGTTCAGTGCTTGCTGAGGAGTTTCAGCATCGCTTGGATGGAGTGGGGGGACTTGGTGGTTTGTCGGTCAGAGGAGAGGACCACACTGGGTTTGAGTTAGTCAGTTCCAGACGCAGCGAAGAGGCCATACTCAGGAAAGGAGGCTGGGGCAGCAAGCCCGGGTAAGCATCTCTTTATAATAGCTGGGTTCACAATATTTAAGGGCTGAATTAGGAGCAGCGCAGGGAAACTAAAAATGGTGCTACTGTTTGCAATATGAGCAGATTTGGGGTTCAGGTTTCTGGAAGAAATTGGTGGCATTAAACAAGGAACAGAAGTGCACATTTGTATAGCATCTTTGAGTTTCCACACCTCTCTTCCTTCCCTTCTTTCATACCTGGGCTACAGTCTCCCCTCGGGGTACCCCTCCCCTTGCAGCCAGTCTCTTCCCCAGTGCAATCTGGAACCTATAGGGGTTCCCAGTTCAACCCCTCAGAATCTGGCAGAAAATGGGGAGGAAGGACTCTGATTCCTAACAGTCGTCCCATTTCATCTGCATTCTTTCCCCACGTGGGCCCTGGTGCCCACCACGTTCTGGTTTTCTGCATATATAGTTCCTGGAGTCTTAGTATTGGTGAAGCCTTTGTTTTTTCCCCTACTCCCTTCTATCCACCAATTTCCACCACTTCCCTCAAAATCCACCTTGGACCCAACCTCTAGGAAACCTGCTCTGATTCACACATGGATGACCATTATCAACTGGACAAGCCACTCCTCTCCCAATTTTGGTTCCCCACCCCCTTCTCACTGCTGCAACAGCAGCACTGAGGTTGGCCCCACTGCCCAAAGGGCTCTCCTACTCTCCCCAAGTTGGCAGGAATTGTGGCTGCGTGATCTCTCCCCATCGGAGGGCAAGAAGACAGAACTCTTCACACTTCAGAGATGCCCACCTCCCCAAGTCTTGGTTTCCCCGTTATCTCCCACCCATTCTCCAAGAAGTCAGGGGACAGAATGTTCTAAGTTGTCAACCTGTTACCTGCCTCAACCTCGCTGACATCTGATTGCCCAGAGGACTCACAGGTCCCAAAAGACCTGCCATCCCTGGTGTCAGCAACCTGCCAGAAACAGTGAAGTCACTAAGATTTCTTCGACTAGAAGGAAAGAGGATATTCAGCAATACAGAGCAAGATAAATACTGTAGATAACTGGAGGAGTTGCTTGAGATTATTCAATGGCAAAGCCATCTTTTAATTACCTGGGGAACAGGAGATAAGAGTAACGGAAAGCTACAGATAATCTGCTCGTTACAAAAGACTTTCCACATCGAACATGCCATTTTAAGTTGATGCTTACAAGACACAAAAGAGGCCAGTGAAGAGTTTTCAGGAAGGAAGTCAAACCCAAAGAACAGGAAAGACACGAGCCATTCTCCGTAAGTGCTAAGTACAGCCCGACACAGTTATTAACCACGACTCCACACACTCTTCCCCATTATGGGAAGGCTAAATCTTTTCCAAGTGTGACAAGTGGCATCCAATCACTCCCTAGGCATCCTCTGTTCTTCAGCCACTTAACAGACACAATAAATTTTTCTGCAATTCCATTTAAAACCTTATTCTCCAGGGGGTATTCTAGTTTACTTTGAACAGCCTGTAACAAATATCTCCAACCAAGAGCAGAATGGCTGGACTCAACCCACTCTAACAGGCAGGAAAGTTACCCAGTCAGGTACCTCTGTGACTACAGAACGACACAATGGACCAGGCTCCAACTCTATCTCAGGTCTGTCACTTTCACTGATGAGAATAGTGAGTTCTGGAAAAGGAAAAAGACTTGCCCTGATCATGTGAACTAACTTGTGGCAGAGTCTACACCATGTCTGGATCCCTTAAATATGAGACCGTACCTAATTTTAAATACTAATAGAAAAAAATTCGTATTTTAAATAGTTCTTCCTATTTTCCTGTTCCTTCTGTAGCAACTTGGATGACATGATTTGTATACCCAGGCTTATGGGTAAGGAAAGACCATGGCTCAGCCAGCCATAGGAGGTCTGATCAGTGCAAGACCACCAGCTCTCTGCCTCTTCAAGGTCTTCCTTGACTTCTGCAGCCTGTGTCACCCAAGCCCACACCCTTCGCAGGCCCACTTGCACCCAGTGACCATGTGAGACCGGATATAAAGGTTCAGGCACTTCCATCCAATGCCCTATGTTTTAGACAATATTTGTTCCAGCGCTCTCTACTGCCACTCTATCTAGAATATGGTCTTCCTGCCGGAACACAGCACTAGAGAAGGAGATTAGATACCTAGGGCAGCTGGACCATCTTTTCACAGGCCTCTGCCATCAATCCCAAGTCCATACTGGGCTTCAGTTCACAAGAGATGAACCAGATTCTAGGCACTGGTCAAGCAGGTACATGAGCGTATGTAGATGCCCTGTGTCTTCTCCTGGGAAATTCCTATACCTTGGATTGTTTGTGTACTGTGGCTCTGTTGCATTTGTTGCTGGAAAGCTTAAAAATGAAGGCATCAGGCCAGCTGGTGGCATGGTGGTTAAGGCAGATGGATCCTACATGGCCTACTGTATGGCTCCAGTCCTGGACCTGGTGCCTTGAAAAACACACCAGGTGCATGTGCACGCATGCCCAAAATCACAAAAAGAAAATGGAGAAGGGATTGCAGCATGACCATCTTCCCTAGGTTTTTTTTTTTTTCCTCATTTCCCCCACCCTACACCCCATCTCTCTCTGGCAAGCTCATGCACCTTCTAGCAAATTTTTTAAAAATAATAATAAGGCACAATTTGGTAGAAAAGCACGAGATCCTCGGGTTCCAGCCAAGTTTGTGAATAGGGCAACCATATGTCCATTTTACCTGTCATCCCAGTGTAATTCTTTTTTTTTTTTTTTTTTTTGGAGAAGTTTTCGCTAAGGGTGCGTGCACTCGCCAGACAGACAGAGAGAGACATAGAGACAGAAAGCGAGAAATCACTCCCCGGGGGGATGGTCACACCGCAATCCCTTCTCCTCCATTCTCCTCTCGGGATCTTGGGCACGCATGCATACGCACCCAGCATGAGTTTTAAGCCACCCGGTCCAGGACACGAACTGCGGTCGACTACGTGGGAGTCCAGCGACATAGCCATTACGCTAACTGCTGGTCCCCCCCACCCCAGTGTAATTCTTAATAGTGCTGCTTTTCTCTTTCAAATGTCTCAAATGAGGTAAGCCAGTTTACAGACCACGTTACCTCAGAGGAAAACCATCTGGCTGCCTATCATCCTCCCCAGTCTTGGATATTTTTAAGAGAGAGAGGAAGAGAGATGGTGCTCTACGTAGAGTAAAAAGAACATGGTCTCGGCACAGACTTGGATTTGAATAGCCTCTTGACCAGGCACCAGATCAAGGACTTTGGATCAACTTCTTAGTCTCTGTAGAGAAATGGAGTCAGGATGGTTTAGTCTGGCTCCCTCACTTCCTATCTCATCCTGTGTGAAGGCCACAAGATAAACAGCTCATGTTGTTAGCTGAACTGCACTTGCACACGTGTTATGTAATTATGACTTCACTGTTTTACACCATGGCATGTAACACACATGCGTGTGCAACAATTTTTCTTTGGCAATGAGCCATTATTATCTGTGGCCCCTTTAAGAGAAAGGGAGCTCCTGGCTAGATAACTTGGCTCAGCCCTGGGATGGCCTTGGCTCCGCTAGGCCTTGACTCAGCTCAGCTCAGCACTGCACGTTGTGAGTTCCTCAAGGGAGGAAGCGCTTTGCGAGCACTCTCTGTGGCATTACAAGCTCCAAGAGGGATAAAGCACTTTGCAAGTTCTGCTAGGAGCTCTGCAGCTTCACTGAACTCAGCTGAGTAAACAAAGTGACATGAATGCTTTGTGTCTTTTTTACAATTCCCTGTGTCTCAGTTCCACCTACCCTTTGGAGGAGAAAGGAACTTGCAAAACAGTCTCTTATTGTTTTATCTAAAAAACGAAACTAATAAAACATACCCAACCTTTCATGCATGGTTGCCGAGAACACCAGGTAGAATAATGATAGGAAGGTGTTACCTCAGAGGAAACTGGAAAGCCTTTTCAGGTGTTAAGTATGGACACAATGCTTTCTCTTCAACCACAGCTGCCATATTGTGAGGAAGCCCAGGTGATATGGAGAGGCCGGGTAGAGGTGTTCCAGTCCTCAGACCCAAATGAGTCTCTAGCAAACAGACTGCATCAATAGACAGCCTTTGGGACATCTGTATCTTCAGTCACTGTCTTACTGCAACCTCATGAAAGACACAAGTGAGAACTACCTCCCAAACCCAGTTAACAATCAATGATTGTTTTGTTAAAAAAGGAACAAGTCAGGGGTCGGCAGCTGATGTGGTGGTCTCCCACATAGCCAACCACAGCTCAAGTCCCAGGCCCAGAGGCCCAAAAATCACAACAAATAAATAGATAAATAAATAAATGTTTTTTTAAAAAAGGAACAGATAAGGTCTATTATCTGTTGACGAGGATGTGTATGGTGGTCTCAACTTGACTGGACTGAGGTGTATATCATGCTGGGTAAAGTCGCTTTACAATCTAAATGATGTATAGTGATTTAATGTATAAATAGTAATAAAAAATATATCAGTAAAATTTTTAAAAAGAAAGACGTCAATGGGGATATGTTCTGAAAGCAAGATTCTCACCTGGAGCAGACTCCCTCTCAAGGAAGTAAGAAGGCCACACCAGGTGTGACTCTGCCTAAGCAGCTGGAAACACACGGCCCTGACAACAGCCTGTAGGGTGAGCCACCAACACATTCTGTTTCTTTTAATAGCCAATTATAACTGTCATCATCCCACTTAATCTTTGAAATTACTTTTTCAGGCACTACCACCCCTTGGGATAATAGTTTCTTAAGCTTTTTCCCTATGAAACTCTACTAGAATGTGAAAAACAAATGCATGTCTACCTTACCATCTGCACTTACCCTTCTAGAGATTATGATCACATCACTCTTAATCATCACCTTTCTAGACTGAGGAAATTAGTTGTTTTTTTTTTTTTTTGGGGGGGGGTCATATCCCCTAATGGCAAACCAGTGTGCACCTAAACTATTTAAAGCCTGTGGAGTTGGTGCAAACTTCCAATGAAATGAGGTTTAACTTAATAGCCTATTTGTTAATATGAGTATGGATTTAATCGGCTTTGAAGACAGCGTGTGGGTTTTAATTTGTGTTAATGAATGCCATACCCACTGAAGTACTTGAAAATAAATGTGCAATGCTATGGACCGAACGTTAAGATTATTATGTGTGATTTGTACTACACATTAAAAACTAAATTTTTTCTTTGGGAATGAAACTCCACAATCATAGTAGAAAACCCCCAGGAGAATGCTTGCATGCCTCACCCTGGCCCTCTCGAATCCTCCAGAGAACTGCACCTTGCCTGCCGCACAGACTCCTCTCTGCTCAGATTGATGAACGCCATCCCTGGACCCTGAGCTAATGCCCCAACTTCCCAACAAAGCATCAGCTCTGACAAGCCTGCTTTGTTCACTGACTGCCATACACCTAGGGCCACAGTGTCACTCCCTAATGTACTTATTTACCAACCCTGTCCCATAGAGTTGAGGTACCTGTCTGTCATTACACACTTCCCGAGTCCCAATGTATTGTGTTGTTGTTTGCTTTAGTTTGTATAGGGTATGTGCACTAGCCAGAGACAGACAAATGGGGGGTGGGGGGGTAGTGAGAAATCATCCCTCAGGAGTGATGACCACACTGCAACCCCTTTTCCTTCGTTCTCCTCTTGGGATTTTGGGCATGCAGCACACTTGCCCAGCGTGTTTTTCAAGTCACTGGGTCTAGGACTTGAACTGTGCAGCCAGCCATGTGGGATCCAGTCACCTTAACCTCCACGCAACCAGCAATGTGTTGTAGTTTTGTTATCATTTATTTTTTTTGAGTTCTAACACTTCAGAAGGATTGATATTTTTGTTGTTACTACTAGATATTTTTTGCTATAGGACGTGTGTGCTTGCCAGAGAGACAGAGAGAGACCAAGAGAGAGAAAGCAAGCAATCACCCCTCAAGGGGATTGGCCATATCACAATCCCTTCTCCATTCTTCTCTCAGTATTTTGGGCACACACACACACACACACACACACACACGGTGTGATTTTCAAGCTACCAGGTCCAGGACTCGAATCGCAGTAGGCCTTATGGTACATAACCATTACACGATCTGCTGCCCAGAAGGGTTAATATTTTGTGACTTTTTTTTTTAATTTGCCAGAAGGGAAAGAAAATAAGAAAGCACCCCCACTCATGGGGAACGATCACACCACACCATCTTCTCTTTCCCTTCCCTTTTGGGATTTTGAACATGTATGCACACATACTTGGCATGTTTCTGAAGCCACTGAGTCTGAGACTCAAACCGCACAGTCAGCCATGTGATTCCAACCACCTTAACCACCACACCACAAGCTGGCCCAACTTTTTTCTTAGAGGTCTTCCAAAGAACAAAGAGAGGATACATACAATATCTTTCTTTCATAGCCTGGCTTACTTCACTCAGCAATAGATCCTCCATATCTGACCACTTTCTATCAAATGCCAGGGTCTTGTTATTTTTTATGGCTGAGTAGTATTCCATAGAGTATATATACCACACTTTTCCAATCCATTCATCAGTTTGTGGACATTTAGGTTGGTTCCATGTCTTGGCAATTGTGAATAATGCTGCAATAAACATTGATGTGCAAGCACTTTTCTGACTGAGCGTTCTCCTGTCTTTCGGGTAAATACCCAGAAGTGGGATTGCTGGATCAAATGGTAGCTCTATTTGTAGATCTTTGAGGAACCTCCATATTGTTCTCCACAGTGGTTGAACTAGTTTACATTCCCACCAACAGTGTAGAAGGGTTCCCTTTACACCACATCCCCGCCAACACTTTTCACTTTCTATATTCTTAATCTTTGCCATTCTGACACTGGGAAGATATATGTGATTAAATGTAATTAAAAAAATAAAAGAACTAAAGGAAAAAAAAAAGAACAAAGAGAGGCAATGTATCAAAGGACATTGTCAGATCTTGTGATAGTATTTTATAGTATCTTAAAACATTTACTATTTCTTAATCCTGGGAATTATTGTTACTCCTTGTTACTCATCAATTGTCCTTAAATATACCAAAAAGAGAACAATTAACTTTAGATGGAAGAATGATGGGATTGCCTGGAAGGATGATGCCACAGCAAACTGTCATCCTTCAGTGTTAGAGCCAAAAGAATGACATCATCTTACAAGAAGGTACAAAGAAGGCAGGAGGTACCACCTTTGCAGTCTGCTTTGAGCCTTCATTGAGCACAATGGACAATGAACAATTTTTCATTTCCCAATCTTAAAGGCAAAGAACCAGATCAATAGTGGGAGCAGTGAAGAGACTCAGAGCTTCAGTGTAGACAGACCTGGGTATGAATTTTGCCTTCCCCACTTCTTATCTGCAGGACCTTGGAAGATTTTCTTCTTTCTGAACTGTAGTCTTTGTATCTGAGAAGTGGAAGTCCTATTTTCTTTCTTAAAGGAATGTAAATCAGTTTGAAGTAAACACATGAGAATAATGTGTCCAAGGGTAACATGGAAAAGGGTTGAACTAAGTACTTGGTCCCAGTCTTGGCACCCAGTGCCCAAAGGACTCCCCCTCACTACACACACACACACACACACACACACACACTCACGCACAGGAATATTTGATTTATAGATCCCTTTCCCTACTCACTCTCCTCCATCGCCATTGGCGTAGAGGGCATGAGGCCACAGATTCACATTAGGTCATTCAGAGTTTCTCATTGGTTGATTCCAGTTCTAGGGTAAGGAAAGTACAGGATAATTCTGGAACATATTGCACCAGAAAACAGTGCTCAAAAATGAATGGGTCAGGTAAGGGCACAAGCCCCATTGCCCAATTTTGAGCCAACTTAAATACCAAAAGAGTATAATTACACTAAGTGTTTTTTTACAGATCTTTTAATCTACAGTGCCCCTAAAGAGAGAGTAAACTGGAAAGAGAAAAGAAAAATGGGGAAAAAATTTCTTCACAAGAAGGCCATTTATAAAAGAATAGGAAGGATGGAAAATCGTTACTTTGCAACCCCTAACATAATCACTGACTCAGGCAAGGATCATCATAAAAATTCTAGATAGGGCCCTCCATGTAGCACAGTGGTTGGGTGTTGTGCGTGAGAAGCCAGATACCACAGGGCTGACTGTAGTTCAAGTACCAGCCCCAGCAGCTTGAAGAATATTCTGGGCACAGGTGTATGCTTGTCCAAAATCCTAATGGGTATGGAGAAATGGAGAAATGGAGAAAAAGAATTGTGATGTGATCACACCACCACCCCTCCCTAGCAAGTACATGCATCCTCTTACATTTTATATATATATATATACACACACACAAACACATATATACACACACATAAAAATATATACATATATTATATATAGTAAAAAGATATTAAATATAAATAAATATAGTACATACATATAAATATAGTAAATATATATACATAGTAAAAAGTTATATGGAAACACAATATTCATACAGGCCCAAAGTTATCCCCTCAGAGATTTCTTATTGATTAGAAAAAGTATATGGGGGCCAGCAGGAGGCATTGTGGCTAAGGCATTGTACTCTCACAGAGCTGACTGCAGTTCAAGTCTTGGACCCAGAGGCTTGAAAATCACACCAGGCATGTGTGTGTGCATGCTCGAACCAAAGAGAAAATGGAAGAGAAGGGATTGTGGTGTGGCCATCCCCCCTACCAAGGGATTATTTCTCATTCTCTCTCTCTCTCTTTCTCTCCCTATCTCTCTCTCTCTCTCTGTCTCTGTCTCTGGCAAGGACAGGTGCCCTGTGACAAAAACCTAGGGGAAAAAAGAAAAAAAGAAAGAAATGTATCATTCCAGCAAAAAACCTAATCATTCCTATATCAACTAAGTAATCAAACTTAGTATCAGCAACAGTGGCCTCCTTATGTGATGGTACAAGAAGTACACAACATCACAATGTAATTGTTTTACATACACACACAAAAGGTTAATCTGAATCTAATCATGAAAAGACACCATGCAAATCCAAACTTAGGGACATTCTATACAACAATTGGCAACAACACTTCAAAAAATCAGTGTTGGGGCCAGCAGTTAGCGTAAGGGCTATATCGCTGGACTCCACAGTAGTTGACCACAGTTCAAGTCCCGGACCTGGTGGCTTAAACTCACACTGGGTGCGTGTGCCGGTGGCTTAAACTCATACTGGGCGCGTATGCATCTGTGCCCAAGATCCCGAGAGGAGAATGGAGAAGAGATTGCGGTGTGGCCATCTCCCCTCGGGGGTGATTTCTCGCTTTTTGTCTCTCTGTCTCTCTCTGTCTTTCTGGTGTGTGCACACACCCTATAGCAAAAACCTCTAAAAAAAAATAAGTCAGTGTCAAGAAACAAAGGAAGGTAGGCAGCAGTTCTAGATGTTAAAAGATTAAACAAATGACTCAAAAAATGCAATGAACATAGAAATCTTGGCTGGATCCCTGATCAAAAAAATTGTAAAGGCAGACCAGGCCCAATAGCCTACTAGTTAAGGGAACTGGATCCCACATGACTGACTGCATGGTTCAAATCCCAACTCTTGAAGCTTGAAAACACACACAAGGAAAAATGGAGAAGAAAGGATTGTGGTATGATAAGACCCCAAGGGAGTTGCTTTTCCCCTTTCTCCCTCCTCTCTCTCTCTCTCAGTCTCTGGTGAGCACAGTGCCCTCTGGCAATTAAGTATATATATATATAGATAGATAGATAGATAGATAGATAGATATATGTAAAAATTTGGAGACTCGGTAAGTTCTGCATATATAGTGGCTATTTAATGTTGAATTTGATTAATTGCTTAGATATGATATGGATATAGTGGTTGAGAAAAAGAATGTCTGCTCTTAGGAGATTCATGTTAAAGAATTCAGGCAAAACATGTCATGATATCTAACACTCTCAAATGGTTCAGATTTTTAAAAAAGCATTTGTGAGTGTGTGTGTGTGTGTGTGTGTGCGCACAAATCTACACGTGTGTAGGGGGAGAAAGCAAAATGTTAACAACTGGTTAAAGGATGTCTTATTATTCCATCAACCTTTCTCTGGGCTCACGATCAATTTAAGATAACGTTAGGAGCATTTGCTTTTACTCTCTTTCTGGGGAATTTGCAATTGGCATTTGGAAATGTTAAGTCACTCTTGGTTGGTCCTTTAAACTGAAGATAAGTAAACTCAGAAACTGTGGGCAGCCACCTGCTCCCACATGCATGGAAAAGCAGAAAAAAACAAATTCCCAGAAAGATGTAGAAAAGACAGGACATGCCTTCCCAATGAGAAGCGACTGGGAGACTGGCTCCTGGTTTCTGAAGCTGGGGGCCCTCGGTCCTGATTTCTAAACACTGGCAGCATGACTGGCCTTGGGCTCAGGAAGATGTTTCTGTAGCTAACATTCTCCTTTTTGCTCAAGGTAATTGGCATGGTTACTTGCAACCAAGGTGTGAGTGTGTGTGTATAAGTTTGTGTGTGTCTATGTCTATGTGTTTGACAAGAGGTTGTAGAGTTTGGTTTTCTTTCTCACTGTGGCCAAATACACACAACATAAAATCTACCCTTTCAACTAGTTTTCAGAGTACGTTCAGTGGCATTAAGTACGCTCACCTTGTACAACTTTCCTCACTATCCCTCTCCAGAACGTCCTCCCTTTCTTAAGCTGAAACTCTGCACCAATTGAACAGCACTTCCACGGGCTCTCTCACCCCAGCCCCTGACACTGCCTATTCTATTGGGTCGTCAGAAGAGTCATGACATGGGACCAGCAGTTAGCGTAATGGCTATGTCACTGAACTCCCATGTAGTCGACCGTGGTTCAAGTCCTGGACCCGGTGGCTTCAACTCACACCGAGCGCGTGTGCATGCGTGCCCAGGATCCCGAGAGGAGAATGGAGGAGAAGGGATTGTGGCGTGGCCAACCCCCCTGGGGGGTGATTTCTCGCTTTCTGTCTCTCTGGTGAGTACACGTGCCCTGTAGCAAAAACCTCTCCCCCCCCCAAAAAAAAGAAAAAAAAGTCATGACACATTTTTGCATAGAAAAACACATGACTTGTCCAACAATCCAATACGTTCTAACTCTGACTTTTACTACTCCAGGTGCCTCCTATAAGTTGAATCATGTCATATTTATCTTTTTGTGTCTGTTATATTTCCTTTAGTGTAATGTCCTCAAGGTTCATTCACATGTAGCACGTGTCAGAATGTCTTTCCTTTTGAAGGCTGACCCCACTGGTAAGTGGAGGCTGAATTTGTTTATCCATGTGCCCCACATCAAACAATGGGTTGTTTCCACATTTTGGCTCAGTATGAGAGAATGATGTATCTCTTGCAGAAACTTGATATATTTAAATATATCACCTTTTGGCTTTTGTGAATAAGGCTGCTATGAACACGATGGTAGGGTTCTAAAGATACACAAATATGGTGTATATCTGGTATACATCTGTATATCAGCAGACTGCCTAATGGTTATGTCACTGGACTGCCACATAACTGACCATGGTTCATGTCCCAGACCCAGTGACTTAAAACACACCAGGCACATGTGCATGAATGCCCAAAAGCCTGAGAGAAGAATGGAGAAGGGATTGTGGTGTGGCCATTCTTCCGAGTGCACACACCCTACAGTAAAAAGTCTCTCTCTCTCTAAAAAAAAAAAAAAAAAAAAAAACAGGAAAGAAAAGAAAAAGGAAATATAGCACATAAATAAAAGGTTGATAGGGACCAGCCCAAGGCCTGGTGGTTAAGGAGCCAGATCACGCATGGCTGACCACATGGTTCTATTCCAAACCTTGAGGCTTGTAAAACTCACCAGGCATGTGTGCATGTATGTCCAAAATCTCAAAAGGAGAGATAGAAGAGAAGGGATTGTGGTGTGACCATGCCCCAGGGGAAGTTGTTTTCTCCCTCTCTCTCTTTCTATCTCTGGCAAGCACACCTACTCTCTAGCAAGAAAAAGATTTTTGAGAGATTTTTGCTATAGGGTGCATATGCTCACCAGAGAGACAGAGATAAAAAGACAGAAAGTAAGAAATCGCCCCCCACTGGGGGATGAGCACACCACAATTTCTTCCCCCCCATCCTCCTTTTGGGATTTTGGGCATGCATGTGCACATACCCAGCATGAGTTTCAAGTTGCCAGGTCTGGGAACTGAATTTCAGTCAACCATGTGGGAGTTCAGTGCCTTAACCACTATGTCACCTACTGGCCCCTGACAATTTTTCTTTTTTAAAAAGGAAAGTTTGGTAGTTGATATGACCAAATATTAACTCAAATCAACTCTGACAGAGAAAATTACAGATGATTTTTGACTTTTACCTTTATACTGTCTCTTGTACTACCTGATTTTTTAAACATTGAGTTTATATAATCAGAAAACAATTATTCAAAAAGTTAGGGGGGAAAATCTCATTTGGGGGGGAAATGCCATTTTCTGTTTCATAAGTAGACTTTCCAGCTCAGGAAATTATTGGGACAATTGTTTTGTGGTAAAACACTTATTCATTCAGTATGAGAGAATAATGTATTGCTTGCAGAAACTTGATATATTTAAATATATCACTTATTGGGACCAGCAGATGGCATAATGGCTACACTGCTGGACTCCCATGTAGTCGACCACAGTTTGAGTCCCAGACCCCATGGCTTAAACTCACGCCGGGCGCATGTGTGTGCGTGCCTAAGATCCCGAGAGGAAAATGGAGAAGAAGGGATTGTGGCATGGCCATCCCCCCTGGGGGGTGATTTCTCACTTTCTGTCTCTCTGTCTTTCTGGTGAGTGCACACGCCCTATAGCAAAAACCTCTCCAAAAAAAAAAAAGTCATTTATCTAACTTTAACATTTTTTCTCCCTATTTTACTACATAAATATTATTGTAAAATTTTGAAAAGAAGGGAAAATCACCATGTAAAATGTTTACTTTCTTGTCTCCCAAGCCATGTCTGTAATTACTGTACCCAACTGCAATCATTTGACCTTCCTTTACTATCCTCTTCTGACAGGACAAAAATCCTTTAAAACTGGAAAACAAAGCTTAGGAGAAAAGCAGCAATAATTCAGTCAAGTCACACCTGTTTCTAGGCTTTAAGTTTCAAGGAAATATCATTACCAGTTCAAAACTACTCTTCTTGAAATCACCTGCTGAAAGTAGTTAGATTACTTATGATATTGTGTGATGAGCAAAATGTTGGGGGAAAAAAAAATGGAAGACAACTGTATATAGCAGAGATAGTGTAATAAGAGAGTGGGAAAGGGCAGAGGGTCAAACATGGGGTAAAAAACATATATATACATATACATATGTATGAAAGTAGAAATGGAATATTATTGATGATAACATGCATGATTAAGCCACTATGCAGTTTATTCTAGATGGGAAACCACATTTAGTACATTGTGATGATGCTCAGGGAATGAATGTTAAGTAATTAAAAAAAAGTTGCAGGAAAAAAAAAAAATGGTAAAACTGTTCGTATCAAAATTTTTTTAAAAATGCATATTTGATGACTGCAGTAAGCTATATAACCCCAGCTGGGTACTACTTTATAATATGTTCATTCTACTCACTGGGGTTTATGCCTAAAGTCAGACTTGGGTTCATGTATAGGTATATATCAGCTGTGCTAGCTATTGGATATATTTAGACTAATTAAGTTCATTAGCAAATCAATTAAATGGGGGGGAAGGCATAAAAAGCAACCATGGATACCAGAGACAATGTGGGAGGAGGGTGGGACATGGCAGAGGGTGAGGGATAAGGAATCAAGGATGGCAAAACAAAAAACAAAGTATACAAGACATAAGAATTGGAAAATTATTTGCTGAAAACATGTATGTTGATGTGCTTGATTGAGCCAATACACAGTGTATTTTGGATGGAAAATTCATTTGTATGCTGTAATGATGTATAGTGAATTAATGTAAAAAATAAATAAATTTAAAGAGAAAAAAAATCATCAAAAAAAACTATACTCTTCTGAATCTCTAGTTAGTTCATTAATTTGCTACAGGGCACATGCACTCGCCAGAGAGACCAGTGGGAGCAGAGGTGAGAAAGCACCCCACGAGGAGCAGGGGAGTTGGCCATGCTCCAAACCCTTCTCCTTGGTTTCTCCTCTCAGGATTTTGGGTGTGTTTCTCAAGCAGCTGGGTCTAGGATTCGAACCACACAGTCAGCCCTGTGGGATCCAGCCACCTTACCCACCATGCCACTGACCGGTCCAGCACTCATTAACTTAAAGCCTTCTGGAACCTGTCCACATTTGGGGCCTGCACTGTTTTACGTTCATCCTAAATGTGTTTGTCAGGCTTCAAGGCCTCCAGTGTGTGTGCTGTAGGAATTTTGTCTATTAGCATCTGTGTGCCCAGACCCTAGCTCTGTTCCTATCACAAGGAGGCCTCCTTGCATGAGTGCCAGATGAATGAACAAGAATATGCCCACTTCTGTTGGGGGAAGGAGGGTGTTTGTGTCTTGTTTGAGCACACACACACACACACACACACACACAGCTATGGAATGCAAAAAAGAACATCCCCACACCACAACTCTGAGCCCTGACTCAGAGCCCTCTGGTGCCTTTGTCTCCAGGCAGCAGGGAATTCAAGCAGAAAATTCACTATTAACGGTTCCATAAAACATTTAGGTCCAGATACAGCCCCAGTGGAGGCCTCGTGGCAGCCTGGACTACAGATGTGCTTCCACAGGAGGTAGCCCCGTTCTCATTTTGTCTCATCCCTCATTAGGCTAGGAGCCGGGACTCCTAGGGCCAGGCCCTGGTAATGCTTCAACTTTGGCAGGCAAAGCGACAGGAAAAGGTAGAATGAAGTCGCTCCTGGAGATCAGCTCTCGGTTTTGTACCCAAGACTAGGGATTAACAATCTACCTTTCCCTCGGAGAGACAGTCCCGTTATCTTTTTTTTTTTTTTTTCCAGTTTTTGCTATGAGGCATGTGTGCTCACCAGAGAGAGACGGAGAGAGAAAGAAAAGGTGAGAAAGCACCCCCAAGGGGAATGACCACGCCACAACCCTTCCTTCATTCTCCTCTCAGTTTTATTATTATCATTATTATTATTATTATTATTAATTATTTTGCTATGAGGCACATGTGCTCACCAGAGAAAGACAGAGAGAGAAAGTGAAAAGCAACCCCCGGGGGAATGACTATGTTGCAACCCTTTCTCCATTCTCCTCTCAGAATTTTAGGCACTCACACACACTTGCCAGGAGTGTCTCTCAAGCTGCCAGGTCCAGGACCCTAACTGAGTGGTCGACCATGTGGGATCCAGCCCTCTCAAGCACCATGCCACCAGCTACCCCCAGCAACCCCATTATCTTAACTAACCACAGTGCTTCAGCTATTTTTCAGGTGCTGTGCTCATGTATTTCAGCAAGTTGCATTTGGGAAATAATTCTAATGGCACTGGCTTCCGTAGGTGCTTGGTAAACACTGTTTGACTATAATGATGGTAAGCAGAGCTGGAACTACCAGCTGTGTGTGTGCACATGTGACACACACAGACACATGCACAGTGTGTGTGCATGCATGTGCACGTGTCTATGTGTGTCCAGGTATACGTGTAGCCAATGGAGACCCAGGATGGGGAGAGGCCATGGGGGAAGAAGGTCACCACAAGGGGCTTAAGCAATGTTTTTTAACTCATGCAGTAAAATTAGACTTAGAGATCTATTATTTTGCAAAGGACTAAAATCAATATTTTTCTAAAAAAAGAAAGGAAAGAAAGGAAAATTCTTTTTCAAATTCTCCTCTCCCAGAATCACAAAATAGCTTTGGGAAGATAGTCATCTTGCATGAACAAAAACACAATTTCGTGAAATGGCATTCTCCCAGCTTTAAGCCAACAACTGCTTGATGTGAGGCAGGGGAGAGGGAGGAAGAAGGGGCCCTTTTCCATTAAAGCATGGGTTAAAACCGTGGCGGGCTGTCATGCCTCTGATGGTGGTGGCAAAGGAGAGATTTGAGATTTCCTGATCAAGAAGCAGGAAATGTCAAGAGATTAGGCGATTTTCATGCGACACTATTTGCTGGAAAAATAGAAAGCTTTCAGTGCAGTTGCTTGACTATTTGTGTGTCTATTTCTAGCTGGATCGCGAGGCTGCAGCCATCAATACAGAAACAGCCACTTCCAGACAGATGAACACCTACACAGACACTCTCCTGCTCTCTCCAATCAATAGGTGTTTAGTGTCAGCCCGAACTGAACCTCCTAAAATACCGCCATAGGCATCACGCCCCTGTGCAAAAACTCTCACTGTCCTCCTATTGCCGGAGTAAGGAATAACCTACTGAGGTCGCCGTTCAAGGCCCTCTACTGTCTCAGCCAACCTGGATTTCTGCTTCTCCTTTCTCCTGCAAAACCTCCTCCATGCCAGCCCCCCTGGCTTGTTCTCTCATTCACCCCTTCCCTCTCTGCTTATCTGGATCTCACTGGTTCTTCAAGACCCCGCCCATATTTTCCCTGTCAGCCAAGCCTTTCTCGCCATTCCAGCCAGAGATCCATTTCCTCTAAATGCCTGAGTGTCTGCCTTCTATATTTTTTTTATTTAGTTCTTGAAGTTCATCTGCCAAACCAGACTATGAGCTCTCTGAATTCTAGAGTTTTTATTATATTTTATCAAATTCCCTTTCTATTAATACATGCCTTTGGCATATTCATAAATATTTGGTGCCCAATCAATACATGTGAGATAGATTGACCTTAGCAAACTCGGCACTGTGCTCAGTTGTAGAGGAATAAGAGAAAATATTCTGGTCCTCCTGGACAGGCATGCTGTGAAACCAGAGGAGAAGGCAGGACGAACAATACACAATGCAACCTGCTAATCTGGAAATAAGCAATTGTCCAGAGATGTCTTCTGAAAAGTTCAGGAATGGAAAGGGCCAATTTGTTATTTTTCCATGAGCAAAAGAAACAGAGAGAGAGAAAGAGAAAGAGACAGCATCTCCAACAGTCTCCTGACACTATGATCCACCCCCAGCCCTCAGCCAGCCCCAGATCACAGGCAAGTATGTGTCTGACATACTCAGGGGGGTCTCTGTACTTGAACCAGGAGCCTTCCATGTTAGATTGCCTAGTGGAGTGTTGCTTTTTATCACTGTGCCATTCTCTAGCAGCAAGAGCAAATTTTTAACTATAAGAGGTACTTTAGGTGGTCTTAAGGGATAATCTTGACCAGCTCCTGGACTTGGGGGCCAGAGGGTAAAAGGGATACAGTGTGAACTTTATTATCCAATGTCCCACAGTGACCTTTAGCTCCGTTCCTGGGGTTGGACCCACTATCTGATGGGAGCAGTTCCATTTTCTCTATCTGTTATGAGCTAAATTATATACTTTCCCCAAAACTCCTGTACTGAAGTCTAAATTCCAGTACCTCAGAAAGTGACTGTATTTGGAGATGGGACCTTTCAGGTAAATGAGGTCAACCGAATGGGTCCTAATATGACTAGTGTCCCTATATGAAGAGATGCTGCACTCAGAGGGCAGACCATGTGAGACCAGGGCGGACAGGGAGAGACAGCCATCTGCAAGCCAAGGAGAGAGACCTCAGGAGAATCCAGCCCTGCCACACCTCGGTCCTGGACTTCCAGCCTCCAGAACTGTAAGGAAATTAATTTCTGTTGTTGGAACCACTCAGTCAGTGGTACCTTGTCACAATAGCCTAAGCAAACGCTGATACTTCTAACCATTAATCTATCCATATTGAAGCCCAGCTGCCACTTTCTGTCCACAATTTGGGAACCTGAAATTTTTCCTCAGCATCCCAACATTTCATTCAAAAACTAAGATAATTATCACGTGATCTCTTCTCACCAAACATCTCTTTCGCTTCTGGTGTGATCTATCAGTACCTTACAATGTGCTTTCTACTTCTCTAGCTGTCTGAGCCGCTGTGGTATGTGCTGTGCTGGTCACTATTCAGGGCTTCAATCTCTTTTACAACATACAATTTTTATCACTATTCATGATAGAGCACATGCCTGCATGAGAGAGAGAGACAGAGGGAAACACCCTCCATAGGGCTCAGGCAGGCCACAATCCCCTTGCTCTCCTCCTCCAGCCTGTCAGGATCTGACACTCACACACACATCCCTGGTCAGGGGACTCAAACCTCAGTCAGCATACGGCTTCCAGCTCCACAGTCTGGTACGCTACCAACTGTGCCACAGAGGCTGGCCCTCTGGCAGCACCCCCGGGCTGTCTACTTGAGGGCAGATACGTTTGTTCTCCCATCACCTAGTACGACATTCAGCCTGATCCTCTGGGTAGTAAAACCTACTCTAGCAAAGGTAATCACTGGCTGTTTACATTAAAATTGTACTTACCCAGCTCTTCACCTAACACTGAGCTCTTTCTGATCCCCAAATTCAACTAGCTCTCAATAGTCCAAAAGTCTGTCTGTATTGTGATGCAAAGTTGTGAAGAAACTATTGTGTTTTTCTCTTTTTAAAATCCAGGTCCCAGTCGGGAACAGCAGTTGGCGTAATGGCTATGTCGCTGGACTCCCATGTAGCCAACTGCGGTTCGAGTCCCGGACCTGGTGGCTTAAACTCACGCCGGGCACGTGTGCGTGCGTGCCCAAGATCCTGAGAGGAGAATGGAGAAGAAGGGATTGCGGCATGGCCATCCCCCCTGAGGGGGTGATTTCTCGCTTTCTGTCTCTCTGTCTCTCTCTGACTTTCTGGTGAGCACACACACCCTATAGCAAAAACCTCTAAAAAATAAAAATTTTAAAAATTTTAAAAAAATTAAAATTTACCTATCAGAACTAAATGGGGTTGACTTATTGCAAGCCCCTTGGGCTTGAGTCTCCCTGTTGCAAAGATGGCAAGCTAGTGTGGGCAGAAGTGAACTTCCACCACCTCGAAAGCCGTAGAAATAAGATGGTGTGGCAAATAGTTGAAATGAGATGTTGTCATCTCTTCTCTCCAACTATTTTTGGTTTGTTTTTAAGTTTTTGCTATAGAGTATGTGTGTTGCAGAGAGAGAGACAGAGAGAGGGAGAGAGAAGGAAAGTAAGAAATTAACCTCTTGGGGGAATGACAGTGTCACAATCGCTTGTCCTCCACTCTTCTCTTGGGATTTTGGGCGCACATGCACCAGGCATGACTGTCAAGTCTCCAGGTCTGGGACTGGGCCAAGAAGCCAGCCATGTGGGATCCAGCTCCTTAACCTCCATGTCATCTGCTGACCCCTCTCCAACTATTTTAATGAATATGTCCTTTTATTGTTTTGTTTTGTGTTCCTACGCCAAAGGACACATGCCCTGAGGGAGAGAAAGAGAAAGAAAGCACCTTCTAGCCTGGCCACATCACACTCATTTTTCTGCCAAGATTTATCCTGTCAAGATTCTGGGCACGTGTGCATGCAACCAGCACCATGTTGATGGGGCTAGGACTCAAGCCACGGTTGGTCATGTGGAATCTGGCTTCCTCTGCACAGTGCCTAACCACTACACTATGGACCAGCCAAATATGTGTATCTTGTGGATCAGAAAAGCAGAGAGCAGTTGACTCCCCTGAGGGAAGCCTACAGCCCTCAAAGAGCCATGCGTGAGTCAGCAACAAGGGGCCAAGGAGAAAGTTTTAAGCAATTATCAACACCGCACTCTTTTTTAAAAAATTTTTTTAGGGAACCAGCAGTTAGCGTAATGGCTATGTCGCTGGACTCCCACGAAGTCGACCACGGTTCGCGTCCCGGACCCGGTGGCTTAAAACTCACACCGGGTGCGTGTGCGTGTGTGCCCAAGATCCCGAGAGGAGAATGGAGAAGAAGGGATTGCGGCGTGGCCATCCCCCCTGGGGGGTGATTTCTTGGGGCCTGCAGGTGGCGTGGTGGTTAAGGACGCTGGACTCCCACATGGTCGACCACGGTTCAAGTCCTGGACCTGGAGGCTTGCTCTCTCGCTTTCCCCCTCTCTCTCTCTCTCTCTCTCTTGCTCTGTCCCTCTCTGGTCAAATTTAAAAAAAAAAATGAAATAAATGAATGAATAAATAAAGTTAAATAAAATAATTCTTTAAAAAAAAATTTTTTTATAATTCTTTTTTTAAAAGAATTATTTATTTATTTAATTCCATTTGTTATTATTATTACTATTATTATTATTTTAATTTGACCAGACAGAGAGAAAGAGAAAGGGAAAGCAAGAAAGCAAGCTGCCAGGTCTGGGACTCGAACCATGGTCGGCCATGTGGGAATCCAGCGCCTTTAACCAACACATCACCTGCCAGCCCCAATACTGCACACTTTGTATCCTTCCTGGCTCATTTGTGCTTTCCTGACAGGCAAAATTCTCACACTCCCACCCACCAGTGGTTTTCAGCTCCCTCCCTGGGTTCATCCTGCCCTTCCCCTCATCTGTGATGGGAGCAGCCAGACACAGTATGCAGCTCCATCCAACCCGCAGATTGTTTCCAAGTTTGTTGGGTTAAATGCTTTCATCTAGTAAAGGAAGGAAGGAAAGTTCAACTGCAAAAGAACCAAAACATTTAACTACCCAAACATCCTGAGGACGAATAGGTATTCGAAAGCACATGTGTCTTTTAAGATGGTTTTCCACTGAATGCAACTAAAAAAAATCCGAATAAGTGGCTCGAACAAAACATGGGAGCCAGCAGGTGGCATGGTGGTTAAGGTGCTGGACACTCCCATATGGCCGACCATAGTTCAAGTCCTAGACATGGTGGCTTTCTTTCTCACTTTCCTTTTCTCTGTTGTGTCTATCTTTCTCTGGTCAAATGAAAATGATTGAGTAAATAAATTAAATTAAATAATTATTTTTTTTAAAAAAATGGATGGTTAGGGACCAGCAGTTAGCATCATGGCTATGTCACTGAACTCCCATGTAGTAGGCTGCGGTTCAAGTCCCGGACCCGGTGGCTTAAACTCACACTGGGCACGCGTGCGTGCATGCCCAGGATCCCAGGAGGAGAATGGAGGGGAGGAGATTGCGGTGTGGCCATCCCCCCTGGGGGATGATTTCTTGCTTTCTATCTCTCTGTCTCTCTGGCGAGCGCATGCACCCTATAGGAAAAACCTCTCAAAAAAATAAATAAAATAAAAATTAAAAATGGATGATTAAAGTTTCCAACGATGTCAATACATGGCCTCTGTGTAGTCACCCCGTTTTGTCCAAGACTTAGTAGTCTCCACCTAGCCTGGCTCTAGGCAGCCTTGTGACTGACTTTAGCCAACAAACGTAGCAAAAGCAATGGAGTGCCAGCTCCATACTTAGGATTCAAGAGGGTCTACATGCTGACTTTGCTTCCTCACTTGATCACCTTTGCTTGTGCTCACACCTTAGCCTTACAACGAGATCGTACCAGTGTAGCATGCTGGAGGGATGTGAGAGACACATGAAGATAAGACACCTGGAGGAGAACAAGATGTCCCCAAATGATGGCCAGCTAACCTTCCAAGATTATCCTGCAGCTAACTGCAGATGCATGAAATAGCCCACCTGAGACCAGAAGAACTGCCCTGCTGAGCCTTGCCGAGATTTTCAACCTGCAGAGTCATGAGCCACATAAGTGGTTTGTTATTTTAAGCCTCTGACTTGGCATGGCTTCTTATGTAGTAACATGTAACTGAACACTGCCTGATATTTTAAATAAACGTTTGGAGTTTTTCTCTTTAAAAAAGAAAAAAAAAGTTTAATGTTGGAAGTCCAGGACTGGTACAGCAACTCCATAGCCATGGGAAATCCAGAACCCTCCACTTCATGCTCCAGCATCTTTAGCCCCTGCCTTCCATCCTTGAGGTTGTCTTGTGATCCAAGATAACTGCTAGAGCTCCAGCCATTACATTTGTGTTCCAGGCGGGAAAACAGGAGGACAAAGAAGAGGCTCTTCTAGCTTAGATGATCCCCCTTTCTTTTTTCTTCTTTTTAAAAAAAATTTTTTAGATGTTTTTACTATAGGTTGTGTGCGCTTGCCAGAAAGACAGAGAGAGACAGAGACAGAAAGATAGAAATCACCCCCCAGGGGGGATGGTCACGCCACAATCCCTTCTCCTCCATTCTCCTCTTGGGATCTTGGGCACGCACGCACACGCATCTGGCATGAGTTTAAGCCAACGAGTCCGGGACTCGAACCATGGTCGACTACATGGGAGTCCAGCGACATAGCCATTACACCAACTGCTGGTCCCTCTTTTTTCTTCTTTTTGATTTATAAGAGGGCATGTGCAAGGAGAGCTACAAGGAGTGGGAGTAGTGAGAAAGCACCCTCTTCCACAGGGAAGATCATACTGCAATCTATTCTCCTCTATCTCCCTTTTGGGATTTTTTGGCATAGACACACACACCTGGTGTGTTTTTCAAGCCACCAGATCTGGGACTCAAACTACACGGTCAGCCAAGTGGGATCCAGCTGCCTTAATCACCGCACCACGGCTGCCCCAGAGATGACCTCCTTTCAAAGAACTTTCCTGAAAGCCGCACCAAGGACTAGCAGCTTGGTTCTCATTGGCTACCCTCAGCTGTAAGGAAGGCTAAGAAATGTAGGGTTTTAGCTGAACACAATTTCACACAGAATAAAATCGAGGGTACGGGTTAGTATGGAAGACTGATGGGGTGGTATTAGGGGACACCCAGCAATGTCTGCTATGGCATGTGTGAAATCGGGCTCCAGGCCTGGGGCCCCAGATTTACTACAGGATGCAAAACTGACCCCATGCCATGCAGTGGGCACGCAGCTTCCCCAGAGGTCATGATGGTGCTCTTGGCCTGTAGTAACAGCTAAGGCTTGGGCAGCAGAGATCAAGCAAGGAATGCTGAGTTCGCGGATCTCCTGGGACCTCTCCCTGTGAACACAGATGGGAGGGAAAATTTATTCTCAGAACTTTTTGCTCTTAACCTGGACAAATGCTTTCTTTCTTTTTTTAATCTCTTTTCTTTTTGTTGAAATATAATGAATATAAAATGCACCATTTTAAAACACACAACTGGAGGGGTCAGAAGGTGGCCTAGTGGTTATGGCACCAGACTCCCACATAGCCAATTGCAGTTCAAGTCCCGGACCTGGCAGCTTGAAACTCACGCCATGTATGTGTGTGTGCATGCCCAAAATCCTGAGAGGAGAATGGAGGAGAAGGGATTGCATCATGGCATCCCCCTCTCGGGGGGAAGAGGTGATTTCTCAGTTTTCCTCTCTCCCTGTCTCTCTGTGTCTCTCCGGCGAGCACATGTGCCCTATAGCAAAAATCTCTCTAAAAAAGAAAAGTACGCAGTTTGGTGCATTTTAGTATGTCTGCTTGTTAGGCAACCATCTCCACAATCTGACTTCAGAACACTTCTATCTTTCCAAAAAGAACTTTGTCCCCATTAGCAGTAGGGGCCGATGCTTCCCTTACTCCTTTGCAACCCTGCCCCTGGGGACAAGGGAGCCAGAGTTGCCATTAAGTGCTCCAGCTCCTTGGATGACAGAGGCTCTATCCCTGGGATTCTGGAACATTTCAGACCCCTTTGGGAAAACCAAGGGCAAGGTCGTAGTTCTCCACCCAGGGCGGGGAAATGAGGGCTCTCCCAGGATGCACCTTCAAGCCTCCAAGGCCCTTTAAATGCTTGCCATTGTGACAGCGGACACTGACATGGGCTTTCTAGATCCCACTGGAACTAATTCACAGGAAAGGGGGACCTTGGAGGGGGAGAATGCAGAACCAACGTTGATTAAAGGCCTCTTTATTCTAGTTACCAGCGGAATCTCATTTTTCTGCTCACAACCATTCCGGGAGCTACTGACACCCATTTCACAGAAGGAGGGTCTGAGGTTCACAAAGAAAAGCAACTTGCTCTGATGGTAGAGCCCGAATTTCAGACGCTTTGCTGGAGTCTCCAGTCTCAGCCTTTCCTGCTGCGCTGTGCCATGGGCACCTGTGGGGACGCCCCCTGACCTGAGCCGTGGCAGGTAAGCCACCCCATAGAGCGGCCTAGCAGCTGCTGCCTGTGGGGCAGTGACATTAGGAGGGGGCTTGGCTTAGCTCAGCTGGGGGCTTCTCCCTGCCCGTGGGAGCTGGCACGAACCCCCCCTCCCTCCTGCCTGCTTCCTATTCTCCACTCCTCAGGCAAAAAGGTTGCTCAAGGAGACTCCAGGATCTGGGGTCCGCCTCGTCACTCACCAGGAGTCTTTTTTTTTTTTTTCTCACTGACTTGCCAGAGCTCCCTGTCTGTCCTCGCAGTGCCTCTGGAAGCACAGAGAAGGCAGCTGTGGGATCCCGGCTGAGCAGTCCAGGTAAGCAGGCTTGGAGGAGATTGATGGGGAGGGTGGGATGTCACAGGTCTGATCGCAGAGCCGGGGGGAGGGCGAGCAGCCAGGAGGGATTGTAGGTTCTGCTGTTTGGTTGATTAAGGGGGTCAGCGTGTGGATGTGTCATCGAGGTGGGCAGAGGAGGGAGGGCTGTGCGCGTCGTGGGGAGGATATATATGCTGGTGTGGTCGATCCAGCGGAACCGAGCCTCGCTTCCGAGGGAGCCGGCCACCGACAGCTCTCAGGTAGGCAGCCGCAGGCGAACCCAGCCCTGGGGACTAACTGCATGGAGCCCCAGGGAGCAGGGGCAGGTGGGCTCCTCGGCCTCTCTCCTTTGTCCAGTGTAGACGCTGCTGACGATTTCTTCATTCATCTTATTTGCAGCACTTAGGTGGTGGGGAGGGGGAGGATGTTTTGGGTTTTGTCTTTTTTTTTTTTAAGTCTCATCTGAGAGATGCAGAAGGGAAAAGAGCTGAACTTGGAAATGAGGAAAAGTTTTGCTCCCCAGTGCCGGCCCCTACTCTGTCGCTGCTATGTGTTGAGACGAGGTGGTTGTAGGAAGGAGAGCTGGGAGGGGTGGCCGCTTGAGAGGGACCTTGGCCTTTCAAGGCGGACCCCCAGGAAGCCCCTGGCGCCGGAGTGAGGCTTCTCTCTCCTGGCTTCCTCTTCCTTCCCCAAGGTTGTGTGCAGGCTGGTCCTCAACGTGTCACTGAACTTGCTGCCGTTTGGATTTGAGTTTCTCCTCCTGAGGGAACCCGTCTCCCTTATGCCCCGAACAGAAATTGCTGCTAGCGATGCAGGGGAAAGGCAGACCTGAGCTTGTGCCCCACCTGTGTGCCCTGCTGCCCGCGCTCGCTGCCTGTGACTTCCTTGGAGAATGGCCGTCTGCAGGCATGACCTTGCTCTCCCAGACCCCGAGTCCCTTCGAGGTCTCCTCTCTCCCTCACATCTTTCTCCTCCTGCTCATCTCCCCCACCTCGAGGTCTTCGGCTGGCCGTGCAGAATAGTCCATTCGCAAGTCATAGCATCCGAAGTCTCGCCACTCTGTTCTCAGCCTTCTCGTCCTCCTCCTCTCTTTGTGCGTCTCTCTCTCTTTCTCTCTCTCTCACTCACTCACTGCATGTCTCGTTTCCCCTCCCTTCGCTACCCATCCCCTCCTCCCTCCTCTCATTCTGAACATAGGCAAGTTCTGGGGGAATTTCAAGTAAGGCAGGATGGACTATTTAAAGCAAGCGGCTTTGGACTTGAATACCCTGATCCTGGGCTTAAACATCTGTGTTTAGCTTCCTCGAGTCCTCGAGCAGCCCATAATTGCCCCAATTATAACCAATAACATTGTTCGGCAGACTAACAAAAGATGAGCTTTGCATGGCATTCGCCAGCAAGCCCGAACCAGAGTTTTTAACGTAGAGGGGGAAAAAGTAACTGCCTGGCTGTTTATCAAAACCTTCCGAAGAGAATAGTGCTCTTTCTCACTGCTGGTGGGTGGCTGTTGGACGCACCCTGCCTTTTCTCATTTAGAAAGTATAACAGAGAAATATTCTACAAGCTTCCACTGATGCTCTGATACCTTTAGCAGAAAGGATTGGTGTTCCTTTGGGCTTCCTGAATCTTCTGCCAGGGAGGGTCCCTGGAAAGACTGTTTCCAACCAATGCCTTGCTGTCAGCGCTGCCTGTGGAGGGTGCTATGGTGCAGCCTGGGGTTGTTTGGGGGTGCCATTCTGTCCCCACAAGGCTGCAACCCCTGCTTTATCAGCTCAAAGCGGAGGGTGCTTGGGGATTTCGAAAATGCAGGAGACTTTGCATTGCCAATGAAGGGAGTAATTGCAAGATTAGGTTCAAACCCGTGCTCCCTGGAGCCTATGATGAGAGCTGTCACCAAGCTCTTCTGTCTTCCATCCGTCAGGTATTTATCATCTACTCTGTACCAGGCGAGGGAGGCACCCAGGGGCTGCGGGTCAACTCCACAGAGGTGATAATAACAGCACTCCTTACATTCGTACAATGATTTGGGCGCTTTCACACCCATTATCCCCGCACCAGCCCTGGGAGGTGGTGACATTATCTCCACGTTGCAGTGGAGGACACTGAAACCAAGAGGTTAAATGATTTGTTCAGTCCATGGCAGAGAGAAGGCAGCGCCCAGCTGTCCCGGCTTCAGTGCATTTCCGTTAAGGTCAGGGGTGCTTGTAAACTAATAGTAGGGTCCGGTGTGGGGGCACACATGAACAGCGTGGACCCAGCAGAGGACAACGCGAGAAGGGTGTAATTCAGCCCACTGCGTGGTCTAGAGGGCAAGGTCTGCAGGAATCTGGGCTAGGAGCGCTTCCTCCAGGGATGCTGGGGACTCAGGCTGAGTGGAGGACTGGGAAGAATGTGGGTGGGACAAGGGAGGCAGCATCTGGGACCAATGCACAAAAGGAGGAGAAATTTGTCAGAGGGGGCGTGTGCTCCCAGAGAGAGCGGGAAATTGAGAAAGCACCCTCCCCCCCATGGGGCAGAGTCACTGCACAACCCCTTTCCCTCCATTTCTCCCTCCTTTGGGGATTTTGGGTCAGCACATACATGCAACTGGAGCTGTTTTTTATGCCTCTGGGTCTAGGACTCGAACCATGCCATCAGTCATGTGGGATCCAGCCACCTTAACCACCACACCACAGGCTGGCCTGAGGATGAACACTCCGTAAAACCTACAATGTACCAGGCAGTGAGCTAAACTTGTCTACATGCTTATTGCATGCTAACACACACACTCACACACACCAGTAGGAATGTGAGGCTTCAGGCGAATGCTCTCTGCCTGCATGGATGCAGTTCAATGATTCTTCCCTCCCCAACTCAGCGGCTCCCAAAGCCCACAAAAGAACCATTGAGATCGCACGGCTTGGATGTAGTGGAGCCACTCGTCAGATATCGTAGGAACTGGATGAGCCGTTCTTAGAAAACGGGAGTCCGCGTCACCACAACTGTAGTGGCCTGAATTGCTGGAAACTCATCAGGCAAACTGAATTTTCTAAAAGCCTTCCTTTAAGTACCTCAGTGCCCCCCACCAGCTGACATGAAGGTTTCCTTCTAACCACAAGCTAGCCGTGAGATTTGGGGCACATCAATTTGGGGAGCAAGATGATTTTTGGGCCAGCTCCCTCAATAGGCTGTAATCTCTCTCAGTCTCAACTTTCCATGGTCCTGTGGTCTGTTTTTCAACCCACGGCATCGCAGAAGCACAAACTCAGCAGCTCTAAAGGGCCCGGCCTGGGGGGGAGTGTGGTGCCTCACCCACTCGTACAGCCAGGGCTCTGCCTTCCTGTGGCTCAGACCCAACTTCTCCTCTTCTCACGCTAGTCCTGTGATCTGCGCCCACCCCGTACGCCATTCATCCTTTCATTCATTCCGCCAGGACACGTGTGTGGAGTTCCTGATAGGAGCCGCATGGTGCCTAGGGCGCTAGTGCCAGGAACACAGAGCTCCCGGCATCCTCAGCTCCCTCCATGTTAACCAGCCTAGAACCACCACGGACCTCCAAAGGGGCTTGTCTGACTGTCCTCTGAGCTTTGGGAAACTGAGATTTTTTTTCTTTTAAACTTACCTTTCTTTTTTCAAAGAATTTTTTATTTTATTTTATTTATTATTAATTACTATTCAATCTGACCAGAGAGACAAAGGGTGAGGTGAGGGGAGAGAGTGAGCAAGAAAGTCACCAGGTCCAGGACTCAAACTGCATCCAGCCATTGGGAGTCCAGCCCCCAACCACCATACACCACCCACTGGTGGGTTTTTACATGTATAACTTACAGATAAATAAATTGAGAGTATTTAAAACTTATTGCCAAAGGTACGAGCTAAAGAAATTTGAAGATTATTGGTCTAGAGTCATTGCTCTTTGCTTATCTGTGTTTATAAATCTTTTTCCAAAGAACTGTGGGTAATTTTATTATAAAAATTTAGAAAAATGCATTAAAATATATGTTGACAGTATATGTGGGCGCACCGGCCAGATGGGGAAGATAGCTTAGGAGTGTTACCGTCTCACTCTGCAGCAGCCCTGAAAGGATGTGTATCCTCTGGCTCGCTGAGTGCCCTCCCTAAATCCCCAGAGGGGCTGTTGCATGGCCTTGGTCTTGTGCCACCTGAATCTGCCTCCCCACGAAGTCCTCATCTCCTCTCCCTCGTCTCTCCTTCCTTCTTGCTTCTTCTTTTTTTTTTTTTCTGGAGAGGTTTTTGCTATAAGGCGCGTGCACTCGCCAGACAGACAGACAGACAGAGAGACAGAGAGACAGAAAACGAGAAATCACCCCCCAGGGGGATGGCCACACCGCACTCCCTTCTCCTCCATTCTCCTCTCGGGATCTTGGGCACGCACGCACACGCGTCCGGCGTGAGTTTAAGCCACCGGGTCCGGGACTCGAACCGCGGTCGACTACATGGGAGTCCAGCGACATAGCCATTACGCTAACTGCTGGTCCCCCTTCTTGCTTCTTCTTTCTAGCAGAGGACCAATACCTCGCCATTCATAAAATCAAAGAATATTAGCCATCTAATCCAGCTGCCTCTTATAGCAGAAACAGAAATTGAAGCTCAGAGAAAGTAAAGGACGTGCTCTCAAGGGTAACGACGAAACCAGAACTAGACAGAACCTAGGACTCTTATTTCCAAGCATGGGGCTCTCTCTCATTCTCCCCCCCCCCCCCCCCCCCCCCCGGGCATAATTGGTCTGTGTCAGGCAGGGAAGTTGCTTTGTCCTCCACCTCCTCTGGGTCATTCCTCTTTCCAGGGGGACTTTTATGACAAAAGAGAGATCTTTTAAGTAGAAGTGGATCAGAGGAAGAAAAGATACTAAAGACACCTCCATCAGTAATGGCTAGGGAATGGGCGAGAGCTCTGTGTAGGAGTGTGTCCTGCAATGAGGCAAAGAATGTGGACGACCCACACTTCTTCCGATGGAGGTGCAGCTGGCGGGCAGTGAGAGATTTCTCCATAAATGGGCAAGAGGCAACAGTTACGAGGTTGCAACCAGCAATGGGGAGCCCGAGTGCAGGACAAGAGGACGTCCTTGGAATGAGTTCACTTACACAGAGAGTCACGGAGACCATCGAGAAGCATGGTCGGAGCATGAGTCTGGGGATCAGACAGGCTTGAGTCCCATCTCTGCCACTTCAAGTTAGGTCTCCTCTTCAAACCTCAGACTGCTCAGCTGTAAAATGGGGATAGTCACACTTACCATACAGGATGGATGTTTATGAAGCAGCTAGCACAGTGCCTGGCACGTAGTGCCCTAGGAATGGATTACTGTTGACTACGAATAGATAGAGAATGTCCCCCACAAGAGTCCAAAACAGTGGAGAGAGTTTACAGTGTCCCAGTACACGATTTTTTCTTTTTTTTTTTTTTGGAGAGGTTTTTGCCATAGGGCGCATGCACTCACCAGACAGAGAGACAGAGAGATAGAAAGCGAGAAATCACCCCCCAGGGGGGGTGGCCATGGCCACGCCACAATCCCTTCTCCTCCATTCTCCTCTCGGGATCCTGGGCAGGCACGCACACGCGCCCGGCGTGAGTTTAAGCCACCGGGTCCAGGACATGAACCGCAGTCGACTACGTGGGAGTCCAGCGACATAGCCATTACGCTAACTGCTGGTCCCCCCCAGTACACATGATTTTGAGCCAAAACACCTGAGTTTAAGTCCTAGTTCTGCTATTTAAACACCGGATGATGGTCGTCAAGTTGTTTAACCTCTATGACTTTATGTTCATATTACAAGGAGGTTACTATTAGCCCCAGGCTACAGGGTCTAATGTAAAAATCTTGCGTAACCTGTGAAAAGCAATATGGCTGATGGAATGGATGGGGACCTCGCTACTCCTGCGGAGAGAGCTTCTTCCTCTTCCCGTCTCTGCTAGAAGCACCGAAATTACAGGCTTTCTCATAGGTCAAAGACAAAACTCAATTAGGGTTTAGCGTCAGCTAAAGCACCATATGTAATCCTCCAAACAGATAAGCAACTAATTATATTGCCCTTGGAAGCAAGATTCCACGCAAATAGATTAAGGCTAAATCATAGTGGTATTTTATCTTTATAAACAGTGAGGCCCAATTAAATTTATGAGGTGTCATTATGGAAATAAAAGGTAATTAAACATTGCTTAATTCAATACCAGATGCCCAGATTATGGTATGCCATATAGCCACGTTAGCTGAGCATGGCCACCAAGAGAAATGCAAGCCATGTAAAATTCACACATACTCAAAGGAAGTCTTATTTACTGAGGGTCACCATTGTATAGTAAACAAAACAAAAACCTGTAATTATGCCTGTTCTGCAGCTAAGAAGACCAAGGCTCTAAGGTGAAATAACACCTCCAAAGTCACCCTGTTACAAAATCTAAGGGTTCAATAGAAATATAACAGCACCATCCAATCTGCTGTCATCTCTATTTTACAGCTGAGAACACTGAGGCTCCCAGAGGGGAAATAACTTGCCCAAGTTCACACAGTTACTACATAGTGAAAGATTTAAGCACAAGCATAACTTGTGAATTAACTACTCACCTTCGTTTTAATCGACATTCATTTATGTGCAGAGTTATAAACCAGCACATTGATTTAGTCAAGACTTCTTAAAACTGAAAAACTTGTACTGAGTTTTCAAAGTTCAAAATCTCATTTAACCCAGAACACAATTGCACTCAGTGTTGCAAGGAGTACCAACAAGTAGCAAATGTTGTCCCCTTTATAATATTTACACATAGTTTGAACTTTCATTTATGTATTTTTTTCTTTTTTTAGTTTTTTTTTTCTATAGGGCATGTTGTACTCACCAGAGAGACAGACAGACAGAGAGAAAAAGTGAAAAATCACCCCCCCAGGAAATGGCCACGTCCCAATTCCTTTTACGTTCTCCTCTTGGAATTCTGGGCACACACACACATGCACCTGGCATGTTTTATCAAGTCACTGAGTCCAGGACTCGAACCATGCAGTCAGTCATGTGGGATCCAGCCAGTTTAACCACCACACTATGGGCTGGCCTGAGCTTTCACTTATATTAATCTCAGTTACATATTAAAACCCACCTGGGAGGTGAGACTGTGTTGTCATTCCCACTTTGCAGATTCACTGAACTGCAGAGAAGAAACAGACAGCATTGCGTTGAGATAGGTTCTAAGTTACAGGTGGAATCACTTGTTAAAAGTGAATGTGGATGGGCCAGCAGGTGTCATAGTAACTAAGGCACTGAACTCCCACATGGCCTACCGTGGTTCAAGTCCTGGACCTGACAGCTTAAAAATCAAGTCAAGCACATGTGCATGTGTGCCCAAAATCCCAAAAGGAGAATGGAAGAGAAGGGCCTATGGAGTGGCCATCCCCCTGGTGGGGTGATTTCTTACTTTCTGTCTCTCTCTGTCTCTCCAGAGAGCACACATGCCCTGTAGCAAAAATCTCTCTAAAAAAAAAAAAAAAAAAAAAAAAAGTGAATGTGGGGGGCCAGAAGATGGCATAGCGGTTACATCGCTGGATTCCCACATGGTTGACCATGGTCAGGTCCCAGACCCAGTGGCCTGAAACGCACTGGGCATTTTGCATGCATGCCCAAAGCCCAGGAAAATAGAGGAGAAGCGGTTGTGGCATGGCCATCTTCCTGAGAGATGATTTCTCACTTTCCCTCTCACTGTCTCTGTCTCTCTCTCTCTCTGATTAGTGCCACACCCTAAAGCAAAAAGCTCTTTAAAAAAAAAAAATATTGAGTGTGGATGGGGCCAGCAGGTATCTAGTGATTAGGGCACTGGACTCCCACTGGCTGACCATGGTTCAAGTCCTGGACCTGACAGCCTGAAAATCCCATGAGGCACATGTGCGTTCCTGCCCACCCACAAGCCCCATGAGGAGAATGGAAGAGAAGGGGTCTGCCTGCCTCTCTCTCTCTGGCAAGCACATGTGCCCTATGGGGAGGGGAGTGGACATACAGGAAGGTGGAGACTGGAAGACAGCTGTGCCACACTCCTGCAGGCAGGGCCTGACTAGAGCAAGAAAATGTGATAAGATTTCCCAAGTGCCAAACCAGAGGGACCCCATACTTTACATGCAGGGAGACTCTCAAATGGAGTGCATGCTAAATGCCCGAGCAGCTCATCTCTCTCTCTTCTTCACCTCACCCCTAAATCCCATTTACCCAGAATTTGAGATAATAAATATCAATCAAAGCACCAAACATTTCCTGAATGTACAAGTTGCCACGGCTAATGAAGTTCATGAATAAGCTCAGCCAGAGAGCGTTTCATTAACATCTGTCACAGCCTGTCAGCTCAGCCTCCGCACAACTCCTATTAGGGAGGAGAGGGCATGAATGGCCCTTCCTCTGCCAGTCCCTGTCTTCTGTGACATACAACCACTGCCACCCTGTGGCTGTAGAGGGTATAGCATGCCGTTCTGGATCAAGTCTACAAAAAGTCTCCTGACTCCGATATACAATGTAAAGGCAATTCTCAAATTAAATGAAAGATTCAGCCATATTGAAGATTGCATCCTAAAACATTTGCTCACATGATAGTGTTTGGAACTCAAGATACATTTCCTCTTTGAAAGATCTTCCACAGCTTGTCCAACACCTATTTAAGCCACACAGACCTAGTATCTAACACTATTCCAACCATGCCTGATAGCCAATAGAAACCGTTCTACCAGAACGTGTACCAGAGTTCCAGTTTAGCGTGGCATCTTGCCTTGCTCTGGAACAAAACAAGTTCCCACATCTCCCTCCAGCTGGAGCATTCCCTAATAGACACTGTTGATGACGTGTGTCCTGAAGAGACCCTGTGCCGTGAGCACCTTGGGCCTCCTGAGGCAGATGTTCCTAGACATCTTCCACTGTTCATTTGATGAAGAGAAGGGGGAGGCTCCTGAGACACTCCACTGTCACTTGTCAAACTTATTGAGCACTTCCTAAGTGCTGAGCCCTGTGTAGGTGCTGGAAATACAGAACACCACAGAACACAGTCTCTGCCCTCCAGGAAATCACGGTCCAGTGGGAGAAACTGACGCCCAAATCCACGACAAGAGTACAGGATGCTATGTACCATGAGAGAACACGTCATAGAGTGAATGTTGTGTGCTTTCTTCTCTAGGCTACATATTGAGTTGTCAGAAAAGCCATGACACATTTTTCAATGCAAAAAAAAAAAAAAAAGATGTGTCATGACTTTTCTGATGGCTCGAAAGTTCTTCTTACTTACCACGTGGCAATCTAGCTGCTTACAAGCACGAACCCACTAACTGTCCTCCAAGATAGGTAATATTATTGTTACCCATTTTTTGAGAGGTTTTCTGTTTTGTTTTGTTTTGTTTTTTGCTATAGGGCGCGTGCGCTCGCCAGAAAGACAGAGAGAGACAGAGAGACAGAAAGCGAGAAATCCCCCCAGGCAGGATGGCCACACCGCAATCCATTCTCCTCCATTCTCCTCTTGGGATCTTGGCACGCACGCACACGTGCCCTGTGTGAGTTTAAGCCACCAGGTTCAGGACTCGAACCGCGGTCAACTACATGGGAGTCCAGTGACATAGCCATTATGCTAACTGCTGGTCCCTTATTATCCCATTTTTATAGATAAGAAATTGAGAAGTTAAGTACAGCAAGCAAACTGTAGAACTGGGATTCGAACCCAGAGCGTTTGCAGTAATGAGTAGATGGGAGAACTCATGTAACAATAACCCTACACTATAGGTCTGTTGTGCCTTCCTGACAGATGAGGCACCCAAGGCTCGCTTGCTTTCCACGACAATGTGCTGCTTTAGGATGCCACAGAAGGAGAGATTGATCTAACACAGACCAGACCTCAGAGATGGCTTCACATAATTCCCCTTCAGAGGAGATTATTCTTGAAATGTGTTTGAAGTATGAGTTGGAGAGGAATATTCCAGATAGAGAACAGCCAGTGCCAAGATAAAACGACATTAGGCACTGGCAGAGCTGGGAACCGTATTCACCAGGACCAGAGGGGATGCAAGGGTGAGTAACAGGAGATAAGACAGGAGCCAGTGCCATGTCCTTGGAATTTCTCCTGACAGCAAAGGGGGTTATAGAATTATTTTAAGTATGAAATGACATCATTAGATTTGGAGATGGCTTGGAGGAAGGCCAGATCACTAGGTGGATTAATTAGAAGGTTATTACAATAGCCAAGTCAATAAATCTCGACTAAGGCACTGGGCCTTGAGACAGAAAAGAAAAATAGGCATTTGAGATATATTCATTTATATGTTTGTGTTCATTACTTGTTAGTCCGGAGCATCCCGCCATCTGTGGGATAAAGCTCAGTTCCATCAGGATGGCCAACAAGACTTGGTTCTATCAGGGCCCAAGCTGCCTTTCAGTGGATACTTACTTTAAAATGCTGTTTACTGGGACCAGCAGATCATGTAATGGCTACATGACCAGATTCCCACATAGTTGACCATGGTTCGAGTACCAGACCTGGGGCCTTAAACTCAGGCCAAGCATGTGGCCACGTAAGCCCAAGATCCCAAGAGAATGGATGAGAAGGGACCATCCTCCCGGAGGTGATTCCTCACTTTCTGTTTCTCTGTCTCTCTGTCTCTCTGGCAAGTGCAAAATCTCTCTTAAAGAAATAAATACTGTTTATTGGGGCCAGCAGATGGCATGGTGATTAGGACACTGAATTCCACGTGGCCAACCATGGTTCAAGACCCAGACCTTGGTGGTTTGAAATTCACACAGGGTGTGTGTGTATATGCATGGGTGCCTAAAATCCCAGGAGGAGAATGGAGGAGAGGGGACTGTGGCATGGCCATGCCCGCAGGTAGCAATTTCTCACTTTCCTTCTCACTGTCTCTTTCCTCTCTGGCAAGTGCACATACCCTATGGCAAAAACCTTTAAAAAAACAATGTTGTTTCTTTTTTTTTTTTAAAAAAAAAAAAATGGCCTCTTCTCTGCCTTCTTGGAAAACTCATTCATTTTCAAAACCCACTTCAAATGTCACCTCATTGATTTTATAAACATTTATCGAGCACGCATATAGTCACCTGCTCGGTATGAAACACTTTTGATGCTGCACCAAAAGAGCAGGGGCAGCCTCCCAACATGGCTACTGGGTGCCTTCAGCTGCAAAATTGTTCCTTTCTTCCGCCCTTTCACTCCATTTCACAAGCTTCTCATGTAGTACTTCTCAAACTTTGACAGGCATGTGAATCTCCTGGGAATCTTGCTCAAATCACAGATCCTGACTCAGCGGTTCTGGGGTGGGGCCCGAGATTCTGCATTTCTGACAAGATTCCAGCTGGTGTGCGGACAGCATTTGAATAGCAAGGCCTTGTGCATTTTCCCAGTATAGTCTGATGGAAAAGCAATAAAGGCAATTATTTTCATGTTTCTACTCTGAACTCCTTATTAACTGAAAAGTTATATTCAGGGACCAGCAGATAGCATAATGGTTACATCACTGGACTCCCACATGGCCAACCAGGGTTCCAATCCCAGACCCAGAGGCTTGAAACTCAAGCGAGGCGTGTGTGCATGCCCAAATTCCTAGAGGAGAACAGAGGAGCAGGGATTGCAGCGTGGCCATCCCCCTGGGGGGTGATTTCTTGTTTTCTGTCTCTCTGTGTCTCTGTCTCTCCGGCAAGCACATGCATCCTATAGCAAAAATTTCTCACTAAAAAAAAATACAATGAAATGCACAGAATTTAAATATATAAATCAACGGTTTGGAGCAAGTGTATAGCTCCTGTATTTCTGGTTAGGGTCTCGGCCCTGACTGGCCCCTTCTCAGTACTAATTACCACCCACCCTTGTGTGTGTTCTAGCATCCTGCTTCCTGCTCCTGCACCATGAAAGTCCTGCTTTGCGACCTCCTGCTACTCAGCCTCTTCCCGGGGGTGTTCAGCAGTTGTCAAAGGGACTGCCTGGCCTGCCGGGAGAAGCTCCGCCCAGCCCTGGACAGCTTCAACCTGGAGGTGGGTCCCAGAGGCAGGAGAGGCCACCCTCTTTCCTGGTCCTTTCTGTATCCCTCTCCCCACCGAACCTCCAGCGCAGCCTCTGAGTGAGAAATCACGGCCTCTCTCCGTGGTCACGGGACTTGCCCAGCGTCACGTGACCAGTAGGAAACAGATGTAGACTTGAGCCGCATCTCCAACAGGGAACTCTGATCTGTCCACTTTCATACCTTCAAATAAAGCCTATGCTGCCATGTTGCTGCCAGCATCAATACATTGCAGCCTCATTTTAGAGAATTTGGCAAATTGAGGAAAGTTTTAAAAAGAAAATTGCAATCATCTTTCCTAAAAGTATACCAATGAAATGTAGATAAGAAAGTATCAAATTTAAAACAACAACAAAAAAGCTAGTTGTTAGGGCTCTTAAAAATTCATAGATTACTTATGCCTTAAAACAATACCTGAGGGGCCAGCTGGTGGTGTGGCGGTTAAGGACCAGGGAACCACATGGCCCGCCATGCAGTTGCAGGCCTGGATCCTACGTGGCTTAAGAGGCACCCTGGGAACAGTGTCAGTACATTTCTGCAGGAAATCCTGAAAAGAAATTGGAGAAGGAATTGCAAATTGATACCAAAATGCGCTCTTGTGTTTTCAATTTCCAATTTGAGGTGCAAATCCAGTGTTAAATTTTTTATTCATTAAATAAATGACTTTCTCAACTAATTAATTTCAGTCCTGATAGTTAATCCTCTCTTATTAAGCCCAGGAGCACTCAATTATTTTTTTTCCTTTGTACTCAAATAAATTTCTTTCAAAGGATGCCATGTTTGGAACCTCTCAACCTTGCAAAACAACCAGGAGTAACTACTGTTCTGTCAGGCAAATGTACAAATGTAGAAGCAAAAACTCATGTTGGACTAATGCACCGTGGCATCTTTTCAGTTCCAGGCCGTGGATGAGCAAACACAGCCCAGGCAGACCCAAGCTCCAAGCTCTTCAATTATAAGCCTGGTTCACCTGGTTCAGTCATGTTTAAGCCTGCTTTTTGTTTTGTTTTGTTTTTCCCCAAATTTTTTGTGGTCTTTTTTTGGGGCAGGCAATTTGCTAGAGGGTGCCTGCACTTGCTGGAGAGGGATGGGAAGGAGTGAGAAAGCACCCCCCATGGGGAATGGTCATATCATAATCCCTCCTCCTCCATCACTCCCTCCTCCCAGGATTTTGGGCATGCAAGTGTATATATTTTTCTTTTTATTTTCCTTCTTTTCTTTTTTTTTTTTTTTTTTTTGGGGGGGTGTCTTGTTTTTGCTATAAGGCACATGTGCTTGCCAGAGAGAGACAGAGAAGGAGAAATCACCCTCCTCCCAGGGCAGAGCACACAACACAATCCCTTCTCCCCCATTCACTTCTCGCAGTTTTGGATACGCACATACACATACCTGGCGTGATTTTTAAGCTGCTAGGTCTGGGATTTGAACTGCGAAGTCAGCCATGTGGAATCCAGAGCCTTAACTTCCATGCCACCTGCTGGCCTGCCCAGCAAATTCCTTAAGCCCTTGGGTCTGGGATTCAAGCAATGCAGTAGGCCATGTGGGATCCAGCTGCCTTAATCACTAGGCCACGGGCTGGCCCAGTTTGTTGTTGTTAGTTTATTCATTTATTTCTTCTGTGAGAGAAAGAGAGGGAAAGACATCCCTAACATAGCTTCATGCCGCATGCACGCCCAGCCTCAGCCAGCCCAGATTACAGACATGCATGCTTATGCCTGGTACACACAGAGACGTCTCAGGATGCGAACCCAGGACCTTCCTATGTGGGTCCAGTTACAGCTGTGGCCCTGTCCAGCCCCTCAAGCCTGTTTTCTGACCAGAAATAGCTATGTGCTCATGAAGAGTATCCCCAGATAACTCATTCAAAGTTCGTTCCTGTTACCCGTCCTGTTTGACTCTGGGCTCCTACGCTGCCTGTCATGCCCTCCTTTAGGATGCCTGCCCTCCCTGGATTCACTCGCCGCATTCTCCCCCCACCTCTGACTACTTTGCCTGCCTCCTACGTTGGTTCCTGTTCCTCTCTGCCAGGAGTCTCTGCTTCTTCCCAACCTATCTGTTCTCCCTCCAAAACCCCACCCTCCCATCGCAGGCCTTCAGCCCTCCTGAGGCCCAGTAACTCTCAAAGGTACCCTCCCAACTTTTCTGGGTTCCAGAGGCTGATCCTAGTCACTGTCCATAGCTCCCAGGAAAGTCCACCTTCCCTTCCTGCCCAGCTATCTCACTCACATCTCCTCATTCTCCCCCATCGAATAAACCCCCCTCACATATCCAAGCCCAGATTAAGTTTCACCCAGTAAGAGAGTATTTTGCTGATTCTCCACCTGCTCGCAATAGTCAGGCCTTCCCTCCTCTGTAGTCTGATTTCATTTGCATCTGCAGGTCTCACGGTCAGGTGTGAGCTTCCTCTGCTGACCCATCCAGGTATCCCAGCACATTACACAGCGTGTGGCCCAGAGCAGTGCTCAGTAAACCTGTGTCGTGGAAGCTGCAAGGTGCAGGGACCTTTAGTCTTCCTGACAAGCACATGTGCTGTCGTCTCTGTAGAACTGTTACAGAGACAGCCAAACATCTAGGGCACGTTCCCATCTCTCCACAGCACCCTAAATCTCTGGGGTCCAGAAGACATTCTTCACTTTATTTCTTTAAAACAAATTAGAGGGTGGACCTGTAAAAGCCTCACAAATCAGAGATGAACCCTCCACAGTGCCTGCTGCCCCCAAGGACCTAGCTGCCTACTTGTTTTTGTTCCTAGTTTATATTCATTTATTCATTTTTAACTTATTTTTAAGTTTGGTGACAGAGCTAGAACATAGGCAACCACATCCCATTTCCAATTCCAGCACCCCTTGAGTCTTGAGTATGCCCATGCTGTGAATGATGGGGAGACTCACATCTCAGCAAAGGTCGCTTCCCCAGTCCCAAAGTCTGTAATTCTGAGCTAGTTCCAGGATCCTCTGGCTTTATCAAAGTTTTGTATTTCTTGTAGATGATCCAGGTATGGCTGGCTTTCTGGCAGACTATAATTTTAGTTAGTAAATGACTCACATACCCTAATCCATTGCCATAGCCTAGACTTTCATATAATTGTAAATGATTCTTACCCATCAGCTCAAGTAGAAAAAAGTTGATGTCACTGAGTTGTTTCAGACACAAAGAATAAGGCAACCACCCACCAAGGAAGAGTCTGGGAAATTTTATATAAAACGTCCCAAAATTCTATTGCAAAAGAAGCTACCCTCTGGTAGCTCTTTCTAGTATCATTAAATAAAAACTCCTAGTAGCTGATTTGCCGGAGAAGTTCCTTGTATGTATTTTCTCCCTGCCATTCACCTGCTAGCCCTCCCCGCCAGGTTATCCCTCCGATCTACTAGCAGGAAAGGACCTCTTGGGACCAGCAGTTAACATAATGGCTATGTCGTTGGACTCCCATGTAGTCGACCGTGGTTCAAGTCCTGAACCCGGTGGCTTGAACTCACGCCAGGCGCATGTGCATGCATGCCCAAGATCCCAAGAAGAGAATGGAGGCCATGCCCCTGGGGGGTAATTTCTCACTTTCTGTCTTTCTGTCTCCCTCTTGAAAGAAAGGAAGAAAGGAGGGAAGGAAGGAAGGAAGGAAGGAAGGAAGGAAGGAAGGAAGGAAGGAAGGAAGGAAGGAGGGAGAGAGAGAGAGAGAGAGAGAGAGAGAGAGAGAAAGAAAGAAAGAAAGAAAGAAAGAAAGAAAGAAAGAAAGAAAGAAAGAAAAAAAAAAAAAGAAAAGAAGAAGAAGAAAAGGAAAGGAAAGGACCTCCTAAAGCAAACAGATCCCAAGTGTTTCTTGGTCAAAAGTGGTTTGACTCTTTAGTGGCAGAAACCCAACCACCTCCATAAGCTCCTTCTTGCCCTCCAATGGACTCCTGTGCCTGGATCTGGCTTTGTACCCTACTCTTTGATCCCAGATACCTAAATGGCCCTTTGCACAGTTTCCCAGCTTTACAGGGCAAGTTGGCACCAACCCAAGACTCCAGATGCTCGTGTACATTCTGGCTTAATATAGCAATGCCATCAACATGGACTGCGAAAATGTGTCCAGCTCACTTACCAGGCCGTTAACCCATCTCTGGGAAGAGGCGGGTGTGCCCACCAGACCAGAGGGTTAAGCATTAAAGCTCATATGTCCATCTGGTCCTACAAATGTTGTTGTGAATTTAGACTCTTCAGAGTTGCCACAAACCTTCTCCCAAATCAAGAGTTAGGTGATTCTGTTAGCATCTAATTTATCTAACAGTATGTCAAGTCTGGGTATGGACTGTGGCATCTGGTTTGATCACAGAATTTCATTTTCTCTGATTGACACAAAACCTAATTACCATCTGGGCTTAGAAACCCAGGGACCCACAAAACTAATAGCCTGTAGGTTTCACAACCCTTCCACCTGTTTCTGTGAGCTAAAGGAGGGGGAGGGTAGAATTCAACAGTCATTGGGGGCTCCTGTTCTGTGGGGGGTGGACTAAGTATTCTCAGAGAACAGAGGTCTGTTTCAGCTCCAAAATTCTACATTTCTATGGGCTCCTCAGTGCTTTCGATATCTCCCTTCATTCCTGTCGACCCTGAAGCACTCACTACTATAGACATTTGGGGCTGGATCATTATTTGTTGTTGCGGGGGACCATCCCATGCATTACAGGATGCTCACTAGCATCTCTGGCCTGTAGGTGCCATTAGTATGTACACACAAACACACACACACACACACACACTAGGTAGGAAAAACAAAAATGTCTCCAGACATCGCCAATACCCTTGGGGGGGCAAAATCACTCCCCGTTGAGATCTCCTGCTCAGTAGGATTATGATCTGAAAGAATCTACTACAAATCGATCCCATCTGCTTTTCTTCAAAGCATTTCAGGAACAGGCAAAGTATAGACCCACGCAACCCTTTCTCTGAAGGAGTCTTTGACCACCACGTTTTCTGGTGGCTTCTTCCTCCTCAGAGAAAATTCCAAAAGAGAATTTCTCAACATGGAGCCCAGCCTCAGAATCATCTGGAGAGCTTGCGGAAAATGGACACTCCTAGGCCCTGTCTTTGACGTACTGGATTAGAATCTCCAAGGATGTGGGCTGATAATCCAGTAAGGATTCCTATAAAACACACAGTAGGTTTGCAAGCCCATTGTTGGTTAAGTCAGCCTTCCCCATCTATGGAAGCGGCTATCATTTTTCCACACCCAGTGACGCTGTGGGTGTGAGAAAGTAGTTTCTCTGCAACTCTCTGCTGAATTTGCACTGACAGCATGTTCATTGTCAGCAACTATTTCCATCTGTTAAGCATCTCTGAGGAAAAGATTAATGGAAAAGGCACGCTCAGAAAAACCACGACTTGAGTTTCAGTAGGAGTCAACATCCCCATCTGTGGGTAACAGGTGGGCTCGGGACAGGTTGCTTCCTGGAAACCTTATCAGAGAGAGAAGCCCTCCCTCTTGTCACTCTCTTTATCCTCTCTACTCTTATGAATAACAAGCAGTATCCCCATCAGAACCTTACCTCTTGGTCTCATAGGATCCTTTCTCCTGCATTAATTCCTTCCAATTTGCACTGCAAGAACACAGAGGTGGCTGAGTAGGAGCCATTCTAGACATCTGAGTTCTAAAAGTATAATAGGTTATACTGTTAGCTGACAGCGTTGTGTGGTGCTCATTACTGAACCTCACCGTAACACGCGAGGACTGCATTATTACTGAACCTCACCCTAACACGCGAGGACTGCATTATTACTGAACCTCACCGTAACACGGGAGGACTGCATTATATCAGTGATTTTGCAACTGGGCTAAATAGTGGGTCATCAGAAAAGTCATGATGCATTTTTTGCATAGAAAAACAGGAAAATACATCGTGACTTTTCTGATGACCCAAGAGAATTGCCCGAACTTTGTAAAATCAAGTTTTTAGTCTTTTTTGTAAAAGTTAAGTTTTAATCTCTGGTTCTATTTCTTGGAGGTTTACTAAATCTTGAAATTCTGTTTTTGTCTTTTTTTTTTTTAAGTTCTACAAATGAGTTGGCTTCACACTCAGGAGTGTGACCCCTAGGACCGGATGTTGCCTGTGGTCCTTCCCTAATGTGAGCATTTCTTTAAATGCTTTGCGGGGACCAGCAGAAGGCATATTGGTTATGTTGCTGGACTCCCACATAGCCAGCCATGGTTCTAGTCCCAGATCAGTGGCCTCAAACTCATACAGACACGCATGCATACATGTGTGCCCAAAATCCTGAGTGGAGAATGGAGGTAAAGGAATTGCAGCATGGCCAACCCCCACCCCACCCCCGAGAATGATTCCTCACTTTCTGTCTCTCTGTTTCTCTCTCTGGCAAGCGCACACACCCTATAGCAAAAAATCTCTAAAAAATAAATAATAATACTTTGCAACATTTAAGATGAGTGGGGGGGGGGGGTCTTCCAGCTTGGCCATTGGGTCACCAATGGCAGATCCCCTCCTTTCTCCTACAGACTCACTCTACGCCATATCCTCACTACGGGGCTCCACTATGTACCCTGGGTATTAGATACCTGGAAGGCAGACTGACTGCCTGCAGGACAGCTTCCAGCTAATAAAGCAGTCCTAGCATGGAGTCCACAGATACCATGTCCATGGACAGACTTTAGAAGACTTATAGACCCTCTAAAGTCTATGCAAGTTTGACATAAATGTATAATTTACACGGTGAAAGGGTCCAAGGCACCATAAAAAGGTTCAGAACCTGACCTAGGCACAGTCTGCAGCAAGCTGGTGGTGCAGTGTAGGAAGGCACACAGCCACCCACAGGTTCAGATCCCCAGGCCTGGATTGGCTTGAAAAAATGCAACATATACATATATGCCCAGATCTTAGTGAGTTGGAGGGCTGGGGAAAGGGGATCATATAGCATGATAAGCCATACTGAGGGGTTTCTTCCCCTGCCTTCATGTGCATCCACACACTCTCCAACAGGAATAACTAAACTTTAAAAAGAGTAAAGAACCCTGGGACCAGCAGTTAGCATAATGGCTATGTCGCTGGACTCCCATGTAGTCAACTGCAGTTCGCATCCTGGATCAGGTGACTTAAAATTCACGCTGGGTGCGTGTGCGTGCGTGCCCAAGATCCCGGGGGAGAAAGGAGGAGAAGGGATTGTGGCGTGGCCATCACCCCTAGGGGGTGATTTCTCGCTTTCTGTCTCTCTGTCTCTCTCTGTCTGTCTGGCAAGCACACACGCCCTTATAGCAAAAACCTCTCCAAAAAAAGAAGAGTAAAGAACCCTGTCTAAAGGGACAGCCAAGTAATCAGGTAAACAGAGTGGCAACAAGGTGACAAGAGTAGCTGCAGAAGTACGTAGGGAGTTCAAGTCCTGGTTGCAACTATTTGCAACTCCTGTTCTCCCAAGGACTTTTTTCCTCATCTCTTTCTCTTTCCTTTTCACTCTTACCTAAATATAAGGTGACTTCTTGACTAAGTCAGCTCAGTGCAACAAACCTATGGAAATCCTTCTATTTACTGGAAGGAGATTCCTGAAAGGGATTCAGACTTGAGTAAGATGTGGTGCCTAACTTGTCATATTCTGCCTTGGGAGATATTGCCATCACAGGATGCATTACCATTTCCACAAGAACAATGCAGAGTTTTGTGGGAACCCAGAGGCAGGACATTGGAAGGAGGTCATTTCACCAGACGGGGCAGAGGGAGGCAGGAAGAGCTTTGCTGTGTTGAAGGAACGGCCTCATATGCCTGAAGTGGAATATGTGTGAGGAAGAACAGGAAAGGAGACTTAAAATGTGGGCTGAAGGACCAGCAGGTGGTGTAATGGTTACATCACTGGACTCATACATAATCAACTGCGGTTCAAGTCCCAGACCCAGTGGCTTAAACCTCACACCAGACATGTGTGTGTGCATGTCCAAAATCCTAAGAGGAGAATGAAGGGGAAGAGATTGCACTGTGGCTATCCCCCTGGGGGGGGGGGTGGGGATTTCTCGCTTTCTGTCTCTCTGTCTCTCTGACGAGCACACATGCCCTATAGCAAAAACCTCTCAAAAAAAAAAAAAAAAAAGTGGGCTGAACCAGATGGTAGAGAACCTTGAATGCTCTGCTCTGGAGTTTGGAATTATTTTATGGACAAGACAAAATATCAGACAGTTGAGAGCAAGGTAATGATGTGATTAGTTATTCTTCAGGAAGTGTATTCTGCCAGGGGTCTAAACGGACTAAAGTGGCAGAGATCAAAGATGGAGAGGTCAGCTAGGGAGCCACTGGACCCTAAAAGGTACCCAGACAGTGGCAGAGGGAATGAGAAGGAGGGGCAGACCTGATTAGAGAGGAATAGTAAAAAGGAGAGAGGAAAACGTGCCCAGGGTTTTCAACCTGAGTGCACTGGTGAATAAGATGCCAATCAGAACCAGAGCCCAAGCAGATGGGAAGACAGGTGGAGAAATTATATTAGATAAGAATTAAATTCAGGGGACCAGACTCCCAAATAGTAAACTGCAGTTGAAGTCATGGATTCAGTGGCTTAAAACTCATGCCAGGGGCATGTGCATGTGCACCCAAAATCCCAAGAGGAGACTGGAGGAGAAGGGATTGCCACATGGCCATCCCCCCTGGGGAATGATTTCTCACTTTCTGTCTCTCTGTCTCTTCAGTGAGCGCATGCACCCTATAGCAAAAATCTCTATTTAAAAAAAAAAAAAAAGAAAAAGAAGTTAAATTCAGGCCTGCTTCGTGGTTAAGGGAGCTGGATCCCACATGGCTGACAGCTGTTCAAATCCTGGCCCCAAGAGCTGAATATTTCACTGGGCACATGTACACATGTACCTAAAAGCCCAGCCAGATGGAGAAATAGAGAAAAAGGAACTGTGTCATGACCATGCCCCATGGAGGGTGTTTTCTCCCTCTCCTGCTCTCGCTTCTCTAGTGAGTACATGCACTCTCTAGCCATTAAAAAATAAATTAAATGCAGGCCAGGCAGTGGTGCAGTGGTAACACAACTGGGCCCCCATGGGAAAAATCCTGGGTTCACATGCCAGGACCTCCCTGAGGATGCCAGGTGCATACATACATGCCTGTGGTCCCGGCTAGCCTGTGGTCCCTGGAGGAGGGTTGCAGCATGGAGAGACACTGTTGGGGGTGCCTGTCTTTTTCTTTCCCAATCTCTCTCTGTCTCTCAAAACTTTACCTTAAAAAGGAGAAAGAGTGAAAAAGTAGACTTTTAAAAATTGAATTTTCCTACTAGTAACAAAGACCCAAAGGAACATGACTTAAAAAAGAGACAGTTCTTGGGGACCAGCAGGTGGTGGTAAAGGTGCTGGACACTCCCACATGGCTGACCACGGTTCAAGTCCTGGACCTGGTGGCTTGCTTTCTCACTCCCCCCGCCCCTGTGTGTGTGTGTGTGTGTGTGTGTGTGTGTGTGTGTCTGTCTCTCTCTAGTCAAAATAAATGAATGAATAAATAAAATTAAATAAATCTTAAAAAAAAAGAGAGAGAGAGAAAGAGAGAGACAGTTCTTGGGACCTGCCATTAGCGTAATGGCTATGTCGCTGGACTCCCACGTAGTCGACCGCGGTTCGTGTCCCAGACCCGGTGGCTTAAAACTCACACCGGGCGCGTGTGCATGCGTGCCCAAGATCCCAAGAGGAGAATGGAGGAGAAGGGATTGCGGCGTGACCATCCCCCCTGGGGGGTGATTTCTCGCTTTCTGTCTCTCTGTCTCTCTCTGTCTGTCTGGCGAGCGCATGCGCCCTATAGCGAAAAAACCTCTCCAAAAAAAAAATAGAAAACTGCACAGATTTCAAGGTTTGTTGCACCAAAATAAACTTATATTTTATTTTTCCACAAACTGTTTTTGTTTTTTGCTTTTGGTTTTTCACTTATTTCTTCCATGAGCAAAAGAGACAGACAGAAAACACCCACAACAGGTGTCGGCACCACGATCCAACCCAGCCCCAGCCAGACCCAGATCATGAGGCACAGGTCCTGGCATACTTAGGGAGGTCTCTGGGCTTGAACCTCGAACTTTCCCACACGGGTCAACCTATCAGAGTGTTGTGTTTTACTGTTGTGTCACCCTCCGGCCCCATTCATAAGCTCTTTGAAGTACCCTGATCTGTTACCTTCAATAAGGAGGAAAAGAAGAGATGGGTTCAGGACTGGCAGTTGGTAGCCTCTGCCCCAGAAAGTGCCCTCTAAGCCAAAAAAGAGCTCCATGGCTTCATGAAGGGCCCTGCAGCTGTCTGATCCCTCGCCGTGGCAAGGTCAGGTTGAAGTGGGGTTTTCATCTGGCTAAGGACAGAAATGCAAAGAGGAGAATTAGGAGTGAAGCCAAAACAGCATGGAGGAAGAAAAGTTGGAGGCGGAAACTTCCACCAGAGGCAGGAATGCGGGAGGCTGGGGCCAAGGTCAGGACCAGACAGGGGTGGGTGGAGAGACACCATAGTCGGGCTGCTGGTCTCTACTAGAAACAGTAGTGTCTGGAGACCCAGGACAGCAGATGGGAGTTCCCAGACGCCCAGTAGGTCTGCCTGGCTCCCATCTGAGGATAGTGGTGCTTCCCTCACCCACAACTGGATTACTGGTTTAGCCCCACATGCTAAACCTACCTGCACCCCAGAAGGTCTTGACACTCATTCGCTATAACTGATGCACAGGTAGTGAGGACCGGTCTCTTCAGGCCAATCGGTAACACCAGGGTTGACCTTTACACTGTGACCTTAAAATAAACATGCAGATTTAACCACATACTTTCACATCCCCAATTTCTTTCACTAACCTGACCTTCTCAAAGCTCGAGGAGAGAACAAAATTAAATTCTTCTTTATGGGTGATGTTCACAAGCGAGGCTTGGATCCAAAAGCTCAACTAAAGCTGTATCACCAGGCGGTTTGGGGTGCATTCATTCTGTGTTAACTTGCTGTGTTACCTGGGGTAAGTTAACCTCACCTCTTGAAGCCTTGGTTTGTTTATAAAATAATGGATCTGGGAGAGATGATTCTGTCTCTTTCCAACTCTAAAATTTTATGCCCCTAAAAATATTTTAAAGGGTGGCTGGATCCCACATGGCCAACTGGGTGGTTCAAGTCCTGGATCCAGCACCTTGGAAATACAGCAGGCACATGAGTGTGCATGCCAAAAATCCCAAGAGGAAAATGAAGGGGAGGGGATTGTGGCATGGCCATCTCCCCTGAGGGTGTTCTGTCACTCTTTCTTTTTTGCTTGCTCTCTCTCTCTCTCTCTCTCTCTCTCTCTCTCTCTCTCTCTCTCTCATGAGCACACATGCCCCCTATAGCAAAAAAAAAAAAAAAAAAAAAAAAAGTAAAACTGTTGCACAGCACTTGATAAACAGATTGCCTTGGAAGCACTTGCCTTGGTAGAGATAGAAATATTACAGGGATTGGGGCCAGCAGGTGGCATGGTGGTGGGGGCACTGAACTCCCACATGGTCGACAGCAGATGGAGTCCCGGACTCAGGTGGCTTGCTTTCACTTTCCCTTTCTCTCTCTCTCTGGTCAAACTAAAACAGAATAACAATTAAAGATAATTAAATAAGTAAGCCTTTAAAAAAAAGAAGAAGAAGAAGAAGAAGAAAAAAAAAAAAAAAGAAACAATACAGGAATTTGTCTTTCCTTGCCTTGGGCCAATGGAGATCTCTGTTCCTTTTCCTTCCCCCAACCTGTGTCTTTGCAGGAGTGCATCCTTGAGTGTGAAGAGAAGGTCTTCCCCAGCTCTCTGTGGACTCCATGCACCAAGATCATGGCTAGGGGCTCCTGGCAGCTCAGCCCCGCTGACCCAGAGCATGTGGTAGCAGCTCTTTACCAGCCAAGAGCCTCTGAGATGCAGCATCTGAAGCGCATACCCCGGGTCAGAAGCCTATTCCAAGCGCAGGAAGAGACAGAGCCTGGCACAGATGAGGCTGGTGACGTGGAGCAGAAGCAGTTGCAGAAGAGGTTTGGGGGCTTCACCGGGGCCCGGAAGTCGGCCCGGAAGTTGGCCAACCAGAAGCGGTTCAGTGAGTTTATGAGGCAGTACCTGGTCCTGAGCATGCAGTCCAGCCAGCGCCGGCGCACCCTGCACCAGAATGGTAATGTGTAGCCGGAAGGGGAGCCCCTCCCAGCTGCACCGTCCACTGCAACCCATGAGTGAGTTGGGCACCAATGAGCTGGGGGCAAGAAGAGACCACATACACCCAAGGGCCTCAGCCTTCCTCCCAGGCTTGGAAGCACATTAGCTCTCAAACACACACAACACCTCAAGGAGTCTGGCTCCTGGGAACCCTGGCAGAAAACACCTCCCTGCCTCCTACCCACCCTTTCTCTAGGAAGAAAAATTTTCTTACATTGCTCCTTGAGACTGACCACTCCCATCTTGACATTGGTTACCATGGGAATAGTAGTCTGTTAAGATAACTAATTCCTCTATAGCTCTCCAGGAGCTTAGTTACTATGGGGACAGTTAAGTGGACCAATCCTCCTATCCAGTTGCCATGGCAACCATTCAGCTCACCTTTCCTCAGAGACCATCCCTCTAAAAACCGATAGCTGGACGAACTCTTAGCCATTCATAGAGTACGATCACTGTAGCTATGATGTAGCTAGCTCATTTTCATTCTTTCTTCTTTTTTTGGTTTTATAACTTTATTTGAAAATCAGCAGTTAGTTCTCACCCACACTGTATTTTTTTTTAAAGGAGTAACAGGTACATAGGTCACCAGAGTGTAGAACTTACTGGGGGAATCTTCATCCTCATTATGTTTTCTGAACAACTGCACACGGATTTGATAAGGGACATTCCTTAGTCCTTTGGCCCAGACAGCTTTGTTGAGACTGCTCTGTGTGCACATCTGGAGTCCGCATCTCCTTCATGGCAAATTTCAAATTTCTGGATTTCCTTGAGTGCCCAAGGGGCATGTTTCTTGAAGTCCACACCATGGATGTGCTTGTGAATGTCAATGGTGTATTCCTGGGTCACCACCTTGTTGATGGCAGAACGGCCCTTCTTGTCACCACCCTTCTTTACAGGAACCATTCTGCCCAGCCTAAGTTGGAAAGAAAATCAGCTAGCTGATTTTCAAAGATGTTTTGTCTACCTTCTCCCCTCCCATTTATGTCTTGAGGTGACGGACTCTATGGAAACCATTCAGCCGTTTTCCCCAGCCAGGAGTTCGTGTTAGGACCAGCAGTTGTGCTTTCTGCCCTTCTTCCTTCCATCTGTCCACTCTACCACCTTGCCAGAGAGGGGTTAACCCTCAAGGTCAACAGATCATCACTGAGCAAGACTTCGAGAATCCGGCCCCACTGACTCAGTAGTTTTTAGAATATAATCTAAGGGATTCATCATCTTTTCACTTTTTGCTTCTTTCCAAAATGCAATTTTTTGTTTTTGTTTGCTTGTTTTGTTTTGTTTTGTTTTTTTCCTTCTCTCCCTTCTTTCTTGTTCTCTCTTTCTTCTGGTCTGTTCCTACCCATGCAGGCATGCTGACACATACATGTACATATAATACATATAGATAATACGTTAAGGACAGCAGCATACTGCCCAATTCTTCCAAGTTCAACTTTCCTCAGCTCCCCAACCAATACATAACTTTGAATGGCTTTTAAGTACTATCAGCAGCACAGTGAAATTTTCCAAAAATCTACGAAAATCCCAACCATCAAACATGCATGCCTTAACTTGCATGTGGGAATATGGTCCTCTGCAGAATCCCATGTAGCTCCTTAACAGCCCAGAAACTTGCCTTGATGCAAAGAATAAGTCTGGTTGCCAAAATCAGCTCTAGCTCAAGTGGGGCTTTTCCCTGACTCACAGGCATAAAAAAAAATTTTAAAAAAAAAAATGCACATGCTTTTTATTTTGCTCCACATGCCTTATCGTGAATAATGTTACTTCAAGGTATATTAGTACATGTGTCAACCTTTGGTGCCCACATTTCAGCATGGAGGCAGCCCACGTAGCTCTTTGTAGGTAGGCCAAGCTTGCCTGCAACAGGCCCGAGCCCAAATATGGACTCATGTATTAATCGTTAAGGAGAAGCCTGCCGTGTTTATTTTAGCAGAATGACTAATCTCTGAAGGCCTGAATTAACCTGCACTGTGTTTGAAATCCGACTCTTAGATTCTTTGCAAGCATTCCACTTCTTTCCCACCCACAGCTGCACAGTACCAACCGGTCAGTCATCCAAAAGTAGCACGGATTGAAGTCGCATGGATTGAACTCTTTCAAATCTTCAAGACGTTCTTTGAAGTGGTTCTTAGGGAACACAAACTCAGATCTAGTTCTGAACTTCAACAATTTTCTTTACCTAAAGAGTTTGAAATCAATCTTATTAAATAGCCAGAATCAATGCTTTAAAAAAACTATTTGAATCCCTATCTGAGCAATTTGGTTTTTAAATTTTCTATTATACTTCCAACTGAGAGGCACTGAAACAAAGCTGGGAACTAGCTTCTGCTGCTTTCCTCAACATGCAAAGCCCTCGATGAAACATTGGGGATGTTAACTGGCCCATTGGAGTATTATTGATGCCTCCCCTTCTCCTTCCGCAACCATCTGTTTTTCTTCCACATGTGCATGACGGCTTAGTTCCAATATGGATATGTATCCGTGGGTCTCTAACAGGCAGCTTAAACCTTGTTTATACTCACACACACACACACACACACACACACACACACACACACACACACCTACCCTGCACATGGCAGAGACCTCTCCCTCTTGGTCGACTCATTTCCAAAACTGTTCCTGACTTCTAAGATACCCTTCTAAGATGCCTGACTTCTAAGATGCCATCTATACTTAGAAAGCTGGGAGGAAATGGGGTCACCTAACACTGCAGTGGGATAAACAGCTCTATTCAGAGTATAATAATGTCCTAGGAAGGAAGGCCATCGGGATGCAGGTCAGCCCTAGACAGAACTGCGAAAAGGACATGATCTCGGTACCCACCTTCCCTACCCCGACCCTGTACTGCTCTCTTTTCTGCTGTCCACTCAGGAGCCTTCTAACAGTGGAAAGTGGGCAGACTCACATGTAGTCGGTACTACTGTGACATGCTTAAAGGGCACCTACAGTAAAAGAGAGCTGCAAATAAGGGCACTTCCAAATACCAGGGAGAAGAGAACGGTTCTCAGGGAGCTCGTCACTGTGGTCTTTAAGCCACAGCCCATCGGCCTCCCCCGGTGTCCGGAATGAAGAACCCTCCTAGCCACTTTAGGAACTATTTACTGGGTTGGTCCCTTTTCTTTGCCTCCTTTAGATTTTGCTCCAGTCACTTGGGCAAAATCATTGAACAGTCCAAACGTATCGGATTTGCCATTTTAATCATTTCTGTCTCCCCAGGCGTCCAGGTGATCCCCAAAACAGCATGTGTCCAGCCCCAGACCTGCCGGCTGGGAATCAAGATTCCTTCCTTCCCAAGGCACTGAGCTCGCAGGCCCTGCAGGCTTTGCCTCCAGAACCTCCCATCTGGTCGTCTTCCCCACCCATGGCATGTTCCACCACTCCCCGTTGCTACATCAGAGTGTATTTTTGTAATTCCTCCAGCGAACATTTCAGTGGCCTCGTCTTGCCTTCTCACTCTCCCCTTCCCTCTTCCAGGGGCGGGTGAAAGGAAAATGAAATCAAGCCTGGGGTTTTGTCACTGCCATAACTTGTTTGTAAAAGAGCTGTTCTTTTTGACTGTTTTAAACAACTATTTCTCCATTAAACTTCTACTGAGCAAATGGTTAATAAATTGGTTTATTTTTGTTTTAAGAGATTTTTACTATAGGGCATGTGTGCTCACCGGAGAGACAGAGACAGAAAGCAAGAAATCACTCCCCAAGTGGGATGGCCACATCACAATCCCTTCTCCTCTGTTCTCCACTTGTGATTTTGGGCACGCACGCACACATGCCCAGTGTGAGTTTCAAGCCAGCAGGTCCGGGACTCAAACCACAGTCAGCCACATGGGGGTCCAGAGCCTTAACCAATATGCTGCCCGCCCACCCCTAGTTTATTGTTTTTAAGTTTAGTGACTGAGACACACAAACTCTGCAAACATACAGAGTTGCCTCTCCCGGGAGGCCCTGCTCTATACGAACTTGAGCAGCAAGACCTGTGGGCTGACAGGGGTGCGTTCAGTAGCCAGTGGAGCCGGATAGATGCACACGGTTGTGTGGCTGCACAGGTGAGGTAGAGGGACGGTGGTTCTCCAAACCCTCAGCCTGCATCCACACCACAGTCGGGACAAACTGCTGGGCCCCAGCCCCAGGTCTTGACTTAGTGGAAATTCACATTTTTAACAAATTCCAGGTGATATAGATCCTGCAGGTTTGAGACCAGTGGATTGGGGCAGAAGATGAGGGAGAATCAAGGCAAACCTGCTGATGCCACTGTATGTCCAACTTAACACAAGACATGTCTAAGTGTGTGACTGTCAGAGTTCAGCCAAGAGACGTGAGGAGCCCGACAGTCACTGAGGGACGTGGATCTCTACCAAAGCAAAGAAGGTTCTCAGAAATCTAAGGTGCCTGGGCAGGGACCAGGTTGTTCTTGGAGCCCACAAGGGCTGTAGCTCTCTGTAGCCTACAACAGAAAAACACAGCCATTCACGCACTACGGGAGCCAGAGGATCTGATTCCACACCCACTTTCAAACTCCGGCCCAGTGTTTCCTGTTGGCCAAGCGCAACCAGAAGCTGGGAAGCCAGGGAGTTCACTACCCAGACAGCAGTAATGATCTCAGGGGCCTTTGGTGAATGGCCGTAGAGCAAGCTGACTCTATCTGGGACTTCTTGTTCGTTTTAAGAAAGGGAGCCAATGGGACTGGCAGATGCCGTAATGGCTACATTGTTGGACTCCCATGTAGTCAACCATGGCTGGAGTCCCGAACCCAGTGGCTTAAACTCACGCAGGGCACATGTGCGTGCATGCCCAAGATCCTGAGAGGAGAATGGAGAAGGGATTGCGGTGTGGCCATCCCCCTTGGGGGGTGATTTCTCGCTTTCTCTCTATCTCTGTCTTTCTGGCAAGTGCACACACCCTACAGCAAAAACCTCTCCCCCCCACCCCCAAAAGAAAAGAAAGGGAGCCAAAGAGAAAGGCAAGGGACAGGCACGATTACACCCCCAAGGGAAGGAAAAGATAAAGAGGAGGTCAGAAGACAAGTGCGTTACAGACTGCTGGGCTTGCCCAACCCCGAGAAGGCCCTGCATCTTCTCAGAGCAATGTCAAGGTCCCTAGAACTCGCTCTCAGACACCTCAGTCCCCAAAGCTTCTCCCAGCCTCTCTGCCTCCTTCCTCATCAGCACCCCTCACGCCAGCCCAGCCCCTGCTTCTCCTTGACAGAATGCCCACTTCACAGAGGAAGGACCACATCGGGCCTCCCACCTGCCCCACCACCTTAAGTTCGCATCAGGGTACTACATTCCCCTTCTATTGTAAATACACTTTGAACATCTAAACCCACTTCCACAACAACTTCCCCAAGCCTGGTCTTTCTTAAAGTTCTGCAACTCAAATTCATAAATCAGGCCCTGGGTGGGTGCTTTCTGCCTCCAGCCCCCTTCCTGCCGAGGCCAGCTCTGCTAAGCACGTGGGCCACCACAGCACGTGGAACCATCAAGGAGCAGACTATACTCAGAACTCATTTTTTTTTTCTTTAGCTTTTGGCTATAGGGTGTGGGCTTGCCAGAGAGTGACAATGAGAAAGAAAATGAGACGTCATTCCAAGGAGGATGGCCATGCCACAATTCCTTCTCCTCCATTCTCCTTCAGGAATTTTGGGCATGCATGCACATGCATCTGGCGTGATTTGGGGTTTTTTTTAAGAGACATTTTTGCTGTAAAGCAAGTACGCTCACTGGACAGACAGAGACAGAAAGTAAGAAATCATCCCCCAGGAGGGGTGACCACACCGCAATCCCTTCTCTCAGGATTCTGGCATGCATGTACACATACCCAGCATGAGTTTCAAGTCACTGGGTCTGGGACTTGAACTGCAGGCAGGTGGGAATCCAGCGACGAAACCATTTTGCCAGCCGCTGGCTCCCAAAAACCCATTCTGTGAGTAGAGCATGACCCTCCGAAGTCACCTGCCCAGTCCCCAGCAGACGCAGGGGTACGGCTAAGAACAGGTCCACGTTGTCAGCATCAGCAGTAGAAAATAGGTACTGCCTGTATTAAAACCCTAGCACCCCGGGGAATAACCTAGTAACGCCATTATTTCCCAGTGGACGGCCTTCAGCAAGTTATTGAATTTTTGTGCCTCGCTCTCCTCATCTGTGAGATGGGAATAACAAAGTCACTCCCTCACAGGATTACTTGGGGGGCCCCTATCAGCAACTGGCCTAGTCCGTCCAGATGTTACCTCCTGTTCATCATAAACAAATGAACGTGTGTGCTTTGCTGCGGTGTGACAGGCCATCACGTGTTCAACACCAAGGATGACGACAATCTCTGATTATCCTTGCAGGGTAAGGAGCAGAGGGACAGGCACACATCAAATCAGACAAGGTACCATTTTATTCTTTATAAAATATATTTCATATTGTTGCTGTAAAAACATTACATTTCACATTTGTTTTAAAAAATTTTTAACAGTAAAAATAATACTTGGAAGACAGTTGAGGAAAGGGGGCCGATAAGACAAATTCACAGATGGGATTTATCTCCTGCCTCCTTTTTCTTTTCTTTTCTTTTCCTTTTTTTTTTTTTTTTTTTTTTTTTTTTTTTTTTTTTTTTTTTTTTTTTTTTTTTTTTTGCCCCTGGTAAAGTCAGAACCTGGGATAGCCAGAAAGTAACAGGACAGATTTCCTCCAACAAATCAGAGTTCTCACTTCCAAATTAACATCGTCCTCCAAGGAGTCCAGCTACCGACTCACTACAACACAACGTGGCCTTTGCTCTAAAACGACAAAATTGAGGGACCAGCACGTAACGTAATGGCTATGTCGCTGGGCTCCCATGTAGTCGACCATGGTTTGAGTCCTGGACCCGGTGGCTTAAAACTCATGCCAGGCGCGTGTGCGTGCATGTCCAAGATCCCGAGAGGAGAATGGCAGAGAAGGGATTGTGGCGTGGCCATCCCCCCGGGGGGTGATTTCTCACTTTCTGTCTCTCTGATTCTGTCTTCCTGCTGAACGCACGTGCCTTATAGCAAAAAAAAAAAAAAAAAAAAAAAAAAAAACTCTAAAAAAAAAGACAAAATTGCTTTCAGAGTCATTTCACAAGTCAAGCTATTGTACTTGATAGTCTTCCTGCTTTGCACCTGAGACATCACTGGAGACGGACATTCGTGGGACTCTGCACTAAGCGAGCATGGGTGCAGACTCAGATCGTTAAAGCTGTGCAAAGCCCAGCATCATGAACTCTGAAGGTGATTCTGAGAAACATTCAGAATCAGGGTAACACCGCTGGGATTAAGTTTCCCGAGATAGCTGCTTTGAAAATCAGTCCTGTGAGTGTCCGCAGCACACCTGTGGCATCTCCTTCGGTCAGATCCTGCTGCCTGGTGAGCTGGGAAGTCGGGAGACACCATCTGGAGACGAGGGAAGCAGGCGTGATGGGCTGGGTCCGTTTACAAGTCACCCCCACCCTGTGAGAAGAAACGAGGCGGCAACCCCAAGGACAGACCACGTGGGACTGAGAAGGAGCTGGTGGATGGGGTGGGGTGGGGTGGGGACAGTGCCACCAAAAAGAAGGGAGAAAATGCTGACAGGGAAGGCTGCACCAAAACAAAGCCAGAAACAAAACTACTCTGCTTTTAAACTGTTCCATCGATTTCTTCTTTGTCGTTTCCTTTTCCGCCCTGTGGATGGTGCCTGAGAAGCCTACGTCATAGAGAACATGTCCATATCCAGTTGTATCTACATGGTTCGGACCAAGGCGAGGGGGGGGGGGGAGTTAAAGCAGTTTTTCTCAAAAGAAGACTCAGAAAGAACTCTGATTAAAAAGACAAGGGAAGACAGCAGGTGGCGTGATGGTTATGGTGCTGGATTCCCACATGGCTGACTATGGTTCAAGTCCCACACCTGGTGGCTTAAATCACGCTAGGCACATGTATGTGTGTTTCCAAAATTTTGAAAGGAGAATGGAGAAGGTATTGCAGCGTGGCCATCCCCCCCAGGGGTGATTTCTCATTCTCTCTCTCTCTCTCTGCCTTTCTCCAGTGAGTGCAGGTACCTTATAGCAAAAACCTAGGAGAAAAAAAAAAAAGTATAAAAATATATCCCATCACCACCAAAGACACCCATGCACAGAGTGTCTGTCCCTTCAGTCACTGGCCTGGGCCGCTACACCCTTCACAACACACCCTACTATTAAGTTGGCAGTGTTTTGAAACACTCAGTGTGTCTCTGATTAAAAAACTGTATGTATGGGAGCAGCAGATGGTGCGGTGGTTGAGGCACTGCACTCCCAGTGGGCAACCGCAGTTCAAGTCCCGGACTCAGCAGCTTGAAACTCACATCAAGCGCTTATGTGTATGTGCCCCAAATTCCAAGAGAATGGAGGAGAAGGGACTGTGGCATGGCCATTTCTCCTGGGGGAGGGGGGTAATATCTTGTTTTCTCTCTCTCCCACAACTGCACGAGCCCTACAGCAAAAATCTCCCTTAAAAAAAAGTATATATATGTATATATATATATATGATGTCCCACGTGAGGCCAGCCATGGAAGACTCAGTGGCCACGTGTCTTCCCCTGGGCCCAAGATGACCTCGATGACTACCAAGGAGTGAATGCTGCCACTCAGTCCCAGGAGAGGTGGCTTGGTGAGATTCCCCGGGCCCCGATATCTGGACATAGGTCCATATTTCGCACCCAAGACAGTCAGGTCGTGGTGGTCATGTTCAAGTAGGCCCTGAGGAATCCCCAACAAGTCATGCTTAGAAGAAAGGGAGGGTCCGAAACAGAAGCACCCGCTCGTGTCAGGAATTGCCCCGCAGCCCTTCTCCACCACCGCGGGCACAGAAACTCCCCGTGCGCGCCTCCCTCTCCACGAGAACAGCTCGCCTGCTGAGCTTGGAGCAGCCTGGGCTCCCCTGAATGCCTGTGGTCTCCAGAAACATGGGGAGCTGCAGCCCAGCCCCGTGTGTCCTGGGTGGTGCCCTCAGCTTGACTCACTCCTGCAAGGACTCTCCTTAAACTGCCCGTCCTGCCGTCGGACAAGAAACGGAGCTCAGCAGGTCGCTGGAAAGGCCAGGGAGCATCTCGCAACTGGACCGACACTGCTGGAAGAATCCAGAGCCCTTCTGCATTCACCGGAGAGTCCCGTCCCACTTTTTCTACTTGCGACCTTGGGAAGATCAGATTGTCCCCGAAGGGGCAGGTAAACAGGAATGCCCTGAAACCTGTCAATACTGCTCCATCCCGGAGGCCAGCCACCATTGGCCTTTCCGCCCTCGCTCTCCTCGCCCCATGGCCAGCGCACCCTGCGACCTCAGGAGGGGAAGGGAGAGATCCACAGTGAATCCAGGAGACAAAAAAGAACCTGCTGGGACCTCTCACAGCCACCCAAATAAAAAGGAAACTTGAATCAGTAAAGGTGCTTTGGAATACACCATAAAAAAAAAATAATAAAAAATAAAAAGTCTTTTCCAGAACTAGACAGAGGGGGCGCCAGGAGGAAGTTTCCTCAGGTGAGAGAAGAATTTCCACAAACCCTAAAACCTTCTAGACCTTCTAGGACCTCCTCAAGGAAAAAAGCAAGAATGATCCAAGTAGTGTTTAACTGCCACATGTCAAAAAGTAGATTCCTGGGCCAGCCGGTGGTGTGGTGGTTAAGGCAGCTGGATCCCAAGGGGCTGACTGTGCTGTTCAAGTCCCGGACCCGGCAGCTTATACAACATGCCTGGCATGTGTGCATGTGTGCCCAAAATTCTGAGAGGAGAATAGAAGAAAAGGGACTGTGGCATGGCCACCCTCCCAGGAGGTGCTTTCTCATCTTCCCTCTCTCTCTCTCCGTTTCTCCCCAGCAAGCACACATGCCCTGTTACAAATTTAAAAAAAGAAAGAAAGAAAGAAAAAAAGTGGATTCTTCTTAGCCTTTTGGCTCAGCCATTGGGAACAGTCTTTAAGAAGCTATCAGTCCGATCTCTGAGAAGAAGCCACACAATATTTGTTGGGATGCAACCCAATGTCTGAGGGAACCCAGACACAAATCATTGTCTCTAAAAGGGTTTCCTTTGACTGCCACAGAAGCGTCTCAGATGGGCAAGAGCGGTCCAGAGCCCTCAACACCTGCTCTCGCCACCCCGGCCGGGCACTCCGCTCTGAGTCATCTGTCAGCCAAAAGCTTATTTTTTTTTAAAGAAAAGTAAATTCATCTTGCTCACAGTTCTTTCTGGAAGAGTTGAGAAAGCAAAGACTTCACCAACTCAGCAGGAGACAGAACAAGCTCCTTCTTTTGATATATCCAAACTAATCCCCTAGAGGAGAGAGATGCAGGAAAGGGAAGGTCATTCATTCTTTGGTCTCTGGTTCGCTGCAGAATACCCTTGGTCAGTTTCAGTCCTCTCCTATTTTAGGGGGGAAAATATTTTTGTTTCTTTTTTTAAAAAATAAAATGTCCCCGCAAAGGGGAGAAAATGTCTGAAGCATTACACCTTGGCCGCAGAGCTCCGACTCGGCATCGCCACCCTCCGTCTGGCCGGTTTCTGCCAAGGCCCCGAGAGCACAGAGGACGCGCTGGCTGGACGGTTCAGTCCAGGAACCGCTGGCAGGCCTTCTTCCACCGGCAGGCTGTGCACCACTGGTCCCGGTGCTCGATGCCGTACACCTTGCGACACTTCTTGGCCTCGCCGCGGGCTTTCCTGCCAAAAGAGTTTTTGAGAGTCGGGGAATCATGCACTGGTGGTTAGACCTGGAGCCCCGCCAAGCCTGAGACTGCATGGACAGGCAGGGGCTGGGAAGGGGGCTCCCACCAGAGAATGACAGTGCCTGGGGCCAGAACTCAAGAGACAAAAGTCATATATCAGTGGGTCCTTCCCCTGGCCACTAACCCTGGTAATTACGCTGGGTGGACTCAGAGTCCAGGCTACCAGCAGAGACGAGAGACCAAAACTAGAAAGCCGGGCACAACGGATGTCTCACCTGGTGCTGCTCTGGGCCCGGGGTGGAGAAGTGACAATCAGGTGAGATTTCATTGCAGGCGGTGGCTGCTGGGGCTCGCTGAAGCTTAGTGACCGGCTCCGGACCTGGGCATGAGGAGAGGGGGGCCGTGAGCATAGGCCGTGAGCACGAGAGCAGTTGGGATGGCTGAGGACCACTTCTAAGACAGCCAGCCCCACTTCCTGAGCCCCTGGTGGTGCTGCTGGGCTACAGGAGGAGCACCAGTGCAGGAGGCCACCATGCAGAAGGGAGCCCTTGGCAGGAGGGCCAGGTAGAGTTGAGGTTGCAGAGAGAAGCCCAGGCCTTAAAGCCACACACAGGCTCCAGCAGGGGCAGGGCAGGAGAGCCACCTGATGGTCCTGTTCCCTGCAGTGGATTCAGACTCAGCACACGCAGAATGAAGGAGGCATCACACCGACCTCCCGGCAGTTGGGCTGCACAAAGCTGACGCCTCCTGGTAGGAGACAGTACAGGCTAGAGCCCTCTACCTGTGGTTCGAAATGGCCACATTGTATTTCAGTCTGGGGTCGCACAGCCGTAGGCACTGGGTCCCCAGGGGCCCGAGATTTCTGACCCCGCCCAGACACTCCTATCTTCTCTCTTCTTACCCTCTTACTTACTTAAATACCAGAGGGCATGTGCACTTGCCAGAGACAAAAAAGAGAAAGCACCTCACGGTAGGGCCAGGTCACACTGCAATCCTTTTTGCTCCATTTCTGCACCCCATCCTTATTTTGGGGCATGCATGTACACACATCCAGTGTTTTTTCCAAGCCACCAAGGCCAGGACTTAAACCATGGTCGGCCTTGTGGAATCCACTCCAGACACAGTGCTTAACCCCCTCCATGCTACAGGGCCAGACTCTTGCCCAACCTCGTCTTCTCTGACCTCCCCACCTCTTCCCTTTCCTTTCCTCTCAGCATGAAAACCGTAACAAGCACTGTGGACACTCAGAGCTAAGAAGGACACGTCATGACTGCAGCCTCACCCAGTGATTTTCTTAGCATGAAACCTGCTTGGCCTGGGCACTCCTGCAACACCACCCTTCCACCTCCCGCAAGGGGCCGTGACCAACTGAGGTGTGTCAGGGAGTGGAGGGGACAGTACACGGAGATCATTCAGAAGTTTGGAAGCCGGAGCGAGGTGGCAATGCCAACCTGTGCTGTGAGATGGCCTCCAGTCCTGGGGACGTTGGGAGAGCCTTCCCCTAGCATCCGGGAGTGCCAGTGGGCACAGACAGGCATACTCACCGGGGACAGGGAGGAGGCCGTGCAGGGAGCGGCAGCCCAGCTGATACTGGTGTAGATGTGTGGGGAGACGGGGATCTGGAAGGACGGCAGAGCCTGCGGAGACAGGACAGCGTCAGCCTGGGGTCTGCTCAGGCGCGCTCAGGGGCCCCCAGATCCCAGTAACTTCACTTCGTGCAGCAGAAGGTACGTCTCTGCATGACAGAGCGGATCAGACAATACCGGAACCAGAAGCTGATCCAGAGAGCAACATCCGAGTATCCAAATCTGATGTCGTCTCCGGACGGCAAGGCTCCAGTCTGGTTTCAGAACCCCTGTCTCAGAGCTGGCTGGCGTGCCAGACCCATGGCTTAATCATCACAGCGGATTAACGTCTGGGCTGGATCACCTACTGAGAACAGGCTGCAGGCAGTTGCCAAAGAAAGTCCAAAGCCTTCTGAGCAGGGCGGAATAAGAAGTGGCACCCCCAGGCAGCTACGAGAAGCAGTGACAAGCTCTTGGATATCCAGGCTTCAGTCTATTTGTAAGACCACCGACCGTCTAGGCCCCACAGGGACAGCTGGGGCTGGACGTTGTCTGAAGGTGAAACAGCTAAGTGGCCACCCACTCCAACGAAGAGAGCCAGCGCACTCGGTGGTAAAGGCTTTTTGATTGAAAGCACTGCTGTTTCATTACTGACTTACAAATCAGCCCAGCGTTTGCTAAAAGCAAGATGCAGACATGAAAGAGTTTTAAGAAAAACTGACACGCCACGATCTGTTGGTTGACTGAGTACCTGGTACTGTGTGCACTGAAGAACGTCCTAAATGGCGCCCCTCTGGGCAACTTCCTCAACCACGTGGGCAGAACAGCATGGTCTTGCCTGTGCCCATGCCTTCCTGCCCCTCAGGCAAACCGCGCTTCTACCGTGTCTTATGGTTAATCACAGTTTCACATGCATCTCTTTGTCCAGCTAAGCCATGCTCTCCAGAAGGGCACGGACTATGTCCTGTTCTGTCTGGAAAGCTCACTTATCTCAATGCCTGATGTCCAACGGGTATTCAAAACGTGGGTGCTAGGTTGTTTTTTAATGTAACCAAATTCGAGGGGTTAAGATTGGCTGTGGGAGGCCCAATCACACTGCTGAATCCCCTTTTACAACCAGCGATGTAGGGACTACCCAGCCCAAATCCATCTCCCTGGTTACTTAGGGATTCAATGAGGTGTCTGTAACCACTAGTGACAGCTGGCAATGTAGAACTCTGGAAGTCTCTGCTTTTATTGAGCGTGAAGTCAGTTCCCTTTTCCTCCTTTATAGAAGTTAAGAGATTAGCAATTTGGCCAAAGGACACAGCCTTCAATCATGTGGTCAGTGGCCCATCACAGGATGGCCAGTGGCAGGTCAGATGCAAGGCGGAGCCCCCACGGTGGCGCACCATACCTGGTATGCATGGTCGGCCTGAATGTGCCAGAAGGAACCAGGGGCTGACTTGCTGAGTGCACCCGAGGGCAGGGAAGACTCCAGGCCAGGGTGCTCGGGGCCGGAAAACCGGGGTTTGGGCGGAGGTGGTGGGAGAGCCGCAAGAGGAAGGCCAGTCACGCCGAGGGCAGGAGCTGGCTCGACGGTGGAGGTCCCCGGAGCAGGGGTGCCAGTCATAGCAGCAGCTTCTTCCTTCGCCTGCACTTCTGTGTAGTAGAAATCTTCCTCCCGCTTGAACTGGTCAGAGTCCACAGTGTCCCTGTGTGGAGAGAGAGGTGGCTGCCATCAGGACATGCTGCCTCAGTTCAAACCCAGGTGACACCAAGGCACGAGAGAGAAATGAGTATTTGGGTCACCTGACAAGTCAGAGGGAAGCCCAAGAAGTCCAGGAGCCCCGTTCCTGACAGGTGTCATGGAGGATCACGCACCTGCACATCGACAGGGACCACTTGTCCTGACACCTAGCTTGTCCCTCACAGAACATGAGCAAACCTCTCCTGGAGGAGGGGGCACCCTCTCTGGGAGCCTCCTACCTGCGGCATGCTCTCTCCTCGGGGCTGCGGATAGGCTCCTGCCCCAGGGCAGCAGGTACAGAGCATGGCCGTCACACTCGGGGCCACTCCCCAGCGCTTGAACCTGAGAACCCTGTTTCTACACAGAACTAAAGCATGTTGCTTCCTCTCGTTAGGCAAGAAAACACAGCCACAGGATGGACGGAGCACCCTCCTCACCAACATCACCTGCACCGCCACACACAGGGCCTCCTCTCCTAAGGGTGCCTTTTCGGCAGAGGCCAGAGAGATCCTGGGGGTCCTCAGCAAGTCCTTTTCTGGAAAGCGGGTCATGCAGGCTTAGCGGGGAGAGGATACCCAGATGTGCCCAAGGCGGGGGACCGGCCTCCACACCTACCCCAGGTGGAGGGCTTTGACGTGTCGTTTGATGCCCACGATGGAGCGCAGCACTTTGCCACAGCTGGGCCACAGGCACTTGTACATCACCTTCACAGAGTTCTAGGGGAGAAGGAAGAAAGGTAGCGGGCATGTTCTTCTCCCTCTTCCCTCTCCTCCCTACCCAGCCACCTGCTCTCCTCTGTCCAACCCAACTAAGAACTCTAGGGGAGCAAGAAACTGGCAACCAGGAGCCCGATGCCCAGACCTGGGAGATGGCCATAGTGGCCCTCAGCCCCAGGCTGCTGTGCTGAGACCCCGCCAGAGGCCTCTCATGCACGGACCCCTGCAGGGGTGCAGGAGAGAAGCAGAAGCTGGGGAGAGGTGAAAGGTGAAAAGGAAATGCATTAAAGAGGAGTAGGCTCCTGGGAATATCTCACAGCCACAAGCTATACAAGAAAACTGAAACAGACGGGGCCCGAGGACACCTAGGACCCTTGGGGTCCCCTCCCTCTACGGCGGCCAAACCTACTCAGCCTGAGCTCACACTCATGATTCCATACCTTTCTTTTACGTGGGGCTGGTTCATCCAACAGGAAAGGGTCTGAATCAGTCTCAAACCCATGATCAGTCTGGGGGGAACCAAAGGCATCCCCCAAATACTTGGGACTGGCCTGGGGGTGGGGAGGCGAGGGGGTGGAGATGCCACTGCTCCCGCTCCAGTGCCCACTGGTAGTGCTGCTGCCGCTGTCTGACACATCGCCACTCTCCTTCCAGGGGTCACAGGCCACGCGGGAAGCTAATCAAGGGAGAAGAAGAGGACGTTCACGGACTTGTCCCAGGCAAAGCAACAAGAGCACCTGTCCTTTCTGAGAGCTGGTACACCTGTGGAGGGGTACCCTGCACCACATCCATTCCTATTGGCAGACCTGACACACCCCAGTGGACATTTTCTGCCCCAGCCACCTGGCTCATCACAGCCCCACAGAAGCACACTGCCACTTCATTCTGTACAGAATGAATGGGAAGAGAACCTAATTTAAATGTATTTCTTGGGCAGTTCCATGGCCTGCTGGTTAGTGCACCTGGATTCTACATGGTCAACTGCACGGTTTGACCAGCTGGGTGGGGCCAGCAGGTGGTGTGGTCATTAAGGCGCTAGACTCCCACATGGCAAACCATGGTTCAAGTCCTAAACCTGGTGGCTTGAAAATCATGCAGTGTGTGTGCATGTGTGCCCAAAATCCCGAGAGGAGAAGAGAAGGGACTATGATATGACCATCCCCTCTGGGGGGCAATTTTTCAATTTCCCTATGTCTGTCTCTCTTGGGTGAGTGCACCCTATGAAAAAACTCTAAAAAAATAAATAAATAAAATAAATAAAAAGACTATTTTCTTTACTCTCCTTTGCTAACGGAGCAAGCACGTACTACCAGGCTTCATGGCTAGATCCTAGCGCGATGACGTTGGCAGCCTAGTCATGGACTCCAGGCTTTGGGTGAAGAAATTCTGCTTTTTATCTCCCTTAAGTTTACTTTCTATCTAGGAAAATTATTTATGAAAAGTGCTTGTAATTGGCCACTTCCCTCCTGACCAGTGCTCAGAGCTAATTCCCTACTTTCCTCCACACTTTTAAGTCATATGCAATTCAGGGACATCTCACCAGTGAAAAAGTTCTTCTCTGGGAGTAAGGAAGAGCCGTGACAAATTTCCAAAACCTGTCAGGTTCACACCAGTCTTGTCAAATGGCTGATATCCACTGAGTCTTCTTCCCTCAGTGTGACTGACAGTGTATTTGGGGGTCACGACTAGAAGAATTTCATTTTTGTTTTACTTCATATATTTGAACTCATACTGCTGGGTTTTATTAATTAAACGTATTTCAGACCACAGCTTATTCATTTCAGTCCCTTGGCTGGTAGGCCTGCACAGATTTACAAGGCTGAATTAGGCACCTGGAACAAGGGCATGAATTTTTAGAGGCCACCAGGGCACCATTTAGTATGTTTCTCCCTTAGTGAACTAAATATTTCTCTATGACCTTGTTCAGGTCCCCGCCAAAGAGCCACACTCAAAGAACAGACTCAAGTGGTAAGTTCGGATCAAGCCCGTACTCAATCATCTTCACAATGACCAGAAAGCTTCTCTCCAGATGAGGAAACTGAGGACAAAGAATGGAAGCATCTAACTCAATGGCACTCAGCCAGTCTGAGGTGCCCAGGAGAGGAGCCTCCTGAAATCCAGGTGCCAGCTGACCGTAGCAATTAGCTGCTCACAACGATGGCTGTCGGGGTGGGCCTCTGGTCGCCCAGAGCTCAGGTAGGCCCTGCGTGCTCACCGGAGAAGTTGGCCTCAGCACCAGGCGGACTCTGCACGACTGGACTGCAGGACAGGGACGTCAGCACCATGGCCGCCATCATCTCGTCCATCTCCACTGCATCCGACTTCCTGTGTTCAAACAGGAAATTGAGAAAGCTTACTTCATGGGTTTCCACAAATAAAATAACAGAAACATTACTTCCGGTTATTTTCACGTGATCATCTTATAGTTCTGAACTGTCCCCTCCATTCAGCCAGTCATGCTCAAGAAACGTAAGGGAAATAAATCATGAAGATCTCTCCTCAGTCTTCACAAAAGGTGCTCATTCTCTTTTTAATTATTTCTTTTTTTTTTTTTTTAATGTGGGGTATGTGAGTTCACTGGGCAGAGACAGAGAGAGGGAGGAAGAGTGAGAAAGCTCTACCCAGGAGGGGTGGCCACACCACAAACCCTTCTAGTCCATTCCTTGTCAGGGCTTTGGGCACACACACACACATGCACTCAGTGTGTTCTTCAAATTTTTAAAATGAAAAAATAAATTTCTTTAAGAATTATTTTATTTAACTATATTTATTTATTTTAATTTGACCAGAGAGGGACAGAATGAGAGAGAGAGAGGGAAAGTGAGAAGTCAAGCCACCAGGTCAAACCACCATGGTTGGCCACTTGGGAATCCAGCACCCTCAACCACCACGCCACCTGCCAGCCCCAAGAAATAAAATATTTCCAATTCTTAATGTTGCTAATGTTTTAAATTACAATTAATTTAACTATTAAGTAATGGTTTTATTACTTTTCATTTCTCTATACATTTATAACTCATAATAGAGTTTCTATTGTTTTGATAAAACAATTATAAATGACACAGGACAATCATAGCTTTTCCAATTTACTATTAAAATAGTTTGAGATTATTAAGAGTAGGTTCAGCAGATGGCATGGAGGTTAAGGCAGGTAATCTCAAATGGCCACCTCTGCAGTTCAAGTCCCAGATCCAGTGGCTTAAGAACCACACTGGGCACATGTGCATTTGTGCCTAAAATCTCAAGAGGAGAATGGAGAAGAGACTGTGGCATGGCCATCCCCCAGGAAGTGATTTCTCATTTTTTTCGCTGTCTCTCCAGCAAGCACATGCACCCTGTGGTGAAAATCTTAAAAATTAAATTAAATTTTAAAATCCAGGCCCTGCCACCCTGGGGCAAGCGGTGAGATGCAGTTTCATGAAGTGAGGCCACATGGAAGGCCCAGGGTTCAGTTTCGGAACAAACCTAGCACTGGCCATGACAGTAAATGCGTATAATCCTAGCTAACTGGGAGGCTGGCAAAGGAATGTAGTGACATGGTGAGAATGTCAAAAATCTCTTTCCCTCTCTTGCTCTCTCTCCCTGCCTCCCTGCCTCTCTCTCTCTCATTTAAGAAAAAAAAAAAAATTAAATTTAAAAATCCACATTCAGTTAAATTATTCAAAAGTACTATTAGAGCTATCTACAAGTTAGTGCTCAAGTACTGGGAAAGTTAGTCTGAAATAAACTTCTAGGTATCTAGGTAGACTATTTCAAAGGTCTGTATTAATTCATTCTCTACAATTCAGGTCCACTGAGATATCTAATGGGATGTAAAGCAGCTAAACCAAGACTATGAGTATGCTAAATATACTAGTATTCCCATTTTTGTATGATCTTTGAATTTTCATTTCTATAGAACAGAAAAACAAATTCTTTGCTAGGATTCCACTGAATATACAATCACAAACATTGCTGCTCTGATCTGACCTCCAAACACTGGGTCGACCATCCACAACAGTGGCACTCCCATCAAACACAGAGAGAGGCAGCACAGAGCGTACCTGCTTGCATGTCTCGTACAGAAGACAATCTTTTCTTTTCTTTTTTTTTTTTTTTTTTTTTTTTGAGAGGTTTTTTGCTATAGGGCGCGTGCGCTCGCCAGACAGACAGAGAGAGACATAGAGACAGAAAGCGAGAAATCACCCCCCAGGGGGGATGGTCACGCCGCAATCCCTTCTCCTCCATTCTCCTCTCGGGATCTTGGGCACGCACGCACACGCGCCCGGCATGAGTTGTAAGCCACCGGGTCCGAGACGCGAACCACGGTCGACTACGTGGGAGTCCAGCGACATAGCCATTACTCTAACTGCTGGTTCCCAATCTTTTCTTTTTTTGAGAGAGAGATTTTTGCTATAGGGCACATGTGCTTTCCAGAGAGAGAGACAGAGGGGCAGAAAGCAAGAAATCACCCCCCAGGGGGTTGGCCATGCCACAATCATTTCTTCTCCATTCTCCACTTAGGATTTTGGGCATGCAAGCACACGCCGTGGTTGGCCATGTGGGAGTCCAGTGACGTAACCATTATGCCATCTGCTGGTGCCCAGAAGACAATCTTGGTTGGTGTACTCTTTTTTTTATTTTTAATTTGCCAGAGGAAGTGTGCACTTGCTGGAGTGAGAGAGACAGAGGAAAAGCAAGAAAGAACATCCCCCCATGGGGGTTAGCCATGCCCCAATCCCTTCTTTTTCATTTCTTCTTTCAGCAGGTGGCATGGCAGTTAAGGCACTGGACTCCCACATGTACGACCATGGCTTGAGTCCCAGACCTGGTGGCTTGCTTTTTCACTTTGTCTGTCTGAGCATATGTGCCCTATAGCAAACTTAAAAATAATAATAATATGAGACCAGCAGTTGGCGTAATGGCTATGTCACTGGACTCCCATGTAGTTGACCATGGTTCAAGTCCTAGACCCAGTGGCTTAAACTCACACCAGATATATGTGTGTGTGTGTGCCCAAGATCCCAAGAGGAGAATGGAGAAGAAGAGATTGTGGTGTGGCCACCCCCCCCAGGGGTGATTTCTCGCTTTCTGTCTCTCTGCCTCTGTCGAGAATACGTACCCTATAGCAAAAACCTCTCCATAAAAAATAATAAAAATAATAATAAAAGGGCTGGCAGGTTTGCGTGGTGGTTAAAGGTGCTGGACTGGTTAAAGGCGCTGGACTCCTACATGGCTGAATGCAGTTCAAGTCCCGGACCTGGAGGCTTGCTTTCTCACTTTCCCTTTCTCTCTCTCTTTCTCTCTCTCTTTCTGTCCATCTGGTCAAATTAAAATAAATGAATAATAAGTAAAGTTAAATAAAATAATCATTTAAAAATAGTAAATAATAATAGATAAAACAAAATAATTTTTTTTTTAAAGAAAGGATGCTCCTAGGCTAGCCCATTAGCACAGTGGTTAGGGGAGTCAGCTCCCACATGGCTGACTACAGTTCAAATCCCAGTCCCAGCAGCTTGAAAAACATGCTAGGTATGGCTTAGCGCATATCTAAAGTCCTGACTGGATGGAGAAATGGAGGAAGAAGGAGTGTTGCATGACCAGGCCCCATTGGGAGGCTTCCTCCCTTCTGTTTCTCGCTGTCTCTCTCTCTCTCTCTCTCTCTCCCCCACCCCTTAACCTCTGGCAAGCAAACATGCCCTCTGGCAATTAAAAAAAAAAGAATCTTTCTTTAAAAAAAAAAAATGCTCCTGGGGCCAGAGAGTGCCACAACACTGCAAGGCGATCCCACATAAAAAATTCCTGGTTCGGGGACCAGCAGGTGGCGTGGACACTCCCGCATGGCTGACCACGGTTCGAGTCCCCGACCTGGTGGCTTATTTTCTCACTTACCCTCTTTCTCTTCCTCTCTCTGGTCAAATTAAAATAAATGAATAAATAAAATTAAATAAATAATTATTTTAAAAAAAGAAGAAAGTAAGTTCCTGGTTCAAATCCAGAGACCTCTCTGAGTACTCCAGGCACATCTTGCTCAGGATCCAGAGCTGAGACTGGGGTGAATCGTAGTATGAAAACGCTGTGAGGGGGATGCGTGCATGTGTGTGTGTGTCTATCTGTATGCCTGTCTCTCTCTCTCCCTCTTTCAGAATAAATAATTAAACTTTAAAAAGAACCTCACACATTAAAAAAAAAAAAAAAAAAAAAAAAGGGTGCCCTTCCCCACATCCCATGTAACCAACACTTTACAAACGAGACACCGGGGACTCCCATGCTCCTTCCCATCACTGGGCAGCCCAGACCCTCACCGCTTACCACCCACACGACTTTCAAAGCCCAGGTCCTCCCACACGAACCTCTTCGGGACATCAATGTTCCTGGAGACGGGCCTGTAGGCCAGTGCCTGGGCTCCATGTTCAGGGGGTGGCACCTGGGGGCTGGGGCCCTGCAGCTCCGCCAGCCACACTTCTTCCGCTCTGCAGCAGATCTGTAACTTCTGGTCCAACAGCCAGACGGTCACCTTATCCTCTGCCCAGCTGTGCTGCTCCACCAGCCCTGAGCACTCGTGACCCCCGTACCACACGCACACCTGGGGGAGGGGAGAAAAGCCGCCGCCGGTGGTCAGCACTTGCTCGGTCTCACCTCCATGCTCTCGTCGGCCCCGTCTGGGAGCCAGGACCTGCCTGGTACAGCCTGTGTTCTCTGACTCACACATCTCTAGTGCAAGCAGATGTTCCCGGGCACCGGCTTCCTAACTGAGCACCCAGACCAGCCACGCCGGGCCAACTTCCTCCTTATAAACTCTCTAGGCTGGAGGGCAGTGGACACGTCAGTTTCAGGGACTTTCTCTGAACCTAGAATCTGCGTCCGTCCTCCCACCGGTCTGGCCTGCCTTGGCTCAGTCCTGCACACCTGCTGGTGCCCAGTTATTTCCTTGAGCTGCTCACAGACTGTACTTTCCCTTTAGAGAGCTCTGCATCTACCTGGGACCAGCTGGCCAGGTTGGGGAGGCAGGCTGGCTGTCCCCAAGGGCCGCCTGGAGGTTGGCAGGTGGTTCACATCACCGGAAGAGAGGCCCACCAACCTCCAGGGGAGACGGGAGGCAGTCTCTCTCCTGTCCATGAGCCCTTGAGAAGGCAATGAAAGAGCCCCACGCTGGCTGGGTCCTGCCATCGGGGAGAGGGGACAGGAAAAGGAAAGCCAAATTGAAGTCTGACTAAACACACTCCTTTGTCTCTTGAAATCATCTGACGGCATTTCAAAGACACAGTCTTTTCTGACTCATAAACCCGAGGTCTGCCCTTTGGCAAAGTTGCCGACTAAAGCAGATTTAAGAGGAACTGAGCCAAAACCATGCTTTAAACCAAGATTTTGAAAATCCCAGAACGTCTTGCCACCTTCATCTCCAGATGACGCCGTCACGGAGAAGCCCTGAGCCTGCTGATGACCGCACATCCTAGAGCTCACACGGCAGGAAGGGAAAGGTCTGAGCTCAGACTGGTGGCCCATGCTGCCAGCCTGTCATCTGGACACCCCAGCCTGCCAGCCCAAGCCCCTGAGGCCTGACACCTGTCTTTGGGACCAACTTACCTTCTGCCCAGGCTGAAAGGCCACCTGCTGGAGGCCTGAGGTGCCAGGAGCCTTGAGGACTTCCTTGGGCCGCTCCTGGCAGGAAGTGTCCATAGAGGCAAGGAAGGGCGGAGGAGCAACTCCCTCTAGCAGGTCCACCTGCGGCTCCAAGGGCATGGTGGCCCCTGATGGTCCATCTGAGGCACTGGGTCCCAAGACTCGAGCTCCCAGGAGAGACCGCTTCCCAAGGCGCCGCGACAACACGCCAGCCATGCTGCTGCCTCTCCTGGGGAAACAAAGGGGACACTGAGTCCTTTATCCATCATCTGCAGGAATCAGGAGGCTTTTCACACAGAGCCCTACACAGAGCAGGAGCCAGTGAGTGCTCGTTAAAATGAATAGAACAGGCCCAGCCTGGTAGCACAGTCAGTGGCAAACTGAGCTGCAGTGCTGGGAGGCCAAGAGCTACTGCAGCAGGTTCGGATCCCTGTGCTGGTCTGAAAATACACCAGGTGTGTGGTATGCACATGCCCAAGACCCTGACAGGCTGAAAGGGGACTGCAGTGTAACAACAACCTGTTGAGGGTGCTTCTCTCTTTCTCTCTCTCTCTCTCTCATGTACACATGCTATCATAAATAAAATCAACTTTTAAAAAAAAAAAAGAAGAATGAAACAGAACCAGATGGTGGGACAACAGTTACACAACTGGACTCACAAGGGAAAGGTCCTGGGCTCGCACCCCAGGAGCTAACAGGACGTGCCGGGCGCACCACCAGTGCCTGTGACCTTGGGCTGATGGAGGCTGGGGATGGATCATGTTGCAGGAGGGTGTGCCTGTGTGTGTGTGTGTGTGTGTGTGTGTGTGTGTGTTTCCCTCCTTCTCTCTGTGTCTTTCTCTCATGGAAGAAGTAAACTTTCATAAAAATAAAAATTTGTCTAAAAAGAATGAAACACTTGGGGCCAGCAGGTGGTGTGGTGAAGGCGCTGGACTCCCAGGCGGCCAACCACAGTTCAAGTTCCAGACCCAGAGGTTTAAAACTCAAGTCAGGCGTGCATGCACATGTGCCCCAAATCCCAAGAGAATGGAGGAGAAGGGATTATGGCTTGACCATTCCCCCTGGGAGAGTGATCTCTCGCTTTCCGTCTCTCTCTGTGTCTCTGGCAAACACACATGCCATATGACAAAAATCTCTCAGAAAATTTTTTAAAAAAGAAACACTTTAAAGTAACTTTTGTCATTTTTTTTCTTATATAAAATGAGTACCTGTTCTAGTGAGACATTTAGAAAATACTGAGAAACACAAAGAAAAACAAATCATTCACAAACCTGCCCCCAGAGATGCCCACTTTTCCCATGTTAACGGTCCACACTTTCTTCTACACGTGTTTATGTACTTTCATTTCTACAAAAATGGGATCACTGTTTGGGAAGTTAGATTTTTCACTTACTATATTGTGTAATTTTACTGTCATTAAATGTATTTCCAAAGCCAGACCCATGAAAAGCACAGTGATTAAGTGCAATGCACTGGGACCCAGATACACCAAGGCCCAGGTGTGCTAGAGAAAGGGAAAGACTCTGACCCAGCACTTCGCAAGCTCACACTGCCCTCCTCAGATCATCGGCTTCCTCAGCCGCCCTGGGCATCATCTTCTCTGCCGTTCCAGTCCTCTGTTCCCTCCATTCAGTTACTCACTTAGTATTTTTTTCAATAATTATTTATTTTATTTTATTTATTCATTCATTTATTTTTAAATTTGACCAGAGAGAGACAGAGGGTGAGAGTGAGAGAGACAGGAAGTGAGAAAGCAAGCCACCAGATTCAGGACTCGAACCCTGGTTGGCCATGTGGGAGTGTCTAGCACCTTAACCACCACGCCACCTGCTGGTCCCACTCACTTAGTATTTGGTGAGGAATCAGTCTGTGCCGGGCACATCCCAGGTGCTGTGGTGCATGGCAGGTGTAAAACTCCAGGGTTTTCAGGGACTTCAATACCAACGTGCTTCCCCAAGCCAGAACACCCTCGCAGGCTAATTTCACGTGGTATATTATGCTCGACATCTCAACTGCATTCTTCCTCCCTCCTAGCGCACTCCACCTGCAGGGCACCGCATCAAGAAGACACCTGTCACCACACTCCTCAGCCCTAACTTTCCTTGAACATTTCTAGAAAACTTCTTGACTCTTTACCATTTTCCAAAAAAGACCTCAGGGTTTGTCTGGGTCCCCCACCACCTCTACAGTTCCTGGATTCTGGCCCTCTGCCAACAATTTCAGCAAGCCAGGCCAGTGAACCTCTCCACCGTAACAGATGGCAAAAATAATTGCAAAGGATAGGAATAAAGTTGTAAATATTGAGCCACCGGGTTTGGCTGGTTTCATAAGCATTTCACTCAGAGCCTCAAGGGCTGGATCGTATAGCATGGAATCTCTATGCAAGCCCCAAGAAAGCAAAGATCAGGAAAAGATGGGAGTCGCTGCATGCAAAGAGAATCCTGTTGAATGGTTGGTGACTTTACATCTAGTAACACTCTTCTGGGAAAGCTTCACTACACGATAAAATGGAAGGAAAATGAAGCAGTAAATTATTTATCACTACAGAAAAAAAGAAGTATATCTAAGCTAAATGAGCTTTTAAAACCTACCCTCTTCCCTGAAGCCTCAGGCTAGAATCTGAAGGCCTCCAGCCCGGTTTGCTTTCATTGAACTGATAGATGTAAAAGTGAAGCTGCAATGCCACTTAAAGACATCAGGGGGCAGCATTGACCCAGAGAAAGAAACAACCCTTTTCATGGCCAAAAACCTGGAGGCCACCCCCACTTTCCAGAGTAGGAAGTTTGGGGTTTCTACCACTGAAAATGAAAAAAGGGCAGTATTTCCAAAATTCCTCTGCTTCTAGCCTTCAGGTGGCACCTAAAAGCTATGGGCAAAAATACTGTACTAATAATCCTTTTTTTTTTTGGTCTTGTTTTTATTTAAAGAATAATTTTTAGGCTTTGCTATACAGTGCAGGCCCTCACCAGAGAGAGACAGAAAAAAAAAATCACCACCGGGTAGGGGGTGGGGAGGGAATGGCCATGCCACAATCCTTTCTCCATTCTCCTCTCAGGATTTTGGACATGCACGCACATACGCTCAGCATTAATTTTAAGCCACCGGGTCCAGGACTTAAACCATACAGATGGCCATGTGGGACCCAGTGCCTTAACCTCCATACCACCTACTAGCCCCCACTTTTTACTTTTTATTTTTTGCTTTGTGAGCCTACCACTTCCAAGCCTGCTAGATATGCAAAGAAGCTGGTGAACCCGCCTACTCCGGGCTTCTTCCCACGTGTTTGCCTCCCCTCTAGGCTTTCTCCTTTAACTGGCCTGAGTTCCACTGAAACACACTTTATTATTTACTTATAGTACTCCCAAATCTTAATTTTTAAAAGCAGAAGAGAAAGAAGGAAGAGAAACTGCTTTTACTTATTAAATGCCTAACAGGCACTTGATTTTATAAGCTACATCTAATTTAGTCCTCAGAATGACCTGGAATCAACATAGTCTTTTATTGCTGGTGAGGCAACTGAGCCGCGGGGATGTCGAAGCCAGCCACACTCCTAGGGAAGGGCAGCCTTGGGTTTGAACCCAAGTCTACCTAGTGGAAGCCACAATCCTGGGTGGGCTCCGTGGCCTGGTGGTTAAGGCAACTGGACCCCACATGGTCAACCTGGAGGCATGAGTCTCAGTCACGACAGGTTGAGAAAGACACCAGGTATGCCTGAGTGCGCATCACAAATCCCAAGAGCCTGGAAACAGAGCAGCAGGGATTACTGTATGACCATTGCCCATGGGGGGTGCTTTCTCCCTTCCCCTCTCTGTCTCTACAAGTCTCTGATGAGATACATGTATCTGCACATGATCTCCGGCAATGTTTTTTTTTTTTTGTTTTTTTGGAGAGGTTTTTTCGCTATAGGGCGCATGCGCTCGCCAGACAGAGAGAGACAGAGAGACAGAAAGCGAGAAATCACGCCCCAGGGGGGATGGTCACGCCGCAATCCCTTCTCCTCCATTCTCCTCTCGGGATCTTGGGCACGCACGCACACGCACCCGGCGTGAGTTTAAGTCACCGGGTCCGGGACACGAACCGCGGTCGACTACGTGGGAGTACAGCAACATAGCCATTACGCTAACTGCTGGTTCCCGGCAATGTTGTTTTTTAATGGTCACAAATCCTACCATTATCCTAGTAGATATGGGATCTCAAAATAAAGCTCAGCTTAGGGGGTCAGACAGTGGTGTAGCAGTATCACAATGCCCTGGGAGGCCGACGCACAGGGCAAGGTTCCCAACTCACATCCAGACACCTCCTTGAACATAGCAGGCACACACACACCCCTGACCCAAGGCTGGCAGAAGCTGGGGGCAGGGGGGGGGTGAAATCACAGCATCAAGACCTTGTTGGGGTTTGAGGGAGTGACTAAATCTGTCTGTCTATCTCTATCTCATTCATGTTAAAAATACATAAATGTTGGGACCAGTGGACATGTTGGGACTACGTGGATGCCCACGTAGTCAACTGCAGTTCGAGTCCCAGACGTGGCAACTTAAAAGCCACACTGGGCAAGACTGCATACGTGCCCAAGGTCCCAAGAGGAGGATGGAGGAGAAAGGATTGCAACATGATCATCCCTTCTGGGGGTGGGGGGGCTGACTTCTCACTGTCTGTCTCTGGCTCTGACTCTCCAGCTAGCGCACACCCTATGGCAAAAATCTCTCCAAAAAAAAACATAAATGTTTAAAACCAAAATAAAACTCAATTAGCTTTTCATCTATATGATTTTTTTTTCTACATCAGGGAAACTTGATAGAAAAAGCAACTCTTGATTCTCCATGTCCCCGTGAACTTCCATTCCCTGAAAACCTCTTCTCCGCTTGTCCCTTGGCCACAAAATAAAGGTCGGTGCTTCGGGCCGAGCTTGTCAAACAGTCTGTCGCGGTTAATCATTTAGCGGTTTGGGTTTGGGAAGACCTTTACACACATATTGCCTCTGAGAGGGTACAGGACCAATACGGCCAACCCAAAAAGTTACCAAGTGGCATCTGAAGCCTCTCCTCCGTTACCAGCAGGCTCATTATATGGTCGGCTCTACAGATAAATAACCACGAGTCCTTCAGAGATCCAGAAGTGAATCAGAGGGTGGAGAAGCAAGGTCAGCTCTGAGCCCTAGAACAGCCTTCCAGGATCTCCTGGTATTTCACAGCTCAGCTTGAGGGGCCGGCACTTCCACCATGCCAGCTCCAGCCTCCTTTACACGGCTCTCCCTGGTGGCTGTCTCTGTTCTCTCCTCCTGGTCTTGTTCTTGGGAGCTATCAATGGTCGGTGTAAACCAGCCATCCCCCTAACTCGCCGTATGGTCTGGAGCTGCCGAGAGAAATCAAGACACTTCTATCTCAAGGTAACAATAACAGTGTTTCGACGAGAAGCCAAGTCCCCCCTACAATTCCCATCCTCGGCTTACAGAACTCCTTGACTGCAACACACACTCATGCTGACGGCTTCTCGGTCAGTTTTAAGGAGACTCCAAGCCCTCTGGTGTGTCTCACCCCTGCTGCTGTCACCAATAGGAGGGGCTGGCGACCCTAGAATATGTATGTTGGTCAATGTCCAAAAGGAGTGAGCCCTTTTCCAGGCTCCGCAAACATTCTGATGTGCTAATAGCCCTTAATGAGGACATCTGCCATCAGTTAAATAAGTGGAAAAGGCAGAACCATAAAACAAGCCCTCTCTGTGGTTCAGGGTTGCAAATTGCTGTTTGTCATGTGACTGTTGCTGGACAACCGCATGTCTCAGCACAGGGACGTGAGTGCACACACTCACGCATGACGGACGCTTTCTCCTACCCAGCTGGATGTTGCAGCAAGCCGTGTCGTCACCTAGTGGCACTTTAAGGACGCGGGTCATAAGTCAAAGTGATTCATCACACAATTAATGTGTTTTTTGGTTTTTTGAGAGGTTTTTGCTACAGGGCGCATGTGCTCACCAGAAAGAGAGACAGAGTTAGAAAGCAAGAAGTCACCCCCCCGGGGGGGAATGGCCACGCTGTAATCCTCTCTCCTCCATTCTCCTCTCAGGATCTTGGGCATGCACACACGCGCACGTGCCCGGAGTGAGTTTAAGCCACTGGGTCTGGTACTTGAACCATGGTCGACTACATGGGAGTCCAGTGACATGGCCATTATGCCAACTGCTGGTTTTGTTTGTTTGTTTGTTTGTTTGTTTGTTTTTAAGTTAAAGTAGGGGGCGTGAAGCATAGAGTAAGACTCCTATTTGCAAAAGCTTGGGTGCTTATCACCTCTCTAATGAATGATTTGTGGCTCAAGATGAGAGATATCAATCCTCTGCCAGCAGTTCAGATTCTCTGCTAAACTTGGATTTGCGTATATAAGATTCCCACTGGATACCACTGCACAGAATAGTTTAAGCTTTTATTTTAAAGAATTATATATTTAATTTTATTTATTTATTATTTTAATGTGCTATAGGATATGTGTGCTATCCAGAGAAAGACAGACATGGAAGAGAGAGAGAAAGTGAGAAAACAAGCCACCAGGTTCAGGGCTCAAACTGCAGTCACCCTATGGCAGTCCAGCAAACTTAACCACCACGCCATCTGATGGCCCCCACACCCACTCTAAGCTTTTAGTTCTTCAGTTAATACTTTGCATATTACTCAGTCTTTTATCAAAAAGTTGCCAGCTTTTTCTTTTAATCTGTAATTTTATTTTATTTTTTTTTTTTTGGTTTTGAGGTTTTAATTTTTGCTATAAGGTGTATACACTGGCCAGAGAGAGATGGGGGTGGAGTGAGAAATTGCCCCTCAGAGGGACGGCCACACCGCAATCTCCTCTTGGGATTTCAAGCACACATACACATGTGTCCGATGTAATTTTCAAGCTGCCGGGTTCGGGACTCAAACAGCACAGTCAGCCATGTGAGATCCAGCAGCTTATCCTCCATGCTACTGGCTGTCCCTAAGTCTATAACGTTTTTAACTACTTTTTTTTTCAGTGTGATGTTCTAAATTCAACCAGAGACCAAAATGCTTGCAGCAAACTGCATTGCTTATTTTACAAACAGAACTCCACAGAGAAATTCTCCGACAATTCATTTTCACCAATTCTTGGCCAATACTCTGTTGATAGATGTCATTAGCACTTGTAAGTATATTTACAATGACAGGCAAATTTGTTTGTGGTGCTTCTGGTGTGCAGGTCACCATTTGAACCTTGGCAGAAGCAAGAAGTCACAGCCCATCATCACTACCCAACTGCTACCTGGTGGTTTGTAAGTCCCTTTGTTTTCCTCTGGGTTGATTTCCCCCAGAGAAAGTTTTAAAAAACAAAAACAAGAGAGAAAAAAAATTCACTTCAGTAAGCACACATGGACTTTTTCTTCACAGAAATAGAGGGAAAAAAAAAAAAAAAACATAGGGCCAACCAATGGTATCGCAGTTACACCACTGGGCTTGCCTGCGGCTGACTGCGGTTTGAGCCCCAGAGCAGTGGTTTGAAACTCATGCCTAGCGTAAGTGTGTGCCCAAGATCCCAGGAGGAGAATGGAGGACAAAGGATTGTGGCATGGCCATCTCCCCCTCCCCGGGGGTTGATTTCTTACTTTCCTTCTCACTGTCTCTGTCTCTCTCTGGCAAACACACACGCCCTAAGGCAAAAACCTCTACCAAACCGATGAGAGAAAAAAACGTCTGGCTTTGGACAGAAATCCCAGTGAAGGCATCCAAAGCCCTGAACTTAGAACTTACAGACCTCTGAAATCAGTTATCAGGACCTAATGTACCATATTCTAAAATAGGCATAGTGTGTGTTTAAGATTTCCACAGCCCACGCTTGAGATACATGGCGCTGAGCATATCAATAATCGATCTACTGACATTTCTGAATCAGCTGGTCTGAGAGAAGCAAACTTGGATTCTCAGGGTAGGGTAATTATTGTCTTTTTCAGTAGGTACTTGAAAACTGGATTACGCTGCATCAATGTGCAAGAGTTTAGACCACCAATAAAGTTCAAATGAGAAGGTAGCAGGACTCGCTGGGACCTGGAAGGCCATCCCGTTCACAGCATCCCTGACAGCTGAACATCAGGCTTCCGATATTGAGTACTAGATGCAACAGGATAATGAAAGGGGAAAACGAGGACCCCAAGTAACAGTGCTAGCTCCACAGTCCAGTAAATGGGCCACAGAAATAAGACATCTGATCCAGTCAGGGAATTCTCTCCAGTAAGTAATAAACGATCTTTTCTTTTCTTTTCTTTTCTTTTTTTTTTTTTTTTTTTTTTGAGAGGTTTTTGCTATAGGGCATGTGCGCTTACCAGAAAGAGACAGACAGGAAGCAAGAAATCACCCCCCAGGGGGGATGGCCACACCGCAATCCCTCCTCCTCCATTCTCCTCTTGGGATCTTGGGCACGCACACACACGTGCCTGGCATGAATGTAAGCCACCGGGTCTGGGACTAGAACCACAGTCGACTACATGGGAGTCCAGCAACATAGCCATTATGCCAACTGTTGGTCCCTTAATAAATTATCTTAATCAACAAACACTTTTGTTGGTCTGGCTGAAGAAGGCAGTCAATCAAGTAAAGGCCTTTTGGGTCTGTACAGCTAGCAGCAAAGTGTCTTCACAGCTCTATCCAGGACAAATGTGCTTCCCCTTCCTTCGTGCCCCCCTCCCCACCTCCTCTCCAGAACGCAGTACCCTAACGATTCTCATTCCTCTCTACTAAACATCCTTAGCTTAGTGCTCAGCAGTCAGGGCTCAGGAACCTGAAACCTTTTCTGCCAATACCAATAGGACTGCTTCTCCCTTAGACCCTACGTCCTCTGAGGGCAGAGACCCCATCTTACTTATCCCATTCAGATTATGATTTTATTCATCTATTTATTTGAGAAAGGGATTTTTTTTTTTTTTTTTTTTTTTTTTTTTTTTTGATACTGGGAGCAAGTGCTCGCCGGAGAGACAGAGAGAGAAAGAGAAACAGAAAGCAAGAAATCACCCCCCCCCCCCTCCGGGGGAGGATGGTCACATGCATCCGACATGAGTTTTAAGCTGCTGGGTCTGGGATTCAAACCACAGTCGTCTATGTGGGAGTCCAGTGATGCAACCATTATACCACCTGCTGCTCCCAGATTTATGATTTTTTTAAATAATTATTTAATTTTAATTTTATTTATTCATTCATTTATTTTAATTTGACCAGAGAGAGACACAGGGAAAGAGAGAAAATGCAAGAAAGTAAGTCACCAGGTCCAGGACTCGAATCGTGGTCAGCCATGTGGGAGTGTCCAGTGCCTTAACCACCATGCCACCTGCTGGTCCTCCAGATTTATGATTTTAAACAGGTCCAGGACTCAAACCACATAGTCAACCATGTAGGATACAGCTGCCCCAACCACCAAATCACTGGCTTAAACAACATTCCGACTTGGTTCTGAGACACTGTTTCACTAAAGCTGACAGAAAACAAGCAGGTATAAGTAAAATCGTGCTCACAGGTGTGCCCTGGCGGGGGGTGGGAGGACATCGTTCCACACTGTATTCTGTACGTGCATGGGGGTGGGTGAGCACACGTGCACATGGTGGGCAGGGTATGGAATGTGGCCTGTGGGGTGGTTAAACCTGATTTAAACAAGCTCACAAACTATGTGAACATTCCAGAAGGAGGCAGGCAGATGGACGACTGCTGACTTGGCAGTCTACCCTGAGCCAAGACTGGAGAGCGGGAACCAGGAGCTGAGTGTCCCCCAGGGAGAACAAGCCTCAGAAAATCAGTCTTTTCTTCCAGCAGTTTTAGGGTACGCTTATCAGCGAATTGCACGTAAACGTAAACTCACACCGCCACCAAATGCCTGACTAACACTGGTTTAGACTCACCCTAATACACAGATCCGGGAGCTTGTTCTCTTTCCTGATCTCCCAACAGCTCAATAAAATAGGAGATATTAGCACCATTTTATAGCCAAGAAAACGGAGCTCCTTAAGGTGGTCACCTATTTGCCAAATCCACAAAGCTAGGAGGCTGGGGTGTCTGCAGCTACCCTGGCTCCTCCGTGGTCTGGTTCTTCATTCTCTATGAGAAAAGACCCAGCAATAGGACAAGGGTTTCAGGACTGGAGTGGAAGGGGGTCCTGGGGGGAAGGTAGTATGAGTTTCACTGGGAAGATGGGACTTACTAGAAACACCTACAGTAACGGACAATCGAAAGCTGGCACCCAAAAGATGAAACAGACATCAGAATTTTAAAAGCCTGGCAGTCAAGGGCTGGTTTAGCCTAAGACCTGAGCAGGCACTGCCAGAAAGGGAGGCCTTGGCAGTGAGGAGGCCAACATGCCAGAAAGGGTTTCTTACGTCCTCACGCCCTGAAGAAGGCAGAGGAACACATGATGCTCTGCTTTTCTGTTGTTTTTTCTTTTAAGTGACTAAAGTAGAAACATTATTTGGAACTCAACAATCACTGAATGAACAACCACATTTCCTAATGATGCCAAATAAATGAGAATCACTCCAGACAGTGAAATGGTTAAAAGAGAAAAATCATTTGAGGGTCAGCCCATGACGTAGTGTTTAAGGCCGACTATGGGTTCAAGTCCCAGACGTGTAAAGCACACCGGCATGTGTGCGTGCATGCCCAAAACCCCAAGAGGAGAAGGGATTGCAACATGACCATCCCCCATGAGGGGTGCTTTCTCATTTCTCTCTCTCCCTCCCTCCCTCCCGTTTCTCTGGCAAGTGCATGTACCTTACAGCAAATTAAAAAAAAAAAAAAAATCCTGGTTTGGAGCTTAAATATCATTTCAATGAACTGTCAAATTCCCCAAGGGTGCTAAATAATAAACCGATAGGCTTGGAAGAGAGTGAGGGCTGGTGACTCTCCTGGCTAGAACCCATAGTTTACGCAAGTGTAGCCACTCTCTCCTGGTGGATAACTGGGCCACACCGGCTGCAGGTATGGCCCACTCTCAGGCCAGACAGGAGTGCAAACTGCAAAATCAAAGATGCAAAAGCATGCACACATGGGCAGGGTCAGTCAACTAGAGATACCTGATCAGAAAAGAAATTAAACAGGTGAGGGAAGAGCTAGAAGTGCCACCCTCAAAACCCCTCAAGAATCAAAACGTAATCTGAGGAGATAGCTGCAATCCTGAAACGTATAAATCACAAGATAAGAAACGGTGTTAGAAAGGTGGAACATGATAGGGGCTGACAGCTGAACTGAGCTGGATACCAGGATTGGTCTGTTCCCAGACCAGGAGGGCTGCCTAGCCAATGGGAAATAGCTCTATTTGGCCAGAAAGGGAGGTACCTATCACAGCTCAACTTTTTTTGTGTAATCTTTTTTAATGATAGAGCACATGTGCACACATGACAGTGAAGGGGGAGCACCCTCCATACGGTCTGGTCACGGCATATTCTTCCTCCAGTCCTCCAGCCTGCCGGATCTTGGGCACTCACACATGTCCCACGTGTTTCAGGCAGGGTATTCAAACCCTGGTCACCATGTGGAATCCAGCTTCTCTCTCTCTCCTTTCTTTTTCAGTCGCCAGAGGTTGTGTGCACTTTTACCAGAGAGGGAGAAAGCGTCTCTCGATGGGACGTGGTCACAGGTTGGGCTTCTCTTGAGCAGTGCATTACACTGTGCCATGGAGCCAGCCCACGGATTAACTTCTAATCCAATTTTTCCTTTTATCCTGACTCCTCAATTAACTCTACATGTTTTCTGTTTCAGGAGGGAGGCAGTACACCCCTTTAACTACACCATCTTCTCCTAAAAGACCCCATTCTGCCCCCCTGGGAGGGAGTGTCCTCTCCACCCCAGTCCCAGCAGGAATGTTCCCAGGCCCCAGCAGTGCTGTGGCCAGGGGAAGGCCAGATACCACTGAGGCACTAAAACAGGCAAATCCAATGGGCACTCAGCACGTCACGGGAACCAAGCCAGGCCCACTGCACAGAAGCTTCTCCAGAGGCATCGCCGACTCTGTGGCCTGTCCTCTCCACCGGTGTGACCTGGGATGACTGGCCACCATCCCGAGGCTCCGTTTCCCCACCTCACCTGAGAAGATGAGAACAGTCCCACCTTCACAGAGCGATTAGGAGGCTAAAACCGACACGGTGCCAGCATCTGGAAAGAAATTACAGATGGGTTTCTGTCCCCTGTCCCCTATTTTAGACCAATGCTAGATTACAACCACTGTAAAGGAAATCAAACTAATTGAAATCACAACAAAGCTGATTTCAGCAAGAAAGGGAACCAAGAAGTCTGACTTGCTCCATTTAGAAGCTGCTGACCTGTAACACACCAATCCCAGGGCCCACCGTGGAGAGCTCAACTCCCAAGTCAGACGGCTTTGTCACGGCGCCCAAAGCCAGTGACCCATGTGACCAGGCACCTGTTCACCTCACTTGTAGCAACTGGGTCTCAGTTCTGCTCTCCTCCCCTGATACTCAAGCTCAGTCTTGGTCCCTGCCAAGGTATTCTAGGCCTGCTGCCAAAGTTCTCTCCCCAAAACTTCCTCCCCAAGGCAGGGCCTAGCCAGCCTCTGAAAGGAGATCCGGCTCACACTGGTGCTGACCCACCCGGAGACTCCTCAGCACTAGCTCGCAAGGAACCCAGGGCAAGAGGCACCACTGACCAAAACCGCGGCGCCTTTAAGCGGCTGCTGGTAAGCAACCTGCAGGCTCAGCTCTCAGGACTCACTGAGCAGAATACTAAGATGCCTAAGATGCAGACCCTGCCCTCGAAGAATCTGGACCCTAACTAAGCTTCCACCTGTGCATAAAAGCACTTAATATGCGTCAGAGCTACAGTCACATCCTCGGGCTGTAGACTGGGACGAAGGGAAGAGTATTTGCTTTCTTCAGGGAAATGCCATAAACACTCAGCAATCTGACAGAGCCTGATAGAAAGATGGTTTTCCGAATGAAGCCCATCAAGTGAGATGAATATCCATGTTAAAATTTTAGGTTTATTTATTTATTTTTTTTTTGCTTTGTTTTTGTTTTAGGTGTTTGCCATAGGGTGTGTGCACTTGCCAGAGAGACAGAGAGAGGGAAAGTGAGCAATCACCTCCCCGGGGGGATGACCACACCACAACCTCTTCTCCTTGGGATCTGAGGTACACATGCATGTGCACAAGTGTGTTTTTCAAGTGTCTGGGTCCAGGACTCAAAGTCAACCATGTGGGATCTAGCACCTTAACCGCCACGCCTTCTCCTGGTCTAAAATTTTAAGTTTTTGACATAAGTTAAATAAGTCAAAATAAAATGTGTTATATATCTACCACAAAATAAAATTTTTTTTCAATCTGTAAGGGACCGGAGATTGAAGGAGACAGACATGTTTCCCTCCAAAAACATAAAATTCAGCCCCAGTGAAAAGAACATGGGCATCGACAAGGAAGATCACTTAAACGCACAGTAGAAAACGAGCAGAGTTGGGGAGGGGCCTTTCCGAGGCCCAGCTGCTAAGGAATTGCCTTAAAGATCTTTCTCTAGAGGAAGCCATTTAAGGAATTTTATGCCCCAATAATCGAGGGCCTGAGAATGAATTCAAAGATGAAACAGAGATGGAAGCACGCTGAGCGAGTGTACATTCACCCTGGTCCTGGCTCAGGATGATGGGGTGTCCGCTTGCCATGCTTTTCCTGAAATGGACAGGGTGGCAGCAGCGATCAGTGACAACTGACAAGGAGGTTCTGAGCACAAGTGATAAAATGAACGTGGGTCAACTGCAGAGAGCAGATGGCCCACACTCGGGAATTTCAAGAGAAGTGAGGGACAGGACTGGCTCTCAGGAAGCCACAGTGCTGGTGAGCACTCACCTGCCAGGGACAGTTGAGGCGATCGACACTGCTTCAAATCTCACTCCCGTGTCAGGCCAGGAGGCACTTCGGGACCACAGAAGACCACTGGGACATAGAAAAGCCATGAGGCATTTTTGCATAGAAAAATATGTCATGACTTTTCCAACGACCCAATAGATCCTTTTGAGGAAAAGAGAGTGGAATGTCCCACGTCTTTCATCCTTTTCTTTTCCTTTTTTTTTTTTTTTTTTTTTTTTTTTTTTGGGGTAGGGTGCATGTGCTCACCAGCAATATACAGAGAGGGAAAGTGAGAAATCACCCCCCCCCCCCAGGAGGGATGGCCATGCTTCAATCCCTTCTCCTCCATTCTCCTCTCAGGACTTTGGATACACACACACACACACACACATACGCCCTGCGTGATTTTCCAGCCTCCAGGTCGAGGACTCAAGCCATAGCTTGGCTGTGTGGGATCCAGCCGCTTTATCTCCCAACACCACCTGCTGGTCCCAGAATGTCCCACTTCTAACCACTTCATTAGAACTGTTAAAAGAATAAACAGGGATGAGAATAACAGGAAATCTTATTCTTCAGGAATGTTCTAACGGCTATTGTTTATGAAAGACGTAGGTACCCGTCACTTGCTAAACATTTCATACTGTATCTCATTTAATTCCCCACAAATACTCCATGAGGTAATACTCTCATCTCCCCATTTTGCAGATGGGTAAACTGAGACTCCGAAAGGTTGAATAATAGTCACAAGAGTACAGAGCTTAAAAAGTGGCAGAACTCAGAGGGTAGCTCAAGTAAGTCTCACTGTAAAAGCTACACTCTTTCCACTACGGTGTACAGCCAGAAAAACCATGTCAGGTGAGAAGCTAATTAAGGTTCCTTGTTGTTAACTTGGCTCACCAAGAGGTTAATGTGGTGTTGGAGGTTGTGGCATGGGAGGGGAATGGGCATTCTGAAAGTGAAGTATCCAGCATAGGGTTCTCCAGGATCAGGGCTAGATTATTTTTATTTTACCCTATAAAAATATCTCGAAGATGGGCCAGAAGGTGACGTGGTGGTGAAGTTGTCGGATCCCACATGGCAGAATACACGGATTGAGTTTTAGACCCAGCGGCTTTAAAACACAAGGGTAGGGCCAGCAGGTGGCATAGTGGTTAAGGTGCTGGACTCCCACATGGCCAACTGCACAGTTTGAGTCCTGGACTCAGCAGCTTGAAACTCATGCTGGGTGCATGTGTGTGCTTGCCCAAAATCCCAAGAGGAGAAGAGAGGAGAAAGGACTGTGGCGGGACCATCTCCCCTAGGGGGTTATTTCTAGCTTTCTGTCTCTCTCTCTCTGTTTCTCCAGCAAGTGCACATGCCCTATAGCAAAAACACTCTCTCAAAAAACAAAAAAGTGGATGTGTGTGTGTGTGTGTGTGTGTGTGTGCCCAAAGTCCAGAGAAAAGAATGAAAGAGAAGGGATTATGGCGTGGCCATCCCTGGGGCAGGGTGCTTTCTCACTTTCCCTCTCTCTCTGTCTCTTGCCAGTGTGCACATGCGCGATATGGCCAAAAGAAATCTTAAGACAAAATCCCAAAGAGAAGACACAAAGAAACAGGCACGGTTTCCAATGAGCTCAAATTTTCCAGCTATGTGACGTTAAGCAAATGACCTCACCTCTCTGTGCCTCAGTTTCCTGAAATATTGGTTTCTATTCCAAACAATAATTTAGGGCTTTAGTGAGGCAACAACTTTATTTTCACAAGCGCCTTGGTTTTTAAGTCACTCAGATCTCCTCCATAGAGACTGACTCCCCAGGTCTAAGGGAAGAAATAGTGAGAAAATGTACCCCGAGTACTAAGCGCCACGCCACGCAGAAAGTACTCAATAAGTGTTAGCCCCACCAAAATAAGACACCAAATTCTAGATATTTAAGAGGCAAAGTCGGGTTGGGGACCAGCAGTTAGCGTAATGGCTATGTCGCTGGACTCCCATGTAGCTGACCACGGTTTGAGTCCCAGACCTGGTGGCTTAAACTCACGCCGGGCACGTGTGCGTGCGTGCCCAAGATCCCAAGAGGAGAATGGAGGAGAAGGGATTGTGGCATGGCCATCCCCCCTGGGGGGTGATTTCTTGCTTTCTGTCTCTCTGTCTCTGTCTTTCTGGCAAGCGCATGTGACCTATAGCAAAAACTTCTCCAAAAAAAAAAGAGCCAAAGTCAGGGAAGAGTATAGGGAAGAGTTTGTATGAATAGGGGGAAAAGTAACCACTAAACTTTAACATCAGCAAGGACAGTCTAAGACATTTAATAACAACGAAAACCGTGCCAGTACTCTGTGGCAATATTTGTCCCCCGTACAGGGACCCTGTCTCACTGGGGATTCACTGTCAGACTCCTACGGTCATGAAGGCCAAAAAGAAAAAGACATTCCATCCAGCATCATTGCGAAAGTACTAGAAACAGAGAAACATACCTCCCCCTGCCTACCACCCTATAAAATTAGAAAACCGCCCTGGAAAGCCTGGCTGTTGACCATCACAAAACATGCATTGTGAAGTCAAAGGACAGCCCGCTCCCATAAGCCCTGAGACGTGGAACGCAAGTGAAGACAACGCTCTTCAGACCAGAAAGGTCAAGGCCAAGGGCAAGGCCAGGGGACCTGAGAGAATCTTCTAATTGGAATGAGGAGGTGGGGCACTGACTTGATCAATCATCGTGTCTTGAAATGACAGAAAAAGGGCGGCCTTGCTAATACCTACAGAAGACCACAGAAGGAGATCCTGAGGACGCCAGGAAGGCCACAGAAGTGCCATTACTGGGTTTGGACAAGGGGGAAAGCCAGAGTGGGGTTCCCCTAGGGTCAGACCCAGAGGTGTTTTCATTACCATCTAACCAGCTAAAGGCCAATGCATGAGAATCAGGAAGGCTGCACAGGAGTTCTGCCTCCACCCAGCTGGGCGACCAGTGGCACCTGCACGTCGCCAGCCTTGGTGCTGTCTTCAAGGGGGATAAATGGGGGCCAGCACGTAGCATGGTGGTTAAGATGCTGGACTTGCACATGGCCAACTGCAGTTCAAGCTCCAGACCTGATTGCTTGAAAATCATGCCAGGTGCATGTGCACACATGCCCAAAATCCCAAAACGAGAATGGAGGAGGGATTATGGCATGGTCATCCCCCTCTGGGAGTGTGGGGGTGATTTCTCACTTTCTCTCTGTCTCTGGCGAGTGCACATGCCCTTTGGCAAAATAAAAACAAAATGAGGGGGGAACCACACCCTCCCCTGCCACCCTGGCTCCTAAATATTCATGTTTGACCTGACATAATTAGCATTCATGTCCCCCCTTTCTGCAGAGAGCTAGGGATGATAACCAGTAGTACAGATACCAGAGAGGCAGACCCTAATACTCTTCCCTAACGAACAAACTGCTCCTAACAGACATGGCAGGGTCCTAGATGCTTTTAGAGAATATCTATGGTTACAAATACCTCACCCATGGCTTAAGTGCTTAAGCCACACTCGGAATTATAAAGATGGCAGGGAAAAGAATCACAGATGTGTTCAAATTCTCCAGTTAGAGGGAACTGGGTGGAGAACTCACCATCCTGAGTCCACAGGGACCTCTCAATCATCCCATCATTCTTTCCCACACAACCACTATGGCTATAGAGACCACAGTCCCCCGTGAGTGGGGGCCGGACAGAATTAACTACAGAGCCTGGGGCCCTTCCTGACACCAACCCTTCTCACCCAACGGCAATGGCACAAGTGACCTGGGAGGGCAGGTGAGAACACACCTAGCATACTTTAAATACTGCTCTGGTCTTAAAATTACTGTTTGTGGGGCCAGTGGATGGCATAGCGGTTACGTTGCTGGACTCCCACATGGCTGACCACAGTTCGAGTCCCAGATCTGGCAGCTTGAAACTCATTTGTACATGCATGCCCATGATCCCAGGAGAAGAAGGGATTGTGGCAAGCACATGCACCTTAAGGCAAAAAATCTCTATTAAAAAAAGAAAAAAAGTACTGCTTGGGCCCAGCCTTGGTGGCTTGCTAGGCAGCAGCAGTGTAATCGACAGTGCTGGAAGCCACAAGGCCAACCACAGGTTGAGAGACCACGTCAACCTGAAAATCATCAGGTCCACACACACCAAAATCCTGAGTAGTTGGAGAGCTTGAGAAAGACGATCATGGCATGACCAGGTCCTGTTGGGTGCCCCCTGCCATGAAAGATGTAAATGAACTTTTTAAAAGTTGTTTATGGTCTGAGCACACTGCAAGCATCCCCTGGCTTATGTTAACTCTAAGTTAGAGGTCCCCAACCTTCAGGCCATGGACCAGTGCTGGTCCTTATTATGATGATGTAAAAATAATAAAAACAAAGCACACAGTAAATGTAATGTGCTTGAATCATTTAAAAGCCATTTTCCCCCACCCCAGCCTGTGGAAAAACTGTCTTCCACAAAGCCAGACCCTGGTGCCAAACAAGTTGGAGACCACTGTTCTAAGTGAAAAACTGACCTGGGCCAACTGGTGGTGTGGAAGTTAAGGAGCCACATAACACATTGCTAACTGTGCAGTTCAAGTCCCAGACCCTGCAGCTTGAAAATCACCCTGGGCACATGCACATGCATGCCCAAAATGCTGAGAGGAGAAGGCATTGCAGCACAGCCATCCTCACCCCAAGGGTGATTTCTCACTTTCTCTCTCTGTCTTTGGGGAGTGGACAAACTCTATAGCAAAAAGAGAGAGAGAGAGAAGGAAAACTGACCTTACAATGTGTCTTTATTAGAATGCACAAATATCCTATTGTCCAATAATTCTACTTCTCCATACCTACCCAAGAGAAAACTCACAGATGTTGCAGAGAAACGTGTGGGGCGATGTTACAGAAAACATTCCGTAACCACAAAGGCTTTGGAAATAACTCAAGTGTCCAACAGCTAGAAAGAGGCAGAATAACTGGTTAGCCTTCTCATTTAAGGAATACTAGGCAGGATTTCAACAAAATCAAGAAGCCCGGCTCCATGGCTTTGTGGTAGAGAAAGCTGGGTTTCACATGGTGACCACAGTTGGAATAGCCAGCAGGGTTGGCCTGAAACATGCCAGGCACATGCATGGGTGCCCAGGATCTGACAGGCTAGAGCACTGGTGGAAGGAGATTACAGCATTACCAGACCATGCACAGGGCACCTGTCTGTCTGTCTGTCTGCCTCTCTCTCCCCCTCTCCCCATACATCTATGTGCTCTATCATAAACAAAAATATATACAAAAAAAATTTAAAGACCTATATACACTGATAGGAAATAATTACTAAAATGTACAAAGGATTTTCCAAAGGTTTATGGGAAATGCCTATGAAGAAACTATTCATGGATTTCAGAATTTTTCTCTTTGCACCAAAATAAACTTGTACTTTAATCCATGTTTCCATAAACTTTTCGAAGTCCCCTCATACTACTGAGGGAGACGGTAGCAACCGTGCAGCAGAGGTGGCACAACACACTCAGCTTGTGTAAGTCCTCTAGGTATAAATTAAGTATGCCAAGCATTTGAAGAATACCAACAAGCCATGCAGTGGTTAACCTCTGGGGAAGGGCCTAAGATCAGGGGGTGGTCGGCAAGGAAGATTATTTTTGCTTGTCCTGGAAGATTGGCACTTTTTTTTTTCCTACAGAGAATATATTCCTACACTTACATCGTGTAATGAAATTTTTATGTAATCATTTCCTTTTTTAAAAAAAAAATAAAAGAAACAGAGCCTGCTCCATACATTTTAATATGGTTGGGAGCCATTTCTACCCTGATCTGGCCCGTGCTTCCCAGGAGGCCGAGAGCTCAGCAGTGAACACAGTGTTTGCTTTTCCAGTCGGAGTGGGCTTTGCAACACAGATCCTGTTTCAACAGGACAAGCCCAACTCTGTAACTCTGTGGACTGTTCACTTTATATTGCTAGTTCAAGGAAGATGCAGGGAAAAAAAAGAAAGCCTGACCAGAGACGTTCTGGTCATCCAAAGGGACTTAGGAGGAGTAAGAACAAGCCTTCTAACCTGGCTTTGCAGCTCTCCAACACAACAGACTAACACATAAAACAATGAGGTGGCCCTGGCCTGGTCACACTTCCTCCACCCAGGCCTGGCTGTCTGGGCCTTGGACTCTTCCACCTGGGAACCACGATTCCTAAATCCACATCCGTTGGTCTAATGAGATGAAAGAATCCGAACATCCCATTAGACAAAGTCCAAAGTGCTATTATTTATTTACTGGGGCCACCTCACCACACAGGACACTGATTTTTTTTTTTTTTTTAAGAATTATTTTATCACTGTCATTATTTTTCTCATTTTCTGTAAGGCATGTGCACTCACCAGAGAGGGAGAGAAAGTGAGAAAGCAAGTGGTCAGGTCTGGGACTCAAACTGTAGTCAGCCATGGGGGAGTCCAGCACTCTAACCACCGCACAATCTGCTGGCCCAGGATGCTGATTTTTAAACACACACACACACACACACACACACACACCACACACACCCCTCCACATCTTTGAAGCACTACGAATAAAGTGCTTAAATGCACAAAATTGGGGCCAGTATGTAGCATGATGGTTAAGGCCCTGGACTCCCACATGGCTAGCCATAGTTCAAGTTTCAGACCTGGTAGTTTGCTTTCTTACTTTCCCTCTCTCTCTGGTCAAATTTTAAAAATAATATAATGACAATTATAATAAATAAAATTAAATAAATAATTCTAAAATACACGCACACAGAAAATGATAGGGGCCAACAGGTGACATAGTGGTTAAGGCGCTGGACTCCCATGTAGCTGTCAGTCAAGTCCTGAACTTTTGAAATTCACACCAAGTGTGTGTCCGCGATCCCAAGAGGAGAATGGAGAAGAAGAGACTGTGACGTGGCCATCCCTGCTGGGGGGTAGAGGTGATTTTTCACCTTGTGTCTCTCTGTCTCTGTCTCTTTCTAGTAAGCACATGCACCATATAGCAAAAATCACTCAAAAAAAAAGAAAAGAAAAAATCACACCAGGAATGTATGCATGCATGCCAAAAATCCCAACAGGAGAATGGAGGAGAAGGGATTGTAGCATGGTCATCACACACATACACACACACACACACACACACACACACACAAAATTATAGTATTAAGAATCTACAAGGTGGAACCAGCAGTTAGCGCAATGGCTATGTCGCTGAACTCCCATGTAGTCGACCGCTGTTCAAGTCCCGGACCCGGTGGCTTGAAACAAGCTGGGCACGTATGTGTGCGTGCCCAAGATTCCGAGAGGAGAAGGGATTGCGGTGTGGCCATCCGCCCTGGGGGGTGATTTCTCGCTTTCTGTCTCTGTCTGTCTGGCGAGCACACACATCCTATAGCAAAAACCTCTTAAAAAAAAAAAAAAAAAAAAAAAAAAAACCTACAAGGCAAAACAAACCTACAGTGATAGAAATCAGATTTGTAGTACTTTAGTTGAGAGTGGGATTATATGGAAATGGTCACAAAGAACATTCTGGAGTAAAGAAAATGTTCTGTCTTGATATGCACTTGTCAAAACTGATTAAACAGTACACCTCAAATCTGAGCATTCCACTGCATGCAAATTACACCTCAATTAAAAAAAAAAAAACTACCCAAGCACAGTCTCTCTCCCAGCTGCAGCAGAACTTTGAGCTGTCCTATCAGACATCGGAAATCTCTGTTGTGCTATGTGAGGAGCATGAGTACCATGGTGACAGTCACCATAAAAATAGATAACAAGATTAAAATGGATAGAGGACACATGAATTTAGGAACAGCACACCAAGAGCAATTCGTTTTCAGCAGAAGAAAAACAGAAAGAGGAGAGGGAGTTTTTCATCCCCCTCTGCACTTTGAAAAATAGCCACTGAACACGGTTGTTTTTACTAAAGACTTACGGCTTCTCAATACTCACAGGACAAAAAAAGAAAGAGAGAGAGAGAGAGGGAACTGTTATTTCCTATCTTTTCTTTTTTTAAGGTTTTTTTTTGCCATAGGGCACATGCACACACCAGAGAGAGAGAGAGAGACAGGGAGGGGAAAGTAAGAAATGAGACCCCAGGGAGTATGGCCATGCTACAACCCCATCTCCACCTGAGATTTCTGGGCATGCTCACACATGCACCCAGCATGATTTTCAAGCCGTCTTGTCCAGGACTCGAGCCATGGTCAGCCATGTGGGATTCCAGCACCTTAACTACCATACCAGCCTCTGGCCCTTCTATTACATTTTGCTTTAAAAAAAAAAAAGTATGTTAGTCTAACTTTTCTCATACACACTGTGAGTATTCACAGCAAATCAACAAGAGTTGATGTGACAAACACCAAGTGAGGCATGAATGCTGCAGAAACAGAGATCTGGGGCCAGCAGGTAACGTGGTGGTTGTGGCAGCTGGATACGGTGACCAACTGCACAGTGTGAGTCCCTGACCCGGAGGCATGCTGGGCGTATAGATGTGCATGCCCAAAATCCTTAGAGGAGAATAGAAGAAAAAGAGACTGCAGCATGGCCATCCCCCGTTGTGGAGGGGTGCTTTCTCACTTTCCCTCTTTCTCTCTGTCTCTGACAAGCACATGCTGGAAAAAAAAAAATACAAACAAAAAACAAAACTGGATCCGTGATCAACAAATACACAAAGATTTTCAACTTGAGTTCTGAACAATCAAGTTCTGCCTATACTTCTTACATAAATCTAAATGCCATTCCTTGAGTCGGCACACCCCAAAATTGCTTTACTCCATGTGAAAAGAGAACACTTTCATGCCAACTACTGATTTTTCAAATGCCATAACACGAGCATGAATCACATGGAGACAGAAACCGTCTTGTGATATTCTGCAAAGATGAGAGGAACCTCTATTCTCTTCACAGAGCTCTGTGAGAAACTTGCGCTATGTGATTTAGCTTTAGCAATGTCCCTGACAACAAAACAACATGGACAAGAATAAAAGTAATCCAAAAATATCAGGAAGGAAAATTTAAATTTTAAATAACCAGGGTAGATTCTAAATAAACCACACATTTAAGTATGATCTAAGCAAAATTAAACGAAGTCAAATTTTCCACATATAAGTTATAAATAGTAAAAATGCAAAAAAACAGGGCCATCTTGTTTTGTACAGCCAGAAGACTCAGGGTCCAACTGAAAGGCCCCATCTTGAAGTAATCATTACACTGTAGAACTGACCAGTGATCAGGCCAGCTTCATGGCCTGGTGGTCAACACAGCTGGACCCCACCTAGACAAAAGCAGTTCAAATCCCAGACTCAGCAGCTTGAGAAATACACTGGGTGTATGTGCACGCATGCCAAAATCCCAATAGGATGGAGAAAGGAGCGGTGACTGGATTGTGGCGTGACCATGCCCCGTGGAGGTTGCTTTTTCGCTCTCCTGCTCTCTCTGCTGGTCTCTGGTGAGCACACATGCCTTCTGTTAAGATTTTCTTTTAAAGCTAGGTAATGATCGCATTATTTTTCTATATGTCGATCTATTTTGTTCATTATTATTTGCCATTTCCCCCACCCTCTTGCTTTTCCTAAAGGTCAGATTCAATTTTCAGCAGCCCTGGGACCACAAACTGCACCCTGATCCACCTCAGAATACTTCTCTTCCTCCTTTCTAAAGCAACCCTAAAAGGGTCTGCTGAAAATGCTGGGGCCTATTTATAATCATTTTTGAAAGTGCCTACCACATGATGTTGTTTCAAATAGCATGCCACTGGAGGTATAGCCTCTCTTCCAAGTTACCTTTCACCCCTGGCAAGTTACATAACAATTAGCCCCAGGAACTGGAAGGGACTTTGGAGGTTAGCCTAACTCCTGCCCTTTCTAGACTTATTTAATTAACAGCATTCAGCTACACCTGAATTCTTCCAACAGCAGAAAGCTCTCTAGTCCGTGGACAGCCACTTCCATTGTTAAACAGACCTCCTGCCTAAAAAATCCTTTTTCAGGGGCCAGCAGGTGGTGTGGTGGTCAAGGTGCTGGACTTCCACACAGCCAACCACAGTTCGAGTCTTGGACCTGGCAGCTTACTTTCTCACTTTCCCTCTCTCATTCTCTCTCTCTCTTTCTGGTGAGCTCATGTGCCCTGTAGCAAATTAAAAAAATAAAATAAAGTCCTTTTTCATATTCTGCAGTGTTTAGGGTTAAAGATCTCTGAGACCACAAACTGCAGAGTTCTTCAGCAGTCAGGGCACCAAGTATGCCTTGATTCCATGAGTCAATCTGAAGCCACAGAGGATAAAGCAATCGTCAGTCCATGGGTAGTGCTCCCACACCAGGTGTAACTGGAACAGTCTCCTCTTTCCTGGACCTGAAACCGTAAAAAATATTTGAAGGTGCTACTACATAACCACCCCAAGTGTACTCCAATTGTCCCTGGTTCCATGGCAGCCTGGTCTCCTTTCATGAATAAAAGGAGTCTGTCTGTCTGCCTGCCTGTCTATCTATTTAGGTTTTTGCCACATCTATCTAGCTAGCTAGCTATTAGGTTTTTGCCACAGGGAAATTGCACTTGTCAGAGAAGGAATGGAAATCATGTTTCAGGAGGGACGGGCACACCACACCGTCTCTTCCCCTCCATTTTCCTCTCGGGATTTTTGGAACACGTGCACACACACTTGACATGATTTTCAAGTCACTGGGTTAGGGACTTGAACCATGTTTGGCCATGTGGGAATCCAGAACCTTAACCACCATACCACCTGCTGAGCCTAAGTCAGTCAGTCTGTCTTTATTGCTAAAGGGTATATGCGCTGCTAAAGAAAATCAGAGGAATAGAGAAAGAGAGGGAAAGTAAGAAAGCACTCCCCCAGGGAACAGTCACCCCATAACCCTTCTCCGTTTCTCCCTACTTTCAGGGTTTTGGGCAAACACACACAGGTGCTCAGCAGGTTTCTCAAGTCACCAGGTCCAGGACTCAAACCACACAGTCAGCCATGTGGGACCTGGCTGCCTTAAACACCAGGCCATGGAGCCAGCTCTAAAGATTTCTTTTTTTTTTTTTTTTTTAAGATTTTCTTTATACACAACAGTGTGTGTGTACACATACCTGAGAGTGAGACAGTGAGACCCAGAGTAGCACCCTCCGCAACCCCCTTCCTCCAGCCCTGTCACCCATCACATCTCGGCCATGTGTTCCCAGAATATTGCAGGCTGACCAGGCTGGGGCCAGAGATTCAAATTGTGGTCGCCACAGGGGATCTGGCTTCCTCTGAACAGCACGTTACCACTGCATCAGACCCGGCCCCTGGGGACATGCTTGCTCATGGTCTAGCTAGCTACCTACCTAATTATTTATTTACAGAGAGGCCTTTTGTTTGTTTGTTTGTTTGTTTGTTTTTGCTGCAGGGCTCATGAGCTCACCAGGTAGAAAGGTTTTTTGGGTTCTTTTTTTGCAATAGGGCTCATGTGCTCACCAGAGAAACAGAAAGTGAGAAATCACCGCCCACCCCCGTTGAGGGGGGATGGCCCCGCCGCAATCCCTTCTCCTCTGGTCTCCTTTCAGGGTTTTGGGCACACTCCTGGCGTGGAATGCGTGAGCCACCTGGACAACTATGTGGGAACCCAGTGACGTAACCATTATGCCATCTGCTGGCCCTCCAGCTCATGTTCCTTAAAAATCATGGTTCTCTGGTGGTCCAAATGTCACATGAGCAGCCAGAGTCAGATCAGCTTAAATGTCTCATCCAGTGAGGAACTGAATTTGATTTTTTAAAAGCCTCATCTGCATACAAGAAGTGGGAGAGTAGTAACATAACTGGACCCACAAAGAAAAGGTCCTGGATTCTCACTTCACAAGCTAAATAATGTGACTGAATGTATAAAAGAACTTGAAATAAAATAAAAATAATTTTTTTTTTTTTTTAAAAAGGTCCTGGGTTCACACACCAGGACCTCCAGAGCACACAGGGTAGGGTATGCACATGCATTCTCATGATCCAAGCCGGCTGAAACGTGGGTGAAGAGTGATGTGAAGAACCCACTGGGGGGGACCAGCAGGCACTGGACACTCCCACATGGCCAACCACAGTTCAAGTCCCAGACCTAGTGGCTTGCTTTCTCACTTTCCCTCCTTCTCTCTCTCTGTGTCTCTTTCTGGTCAAATTAAAATGAATGAATAAAGGGATCAGCAGTTAGTGTAAAGGCTATGTCGCTGGACTCCCACGTAGTCGACTGCAGTTCGAGTCCCGCACCCGGTAGCTTGGACTCACGCCGGGTGCGTGTGCGTGTGTGCCCAAGATCCCGGGAGGAGAACGGAGGAGAAGGGATTGCGGCATGGCCATCCTCCCGGGGGGTGATTTCTCGCTTTCTGTCTGTCTGGCGAGTGCATGCGCCCTATGGCAAAAAAAAAAAAAAAAAAATCTCTCAAAAAAAAAAAAAAAAGAATGAATAAATAAAATTAAATAATAATTCTTAGGGGGAAAAAGAAAAAAAAAAAAAAAAAAAAAAAGAGCCCTGCCTGTCTCTCTGCCTCTCAGGGAGGAAATAAATAAACTTAAAAAATAAATACATAAAAATAACTTCATCCCACTGCAGGGTCACCCTGAACTCAAGAACAGAAAAATCCCAAGATTTTTCTTCCTGTGACCTGCCCCTCCTTGGTGGGTCTATACCAACTTCAGGTCAGGGCCTAGGTCTGTGGCACACAGCAGGTGGGTACTCAAGATTAATCCCCAAATGAGACACCTACTTTGCCCCATCCTGCCCCTGAACAGTAAAATCTTCTTAAAAATAGAAGTTTTTCCCCAGTGTGAAACACATACACATTATAGAAAATACAAAAAATAAACAACAAATTAAAGACGTAAGAGAAATATTTCAACCTATATAGAAACAACCAATATTGATATTTTGCTATTAGTATTGTTAGTATATTTCTTTCCCGCCACTTACTAAACACAAGGTCGTTTGTTTGCTTTAATTTGCCAGAGGGCCCATGCCCTCCTCAGAGAGATACAGTGGGGAGGGTAAGAAAGCGTCCTTCATGGGACATGGTCACACCGTCATCCTTTTCCTCCATTTCTCCTTCCTTCAGAAATTCGGGTATGATGTTGACACGTGCATGCATCCAGTGAACTTCTCAAGCATCCAGGTCCAGGACCCAAACCACATAGTCAGCTATGTGGGACCAAGCTGTCTTCACCACCACGCCACAGGCTGGGCTGAAAGACAGGGCTCCTTTTAAAAAAAATATTTGTTTGTTTGTTTGTTTTAATTTAACCAGAGAGGGGAGAGAGAAAGTGAGAGAGCAAGCCACCAGGTCCAGGACTCAAACCAGTCAGCCATGTAGGAGTCCAGTGCCCTGCCACCGGCCGATCCCCAGATAGGGTTCTTTTAACATTTGAAATCATATTGTAAGTGTAGTTTAACTCTGTAAATGTCGCTTAATGAGCAGAAACATTTTTCCTTGTTATTTAAAACTATTCCTAAACATTGTTTTCCATGGTTTTTTTTTGTTTTTGTTTTTTGTTTTTTGAGAGGTTTTTTGCTATAGGGCGCGTGCGCTCGCCAGACAGACAGAGAGAGACATAGAGACAGAAAGCGAGAAATCACCCCCCAGGGGGGATGGCCACGCCGCAATCCCTTCTCCTCCATTCTCCTCTCGGGATCTTGGGCACGTACGCACACGCGCCCGGCGTGAGTTCTAAGCCACCGGGTCCGGGACATGAACCGCGGTCGACTACGTGGGAGTCCAGCGACATAGCCATTACGCTAACTGCTGGTTCCCACCATGGTTTTATAACATTCCATCATAAAGATGCATCTATCAGAATTTACTTAGCCATTACCTCCAGCCCACAAGTTTCCTTTTTTTTTTTTTTTTTTTTAACGTTTTTTTGGCACAGGGCGTGTACCAGCCCGAGAGAGGGAAAGTAAAAAATCACCACCAAGGGGAATGGTCACACCACAATCCCTTCTCCTCCATTCTCTTCTCAGAATTCTGGGCACACCCGCACATATACCTAGCATGAGTTTCAAGCTACCAGATCCGGGACTCAAACCACGGTCAGCTACGTGTGAGTTCAGCATCTCAACCACCACACCACTGCTGATCCCAAGGTTTCCAATTTTTCACCAAGTTGTTTTTTGGTTTTTGTTTAATCACGGTATATAAGACATTATTTATATTTTGGATATGGGCTCAGCTATATATAATATTTTTTAAGAATTATTTTAACTTTATTTATTTATTCATTTATTTTAATTTGACCAGAGAGGGGCAGAGTGAGAGAAAGAGAGAGGGAAAGTGAGAATGCAAGCCACCAGTTCCAGGAGTTGAACTGTGGTCAGCCATGTGGTAGTCCAGTGCCCTTAATCACCACGCCACCTGCCAGCCCCTGGTCTCAGCTATATTACCAGAAATGGAATTGCCTTATCAGAATGTATGAATATCTCGATACATTACAACTCAATTTTTTTTTCTTTTTAGTTTTGCTATAGGGCATATGCACTCACAGGAGAAAGAGAGTTTGAGAAAGAAAGTAAGAAGTCACCTCTCTAGGGGAGATAGCCATGGTACAAGCCCTTCTCCTCCACTCTTCTCTAGCGATTTTGGACACACACAGACACACACACACACACACACACACGTGCCTGGTGTGGTTTTTAAGCCAGGCCTAATGAAGTCAACCACGTGGGATCCAGCTCCCTTAAGCTCCATTCCACCTGCTGACCCATAATTCAAATTTTAAAAATTCTATCAGCCTTTACAATTATCCCTTACTAAACTTCTTTCTTTTTTCTCTCATTTTTTTTCTTTTTTTTTTTTTAATTTGGGTCCCTCATTCTAGATGATATTTTTTTCATTCTAGATGATTTTGAACCTTGAGTTATCGGCTAAATAATACCTCCTACCCCTGCATCACCAACAAATCTGGCAAACGTACCTTCTGTGTGTCTTCATCCACAACTCTGGAAAAACGTGGAGCAGATCGAGGCCAAGAACAGAACCCTATGGCATTCACTTTCAGACCTCCTTCCAGGCTGACTCAGTGCCAATAATTAACAGTTTTGGCATATGATTGTTAAATGAAATTAATAACACCACCCCACTCCCACTTTACCACTTATGATTCAATAAGAACTATCTTACCTTAAAAACTGTGAAATACTAAAGCCAAAATTACCACAGCTGCTGCAAAACTTCTCTGACCTAGTAACTCAACCATCACATATAACAGGAAATGGACTTACATGGACATGATTCAGCTGACTTCTGGTTACGTTCGCATCTTACAGCCACGTTTAACCAAAACGCACCTCAGTTTCAACTTTCTTATTGTTACAAAAGCAGTATTATTTCGGCTTTGCTAGAAGGTGCTTGTGCTTGCTGGAGGGGGTGGGGGGGGGGGATGGTCACAAAATAATTCCTTCTCTCCATTTCTCCCTCTTTCCAGAATTTTGGGAGTTCACACACGTGAACAAGCCCGGGGTGTTTTTCAACCTGCCAGGTCCAGGACTCAAACCACACAGTTGACTATGTGGAATCCAGCTGCCCTAACCACCATGCCCCTGTGTGGCCCACGACAGGAATATTTCTAAATAACAGAATTCTGTCCTACCTGTAAAAAGAACGGTGACTTACTGGTGAGTGCCTGCAGCTCACTTGGGAAGAGCGCTGAGTCACGGATGGTTATGGACTCCAGAAGCAAAACCAGACTGTTCGAGACCACAGAGACCTGAACTTATTCGCTACAGCTGCCACCAACATCAGTCCGGTTCCTGGGTGTCACTACGTTCACACCCGGGCTTAACCAGCTGGCCTTTGATCGTTATGAATCCCTCTAGATCCTAGCTGCCTGCCTTCTGAAGCCAGCCCAGGTAAGGACAGCAGAGTAAAAACGGCTCAGCCCCCCCTCGCTCTTCCTTCATTACTGACTCACAGAACCAAGGCTCCCTGCGATGTCGCACAGCATTTGACGGCCATGACTCACATCTCACCAAGCTATTACTGGACATCATTCTCAGAGATACGTGCCAGAAGCCACCACCTAAGCATACCGGCCAGTGTACAAAACGGGAAGCTTGAGAGATCTTAGCGTCACTAGAAATTTCCCTCACTACACAGAATACAGGTGGAAGCCTTCTCTTATTCCATTCCAGTCATCATAAAGGTATTCCAAAGTTCCCAGTGGCTCCTCGGAGAGGGCTGTTGATGGTCCTGCAGAAACGTGTGGCTCACAAGTATCTAGATTCCAGGTCACACTCCTACCCAGAATCCTCCAGTGGCCACCCAAGCCCATAAAGGCAATCCTGAATTCCCTGGCTTCGCATTCAGGCCTCTTGAAAACTGAGGACTCGAAGCCAAACACCCACAGGACTAAACAGAGAATGTAAAGTGACTGGGCTGAGGCCACAAGGACACTATGAGGCCACCAGGCCTGTCTCCTGTCCACAGGGGACAGCTACACTCAGCTCAAGAGGTCTCCCAGATCAGACACTTTAATTTTGATTGTTTGTTTACTATAGAGTGTGTGCACTCACCAGAGAGAGAAGGAAAGTGAGAAATCATCCCCCAGGGGGATGGCCACACCACAATCCCTTCTCCATTCTCCTCTTGGGATTTGGGGCACACGTGCACACATACCCGGTGTGATTTTCAAGCCTCAGGGTCCAGGACTCAAACCACACAGTCAGCAATGTGGGATCCAGCCTGGACCTCCCTAGCACTTGCTGGCCCTGACCAGGGGTCTTCTGGGTGGTTCCCATTTTTTTTTAAATCTTGTGTCATCGAAACTATAACACGTCTGTAAGCTGAAAACATTTGGTGGGCCACTTGTTTATAAGCTCTATGCTCAATATGATGCTAAGTCACTTTCTAACCTGATTTCTCCTTGTCTAACAGAGTCCTCCGTCCTCACTGTCACAAGTGCATTGTACGTGTTCGTAACTCCAAGCCAGTTTCTCACTATGCACCTCCCCACCACTAGACACCGTGAACAGCTCATCCCAGGCTTCCTTCCTTATTCCAAGAAGTTCTTTTTCTTGAAAAAATTATTTAATTTTACTTACTATTTTAATTTGACCAGAGAGAGAGAAAAAAGGCAAGCTACCAGGTCTAGGGCTCAAACTACGGTTTGCCGTGTCACAGTCCACTGCCTTAACCACCGTACCACCAGCCAGCCTCCCAAGAAGTTGTTCTAAGCCATGTCAGCACAAATTATTCTCCCTTTCTCTGAATCCTACAGGTACTTATTTTTCATTTTGGCATTGAATCATCTTGCCTTGTTCCTTAATCAAGGTATATCTTATCTCTCCGGCTCCACTGTAAATTTCCATCTCTTCTTTATGGCTCCTTCCACCTTCAGCACTAGTGAACAGAGCTCTGCACGAGTGGCTCAATAAATTCTTCCTGAAGCTACTGAAACGCACTGCTAGAAGCCACATGGCCAACCACGAGTTCAGATCCCCCGCCTGGTCACCCTGAAACAGGCCCACCATGCCCAAGATCACCATGCCCAGACAACTAGAGAGTTAGAGAAGGGGACCCCGGCATGACCAGATCCTGTCGAGGGCACTTTCACCTCTCTCTCTCTCTCTTTCTCTTCTTTCTCTCTCTCGTACACACATGCATACACTCCCATCATGAATCACATTTTTTTCTTTTTTTTTTTTTTTCCCTTTCTTGCTTCCTGAGATCTTTTGGCTGAAAGACTTTAGCTACTTTATTATTTATTTACTCATTTACTTTTAGGGATTTTGCCATAGGGTGCATGCACTCACCAGAGAGAGACAGAGTGGGAAAGTGAGGAATCACCCACCCCCCCAGGAGGGATGGCTATGAAGCAATCTTTACCCCATTCTCTTCTCAGGATTTTGGGCACACATACACACACACACACACACACACACACATGCCCAGCATGATTTTCAAGCCACCAGGTTTGAGATTCAAACTGCAATTGGCCATACGGAAGTCCAGAGCCTTAACCACCACACCACCTCCTGGCCTGAATAACATTTTTTTAAATTATTTTACTTTATTTATTATTATTATTATTATTATTATTATTATTAGTTTGATGAGAGACACGGAACAAGAGAAAGGAAACATGAGAAAGTAAGCCACCAGGCCCAGGACTTGAACTATGGTCAGCCATGTGGGAGTCTAACACCTTTAACCACCCCACCACCTGCTGGCCCCTCCCAATAACATTTTTTAAAAACAAAAATAAATACTTAATATGAAAATTCTGTTTTCCCAACTGTAGGTTATGGTCTATTAGAGAGTGTTGGATCAACTTACTGGGATAGAACAACATTTTTAAATGAAAAATAACAGAATAGAAAAAAAAATGTCAGAGGAGGATGTGCCCCACAAGAAGAGGTGGTGCTTCATGAACTTAAACTAGATTTTTACATACATAATTGTATGTACTAGAGTCAAGGTGAAATTTTTATTTTTTTTATTTTTTTTTTTTTTGTTGTTGTTATAGGGCATATGCACTCACTAGAGAAAAGGAGAAGTGAGAAATCACCTCCCAGGGAGGATAGCCACACCACAATCCCTTCTCCTCCATTCTCCTTTCATGATTTTGGGGGCACACATGCACACGTACGCACACCTGAGTGAGTTTTAAGCCACCGGGTACAGGATTTAAATTTAGGTCAACTATGTGGGAGTCCAGAATATAACCATTACACCATTTGCTGGTCCCACAAATTTTATTTCTTAGTGCAGATCATGATCAAAAAACAGTGCAGAAAACATTGTTCTACAAAGGCAGCTCAACACTGCACCGTGTGATTATTTTTGGTCAGATATTCTCTATAAATATATATGATATATAGATGAGATCCCCCCTATAAAACAAAACAAACAACCAAGTCCTCTTACCCTGCTAGTTCACTGATCCAGCAAAGAACAGCAAGGAGCCAAGTAACTGTAATTACACTCTCAACTCATTCTGCAACTTTTTGCAATCATCTTTCAAATTCGGATGTTGCAAGTTGAGGCTTGGGGAATTTGTTCAGTAAACCAACCTAAGTCACCCTTCCAATAAGAACAGAATTCAGAGCTCAGGGAAAACAGCACACCAGCTACTCTATCTGTACGTCGCGGAATTCTGAGAATGGGCAATTGGCTCATGCTGGAACAGACCAGGCCCTGGGAAATGCAATATCCCTAGGCCCAAAATTTCCTCCTCCCTCTTGTCCCCTCTCCCTGCGTGAATAGAACACAAGGACTAGCTTGAGTATCTGAGTGGAGAGCAAAGTTCAATGTGTTTCAGAGCCCAACCACTACGTCTTTAACAAATCATATTCTATTTCCCTCCGAGATCCCACTCCACCCTCATGATCAGAAGAACCAGTGGTGGGCCATGTGGGAGTCCAGTGATGTATCCACTATGCTAGGTGACAGCAGCTTGAGTCCCAGACCCTGTGACTTAAAAACTCACGCCGGGCACATGTGTATGTGTGCCCAGGATCTCAGGAGAAGAATGGAGGAGAAGGAATTGCATCCCCTCTAGGGCGTGACTTCTCTCTCTGTCTCTCAGGCAAGCACACGCAACGCACCCTATAGCAAAAATCTCTCAAAAAAAAAAAAAAAGAAAGAAAGAAAGAAAGAAAGAACGAACGAACGAACGAACCAGTGGCCTCATTTTCCTCCAACTTATGGTTCAGGACCAGGCAAAGTCATTTAACTGACACTATAGGAGGAGAAAACAGAAGGAATTAAATTCAGAGGCTGGGGCCCACTCACTAACATCTTCTACTGACACCCTATTGCCAAGAAGGCTCCCCATTTATTTTGAGTGCCTTCTCTCCCCTGGCTTTGGCAGTTTTTCCAACCCCGTCCCCCCTAGGTTTCCACCAATCTCAGAACACAGTTGCTTGCAGAACACCTACATTGAAATATCTTGGCAAACTCAAGAAACTTCTCTACAGCCTGTGTCAATTACTTCTCTCCAAAACACTCATTTCCGATTTCTCCAGTTACCATCCACAGCAAGCCTTGGCGTATAATCAATTTCCGCAAAGAATTAATTTCCATTCATCTCTTCCCTTCACCCTGCCCTGTCAACAAATTATTTCAATAGTAATGTTTCTAAAAAACCACTCTCTTCCAGTTCAAACCATGGGCACTCCAACAGCCTACAAATTGATTTGTCTCCTAACATTACGTTCAAAAATCTCTCTAAATACTCTTCTGTTACATCATCCCCTGGCTCCAAAACCTTTCCTGTTCCCCCCAGTACACATAAAGTGCAACTCCCCAGTCCAGCTTTCTAGGACTTTCACAATCCCAGCCACGGTTCCTCACCATCTTTATCTCCCACTGTCAGGAAACATTCCTTGGTCTGGCCAAGGTCAACTCCTTGTCTCTTTTTTTTTTTTTTTTTTTTTTTTGGGGGGGGGAACTTCCTTTTTTTTAATTTTAATTTCTTTTATACATTCAATTACATACATCACTTAGCTTGTAAAGTGAATGTTCCAACATGAATATTTCTCACCAGTCCAGTAGGGGATACGATACACGTTATCATCAACAGATAATAACCCATTTCTTTGTTCCATAAATGTTTTTTCTGTTTTTCTTATTAATGTCTTTCCTCAGACTCTCCTCCCTCTCCTATCCTCTTCTCATACCGTAACTGGTATCTATAACCATTTTCTATGTTTCTGTATCCTCTAGTCATTCAGTTTGGGCCATCGAGTGCGAACAGTCGGTATATATTAAGTGTAGACATACAATGTCTCTCCTTCAAAGCCTGGCTTGCTTCACTCAGCAGTAAATCTTCCATTTTCATCCACTTTCTGTCAAAAGCCAGGGTCTTGTTGTTTTTTATGGCTGAGTAGTATTCTACAGAGTATATGTGCCACACTTTTTCAATCCAAATCAGGTTCATTCCCACCTCACCGTGCATCTCAAGGGCCTCAACCTGCAGGAGCACAGCTGGTTCATTCCTGCCTGGCCGACCTCCCACAGCACCTGTTTCTACACCTGGGCCTGAGCATTAACTGTGCCCTATCTGGAGGTCCTATCTCACATGCTCAAGTAGTTCTGTCTCCTCCAGACTGTAAACCCTAGAGGGAGTCATGACACATCTGCATGCTCCCATGCTGAAATAACTGTATGAACCTCTGGTTCTATTGCAACCTGTTACCTTTCCCACCTGTTACTCCTTTTCCTGTCTTTCGGCCGGCCAGGGAATTAGTCACCAAATGCATAACTTAATTTCAAAATGGAGCACAGGTCCCTTCCCCAATTCTACCTTTTCCTTTATCTGATATGCTGCCTGTCTTCTAGCATTTACAGCATTAACTTGGGCAGCCATGCCACATACATTGAACTTGAGCTCTCAAATCACTTCACCCCGTCGGTAGGTTTCCCGAGGCCTTAGATTGTTGTGTGCCCCTTATCATCTCGCAGAGAGCCTGGCATCGTGCTGAGAATGAACACTATTCAAGAGGACCTGTGGAGTTGAACTTAACTGCTATGTGCCTTTGTGCTTCAAATTCTGGAGACCAGGAAGCTCTGTTTACACAGCACCCTAGGAGAGTGTCAAGAAGGCCTTCAATACCTGTTGATCACTCACTCCAAGCAAACTGGCCCAGTCACACCTTTCTAGAAAGAAGGCGATGAGGCCTCAAAGTATCCTGCACATGGAGGGCTGGCACCACTGCAACGCCTGTCTGTGGAAATCCTCCAGAGCCACAAGGACTTGGTCAAGACCCCCCTGAAAACAAGGAGGCAGGGGCACCCCCTCACGGCCTTGCAGGTGGGCATCTTTCGATCACAGTCCTTAAGTGAAGATACTGAGGCCTGAACTCCAAGGCAGGGGGAAAAAAACCGTTGCCTTTGAAACTGCACGAGACAAACTCCCTGCCCAGGCCCCCAGCCGGGCACCCATATGCCCACAGTGCCCGGCGCAGGAGGCCAGGAACGTGGGGTGAGTAGGGGCGGAAGGGAGCGCGCAGGGCAGAGGGGGGCGGCGGCCAGAAGGGGAATGCGAGGGTGCGGGGGCAGCCGGCGAGGTGGAGGGTGTGTCGCGCCGCCGGTCCCGCAGCTCGGCGCTCGCTCGCTGGAGTGGGCAGGAACGCGCGGGGCGCGGGAGAGCTGGGCTGGCGGCCCAGCCGGAAAGGGTCGGGGAGGGGGCAGGTTAACTGGGCAGCCTCCCTCCTAAAGGCGCCTTTGGACAAGCCCTCGAAGTTGGGGAGAGGATCCGCTGGGAGCGCCGGCGACGGGCGAGATAAACAAGGCGGCGCAGGGAAGAGCGGGTGGCCACCCCCACCCAGCCACCCAACAGCGCGGGCACTACCGCAGCGCCCCCGCGCCCCCCCCACCCGCCACTGCCCCGGCAGCGCCGGCTTCTCGGGCCCCCCAGGCCGCCGGCCGGGCCCAGTGGACGTACGGAGCGGGAGAAGTTCCCGGCCGCCCCCGTCTCCCGTCTGCAGCGCCGCGAAGACCCCGTGCAGCTCACCTCGGCCCGCCAAGAGCAGCAGCGCGGGCCGGGCGGCTCCGGCTCGGACGGCTCGGCTCGGCTCCCGGCTGCAGCTGCTGCCGCCTTGCCCGCCCACCCGGCGCGGCCCGCGGCTCCGCTCCGGCCGCTTGCCCGCCGAGGCTCGGTTCGCGCCCACCTGGCCGGCCTGCCCTCCCTCTCCGGGACACTGCGCTCACGTACGCGGCCGCGGCCACAACCCGGCCCGGATTCCCGCCCGGGAAGGGAGCGGAGGAGCGCGCCAGCCTGCGAGAGAACCAGCCAGACTCGGGACACACCCCCCGCGCCGCCTCCCCCGCGCCCCTCCAGCCCCAGGCGCCGCGCGCGCACGCGGCCTGCGCGCCTCTCGCCGGCCGCGCGCCCCCGGCGCGCCCGGCAAGCACACCCCCGGCGGCCGGTACACAGTCGGTGCTCAATAAATGCTCGAGAGACTCCTCGCGCACATGCGCACTTGAACCTGACCGAGTTGTGACCCTCCCCACCCCCGCCCCTACCCCCAAATCGGAACCGGCAGCTGCAGCCCCGAACCAAACTTGAGTGTTTGCTTTTTTTCACTGAACCGCAAACCGGAGCCAAAGTTTCTGGCGGTTGTTTTTCCAGGCCTGGCTGTGGGACAGGCTTCTCCGAGAGAGGCCGAACTCGCCCCAGGGCGGGAAAGGAAGCCAGAAAGCTGGGGCGCCGCGGACCGGAGCTAAGCGGGGGCGACAGGGACCCAGGCTGCGCCGCTGGGGCCGCCCCGAGCGTGTGCAAAAGCGCAAGAGGGAGGGAACACTGAAAACCAACCTTTCCATTTTCCTTTTGACTTCTGTTTTCTTCCCCGTTTTATGACATTTTGCTCCTTTGTCGTTGTAAAGTGAGTTACAATGTAGTTATTTACTGTTTCTGGAATTAAATGGGAGAAAGTTAACTATTAGCCTCCAGCCCTTATGTAAACAGTTCTGGTTGCTTTTGGCACCGTTAGACTCTGGCTCTTGGATAATTTGTAACAAGGAGAATTGAAGCTGTTCCATTGTGTTGCTCTGTTTGTCGGAGATAAGGCCAAAGCAACCGGGGGAGGGGAGGGCCCAGTGTCTCTGTGCGGGCCTACACACACGGTCCAGCAAATGGACCCAATGGAAACGTTCAAAGTTTTCTCCCCCAGAAAAGTGTTTCAATGTTTCTTCGATATAATTTTTAAATCTGCAGTTCATCTTCAATTTGAAGTAGGCTGTTTTCCTGCATGCAAGCGGTGGGAGTGTGCCAGAAAGGGCTGAAGTCTTCGGAGTCAGACAAGTCTGGCTTGCAATTCTGATTGAACTGCTGAACCAGCTTCATGATCTTCAGCAGGTCCCACCACGCTCTGAACCTCGGCTTCTTTATCTGTAAACAACACAGAGACGGTGCCTAACTCATGGTAATAAGTAATAAACATTGCTCCCCTTCCCCCATTTCCCCCCCCTTTTTTTTCTGTTCAAATAAAATTATGTAACTAGAACCAAAATTCCTATAGGACCCTGGTTCTCAACTGGGAATTATTTTGCTCCCAGGAGACATTTAACAATGTCTGCAGACACTTCTGATTGTCTCAGCTGGGATTAGGTGGGTATCTAGTGGGTACAGGCCAAGGGTACTGCTGAATACCCACCCGGAGATACTCGGTACAGGCAGTTCCCCCCAGCACAGTTATCTTCTCTAAATCCCAGGAGTACTGTTGTCAGGAAACCCTGCTCTAGCATAATCCTGCTATTGAGGAAATCACCCAAGACTTGTTCTAGCTGATGCTCATCCTCAAGAAAATATTTCCATTTTTGCATTAAGAACAAGAAGGAAGGCCAACGTATGGCCTGGTAGTTATGTGAGCTGGATCCCATACAGCTGACCTCCGAGATCCGGCAGCCTGAGAAATACTGGGTGCTTGTGTGTGTGCCCAAAATCCCAAAAAGAGGGAGAAATGAGAAGGGTTTGAAGCATGACTATACCCCATGGGGGTGCTTTCTCACTCCCTGTCTTTCTCTCTCTCTCTCTCTCTCTTTCCCCCGCATCCCCAGCAAGCACACCTCTCCTCTGGCAAAATTTTAACGAACAAAAGGAAAGACAGAAAGAAAAACTCTATTGGGATCATGGCAATTACAGGAACACCCAAAACCTTTCCTTAACATGAAAATACGTATTAGAGGGAACCAGCAGTTAGCGTAATGGCTATGTCGCTGGACTCCCATGTAGTCGACCGCGGTTCGCGCCCCGGACCCGGTGGCTTAGAACTCACGCCGGGCGCGTGTGCATGCATGCCCAAGATCCCGAGAGGAGAATGGAGGAGAAGGGATTGCGGCGTGACCATCCCCTCTGGGGGGTGATTTCTTGCTTTCTGTCTCTATGTCTCTCTCTGTCTGGCGAGCGCACGCGCCCTATAGCGAAAAAAACCTCTCCAAAAAAAAAAAAAAATACGTATTAGAATTTTTCTTTTTTTACTAGAGGAATATTTTAGTTAATCAACAACAATCCATGCTTTCTTATTTTTAAGGTTTTTTTTTAAATAATAATCTATTACTGCAGTTCATGAAGTTTTATTTTCTTTCCATTCGTCTTCAGTGAGCATTTATTCTGTGCATTCACCTCTCTACTAAATGTCTCACCTAGCCTGAGTTTATTATCTAGTCCCTGGCCCCAAGGAACAACCTCTTTGGAAGTGGATTAATGCATATGCAACAATTAAGGTACAATACAAGGTAACGTGTAATTAAGCATTAATGATAGCATTCAGGCCAGGTGGATCAGAGAGAAGGGAGGTGAGGCCTTCAGGAAATGTTTATTGAATGAACTTGACAGTGAAAGTTTCTTACACAAGGTAGGACTTGAGGAAGTACAGAAACTTCGTTCCAGGATTTTTTTTTTCTTTATTCATGATAGAGTGTGAATCATGATAAAGCATGTCTGCACACACGCAACAGATGGAGAGAAAAGGGCAACCTCCAGGTCTGGGACTTGAACCACAGTCAACTATGTGGGAGTCCAGCACCTTAACCACGTATTCCACCTACTGGTCTTGGGATGCAGTTTCTTCTGAGCAGTGCTTTATCACAGTGCCTTGGAGCCAGCCCCATTGTAGTATTTATACTGCTAGTATTCAAAATGGATACTGCTGCCCGGGTGTGCATTTTTTTCTTATAATATCTAGTTCAAACTTTTTAAAAATAATTATTTAATTTTAATTATTATTATTATTTAATTTGACCAGAGAGAGAGAGAGAGAGAAAGTGAGAAAGCAAACCTTCAGGTCTGGGACTTGAACCGCGGTCAGCCATGTAGGAGTCTAGCGCCTCAACTACCATGCTACCCACCAGCCCCTCTAGTTCAAACTTTTAACCAAACCTATATATTTTCTAAGCCAAATTAACCTTTAAGAAAAACCAAACACACTAGCACTGGACAACAGGAATGCTTGCTGAGTGGAAGTGAGCCAAGAGTCTCCAAATCTGAACAGAACTGTTTGCTCTGTGTGAGGCTGCGTCCTGCACTCGCAGGCCAGCAAAGGCATATGCGCTCTCCCTGCATATGTAGGACACGTATCTCTTCATCCTGCAGGTAGGTACTTGCACAGTACACATTCCAGAATTCTGCAAATTAATACAGACTCAGAGAAAATGGCTCATCACAAGCATGCAATCCCAAGCACACGCGCACCCAGCACCTTCAACGCAGTCAGGGCCCTGTCCTGAATACACACTACACAGAACGCACATTGCACAAAGCAAGATGCACTTATAAAAACAGCCATTTTTTTACTTCCAGTTTTCTCTCCCCTTCTCCCCCCACCTCCCTATGAGTTTGCCCTTCCTGGGGGATGTCTCATGTTAAAATGCCCTCCACCTCGCATTTGCCTATACCCTGACCCACTACTAAAATGTAGGTATCTTGGGCCAGCCAGTAGTGTGATGGTTATGGCAGCTGGATCCCACATGGGTGATTGCACTGTTCAAGTCCCACATCCAGCAGCTTAAAAAATATGACAGAGGGAACCAGCAGTTAGTGTAATGGCTATGTCGCTGGACTCCCACGTAGTCGACTGCGGTTCGCGTCTCGGACCCAGTGGCTTACAACTCACGCCGGGCGCGTGTGCGTGCGTGCCCAAGATCCCGAGAGGAGAATGGAGGAGAAGGGATTGCGGCGTGACCATCCCCCCTGGGGGGTGATTTCTCGCTTTCTGTCTCTATATCTCTCTCTGTCTGTCTGGCGAGCGCACGCGCCCTATAGCGAAAAACCTCTCCAAAAAAAAAAATATATGACAGACACATGTGCGTGCGTACCCAACATCTCAAGAGGAAAATGGAGAAGAAGGGATTGTGGCATGGACATTAACCTTGGGGCATGCTTTCTCCCCCACTTCTCTTCCTCCTTCCCTCCCTCTGGTGAATGCACACACACCAAAAAAAAAAAAAAAAAAAAAAAAAAAAAAAAAAAAAAAAAAAACAGAAAAGAAAGAGAAATCTTGTATTTCATCTCCACTAAAATAATTCACTCTTTGGAGATTATCTCCCATTAGCTGAAGTTAAGCAAAGCAGACTCAGGCCTGAGTCTTTTCTGCCTCATATTTTATGAGAACATGGATTAATGCTAGTTAGGGAGTATGAGCCTGCAGTTGATTCCAGCCTTGTTCTCTGCAATCTGTACTTTATCCTAACCTCTTTCCTTTGCTAAAATCTCCTTAAAGTTTCTCTCTCTCTTTCTCTCTCTCTTTGGTTGTTGGGTTTTGCCATAGGGTGTGTGCACTTGCTAGTGAGAGAGAGAGGGAAAGTGAGAAATCGCCCCCCAAGGGGGTAGGCCACACCTCAATCCTTCTCATCCATTTTCCTCTTGCAACTTTGGCCACACCTGCACACATGCTCAGTGTGATTTTCAGGCCGCTAGGTCCGGGACTTGAACTGTGCAGTCAGCCATGTGGGATCCAGTTGCCTTAACCTCCACTCCATGTGCTGGCCCTTTTCTTGAAGACTTCTATAATACAGCCACAGCACAGCCCATTCAGATCCTTCTGGGTGTGCCTCCCAATTACCTCAGCTCCACTGACCTCTCTGCCTCTAGCCCCTTCGCTTTGCACTCCAGATAGGCCAGACTGGACTTCTGTCCTGTGCTCTTTTCTCTGCCTAGAACATTCTCTACCTCATCCTCTCCCCTCTTTCACCTGGCTACTCCTAGTCATCCTTCAGGGATCAGCTTAGGTAGCATTTTTTTCTGAGAAGCTTTCTCTGGCCTCCAAGGTTGAGGTATCTCTCCTTTGTGTCCAATAGCATCCATAGTTACCCTGAACTCACTGTACCGAAATCTTCATTTTCTTGTCCTAATGCCCAAAAGATTAACCATGTGAGCACAGAGTCCTGTTCTGCCAACACGAGTGTGTGTAGAATGGCACGTGCCTTGCACGTCCTACGCACTTCAGACATTATCAATGAATTCCACGTTGAATGTTGGGGCTAGGCGAGTTACTCTGTGGTCAAAGCACACTGCGAGGCTCAGGGGATGCCACGCTACTGAAGCCCTCTCTCAGCCATGTCGTTAGAGCAGAAGGAGGCCTTCAGGATGAACCGAGTCTGCTGTCAGGAATTCAGAGGTGAAAGTAGATTGCAGGCTTGCCTGGGGCCAATGGGATCTTCTCTCTGATCTATTCAATCTGTAAGACTTTTCTGCAGGAGGTGGGCTTTGCATTCCTTTTCAGAAAAAAGATTGACAGGTTGCAAGTAGGTTGTTCCAAGCTTAAGGGTATCCCTGAAGTGGCATGCCGAGATCTGTACAGTGACACTTTTACCCTGACAAGCTCCCACATGTGCAAAGATAGCTACAGACACACCCCAGCAGATAAATGCCCAGATTCATGCCCAGTTCCTCCTTGCTCAGAAACTCTGTGAATTTGAGCAAGAGTCCATATTCAAAAAGGAGAAAAGTGAGCCGGCTTTGGGAAAATGGAACATAAGGCCCTAGGACTCTGGGTATGAAAGCATGTGAAAGCCTGGGCAGGCTCTCTGTGCACATCTGGTTTTTTCCTTTTATGCTTCTGTGATTTCTATGACACAGGAAATCCATTCTGGAACAACCCTGTCTGCTTTCTAGTGAGTGCATAAAAAATGGGGCTTACAATTATGTTTATCTCACTGCTCAGAGCAGGATGATAAAACCCAGAACAGTGCTATGCTGAAGGTGGGTCGACTGCAACTCCATCATATATGTTGCCCCCAGGGAGGTGCTAGTAACGAGGGCCAAGACAAAGATTTCTGCACAGGATGACGACTATCGAGTCAAGGCCCTCACTCTGAAGCCCACCAGGTACAGGAAAACACCACATGGTGAGCACACCCATTCAACTCAACTCGACCTCTACTATTTGAGGGGCTCCTGATCTCACCAGCAGCCTTCCTCCATTAGGCTTCCACATTATAATCTTGGTAGGAATAGTCTTCTAGAAAAGCCCTTGGGACCAACAGTTGGCATATGGCTATGTCACTGGACTCCCATGTAGTCGACTGTGGTTCAAGTACCAGACCTGGCTTAAACTCACGCTGGTGCATGCCCAAGATCCCAAGAGGAGAATGGAGGAAAAGGGATTGGAGAATAGAGGAGAAGGGATTGTAGTATGGCCATCCCCCCCACCCCAAGAGGTGATTTCTCGCTTTCTGTTTGTTTCTCTCTGTCTTTCTGGCAAGCACACATGCCCTATAGCAAAAACCTCTCCAAAAAAAAGGAAAAAAAAATGAAAACGCAAAACCCTTAACACAGGCTGAAGCAGATGACATTTCCCACTTACAAAGGCAAGAACACAGAACTGTTTAAGAGGTAAACCACACTGAACAAGGTAGCAGAGGACAAGAAAACAGCCCTAAAAGAGGATTGACTGGGTTATCAGATCCCCTAAATAACAAAGGGTACTGGTTGGCCGGTGGCGTGGTAGTTAAAGGCACTGGATTCCCAAATGGCTGACCATGGTTTGAATCCCAGACCTGGTGGCTTGCTTTCTCTCTTTCTCTTGCTCTCTCTCTGTCTCTCAGTTCAAATTTTTAAAAAATAATAATAACAAATGAAATTAAATAAATAAATCTTTTAATAAATGAATTAACAAATGGTACTAAGAACACAAACTGGGGATCCCAAAAGAGAGAAAGAGAACAAAGGTCAAACAGCTCGTAAGTGAAGAAGTGGAGGCCAGACAGTGGTGCAGTGGTAAGAGGGGATGCTCTGCCAGGCAATTCCACATGGGAAAGATCCGGGTTCTAGTCCAGAGAGCTCCCCAAGTATGCCAGACACACCATGATCCAGGCTGGCTGAGGCTGGGAGTGACCCGTTGGGAGTGCTGTTCTCTCTCTCTCTCTCTCTCTCACTCTCACTCTCTCTCTCTCTCTCTACCTCTCTCACTCATGGAAGAAATAAGTGAACTTATTTAAAAAGTGAAGAATTGGCAGAAAAGTGGACACTGTGAATGCTCTTGTGTTCCAATCAATACATCATAGTTATTTTTTTCCCTACAGTGTGTTTATTGTTATGTGATGTTACTCTTCAGACTCTTATTTTTACTTTCCTCTCCATGACAGTAACACCCCTAGCATCCCGAAGAAGAGGTTTATGGCTTCTTTCTTTCTTTCTTTCTTTTTAAATTTGCTATAGGGTGCATGCACTCACCACAGAGAGAGAGAGGGGGTGGGGAGAGAAATCACCCTCTTAGGGGTATGGCCACACCTCAGTCTCTTCTCCTCTGTTCTCTTCATGGGATTTAGGTCATGCATATACACCTACTTGGTGTGTTTTCCAAGTTGCTGGTTCCAGGACTTGAACCACACAGGCAGTCTTATGGGATCCAGCTGCCTTAACCACTACATCATTGACTGACCTTGGTGACCCTTTTACAATGAACTTGCCATCATTTCATTTTTGTCCAGCTGTTAAACTTCATCATCTCTCAAACATAATTCCGTTCTGTTCACTAACCCCACATAAGCACCCTGCCACCCTTCCCGATTCTTCTGTAGGACCAAATTGCTGTCCAAGGCAGGTGTGCCTCCCAAAGTCCAGACCTCCAAGATGTTAAGAATGGCCCAGCTTGGGACCAGCAGTTAGCGTAATGGCTATGTCACTGGATTCCTATGTAGTTGGCCATGGTTCAAGTCCCGGACCCGGTGGCTTAGACTCACGCCGGGTGCATGTGCATGCTTGCCCAAGATCCCAAGAGGAGAAAGGAGAAGGGATTGCAGCGTGGCCATCCCCACTGAGGGGGTAATTTCTTGCTTTCTGTCTCTCTGTCTCTCTCTTTCTGGTGAGCTCACGCGCCCTATAGCAAAAGCCTCTCAAAAAAAAAAAAAAAAAGGCTTAGTTTATAAGGCAATGATCATGTAGTGGTTCCATAGTTCTTGATTACAAAGTGTGCAGGATGGTCCAGACTCACTGTGAATGCCAGGGGATGCCTTAAAACACTAGGAAATAATCATTCAAAGGCTCAGAGCAATGATATACTGACCAACCATTGTTCAGGACCTGAAACTGAGCAACTTACCACCTTCTTGACAAATAAAATGAAAAGTATTTTTAAAGGAAAAAAATCCATAAAGTCAATCAGATGACACCTCAAATATAAAAGACATTTATTTTTTTTAAATGTATTATTATTTTAATTTGACCAGAGAGAGAGAGAAAGGGAAAGTGAGAAAGCAAGCCCCCAGGTCTGGGACTTGAACTACAGTCAGCCATGTGGGGGTCCAATGCCATAACCACCACACCACCTGCCAGACCAAAAGGCATTTCTGAAAGTACTTACATTGCTGGCAATCACTTTATGACAGTTTCTGGCTCTTTGAAATTAAGTAACAGGCACTGTTCCCTGTTTGTCCGAGATATCTTATTGTACTCACAGCCAGCACATTTTCTTTCATCCATCAAGGCCAGCCTCTATCACTACCCAGTGGGATATCCAACTTGAAGATCTGTGTGTAAGACACTTTTGGATGACACAGGTGGATTGGCACACACTATGGAATTCTCTCCTGAGTTTCAGCATACACAACAAGGCCTGAAGCTTATATTTGCCTTCAAATTTCATTTTTCCAAGTGCTATAGTTTGAATGTGTCCCCCGAAGTTCATGTGTTGGAAACCTGACTCCCAGATGTTGCAATGTGAGGAAGTAGGGCCTGATCGAAGGTGTCTGGGTCATGGAGGAACCATCCTCATGAATAAATTAATGCCCCCATCACAGGAGTAGGTTGCTGACAAAATGATGCGTTTGGTTCCCTCCTGCTGTCTCTTCCTCCTTACCTTTCTGCACAGGATACTTTGCCCCATATTATGGCGTAGCAAGAAGGTGTTCACTGGATATTGGTGACTTGATCATGGACTTTCCAGCCTCCAGAACTGTGAAGAAATTAATTTATGTTCACTATAAATTACCCAGTCTGTTATATTCTGTTATAGCAGAACAGAAAGCACTAGCACACCATGTTTAAAACATTTACTGACAAAAAAGTTTCTCCTCTTTTCAAACACCTGCCTAAATTCATTTAGGTGAGCAAGAATGGTCCTTACGTTTGATTCTTTGGAAAGTCAATCAAACACTTGCCCGCAACACCCAGGGACTCACCTTGATAAAATATCTAGTCACCACATTGATTCCCTTAACCTGCACTTCAACTGGCTTTCAGCCACATCCTGCCTTAGTAATCTTTATAAAACACTAGAGTGGAAATCCTGTGAATTATTAAAATCCTGTTCAATTATGCTTTTGTATTATCCACCTGGGAGCACTCTGATTTTCCAATGCTTGTCTTGGACATGACCCGTCTCACCATCTTCTCACTTATCAGCTGTTCATTTACCAAATCCCAGCCTTCTCCCTCTGACAGTGTAATTGATTGCCTCTCAAATCACCCCTGATGAGCTGTCAATGACGCCTAAGGGCAAGAGTAATGGCTAGCAACTAGGTGTTCAGTAATTCTGCACTGAAAGTTGGGTGAGAGGAGCCATCAGGTATAAGAACTAGATCTCAATCCATTTCCAGACCATTCTAGACTGTCATTCCTCTGATATTTCCCCTCTTTCATCTGGGCTTACCTCCTGGACCAAACTCATCACCCCAAAGAGAATCTGAAATTCACTAGGCCGTCACCCACCAGGATTCTCTGAGGTGATCGGAAAATCATTACTGTCAGTACTTGAGCACCCGCCTGCCCCATTCCCAACCTGCAAAGACACCACTTGATAAACGGAAGGTGCTAGTGTCACTCTGACTTCCTGTGTTCTAGGGAGGGGTGCAGAAGGTGAGATGCTACAGCACCTTCAGTGAGCTGGAGAGATAACGAATGATGATGGTGAATCTGTGAAATCTAGGTGACGTGGTAAGGAGAAAAACAAATCCAATTTTTTTTAGAGGTTGTTGCCATAGGGCATGTGCACACACCAGAGAGAGACAGAGACAGTGAGAGGGAAAGCAGAAATCACCCCCCAGGGGGGATGGCCACACTGCAATCCTTTCTCTTCCATTCTCCTCTTGGGATCTTGGATACACATGCACACGCACCCAGCGAAATTTTCAAGCCACCAGGTCCAGAACTCAAACTGGAGCCAGCTGTATGGGAGTCCAGTGATGTAACTGTATACCACCTGCTGGCTCCCAAATCCATTATTAAAAAAAAAAAAAAAGCCTTAAAAATAATGTAAGTCTTTATTGCCATGCTTACAGGAGGAGTCAAGGAGGAATGTAATTGTATAAAGCATGAGAAAGCTTCCTAAAAATCCTCTTTCTAAATTTCTCTCCTCAAAATCCTATTCCCCACAGCTGCCCTTTCTTTCTCCCTCTTCTCCTTCTGCCTTCTGCCGTCCTTACTCCTGTCCTCTGCACTTTCTTACTACCCCTCCCCTTTCTCAGCTGCTTCCTGGCTTCTGTCTCTTCTCTTTGCCAAAGACATAGCAGGTAACTGAGCCAATAAAGAATCTTCCTGGAAATCTAGGAGTGGGCAGAGATTAGTATTGTATGCACTTTAATTCTTTTTTATTCTTTTCATGCCTACAGTATCAGACCAGTCTCTGTTTCCCTGACTTGTTCCAAAGATGTATTTGCAGGGCCACTGTAATTGTATTCCTAGACCTTCAGAATGGCCACAGCGATGCAGGATGTGAAAAGACCATCCCTCCTGTTCTCCATGGACCACTGGCCACCTTGTGCTTGGTAACCCAGCTGTCCACCACTGGAATTGCTCAGGGGGAAGGAGAATGACCCCTCAGGCATCCTGTCTAAGGTAGATAGAGAGATAGATGATAAGATTCTGTAACTCCAAATGTCCTCGCTCTCTGCAATTCAATGTCTTGTTCTTCTAACTGCTTTTTAAAAACTTAGCTGTTCACCATCCCAGCCTTCAGTTTTAATCAACTGAAGTTTTAATCAACAGTTGTTGTTGGTCCCTCTTTCATTCTTTATCCATGTCACTAAAAATCTTCCCGTTGGGGCCGGCAGGGGGCGTGGTGGTTAAGATACTGAACTCCCACATGGCCAACCATGGTTCAAGTCCCAGACCTAGAGGCTTGCTTTCTCACTTTCTCTCTCTCTCTCTGGTCAAATTTAAATAAAAAATAGATACAGATGATAGATAGAGATAGAAAATAGATAGATAGATGATAGATAGATAGACAGATAGCTAGCTATAGATACCTTCTAGTAATCTCTGCTCAAAGATCTCAATCATGGGCCAGCTAGTGGCCAGGTGCTTAAGGCAGCAGGATCCCACACGGCCAGCTGCATGGTCCGAGTCCTGGAACTGGCAGCCTGAAAACCATGCTGGGTGCATGTGTGTGTGCCCAAAACCCCAAGAGCAGAACAAAGGAGAAGGGACTACAGTGTGGCCATCTCCCCCACTCCCTGGGGGGGGGGGTGCTTTCTCACTTTCTCTATCTCTAAAGTGCACATAACCTTTAGCCAAAAAAAAAATTAATTAATTAAATCTCAATCTTATCCTCTTCATGATTCAGACCATCACAGTATTCCTAGGTTAAATGTTACCCATCCAACTGCTATTTTGGGCTTGCTGAATGTGTTGTTTCTAGCATTATTATTGAAGAAAAATTGTATTTTCTTCTGTCTACCCATGTCCAAGGGTCTCACACCAGTATAACTCATTATGGGAAGCAGAACACTTAAGAAGTGATAGTTGTGGACAGCACCCAACTCCCATTATTTTCTAAGGGATAAATAAACACTGTGCCAAACTTATTAGTCAGGCCTCTTTTCGTAGACAAGTGACAGGAACTCAATTCATGCTAGCTTAAGCAAAAAAAATGGAACTCGTTGGCTTCCTTAGCTGGGAAATCCAGGAATACAACTGGCCATATACACAGCCAAACCTTGTGTTTAAAGAAAGTTGTCAGACTCTGTTCTCCGTCTCTCATTTCTATTTGCCTGTCCCTATTAAGCCTATTTTTTCCTTCTTCAAAAGAACCCCCCTCCAAATAATTAATAATAATAATAAAAGCTTCCTTCATACACTTGGAAGGATGTTTGCTGTTAGCTCCCAACAATGACAGCTCAGGTTAGCAACACCAGCAGCAAACAGTATTTTCTCTCCAGGCACAAATACATTAGTTCTTGGGAAAGACTGATTCAGCTAGTTAAAAGGCTAACCCTTTTGACCACTGGTGCTAAAAGGATGGGTTACTATGATTTTTGAGCATCAAAATCACCACAAGAACTAGAGTGGTGGCCCACAGTTACAGGGGACAGAGAAAAACACTTACACATTACACAAACGGGGAGAACCACACCTTCTGGGAGTCAAAGGACTTGTGTTCCTGCGCTCTTTCACTAGCTATGTGACTTCTGACAAACTTTGTCTTTGGGACCAGCAGTTAGCATAATGGCTATGTTGCTGGACTCCCATGTAGTCCATCACGGTTCAAGTCCCAGACCTGGTGGATTAAATTCACGCCAGGTGCGTGTGCGTGCATGCCCAAGATCCCTAGAGGAGAATGGAGGAGAAGGGATTGTGATGTGACCATCCACCCTAGGGGGTGATTTCTCATTTTCTGTCTCTCTGTCTCTCTCTGTCTTTCTGGCAGTGCACGTGCCCTCTAGCAAAACCTCTCTGAAAAACAAAACAAACAAAAAACCACTTTTTTTTCTGAGCCTCAAATCCTCCTGTATAAAAAGGCTCCATGGAAGTTACTATGTTACTGTATCTCTGTGCTCTGTAACAGTATCTCTGCACTGTGTATTTTTCAGAAAATGAAAAACTGCCTTCCTTGCAGAAGGAATTGCAACAGTGCCTGCTGTGTTCTGTGTTCTATGCCAATACATTTGTGGAGCACTTCACACTTTTGAGAAAAACTCTTTCATCTACCATATAAATTCGAAATTGAAGCCGGAGAGGCTGGACTGCCTAGAACTTAGCCTAAAATCAGCCTATTTTGAAGCTGCAGGCACACACAAGCACACACACTGTATGACGATAGTGCAACTGAATCATTTCCTGGATTAAGTGGCAGGGACCCACTCTGGACAACATGCACCAGACGTCCACCTCGGCCAGCAGCGGTGCCTCGGAACACGTACCCACGGCCCCCCCCTTTTGGGGAGCTCACTCTAGGATTAAGAAATTTCAGGGCCCAAACCAGGGCGTAAGTGCACCCTCACCACCTACTGGTGTGTGTGTGTGAGAGAGTGAGAGAGAGAGAGAGAGAGAGAGGTGAGGGAAGGAGGAGGCGGGAAGAGGAGGAATCAATGAGCGGGCTAAGAATTTTTTTAAATAAAATAAGTAATAAAAACCCAATCGTACAAGGCGTCTTTTGGCCCAACCCCTGCAGAAGGGTCACGGCCTGGGCACTTCTGCCGCAGCCCCCGGCCTCCGGCTCCGCCACCACCCCTCTTCCTTCTCCAGCGGCTGCTGCTCCAGCTCCGCGTTTTCCCCCCGTCCCTCGCGTCCTTCGGGTTAAAGCTCCCCCGCCAGGAGTAAACAACCGGCCCGATCAGGCAGCCAGTAGGGCCGGCCCCTTCGCCCCGTTTCCTGCGCCAGCCCTAGCGACAGGCCCCGCCCTTCGCGACAGGCCCTGCCCGCCCGCCCGCGGCAGGGTCCGGCCGGGTGCCAACTCCCTAGCCCGCCGCCCGGTTCCCCCGGGACTCCGCCCCCGGCCCCGCCCGTGCGCCCGCGCCCGCGCCGAGGGAGGGTGCGTGGCGCACACGTGACTCGTGCTGTGGGCGGGGCCTGCTCGCCGGCTGAGACTCCGGGAGGGGAGGGGCGGAGGCTAGGCCTGGCTGCTTCGCGCTTCCCAGAGCCGGGCTGGGGCCCGGCTGTCCTACCCCCGCTCCTCCTCCTGCCCCCGTGGGGCCTGGCCTTGGCCCCCAGCCCGGCAGAGACAGCGCTGGGCCTCCCGATGGCTTTGCCACTGCGGCCGCCTCTCCAACCGCGAAGCGCTGCTCGGCCGCGGGCCTCCCTCTTCCCGGGTCTCGACTGGCGGAGCCTCTCCCTTAAGTTTCCTGCCCGCGTCTGCGGAACCCGACATCTTCTCGAGCCCCCTGAACGCTCGCACTTGTTCATGCTGCGTAAACACACGGCCGGCCTGCCCCCACGCAGACCTGCACTGTCCGGCCTTACACTCCTCCTTGCCCAAAGCTCTGCCCTTTCCCCGCTCTTTAAAGAGGAGGAAACTAGAGGGAGGCTCAAAAAGATCGAGCCCAACCTCCTGTTGCCAGGGGCTTCTCGACGCTAATCTCTTCCTGCAATTCCGGGTCAGATGACTGCCCTGAAATCCGTGGCTCCAGCCTTTGTCATCCAGATAACACCTTCCATAGCTCCCCACCCCTACCCCCCACCCCCAGGCAGAATGTCTGCACATTACCTGTCTCCAGGTAGCTCCGGAAAGAAAACAGACGGGCAGTCTCTGCACAGGTTATGAGGGACAGTGAACTGTAGGGTACACTGCCCGAATCCCAACCGGGCCTCGCCACTTATTCGCAATCTGAGCGAATCATTGGGCGTGTCTCTGCCTTGGGGTCCTCATTTGTAAACCCAGGTATCACAGTAACTATCTCAAAGATGTGCAGATTGGGGCCAGCCGGTAGGGAGGCTGAAGGCAGCTGATGCCCACATGCCCCACTGAGCGTTAGAATCCCGGGTAGTGGCTTGAAACACACGCCGGGCACACGTCCATGCATACCCGAAATCCTGAAAGAAAAAATGTTGGAGAAGGGATTGCAGTGTGACCGTCCTCCAGTGGAAGGGGTTGCTGTCTCACTTTCTCTCTCTGTCTCCCTCCAGGGAGTGCATGCCCCTAAGGAGAGAGAGAGGTGTGGACTTAGGGCACCTAGGTAGTGTCCAGACCTCACTTGGTATCTAATAAAGCAATCACAGAAATCGATCTGTGCTGGGACCAACAGTTACCGTCATGGCTATGTCACTAAATTCCCATGTAGCTGACCATGGTTCGAGTCCTGGACCCGGTGGCTTAAACTCACCGGGCGCGTACGCATGCATGCCCAAGATCTCGAGAAGAGAATGGAGAAGGGATTGATTGCAGCGTGGCCATACCCCCTGGGGGGTGATTTCTCGCTTTCTCTCTCTCTTTCTTTTTCTGGCGACTCCACGTGCCCTATAGCAAAAACCTCTCCAAAAAAAGAAAGAACTCAATCTGTGCTAGGCAGGTGATCTGTTCTCAGGGTTCTGCCACTCCTCCTGACACTCGCCCCTGTTACATAGTGCACCCCTGTTACATAGCGCAGCAGGGCATCGAGGTTATTATGGGGAGCAGACAGTGACAAGAAGGCAGAGGGCTGGATAACAGGATGGACTGTGACTGGAAGGACATCCCCAAGTTGAGTGGAGGAGCCCTGCTAACTTTTAAACCAGGGGATTGTGCCTGTCGTAGACTGACTGGCAGTAAGGACAGGGGTGTGCTTGGTGGAGTGATGGAAGACTGGGAATAGGGGTGGGGCGGGAGGAGGGGTTAGAGTCAGCCAGCAACTAGCCCAGATGATGGTGCAGAGACAAAGTGACTACTAGAGGGGAAGCCAGACAGGTACCCTGCCAGCTCCTGACCTTTTAGCCTCTCACCCCTCTTTCAGTAAATTCCACAAGTGAGTATGTGCAACTAGTCCTCTCTGTGTGTTCCCTGACAGCAGTGTTTTTTCTTCCCTTATTCATCCTAGAGCAGCCAGCTCAGTGCTTTGGTTGAAGGTAATCAACGAATGTTTGTTAAATCAAGCCAGGCCCTGTAGAGAGCTGTAGTCTTAAAAGAATTTCAGAATTTCCCTCTTCAACACTCCAACCTCAGAGTTAAAGGAAGCGAGGAAAGATCTTTGCCTGGGGTTACACGGCGAACTACACACAGAAGCCAAGTCTCTGCTTTGGGCCTGGTGTTATGTCCATGACACCACACTGAGCTTACAGTGCCGTTGGAACAAAAAAACAAACGCCCTAAAACTCCTAGAATGAAATAAGCAGCATGTGGTTAAGACCTGAATGCATGGTGCAAATGGTAGGTGTGATAGGAGTTGAGAAAACTGGATTCTCTAGGGTCTACAGTCAGGCAGAAAATGCTCCCTGCAAGAGAGGACTTGAACCAACTGTTAAGGTGGGCTTTGAGACTGAGAAAAAAGAGGTCTTTAGAGGCAAAGTGGCCATCTGCTGAGGCCGTGGTGGGCATTAAGAGTCAGTAAAGAAGCCATTTGGGCTAAAGCAGAGGTCTGTGTGCATCGGATCACAGTGAGACAAACTTGGAGGGTTAGTTAGGAGCCAGATTTGGGGAAATTTCAAATGCCAGGATACGGAGTTTCAACCTTAGTCTGTGGGTACTAAGGAACCCCTGAAAATAGACACCGAGATAGGCGCTGAACCAAGACAAGACACCAGGCCAAGATCTGCCAGCTCTGTCTGATTTGCATCTTTTGTAGACAGTTGCTTGCCACACATGTGCATTGCCTGAGTTTACCCACACACTAAGGAAATCTACCAGCTAACTTGTCTGTATTTATTTCATCTCCTAATACACATGATTTTAAAATTTATTTTTAAAAAATTTGGAGAGATTTTTGCTATAGAGCATGTGCACTTACTGAAGAGACAGAGAGATGGAGAGACAGAAAGCCGAGAAATCACCCCTCGGGGGCAGGGGGGGATAGCCACGCCACATTCCCTTCTCCTCTATTCTCCTCTCAGGATTTTGGGAACACACATACACACACCCGGCAGGAGTTTCAAACTGCTGGGTCTGGGACTTGAACTGCAGTCTACTATGTGGAATCCAGTGACATAACCATTATGCCATCTGCTGGTCCTTCTACACATGAAAGGAAGAAGAGAGTTGGTGTGGCTGCAGGAGACTAGGCACTTTCACCTGTTGTATCTCATTTAGTCCTCACAGTTCTCTGGGTGCAGGTATTTGTTGCCCCAGTAACCCCCAGAGATGGTAAGTCACTTCCCCAGATCACAGAGCTAGGAAGTGGTCAAGCCAGAATTCAAACTCCACTTTGACATGAAAATCCTCTCCAATTGCTTCCCATAATTTTCCACTGAGAAGATACAAGAGTTGGATTCCAATTCTTGGAACTCGATCCTGGGTTGCTTCTTAGAGTGGTTCAGTGTGATGTTGGCTCACCTAGGCTCACATTTCTGGGAGTGCTTTCACATCTCTGGTTTTCAATTTTAATTAATTTATTTTTTAATTTGCCAGAGGGTATGTGCACAGAGAGCGAGACAGAAAGAGAGAGGAAGCAAGAAAGCACCCCTCATGGGATATGGTCGTGCCTACAATTTCTTCTCCTCCATTTCTCCCTCCTTTGGGAATTTTGAGTATACACACACAACTGCCTGGTGTGTTTCTCAAGCCCTGGGATCTGTTACTCAAACTGCACCATCGGTCACGTGGGATCCAGCCACCTCAACCATCACACCAAGAGCTGGCCTTGCATGCCTGGCTTTCTATTCTTAACTAAAGGAAATCCAGGCCAGCAGGCAGCTGGATCCCACATGGTTGACTGCAGGGTTTGAGTCCTGGACCTCGCAGCTTGAAAAACACACCAGGTACCTATGAGTGCACACCCAAAATCCAGAGAGAAGAATCGAGATGGGGTTGCAAGGTAGCCATCCCCACAGGGGATGATGTCTCATTTTCTTTCTCTTTCTCTCTCTCTCTCTCTCTCTCTCTCTCTCTCTCTCTCTCTCTCTCTCTCTTTTTCTCACCAGCACACACACCCTATAGCAAAACTAGAAGGCAGGGAAAGAGGAGGAGGTGGAGAAATAAATCTCCTTCTTGTGTCTTCAGAAGCAGGCAGAGCTGGGGTTGAATTCCATTCCACTATTCCATTAGCTGGTCACAGAGACTAACGAACCAATAATCCTTAACCTTTGCAAGCCTTCTATCCAATTTCAAATTCCTAATTTTGCTCCAACAATTGCATAAGCTTCAGGCCTCATAAAATCTGGATCTGCTCCAGCCAGATGACCTCCATGAGGTTACTGTCTCATCTGAATAAATGCATCCTGGACTCTGGTCTACCACCTGAATATCCAGTTGACACCTGGGACTAGAGATGCCAAAGTAACTTGAAAAACCTGATTTCGCCTAGCCTTAGGCCTAAGCAAAGGTTCACAGGGCCCCTAGGCCAAAAGAAATACCTCACAGATCTGTTTACTTAGTAGTGAAGCCCCACCAACTTAAACACTTACATCTTAACAATTTAGTAGTAGTTGTTAACAAACATAATATGCATTAATTGAAAGAAATTGATTTTTAAATTTTATTCAATAAATGCAATTACCTTCTTTTTTGAAAGGTGTTTGTTTGCTATAGAGTGTGTGCACTCACCAGAGAGAAACAGAAAGAAAAGGTGGGGAAGAGAAGGTGCGCCCCAGGGCGATGGCCACACTGCCATCTTTCTCTATTTTCCTCTTTGGATTTTGAGCACACACGCCCAGTTTATTTGTCAAGCCACTCGGTCCAAGACTCATAATCTGCCATTGGGGTCCTGTCACTTTAATTACCACCCCACCAACTGACTTGATTTTCTTCTCAAAAGTTTTGTTGTTGTTGTTGTTGTTGTTGTTGTTTTTTAATTCATAGAAGAGCCTGTGTGCATACATGTGCGAGTGAGACAGAGAGACAGCTGAGCAACCTTCATAGGGTCTGGTCACACCACAATCCCCTTTCTCCAATCATCCAGACCGTTGGATCATGGGCACTCATGCCCATACCCCGTATATTTCAGGCTGACTGGGCCGGGGATGTGAACCATAGTTGCATGTAGGATCCAGCTTTTCTTGAACAGCATATTACCTCTAGAACACAGAGCTGGTCTTGGAATTACTTTTGTTTTCTTTTCCTTACCTGTTTTGTTGTTGTTGTTTGTTTGTTTAGTTTGCTAGGAGCACACCTGCTTGCTGCTGGAGAGAGACACAGAAAAAGTAAGAAAGCATTCTAAATGGAGGATGGTCACACCACAATTCCTTCTACATTTTCCCCTTCTTTTTGAGACTTTGGGCAACCACACACACCCTCCCAGCATGTTTTTCAAACTGCTGTGTCCATGCGGTTGACCATATGGGATCCAGCTGCCTCAACCACCATACCATTGGCTGGTCCCTGGAATTACTTTCTAAAAGAATGGGTGCACCTGTTAAGTACGGCACAGTTTCTTAAACCTAAGAATCATTTAGTATTTAGTATTTCTATTTTCATAATGCTTGCTTTTTTGGGTTTTTTTTAGATTTTTGTTTTCTGCCATAGAGCGTGTGAACTTGCTAGAGAGACAGAGAGAGAGGGAAAGTGAGAACTCATCCCCCAAGGAGGATGGCCACACCACCATCCCTTCTCCTCCATTCTCCTCATAGGATTTGGGGCACGTACACACTGCTGGCGTGATTTCAAGCTGCTGGGTCTGATAACTGGACCTGCACAGTCAGCTATGTGGGATCCAGCACCTTAACCACCACACCACCTGCTGGTGCATAATTCTTGCTTTTCAAATGAATTTATTTACTTTTAGAATTTTTGCCATAGGGTATATGCACTGGCCAGATACACACAGAAAGAGGGGGAGAGGGAGAAATTTCCCTCTATGAAAAATAGGCTGCAATCATTTCTCCTCCATCTTTCCCTCCTTTGAGATTTTGGGCACCCATGCAACAATGTGCTCGGTATGTTTTTCAAGCCACTGGGTCCAGGACTCATACAACGTAGTTAGCCATGTGAGATCCGGCGGCCTTACTCACCAGGCTATGGAGCCAGCCCAGTGCTTGTTCGGCAACAGCATCTACCAAAATGTTAACTCCATAAAGAAACGAAGCCATCAAAAGGGGACCAGAAAATGGTGTAATGGTTACATAGACTTCCACATAGTCAACCGCAGTTCGAGTCCTTGACCCAGTGACTCATGCCAGACGCATGTGTCTGTGTGTGTGTGTGTGTGTGTGTGTGTGTACAAAATCCCAAGAGGAGAATGAGGAGAAAGAATTGCAGCATAGTCATCTCCCTGGGGGGTAGGGGGTGATTTCTCACTTTCTGTCTCTGTTTCTTTCTCTTTCTTTGGCAAGTGCACATGCTCTACAGAAAAAAAAAATTTTTTTCTCTCTCTAAAAAAGAAAAAAAAAAAAGGAAGGCATCAAAAGGAATGTAATGCATCTGTTCTGGTCCATTCTGTTACTAATAATGAAAAATATCTGAAAGGGGGTGAGCTATAAGAATAGAGGTTTATTCAAGTCATGGTTTGGAGGTTCAAGGGCTAGGGGCCACGTTTGGTGAGGGTCTTCTGCCTGCATGGTAGGAGCACATACATCTATGTCCCCGTGTCTCTGTTCTGGCTTCATTCTTTTTATATGAGGGGATCTTCAAATAGTTCGTGGAAAATGCATACTGTGAAACAGCTATCCAAGGATTTTGATTTTTTTTCTTTGCACCAAAATAAACTCACTCTGTAATTTCATTTTTCCATGTATACTTTGAATTCCCCTCATAAACCCACAGAAGCCAATCATGGGAGCCTTCATCCTAATGACTTGGATTCTAATCTCCTCCCAAAGGCCCCCCATAGTCAGATTCCATTTCCACCCACTTAATCCCACCACAACCAAATTTCAACATATGAATTTTGGAGAGACATTCAAACCATAGCATTTCTCTCCTGGTCCCCAAAACTCATGTTCTTCTCACAGACAAAATCATCCCGATAGTCCTCAAAGTCGTACTTCATTCCAACACCAACTCAGAAGTCTGAAATCTCATCTGAGACTCAAGGCAAATTCCTTCCCTCTACGAGCCTGTGAAATCAAAGCAAATCACATGCTCCCAAAATACAACGGTGACATAGGCATAGAGTGGAAATTCCCATTCTCCAAAAAGAAAGAAAGAGCAGGTTCCAAGCAAGTCCAAACCCAAGAGGGCAGACATCCCATCTTGAAACTCTGGAATAAAATTTCCTCCCATGTTTATATCCTGGACACACTGGGCCAGAGGTTGGGTCCTCCAGGCATCAGCAGCCTCGCCTTGTGGCTTTGCTGGCTCAGTTCACACATCAGTTCTCTGTTTGGAGTCTTGTGCCTGCAATTCTCTCTGAAAGCTGGTGCTCCATGCCGTTGGTGCTACAGGTTCAGGGGTCTTGTGGGTGGTCCCACTCCTGTGGCTCAACTAGGCATTGCCCTGGTGGGGACTCTCTATGGCAGCTCTAATCCCACATTGCCACTCGGCATTGCCCTAATGGGGGCCCTTGGCAGAGCCTCTGCCCCTGGGAGAAGTCTCTGCCTAGGCCTCTAGGCTGTCCAAAGCATTCTTTGAAATCTAGGAGGAGGCCTCCATGCTTCCACAGCTCTTAAATTCTGCAATTATGAAGGATGACCTTCATGGACATGTCACCAACATCTGCCATTTGCATATCTTGAAGCCATGTTCCTAACAAGGGGCTGAGCCATACCTGGGGCAGCTTAAAACATAGTCATGGGCCAGCAGATGGCATAGTGGCTATGGTGCTGGAGTCCCACATGGTCAACTGTGGTTTGAGTTCCAGATCCAGTGGCTTGAAAATCACACTGGGCACCTGTGTGTACATGCCCAAAATCTCAGGAGACTGGATGAGAAGGGACTGTGGCATGGCCAACCCTTCTTGGGGATGATTTCTCAATTTCCCTCTCTCTTGTTTCTTTCTGGTAAGTGCAGGTACCCTATGACAAAAACTTAAAAGAAAGAAGGAAAGAAAGAAGGAAAGAAAGAAAGAAAGAAAGAAAGAAAGAAAGAAAGAAAGAAAGAAAGAAAGAAAGACAGTCAGTCAGTCATGGCCGTGTAATGCTTTATAAAAATAGAGGTTTAGGGTGAGCAGGTGGTATAGTGGTTAAGGTGACTGGATCTCACGTGGCCAACTTCCCAGTTCAAGTCCTGGACCTGGAGGCTTGAAAATCATGCCAGGTGTGTGTGCATGCATGCCCAAAGTCCCAAAAGGAGAATGAGGAAAATGGATTCTGGCATGACCTTCCTCCTTGGGAGTGATTTCACTTTCCTCTCTCTCACTCGCTTGCTCTCTCTCTCTCTATCTCTCTCCAGCGAGCATATATACTCTATAGCAAAAAACTAAAATAACAAAGAAACAAAAAACAGGTTTATCCAGCTCATGGCTTACAGGTCCAAGGGCCAGAGGTTGCATTTTGTGAGGCACTGCAATAAGTGGAGGGTAGGAGTACATGCGCCTGTACTTATGTGCCTGTTCTGACCTAATTTCTTACCCCACCAAGGAATTAAGCATGGGAGCCCTACCCTGATGACTTTAATACTAATATCCTCCTAAAAGTCCTGCCTTTCTTTTTTTAAAAATAATTATTTTTTTTTTTTTTTTTTTTGTATATTTATTTATTTGAATTTGACCAGAGAGGGACAGTGTGAGAGAGAGAAAGGGAAAGTGAGAAAGCAAGCCACCAGGTCCAGGACTTGAACCATGGTCAGCCATGTAGAAATTCAGTGCCCTTAACCACCATGCCACCTGCCAGCCCCTAAAAGTCCTGCCTTTCAACACCATACTTGGGTTATGTTTTCACCCTCTTAATCCCATCACAACTAAATCTCAACACATACATTTTGGAGGGACTTCCAAATTGTAGCACCATCTAATGTTGAAACAGAATGTCTCTTAAGTAACAGCTGATGCAGTGTGTGGCACATGTCAGACATCACAATGTTTCTCTTGAAAATTTAAAATATCCTAAGCGTGGGCCAACAGGTGGCTTGGAGGTTGGAGTGACTGGATCCCACATGACTGCCTTTGTGGTTCCAACCCCAGACCTGGGTGCTTGAGAAACATGTTGGATGTATGTGCACATGTGCCCAAAATCCTGAGAGGAGAATGGAGGTGAGGGGATGGCAGTGTGGCCATCCCCCCCCACCCCCGGGGGCGGGGTGGCTTCTTACTTTCTCTTTCTGGTGAACACATGTGCCCTACACCAAACTAACTAAATAAATTAAAATCCTGAGGTGCCCCTGTGAATTTGCTGCATACAATTTTTTGAAATATAGACCTGATAGAACTATTTGTGGCTATTTCAGGAATTTTGGACCTGCAAGCCATGAGCTAGGTAAACCTCTGGTTTTTGTTTGTTCGTTATTTTAGTTTTTTACTAGAGGGTATGTGTACTCACTGGAGAGAGACAGAGAGAGGGGGGAAAGTGAAACCACCCTCCCCCCAGGGGGATGGCCATGCCACAATCCCTTCACCTCCATTCTCCTGCTGGGAGTTTGGGCACATGTGTACACACACCTGGCATGATTTTCGAACTTCCAGGTCTGGGACTGGAACTGCAAGGGTAGCATGGTTCTCTCTTGTAGAATAGAACAGAAGAGGAGGAACTACCCATGTCACAGTGTCATAGCTCAACTCTGCACAGGAAATCTTCCTGAAGTCTCTTCTCCTGGTACCTCACTCCACTCTCAGTGATGGCTATTTACATAACCTGAACAAAGCAAAGAATAATGGTGGGTTGTTGGGAGGCCTGGGCTTGAGTCCCAGATCTGCCACTTGGAAGGTGTAACGCCTTGGCCATAACCTCCTCTTTCCAAAGGCTCTTCCAGCTCTAAATATCTATGAATCTATTCATCTGCCCTCAAGCTTTCTCCTAAGTGGCCAAAGTTTTTAATGCACTTGATTTTAACTCAGCCTCCTCGGAGTGGAAAGGAAAAACAAGTTTCTTCTGTTGTGTATGTTCTGCAGGCTGGAAGCTGAGAAATGTGCCATCTTCAAATAAAATAAAAATCCATTTTCCCATTAGGCAAATTTCTGAAAAGAAGCAAGAAAGAGTAACAACTGAAAGCTCTATACAGGGGGTACCTGTACATGGGGTGCCGGAAATGCCTTGCAATCTGAATGTGTGTAACTGGGTATGTTCAGTTTGAGAAAATCCATCAAACCGTGCACTTGTGACATGTGTATCTCTCTGTGTGTATATTATTCTTTAGGTTTTTTAAATATATATATATTAGGGGCTGGCAGGTGGTATAGCGGTTAAAGGTGCTGGACTTCCACATGGCCAACAACGGTTCAAGTCCTGGACCCGGTAACTTGCTTTCTCACTTTCTCTCTCTTTCTCCTCTCTCTCTCTCTCACTCTGTCCCTCTCTGGTCAAATTAAATAACTAACTAAATAAATAGAGTTAAATAAAATAATTCTTTAAAGAATTCTTTATTTTAGGACCAGCAGATGGTGTAGCAATTACATCACTGGACTCCCACATGGTTGACCAAGGATCAAATCCTGGACTTGGTGGCTTAAAATGTGCCAGTGGCGAGGCACATGTGCATACGTGCCCAAAATCCCAGAGGAGAATGGAGAAGAAGGGATTGCAGCTTGGCCATCCCTCCGGGGAGTGATTTCTTACTTTCCCTCTCACTGTCTCTGTGTCTCTCTCCCTCCAGTGAATACACACACCCTAAGGCAAAAACCTCTTTTAAAAAAAATAAGAAAATTCTTTGTTTGAATTTTATTTAATAATATTATTATTTTTTAAATGTAACAGAGGGCTGGGGGTGGGGGGGGCGGTGGTGGTGCTAAGAAAGCTTGAACCACAGTCACCCATGTGGGAACTCAGCACTTTAATCACCACACCACCTGCCACCTCCACCTATTCAGTTTTTTAAAAAAGCAAATTGCTTGCCAGCAGGTGGCATGGTGGTTAAGGGTGTTGGACTCCCATATGGCCGACTATGGTTCGAGTCCTGGACCTGGTATCTTGCTTTCTCACTTTCTCTCTCTCTCTTTCACTCTATCCCTCTCTGGTCAAGTTAAAAATAAATAAATAAAGTCAAATAAAAGGATTATTTTTAAAAAAAGGCAAATTGCAGGATTGAAACAATAAAGAAATTACATTGAGAAACAACACAAGCAATACTATTTTTTAAAAATAGCCTGACAATGAGTTGTAAATGCATGAATATACTATGTGCTTGTGGGAATGTTTGCTGTTTGGTTTGGGTTGGGTTTTCTGCAGAGAGAAACAACCAGTACTATTTGGATGTCGGCCATGGAGGGTACAAGCTATATTGTCTGTTCTGTGGGACCAAAACCAAAACAGAATAAAAACAAACAAAAATCTCCCACATCCCTGAAAAGCAAGAAGGAATGCGAGAAGTCTTATAGAACACACCAACTCAGCGGGCGATGAAGGCCCTGGGTCTTCATGCTTATCCAACTTGGTTGTATATTGCTGTGTTTCCGTTGCATCCACCTATGACTGGATAGGCGATTGTTTTAAAATAAATTTAAAATCATTTGAAAAACAAAATAAAAAAACATAAGGCTCTTACTGGCTATAAAGAATTGTTTTAAATTATTTTATTTATTTATTGTTATTCTTCAATTTGACCAGAGAGAGAGAGGGAGAGAGTGAGAAGGTAAGCTGCCAGGTCCAGGACTTGAACCACAGTCGGCCATGTAGGAGTCCAGCGCCCCCAACCACCACGCCATCTGCTGGCCCAAACCTGAAAGACTTTTTGATCTGCCTAACAAGACCACCTTTATTCACCATGCAGTTCCTCCCCTCACTGTTTCTCTACTTATTTACCACCACCTCCAGAAGCCCCAAGCCCCTGTGCCACGCTGTAGCTTGGGATATTTTACAAGCTTCTCGGAGTCTCATGTTTCGTGGGACTCCTGCGCATATACACATAATTAAAATGATTTTTTTGTCATTTGCCAGAGGGTACATGTGCTCACTGGAAAGAGAGAGATTGCCCCCCATGGGGATGGTCCCACTGAATCCCTTCTCCTCCATTCTCCTTTCAGGATTTTGGGCACACAAATGCACTCAGTGTATTTTGCAGACCACTGGGTCCAGCATTCAAAACCTGCAGTCGCCATGAGGAATCCAGCCGCCCTGACCACCACACCACCAACTGGCCTTTCAAATAGTTCTCCTATTTGTCCAGTTCATGTCAATTTAATTTGGAACCTAGCCAAAGAACCTAGAAAGGTGGAGGGATGCCATTTCCCACTCTTTCACAGTGTGGCCTCTGCTCTAATCAAGCAATGACTGTGCAGGAGAGCCCAGAGTCACAGAATAAAAAACAGCACCGTTCACCTGCATCCTAGGTTTGGTGACACAACTAACTGAGTAACGGGAGCACTTTCCCTGTAATTTAATGATAAGACCATAGATAAGTTCCTTTAGAGCTTGAAAATGCAATCATCTCATGATTTGGTGATTCTAGGAGGATGAATGAAAGTCTTAAGGAAATCTGAAAGCAGAGATTCACAACAGTCCATCCCAGAAAGTAACTCTTCAAAACAATTAAAACAAACAAACAAAAAACCATGGGGCTGGCAGGTGGCTCAGTGGTTAAGGTACTAGACTCCCTCATGGCCGACAAGATTCGAGTCCTGGACTTGGCAGCTTGCTTTCTAATTTTTCCTTTCTCTCTCTCTCTCTCTCTCTGGTCCATTTAAAAATAATAAGAATAACAAATAAAATAAAATAAATAATCTTTCAAAAAACTCACAAGGTCAGTGGCCCAGATGGGGTATGCCAGGCAAACACATGAATATTACTGACTTCAAAGATAAGGGCAAGGCGAGGGCTCTGCATATAGCCAAGTTAGGAGCTGAATTTCTGGGGTTGAGAAAAGAGGCAGCTTAAGGGCTAGAGGATAGAAACCCACGGGATGGCCACTTTGTAGCCAAATGCAAATAAAGGCAGAAAGCGGTGGCTTTGGCTCCATTTCTTATCCAGCGCTGTGCTGTGATCGCATGGACACAGTACACAAAAGTTTAAACAATTTTTAAAAAGTGAAGTTTACTTGGATCCACTCTCTCCCCACAGGAACCAAAGGAGAAAAGCCAAAGAAAGCAATACATGCTAGTAATTACAAGGCACGCAGAAGTCTCTGAGCCTCAGTTTCCTCATCTGTAAAGCGAGCGCTATAATAGCACCTTCTTCAAAGTGCTGCTGTGGCTCGGTCCATGCTCCCGAGCACGCTCAGTTGAGTGGCTACTATGATTTATGTATTTATTTATTTACTTTCTAGTTTTTGCTATAGGGGCTGAGCACACCCTGAAGAGAAAGAGAGAGAGAGAGAGAGAGGGGGGGAGAGAGAGAGAGAGAGAGAGAGAGAGAGAGAGAAAGAGAGAGAAAGGTGAGAAATCACTCCCCCAGGGGCATAGCCAGACCACAGTCCTTTCTCCTTCACTCTCCTCTTGGGATTTTGGGCATGCATGCGCATGTGCCTGGTGTGATTTTTTTTTTTTTTTTTTTTTTTTTGGAGAGGTTTTTCGCTATAGGGCGCGTGCGCTCGCCAGACAGACAGAGAGAGACAGAGAGATAGAAAGCGAGAAATCACCCCCCAGGGGGGATGGTCACGCCGCAATCCCTTCTCCTCCATTCTCCTCTCGGGATCTTGGGCACGCACGCACACGCGCCCAGCGTGAGTTGTAAGCCACCGGGTCCGAGACGCGAACCGCGGTCGACTACGTGGGAGTCCAGCGACATAGCCATTACGCTAACTGCTGGTTCCCCCTGGTGTGATTTTCAAACCATTAGGTCCAGGACTCAAACTGCAAAGTCAGCCATGTGGGATCCAGCTGCCTTACCATCCAGGCCACCTGCTAGCCCTGTTATTATTTATTCTTACAACACAATCCTGCAGATCCAGAAGGTCACTTTGCATCCCTCTTCTCATTCAGATTTGGGGAATAAATTCTTCCAGGGCCGTGATTTGCCAGAGTCCTGCATGCAGAGGCACCCTGGAGTTCATTTTCCAGAGGATTCTTGATAGAAGAATTTTTTAATTAATTAATTTTATATATATATATATATATATATATATATTTTTATATATATATGAAGTTTTGCTGTAGGTCATGTATGTGCACCAGAGTGAAACAGAGAGAGAATGAGAAAGCAACCCATCAGATCCAGGACTCGAACCACATAGGCCATTTGAGAGTCCAGTGCCTTAACCACTATACCACCTGCTGGCTTGATGAGATTATTTAACACTTAAGCTTTGACTTATTACCCGTTGGGAGACACTGTGCCTATTAGCAGGCTAAGCCTCCTGGGGGAACACCAGGAAGAAACCTCACAGTAGGCTGAGCTCTAGGGAGAGCCGTCTCGCTGACTCCTCTTCCAGCTCTATAAAGTACTGATGGGTTATACTCATTTTAAGTTTGAGAAGGAATATACCATGATAGGAATAGAAAATGGCACAAAGCAAGAACTGGTCAATGTTTACAATAATCTGAATATCCGAGTCCAGAAGTCTCTGCAATTTCTTTATATTTTTAATAAGAAAAGGTAGAGTGGAGGTCTGGTGCCTAGAAGGAGAGACGGACAGCTCTCCTGTTTAAGGCCTCGTGTCTTTCCTTTATCAATATCCATAAGCCCAGCAAGATTGGCCATTCATTTGGTGAGACTGGAAATATAAATTAATAAAGTCTTTCTGGAGAACAACCTAACGTAAAGAACCAAGAACCAGGGACAGCCCACAGAATAGCAGTTAAAGTGCTGTGCATAAAAATCTGGATTTCCTATGACTGACCCAGATTGGAGTTCTGGCTGCAGTGGCTTGAAAAACATTCCTGGCAAGTGTCATTGGGGCCAAAAGTCCAACAGAATGAAGAGATGGAGGAAAAAGGATTGCAGCATGTTCCTGCCCCACAGGGGAAGGGTTCTGTCTCTCTCTCTCCCCCAGCAAGCCCATGCACCCACTGGTCATTAACAAAACAAGAAGAATCAAGAACTGTGCTGCCCAGCTGCAGTGGCAGTTAGTAGGGCACGCTTTGGGATCTTAGCCAAAGGATCTACCCCAGGTGGCCCTGGACAGCTGGGACTGCCTGTCACCCTGGCTGGCTGAGAGGAGGGCTGCTGCTCTGCAGGAGACCTTGTCAAAAGCCGTGTGTGTGTGTGTGTGTGTGTGTGTGTGTGTGTGTGTCTCGCAAACTTTTTTTAAAACAGAAAAGAATCAAAAACTTCATAAAATATGTGGTCCTTTGGTCCTTTAAGAAATGAAAATGTTGGAGCCTGCAAACAGGAGGTTAAGGTGCTGAATCTCACATGGCCTAGTGGGCTTGAAAAATCACATAAGGTGTGTGTGTGTGTCTGAAATCCGAAAATGAGAATGGAGAAGGAATTACAACATGACTATTCCCCTGGGGAGTGATTCCTCACTTTCCATCCCTCTGTCTCTCTCCAGCCAGCACACGCACCCATGGCAAAAACCTAAAACCAACCAACCAACCAACAATAGTTTACATTAGGTACATCTGTATAGTGTTAGCATTGAGCCATTCCATGTATTTATGTTTAAAGACATGAGAACTGTTGATAAGATATTAAAAACAGGGGCTGGCAGGTGGCATGGAGGTTAAGTTCTCTGGACTCCCACATGGCCAAATGAGGTTCGAGTCCCAGACCTGGCGACTTGCTTTCTCACTTTTTCTCTCTCTTTCTCTCTCTCCCCCCTCTCCCACTCTGGTCAAATGAAAATACATGAATAAATTTAAAAATAAGAAAAAATATATTAAAAACAAAAAGCAAAAACACCAAATGATTTGCACGGAATTATCAGTGCAAAGAGAAATACACATAGCAAAATGTGAATATGCCAATATGTAAAGTGTTTGCTTCTGAGAGGTGGCACTACAGGTGTTTTGTAGTTTTCTAAACACCTAACACTTTCCTGTACCCCCGCTTCTGCACTAAGCATATATTACTTTGCTTATAAGGTGGCACGCAGAGGTTGAAAACGACCTCAGATCTCCTCCGTTTCTTTCCCAATTCTTCGAATCGGGTTCATTCTTCTTGGCCCCTTTCTAAAAGTTTTGGAGGTTATGCGGGGCCCTTTAGGCGCGCAGAGGGGAGCAGGACCCTTGCAAGAAGATTCGAGAGGCCCCGGCGCTCGGGGGGAGGGAGGTGTCTGCAGGCCTTCCCCCTCGGCAAGCACACGCGAGGCTGTTGGGACTCGTTCGTCCTCCAGCTTGCTGGGGGCGGGACGCCCCCTTGCATCGCCGGGCGAGTTACTGGAAAGGCTGCGTTTGGGCTCGCCGGCCGCGCCCAGCCCTGCTCGGGAGCGCACAGCACGCGGGCCGGGCCCGGCGTCCCCCGCTGCGCCCCCTCGGACGAAGGAAGAGGCTGCCCCACCCCGCCAGCTCAGCCTCCGGGCGCGGGAGGCCGGCAGGGCGGCGGCGCGGACGTGCCCGGGCCCACGGAGGCCTCCCTGCGCCGCCCCCGGCGCGCGGCCTGCGGTGGAAGGGCGCCCCCGGCCGCCCAGGCCCGCTTTCTGCCTCCCGCCAGCCCCGCGGAGGGGACGCAGGGAGGACCCAGGCCAGGATCAGGCCCCGCAGCGCTCGGGCCCCGCAGCTGCTCATTCAGCCTCTTTGTCTTAGAGCCGCTCTCGGCGGGCGGATCCGAATAGCGTCCGCGTGGACCGCCCGGAGCTCCCCACCCCGACCTCTCTGATGCCGCGCGCTTCCGGGCGGCGCCTCCCGGAGGCCGATCGCTAAGCCCGCAGTCGGCGGCGCACTGGGTGTTCTCTGGGCCTGGGGCTCGTCCCCAGCCGGTCCCGCCCCCTCCTGGCCGACTTTCTACCTCGACTCCTCTCCTCCAGTCCCGCTGCGTTTCCAAGGCTTAGCTGATCCCGAACCCCTCCTTCGCCTGCGTCTGTAAATCTGCCCGCAGCCGTGAGGCGACCCCGCAGCACAAGATGCTGCCCTCCCACTGAGACCAAGAATACCCGCATGGGCAAGAGTACTGGACGCTGGCTCAGCCTGCAAAACGAAAGCGCAGGGCCTTTTACTCAAAAACGAGCACCGGCAAGACAGCGAAGCCTTAAACCCAGCTGGAACTGGCCTAAGCGCAGGACCCTGAGTGCCTGCTCGGCATTGGGAGGCCGGCCTTGCTAGCACGATTTCCGATTTCCCTCCTCGAGCCCGAGTCCACGTTAGGACGAACGTGGTCGCTGGTTGTTAGAACCAAGAGTCTTTTCTTGGTCAGTCACCTCCGTTAACTTCTTTGCAGCACTGACAGGGCTGAATGCCTTCCCTTGTAAAACCCCCTTCCTTTGGCCGCTGTATCATCGCACCGCTGGATTTTCCTCGCTCTGGTGCAGTCCTCTGACACCTCAGCTGGCTTCCCTTTCTCTCTCTATGGAGTATCTGAGGGTTTCCAAAGGTCAGGTCCTCAGTTCCTCGTTTTCCTTTCTATTTTTGTTTTATGTTTCTGAGTTTCTGCTATAGGGTGCGTGTTCTTGCCAGAGACAGAGCTAGACAGAGGGAAAGTGAGAAATCACCTCCCCCCCAGGGGAAATGACCACAATGCAATCTCTTCTCTTCCATTCTTCCCTTGGGATTTTTGGGCACATGTACGCACATGTGCCCAGTGTGATTTTTAGTTTGAGTCCCTGGGACTCAAACACAATAAACTATGTGAGAATCTAGTCCCCTTAACTACCATGCCACTCCTTGGGGCCTGTTCCTTAAATTAGAATTTCCTTCTAATTCCCTCAAGAGCAATGCCCCCCTGTTTCAGTCACCACTTTTCTTAATATAATTATCTATTTAATTTTATTCATTCATTTCTTTTAATTTGACCAGAGAGAGACACAGAGAGAGAGAGAGGGACAGAGAGAAAGCAAGCCACCAGGTCCAGGATTCCAACTGTGGTCAGCCATAAGGGAGCATCCAGCGCCTTAACCACCAGGCCACCTGTTGGCCCCTCAGTCACCACTTTTGTGCTTGCAATCTGCAGCCTTTACCTCCAATCCAGATTTCCCTCACAAACTCTAGTCTCGCTTTTCTCTTTCCTGGATCTGGGTAATTCAAATGTAATGAGTCAAAAATTAAGTGTAGGGGCCAGAGGTGGTGCTGGGGTGACACTGTTCTGTGAGGACAGCCTACAGGGGAAGGTCCTAGAGTCAGGCCCTGAGACCACCCTGAGCATACCCCTTAGGCAATGACCATGATCTAGGGCTGGCTCAGGCTGAAGGTGGACCGCAGTGTCAACACCTTGTTAGAAATGCTGTCTCTATCTCATTCTCCTTCTCTGTGGCTATCTCTCTCACTCGTGGAATAAATAAGTAAATAAATAAGCTTTATTTTAAACGTGTGAAGGAAAATTACCAGAAAAAGAAGAAAGCCAAAGAGAAAGGTACCTGGGTTTGACTAAAGCGCCAGCCTGCTCCACCCAGAGAAGCACACTTCGTGAGAACCAATGGAAAGGAGCCTGAGCTACTGAAACCTATTCCCTATGAATTCATGGCATGATGGGTGTTAAAAATAAACTAATCTGTGGTGTACATATAAACAAAAAAAGATTGTGGACGCACACACACATGCTGGCATGTTTCAATAAGCTACTGGTCGGGATGAGAATCACATGATTGGCTATGTGTGATCTGGCTGTCTGAACCAGGCCATGGAGCTGGCCCTATTATTCTTCTAGTATAGTTTTTTTTTCTTTTAATTTTTTTTTTATTTTTTCACTTGACCAGAGAGTGACAGACAGAGAGAGAGAAAGTGAGGAAGCAAGCTACCAGGTCCAGGACTCTAACCACAGTCGGCCATGTGGGAGTCCAGCTTCCTTAACCACCATGCCACCTATTGGCCCCAAGCTTTTCTATAAATTTGAGCTTATTTCAAAATACAAAGGAAAAATAAAATTATCATCACAAACTCCCTTTCACATCAGTCTTTCCCCTAGATTGCTTTTAATGGCGGCAATGTTTTCCCAGTCACTCAAACTTCAACACTTCAGGATTATCTTTGATTTCTTTACTGACCCTCCACCCCTCCCCCAACCATACATCACTAAGTCCTGTTCATTCTTCTTAAAATGTTTCTCACATAGCCAGCCGCTTTTTAATTAAAATGCTAACTTTTCTTTTATGACTACCTACCTCACATAATCGTTTTAAGGAGAGTCTGTGAAAAGAATTTGTAGAACCTAGTTCTGTGTAAATATATAGTCTTTTACTCCATCTCCAATTGGGATTACTGTGTTTACTGCTGTAATCTCCCAACTGGCTTTCCTGTCTCCTGTTGCTCCCTTCACTAACCCATCTTGTCTATGGTTACCAAAGTAATCTGCCTAAAAGCACACATTTATCCTTTCAAGACTTTGGTTCTTGTGGTCCATGGTGGGGCTTAATCCATGTTCCCTGGGAAGACGATGTTCTATGAGCCAAACCAAGGTGGTCTGCCTTGGTATCAAATAACCATAGTGCTTCTCCGATTCACAGAGAAAAGTTAATGAACAGAATGTTCCTAGCTGGTAAATATTTTTTCTGTATCCTTGTTTTTCCATAGTAGGAAGGCTCCCAACTGATATTTGCTAGCATTTGTAAGTGACAAAAATCTATGAACAAGCAACAAAAAATAAATAATAAAGGTTTGGCTATAGAAGATCATACCAGGAGTTTTTTTTTATAGACAATCTATATTATGAAAAAAATCTATGTGTAAATTTCAACAGTTTTAAAAAGAATTATTTATTTCATTTTATTTATCATTATTACTTTTTAAAAATTTGCTACAGGGCATCCACACTCACCAGAAACACACACACATACACACACACACACACACACACACACACACAGAACTGCCAGGTCCAGGATTTGAACCATAGTTGGCCACGCGGGAGTCCAGCACCTTAACCACCGTATCACCTGCTGGCCCAGGATTCCAACATTTTTTTGCATTTCATTTTTCCATGAACTCTTTGAAGTCCTTATAGATGTACTTTAAGAGCCTGGCTTTCTCCCGGACTGGTGTACTGGTAGTTGTGATTTTTAGAATGGATGTCAAGTGTATAGTCACTTTATTAAAAAGTGTTTCTATTTTTTGGTGATAGAATAAAATATGTCAAAATTACATCATAAGCAAGTCAGAGAAAACATTGCACTCCTAAATAAATACCTTGGCCTGTTGTTCAGAGTTTTTCCGACCTTATCACCACTCCTCCCCTTGACTTCACACAAAATTGTCTATCTAATCTCTGTTCATTTTTGCTTGTTTTCCTTCTTTGCTTTGAGTAAACTATTCCATCTCCCTGAATCTCTCTGCCCCTCCTCATTCCTGCTTGTAGAAACCTCACCCGACCTTAAAGGACCAAGGCAACTCTGTATGTGCTGAAAACTGAAAATCATGACAAATCTCTCCTTGTAACTCAGAGCATGTATTGTTTCTGTCAGTCATCTAATTCTTGATTATTGCCGTGGGGATTCTCACTTCATGTTTGTTGAGCTATATTTAACTTATTTTGCTATCTTGTCAGTGCAACAATACCCTTTCTGTAGTTAATGTTGGGAGGAGTAAGTTCATGTTCTGGAGTAAGAGAAAATAAGATTGAAAAGCTATTGGATGGGTCTGCAGGTGGCGTGGTGGTTAAGGCACTGGACTCCTACATGGTGGACTATGGTTCAAGTCTTAGACCTGGTGGCTTGATTTCTCATTTTCCCCCTCTTTCTCTCTGGTGAGCACACATGCTCAATAGCAAAAAATTCTTTTTTTTTTTTTTTGGAGAGGTTTTCACTATAGGGCGTGTGCGCTCTCCAGACAGACAGAGAGAGACATAGAGACAGAAAGTGAGAAATCACTCCCCAGGGGGGATGGTCACACCGCAGTCCCTTCTCCTCCATTCTCCTCTCGGGATCTTGGGCACACATGCACACACGCCCAGCGTGAGTTTTAAGCCACCGGGTCCGGGACACGAACCACAGTCGACTACGTGGGAGTCCAGTGACATAGCCATTACGCTAACTGCTGGTTCCCATTTTTGGAGAGTTTTTTTTGTTTTGTTTTTTTGCTATAGTGCGCTCACCAGAAAAAGAGAAAGAGAGACAGAAAGCGAGAAATCACCCCCCAGGGGAGAGGGCCACGCCCCAATCCCTTCTCCTCCATTCTGCTCTTGAGATCTTGGGCACGCACGCACACGCGCCCAACGTGAGTTTAAGCCACTGGGTCCAGGACTCAAACTACGGTCGACTACGTGGAAGTCCAGCGACATAGCCATTACGCTAACTGCTGGTTCCCACTACAGTATCTTAAGTGATCTACAAACTTGTAGTTTTTTAAAGAATTATTTATTTTATTTTATTATCATCATCATTATTATTAATTTGCTATAGGGCATGTATGCACACCAGAAAGAGAGAGAGAGAAAGAAAGTGACAAAGCAAGCCTCCAGGTCTGGGACTCACATGTGGGAGTCCATTGCCTTAACCACCATGCCACCTGCTGGCCCAAACTTTTAGTTTTTAATTTCTCAAATTTATCTTGTATTTTAGTAATCTTTTTTTTTTTTTTTTTTTGAAAAAGAATAATTTTATATTTAACTTTCTTTATTTTAATTTTGACCAGAGCAGGACAGAACAGAGAGAGAGAGAGAGAGACAGAGAGAGAGACAGAGAGAAAGTGAGAAAGCCAGGTCCAGGACTTGAACTGCAGTCGACCATGTGGAAGTCTCTACCCTGACTGCATTTGGTGCTGCCTGCCCTCAGCCCTGCCCTCTGCATTCCTTTCTGCCCTTGAAAGTCCAAGTCAATTCTTCCTCAGCTGGTAGTGAACTCTGGCCTCTGCCCTCCAAGTCTCCCAACTTCCACACCTTTTTTTTTTTTAAAAACTTTGTTTTTTTTCTTCATTTATTTCTTCTGAGAGAGAGACTGAGACTTACATTAGGGTCTTCCTGCTGCCATTCACTCTTAGTCTCAGTTGACCCAGGTTAAGGGCATGAGTATTTACCTCATGTACTTGAGATCAAGAACTCCTGGGACATGAACCCAGGGCCTTTCCCATGTAAGTTGAGTAGGATTACCATTGCACCACAACCTGCCCTCTCCCTCTGTCCTCTTGCTTTCTGCCTATTCAAGCCCCACCCTAATTTAGGGCCTAGGTCAAGAGTTACAGCTGCTCTTTAATCACCTCAGCCCCTACTGACAGCCTTCCACTTTGAACAACTGTTCCTCACATCATCCAAATGCAGAGTAAGCATAGCAGTTCTCCAGTCATTTCCTGCCTGTCGGATGTACATTCCTGCTTCATTGAGGTCCCCTTGACTGCATGGACCCTGTCCTGCTTTTAGAATCCTTCAGAGTGTCTAAGAACATGACTTATTTATTACGTATGAAAAGATGCCATCTTTGTTCAACGTACCAAGGATCAAGGGGATGGGGCTGAAAAATTAGTTCTGTCGGTGTTTCAACAGATATTACCAAGGGAGTACTTTTGTACTTGGAGTTTTCCATAGATAACCTTGGAATAGAGCCGAGATTCTGGCCTCTGGGTGCCTTTCTCCTGAGTTCAATATCAGAATACCCAATGAGATTTCTACACTCCCCCAAATCATTGCCACAGAGAGCCACTGATAGTAAGAGGAGAGTGAGTTTTGCCAGATATGGCAGGGTTGAGAACCTCCATGAGAGAAAATGGAAGGCATTGGTGGTACATCTATATATTAAAGAATTATTTATTTAATTTAAATTTTATTTTTATTATTACTATTTAATTTTCTCTAGGGTAGGTACACTCAACAGAAAGAGACAGAGAGAGAGAGACAGAGAGAGAGAGAAAGTCAGTCGTGTGGGAATCCAGCACCTTCGCCACCACACTACCTGCTGGCTCAAATAATAGTTTTTAAATAATGAATTTGATTAGAAAGTGTAGAATATATATATAGAATGTAAGATGTGTGAACGAGGTTTAATTGAGGAAGTAAGGTCCTGGGATAGCCAAAGGGGTAATATCAGGTGGGCAGAGATGAGCCGTAGCGGGGGCCATTTTGTCTGAAACCACAGCCTCTCCCTCCCTTACATGGAGCTACCTGGTCCATGCGGTTCTCACTACTCGAGCCACTGTGGTCCACGATAAAATGTGTATCTAAAAGTGGGCTGAAAGATACAGCTCCCAGGGCTGCCAGGTGGAGAGGAGGTGAAGGCTGAATCCCACTTGGTTGACTGCGTAGTTCAACACCCCCACCCCGGCAGCTTAAAAAAAAACACACCAGGCTTATGTGCTTGTGTGTCTGAAGTCCTGAGAGGAGAATGGAAGAGAAGGCATTGCGGTGTGGATGTCTCTCCTGGGAGATGATTTCTCACTTACCCTACTTGGTGTTTCTCTGATGAGCACATGTGCTCTATAGCAAAAAGCTTAAAAAAAAAAAAAAAACCTTAAAAAAAAAAAACAAAAACTAAACACACACACACACACAGCTCCCTCCTCCCTCTTTTTTCTTCCATTTTAAGTGTACCGTTCAGTACCATTAAGTACTCTACGTTGTTTTATCGTCATCACTACCATACATCTCCAGAATTTTTTCAGCTTCCTCTTGTGAAACTATACCCTTACACACTAACTCCTCGTTCTCCTATCTCTCTGGCCCTGGCAACCCCCATTCTATTTTCTGTCTCTATGAACTTGACTCCCACAGGTACCTCAAATAAGGGCAATTACACAGTAACTGTCCTTTTGTAACTGGCTTCATTCACTTAGCGTGATAGTCTCAAGGTTCATCTATGTCATCACATGTGTTAGAATTTCCCTCCTTTCTGGGACCAGGAGGTGACATGGTGTTTAAGACATTGGACACTCCCACATGGCCAACCATGGTTTGAGTCCCAGACCTAGTGGCTTGCTTTTTCACTTTCTCTCTCTCTCTTTCTCTCTCTGATCAAATTAAAAAATAAATGACTGAATAAATTAAATAATAAAAAATTTTTTCTTCCTCTCTAAGACTGAATAACATTCCACTGTATAAGTATGTTACATTTTGTTTATCTGTTCATTTTATATATGCATTCATCTTATGCATGTTTATTCATTCACCTTGCAGATGTGCCCAAGTGTGAGGGACCCTTGGGTGTTTCCACATTGGGGCTATTGTGAATAGTGCCACTATGAACACGGGTGGACAGAGACCTTGCTTTCAATTATTTTAGGCATCTAGCCTGAAGTGCAGTAATTCTTGTCTTTTTTTTTTTTTTTTTTTTTTTTTTTATTTTTTTATGATAGAGAAGCGTTCTTGGGCCAACCAGGTGGTTAAGGCAGCTGGATCCTATATGGCCAATTGCATGGTTTGAGTCCTGGGTCCAGATGTTTGAGAAACATGCCAAGTGCATGTGTGCCCAAAATCCTGAGAGGAGAATAGAGAAGAGATTGTGATCCTCCCCCTGGGAGGTGCTTTCTCATTCTTTCTCTCTCCAATGAGTGCACACATCCTATAGCAAATTTTAAAAAAGAGAGAGAGAAGCACCCTCAACAGGGTTTCAAAATATCACGATTCCCTGCTCCCAGATGTCCAGCTTCTCAGAATCCTGGGAGCCTTTGTGAACATCAGAGTGTTTACAGGCCGAACTAGGGATTCAAACCCACTGTCGGCCATATGGCTTTCAGACTTGCAGGGCACTTGCATTGCCACTGCATGAAAGTGGCCAGGCCTTTATGCTGACTTTTTTTTTTGGGGGGGGGTAGACATTTTTGCCTTAGGGCATGTGCACTTACTTGGAAGAGAGAGAGAGTGAGAGAGAAAATGAAAAATCACCCCCAGGGAGGAAGGCCACACTGCAATCCCTTCTCCATTCTCCTCTTGGGATCTTGGGCATGCATGCACCTGGGCCCTGGGTGAGTTTCAAGCCACCAGGTCCAGGACTCAAATCGTGGTTAGCCATTTGGGAGCCCAGCAACGTAACTGTGATGTAACCACTGGCTTCTTGCATTTTTTAAAGAATTATTTATTAGGATCAGCAGTTAGCATAATGGCTATGTCGCTGGACTCCCATGTAGTTGACTGCAGTTCGAGTCCCGGACCTGGTGGCTTAAGCTCACGCAGGGCATATGTGTGTGCATGCCTAAGATCCCGAGAGGAGAATGGAGGAGAAGGGATTGCGGTGTGGCCATCCCCTCTGGGGGGTGATTTCTCACTTTCTGTCTCTCTGTCTTTCTCTTTCTGGCGAGTGCACGCGCCCTATAGCAAAAACCTCTCAAAAAATAAAAATAGAAAAGATAATTATTTATTTAACTTTATTTATTATTATTATATTGTTTAATTTGTTATAGGGCACATGTTCTCACCAGAGAGAGGTAAAGAGAGAGAGAGAGAGAAGAGAGAGAAAATGAGAAAGCAAGTTGCCAGGTATGGGACTCAAACAGCAGTCAGTCATGTGGGGGTCTAGCGCCTTAACCATCACTCCACCTGCTGGCCTTATGTTTAATTTTTCGAGGAATCCTCATACTATTTTCCACAGTTTACTCCACCATTTTACACTCCCACCAACAATATACAAGAATTCTGAGTTTTCCATACCCTTAAAGTTTATTTTGTTTTTATTTATTTTTGTTTGTTTGTTTTTTTTTGATAGAGGACATGTGCATTCCCCAGAGAGAACAGAGAGAGGAGAAAGTACCTCCCCATGGGGGATGGTCACACAGCAGTCCCTTCTCCATCTCGCCTTCCTTTCGGGGCTTTGGGCATGCACACACGCACCCAGTGGGGCTTTGGGCATGCACACACGCACCCAGTGTGTTTCACAAGCTACCAGGTCTGGTCATGGTCAGCCAAATGGGATCCTGCTGCCTCCAGTACCAATGCATAGAGGGGGCCCAAGTTGGTTACTTTTAAAAAATATATCTATTTTTATTTAGACTGTATATGTTTCAAAAACTGACAATGTGAATATTTGTTTGAATTATTCTAATGGACTCAAAGACCTGAGTGGAATAAATAAATAGCCCCCTAAGGGTACAGGTATATACATATATTCAAAATTCCCAAGGCCCCTCCCCAGCAGTGGTGAAAACAAGTGTTTTCATGTTTGCATTTATAAGAGGCAGAAATATGCAAAAGTAGAGCTGCCTGGACTCAGATAAGAGGGGAAGGAGCGCCCTCTACTGTCCTTTCTCTGCTGGTGTCAATGAGTAAAGAAGTCAGCTGAGAAAGGCACATTTTGGATCTCTTGATTTTTCAATGACAATATTACTGTCAAACACCAATGGTGTGCCTACTGCATAAAAGGTCATGTGGAAATATGGACTGAGTAAAACTGAGATCCTCTGAAGAATTTCCAGTCTAGGGGGGAATAAGATACATGCAGAAATAACTACAGGAGACATCGGACTGAGTGAGATGGACGGCAGACTGTGAATAAGGAGGGATCGAGACTTTGAAGGATAGCTACGTCGAGGTTTAAAAGGGGACTGCCCCATAGCTTGGTGGTTAAGGGAGCCAGATCCCATGGTCTGCCATGCAGTTTGAATCTCAGCCCCGGAAGCTTAGAAAATGTGGGAGGCTGCGCAACAGCGAGGCTGCACAACAGCGAGTCTGCCAAGGTTTCTCAGAGAGCAAACAATTGCCATGATTGGTTCTCTTCATAAAACCTGACCTTCAAAACCTTGCTCTGATTGGCCACTAGAATCCCTCAGATTTGCATATCCGGCACCTCATGATTGGTCCAAAAGCAACCAGTCATAACCCACCGTTAACAACCAATCACGGCCCACCGTTTACAACCAATCATAACCCACCTTTTACGATCCACCAAGGTGTATATAACCACCATGCCTGGCCCACAATAGCCAGACGACCAGGAAGACGACGAAGACGATACAGAAGACCAGGAAGACAACGACCCTGGAGAGCCTGAAGAGCTGAAACACCGCACAGTCTCCAGACGACCCTGAAGAGTTGTGACACCGCGTCGTCTCCATGCTGCTCACAACAGACGATGCGACCCTAAAGAGTTGTAACACTGCGTCGTTTCCGTGCTGTACCGTGTTGCCCACAATAAACAGACGACACTGTGTCGTCTCCGTGCTGTGACACTGTGCCGCTTGCTCTGGCTCTCACTCCTTCCCTCAGAAAACCATGTTCGACTGTCCCCCGGGGTCGGGACACGTGGCACCCGAACCGGGTCGGGACAAGAAAGGATGGGGCCAACCAGGTTGTGTGGTGGTTAAGGTGGCTGGATCCCACATGGTCAACTGCGCAGTTCAAGTCCAGGAACCAACAGCTTGAACGAGCTGGGTCCGTGTGCATGCATGCCTAAAAATCCCAAGAGAAGAATGGAAGAGAAGGGATTACCGTATGGTCATCCTTCCTTGGCATGATTTCTCATTTTTTTCTCTCTCTCTGTCTCCAGCGAGTGCTTGAGTTCTCCTGATAGCAAAAACAAACCAAGAATGTAAGTGCTCAAAACTGGAAAAGGAGGAAAAGATAGAGGAGAAAGAGTTGCGATGTGACCATGTCTTATTGGAGGGTGCCTTTTCTGTCTCTCTCCAGCAAACACATACTCTCTGTGGCAAATTTTAAAAATATTTCACTATAATTTTTTAAAAAAGAAATATCCCAACAGGCAGAAAGTAGGGTTTACTGGAGAAGTGGTAGGAAGGTAGAAAGAGCAATGATTATTTTTAAATTTTTCTTTAGAGATATTTTTGCCATAGGACATGTGCCCTCACCAGAGAGACAGAGAGAGACAGAGAGACAGAAAGCGAGAAATCACCCCCCAAGGGGGATGGCCATACGGCAAGCCCTTTTCCTCCATTCTCCTCTCCGGATCTTGGGCACACACGCACAAATGCTCAGCATGAGGCTTAAGCCACCAGGTCCGGAATTCGAACTGCAGTTGACTACGTGGGAGTCTAGTGATGTAACCATTATGACATCTGCTGGTCCTGGAAGAGCAATTCTTTGGAGTCAAACTCAGCCGGGTTTAAATCCCAGCTCTGCTTCTTTGTAGCTGTAGTCACCCTCAGCACATCTCCCTTGGGTCCCAAACCTTCTTATCCACAAGTTCCTATAAACTTCATAGCTATGCCTGAGATTTTTTTCTTTTCTTTCTCCCTGTTTTTTTTATTTTTTGGTCAGATGGCACGAGTGTCCACCTGAAAGAAAGACACAGAGAGTGGAGAAAGCACCCTCCCCAGTGGAGTGTGGTCATGCCATAATTCCTTCTCCGTATTTCTATCCTATCAGGATTTTGGGCACATGTGCACACATGCCCGGGTTGTTTTTCAAGGAACCAAGACCAGGATTTGAACCAAGGCCAGTTTGCCATGTGAGATCCAGCACCCTTAACCACTAGGTTACAGGCCCAGCCCAGTGTGCCTAATATTTCTAAGTCAGTTGCACAAAGTCCGAGATTTCAAGTCAACAAGAGCTGTGTGGAAAGCAGAATAGCAGCTTTGTGTTCTGGTGAAGGGGTTTGGGGAAGGTATTTCCAAAGCATCCTAATTACTTCCTATGACTTTTTCCAGTTGCCCAAGCCAGAAATCTGGAAGTCATTCTCTATTTTTCCTTCTCTCTCACTTCCCACATCTAAAATGTATTACTTCTGCTATTTCTCCTAAAGATATTCTACATCCTAACACTCTCCATCCCCTCTCTCTGACTTTTAACTATTGTCTCTTTCTTGAAAAACTACAAGTGCTTCCTACCTGGTCTTCAGGATTATCCTTTGTCTAATTATTCAGAAGCCAGAGCTCTTTCTAAATGCAAGTCTTAGCAAGGCACTCTCCTACTTAAATCCTTTACTGATTGCTCAATAGCCTTCACAGTGAAGACTGAACTCCTTAGTATAGCTTAGCTTCCTATTTGGGCTCCTGGATACTTTTCCAGTTTTTCTCTCTCCAGCCCTGCCACAACCCAGCCCCTACTCCTCTAAGCTCCCGCTAGTCTAGTCTATTTATGGTCTCAAGGACAATTCACAGTGACTGAACTATTTCCTGGACGTAGTTTTATTGGTTTTTGTTTTGTTTTTTTTTGTTTTTTGTTTTGTTTTGTTTTTTTGCTATAGGGTAAATATGCTCTCATCAGAAAGAGAGAGAGAGAGAGAGACAGAGACAGAGAGAGAGAGGAAAAGTGAAAAATCATGCACTTGGAGCTGCAGGCCACCCCAGGTTGTACATCTGCCCCTGGCTCCAGGAAGGGAACTTTTCTTTCTTTTAAAAAAAAGAAAGATTTTATTTTCAGAATTATTTATTTATTCATTCAGTTATTTTAATTTGACCAGAGAGAGACACAGAGAGAGAGAAGGAAAGTGAGAAAGCCAGCCACCAGGTCCAGGTCTCAAACCATGGTTGGCTATGTGGGAGTGTCCAGGGCCTTAACCATCACACCACTTGCTGGCCCCAGAAAGGGAACTTTTCTGATTTCTGTCTTCTCTCCCTATGGGAAGAACACAAGGGCTTGATGCAGGGTGATGTCATAGCTTCACCCTGGTGGTATATACAAATATCTATAAGTTGGTCATATTTGTCCCCCATTCATCATCTGGGTATTCAAACCACTGTATCCTGGGCTTGGGCTGTCCTTCTAAGCCACCAATTTAAACCATATATATATATATATATATATATATATATATATATACACACACACACACACACACACATATATGTGGTTTAAATATATGTTTAAATATGTATATATATATATACACATATATACATATATATATATAGAGAGAGAGAGAGAGAGAAATAAAGTAAGTCTTCAACATTATGTAACCAGAAAACATATTTGTTTTCCTATCATTCTTCCTTACCTAAATAATGAATTGTAATTTCTAGGACATTGAAATGGTTACACGAGTAGGTGGTTTCCGTTAGAATGTATGACTAATCTTTTAGCAGCGAAAGTGAAATGTTTTTGTTTTTAAGTAACTCTTTAAAGCCTGTTGTACATTGCTTGAACATCAATGGCAATTCCTTCTTTGAAAGGAGGAATCCTCTTCCATTGTGCTGGTTATTCTCCATCCTCTCATCCTAGCCTTCCTTACTCAGACCCCCTGGCTACACACATTAGCTCTGCTAAGATCTGCCGTCTCCAGGTTGCTTTGCTCTGATTTCCAGATAGTTTGGACCAAAGGAAAGCACTATTGAGAGTATGGAAAGGTGGGAAGGGTCGGGGTTGGTTCCTCTCCTTCTTTATCTGCAAGGCCTTGTTTTTGTTTTGTTTTTTTAGTTTTACTTTTTAGTTTTTGTTTTTGTTTTTGTTTTGTTTTGTTTCCAGAGGTTGTGTGCACTCAAGAGAGAAAGAGAGAGAGGGTGAGAGAGAAAGCATCCCCCACTGGGGTGTGGTCATGTTGTAATCCCCTCTCCTACGTTTCTCTATGCCATTGGGATTTGGGGCATACTTTCCCACACGTGGGTGACAAACCCAGCATGTTTCTCAAGCTTCTGGGGCCAGGATTTGAACAATGGTCAGCTATGCAGGATCTGCTCCAATGCACAGTGCTTGATGACCACGACCAACCCTAGGCTTTGGTTTGACAGTGGCTGTGTTCCTCTACCATGTGGCATCCATCCTGTTGGGTGGCCCCTATCCCATGGCTATAGCTCTCACTGGGTTCCAGGAACTCCATTCACTCCCTGTTAGCCCAGCGGATGATAAAGGTTCCTACAGTCATGTCCTGGTGCTCCATCATCCCTTCTTGATTCTCTTAACCCTGCCCACAGCACACATTATGGCTACATTTCTCCACGAATTCATACACGGGAGCCCTAACTCCCAATCCCTTAGAATACAAGTGTATTTTGGGGGCCAGCAGATGATGTAGTTATTACGTCACTGGACTCTCACATGGCTGACTGCTGTTTGAGTCCTGGACCCAGTAGTTTGAAAATCACACCATATGTGTGCGTGCCCAACATCCCAGGAGGAGGATGAAGAAGGCGTGGTGTGTGGCCATCCCTCTGGGGGTGATTTCTCACTTTCCCTCTCACTGTCTCTCTCTCTCTCTCCAGCAGTGCACTCACCCTAAGGCAAAAACCTTCAAAGGAAAACAAAAAAGAATTTAAGTGTATTTGGAGCTGGAGCCTTTAAAGAGGTAATTGAGCTTTTTGTGGAAGACACAGACCCAGGTGTTGGGGAGCTCTAGTCAGTCAGCCCCTCCTGCTGCTGACTTAACTGCTGTTCGCTCTCTCTCTCTCCCCGAGGAACAAGTTGGTCAGGAAGCCATGACACAGTCATGGTTTGTTTTGTTTTGAGAGTTACTTGTCTGGCTCGATCAATTTTTCTTTTCCTTTATTATTATTATTTTATACATTCAATCTCTATACATCATTTAGCTTGTTAAGAGGGAGCCATGGCTTTTTAAAGACACTGGGAAAAAACCCGTGGAGCCAGAGGTGGTCATTCACCGAAGTAGAATGACTTCAGTCAGCTGCAATGTGAAGTCTGGAGAAAGTGCGTGCTGACTTAACCAGAGGTGCAGAGGGAAAGAATCTCAAAGTGAAAGGCCCAGTTCAGATGCCTACTCAGACTGAGAATCACTATAAGAAAAACACCTTGTGCTGGAGGTTCTAAGAATTGGAACCAAGTGATGCACTGATCTGCACAGTCCTTCTGAGATTGGTAAACAGATCACTTCCATCAGTATTGAACCAGGAGCTGAAGTTGAAGTCACCATTGCAGATGCCTAAGTCAGCTACTTGAATAAATTGATTATCATCTGTTAACCTTTGTTGACTTTTAATCAGAGTGCCTAGTGATTTTAATACTGTAAAGATGTTCCAGATGCCATTAACTCAGTTTACTCTTGACTCCCCGAAAAATAAAATAAATTAAATTAAAAGAGGTAATTAAGGTAAGTGATGTTATTAGGATGGGCCCTAATTTATTATGACCAGTGTCTTTATAAAAAGAGATTAGGAGGGCCAGCAGGTGGCATGGTGGCTAAAGGTGTTGGACCTTTAACCATGGCCAACTGCAGTTTAGAGTCCCGAACCTGGTAGCTTGCTTTCTCACTTTCCCTCTCTCTCTCTGATCAAACTGGGAAATAATAATAATAAATAAAGTGGGAACCAGCAGTTAGCGTAATGGCTATGTCGCTGGACTCCCATGTAGTCGACCGCGGTTCACGTCCCGGACCCGGTAGCTTAAAACTCACGCTGGGCGCATGTGCGTGCGTGCCCAAGATCCCGAGAGGAGAATGGAGGAGAAGGGATTGCGGTGTGACCATCCCCCCTGGGGGGTTATTTCTCACTTTCTGTCTCTATGTCTCTCTCTGTCTGTCTGGCGAGCGCACGCGCCCTATAGCGAAAAAAACCTCTCCAAAAAAATAAATAAATAAAAATAAAGTTTGATAAAAAAAAATTTAAGAAAGAGATTGGGACACAGACACACCCAGAAGGAAGACCAGGTGAAGACACTGGGAGACAATGGCATCTACCAGTCAAAGAGAGAGGCCTCCGAAGAAACCAACCACACCAGCACCTTGATCTTGGACTTCTAGCCTCCAGAACTGTGAGGAAATGATTTGCTATCGTCAAAACCACCTGGTCTGTGGTGCAGCTCTAGAAACTAAGACGCCACAATAAATAGTTCTTCGTTAAACTGCCCAAGTCACCTTGGAAGTGTGTTATCTATTCTCTTCCAGGATCCTGCCATGTATGCCCAGTGTCACCTATGGTACCACTGTATGTCCCTAAATCAACCCCATGGTATCTACTGTCACCTTTCTAAGTTCATAAATTTCATTAATTTTTTTTCCATAACCTTATTTTACTGAAATACTGTAGGGATCACTTTCACAATAATGGATTTAAATGGAAAGAGTTTCTTTCTTTTTTTTTTGGAGAGGTTTTTCGCTATAGTGCGCATGTGCTCGCCAGACAGACAGAGAGAGACATAGAGACAGAAAGCGAGAAATCACCCCCCAGGGGGGATGGTCACGCCGCAATCCCTTCTCCTCCATTCTCCTCTCAGGATCTTGGGCACGCACACACATGCACCTGGCGTGAGTTTTAAGCCACCGGGTCCGGGACGCGAACTGCGGTCAACTACATGGGAGTCCAGCGACATAGCCATTACGCTAACTGCTGGTTCCCAAGAGTTTCTTTATTATTATTATTATTATTTTAATTTTCTATAGGGCATGTGCACTTGCTAAAGAGAGAGAGAGAAAGTGAGAAGGAAGTGAGAAGGAAAGTGAGGAATCACCCTCCAGGGAGGTACAGCCACACTGCAATCCCTTCTCTTGCATTCTCCTCTCGGGATTTTGGGCACGCACACACATTCATCTGAAATGTTTTTCAAGTTGGCTGGTCCAGGACTCAAACCACACAGTTGGTCATGTGAATTCAGTTGCCTTAACCACTACACCACCAGCTGGCCTGGAAGGAGTTTCTAATAGGGGAGCCAAGTAAAATTCAACTCTCCACCACACACCCAGCAATCTCGTCATTTCTAACTAAGTCTATTCATATTTCTAAATCAGCTTCAGCTCTGCAGCCTGGACAGGTAACAATGGGAGCTGAGTGTCTGTGGAGATGCTGCATGTCAATTCTAGTGGCTGCTTTGGTGACCGGGTGTCCCACTGATGATGAGAAGGCCAGGACAGATGAGCTGGAGCTTTCAGAGGGAAACTGGAGCTCAGGGACATCTAGGGAGGAAACGGTATCATTAGAGTGAGAGTTATTAACACATCAAAGAAAGTCATATAATTAAAACTATTTTAATGACATAAAATCATTTTATAAAATCACAAGGCTGGATAAGATTGAGAATTCCTAATGTCACATCTTTCATCCTCCATGCAGTCTTCACTGAGAGCTACTAGTAAAAAGTTCTTTAGTCTCCAAAGTGCTTTCTTGGGGACAGTATTTCATTTAACCCTGAATAAATTGTATGAATTTAGTAGCAAGAAGTTAACAATCTCTGTTTTATAAATAAATCAAACTGAGGAACCGGCAGCATGGTGACAATCTGAGTTCACACTGCTAACAGATGTCACAGCTTGGTCTGTAAACTTGCAATGCTTAGACCAGGTGAGTGTCCATAGTGTGGCCATCTTGCACACTCTCTAGGAATCTGTGCATGCACACATGCTCCCCCAAAAGGCAAATGTCACGGGTTGTCATTCCAACCCAAACTCACAGTGAGAAAGGATTTTTCCTCGACATCTGGCCGTGAGCAAGAAAGAAAAGAGGAGGGAATGGAGAGAGGAAGAGAAAGCAATAACATGAGTTGAGCTTGTGGGGAGAGAAAGTGATGTTCCCTTTAAAGTTCGCCTTTATCTTGGCTCCAGTCGTGCAGAGAGCCCTCTGAGGATTGGGCAGAACTCAGATACTGTCGCCTGCGCTGAATGGATGCCCCTCCCATCACTCCACTACTCCACTCAGCCGGCAGGTGGCCTGAGCCAGAACACTTGGCACATCCGTCTAATGCTTTGATGGCTAAATGTGCAATACACGGGGTTCTGTGAATCTGGGAAAATCCTACTTTAGACCTTCACTGATGCAGAAATGGCATTGGCTGACTGCTGTCTGGTCTTCTTGTCCAGCTAAGCAGGTGCCTCATTATTCCACACGGATACCCCACACAGACTGGTATGACCTCACACCCTGCACAGCCGGAAGTGCTCTCTTAGTCTGCCCTTAGCTCTAACCCGCCCAAGGCTCACCTCCTCCCAGAAGCTTGGCTGCAGTGACCCTCAGAGAGCAGTCGAATCTTGAAATCATTACTACAGAGTCCTCTGACTTAACATTAAACACGCTCTTGAGCACGAGTGTTCATTTCTAAACACAATTTTTTTAAATGTCCTGATGAGATTGCAAGCTCTTCCTGAGCAAAGCTGGGATCTTTTTTTTTTTTAGATTTTTTTTTCCTATAGGGCACATGCACTTGTCAGAGAGCCAGAGAGAGAGACACAGAGACAGAAAGCAAGAAATCACCCCCCAAGGGGATGGCCATGCAGCAATCCCTTCTCTTCCATTCTCTTCTCAAGATTTTGGGAATGCGTGCACATCTGCCCAGTATGAGTTTTAAGCCACCGGGTCCGGGACTCAAACCACACTCGACTATGTGGGAGTCCCAGGGAAATAACCATTATGCCTTCTGCTGGTCCCTAAAGCTGGAATCTTATGCTTTATTGAATCTACAGGTTGCCTACAGTAGGTGCAGACATGTTCATGGATGACTTCTCTGGGAAAGACTGGGCAAAACTGAAATGAAAGTAGAAAGCTGTTAGAATCAAAGAGGAAAAGGGGAAAGATATGGGAGTAAATACAATAACCTTCCCTCGTGAGGCCAGCAGGTGGCGTGGTGGTTAAGGCACTGGGATTCCCACAAGGTCAACCACGGTTTGAGTGCTGGACCCAGTGGCTTGAAGATCACACCAGGCATGGGTGTGCGCATGCTTGTGGCACGGTCATTCCCCCCTTGGGGGGGGGTATTTTTCACTTCTCTCTGTCTCTCTCTGACGAGCACACACACCCTATGGCAAAAACCTAAAATAATAATAATCCTCCCTCATTTGAAGTTTTCAGTGTCCTTTTAAGATCCCCATACAATGAGGGTTTTCAGTGTTATTTTCAGATCTGTATAAGGTAAGAGGATAAACCAGAGTGTTTCTGTGTGCTCCTTTAATAACAATGAAATAAAATAATACCTGTTGAACGAAGGAAAAGCCTAGCTCTGCGACACAAGAATGGACTAGTCACATCTCACCTGTAACAGTTTTAAATTTAATCCTATTAGTGTGCAGCACTCATTAACCACTGCATTTGAGAAACCCCTTCTCCTGAGTCCCCAGGCAGCTCGCAGGCCCAGGCAGGTTCCTTCCACTCAGGTGGCTCCCAGGGGCTCCCCCGACCTCCTCCTCTCTGGAGTCATCACCACCCATCCAGAACGGTGGGTTTCTCTTCCTTCCAAGATCAGCCCAGGGAAGATGGGCTTTTCTGTCCACTCTTCCTGTTATTCCAAAAACAAGTTCACAGACCCTCTTCATTTTAAGATTTCTATATCTATCATCATGAGAGACAAGACTTAGGAGAAAACATGGGGAAGTTTTATAAAAGGGTAAAAATCGTATTGTCCTGGACCTTGGTCTATAGCATCTGACTACCTGGTTGAAATGATAACTAGAAATTTCTTTTATACAATATTGGAGCTGACCAAATCTTTTCCTTCCTATTGATCTTTGCTACCTTGCTGTAAAATACCCATCCCCCTAACCTATTACCCATCTACTCAGCACATGGACTTAATAAGGAACATCTGACCAGGATGACTGGGCCCTAATTTCAATTTCTGAGAACCAAACCTCTGTTCTACATGAGATTCTTCCCAGAAGGACATTTTCAAAACTAAAGCACTTCATTTTTTTTCTTTTTGTCTTCCTTTTTTTTTTTCTAAAAAAAAAAAAAGCTTTACTATAGGGGGTCATCAGGTGGCACTGGACTCCCACATAGCCAGTTGCTATTCAAGTCCTGGACTCGGCAGCTTGAAATTCACACCAGGTGTGTGTGAGTGCATGCCCAAAATCTCCAGAGGAGAATGGAGAAGGGATTGTGGTGTGGCCATCCCCACTGAGGGGTAACTTCTCACTTTCTGTCTCTCTGTGTTTTTGTCAAGTGTGCATACCCTATAGCAAAAATCTCTAAAAAAATTAAGTTTTGGGCTGGCAGGTGGTAGGGGGGTTGGGGGCACTGGATTTCTACGTGGCCAACCGTGGTTCAAGTCCCGCATCTGGCAGCTTGCTTTCTCGCTTTCCCTTTCTCTCTGTGTGTGTCAAATTAAAAAAGAATAATGGCAAGTGGAATTAAACAAATAAATAATTCTATTTTAAAAGGTTTATTTATGTTTAATTATTCTTATTATTCTTATTATTCTTTCATTTTGACCAGAGAGAGACAGACAGAGAGAAAGGCAGAGTGAGAAAGCAAGCTGTCAGGTTTGGGACTTGAACCATGGTCAGCCATGTGAGAGACCCGTGCCTCAACCACCATGCCACCAGCCGGCCTCCATAAATAATTCTTTTTTTAAAAAGAAAAGTTTAGCTATAGAACACATTTACTTGTTGGGAGGAGCGGTGGGATAAGAAATGAACCCCCAGGGGAATGGCCACACACAACACTTTGTCCTCCATTCTCCTCTGGAGATTTTGGGCACACATGGACACATGCTCGGTGTGGTTCTTTTTTTTTTTTTTTTTTTTTTTTTTTTTTTTTTTTTAAGGAGAAGGTAGTTTATTAAGTAAAAGCCAAAGTATACTCCTGAGAGGTGGGGGGGGCCTGAGCAGATAGACAAGAGTGGCTCGAAGGCCCACCTGGTGTGTTTTTTAAGCTGCTGACTCAAACTGCATAGTCGGCCTTATGGATCCAGCTGCCTTAATCTCCACACCACCTGCTGGCCCCTCTTTACTTCCTAAATACAATTATATGTCATTTAATGGCAGGGATACGTTCCTATAAAAGCATCATTAGGCAATTTGGTCAGTGTGCAAACATCACAGAGTGTACTTAGATGAACCTAGAGTGTCACAGGCTAGTCGCCACCCACTGCTTCTCTATTTTTTAAAAAAATCACCCCTCAACATTTTATTAGGACTCCTAGTTTAGAAACAATGTGGTAATCCTGTATATAAGTATAAATTATTGTCTTTGAAAATCATTAAATCAGGCTGCCCCCATAGTGCCGCAGATTAAGCCCTGTGCATGGGAAGCCAGATCCCACATGGTCGATCGCAGTTCGAATCCCAGTCCCAGTAGCTTGAAAATCACACCAGCTGTGCGTGCATGCCCAAATGCCTGACAGGATGGAGAAAAGGGGATTGTGACATTACCACTCCCCACTGAAGGATGCTTTCTGTCTCTCTGGCAAGCACACACACTCTTTGGCAATCAAAAATATCCTAAAATCAGCAGTTTTTGTTTTAGTCATGTTAACACAATTTAATAATTTTCTTTTTTTTTTTTGAGAGGTTTTCACTATAGGGCGCGTGTGCTCGCCAGACAGAGAGAGAGAGACAGAGAGACAGAAAGCGAGAAATCACCCCCCCAGGGGGGATGACCACGCCGCTATCCCTTCTCTTCCCTTCTCCTCTCGGGATCCTGGGCACGCACGCACATGCGCCCGGCGTGAGTTTAAGCCACTGGGTCCGAGACTCGAAATGCGGTCGACTACATGGGAGTCCAGCGACATAGCCATTATGCCAACTGCTGGTCCCTATGTTAACACGATTTAAACCCAGCCCTGTAGATTGCCTAAGTATGGGTTAGAGGCTGAGGAACAGGTAAGAGGCCAACAGTAGAGGTAAGGGCTCCGAGTACAGAAAAGGAGGCTGAGGAGGCCCCCTGCTCCGGAAAGACTGCCTTCTAGGAAAAGAGTCTAAGAGGGGTGGTGACTGCTAGTCCTAGGTCCCTCCCATTGAGTGGACACTTAATCCTCAGGATGGAGCAGCTTCAAGGGCTTTCCTGTCCAGGAGTTGTCCAAGGAAGACTGCGCTGTCTTTTATCTGCCTAGGAGCCCAGAACACTGCTCAGACTTGTCTGGTAACCTTAGGGGAGAGTGGCGAGTGCTTCCTCCCCCAAAACACCTGCTTTCTTGCTTTGCTCAACACCTCCTAGCTTGTTCTGTTTCTGCAGGAAATAGAGGGAAGGTGACAGATAGTCAAGACAGTTTTATAGAAGCCATAACCCTGTCTTTGTTTTTGGTTTATCTTTTTTCTTTTCTTTTCTTTTTAAGTTAATAAATACAGAGATAGTCTACTGACAGGGTCATATCACGGTCTCCCAGCCAGGATCACAGGCAAGTACCACCATGCCCAGGGTGTCCTGGGATCTGAACCTACACCTCCCATGTGGCTTAAGCATTATGCAGCTGAGTGGCTGGGCCTGGTTTCTCTCTCTCTCTCTAATGAATATTTAGAAACAATTGCCAGAGGGACCTGTGCTTACCAGAGAGGAACAGAGAGAGGGGAGGGAGAAAGTACCTCCCAGTGGAGCATGATCACACAGCAATCCCTTCTGTTTTCCACCCTATTGGGATTTTGGGCATGCATGCACACATATCTGGCATTTTTAATTAACTTTTTGACAATTTTTTCTTCTTTTTTTTGGAGAGGTTTTTCGCTATAGGGCGCGTGCGCTCGCCAGACAGACAGAGAGAGACATAGAGACAGAAAGCGAGAAGTCACCCCCCATGGGGGATGGTCACGCCGCAATCCCTTCTCCTCCATTCTCCTCTCAGGATCTTGGGCATGCACACACATGCGCCCAGCGTGAGTTTTAAGCCACCGGGTCTGGGACGCGAACCACGGTCGACTATGTGGGAGTCCAGCGACATAGCCGTTACGCTAACTGCTGGTTCCCTTTTTACTTCTCTTTTTAAAAAAATTATTATTTTATTTAATTTTATTTATTTATTTAAATTTGACCACAGAGGGACAGAGAGAGAGAGAGAGAAAAAGTGAGAAAACAAATTGCCAGGTCCAGGACTCAAACTGGTTGGCCATGTGGGAGTCCAGCACCCTTAACCACCACACCACCTGCTGGCCTGTGGAATGTTTTTCAAGCCACCAGGGCCAGGATTTGAGTTGCAGTTGGCTCTGTGGGAGCCAGATCCCTTAACCACTAGGCTATTGGGCTGGCCCTGGTTTATCTTTTAAGTTACCTTGGAGTAAACCTGTTAGCTGTAAAGGAGGCAATTTTAGCCAGGGTTTTTGAAACAAATTGAAGACTTTGTGACTTTTGTGCCATTGAGCCATCCAAGTCGGTGAAATAACACAGAGACATGTTGCAAAATGTTCATAGGCTATTAGGTTTGAGCAGTCTGGTAGTAAGCTTGTTTGAAACATGAACCAGGGTCAGCCATGTGGGAATACAGTGCCTTTTAACCACCACGCCACCTGCCAGCCCCACGGTTTTTAATTTTTAATTTTTTAAAAATTCTGTCAGGGGGCTAGCAGGTAGTGTGGTGGTTAAAGGCTCTGAACTCCCACATGGTCGATTGTGGTTCAAGCCCTGGACCTGACGGCTTGCTTTCTCACTTTCTCTCTCTTTCTCATTCATTCTGTCCCTCTCTGGTCAAATTTTAAAAATAAATAAATAAAGTGGTAAATTTTTTTTTTTTTTTTTTTTTCTGAAGGTACATGTGCCCACTGGAGAGACAGAGAAAGAGAGACAGAAAGTAAGAAGGCAACCCCTGCACACAGGAGATGGTCACACCACAACACCTTCTCCTTCACTTTCCCTCTTTTTGAGATTTTGGACATGCATGCAGACGCACCTGGTAAGTTTTATCAAAACATCACATCTGAATCAAACTATACAGTTGACCAGTGGCTTTAACCATTATGCCATCCACTGGCCTTCAAAATTTTTGCACCAAAATAAATGTATATTTTAATTCCATTTTCCACAAACTTTCTGAAGTTCCCTTATAACATTCACAAACCTGGTTCCTCTCTTCTGAGGTCCTGAATAGATGTTAACTTGTGCCAACTATTTTAGGCTTAAATAAAAACAAATAGCCATTTGGCACCTGTCTAATAGTAAATGAAAGAGAAGCAGGTGTTGGAAACGCCAGCGTAATTTATTATGCACAGCATGATAACACAGGAGGCGACAAGACCGAACACAGAAACAGGCCCTGTTCGCGGCAAAGGAGAAATGCAAAGACTCCGAGCAGTGGTCCCTCTTGAGAGTTCATTTTGCCCTTAGGATTTTTAGCAATTAAGTTTTCTTTTCTGAGGCATCAACAAGGGACGCCAGCCAGGGCTGTTAAGCCATGGAGTGTTCACTGCACGGAATTCACAGCGCTGAGTTCAACACACATGCACTCTCAGTCTGGGAGCGAAGGACAATTCACACGGGACTCATGAGCAACAAACGCGTGGATGCACATGCAGGCACGAGGCCATACAGGGGTTGTGCTAGCAAAGAAAACCTACGGCGTACATACTGCATGCTACTGATGCAACCATTCCTTTTTCTTTTTCTTTTGGAGTGGTTTTTTTGCTACAGGGCACATGCTCTCACCAGAAAGACAGAGACAGAGAGACAGAAAGTGAAAAATCACCCCCCAGTGGGGATGGCCACACCACAATCCCTTCTCCTCCATTCTCCTCTCAGGATCTTGGGCACGCACACACATGCTCCTGGCGTGAGTTTAAGCCACCGGGTCTGGGATTCAAACCACGGTCGACTACATGGGCATCCAGTGACATAGCCATTACGCTAACTGCTGGTCCCCTTTTGCTTTTTTTTTGAGAGAGATTTTTGTTATAGGGTGCATGCGCTCACCAGAGATACAAAGAGACAGAGAGAAATCACCCCTCAGGGGGCACAGCACAATCTCTTCTCCTCCATTCACCTTTTGGGATTTTGGGTACACATGTACATGTACCTGGCATGAGTTTTAAGCTGCCAGGTCCAGGTCTTGAACCACGGTCGTTAAGTCCAGAGACATAACCATTATGCCATTTGCTGGTCCTGCGACCATTTATTTTTTCTAAGAATTATTTATTTAATTTTATTCATTATTATTATTATTATCATCTAAAAATTTTTATTATAGGTACATGTGAAGTGAGAAAGCAAGCAGCCACGTCTGGGACTCAAACCACGGTAGTCCAGTGCCTTAATCACCGCTGGCCCATGAGACCATTTCTTTTCTTTTCTTTCTTTATTTTTTAAGAATTATTTTATTTAACTTTATTTATTTATTTATTTAAATTTAGTCAGGGAGGGACAGAGAGAGAAAGAGAGAGGAAAAGTGAACAAGCAAGCCACCAGGTCCAGGACACAAACCACAGTCAGCCATGTGGGAGTCCAGTGTCCTTAACCACCATCCCACTTGCTGGCCCCTCCATGCAACCATTTCTTACACAGTGGAAACTGACTTAAGAAAAAAAAAAACAAAGGGAAAAGAGAAAAGAAAAGGGGTGAGGGCGGGAGGTAAAGGTTTTCCACAGGTGGGAGCCTCCGGGCAGCGCCTTCGGGAGGGCGGTCTGTCAGCAGCTGCTCTCACCAGACTTCTTTCTTCCTGAGGTCTCAGGTGATGGTTCAGGAAGACCTTTCCCACTGCTGCTGCTGTTACAGGTACAGTTCTGAGCAGGGAGTCCCAACACGCCAACAAAGGGGACATCTGACATGTCAGTCACTGTTACCAGGCATTGCAGCAGCTAGGCCCCTGGTGCTAAGAGAGGAGAGGTTATCTACTGTTTTCTTCTTTACCAAGACCTTTTTGCCATAGGGCACTTGCACCCACAAAAGAGAGAGAGACAGTGAAAATGAGAAATCACCCCCTAGGGGGATGGCCACACTGCAATCCCTTCTCCTCCTGGGATTTTGGGCATGCAAGCACACATGGCTGGCATGATTTCAGACTACTAGGTTTGGGTCTCAAATTGTAGTTGGCTGTGTGGGATGCAGCACCTTAACCACCACACCACCTGCTGGCCCCGAGGTCATCTAATTTTATTGCTTAAATTGTTGTTAAAGGACATAGAAAAAGTTGCTATCTTCCCCCCAGCCATTCCATATAAGCACATAGGAATTGCCTGGGATGTTTGGTCACCACCCACTTCCCACTCAGGGCAGTAAACTAATACAGAATTATCCCTATGTGCACGCTCATACTGGCCAAGTCCACACTGCACACTGGGCATGCGCACTGCCGTCCTCCAGCCACCTAACACAATCCCCTCACCTGACAGGAAGTACGCAGGCGCAGCAAAAGGCCCGTGGATTCAGACTTGCCCCACTAAATATTCATAACAAGACCCCACAATAAAAGGAACACCTAACCCCAATTCCTAGCACAGTTGTCCTCAGATGCCTGCCCTCCTATCACTTCTTTGGCCTGGGGTGTATTTTTATGTTAAAATCTTCGCTTTTCTATTAAAAACGTCTCTTTTCCACATTACTCATGTGCATCTCACGGCGGGTCTCTAACCTTACAGGCCTGGAGCCAAAGAACCGAGTATTTCACATGGTGTAATCCCAGCTTCTTCATCTGATAACATTGCTATTAACACTACTAGTTACCAACACTTACTTTAAGCTTTGAGGGTACTTAACAGCTTGCTAAATGCTATATATCCTCTAGGGACAGAGAGAGAGAGAGGAGGAAAGGGAAAAAGCAAGCCACTAGGTATGGAACTCAAACCACGGTCAGCCATGTGGAAGTGCAGGGCCCTTAACCACCATACCACTTGCCAGCCCCACTACCTTCTCCTTTTAACTGTAATTATTTCTTTCATGACCAAGAGAGATGGAGACAACAGTATACTCAATGTATTTTTTTAAGAACAAATTATTTTTAGAATTATTTATTTTTTTATTATTATTATTTAATTTGATGAGAGAGAAAGGGAGAAAGAAAGTGAGAAAGCAAACTGCCATGTCTGGGACTTGAACAGTGGTCGGCCATGTCGGAGTCCAGCACCTCAACTACCATGCCACCTGCTGGCCCCAGAACAACCGTTTTAAAAAACATTTTTAAAATAATTATTTAACTTTATTATTATTTTTAAATGTTCTATAGGGCATGTGTGCTCACCAGAGAGACAGAGAGAGAGGGAAAGTGAGAAAGCAAGCAGGTCTAGGACTCAGATCGTGCCTGGCCATGTGGGAAGTCCAGCACCTTAATTATCATGCAACCTGCTGGCCCTTTTTCAAAACATTTATTTATTTATTTATCTATCTATTTATCTAATATTTATTTGTTGTGATTTTTCAAGCTGCTGGATTCGAGACTTGAACCACAGCAGGACATGTGGGAATCTAGCACCTTAGCCACCATGCCACTTGCTGGATCCAGCCCCCAATGGTTTTATTTAAATAACTGTATCTAACTTTATTTATTATTATTTTTTAATTTGACTAGAGAGAGACAGAGAGAGCAAGAGGGAAAGTGAAAGAAAAAGCAAGCTACCAGGTCTGCGACCCGAACCTGGGTCAGCCATGTGTGAGTCCAGTGTTTTTAACCACGATGCCACCTGCTGGTCCCCCAATGAGATCTTAATGCCATGATCCATCCCCATCCTGTCAGCTCCAGATCATGAGCACGCATGTGCCTGGCATGCCCAGGAAGGTCTCTGGGCATAAACCTGAACCTTCCTGTGCAGGCAGGTGAGGCTCTCAGAGCATCGTTTTTTACCACGGTGCCTCTGTCTGGCTTCTTGTTACTCATTCCCTTTTACAGATGAGGAACTAGCTCCTCAAGAGGTCAAGTGACTTGACTAAAATCACCAAACTACTAAAACGGTGGTACTAGGGATTGAACCTTGGCTATATGAATCCTAATCTGTGCTCTTAGCACAGTAAAACATAAGATGGTATGTGACGGGAAAGAAAACAAACATGAGACCCTCACTTAATTAGCATCGAGACTTGACAACAATCCTGCAAGGCAGGTATCATTATTCCCATTTTACAGATTAAATTTAGGCTTGAAGAGGTTAAGTAACTTATCCAAAGTTATACTATTTAGCAGAGGAACCCATGTCTGTCTGCTTGCAAAGCCCACAATCTTCCTATGGGATTACCAAGAATTTTATTTGTGGGGTGAAATCATTTAAAATTTCTTCTATGCATATTTTTTAGCTCTGCACATCCAAACAAATCAAGAATTTATATAAAACAAACATCTGGAGAGTTTGTATGAATTTGAAAGAAGTCTGTCAAAGATTGCCTTGCAGGACTAGCAGATGGTATAGTGGTTATATTGCTGGACTCCCACATGGCCGATTGTGGTTCGAGTTCGGATCTGGTGGCTTGAAATTCATACCTGGTGCATGTATGTGTGTGTCCAAGATCCTGGGAAGAAAATAGAGGAGAAGGGATTGTGGTGTGGCCATCCCCCTGGGGAGTGGTTTTTCACTTTCCCTCTCACTGTCTCTGTCTGTCTCTCCAAAAGTGCTTAAGACAAAAACCTTACATTAAAATTTTAAAAATAAAAAAAATTAAAAAGTAAAAGATTGCTTTGCATGGAAATCACTGCATAAATTCTGTTCTGTAAATTCTTCTGTTATAGTTAATTATATATTTTTAAGTTTAAAGGAAAAAATGGAAGCTAGAAACCAGTTGTTATTGGCTTTTTTTTTTTTTTTTGAGAGGTTTTTGCTATAGGGTGTGTGCGCTAGCCAGAAAAAGAGAGAGAGACAGAGAAACAAAGCAAGAAATCACCCCCCGGGGAGATGGCCATGCCATAATCCCTTCTCCTCCATTCTCCTCTCGGGATCTTGGACACGCATGCACATGCGCCTGACACAAATTTAAGCCACCAGGTCCGGGACTCGAATCGCAGTTGACTACATGGGAGTCCAGCGACATAGCCATTATGCTAACTGCTGGTCCCGTTATTGGTTTTAAATGAGGATCCACAAATGTAATGATTTCTTTTTGCCATTTTATGTAAAGTCCCTTTAATCACAGCCATGTCCTTCAGGTATGGGGACAGAGGGGCAAGAACATGGTAGAAACCTACAATGCTCCCCAGGACCAGACTTTAGCCTGGAATAGACTTTAAAGATGTCAGGATTCAAACTCACATTTTAGAAATGGGAAAATGAAACTTCCAGGAGGTGGAGTGACTCCCAGTTTAATGGAAGAGTTGAAACTAGAACCTGGTTCCTGATTCTTTCCACAGTGTGATCCAGGAATCACTTTAGAGTATATTCTATTTTTCTCCTCTTTTGACCCAGTGAGAAAATAAAGTGAGAATGTTTGAAAAAGCATTGAAAGTGAAACTAGGACACTAAGAGTAAAGTTATCCTGGAAAGAGGTGAAGAAGGTAATCTCAGAGGCTAGAATTAACTGAGCACAGGAAAAGATAAGGTCTTATCTAAGGCAATTAGAGTGAGCAGGCAATTAAAGGCTTTTGTTACCTGTATTTAGGAGAATGCTGTGAGACAGCAAGCTTTGGAAATCCCTGGCTAAATCAAGACTAGAGAGTGAGGACTTCTCTTTCTTTTTACTTTTTCTCTTTTTTCTTCCTCCCTCCCTCCCTTCCTTCCCTTTTCCTTTCTTTCTCCCTTCCTTCTTTCCTTTCTTCTTTCTTTCTTTCTTTTTTCTTTCTCTCTTTCTTTTTGCTATAGAGGGGGTGTACTCACTGGGGAGAAGGGAAAGAATCATGAAATCACTCCCCAGGGTTATGGCCACACCACAATCCTTTCTCTTCCAGTCTCCTCTTGGGATTTTGGATCTGCATGCACATGTAACCAGTGTGTTTTTAAGTTGCCAGGTCTGGGACTCAAACTACAGTCAACCATGTGGGATCCACTGCCTTAACTACCGCCCCACTGGATAGCCCAAGAGGTTTTGTCTGGGGGGAGTAGGGAGAAGATTTTTGCTGTAGGGTGTGTGTGCTCTCAAGAGAGACAGAGAGAGAGAAAGTGAGAAATCATTCCCCAGGGGGGATGGCCATACCACAATCCCTTCTCCTCCATTCTCCTCTTGGGATCTTGGGCATGCATGCATATGCACACGCACCTGGCCTGAGTTTAAGTCACCCAGTCTGGGGCTTGAACCACTGTCAACTGCATGGGAATCCAACGACATAACCATTATGCCATCTGCTGGTCCCATGCCAGCTATGTTTCGAGCCACCATGTCCAGGACTCTAACCATGATCGACCATGTGGGTGTTCAGCACCTTAATCATTACACCACCTGTTCACCCTGGAGGAATTTAAAAAAAAAAAAAAAATATATATATATATATATATATATATATATATATATATATATATATATATGTGTGTGTATATATATATATATTTTTTTTTTTTCTTTTTAAGGTTTTCATCATTGCAAGCATTTGCTTGCTGGAGAGAGACAGAGAGAGGGAAAGTGAGAAATTATCTCCCAAGGGAGAATGGCCACTCTGTAATCCCTTCTCCTCCATTCTTCTCTTGGAATTTTGGGCATGCAAACACACGTCCTGCCATGATTTTCAAGCCACCAGGTCCAGGACTCAAACAGTACAGGAAATCATGTGGGATCCAGTCACCTTAATCACCATGCCACTGGCTAGCCCAAGAGGTACTGGTTTTTATACTCGGTACTGAAAAAATGTGGAAGTGGAAAGAGGTCAGCTGGGGTCCCCTCAGTACCTTTCCAGGATCTAGGAAATTCAAAGCCCTTGTTTTTTGTGAATTGTCCAAGGGGATTTCCTTTCCTTGGCATTCTGGACTTTTGAAATCTTGCTTCCAAGAGTAAGCTGAATAGAATTTACTAGTGATGGAAGGAGGTGTTTACATGCCCGCAAGAGCCAAGCAGGTGGCATCACTAGCACTGTGCAGCCCCTCCCTTCTACCTAATCCCCTAATCTCAGGTTTTCTCCTCTTAACTCTTTCTTCCCAACTTCTCCTTCTCCTCCTTCCTTCTCCTTGTGTCAGGAGTAGAAATAACAAACTCTTTAGTCTCAAACCAAGCAGGTTTTTCCCTCTTCTGAAGTCCTGGTGGCTGCTAACATTCATGGCCTCAAGGTCTTATTCCTCCCTACAAATTTATCAGTCTTTCACCCAAGGAGATAGCTCCCGCCTTCCCTAAGAGGAAGATTTTTTTTAAAAAGCTGTAAGATTAAAAAAAAAAAAAAAAAGTGTGTGTATATTTACCTAAGATTGAAAATCTTTGATGTTTAATGAAGATGGTACCTACCTGTGCTGTTTATATTTTTAAATTGCTTTGTTTGTATGGAATTATATTATCATAACTAACAGCAATGGGGATTTCTCCATATTTATATAATTTTCATAGGAAGTCTTCAAAATTGTAAAACATTAGCAATCCAATCTAAGCCCAATTGTCATTTTATTTATTTGATTTTTGCTATAGGTCACATGTGTTTGTCAGAGAAAGACAGAGAGAGAGAGAGAAAGAGGAAAAGTGAGAAGTCAGTCCCCAGGGGGATAGCCTTACCACAATTCCTCCTTCATTCTCCTCTTGAGATTTTAGACACATATGCACACACAGCCAGCATGTTTTTTGTTTTTTGTTAGAGAGTATTTTGCTATAGAGTGCGTACACTCACTGAAGAGACAGAGACAGCGAGACAGAAAGCAAGAAATCATCCCCTGGGAGGATGGCCATGCCATACATAATCCTTTCTCGTCCATTCTCCTCTTGGGATTTTAGACACGCACGCACATGTACTCAGCAAGAGTTTTAAGCTGTTGGGTTGGGGACTCAAACCGTGGTCGACTGAGAGTCCCACAACTTAACCATTACGCCACCTGCTGGTTCCCCCCCTCCAGCATGTTTTACAAGCCACAGAGTCCAGGACTCAAACCGTGGAGTCAGTCATGTGCGACTAGCACCTTAACCACCACACCACATGCCCAATTGCCATATTTTTTTTAGAAAGATTTTTTTTGCTATAGGGTGCATACACTTGCCAGAGAAACAGAAAGACAGCAAAAATCATCCCCCAGCTGGGATGGCCATGCATGTATATGTGCCCGGTGTGAGTTTGAAGCTGCCCGGTCCAGAACTTGAACCATGGTTGAATATGTGAGAGTCCAGCGATGAAACAAACCACTTCCACCATCTGCTGGTCCTACCATTTTTTAAAAAGAAGTTTTTGCCTTAGGGCATGTGTGCTCACCAGAGAGAGAGAGAAAGAGACAGAGACAGTGAGAAGAACACTGAGAAATCAACCCCCAGGAGGGATGGCCAGGTGGTAATCCCTTCTCCTTCATTCTCCTGCCTGGATCTTGGGCACACACCCATATGTACCCAGTGTGTTTTTCAAGCTGCCAGGTTCAGGACCTGAACCGTGTAGTTGCCCATGTAGGATCCAGTGTCTTAGCTACCAACCACTTGCTGGCCCCTAAATTAGTATATTTACAATCACAGTGCAAGTAGATAGATACAATCTCATTGTTTGTTTACTAGGAGCTAATTATTCCCTATCATTACTTAATTTACCCTGTTTACCCTTGCAGCCTTAATTAGCCCAACTTTTTAAACTTTTTAATTGATAATGAATACCTTAACTTAAGCAAGCCCGTGCCAGTGTTTGACAGATGGTTAATGTCAAAAGCCTGTGGGAATGGCTTCTGGTTAGCCTTTGGTTTCTGTGTTTTTAAGCAGGAGAAATGTCTGAGTGCGCATCAGGAAGCGTACATCACCACCAACTTTTATTGTCCTTCGAATTCTGTGTTCTCCCCGGACGTCTCTTCTACTCCTGGCCTAGCAGGGCCAGAAACCAGGTGGAAGCATGCCATAATGGCCCAGTGATAAGCCTCATAAAGTGTTTTTTTTTTCAATTCATGGTTTCACTGACAATTTTACTGCCTTGCTCTAAGCTTCTCCCACTCCCTCGGGCATCTGTCCACATGTCTGAGATGAGCCTCATCCAGTCCCATAGAATTGGCCCTCTGAACAGACTGCCCTATTTTAAGAAACTCATCTCTCTTTTGGGGGAGAACATAACACTCGAAAGTACATTTAAACAGAAAGTAATAGGGTTTTAAACCTGAGCTATAAAAGTGATTTATTCATGAGTTCGTACTTCTCCGTCTCCCAACTGACATCCATTTTATATTAATTTTCCTTGAGTGTGAATCCTCAGCTTTTTCCCCTTAATCTTTGCTGCTATATGCAAAGTTTTTATTCCACTCTCATTTCCTTCTACTTTTCTCCAAAGACGCTCCTAACAGGCCGAAAGAGAACCACCAGGGTTCACAAGCCCACTTTGGGAAACTCTGCTATGAAATGATAATGCTCCCTTCTTACGACTGCTGACTCTATTAGGTAGTCAGTTAGCTGTTTTTTAATTAGGGAAAGTTCTTTCATTTTTCCGGGGTTACTTTAAATGTGCTTTTATACACATGTCCTACTGTCAGCAGGAGAGCTATGAAAAGCACACCTTTCTCTTAGGCCAGTAGAACTCTCACCCTAGAATGAAGCAATTTCTTAGCGTCCTTTCTCTCTGCCCCAAAGGAACCCAGAGCAAAAGAGTCAATGATAATAATGCTCCCTTTACATTTTGTAACTTTCATTCTTTCCTTTTAAAAAACTAGTTATTTTTTAAATTTTAATTTATTCATTTATTTTATTTTATTTTATTTATTTATTTTTGTTTTGGGGGGAGAGGTTTCTCGCCACAGGGCACATGAGCTCGCCAGACAGACAGAGAGAGACAGAGAGACAGAAAGAGAGAAATCACCCCCCAGGGGGGATGGCCACGCTGCAATCCCTTCTCCTCCATTCTCCTCTCAGGATCTTGGGCACGCATGCACACGCGCCCGGCATGAGTTTTAAGTCACCGGGTCCGGGACGCGAACTGCGGTCGACTACGTGGGAGTCCAACAACATAGCCATTACGCTAACTGCTGGTTCCCTTTTTTCTTTTTCTTTTTTCTTTTTTTTATTTTTTTAATTTATTCATTCATTTAATTTGACCAGAGAGAAACAGAGAATGAGAGGGAAAGTAAGAAAGCAAGCCATCAGGTGCAGTACTCAAACTGTGGTCAGCCATGTGGGAGTATCCAGTGCCTTAACCATCTCGCCACCTGCTGGCCCCACATTGCATAACTTTCAAAGCAGTTTCATACACAGCAGTTCCTCCAGTGTCTGTTTCCTCAAATGGATGAGAAGACAGAGACTCAGAAAAATTAAAGAGTCCATCAGTGTCAGAGACCAGGATTTAAATCACCACTTGATAATGCTGATTTAAAACAACAGCAACAAAAAAAGCTTGAGACCAGCAGGTAGCATGGCGGTCAGGGTGCTGGACTCTACGTGGCCAACTGTGATTTGAGCCCCAGAGCTTGGGATTTGAAAATCATGCTGGGTACATGTGCATGTGTGCCCCAAATCCGGAAATGAGAGAGAAATGGAGGAGAAGGAATTGTAGTGTGGCCATGCCCTCTCAGGGGTGATTTCTCAATTTTCCTCGCTGTCTGTCTTTGTCTCTCTCCAGTGAGTACATGTACCTTATGGGGGGGGGGGGGGGGACTAAGAGAAAGAAAGAAACAAACATTCGAGCCAGCAGGTGATGTGGTGTTTAAGGCACTAACCTCCCACATGGTCAACTGCAGTTCAAATCCTGGACCTAGTGGCTTGAAACTTGTGCCAGGTGCATGTGCATGCATGTCCCCAATCCTAAGAGGCGAATGGAGAAGGGATTGTGGTGTGGCCATCACCCCTAGGGGGCGATTTCTCACTTTCCCTTATTCTGTCTCTTTCTGGTGAGTGCACATGCCCTATGGCAAAAACCTAAAAAAAAAAAAAAAAAAAAAAAGAACAAACTCAATTTTGCAAATAAGATAGAGATCCAGTGATTTTTATGAACACTGTGGTGGTGAATCTTTATAAGTAATACTTACCAGTGACTGGACTTTTCTTAGCCTAGATCTGTCCTGCAGTTTGTTTTTCTTATCACGTGACTGTCGGCTGAAATCTACAGTCATTTCATTTCTTTTTCTTCTTCTGTAAATTGGAAAGTAGAAGGAAAATCATAAATTATCATTTAGAAACTTTGAAGGTTTACAAAGCTATTTGTTTAACTTTGTGATATATATACATATATATATACACACACACACATTTATGTATATATATGTATGTATATATATGTGTATATATATAAAGTGTATATATATATGTATGTATGTATGTATGTATATATATATATGTATGTATATATATATATATACTTTATTTTTTTGCTAGAGTGTGTGTAGTTGCCAGAGAGACAGAAGGAAAGAGAGAGTAGAAAACCTTCCCATGGGGAATGGTCACACTGTAATCCCTTCTTTTCCTTCTCTGCCTCCTTTTGGGATTTTAGGCATGCATGCACACACACCCAGTGTGTTTCTCCAGCTGTTGGGTCTAGGACTCAGTTGTGTGGTTGGCCATGTAGGACCCAGCTGCCTTTACCACCAGGCCACAGAGCAGGTCCATTCCTGTGATTTAAAAGCTTGCCTTCACTCAGTCAGAAATAAACTGAACATTTATCAATAGAGAACCGGTTAAATAAACTTTGGCATATCCAAACGAAGGAATACTGTGAACTATAAAAGAGAATATTTCTATATATACCTGTGATATAATCTGTAGGTCATACTATTAAATAATAATAATTTTTAAAAAGGTGGATAAAGTGATAGGTATTATGTGGCACCCTTCATTTCAGAAAGGAGGTATAAAAAAAATGGCCCAGGGCCAGCAGGTAGCATGGAGGTTAAGGCACTGGATTCTACACAGCCAACTCCGTGGTTCAAGTCCTGGACCCAGCAGCTTGCAAAACACACTGGGTGCATGTGTATGTATGCCCAAAATCCTGAGAGGAGTCTGGAGAAAGCATTGCACCATGGCTATCCCCTCTTGGTGATGATTTCTCACTTTCTCTCTCTCTCTCTGGTAAGTGCATATGCCCTGTAGGAAACAAAACAGAACAAAACAAAACAAAACAGTTCAGTCACTGTAGTGCAGCAGTAATGTAAGTGCCCTGCAAGACTGGAAGCCATATGGCAGTCATGGATTCAGATACCCAAGTGGGTCTGAAAAACATTCTGAATACTCATGCAGGCATCCAGGGTCCCAAGGAGCTGCAGGACTGGGGAAAAGGGATTGCTGCATGATGAGCCCTTTCAAGGGTGCCTCTCTCTCTCTCTCTCTCTCTCTCTCTCTCTCTCTCTCTCTGTCTAGCATACATGCATGCATGTGTTTTCTGTCATAACGAAAAAAGTATGTAGATGTATATATTTGCTTGTACTTTAAAAACTTATTTATTCATTTTATTTTATTTATTATTATTGTTAAGTTTGCTATAGGGCATGTGTGCTCATCAGAGAGAGATAGTGAGAGAGAGAGGGAAAGTGAAAAAGCAAGCCATCAGGTCCAGGACTCGACTGCAGCTGGCCATGTGGGAGTCCAGTGTCTTAACCACCACACCACCTGCTGGTCCCCTGTTTGTACTTTAAAATGGAAGCATTAAACCGTAACATTTTGAAAGTTGGATACATGTAATAGAATTTCCATGTGAATTGATCAGGAACTGAGTACACTATGGAAGAGTAGAGACAGAGGCTAGACTTTTCCAAATATACCTTATTTTATATATTTGACTTTGGAATGATCTAAATTTTTCTCAAAATTATAAATATAATGGAGAGGGGGGAAAGTCTCCCAAACTCTTAAATGCAAACTAAAACAAATGATCTTGTCTACCAACTTCCTGGTATACACACAGAACAATATTCATGAGACTATAACACAGTAACTTGTCTGACTATTCTTAGTAGAAGACATCCTAAGGACAAAAACACAGGTAAAGATATTTTAAACTCGGGACCAGCAGATGACACAGTGGTTACATTGCTGGACTCCACATGGCCCACCAAGGTTCGAGTCCTGGACCTGTTAGCTTGAAACTCACTCTGGGCATATGTGTGTGTGTGTGTGTGTGTGTGTGTGTGTGTGTGTAAGATCCCAGAGAAGTAGGGAGGAGAAGGGATTGTGGCATGGCCATCCCCCCTGTGGAGGGATTTCTCACTTTGTCTCTCTCTGTCTCTCTGGTGAGCACATATGCCCTATAGCAAAAATCTTTCTCTCTCAAAAAAATGATGAGATATTGCAAACTGTTTTCAGTAATCACATTGCTTGTATTCATGTTTGTTTTCTAAAACTATCATATATTAGGATAAAGCAGGAATCAGCAAAAGGCAGACCATAAGCCAAATTCAACCTGCTGCCTGATTCTGTAAATAGTTTTATTGGAACATTATTCCTTGCATATTGTCTGTGGCTATTTTTGGGCTACAATGGTAGAGCTGATCAGCCGTAATAAGGACCATATGTCTGGCAAAGACTAAAATATTTCCTGCTTGGCTTTTTATAGAAAAAGTTTGCCTGAAATAATGGATCTAGGCAGTGAGAATCCATAGTTACCAAAATCAAAAAGAGAGACATAGGCAAAAATGCTGTGCCTTGTGATACAAGTACATATCCCCGTCACTGTATTCTCAGGTCACTAGGTTTTGGCCTCAGTATGACCAAGTTCAAGGGACAGGGGAAAATGTTAAGCTGCGTGTTGGTAGTGTAATCAACAACATCCTGATTGTGAGAAACTTCCCATGCTACCTGCTGTCCCTAAATGATCTGATACCTACAACAATCAAATTGTGGGCCAGCTGGTAGTGTGATGGTTAAGGTACTAGATCCCACAGAGCTGATTCTAGTTCAAGTCCTGGACCTAGAGGCTTGAAAAACATGTGGGAGTCCAGTACCTCAACCACCAAGCCAACTTTTGCCTCTTTCTCCTTAATTTTTTCTTTTTAAGAGGGATTTTTGCTATAGGGGGCATGCACCTTCCAGAGAAACAGAGAGGCAGACAGCAAAAAATTACACCCCCCCCAGCGGGGGTGGCCACACCACAATCCCTTCTCCTCCATTCTCCTCTCGGGATTTTTGGGTACACATGCACATGCACCCGGCATGAGTTTTAAGCTGCCAGGCCCTGGACTCGAACTACATGTGGTCAACTACATTTTTTAAAAAACTATTTATTTTATTATTTTTATTTATTCATTCATTGGGAGTCAAGCACCAGGTCCAGACGTGGTCGGCCAACCATTAACCACCACGCCACCTGCTGGTCCCATCCACTCCTTAATTTTTAAAAATCTCTCCTGGGGGGCTGGCAAATGGCATGTTGAAGGCGCTGGACTCCACATGGCTAACCACAGTTTGAGTCCACGACCTGGCAGCTTGCTTTCTAGCTCCCCCTTACCCCTCTCTGGTCAAATTTAAATAAATAAGTAAAATTAAATAAAAAAAATTTTTTTTAAATGTCTGATGTTTCACTGGGAAATTTCAAATACATGAAAGGTCTAAAGAACTGCATAGTGCTTGCCAACATGCTGTCCCACGAGATTTAACACGTGGTAACATTTTGCTATCTTTGCTTTACCTCTACATACACACACACATACATACGCTTATATGTTCTCTCTCTCTCCATATATTTATTATATGTACATTATGACACTTCATCCCCAAAATACTTTGATGTTATCTCCTAACAGAAAGACATTGCATACCTAATAACTAACAACGACTAGCTACCAACTAGCATCATCAGACTTAGGAAGTGAATAATCATTCTTTAATATCATTTAATATCCAGTCCATATTCTAAAAACACAACTGTTTCAACAAATGCGTGTTTTCTAAAGTTGCCAGAGGGTGCCTATGCTTGCCAGAGACAGAGACAGAGGGAGAGAGGGAGAGGAAAAAGCATCCTCCCCCCAGACCACCATAAGACATGGTCATATCACAATCCCTTCTCCATTTCTCCATCCTGTTGGGATTTGGGGCACAAACACACACACCTGGCATGAATTTCAAGCTGTAGGTGTTGGAATTCAAAGTGTTGTCAGCCATGTGGGATCCAGCTTCTCTCTACCACCAGCCCAGGGGGCTGGCTGGCGTGCCTTTCATTACCTTTCTTTTTTGATCTAGGATCATATCTAGATTCAAGCATTTGGTTGTTTGTCTCCTGTGTCTACAACATTCTACCTCTTTTTTTCTCCTATGGAATGGATTCTTTCTTTTAATTTAATTTAATTTTTTTTTAATTTTTTAGAGATTTTTTTTTTTTTTTTTTTTTTTTTTTTTTTGCTATAGGGCACGTGCGCTCACCAGAAAGACAGAGACAGACAGAGGAATAGAAAACGAGAAATCACCCCACAGGGTGGATGGCCATGCTGCAATCCCTTCTCTTCCATTCTCCTCTCGGGATCTTGGGCACGCACGCACATGTGCCCGGCGTGAATTTTAAGCCACAGGGTCTGGGATTCAAACCGCAGTCGAATACGTGGGAGTCCAGCGACATAGCCATTAAGCTAACTGCTGGTCCCTGGAATGGATTCTTTTGAAGAGTGAACCTAAGACAGTTGTCACAGAATGCATCCCATTCTGAGTTTGTCTGACTGTTTCTTTATGGTAACATTGATTTGTTTCTTTGTTACCTATATGTTTAGGAAATAGTTAATTAGGTCAGAGAATCAATTAGATACAAGTTAGAGACTTGGCAAGGGGGTGTGTATTTCATCTTGCATCACATCACAGAAAGTCAGGTTTTCCCACATCAGTGATGCTAATTTTAATCAGTTAATGAAGGTAGTGACTGCCAGCTTTATCAACCGTGAAGATACATTTTTATCTTTGTAATTAGTAAGTGATCTACAGAGTAATACTTTGGCACCCTGAAAACTTCTTTTTTTTTTTTTTTTTTTTTTTTAAGTTTTTGGCTATAGGTTACATGTGCTCACTGAAGAGACACAGAGAGAGAGAGAAGGAAAGTGGGCAATCACCCCCGAGTGGGTGGCTATACCACATTCTCTTTTCCTCTTTCCTCTCAGGACTTTGAGCACATATGCACACAGGCCTGGAGTGTTTTCAAGCCACTGGCTTGGGCTCAGACTGCGTAGTTGGCCTTGTAAGAACCAGTGTTTAAACCACCACGCCACCTACTGGTTTGAAAGGTTATTTTAAATTCCAAGTTTTTGCTAATTTTTCATTTTTGCCTTCTTCTGTGTCAGATATCTGCCTGCTTTGTCTGTATCTCTGGAGGTGGTTGCAATCACCTGCTTGTCCTGTGCGTGCCCTCGAGAACATCTGCACTTGAGAATACCTGTCACTGTCCTGTTGCTCTCGTCATTAGTTATACTTCTGGTAGCAGGGCACCTTCAACTTGATTAGGTACATTTCAGATGGTTAGGCCTAAAACAGGCTTGTCTGTTTGTCTTCTCCTCTAAACCATCCAGCTTGATTACAGAGGAAAAATGACCAGCCATCAAATTATAACTTGAAGAATGTCAATATATAGAAGTTTCAAAAATACCATAAAGTTGAAAGCATAGCACAGTGATTGCCTATATACTATCTAGTTGCAATCATTGATTTTGCAATCACTTTGTCTAAGTGTGCACACATGAGTGTGCACACATGCACATACACACTCACATTGGGTGTGATTTTTTTTTTTTTTTTTTTTTAGTTCACCAAAACCTGTAAGCTTAAATTCCCTTAAAGATAAGGGATTGAAGGGACCAGCAGTTAGCGTAATGGCTATGTCGCTGGACTCCCATGTAGTCGACCATGGTTTGAGTCCTGGACCCGGTGGCTTAAACTCACGCCAGGAGCGTGTGTGTGCATGCCCAAGATCCTGAGAGGAGAATGGAGGAGAAGGGGTTGCGGCGTGGCCATCCCCCCTGGGGGGTGATTTCTCGCTTTCTATCTCTCTGTCTCTCTCTGTCTGTCTGGCGAGCGCACGCGCCCTATAGCAAAAACCTCTCCAATAAAAGAAAAAAAAAAAGATAAGGGATTGAAACATAGTCAACTCCTCCTACCCCCCACCCCCGGTGGAGTGATTTTCTCACTTCCCTCTCTCTCTTTCTGGCAAGCACACATACCCTATACCAAAACAAAAACAAAAAAAAGTCCTGAAAAAATAAAATACAGGGACTCCTGGTTCCTGATTCAAATCTATTATAGAGACTCAATAATCAAATCAGTGTTGTACTGGCATAAAGACAGACATGTAGACCAATGGAATAGAAGAGAGCCAGAAATAGGGGCCAGCAGGTGGCATGGTGATTGAGGCACTAGACTTCCACATGGCTGACCATGGTTCAAATCCTGGACCTGGTAACTTGCTTTCTCACTTTCTTCTCTCTCTCTCTGGTCAAATAAAATATATCAATAATAATAATGATTAATAAAATTAAATAATTCTTTTAAGAAAAAGAGAAGAGAGCCAGAAATAAACCCTCACATATATTTTCAATAATTTTTGAAAAGGGTGGCAAGTCCATTCAATGGGGGAAAAGATCTTTTTCAATAATGGTTCTGGGGTGGGGGGCCAGCAGGTGGCATGGTGATTAAGGACACTAGATTCCCACATGGCCAACAGCAGTTCCAGTCCAGGATCTGGTGACTTGCTTTCTCACTTTCCCTTTCTCTCTCTCTCTGGTCAAATAAAATAATAATAATAATAATAATAATAATAATAATAGCAGCAAATGGAATTAAATAAATAAATAAATCTTTAAAAAAGTAATGGTTCTGGGAAAACTGGATGTACACATATGAAAAAATGAAGTTGGACCCCTATTTTATACCATATGCAAAAGTTAAGTCGAAATACTTTTTTCAATATGACATCTGTACCTGTGTATAGCAGTACTTTCTTCTTTTCCTCTCTCTGATCATTCAATCAACATTTTTATCTAATCAACTTCAACTGAACAATAATATACTCCAATGAATGTATTCACTTAAGGTGTACAATCTGATGAGTTCTGACAATGGCTTGCAGCCACGAAGCTAGCACCACAATTGAGAGCGAGAACGTTTCCATCTCCCTTCGGCAGTGCAGTCCCTCCTCCACTCGTAGCCCGGATGTCTACTTAGCTGCTTTTTGTCACTATAGGTTGTTTGCATTTTGTATAAAATGGTCTAACATGGTATACTTGTGTGTCTGGCTTTTCTTACTTAGCATAACCAGTCTGAGATTCACTTATATAGCTGCTTGTATCACTAGTTTATTTTTCATTGATGAATATAGTCTATTGTATACCACATTTTTCATTGATCTGTTAATGGACATCTGGATATACAGTTTTAGTGAATAAAGCTGCTATAAAAATCCATGAGCAGGACCAGCAGTTAGCGTATGGCTATGTCACTGGACTCCCACATAATCGACCACAGTTCGAGTCCCGGACCCGGTGGCTTAAAACTCACGCCGGGCATGTGTGTGTGTGTGCCCAAGATCCCAAGAGGAGAATGGAGGAGAAGGGATTGTAGTGTGGCCTTCCCCCCCTGGGGGTGATTTCTCGCTTTCTGTCTCTCTGTCTCTGTCTGTCTGGTGAGCGCACGTGCCCTATAGCAAAAACCTCAACAACAACAACAACAACAAAAAAAATCCATGAGCTAAGACCAACTGATGGCAAGGCAGTCATGGTTGACCACAGTTCAAGTCCCAGACTTGGCAGCTTGAAACTCATGGTGGGTGGGTATGCATGCATGCCCATGATCCTGGGAGGAAAATGGAAGAGAAGGGATTGCAGCATGGCCATCCCATCGACAGGAGATTTTTCACTTTCCCTCTCACCGTCTCTGTCTCTATCTCTGCCTCTGTCTCTCTCTCTCTCGCCAGTGAACGCATGCACCCTAAGGCAAAAACCTCTAAAAAAAAAAATCCATGAGCCAATTTTTTTGTTAGAATTATTCTTTCTTTCTCTCTCTCTCTCTCTCTCTCTCTCTCTCCCTTTCTTCCTTCCTTCCGTTCTTTCTTTCTTTCTTTCTTTCTTTCTTTCTTTCTTTCTTTTTTTCTTTCTTTCTTTCTTTCTTTCTTTCTTTCCTCATTTATATTTGACCAGAGAGGGACAGAGTGAGAGAGAGAGAGAGGGGGAAAATGAGAAAGCAAGCTGCCAGGTCTGAGACTTGAACCACAGTCAGCCCTGTGGAAGTCCAGTGCCCTTAACCACCATGCTACTGGCCAGTCCCTTCATGAGCCAATTATTGAAAAACTTCCTTTATATTTCTAATTTGCTGGTAATTTATATAATCAGCACTAAATTTGATCAAATAACTCCTCTGCATCTTTTGAAATGATCATAAGATTTTTCTCCTTTATTCTGTTAACATAGTGAATTATCTTTTCTTCTTCGTATTATTATTATTATTATTGCCAGAGGGAACATGTGATTACCAGAGAGAGTCAGAGAGAGAGGGAGGAAGCACCCCTATTGGGGTATGATCACAATTCCTTCTACTACATTTCTCCTTCCTATTGGATTTTGGGCATACATACACATGCATAAGGAATGTTTTTCAAGTCACTGCGGCTGGGATTCCAACCATGGTCAACTGTGTGGGTCAACCCTCCTCCCTGGGTCCCTTCTGTAGGGGTAGGGGTAGCCCAACATGGTGAGTTATCTTAATTGATCTTCTTCTTCTTTTTTTTTTTTTTTTTTTTTTTGAGAAGTTTTTGCTATAGGGCACGTGCTCTTGCCAGAAAGACAGAGAGAGACAGAGAGACAGAAATCACCCCCTAGGGGGGATGGCCACACCGCAATCCCTTCTCCTCCATTCTCCTCTCGGGATCTTGGGCACACACGCACACACGCCCGGCGTGAGTTTAAGCCACTGAGTCTGGGACTCGAACTATGGTCAACTACATGGGAGTCCAGTGACATAGCCATTATACTAATTGCCAGTCCCCCTTAATTGACTTTCAAAAGTTAAACCAACTTGACAGGAAGGAGGGAGGGAGGGAAAAGGATTGTGGTGTGACCACACCATATTAGGATGTGCTTTCTCTCTCTCTATATATATATATCTCAGTTTCTCTTTTTCTTTAAAGAATTATTTTATTTAACTTTATTATTATTATTTTCCAGTTTGATCAGAGAGAGAGAGAGGGAAAGTGAGAAAGCAAGCTACCTAGTCCGGGACTTGAACTGAGGTCGGCCATGTGGGAGTCCTGCACCTTTAACCACCACACCACCTGCAGCCCCTCTCTCTTCTTTCTATACTGTCAGTGGCATACTGCAGATACTCTTTTACAATTTGCCTTTCACATAACAATGTACCCTGACATCACTCTGTATCAGTTCATAGAGATCTTCCCTATTCATTTTTACAGTTGTTCCATGGTGTAGATGTGAGACAGAGAATAAAAAGTGGGCCAACCTTCAGAACAAAACCTCGCAGACAAAGAGATTGAGACAGAATTGTGGGAGGAAAGCGGAAACCAGGTCAACTTGATAACAAAACTTCAGAGGAAAAAAGAAACTAAGGATCCTGTCCACTGCAATCTGTTGCAGGTTCATGGTCACTCATGGTCACTCTGGCCCACTTGCGCCTGAGATGACCTCTAATAAACCTCCGCTCCGTTAGCATGCTAGGAAACACACCTCTGGGAGGAGATCTTGGCAGTTAATAACACATACATCCTGTGTTCAAACATGTTCAACTAGAGAGCATGTGTGCACTTAAGTGAGCATATGCGCAAATGAACACCCTGATGGGGTCCCCAAGACCACCCCATGCCCTAAAAGTCCAACCCCTTTATGAATATGCTTGTAAATCTCCCTTAAAGGGAGACTCCCAAAGGCACACAGTGCTGTCTTATCTGGAGCAGTTGACTGCCTGGGGAGTGTATTCTTTTCTTTGCTCAGTAACCTCTTTGCTTCCCTGTATGACTAGTGCTTGAATTCTTTCCTGTGACCAAATCAAAAACCTGAGAGACCCTGACCCCAGGGACAGAGGGGCTATAGTTTATTTGACTACCCTCCTATGTGTAAGGATATAGATTGTTTCTAATATTTTGAAATCATAAACATTGGTATAATAAATATCCTTGCATAGATAAATTTTTTGGTATTTTTCAGGTTGTTTCCAAGAAGGGGACTGCTGGGTTGAAATGTAAATACATATGTATTTTTTATAGGTATCATCAAATTCTCCTCTGTAGGTTTGTGCTAATTGGTATTCTCACCAGCAATGTATGACCATGCTCTGTGGCCCACATCCAAACCAACAAAATGTACTGTCACAATTGAAAGTTTTTTTGGTTTAGAGAATTATTTTATTTGACTTTATTTATTTATTTATTTTAATTTGACCAGAGAGGAACAGAGTGAGAGAGAGAGAGAGAGAAAGAGAGAGAAGGAAAAGTGAGAGAGGAAGCTGCCAGGTCCAGGACTCAAATCATGGTCAGCCATGTGGAGTCCAGCGCCCGTAACTACCACGCCACCTGCTGGCCCCGCAATTTAAAGTTTTTGCCAGATAGTTGAAAAATGGTATCTCAACATAAATATGGTATCTCAATCTATCCTTGTGTGCAAAAAGCAACATAAGGATAAGCTAAAATCTAATAAGATTTGATACTGCATGAGGGGGAAAGGATGACGGGGTTGAAATGGGGAGAGAAGGGATGATGAGAATGATACTTCTCTGAATATACCTTTCTTATATACTTTTTTAAAAAAAGTTTTTTCATGAATGTAAGAGATATGCAAATAAAATAGAAACAAATCATAAAGACTATGGCAGATTTGCTAATAAAATTTAGTGTACTCTTTCATTACTCTTTGCTTCTACGTAATGAAAGGCTTTTCTATTTCTCAGTTCTATTTTAATCTTTTTTTTTTTTTTTTGAGAGGTTTTCGCTATAGGGCGTGTGCGCTCGCCAGACAGACAGAGACAGAGAGACAGAAAGCGAGAAATCACCCCCCCAGGGGGGATGGTCATGCTGCAATCCCTTCTCCTCCATTCTCCTCTCGGGATCTTGGGCACGCACATACATGCACCCGGGGTGAGTTTTAAGCCACCGGGTCCAGGACACGAACCGCGGTCGACTACGTGGGAGTTCAGCGACATAGCCATTACGCTAACTGCTGGTTCCCTTTAATCTTTTCATACACTAACCTGCCAATAAATTGTTTCTAAAAACAAAGAAGTTGAGAAGGGCATGGAGCTTCTTACCCTTGCCAGACCTGCTCCATGGGGTTGCAGTTGTCTAGGTAATTAAAACGAATGATATCAGTTGGATGCTTATCCGAGGATCGCCACGGTGGAAGTTCTTTCTCTCCAGGGTTACTCTTCTTCCTTAAAGAGGAGGAGGACCGAAAAGCTGGTAAAGGGGACTGCTTTTCCTCTGGAGAATGGCTTGTGACTGGCTGGACATTGGCAATTACAAACCCATCTTTTGGAGGTGTCTAGAAGGAGAAAATGATTTCTGTTCTCAAAACACTGTAATAATAACAATGAAACAAAGGATAGCATTGCCATTGCTGCTATTATCACCATCATTATCACTCTCTCTCTCTCTCTCTCCCTCTCTGGGCAAATTAAAATAAGTAAATAAAATTAAATAAATAACTCTTTAAATAAAACAAAAAAAAAATTCCAACCACTCCCCAAAGAATACTTCTGCTTTGAGTTTCAAAATTAAAATCTGTCTTTTGTATGTAAAACTCATAAGGTTTACATGTGGTTGTAACCTAAGGGAAGTGGTATTGGTTTATTGAGAAACCATTAAGGGCTTAATTTTTGTTCATTAAGAGATTAGGGAAGCTTGGTTTACATTGTTTGTGAACATCAAGAAATTTCCCAGTCCCTCCAAGCATAATCAGCTGTAATAGTTACCCATTCTTTTTTTTTTTTTTCCCCCAACTGCTCTTTGTAAACATTTCTATTGCAGGATAATACTTAGTACTCTAAGTAGTAATGACTTACTTAACTGTGTCCTGAGACACTTGATTAGACTCTGTAAAAGCAGGATTAGGGTCTTTGTATTCTTAGCCCCTAGTACAAGACAGTGTTTAATAAATATTTACTTATTTAATAAAGGATTGTAGCCTATTGGCAGATATATTTTTTTTGAGAGGTTTTTGCTATGGGAAGCGTGAGCTTGCCAGAAAGACAGAGAGAGATGGAGAGACAGAAAGGGAAAAATCACCCCTCAGGGGGGATGGCCACACCACAATCCCTTCTCCTCCATTCTCCTCTCGGGATCTTGGGCATGCACGCACACGTGCCCTGCATGAGTTTAAGCCACCAGGTCCAGGACTTGAACTGCAGTCGACTACATGGGAGTCCAACGACATAGACATTACGCTAACTGCTGGTCCCATGAGCTATCAATTATATAAATATAAAATCTCTTCTTAATCTGCCACTAGGGGGACCAGCAGTTAGTGTAATGGCTATGTTGCTGAACTCCCATGTAGTTGAAGTCAGTTTGAGCCCCGGACCTGGTGGCTTAAACTCACATTGGGCGCGCGTGTGTGTGTGCCCAAGATCTGGAGAGGAGAAAGAAGGAGAAGGGATTGCGGCGTGGCCATCCCCCCTGGGGGGTGATTTCTCGCTTTCTGCCTCTCTGTCTCTCTCTGTCTTTCTGGCAAGTGCACATGCCCTATAGCAAAAACTTCTCAAAAAAAAAAAAATTGATAGCTCATTATTGATTTAGTATTCGATATATATTTTTTCTTTTTTTGGAGAAGTTTTTGCTATAAGGTGCGTGCGCTCATCAGACAGACAGAGAGAGACAGAGAGACAGAAAGTGAGAAATCACCCCCCAGGGGGGGGTGGCCACGCCACAATCCCTTCTCCTCCATTCTCCTCTCAGGATCTTGGGCACACATGCACACATGCCTGGCGTGAATTTAAGCCACCGGGTCCAGGACTCGAACCGTGGTCAACTACGAGGGAGTCCAGCGACATAGCCATTATGCTAACTGCTGGTCCCAGTATTCAATATTTTGGCAGGCCTCATTTACAATGGACATTAATTCCATTTCTCAGCTTGTATTGAATTAAATCTATCTGTTTTTGCTGGAGGAGATCCAATACTACTGAGAATAAGTAATACATAATAATAAAATAAAACTTCAGAGGAAAAATTCAGGTATCAACACTAGCAATTATATGTTAATATGTAACTCATTAATTCTGAAAGTACAAAATGCTTGACACTTTTACATAGTAGGTAATAATGAAATCTGTGATGATTTTTCTGAATTAAGTAAACATTGTGTTCACATTATTTTAAATCTTTTTGAGAATTTTAAAAATAATGAATGGGGGCCAGCCTGTGGCATGGTAAGGCAGCTGGATTTCACCTAACTGACTGCACAGTTCAAGTCCCAGACATGGTAGCTTGGGAAGCATGCTGCCATATGTTAAGTGTGCACAAAATCTTGAAAGGAGGGAGAGATGGATGAGAAGGGATTGCAATGCGACCAACAATTTTCCATGGGGAGGGGAGATGCTTTCTCATTCTCTCTCTCTCTGACTCTGGCAAGAGCATGTGCTCTATGGCAAAATCTAAAAAAAAAAAAAAAAAATCACAAATGGATATGGAATTTTATTAAATGCTTTGTTTGCATATATGATGACCATACATCTTTTCTCTTATTTTTCTGTGAATTATATTGATCAGTTTTTCACTATTATGTCATCCTTATTTTCTTTGGATACATCCCACTTGGTTATAATGTAGCATTTTTTTAACATGTTATTGGATTTAATTTGCTAGTATTTTTAAAGGATTTTTATGTCTATGCTCATGAAGGAGAGTAGTCTATAGTTTTGTTTTCTTGTAAGGTGTCTGGTTTGAAAATAAGGGTAATGAATTTCTATTTTCTGAAAGAGGTTACATAGAATTGGTATTATTTTGGGCCAGCCCACGGTGTAATGTTTGGAGTGGCTGGATCCTACATGGCAAACTGTGTGGTGTGAGTCTGGGACTCAGTGGCACATGTGTGTGTACACTCAAGATCCCAAAAAAGAGGAAATGATGGAGAAGGGATTGTGACTTGACCAGACTTTGTGAGGAGTGCTTTCTCACTGTCCCCATGCATCTCCAGTGAGGGCAAGTGCCCTTTAGGAAAAGAAAAAGAAAAACAGAAAGAAAGACAAAAAAAAAAGGGAGAGAGAGAGAGAGAGAGAGAGAGAGAGAAATAATTGGTATTATTTCTTCCTTAAATATATAAGAGGATTCACTAATGAAGCTATCTAATTCTGGAGTTTTGTGGAAAGTTCTACAATTACAAAATAAATGATAAACTGATGTAGATTTATTCATGTTTTCTATTATTTATTGAATCAATTTCAGTAATGTGTGTTTTCCAAGGATTTGGCCCATCCAGGTTATTGAATTCAGAGACATGAAGTTGTTTATAATATTCTCTCATTATCCTGCTACTGTCTGGAAGACCTATAATGATCTTTCATTTCTTATATTAATAATTTGTGTTTTCTCTTTCTGCTTGATTAGTCTAGCTAGAAATTTACCAATTCTACGTATGTTTTCCATGAACCAGCCTTGGCTTCATTGATTTTCTCTACCATTAATCTGTTTTCTATTTCATTAATTTCAGTTGTTTATATTTTTCCCTTCTATCTACTTTGGGTTTACTTTTCTTTTCTAGTGTGAAGTCGTTTTGAAAAAACGTTTTCTGGAACAGATAATGTGGCCTCTCAGACAGTTTTCCCCGAATGCATGGAATTCTGGGCAGGCATGCTCATAAGTCTGGCATGTGTTTCAAGCCACCAGGGCGGGGATTCAGTCCATGGTCAGCTACGTGGGATCTGACTCTCTTAACCACCAGGCTATGAGCATGACCCACCTCACAGAGTTTTAAAGATCATTTTAAGGCCAGCTGGTGGAATAGCATTTAAAGTGGCTGGATCTCTCATGGCCAATTGCATAGTGTGAGTACCAAACCTTGCAGCCTGAAAAACATGCTAAGCATGTATGTCTACTCCAAATCCCAGCAGAAAAATGGAGAAGGAGGGATTGTGGCATGACCATTCCCATTCCCCACGGGGGGTGCTTTTTCATTTTCTTTCTCTCTCTGAGAGAGAGAAAACACATGTGTGCTCTGACAATAAATAAATAAACAACCAATAAATAAACAAATAGATATCATTCTAGTCTAATCTTCATGTTTTAAGGTTGGGGAAACTAGTATTAAGCACTCCCACAAGCTTAGAAGGTATTTATTTCCCAAAGCACTGATGGAGCACACGCAGATCAAAGTGCTGCGGAAGGGGGCTGGGGGTGTTCCAGGGAAGGTCAACTATGCGGTTCGGGTGGCTGCCTGTGTGCCCTGTCACTGCAGCCACCCCACAGGGGGGCTCATAAATCACACAAGCATACGTAATGTGACAGTTACTGACCTAGTCAGATGACCTCATTCGTTTTAGTCTTTCTGATTTAGGCCTATTTCTTTAGGGAAAAAAGTCTGAATTCATTCATTAATTTTTTAAAAATAGTCTTTCTGATTTAGGTCTGTTTCTTTAACAGAAGAATTTAAGTTTCACATAGCAATGGGGTCCCTACAGATTTTTTTGTTTCGTTTCGTTTGGTTTTGCTATAGGGCATGGACACTCTCCAGAGAGAGTGAGAGGGAAAGAGAAATCACTTTCTCACTTAGGGGGGATAGAGGGGATGGCCACACCACCATTCTTTATCCTCCAACCTCCTCTCAGGATTGTGGGCACATACACATACACGCCGGAGTGATTTTCAAGTCTCCAGATCTGAGACTCGAACCACTTAGTCAGCCATGTGGGATCCAGTGCTTTAACCTCCACATCACCTCCACACCTTCCCCACAGAAATTTAATACCAAGCAAAGAGGTGGCAATTTTCTTGCATCCAAACTATTTGTTGTTTTTAAATATAGTTATGTATGAATATTTTTGTGGAAAAGAGTATTTGATAAAGACAAGACAGTAAAGTCAGTTTTATATATAATACTCAAAACCTCTTTTCTTCTTCTTTTTTTTTTTTTTTTTTTTTTTTGGAGAGGTTTTTGCTATAGGGCATGTACGCTCGCCAGGCAGACAGAGAGAGAGACAGAGAGACAGAAAGCGAGAAATCACCCCCTGGGGGGATGGCCATGCCGCAATCCCTTCTCCTCCATTCTTCTCTCGGGATCTTGGGCACGCACGCACACGCGCCCGGCGTGAGTTTTAAGCCACCGGGTCCGGGATGCGAACTGCGGTAGACTACGTGGGAGTCCAGTGACATAGCCATTACGCTAACTGCTGGTCCCTTTTCTTTTTTTTTTATTTATTTATTTATTTTATTTTTTTTTTTGGAGAGGTTTTTGTTATAGGGCGTATGCACTTGTCAGAAAGACAGAGACAGAGAAACAGAAAGTGAGAAATCACCCCCCGGGGGGGATGGCCACGCTGCAATCCCTTCTCCTCCATTCTCCTCTCAGGATCTTGGGCATACATGCACACATGCCCGGCATGAGTTTAAGCCACCGGGTCTGGGACTCGAACCATGGTCAACTACACGGGAGTTCAGCAACATAGCCATTATGGGAACTGCTGGTCCCTCAAAACCTCTTTTCATTGCCCTAGTTAGTTAATCACTTTTTTGTCCTCTGCCCCAAAACAGCCTGAGTTTCAGCTATTGAATATCATTCCTTAACCCCCAATTGAGAATGAGATACAAAAAAAAAAAAAAAAAAAAACCTTATGAGGAGGGGCCGACAGGTGGTGTAGTGGTTAAGGGCACTGGACTCCAGCATGGCTGACTGTGGTTCAAGTCCTAGACCTGGAGAATTCCTTTCTCTCTCTCGCTCACTCTTTTACTCTGTTCCTCTCTGGTCAAATTTAAATAAATAAAGAAAGTTAAATAAAATATATTTTTTTTTGGAAAGGTTTTTTTGCTATAGGGCACATGTGCTTGCCAGAAAGACAGAGAGAGACAGAGAGCAGAAAGCGAGAAATCACCCCCCAGGGGGGATGGCCACGCCGCAACCCCTTCTCCTCCATCCTCCTCTCAGGATCTTGGGCACACACGCACACGTGCCTAGCATGAGTTTAAGCCACCGGGTCTGGGACTCAAACTGTGGTTGACTACATGGGAGTCCAGTGACATAGCCTTTATGCCAATTGTTGGTCCCAGTAAAATAATTCTTTTAAAAAAAACCTTATGAGGAAAGGAGTCATAGCTCTGATAATTTTTTAAAGTTGCCAGATGGTGTGTACATTTACTAGAGAGACTAGGAGTGGAGGAAAGTACCCTCCAGTGGGGTGTGGTCACACTGCAGTTCCTTTCGCTCCACTTCTCCATCCTGTAGGGATTTGGGGCACATACACACAAATGCCTGGCATGTGTTTCAAGTCACCAGAGCTGGGGTTCAAACCACAATTGGTCATATGGGATCTAGTTCCCTTTAATCACTAGGCTATAGGGCCAGCCCACTATAGTAATTATTTAGAAGAACTTTCAATATTCTGCACTTAAAAATCTCTTTTTAAGGGACCAGCAGATGTTGTAATGGTTATGTAGCTGGACCCCCACATAGTCGACTGAGGTTCAAGTCCCAGACCCAACAGCTTGAAACTCATGCCAAGCACGTGTGTGTGTGCTCAAAATCCTGAGAGGAGAATAGAGGAGAAGGGAATGTGGCGTGGCCATCCCCCTGGAGGGGTGATTTCTCACTTTCTCTCTCTCTGTCTCTCTCTGTCTCTCCAACAAGTGCACGTTCCCTATAGCAAAAACCTCTCCCTTAAAAAAAAATCTCTTTTTAAAAGAAATCTTCATACAATACACCAACTGCTGAAATCAAAAAGACTAATTTATTACTGCAATTGTAACAAGATTAATTATGCATAGTTTATTTCTATATTAAATGTAGATAGAGTTGACTTTAAGAAAACACAGTAAAATCTAAATTTAAATGAGCAAGTTAGGAGTTGACTATGCATATTTCAGAAAGATTCTTTCATTTTAAAACAATTCACTGCAGTTTTTTTTTCACAGATTATAATACCCCTGTGGTTTTAAGAATCATTAAAAATGTTTAATTTACACATATTTTTTCAGGACTTACTTATTGTAGGAAATAATATATAGCTTTGGATGTATATAGACAATGCTATAAACAAAGGGTTCTGGAAAATTTCCCGTAAGTTATCTAATTAGCTCTGACTATAAGAACGAATGTAAACATTGCTTATAATGCATAGAAAGCACTAGAAAAATTACTCTTGGATTACTTACTTTTTATGATTATATGTAATATTCTGCACTGCTTAGCTTTTAGCTTTGAGGGCTTTAATATGCTCATTAGGCCCTTTCCTAATGACTAGTTCATTAGAAAACTTTTTCATATAAATGATATAAAAATAAATTTCAGGTTACCTGGGAGAATTACAGAAAATTTGAATTTTTTCCCATTTTTAAAATTTCTTTTCTTTATTCATAATCTTTTTTAAAAGAATTATTTATTTAATTTGTTATTATTATTATTTTTTTTAATTTGCTATACGGCACATGTTCTTATCAGAGAGAGAGAGAGAGAGAGACAGAGTGACAGAAAGGGAGAGAGAAGGAGAGGGAAAGAGAGAAAGCAAACCACCGGGTCCAGGACTCAAACCGTAGTTAGCCATGTGGGAGTCCAGCATCTTAACCACCATGTCACCCGCCAGCCCCTATTCATAATATTCTTTCTTCATGAACATGTAGGCACACATGTAAAAGAGTCAGAGATGAACATCCTCCAGCTCCTGGTCATGCCATGATCCCCTCCTTCCGTCTTCCAACCCCTCAGATCTTGGGCATGTGTCTGTGTGCTCGGCCTGTGTCAGGTTAACCAGGCTGGGGATTAAAACTGCGGCAGCCATGAGAGATACGGCTTCTCTTGAGTAGCATGTTACCACCACACTATGGAGCCAGCCCAGAATTTGAATCAGTAAAGTAAATTTTGATGACCCATAGGTGACGAATACCGGACACTACCCACAGACTCCCTGTGTCAGACTTGTCTGGTGCCTGAGTCAGAGAAACAGACATCGGGGACCTGGACAAAGACTGACACTCCACACTCCTAACTCCTGAGTGGCACTGTGGTTTAGGAGGATTGCATAAGGAGCTCAACCGAGATAGAAATCTGAAAAAGAGCTATCATGTCAGAAAAGGGGGAATTTTGAGGGGCCAGTAAAGTTGCATAGTGGTTACATTGCTGGACTCCCCATTAGTTGAGGTTTGAGTCCTGGATCCAGTGGCTTGAAACTCATGCCAGGTGCGTGTATGCGCACCCTCTCACTAACTCTGTCTCTTTCTGGCAAGAGCATGTGCCCTAAGGCAAACACCTCTTAAAAAGTTAAAAAGAAAAGAAAGAAAAAAGAAATGGGGAATTTTATAAATTTTTTTGAGAGGTTTTTGCTATAGGGCACGTGCACTCGCCAGACAGATAGAGAGAGAGAGAGAGACAGAAAGTGAGAAATCACCCCCCAGGGGGGATGGCCACGCTGCAATCCCTTCTCCATTCTCCTCTCAGGGTCTTGGGCACGCACACACACGGGCCCGGAAGAAATGGGGAATTTTGATATCATAGTGTGTTTCCTTGGAATTACTTCTTCAACTTCAATTTTGAGGGTTTATTATTATTATTATCATTTTCCCTAGAGACAGAGTCTTGCTATGCTGCCCAAGCTGGCCTCGAATTTGCGATCCTTCTGCCTCAGCCTTCCAAGTAGCTAGGACTATATGTACCCACCACACCTGACTGGTTATTTTCTCTATAATTGTTAAATAGCTGATAATTATAAGTTGCTGCTTTTTGTCTCAAATTTACCTTAGGCTTGATAACATGAAGTTCTTTCACCATTTGAATATAGTGCTTCTTCCATATACCCTGCTCAAAGGGAGTTGGGGAGAAATTGATGCACCAGTTAAACCGTAAACATTTGAGCATCCAGAGTTGGTCCAGCTCAGCTAGGTTCTTCCAATGCCAGCTCACCTGGAAAAACAATGGCTATTGAAAAAGAAAATCTGCTCAATTCCCAGGCCCACTTTTTTTAAAAGTTTTGAGCAGTCACTCTGGACTTGAGATAACCTTTATGTCCTTTTTCTCCAAATCACAACTTAGTTACCTCCCACCTGCAGTGCTTCCTATCCAAGCAGAACAATTTACTTTAAATGCTAATCCAGACTTATAATCAGAATCAGTTAATATCTACTGAGCACCTATTAACCACCTCATAGCAACCTATGGTGATAAGCATAATTATTACTCTCATTCTGTGAATGAGGAAACTACAGCTCACAAAGACTTTGGAACTTTCTAAAGTTTCCTGAAGATCATATGAAAGTTATATAAACTTAAGTCTGCACATTATTCATTCTTTTCATTATTTGCTTCTTTTTTTCCTCCACTCTTACAATTTCACTAAATAAAATTTTTATAAATGGAACACGATTACTAATACAATATGGTGTGTCTTTTTAAAAAAAGTCTTAAGTTTATTTATTCACTGATTTCATGAATGAGAGATATAGAGAAATAGCATCCCCAGCAGGGTCCTGATGCCATGATCCGACCCCAGCTCCAGTCAGCCCCAACTCACAGGCAAGCATACACCTAACGTACTCAGGGAGGTCTCTGGACTTGAACTGGGAACTTTCTCATGTGGGATTGCTTCACAGAGTGTCATGTTTTACTGTAGTTCTATGGTCCGGCCCCTGTATGTCTTAAATAGCTTGTAGGAAGTGTGTGTTCTATACATTCGACTTCTATGGGATATGGCCAATCCCACACTGGCAATGAATGGTAAAGTTAGTGCTCCTTTATGTACCAGTATTTACATAATTTACCCCAAGCTTTGAATAAACTGAAATGAAACTAAAAACTAGGATCAAATACACACATCAAGTTGAGTCTAGCAATTCTGTATATAGTTGTAAGAGTTGCAAAGATGACATTTAACCTTCAAACCCAAATTTCATCCTTAGAAAATCAGCCTTCTTTCAAGATTCATTAATGAATAATTTTTGAATGTCATCCAAAAGTTAAAAAAATTAAAAACCTCAAAACTCAGAACATTCTATTATGGCCCTTGCTATCCATATATTCATTTATGTATCCCTCTCTTCCTCTCCCCTTCCATTTACCATTTATTGAGTTTCTAAAGATGAAACTTTGAGAAGGGACTAGGGAACAATTAGAAGTAATACAAAGTTTAGGAGCTGGAAGGAGGAAAAATAAGTGAGATCTGATAGAGCCCTACAGACAGGAACAGAAATCACATCTAGTTTTTTCAACCCTGAAATAACGCAATAACCACTTTAATCTGCGTATGGTAAATTAATCAGAATTCAATGGAGAGATGGAATTTTGCAGAAAAAGGGGTGGGGAGAAAAGTCTCTCAATTCACTCCTTTCTTCTTTTTCTTTAGACCTTGTTTGAATTGGGGTCCATGAGTCAAGCAGACTGGTTTTTGTTTTATTTTTCTATTTTGTTTTTGTTTGTTTGTTAAAGGTTGCGAAGAATGAGGAGGATTGACAGGTAGGTAGGAGCTTTCAAAACCGTAAGACATGGGTTGGCTTCCTAGCACAGCCCTAATGCACTGCTCACAAGAAGCTGGATCCCACATGGCAACCATGGCCCGAACTCCCAGCCTGGTCAGCCTGAAGCACACCAGGCACATGAACAAGTGCCCAGGATTAGACAGGCTGAAGTACTGAGGACAGGGATCACAGCATGATCAGGTCCTGTGGAGGGTGCTCCTCTCTCCCCCTCACTTTCTCTATTTTTTTGTGTACATGCTCTATCATGAATAAAAGAAAATAAATAAAGAAAAAACTGTAAGATATGTCTCTCTACCACCTCATTATCCGTTTCTTTAAAACAACTCAAAGCTCTTTCTTTGAGCTTTGACTTTACTGTTCACTGACTTTATTGTTTACTTTAAATCTAGTTGAAAGACAATGGCCTATGTTTCTACGTAGTCAGTAGCGGAAATAAAATAGTGAGATCTTGCAAAATTGACATACAGTACACACAGAAGTCAGAATTAGAAATTTCAAATAACATTTGCCTCTAAAGATAACATTATCATTATGAAAAAGTTGGAAAATTCTAAGAAGTGTAAAGAAAAATAATACTCATTACCTTGCCAATCAGAGATAACTATTTTTTAAAAAGAATTATTTAATTTTATTTATGATTATTATTTTTTAATTTGACAAGAGAGAGAAAGAGAGGGAAAATGAAAAAGCAAGTCACCAGGTCCGGGACTTGAACTGCAGTTGGCCATGTGGGAGTCCAGCATCCCAACCACCACACCACCTGCTGGCCCCCAGAGATGACCATTATTAACCTAGTTAAATTATTTTCCTTTCAGTCCTTTTCAGGGCCCAGATGACACAAAACTGGAAAACTCTACATATATAACTTTACATCTTAGTTTCTTCATTTTAAATACAGTATCTCTGTTCTTCTACAATGTGTTTTCTAATGGTTGTTTAATCATTTATTACACGACTGTATAATACTGCCCTGTTACTGGGCATCTAGGTTGTTACTCTCTTTTTAAAAATTATATCGTTTTTGAAATAGCTATAAGATGTACATTAATATCTAGTTCAAATACATGCACAGGAGAAAGTAAGTCTCTCTTTTAAAAAATTTGCTAGAGGTGTGTGTGCTGGCTGGAGACAGAGAGAGAGAGAAAGAGAAAGAAAGTGAGCAAGGATCCCCCATGGGGGATGGTCATGCCTCAATCCCTTTTCCTCCATTTCTCTTTTGGGAATTTTGGGCATGCACGCACACATGCCGGACATGTTTCCCAAGCTGCTGGGTCCAGGACTCAAACCACACAGCTGGCCATGTGGGATCCAGCCGCCTTACCCACAACACCACTGGCTGTCCTGTAAGTCTCTCTTATCCCTGTTCTATAATCAATCACTCATTCCCCTCCCTTGATGTCACCGCTGTCACCAGTTTCTTGGGTGTCATTCCAGAAATATTCTAGGCATGATTCTGCCTTTACTTTTTCTTTTGCACTAATGATATATTTTGAAGAATGTTGCAATTTCCTTACCCAGTCTTCTACTGGTGGCATTCAAACTGTACACAACATACAGAGCATCTCACCTATCTCTTAGTTTTGTGTGTGTGTGTGTGTGTGTGTGTGTGTGCGTGTGTGTGTGTTTTCCTTAAGTTAGTCAAGTTTTAGAGTTTCTCAAGCGGTCCTCACAAAAGGTATATGCTGCTTCTTTGACTCTACCTGTGCACAACGACAAAGACTTCGGGGGTCCAGGAAAGAAAAGATATATAAAGATAAGACCCTCGGCAGCTTGGTAGTAAAATCCAGGGCTTCAGCTGGAATTTTTTCCTGAAGCTTTCGGCAGCAGAATTTCTGCTGTGACAGGGAGCAGCGTTCCAACAGGCCAGTGAGGATTCTTCTCCTTTGAGAGTCGGTCCATTTGTCAAACTAGAAAAAAACAAAATGAAGCATAAAGATCTAGGTGTCGAGGAGCCAGCAGGGGGCGTGGTAGTTAAAGGTGCTGGACTCCCACATAGCTGACCATGGTTTGAGTCCCAAACCCGGTGGCTTGCTTTCTCACTTTCTCTCTCTCTCTCTCTCTCTCTCTCTCACACACACACATTCTGTTCCTCTCTAGTCAAATAAAATAATAATTACATAAATAAAGTTAAATAAAATAATTCTTTTTTCTTTTCTTTTCTTTTTTTTTTTTTTTTTTTTTTTTTGAGAGGGTTTTGTTATAGGGCACATGCACTCACCAGAAAGAGAGAGAGAGAGAGAGACAGAAAGTGAGAAATCAACCCCCCCCCCCCCCAGGGGGGATGGCCATGCTGCAATCCCTTCTCCTCCATTCTCTTCTCAGGATCTTGGGCACACACGCACACACGTCTGGCGTGAGTTTAAGCCACCGGATCTGGGACTCGAACCACAATCAACTATATGGGAGTCCAGTGACATAGCCATTATGCCAACTGCTGGTCCTTAAATAAAATAATTCTTAAAAAAAAAAAAAAAGAAGAAGATCCAGATATAGGGCCAGCCTGCAGCATTGTGGTTAAAGTGGCTGGACCCACACAGCCAGCTGTGTGGTTCGAATCCTGGACCCAATGGCTTGAGAAACATGCTGGGCACATATGCGGATGGCTATCTCCCCTGTGGGGAAGGTGCTTTCTCAATTTCTCTCTCTTTTTCTTTCCCTCTCTGTGTCTCTCTTTGGCAGGTCCACATACCCTATAGCAAATTTTGAAGAAAAAACAAGCTGCAGATTTATTTGGGTCATTTGTCTCAATGCAAAGAAATGAGACTAGAATGGAGAGGGCCAGGGTAAGGACCAAAACCAAGAAGATGAACCATATTGTAAAATGAAGAGCCACGCTCACTGTGCTTACTGGAGACACAGAGAGAGATGGAGAGAAAGTGAGAAACCAGCCCCTGAGGGGGATGGTCAACAGTCCCTTCTCCATTCTCCTCTTGGGATTTTGGACACACATACATATGCTCCCAGTTTGAGTTTGAAGCTGCTGGGTCTGGGACTGGAACAGCAGGAGATCATGTGGGAATCCAGCGCCCTAACCACTATGCCACCTGCTGGTCCCTTTAATTGCTTCTGATACAAATATTTCAGTCCCAAGGTCCTCATTTAAACTTTAAGAATAATTATATCTGAGACCAGCAGATGGCGTAATGGTTACATGGCTGGATTTCCATATAGTCGACCAAGGTTCGAGTCCTGGATCCAGAGGCTTCAAACTCATGCTGGGGGCGTGTATGTGTGTGTGCCCAAAATCCTAAGAGGAGACTAGAAGAGAAGGGATTGCGGTGTGGCCATCCCCTCTGAGGAGGGGTGAGCTCTCACATTCTGTCTCTCTGTCTCTCCAGTGAGGGTACATGCTCTATACATCTACATTGTAGTTTTGTTGTGAAGATTAAATAAAACAATATATATATACACACACACATACAATTCCTAATAGAAAACATGATTCACTGTAGAAATGGCAGCTATTATTATAAAATGCCTTGGTGATGTTAAAAATAATAGACATGCAGGTGGCAAGGTGGTTAAGGTGCTGAACTCCCACATAATCAACCACGGTTTGAGTCCCAGACCTGGCAGCTTGCTTTCTCATTATCTCTCTGTCTTTCTCTGTGTCTCTCTTTGGTGGGTGCACATACCCTTTCTCTGGTGACCGCACATATCCTATAGTAAATTAAATGATGATGATAATAATCATAATAAATTAAATAAACAATTCTTTAAAAAAGAATTATGTGGGGCTGGCGTGATGGTGGAGGTGCTGGACTCTCATGGCTGACTGCAGTTCAAGTTCTGGACCTGACAGCTTGCTTGCTCGCCACCTTTCCACCCCCCCCTCCCTGTCCCTCTCTGATCAAATTAAAGAAAAATAAATACCTAAATGAAATAAAATAAATAATTCTTTAAAAATTAAAAATAAATTATGTATGTGATTAAATCAGTATAAAAGACAGATGCAATCACCTAAAATAAAAAGTATCAAGTTACCCTGTCTGTCCAGTGACAAGGATGGGAAGTATACTTAGAATGACTGAGGTTCCTCATCTACTTTACCTGATGCCGGCTCAGATTACAGAATGAGTGACATAAAATGAATGAAAAAGAACATTAGGCTTACAGCATACTGAAGAAACCTATAAAAGAAAACATTAAAACACTTTCCCTGGAGATTAAAAAGATAATGACATTGGTTCTTCATTTATTTTCCTGATTACAATGGTCAAAGTTAATTTATATTTGGCTTTGATAGGTGTTCTTGCCCTCAAGGGATTTCCCTTTCTAACTGTGTTTGTTTAAGCTAATAGAACATGAATTTGCATTCCTTAAACTCCTACCAATTGAAAGTGGGCAGATGACTCAGGAGAATGTTTTACACTGGAGGAAAATCCCTCTAGAATTTAGAAAGAGCTTGGAATAATCCAAAAAGTAGGTAATTCATGGAGGAGTTCACTTTACAGGAATATGATAATCTTCAAAATCTCTTGAATTACCTTTCAAGTAAAAATACTCACAACAGGTTAGCAGGTGGGGTGGTGGTTAAAGTGCTGAATCCCTCATGCCCAACTCCACAGTTCAAATCCTAGACCCGGTGACTTGAAAATCATGCCAAGCACCTGTGTGTGCGTGCCCCATATCCCAAGAGGAGAACAGAAGAGAAGGGATTGCTGCATGGCATTCCTTCCTTAGGGGTGATTTCTCATGTTCCCTTTCTCTTTGTCTCTATTCTGTCTTTCCAGCGAGCACGTGTACTCTATGGCAAAACTCTAAAAAAGAGAAAAAAAAAAAACAAAAAAAAACTCACATCATAGCACCGAGGGAATCTATGTGTGAGATTAGGGAGCAATTAGGACTGCTCTATTCTACTTTATTCTCCTATCTAGTATCACGCATGGCCCAGCCCCTCTCTTCACAATTCATTCCTGAAGGATGTCTTTTTTATAGGGCCAGACAGTGAGGAGGGTTTTCTTATTCTTTTCTTTTTTTTTTTTTTTGGAGAGGTTTTTGCTATAGGGCGCGTGCGCTCGCCAGACAGACAGAGACAGACAGAGAGGTAGAAAGCGAGAAACCACCCCCCGGGGGGGATGGCCACGCCGCAATCCCTTCTCCTCCATTCTCTCCTCTCGGGATCTTGGGCACACACGCATACGCGCCCGGTGTGAGTTTAAGCCACCGGGTCCAGGACTCGAACCGCGGTCGACTATGTGGGAGTCCAGCGACATAGCCATTATGCTAACTGCTGGTCCCTAGGAGGGTTGCTAGAGCTGCAGGTTCCACTCGTTTCACACTGGCTAGAATAGGGTCACAGGTGAGAGCGAGAAATGAAGAGGGAGGTTTGCTATTTCTCGTTTATTGGCTATATTTTCTCCATCCAATTGAGTTTCTGATTCTTATTATCAAAATTTTAATGTCACACTTAAAGTATGAATATTGCTTTTTAAAAAAAATTTATAGGGTTTGTATGCTTGCCAGAGAGAGACAGAGAGAAAAAGTGAGATATCAAGAAATCACCCTTTGAGGGGATGGCCACACCACAAGCCCTTCTCCTCCATTTCCTCTTCAGATTTTGGGCACGCATGCATACACAGTGGTTTTTCGAACCACTGTCTCTGGAACTCAAACAGTGCTGTCGGCCATGTGAGATCCAACCACCTTAATCACCATGCTGGCCTGAATACGTTCTTGTTTTTAAAGTTACAAACAGGTGCATATAAAAATCAAACATAAAATTCCTCTTCAACCACTCTCCCCATCAAATTTCACTCAATTGCCAAGAAATATCCACTATTCAAAAGTTTGAGGTTGCTATATTTCTGTGTATTTACACGCACATACACCCATCAATTGGGAAGCAGTTAAATAAATTAGAATATGTCCTAGAATATTAGACTATATATCCTCATATGTAATGAACTCCAGAGCATATTACTTTTGGATTCATTCATGGTAGGATGGATATGTCATGATTTATTTATTCAATAAAAAAGAGAAAAGCTGCAATATATATCCTAGTGCATGCTTTTTCATATCCCTTGGGAATATTTCTCTAGTACAGCTAAATAGAGGTGAAATTACAGGTTCAAGCTGTACATGCGTTTAAAATTTTAATAGATCCTGTCAAATTGTCTTTAAAAAGTCTTTACCATTTTATATTCCTTTGAATTATGTTTAAGAGTGTCCTCTTGTTCTCTAGAAAATCCTTTTACTGGATATTAACGAGCTCTCTAATTTTCACCACATAGCCTAGTGAGGGAGAATTGGAAGTTTAGGCTTTCTGTTTTAGAATTATTTATTTAATATTATTATTATTATTTAATTTGACCAGAGAGAGAAAGAAAGAAAGGGGAAATGAGGAAGCAAGCCATCAGGTCTGGGACTCGAACCATGGTCAGTGTTGTGGCAGCCTTCTAGACCTGCCAGCCCCAGGAGTTTCATTGTTTTAACTTGCATTCCTCTGCAAATTAGAACGATATTTTGAAATACGGCATATTTTATATGCCTGTTGGCTATTTATTTAGATTTTAAAAATAATTTTAAAATATTTGCGAGAGAGTATGTATGCTCAGTGGAGAGAGAGAGGAAAAGAGTAATAAGAAAGCACCCCTCCTGGGGGATGGCCATGTCACAATCTCTTTTCCTCCATTTCTCCTTTTGGGATCTTGGGCATACATACACAGGCACCTGGTGTGTTTCTCATGGCAGTGTTTAATGCTCCAGTTGTACAGTTGGTTATGTGGGATCCAGCTGCCTTAGCCACTGTGACACTAGCTGGCCTGGCTACTTATTTATATATCATTGTACAGTCCTCATTCTTGTATTAGTCAATTTTCTGTAGAGGTAGTTTTAGTTTTCTTATTGTTAGTCTTACAGACTGTTAGAAACTCCTTATATAGTCTGTATAATAATCCTTTATTTATTATGCAATTTGGAAAGTAGTATTCCCTATTTCTACCTTGAATTTTAACTCTATGGTTATTTCCAGTAGGTTAAAAGGGATCTGGGGCCAGCAGGTGTGGTGGTTGGGGCGCTGGGCTCCCACATGGCCGGCTGTGGTTTGAGTCCCAGACCTGAGGGCTTGCTCTCTCTCTTTCCCTCTCTCACTCTCTATGGTGAGCACATGTACCCAGAGTGCAAATTTTAAAAACAATAATAGTAGATAAACAAAATAAGTAATTCTTTTAAAAAGAGAGAGATACCATCTACTTTATTAAAATTCCTTATAGGGACCAGCAGTTGGTGTAACGGCTATGTCGCTGGACTCCCATGTAGTCAACCACGGTTCGAGTCCTGGAACTGGTGGCTTAAATTCACGCCGGGCATGTGTGTGTGTGCCCATGATCTCAAGAGGAGAATGGAGGAGAAGGGATTGCGGTGTGGCCATGCTCTCTGGGAGGGGGGGGGGGGGGTGGGGGGGGTGGGGGTGATTTCTCAACTTTCTGTCTCTTGTCTCTCTCTTTCTGGTGATCACATGCACCCTATAGCAAAAATCACTCCAAAAAAAGGAAAAAAAAAAAAAAAACTTGCTGTTATAAGCCACCCGGTTTACGATTTTTTTTTTTGTTGTTATAGCAGACCTAACACCTAACAGATTAAAACAGGTAACATAACATAAGGTAGAGATAGGTATATTTTAAATATTCACCCATTTTCCAAGAAGAGCTCTTCTTTCTTCAAATATCTACAATAAATAAAAAAGAACAGGGTAATTTCATATATCATGGTTCAAAATATCCTTTACAAGAAAGACATCATTAAAGAATCAATGAATAAATATTCTATCAACTTAATATTAAAAGGTCAGATTTGATTCCTGATATTTATTTTTTAATTATTTATTTAATTAAATTTATTATTATTATTGTTGTTGTTATTTTAAATTTGATCAGAGAGAGAAGAAAAGCAAGAAAGCAAGCCGCCAGGTCCAGGACTCAGACCATGGTTGACTGCATGGGAATTTAGTGCATCAACCACCACACTACCTGCTAGCACCTAGAGTACTTATTTCTAACCCAGGCAAGGCTTTTTTCTTTTTCCCCAGATTTTCCATGTAGGATGATTCATATTTTAGAAGAAAATAAATAAGAAAAACTGTAATTGTGAAAAATCCATTTTAAAATTTGATATGAAAAATAGAACAAAGAAAACAAATGGAAAAATAAATATCCTTCCTTTGAAATGTTTCAGTATTGACAATATGAGAATCTATGAAATCTCCAAATGAGAACTTGTTTTTATATTTCAGTGTATACCCATATCAGTGGGCATACATGTTTGTAGGATTAAAAATGTATATGTGGGGGCCAGCAGGTGGCACGGAGGTTAAGGTGGCTGAATCCCACATATATAGAGCAACTCCAGCCCCAGCTTGAAAAACATACCGGGCATGTGCACATCCATGATCCCAAGAGGAGAAGAGAGTATGGCCCCTCCGGAGGCTCATTTTTTACTTTCTCTCTTTCTCCCTATCTGTGTGTGTGTGTGTGTGTGTGTGTGTGTGTGTGTGTGTGTTGTGTGTGTGTGTGTGTCTGGCAAGCACACACACTCTAAGGTAAAAATAAAAAATGTGTGTGTGTACCACTGGGCTTACAGCTGAGTATTTATCTGTACAGGTTTATCATTATATACTATCTAGGACATTTCCAGCATAATGAGCTGTCCCTAGTGTGTCGCAGGTAGCCATGCTGAGGTGACTATATCTGGCTCTGAGAATGAATATCCGATGGAGGTATGAGTGCAGTGTGAGTGCATTTACATATGGGCATCTAGGTGTTTTTCTGAGCATCAGCACATATGTATATTTCAGCGAGTGATGAAAGATGTGGTATGTTTTGGCAGAGAAGGGGGCTGTGAAGAGAAGAAGAGTAATGAACATATGTGGATGTCTCTCCCAGTCCAACACATGCAGCCTCTGTCTGCTTTCAAAATTGGAGTCGATGTTTTTCTCTTCCTCTTGGCACTACCTAAATTCTCCAGCACTGTAAGAATGTTCCTGTTATACTTGGGGGGATGGCTCAGACCTATTTCTTTCCTTTTTGTGGAGGAGGATAAGGAGCTGGTTATGCTTCCAGCAGATAATGCTTTCTTTCCTTTTTTAGACTCTCCAACTCTAGTTGCCAAGGGCATACAAAATGAAAATTGAAATAATTGGTTCAACAACAACCTCGGGACCAGAGAAATGTCAGTTTTGCTCCTGGCCAGGGAATTTAATGTATCACAGGTAGACACTTTTACACAGGAGAGAAAAAGACAAAGATCCCCCCGCTCCCATCAACTGCCACCTAAGCTACTAGCACCTTCTAATAACAGGAACAGATAAACTCAGAATTTTGAGATGAAAAAAGAAGAGAATCTATAGAACACAGATGGCTCAAACAACATGGATTGAAGTACTTCCTGAACTCTTCCTGTCGATCACCTATCACCCAACCCAAGTCATCAGTGCCACCACTTTCCTGACGCCCAGTGATCTCTCAACTCTTCCTCCACCTGTATGGTTCATGTTCCACATAGACATCAGTGTTTATTTTTGCTCTCTACCACCAGTTCTGTGAACTTTATCTTCCCATGTAGTTTTTTCCTAATTGCTCCATAGAACTAGCGAGAACAGGTTTCATGGCAGGCGCTCAGTAAATACCTCCTGATTAAATAATAAGAAAGCCCAGAATCAGAATCTTAGAGCTTAAAGGACTCCTACAGGGAACCAGCAGGGGGTGTGTTGGTTAAGGCGCTGAACTCCCACATGGTCTACAGCAGTTCAAGTCTTGGACCTGGTGGCTTGCTTTCTCACTTTCCCACCTTCTCTCTCTGGTCAACTTAAAATAATAATAACAACAATAACTAAATTTTTTTAAAGGATTCCTCCAGATCTTTTAATCCAATTCTCTTAATTTAGAGAAGATAAGCAAAGGTCCAAAGAGGTTATATTTATAGATTTTTAAACAGTCAGGCCAGCGGGGCCAGGGGATGGGGGACTCCTACATGATTGACCACACTTCAAGTCCCAGACCTGGCCCCTTGAAAATCATGCAGAACACATGTGTGTATGTGTGCCCCAAATCCTAAGAGAAAAAGGAAGAAGAAGGGATTGTGGTGTGACCATCTCCCCTGGGGGGTGATTTCTCACTTACCCTCTCTGTCTCTCTCCAGCAAGCACATAGGTTCTATGGCAAAAATGTAATTAAAACAAACACAAAAAAATCAGGCCAGCTGGTGGCACGGTGGTTAAGGTAACTGGATCCCACACTGACTGTGTGTAGTCTCTGACTCAGAGGTTTCGGAAATGCACTAGGTATGTGTGCATGTGTGCCCAAAATCCAAAAGGAGGAAGAGCTGGAGGAGAAAGGATTGCACTGTAACCATCCTCCGTGGGGGATGCCTTCTCACTTTCCCTCTCCCTCTGTCTGTTTCTATCCCTCAAGTCCCCCTGCCCTCTGGAGAATTTTAAAAGTCATAATAAATAAAAATTCAAATTCAAAAAAGAAAAAGTCATTGGTTTCGAGCTGTCTGTTCAGCTTAACTCTGAACTTGGTCCCTCAGTAGAACCTCACTCTTCTCCATCCTGACTTCCAGCCCTACATTCTTTTATTTATTTATTTATTTATTTTTTGGAGAGGTTTTTGCTATAGGGCACGTGCGCTCGCTAGAGAGACAGAGAGACAGAAAGCAAGAAATCACCCCCCAGGGGGGATGGCCACGCTGCAATCCCTTCTCCTCCATTCTCCCCTTGGGATCTTGGGCACGCACACACACTTGCCCATGTGAGTTTAAGCCACCGGGTCCGAGACTTGAACTGCAGTCAACTACATGGGAGTCCAGCAACATAGCTATTACGCCATCTGCTGGTTCCTTTTTTTAAAGAGAGATTTTTGCTGTAGGACACATGTGCTCGCCAGAGACATGGAGACAGACAAAGAAAAGAGAGAAATTACCCCCCAGAGGGTAATTTCCCCCCAGGGGCGATGGCCATACTACAATTCCTTCTCCTCCATTCTCCTCTTGGGATTTTGGGCACACACCCATGTGCCCAGCCTGAGAGTTTCAAGCGGCTGGGTCCAGGACTCAAACCATGTTCGGCCATGTGGGAATCCGGAATCTTAACCACTGTGCCACCTGCTGGACCCTGGCTCTACTCTTAACAAGAAATAAATTTTGGGCAAATTATTTCATTGTTAGGTCCTCAGTTGGAGTGATAGCCTTATATTCCCTGGCTTGGAGCAGGTCCTCACTCTAAAGATTTGCAATCTATTTCATCACTTTAAAGAGTTAGAAAACAAAATATCTATTCAAAATGGAAATATTAAAATGGATCTTCTTTTCTTGCAGAACGCTGCAGTTTGTTTATATCACAGTTTACACAGAGCCTCCTGTCACGTTGAAATCCCACGGTTGTTATTTTAGTCTGTTGACACTGCGGTTACATATTTCACCATGTGATATTACAGCGTAGGAGTGAGAAACTTAGGGGGTCCTAAATAATGACTGATTGATGGTAACAAGGTACTTTTTCTCAGAACACCTTTTTTATTTTTTTGAGAAGTTTTTGCTATAGGGTGCGCGCATGCGCTCAACAAGGAAGACAGAGAGAAAGTGAGAGAGAGACACCCTTGACAAGGTTTTAGCACATGGCGATCCCTTTCCCCCGGTCCCACAACATGCAGGACCTTGGGCGGGCACACACACACACACACACACACACACACACACAGCCTGTTTTCAAGTCAACCCAAGGAGCTGAACCCGTGGTTAGCCACGTGGCTTCTAGCACTGCAGTTCAGTACTTTACTGAGTGCACAAACCAGGCCGGGCCTCTCAGAACACCCTTCTATTATAACTATACTATTATACCGGCGTGAGCCATGCTTTAAAAGAAAAGTGGATCACTTTTTTTTCTTTTTAAAAACTGTATATATTAATATTTGAGGTCAGCAGGTGGCAATGTGGTTAGGATGATGGACTCCCACATGGCTGACCTAGGTTTGAGTCCTGGACCCAGAGTCTTGAGAGTCATTCTGGGCACGTGTGTTTGCATGCCCCAAATCCCAGGAGAATGGAAGAGAAAAAACTGCAGCATGGCCATCCCTCTGGGGTGATTTCTCACTTTCCCTCTCTCTGTCTCTCTTTGGTGAGTGCATGTGCCCTATGGCAAAAACCTAAAACAAATGAATAAAAAAAAGCCTGTTCATATTTTTTTAAAATCTTTTAAAAAAATAATTATTTATTTAATTTAATTTGTTATTATCATATTTTAATTTGACCAAACAGAAACAGAGACCGAGAGAAAGGGAAAGCTAGAAAACAAGCCACCAGGTCCAGGACTCGAAACATAGTCAGCTACGTGGGAATCCAGCACCCTTATCCAGCATACTACCTACTGGTCCCAAAACCTGTACATATTTAAGGTGTGTAATATGATGTTTTGCTATACATATACAGAGTGAAAACATTACTACAGTCAAGCAAATTGTCCTTTTTAAAAAAATTATTGCTATATGGGGCCGGCAGGTGGCATGGTAGTTGAGAGCGCTGGACTCTCATATAGCCGACCACAGTTCAAGTCCCGGACCTGGTGGCTTGCCTTCTCACTTTCTCTTTCTCACTCTGTCCTTCTCTGGTCAAATTAAAATAAATAAATAAATAAATAAATAAATAGTTTAATAAAAGAATTCTTTTTAAAAAATTATTGTTATAGGGCACATGCACTTCCAGAGAGAGACAGAGAGAGGAGAAAGTGAGGAATTACTCCCTGGGGGGGGGATAGTCACACCGTAATCCCTTCTCCTCCATTTTTGTCCCTGGATTTTGGGCACTCACGCACACATGCATTCTGTGTGTGCTGGGTCGACTCGAACTGCTCTCAGCCATGTGGGATCTAGGCACCTTAACCTCCACGCCACCTGCTAATCTGCACATTGTCCTTTTCATCACTTCCCATAGTCACATTTTTGTGGGTGTGTGGTAAGGGTCATTTTCCATTAAAATACTAGATGGCAAAGAAATAAATATTTAAATGTTTAAAACATCCCTCCATTAAAAACGTACGACTCTTGAATTATTTTGTAATCTGTTACATGTGCCTTGCTCATGATGCCTTTTCTTCCTTAGCACCTAAATTCAAATTCAACCTCTATGCTTAAAACGTGTCACGAGGAACCAGCAGTTGGTGTAATGGCTATGTCATTGGACTCCCATGTAGTCGACCGCAGTTTGAGTCCCAGACTTGGTGGCTTAACCTCAGGCCAAGAGTGTGTGTGTGTGCCTAAGATCCCAAGGGGAGAATGGAGAAGGGATTGCGGCGTGGCCATCCCCCATGGGGGGCGATTCTCGCTTTCTGTATCTCTATCTCTCTCTGTCTTTCTGGCAAGTGCATGTGCCCTGTAGCAAAAATCTCCCCTCCCCAAAAGAAAATAAATAAAATCCTGTCATGATGTTAAAATCCTGAGACTCTCATTTTACTTTGAGATAGTTACTATTTTACATTTTACTACAGAAGAGAAAAAAGACAAATTTAAAGCAAAATGAAACAAAAAAAAAACCCAGAACTCAAAATTGAATTAATCTCTGGTGACTAATGCCCTGATTTAGAAATGTAGAAAACCCCTTGAAATTATCATGTGGGTGCCTTCTTGCCTGCTGCATCCTTGCGTATTTATTTTTAATCTTGTGTACACAGTTGGACTGCTAGATCTGGCAGGGACCTCTGGGGCCATTTGATCCAATTAATTCATTTACAAAGGAGGATAAAGCCCAGAGAAGGAAAGTGACTTGCTCAAATCATGTAGGGAATTATTGGTACAGCTGATCTGGAACCAACTTCTAATGCCTAGAGACATTGTTCATTGCTCTTATTTATATTCATTGTTGTTCTTGTTTGTTTAGAGAGTGGGGAGACACACACACACAACACAGTATCATCACACTACAATGCCCACTCCTCCTAAACCTTCCAGTCCTCCAGAATCATAGGCCCACCCAATGTGTTCAGGTCAACCCAGGATCCAAACCCCGGGTCTTCCCATATGGCTCTAGCAGCACCCTACTGCTTGTGCTATTGTGTCTAGGCTTGGAGAAAAGGTCTGCTTTGTTTTTGGTTTCTGATTTTTTTTTTTTTTTTTTTTTTTTTTTTTTTTGTCATAGGGCACATGCACTTGCCAGAGACAGAGAAAGAGGAAAAGTGAGAGAGCATCCCTCCAGGCAGGATGGCCACGCCCACAATCCCTTTTCCTCCATTCTCCTCTCAGCATTTTGGGCTATGCATGTCAATGTGCCATCATCTTTTTTAAGTTGTTGAGTCCGGAACTAGAACCATGCATTCGGCCATGTGGGATCTGGCTGCCTTAACCTCCATGACTTCTACTGGCCCAAGAGATAAGTATTTTTTAAAAATAATTATTTTATTTAACTTTATTTATTTATTTATTTTTAGTTTGACCAGAGAGGAACACAGTGAGAGTGAGAGAGAGAGGGAGGGAGGGAGGGAAAGTGAGAAAGCAAGCCACCAGGTCTGGGACTTGAACCATGGTCGGTCATGTGGGAGTCTAGCACCTTAACCAACATGCTACCTGCTGGCCCCAAAAGATAAGTATTCTTGACAGGATCTCATCATGTCACAGTCCTCCTGCCCTAGCATCTCAGCTAGCTAGGACCCATGGCGTGCAGCCCTGTACCTGGTCTGTTTAGGCTGGGCTGAGAACTAAACCTGGCCTCCCATGCAGCCTCAGCCACCATATAGCAGCGCGCTCCTGCTTGCATCACTGCAGTTGGATCTATTTATATTTGTTTTTAAAATTCTTTCAAAATTTGAAATATTGGGTTGTCAGAAAAGTCACAATGTATTTTTCTTTTTTTTCTGTATTTTTTTCATAATGTATTTTTCTACATAAAAATGCAATATGACTTTTCTGACAACCCAATAGTATGCACTATCTAAAGAAAAACATTTAAAAAGGCTGACAGCAGAGTATTAATGCAATGCTCTGTAAGACTACACCCACATGGGACGGTCCCAGGTTCATGTCCTGAGGCTTCCCTGTACATACTGGGCATGTGCTGTGTTATAAGCCAGTTAAGCTGGGAATGGATCGCTGTGTGAGGACACCTTAGGTGCCTCTCTCTCTTATAGAAGAGAGAGAGAAAAATAAAAATCTTTAAAAAAAGAAAGAAAGAAAGAAAGAAAGAAAGAAAGAAAAGAAACAAAGGGATCAGGAGAAACAAAAGGAAAAGCAGAGAAAACGAGGGAGCAATTCAGCATTCATCTTCACCTTTAATTAAAAAAAAAATTAAAGATGTCTTTCTTATAACAGACCTGCTCTGGCTACCAATGCCCATTTAACTCTTCGGAGGAAACCAGCATTATTTTATTTATTTAGTTTTTTTTGGAGAGGTTTTTGCTATAGGGCGCGTGCGTGTGTGTGCTCGCCAGAAAGACAGAGAGAGACAGACAGACAGAAAGCGACAAATCACCCCCTGGGGGGGGATGGCCACGTCGCAATCCCTTCTCCTCCATTCTCCTCTCGGGATCTTGGGCACATGTGCCCGGCATGAGTTTAAGCCACCAGGTCTGGGACTCAAACCGCGATCGGCTACATGGGAGTTCAGCGACATAGCCATTACGCCAACTGCTGGTCCCAGCATTATTTTTTGATACAACCATATACACAGTCAATGTATGGGTCTGTATATATGAATACACATACACATGTGTATATCCACACATAAAGACTTTTAAAAACAATTTCCTGCAAATCAGAACCTAACAAAACAATGCTTCTTTAAATGAAAATTATGAACAATAAAAGAAGTAATATCTCTAGAAATTATCATTAAACTCGACAAAATGTACAAAAGAACAAAGACAAGACACTACAATGCTTGCTGTGGTGTACTGATTCCCCTTCAGGACCAAAGGATTTATTCCTCCATTTGTTAGGGGCTGCTGATTGATGGCCAGAATGAGCTGGAGGGGACTGCCATGTCCAAGGTCAGGACTTTGTGTGTGGAGGGGTGAAGCTAGCCCCACTGAATGGTCGGTGTGGAAACGCGAGGGTCAGATGCCCTTGCTGCAGTGTAAGACATCTAAGGATCACGCCAGCTTCACAGCGTCCTATAGGATTATTAGAGACTGCATCCCATCCTCTTCCTTTGCCTCACACTTAAGGCCTTCCTTTCCCTCTTTCTTCTGAGTGCTGATCCTAAGAATGCTCCCAAATCAATGTCCTATGTGATAGTCTCAGAGTTTGCTTCTCTAGTGACCCAATCTGCAACAGGCACTCAGACAATTTTTTGGCCACTGAGACAATTTTTTCTTCATGGCTGTTAGTTGACCAAGACTTCTAATTTTTTCAAAAAAATATTTCTGAAATCAAAGAATCCCACAATATGTATTCCAATTCAAGTCACTTTTTCACACATGTGTAAAACCTTCACAATTCTATGGGAAAACAGATTTCAAAACTAAACACTGAAGTTTTTTTTTTTTTTGTAGGGGGAGAAAATAAGCTGTTATGTAAACTGTCAGAGTGCTAAACGCATTGCAAACAGGTGCTCAATAAATAACTGTTGAGCTGAATACAAAAGATTTTCAATAGACTTGTTTGATCTTCCTGGCTAGATGAAGGCTGGATTTCTCCCTCTTTCTCTCTGCTTTTTCTTTTCTTTTCTTTTTTCTCTTTCTTTTCTTTTCTTTTCTTTTCTTTTCTTTTCTTTTCTTTTCTTTTCTTTTCTTTTCTTTTCTTTTCTTTCTTTCTTTCTTTCTTTCTTTCTTTCTCTCTCTCTCTCTCTCTCTCTCTCTCTCTCTCTCTCTCTTTCTTTTGGAGAGGTTTTTGCTATAGGGTGCATGTACTCACCAGAAAGAGAGAGAGAGATAGAGAGACAGAAAGCGAGAAATCTTCCCCCAGGGGGGATGGCCACACTGCAATACCTTTTCCTCCATTCTCCTCTCGAGATCTTGGGCATGCACGCACAAGTGCTTGGCGTGAGTTTAAGCCACCTGGTCCGGGACTTGAACCGCAGTCGACTACATGGGAGTCCAGCGACATAGCCATTATGCTAACCTGGTCCCTCTGTGTCTTTTCTTTCTTCTCCTTTCTTTTTCTTTTTCTATTTCTCTCTCCTCTTTCCTCATTTCCTTTGTCTTTTTCCTTTTAAGTCCTTTTCCATCTTATTTCTCACTATTCCAATCCCTACCCTGGCTCCTCCTTCTCCCCTAAGATTGCTCATGTTTCCCATCAGAGGAGCAGAACTAGGAAGTACTGGGACTGCCAGGTGGTGTGGTGGTTAAAAGCAGTGGGCTCCCAAATGGTTGACCACGGTTTGAATCCTGGACCTGGCAGCTTGCTTTCTCGCTTTCCCTTTCTCTCTCTCTGGTCAAATTAAAAAATAATAAGAAAAAATGAACTTAAATAAATAAATAATTCTTTAATAATAACAAATGAAATTAAATAAATAAATCTTTAAATAACAAATGAAATTAAATAAATAAATAATGCCTTTTTTTTTTTTTTTTTTTTTGAGAGGTTTTTGCTATAGGGTGCATGCGCTCACCAGAAACAGAGAAACACATAGACAGAAAGCGAAAAATCACCCCCCAGGGGGGATGGCCACCCACAATCCATTCTCCTCTCGGGATCTTGGGCATGCACGCACACGCGCCCAGCGTGAGTTTAAGTCACTGGGTCTAGGACTCGAACCGCAGTCGACTACATGGGAGTCCAGCGACATAGCCATTACACCAACTCTGGTCCTATAAATAAATAATTCTTAAAAATAAAATGGCACTGGACTCCCACAGGGTTGATCAAGGTTGGTTCAAGTCCCAGGCTTGGTGGCTTGAGTCCTGGACCTGGTGACTCTCTCTTTGATCAAATTGAAATGAATAAATAAATAAATAAAGTTAAATTAAAAAAAAATAGAACTAGGAAGTACTCAGCAGGAGGGATGAGTTTTGTTGACCCAGCTCTGCCAGAAGGGTTATCATATCTATTGGGTTTAGAGAGGCAAAAGGTCATATCCAGAATGAGGAAGGAGATATGGAAGGGCAAGAAGATGAGAGTCAATGAAAGAGGGATCAGGGAGGAGAGCTGAACTCTGACTCCATTTCTGGTACTGCAGGAACCGTATCAGGCACGGGAGTAACCGAGAGAAAAGGTAGAGTCTCAAGTCTTAATGCATGACACTTGAGTGGGAAAGTCAGCAAATAGTGTTAAGGGCAAAGAACAAAAAGCAGGAAGCAGGTATAGACATTTGAGGTGACTCTGCCTGGAGTTGAGGAGGAGGGCATGTGTGAAGGCACATAGGTGTGGAAAACTGGGTGCATCTGGGAACCCTGAGCTTGGCTTGGGCATCATATGCGAGGAAGCAGAGCATGGGTGGGAGCTGGGAGGCTGGCTGAGGTCACACCATGAAAGGACCTCAATGCTATGTGTGCACGTTGGAATTTACACTTTGGAGTGGGGCTCACTATCAGTTTCACAGAATAGGATTGCAGTTTTAGAAAGATCATCCTGCGACCAGAATAGGGGATGGATTGGTAGGGACAGAGGCAGTGAAGCCAGTTAAGGAGTTGGTACACAGTGTTGGGCATAGGGTGACGAGGGTGTGAACTGTAAATCCAGAACTGGAAGTGTATAATAGTTGGAGAAAAGGGGGCTGAATGAGAGAGGCAGGAGGAAGACTCAGAGAACTTGAAAATATATTGGAGGTGGAGGCAAGGGAGTGCTGGTAGACACTCCTCCATGTGTCATCTTTCATATTCTCAATGTCTGTGCTCATATGCCAGGAACACAAAGCCCTGGGCTCTCTTTACTTGGGCCATTTCTCCAGGTTGTGCTGGCAGCAAGGAAACTTGAGGCATGAGAAGACATCTCCCATGGGGACTATCTTAGTCTGTTTTTGTGTTAATAACAGAAATACTTAAGCCTGGGTAATTTTTATAGGAAATACAGATTTACTTGCAAAACTCTTGATTCAGGTGGCTGGAAAGCCCAAAGGCATCACAAAATGGCAGAAGGCATGGGACCAGCAGTTAGCGTAATGGCTATGTCGCTGGACTCCCACGTAGTCAACCGCGGTTTGAGTCCTGGACCCGGTGGCTTAAACTCACACCAGGATTGCGGCGTGGCCATCCCCCCGGGGGGTGATTTCTCGCTTTCTGTCTCTCTGTCTCTCTCTGTCTGTCTGGTGAGTGCATGCGCCCTATAGCAAAAATCTCTCAAAAAAAAAAAAAAAATGGCAGAAGGCAGAACTTGGAGCAGAACGGCCCAGAGGTCGGTCAATATCACACCCCAGTAATCTGCTGCAATCCTTTGTTGGCCCTGGTCTGTATTCATGTGACCTCTGCTGGCCTCATTTTCTCTCCTTATACACACATCAGAGCTCAATCATGGGGGCCTCGCCCTAATGACTTTGTCACAACCAATAGCTCCACCCTGGGACACCCATGAAGGGATTAAGTTTTCACTCAACACCTTTGCAATGGAATCAAGTCCCAATACATGAATTTTTGGGGGACATCCAATCACTGCCTATTAAGACTAAATTCTAAAACATGAAACTCTGAAGAATAGACCATTATCTGATCCATAACAGAGACCAAGAGCAAGTTTATTTACTATACTAGCAGAGGCATTTACTTGGGCTCCTGTGTCACCCTGTGAACAAGGTGGGCAAGGAAAGCCAACACAAACATCATGTTTCTGGCTGTGCTATGAGTAGAGTTCTTTGTCTCTGACCCATGAGTCTCAAGTCTTCTTTTTCATTTTTTTTTAGAGAGATTTTTCCTATAGGGTGCATGCACTCACCAGAGAGATAGAGAGAGACAGAGAGGCAGAATGTGAGAAATAACCCACCCCCACCTCGAAGGATGGCCATGCCACAAACTCTCCTCCTCCTTCACTCTCCTCTTGGGATTTTGGGCACACATGCACATGTACCTGGTGTGAGTTCAAGTCTCCCAGTCCGGGATTTGAACCGTGGTCGGCCATGTGGGAGTCCAGCGATGTAACCATTATGCCATCTGCTGGTCCTGTGAGTCTTGTGTCTTTTACTGTGAGATAGTTATGTCTTCCATTCTGTAATTAACAACCTGACTCACTAGCTTATAAATTGGAGAAAATCAAATCCCAGACCTGGCAGAGTAGAAGGATTTGTGGCTTGGATGCCTGGGTGTAAAGTGATGCCTTTCACCAGGAGAAGGAGCAAGATAATAAGGTCAGTTTTATACATGTGGGTGTATGTTACTGCCAGCTGGGTGCAATTCCTGCATATAGGATTGATAACAGGAGCTTGAGGATCTATTGGTAAATTCTGCCCACAACTGAAACAGGAATAAAAGTGCCCAGAGGTTGGTCAATCTCACACCCCAGTAATCTGCTACAATCCTTCGTCTGGTGTATTATTCTATTAGAACCTCTCCATAATGCTCACAGGAAATAAACTCCATAGGAAAACCTTAGTAATGTGAGTAACTGGTTGGAATATATTAATTTTACGCATTTGATTAAATGTGCAGCATTGCCCATTCACATAGCAAAATAATAATCACAGACAAACAAATGATCCTTTTTATCACTTTCCATAGTTACTTTTTGTGAGACTGTGGTAAGGAGCACAGGCACAGGAGAAATGAAGATTTTAAGCCTCCAAAAATAATTATTTTATTTAGCTTTATTTATTTATTTATTTATTTACTGGGAACTAGATATTTCATTTGTCCAGAAAGGGACAGAGCGAGAGAAACACGCGAGACAAGAAGAGAGAGAGAGAGAGAGAGTTCGGTGAAAGGGAAAGTGAGAAAGCAAGCCACCAGGTCCAGGACTTGAACTATGGTCTAGGCCATGTGGGAGTCCAGTTCCCTTAACTACCACGTCACCTGCCAGCCCAGGTAAGGATCATTTTCAATTAAAATACTAGATGGTCCAGTCCCAGGGGACCCCAAATTAGCAGGTGTCATGGAGGTTAAGATGCTGGATTCCATATGGCCAACTCTGCAGTTTGAGTCCTAGACCTGGTGGCTTGAGAATCATGCCGGGCGTGTGTGTGTGTGTGTGTGTGTGTGTTTCCTGGCTTTAAGCAAAGTTCCTTGGCATTTCTTTGAGTTAAGTTATAACTGGTTTTCTTAGTAGTAATGAGTGAACTTAAAATCGGGAGAGGAGAATAGAAGAGAAGGGATTGTAGTATAATGCATGATTGTATCATTGCAGTGTGTACCCTGTGATGAAGCTTAGGGGGTATAAATTGACTTCAGAAAAAAATCAATGACTTTATGTAGCCACAGCTAGGTCTCATAGGATGCTGTTTCTCTCTCTGTCACTGGTGAGTGCACATGCTCTATAGCAAAAAGTAATAGATAGATAGATAGATAGATAGATAGATAGATAGATAGATAGATAGATAGATAGGTAGATAGATAGATAAACTGAGCCAGCCAGTGGCACGGTGGTTAAGGTGGCTGAATACCACATGGATGACTGCACTGTTTGAGTCTTGGACCCAGAGGCTGGAAAAAGATACAGGCATGTGTGCCCCAAATCATAAGAGAATGGAGGAGAAGGGATTGCAGTGTGGCTATCTCCCTGGGGGGTGCTTTTTCATTTTCCCTCTCTTTCTTTCCAGCAAGTGCATGTGCCTGATAGCAAACATAAAATAAAATACATAGAATAAGATAAAATACTAGATGTCAAAGAAATAAATGCTTTTCAAACACTCCTCCATTCAAAATTCACAATGCCTTGAGGCCAATAGGTGGCAATGGTGGTTAAAGCACTGAACCCCCACATGGCTGACCATGGTTCGGATCTTAGACCTAGTGGCTTGCTTTCTCACTCTCTCTCTTACTCTCTGTGTTTCTCTTTGGTGAGCATATGTTCCCTGTAGCAAATTAAAATAATAATGATGATAAATAACATTAAAATAAATAATTCTTTAAAAATTAAGAAAAAAATTCACGATGCCTGAATTATTTTGTAATCTGTTACATATGTCTACCTTAATGACTTTTTTTTTAGGCATCTAAATTTGAATTCAATTTCTCTGCTTAAAGCCTGCCGTGAAGTTACAATCTTGTGACTCTTACTAGGTTGTCTGGAAAGCCATGACATATTTTTCTATGTTTTTCTATGCAAGAGTGTATCCTTACTTTCCCGATGACCCAATATTTTAGTTTGAGACAGTTACATATTTCACACTTGACTACAGAAGAGAAGAAAGACAAAATTAAAATAAAGCCATAAAACAGGAACTCAAATTTGAACTGCTCATTGCTGACAAATGCCCTGATTTAGAAAATCTATCTTTTGGGAACTCTTTGAAGACTGGCTTCTCTTTTCTCTCAGTCCTGTGGTTCCAGAACCAGTAATGGAAGAAAAAAAGGCAATTGAGGTAAGAAAGAAGAGGACAGTAGAGGGAGGAACAAATCTAAAACATTCTCTTTTGGGGCAAACAACTACAGATCTACTCTCAGCCTTACTCATAGTAAAGGTTTAATAAACAAATTAAACACAGCCTTCATTTTTTTCCATCCATTACATAATTCTAAATCATTCCTGTTCACATTTTTGATGACCAAAATATTAATACTTCGCCTTTTTTAAGGCATGGATCTAACTGGTAAAATAGCTCTGGCTACTTACCTGGTCATTCAAAAGCTGGTGGTTTAGAGGTGTCCAGGTACTCATCTTTGTCTGCATTCTGGGACCATCTATGTTTTTTGGAGGTGCAAATGCCATCATGAAATAACTGGATATTCTTTGTTAAGAAAGGTTATTCCTATTAAAAGAAATACATGATATCATTTTCAAAATACTAAAAAATACTCATAATTGCTTTTCCAGCCTTTTGGCTAAAATCAAGTATAGTAAAACTACTAACCCCATATAATTTTTTACTATGTTGGGAGAGGAAATGAGAGTGGGGAAGAAAGAATATTTATTAATTAATTAGTTTGTTTATTTAAAGGCAGAGTCTCTCTATGTTGTGATCCTCCTGCCTGAGCTTCCCAGCTGGGACTACCATTGCCTGTTTTTTTTGGGGGGACAGGTCTCATTATACTGTCCAGGCCAGCCTTGAGCTCACAATCTTCCTGGCGTAGGCTCTCCAAGTTGCTGAGATTATGGGTGCAGTCACTGCACTTGTCCTTTAGGTTAGACTGAGAATGGACTCCAGGCCTCCCATGTGGTCCCGGTCTGTGAAGCACAGAGTTTTAGCAGCGCATGCAACTTTTGTTGGGCCACGGGAAGAATATTTATTAGGAGCATCTCATATGTCAGGTAATCTATGACAAGGTCTTCCAAAAGCTCATGAAAAATGCACATTTTGAAAAAGCTATATATGGATTTCAACACTTTTTGCACCAAAATAAACTCATACTTTTATTCAATTTTTCCACAAGCATGTTGAAATCTCCTCATGTATGCATGCTCAATGAAAGCTCACAATGATATGGTGAAGTGGTAGGTCTTAGCTCATTTTACAGATAAAGAACATGAGTCTCGTAGGCATTACACATTTTGCCCAAGGTTATGCAGATAGTAAGTGGTGGAACTGGGAACCGGACTCGGAACAGTTAAACTTTACTACATTTTCATTAGTTCATGGAGGGAAATTCAAATCACTCTTAGCTAAGAACATAACATACTAGCCCCCAAAAAAAGTATTTTAAATTTAAAATCATAAAACATTTCATTTTTATCCCTATTAGCTCTCCTCATCCCCTCTTCCTGATATCTAAGTAACAAGAGTTCCAGCTTGATGTCATATTTAAGAAATAGAATGGTGTAATGGAAGAAGCCAAGTCTTTGGAGATGGGCACATTTGAGTTTATTGGGGGAAATTTGTATCTGAAATCTTTGAGGTTCTTACTTGACATATGATATTTTTACTCAGGCTTCCACTAGAGCTGAAGATAAAGCCAATGCTGGGACCAGCAGTTAGCGTAATGGCTATGTCGCTGGACTCCCACATAGTCAACCGCGTTTCGAGTCCCGGACCCAGTGGCTTAAACTCACGCCGGGCATGTGTGCATACGTGCCCAAGATCCTGAGAGAAGAATGGAGGAGAAGGGATTGTGGCGTGGCCATCCTCCCTGGGGGGTGATTTCTCGCTTTCTGTCTCTCTGTCTTTCTCTGTCTGTCTGGCGAGCACACGTGCCCTATAGCAAAAACCTCTCCAAAAAAAGAAAAAAAAAAAGCCAATGTTATAAACCCTCGTGAGTGTCATTAGACAATTCCTTCTCGCAGTTGCCTGCTGACATTACAATACTTGGACAAAGGGGTCTCAGATCAGGTCTTTTTTTTTTTTTTTTTTTTTTTTAGGAATTATTTAATTTTATTTATTTTAATTTGACCAGAGAGGGACCAAGTGTGAGAAAGAAAGAAAGGGAAAGTGAGAAAGCAAGCCTCCATGTCCGAGACTTGAACTGCAGTCCACCGTGTGGGAGTCCAGTGCCTTTAACTACCATGCCACCTGCTAGCCCCAGCCCTTGGGTTCTTTTCAGTCCATGATGGTTAATTATAAGCACGACCATGTGTTTAGCATAGTTAAAAAAGGTGTCAGGGAACCAGCAGTTAGTGTAATGGCTATGTCGCTGGACTCCCACGTAGTCGACCGCGGTTCGCGTCTCGGACCCGGTGGCTTACAACTCACGCCGGGCGCGTGTGCGTGCGTGCCCAAGATCCCGAGAGGAGAATGGAGGAGAAGGGATTGCGGCGTGACCATCCCCCCCTGGGGGGGTGATTTCTCGCTTTCTGTCTCTCTGTCTCTCTCTGTCTGTCTGGCGAGCACACGCGCCCTATAGCGAAAAACCTCTCAAAAAAAAAAAAAAAAAAAAGGTGTCAGAAATTATTTCAAGGGCCAGCAGATGGTGTAGCGTTTACGTCACTGGACTCCCACACGGCTGACTACAGTTCGAGTCCCAGACCCCATGACTTGAAACTCACACTGGGCATGTGTGCATGTGTGCCCAAGATCCCAGGAAGAGAATGGAGGAGAAAGGACTGCAGCATGGCCATCCCCACTGGAGGGTGATTTCTCACTTTCTCTCTCACTATCTTTCTCTCTCTGGCTAGCACATGCGCCCTATGGCAAAAATCTCTGAAATAAAGAAAGCAAGCAAGAAAGAAAAAGAAATCATTTCATGAGCCAGGTGATGGTGCAGTGGTAACACAATTGGACTGACATGGGAAAGAACCTGAGTTCAAGTACTGGAACTACCCTGAACATATAGTGCTGAGCACCCATGATCCAGGCCATCTGAGACTCAGGGTGGATCACAACATGAACACCCTGTTGGAGCTGTGTCCTTCCTCTCTCTCTGTCATGGAAGAAATAAACTGAAATAAAGGGGAGTCACCAGTCAGTGTCCTTACCCCAACCCATGGTTACCCAGGGTCCAACCCTGCATAGGCTCTGCTGTGGGTAGGAAGAGAATAGCTTTCAGACCTAGGATAGGAGGGGCATTCGAGAGGGTGAGGGTGAGGATAACTGAGGAACCTCCCTAAAAGAAAAAAAAAAAAAGATTTCACTATACTATTATTAGTTGGCATCCAGTAGTAAAAGTACATGTGAGCAGGCAAATTATAGCTACTAAGCATGGTCACCAAGTTTGCTCAGCTAAAAATGATATATTTTAATTTGTGGTTGTTATTTATTTATTTTCCATCTTTCTTCTCTTTAAGTCAGACTTTTCCCCCTTTTTTAAAAGAATTATTTTATTTATTTATTTATTTATTTATTTATTTATTTATTTTTATTTGATCAGACAGAAAGAGAGAGAGAAAGAGAGAGAAAGCAAGAAAACCGCCAGGTTTAGGACTTGAACTGCAGTTGGCCATGTGGGAGTCCAGTACCCTAACCAACACAGCAACTTCTGGTTCTCATATTTTTTTTTTTCTCTTGCTATAAGGTGTGTGCGCTCACTGGGAAGAGATAGAGACACACACACCCAGAGGACAGTGAGATGTCCTCTCACTGATGTCCTCTCACCCCTAAGTGGAGATGACCACACCACAATCTCTTCTCTCAGGATTTTGGGCACACATGTACATGTACCTGTGTGTTTTTCAAGCTGCCCCACCGTGCAGTTGGCCATTTGGGATCAAGCTGCCTTCACCTCCTTGCCATCTCCTGGCCCTAGACCAAATGTTTTTAGTCCTTTTTGAGAACATGATGAAAGCTATGCATCTTCTCTCTAGAATAATGTACATGCATGTAAAATTTTGCTTACCCCAGGTTACAAACTTCTGCTGTAAGCTGAGGAACTTTGTCTCTATTTCCAATTTGTGTAGGAAAAAAATTGATTCTAGGCACTATTTCTGAATTGGGACAAAATAGCTTCTCTCGATGACTCCCCAGGGATCTGCACTGGTTGTTTTCTTTTTCTGGTTTCTCAGAGTTAGAAATCACTGGATTAGTCTTTGAATCAGCTTGAAGAAAGTGTGGTATTGGGGAAATAGGCCTGGTCAGAAGAGTTCTTTTTGTACTGCAATCCTGCTGAAGCATGCCAATCAAGGTGTTCCCATCTTGTCTTTTATCATTATCTTTTTCCTCCTCTCTCCAGTCCAGAAGATGGGCAGTGTGTGTATTTTCATGCACACACGTGTTCACAGTACAAACCACTCACTACTACTAAAAAGACAGAAACTTCAGGCCAGCAGGTGTCATGGTGTTTAAAGTGCTGTGTTTCCACATGGCTGACTGTGATTGGAGTCCTGGATCTGATGGTTTGACAACCACAACAAACAAACAAATAAATGTTTTCAAAACAGAAAAAGACAGACACGTCTATGTATCATACACAAAAAAAATAATTGTCCTAGGAATTGGTAGGTTAAGATGCTGGACTCCCACATGGCTTACCGCAGTTTGGATCCCAGACCTGGTGGCGCGGCGTGCTTTCTCACTGCCCGCCCCATGTGTCTCTCTGGTCAATTTAGAGGGGAGATGGTTTCTCACTCACTTTCCCTCTCTCTGTTTCTGTCTCCATTATGACAAAACAAAACAAAACAAAAAACTAAGATAAGTAAATAAAATCATTTAAAAAATAGTATTAACCATAAATAAAAGTAAATAAATAATGCTTTTAAAAATAATAACTGGACCATTCCATCAACATGACAAAGCGAGTTGTCTTCCCCTCCATCCATAGATAAGTCTTGACTGTCCTTGAATGTTCATCTTTAATTTTTCTTGGGGTAAATATGTAGAAAGAGGGCCTATAGCCCTGGTCCCCAACATATGATTCTAGTGCCACAGTCAGCTGTGAGGATGAGTCCCTTGGTAAATTTCCAGTGGCCAATCTGTCTTCTAAGCCATTCTTCACACTGTCACTATCATTTGTGACTTTACTAAGGGCCTACTAGGCATTTGTTAGAGGTACAAAGATAAAAGCCTCTGTTTTGGGGCCAGCAGGTGGTGTGGTGGTTAAAGGCACCGGACTCCCACATGGTTGACCATGATTTGAGTCCTGGACCTGGTGGCTTAGAAAGCATGTTGGGTACATGTGTGTGCGCATGCCCAAAATCCTGAGAGGAGGATGAAGGAAAAAGGATTGTGGTGTGGCCATTCCCCGGGCTGTGATTTCTCACTTTCCCTCTCTGTCTCTCTCAGGCAAGCACACACACGCCCTATGGCAAAAGAACAAAATGCAACAAAACTAGTGGATATGTAGGGTGAATGCAGAACATTATGAGCTGGGCATGGGGGTTATGCTCGGATGATCTGACTTTTATTTAGAGTTTACAGAGTGGAATAGGATTGTTTCTCTGCTAAAACATCTTGCACTCACTGTGGACCATTATCATTGCATAAGGGAATCTCGAATAATATCAGGAAGTGGAATACAGGAATATTTAATATGAATTCATCTTATATTCACCTAGTCAAAAACAAAGCAAGAACGATAGTACAATGCAAAGTGCTGATGCTTGAAAGGCTTTCATTAGTTGTTGGTTCTTAGCGTCACAGGTATGAAGCATCTGAACTACAACTACAGCTGAAACTGGAGAGCAAAATGTAATTCCTAGGAGCACTGACGAGGCCTGTGAGAGGATCAGGAAGATCTAAAAGCAGAGTTTTCCAAAGAGAGTCTCCATCTTTGCATGCACGGCCCCCCAGCTCTCACCTCTTTCAGTTTGTCTCTCTCTTCAAGTCTCAAGCGCTGATGTTGCCATAGCTGCATTAGGCCAGCTTTTTCTTTGACTCCTTCCAGCTTTCACCCCTCCCAGCTTCCACCAGTCCAATCACCATCTATATATCATGTCACTGGCATCCGGGGTCTCTTAGGCAACAATGTGTGGTCTCTCCATTGGCCAGCAGATCCAGGAAGGCTGGCTCCAAAACTGGGCACAGGGATAAAATTTAAAAGCACAGGCACCAAGAGGGTAGGAGGAGCTGCAGCCTCTTGATATGACACCAGGATGAAGATGCATCCAATCCTGAAACAAGCAGCATTGAAAACCTTCATTCAAGATATAGTTGTGTTCTAAATCAGCCTTACTTACTGAGCATGCTCAGTTATATTGTTCTGATCAGGAAAGAAATCCACAATACAAACTCCACTTTTCCAGGTTTTAAAAGAGGCCAACAGGTAAAATAGGGTTGGAGGAAAAAGAATTCGCAACTGGTTCAATGAAAGAATAGCACCTGCAGCACGAAGGGGAAGGACTGGGAAATTGCCCAGCACAGGAACATACAAATGCTTCAACACGCATTTTAATTTATTGGGCTCTGGAATTCAGGCTGACAGATACACAGGGAAACCAGCAGATGGCATGCCTTAATAAGAATAACTTTAAATTTGGGCAGTCTTAAAATCCGGGCTAATTTAATTAGTTAAATTTATTGAGCATTCACCTTGTAATAAAGAGTGAGACTATAAGGATCATAGAGAAATGCAAGGAGGAAGAGTGGAACATACAGTGCATAAATGACTAATGGAAGGCTCACGTTCTTAACAGCAGTGATAGAACTAGAAACAAATGCTGGAGGATACCAAAAAGTTCAAAATTCCAGAATAGAGATTTTTAGGTCAATGTAAAGCAGTTCTTATGGGCAGGCAGCAGCTAACTGAGAAAAAAGAAGACTTTCCTTACTATCTTTGTTTCCTAAAATAGATAACAATGTAGTCTCCCTCCGACTTAAACAAATGTGCAAACCTTAGATTTGTACAGTGTCTCCCAGTTATAAATAGTATTTGTATATCTTCACTCTAAAAGGAAAATGAAGCCTAAAGAGGTTGCTGCTTTCCTTAAGTAAAAAAATGATCAATAAGCCCCCAAACTGAAATTAGAACCTAGGCTGTGTGAATTTCAACCTAGAGGTTTTCCACCTGACCAGGTGGTATGCAAATGAATAAATAACAGCCTCTGTGGGGGTGTGGGTGCAGGTGCCCTGAAGGAGCTGTGTAGATGCAATACTCAATTACCATGCACTACCAGTTAACATCTATGGTTTCAAAACGAGTTCCTCCAGAAAGAGACCAGTTTTAACAATGTCAAGAGTGCCATGACTCTCTGTGAAGTTCCCGCTCATTAAAGACTTTTTATTGGTGGTTTCAACACGGAATGAGAGAGATGGGATCATAGAGAGCATCTCACTTTACCCTTGCTGGATCTGGATCTGAATGTTGTTATTCCTGAAAAGAAAGTCCCTTTCAGCTCTTCTGGATCTCCTCTTGCTCGGTACCTCTATCAGCTGACCAATCCCCCTCTCCTCCCAAGGGAAGTACAAGTCACATAATTATTGACTTACAATGCAAATAACTCAATGTCTGTGATACTTCAACATTACTTTTTTTTTTTGGAGAGGTTTTTGCTATAGGGCGTGTGCGCTCGCCAGAGAGACAGAGACAGAGAGACAGAAAGCGAGAAATCACCCATCAGGGGGGATGGCCACACCACAATCCCTTCACCTCCATTCTCCTCTCAGGATCCTGCACACGCACACGCCCAGTGTGAGTTTAAGCCACCGGGTCCGAGACGTGAACCACGGTCGACTACGTGGGAGTCCAGCGACATAGCCATTACGCTAACTGCTGGTCCCACTTCAACGTTACTTTTAAAGTTTATTTCTTTCTTCTTCTGAGAGAGAAAGAGAGAGAGAGAGAGATAATTGCTAAGAAGGTCTTGACTAATCCACTCTCAGCCAGACCAGGTTCATGGGCAGGAATATGAGGGCATACACGGAAAGTCAGAGCACATAAATCCAGAACTTTCCCATGCGAGTCAACTCCACAGAGTATCCCATTTTACTGCTCTGCCATAGTCCAGTGTCTCCATTACTTTTAGCTGGAACGTCTCAAACTTAAAGAAAAATTTAGAGACTTTGATAAGAAGCATCCTTGATTCTCACAGAGATTTTTTTTTTTTTTAAATGTTAAATTGTGTGTATGTGTGTGTTACAAAGAAGCCCGTTTTGTGTAGTATTTCCCAGTACTCCTTCTCCTCCCTGCCCTGCTAGAGGCAGACAGGGTCATGAAATTGGTATGTGTAGCCTTCTTGCCCATTTTCGGGTACTTTTATTGTAGATACATGTTTATCCTAATAAACAATACGTAGCACTGCTATGTGTTTTTTTTTTTAAGAGGCACCATCATTTATATATCTTGTCATTCGCATTTTTTAGTCAATGTTGTATTTCTGAGATTTAGTGAAGTAATAATACATTTGTCATTTCTATGTCATGATGTGAGCTGTGATGTTTCTCGTGCTTGATAGTCTTTACAGTAAATCGACTAAAATTGCATCTAGCAGTGCATCCTCAGAGGTTGCTCAGCTACAAGGGATCTGGAAGTAAATAAAGCAAAATTTTCCCTCCCACTGCATCTCACTCACCTTGAGCAGAGGTACTGCTGGATCCACAGGACACACTGATTTGCCTAGAGTCAGCCTAAGGAGTGATATCACTTTTTAAAAGTTGTTATTGCACACGTATTCATTTATTAGGAAAACTGTAATTCTCATTTCACTTCTTATTGATCATGCTTGTTAGCATAGCTTGTGTTTTGATGTGAAACTATATCTAAACCCAAAACCCTTCATTTTTACTTAACATTTATTCACTGCCTCTTAAAAATATTATAAAATATACAAAATTTATCATTTTAAACATTTTTATATATATACATATATATATTTAATAAAAATATATAATACACACACACACACATATCATGCCTGTCAGTGGCGTTGTGGTTAAGGCAACTGGATTCCATACAGCCAACTGCACTGTTCCCGTCTTGGACCTGTCTGCTTGAAAAATATGGGTGTGTGTCCAAAATCCTGACAAGAGGGAAAGATGGAGGAGAAGGGATTATATTAATCAACCCTCATGGGGGGGGGGGGTGCTTTCTCACATTTCTTCTGTCTCTCCCAGGAAGCTCATGCACCCTCTAGCAAATTAAAAAAGAAAAAAATATATATATACACACACACACACACACACATACACACAAATAAACATATAAAAAGTTCATTTCCTTCAGGAACAAGAAAAAAAGAGACAGAAACACAGCACCCCCACAGAGTTGGGAGACCATGATCTGCCCGCAAATCCCCTCCAGCCCAGGATCGGGTAAGCAGGATCTCGGGTGAGATCATACCTACTGTCATACTTAGTGAGGTCTCTAGAGGTGACCCCAGAATCTTCCCAGGTCAACCTTCCCTTGTGGATGGATACCATCCCTGTTGCTGGGATACCATCCAGCTCCTTAACAATTACAAAGGGGAAAAAAAAAAAAAAAAGCCAGGGGGCCAGCAGGTGGCTTGGTGGGTAAGGCACTGGATTCCTACATGGTAGGCCACAAATTGAGTCATGGACCCAGCACTTGAAAATCACACCAGGCTCCTGTGCATGAAAGAAGATGGGGTGGCCATTCCCCCTGTGGAGTGATTTCTTACTTTCCCTTGCTGTCTCTTTGTGGCCAGCGGATGTGCCCTATGGCAAAAACCTAAAAGAAAAAGAAGAAAACGCTAGAAGGCTTGTGCTCTTGCCAGAGAGAAACAGAGAAAGCAAGAGGGGAAAAATGAGAAAGCATCATGCATTTGTGGTTACCACAATTCGCTCTCCTCCATTTCTCCTTTCAGGATCGTTTTTAAAAGAATAATTTTATGTAACTTTATTTTTTAACTTGACCAGAGTGAGAGAGAGACACAGAGAGAGAGAATGAGAAAGGAAGCCACCAGGTCCAGGACTCAAGCCATGGTCTTCCCTGTGGGAGTCCAGCGCCCTTAACCACCACTGCCACCTGCCAGCCCCTCCTTTCAGGATTTTTAGCACTCATGCACATGCCAGGCAAACTACCACGTTGGGGACTCCCAACTGCAGTCTGCCATGGGGGATCCAGCCACCTTAACCACCCTATCACTGGCCTGTCCCCTTTAATCTTTTTTAAGCAAATGGTTCAGCAGTGTTAAGTACACTCTCATTGTACAAATAAGTCCTGAGTGCTACTGGCAGGACTAACCGACACCTGTGAGGTCGAGGTGGAAGAGGGACAAAAAGGAAGAGAAAGAAAGGTGGGAGAAAGACGTACTAAAAAGAAAAACGGGCCAGAAAGTGGTATAGTGGTTAAGGTGCTGGACTCCCACATGGCAGACAGCGGTTTGAATCCTGTACCCCGCTGGGCGAGTGTGCACGCATTCCCAAAATTTAGAGAGGAGAATGGAGGGGAAAAGACTATAGTGTGGCTATCTCGGGGGGGGGGGGGGGGGGGGGGGCGATTTCTCGCTTTCTGTCTCTGTCTCTCCAGCGAGTACACGTGCTCTAAAAACAAAAATCTCTCTCTTAAAAAAAGAAAGAATGAGAAGAAAAATAGTCTTAGATTTGGATGCATCGACTGTCTTTAAAAATTTTCGTGACTTTGGGGAAGTCAGGCAACATTTCTTGGCGTCAGAAAAATAAAAGTTTTGTTTAGATGACCTCTGTGGACTCTTTGAACTCTCAACTCGTTATGTGGAAAAAGAGAGAAGAAATATTTCTTAAGGAAGAGAAGATGGAGCTGGCCACTAGTAACCACAACCTCCACCTGTTTACTTAGGTCTTGACAGAGGCTATCAACTATTCCCGGAGGAGTATCCTGCCCTGCCTGCTAGGCTGTGTGGTTGTGGAGCTCTGCAACAGGCCAGGTGCCAACGGCCACCTGCGCCCGGTTCCATCCTTAGCACTCGCCTCTCCACCATCCTTATTCCCCGGGGTCCCTACCGAGGTCGGCACTCTGGTTCTCAGACCAGGCTTTGGTGGCCTTGTAATAGCAGCCTCCCAGGCTTGGTGACGGCGAGTGAGCACGCCGTTTCAGCAAGAGAGGGAACGCTTTGCAAGAAGGGCAGCGCGCGTTTCAGCCGCTCGGAACCACGACGGCGGAGCAGGGCAGCTCTTGAAGTCCCCAGAGCGCGAGGCAGAGAACAACGAGGCGCCCCCAGCCCACACTGGGCAGCCGGGCTCAAGATGGGAGCGGGCGCCGAGCGTGCGCAGCCCGCCTGCGCCGTGCGTGCGCGCGCCCTCGCTGCCCGGGCCGCGCGCCCCGGGGATCGCGAACGCTCGCGGTCGCTGCGAGGCGCGCGCCGGCGGTCCTCGGCCGCTCCGGGTACCTGAGGGACGCGCGGCCGCCCCAGGCCGGCGCTGCAGCCCCCTTGGAGCCGGGCGCCGAGATCTGAGGTGAGCCCCGCGGCGTGCGGCCCCCGGGGCCGGGTGGGCGGGCGAGGGAGCGGCGAGTGTGGAGAGCGAGGGGGTGCCGCCGCCGCTGCCTTCTGCGCCGCCTAACCCTGTGCCGAGGAGCCACCAGCCGCCCGGCACCTCCTCCTTAGGGATCGTTATTCTCGTCGCGGCCAAAACAAAAGCCTTGGGCGCCGGGCCGTGGCGGGGTGTTGGAGCGGCTTCTGGGAGCGGGCCCGAGGTCGGGGCCGGGGGTGCGGAGGCGCCGAGTTTGGGGCTGAGGGCTCAGGTGGGGAGATGCCCTGGAGATGGTTAACCCTGTCCGTCCTGAGCCCGCGCTGGGCAACCTGTGCGAGTGTGGACTGCGGCTCGCTGCCCCCAAGCCGGCCCCGACCCCGCGCCGGGAGGAGAGGGGCCCGGCCCGAGCCGGCTCCTGCGCCCGGCGCCGCGGGGGCGTAGGTGGGAGGACAATGCACCGAGGGCTCCCGCGCCGCCCGGCTGCCGGGCCGCCCGAGACGCGCGCGAGCTGCCTCCCCTGGCCCGGCTCATTTCAGCATTGGGCCGACCTTTTCTGTCCCTGCCTAAAAGTTGTCCCCTCCAGCCCATCAGTTTGCAAAGTCTTTCTGCTCCCTGTTCTTGTAGGGTGCGTTTGCTGTGGGGGTGGGGGCTGCTGGGTCAGGAATACCCTCTGAAATAAAGGCGCTGTTAATATCAAGCAACGTGAAGGAGTCTTGTGTCATTTCAAGAAATGTAAACAGCTTCCTGGACGCTTTTTCTTAGGGGTCTTAGAAGGAGATGCCTTTCCGGTAAAAAAAAAAAAAAGAGGTTTTTTTTTTTTTCTCTTTTCTTTATTTCCCCCCCCCCCCTTTTTTCTAGCTAAAGAATAAAAGCAAACGCTATTAATTTAGGCAGAGGCATAGACTTTACATTTTAAAAATATCTACTCCGTAAAAGAAGTTCGTTTCTTTTTTCTTTTTTTTTCCCCAGTGTAAATGAAATATTGAATTCTGGGTCCTCTCTGAATTTAGGTAGATGCAGCCGCAGAGCAGAGCAGTGACTCCCATGGAAAAGTATTCAAAACAAAATCTCATTTCAGAAAAGTAGTTTTGATGCACCTGCAATGTTTATTGGGATTGGGTTCCTTTGCAAAGCCAGTACCATAGGAGCAAGGAAACAAAGACCTCGCTGACCCTGGGGATGTTACCTCCCTCTTCATCCTTTAGCTCTGGGAGTGCTGGTCACTTTGCTTTGCATTGTAGGCTGGAAAGGGGTAGGTAAATCCCAAGTTCTGTTACTACACATGATTTTAGCCAAAAGGCTGAAAAGCAGTAGTGTTACTAAGAAGCAGTTACTCCTGGAGATAACACTTGCCATCTTTTAAGCAAATCAAGACTATATTTTTTTCTCCAGGGGAAAAATAATACACCTACTTGAACTACCAAACCACAACATCAAGATAAAAAGATTCAGAGTTAGGGAGCATCAGAAACGAGTGTAAAAGCTTGACTGGGTGGACTTGGAAGGACAGAGCTGAAGATAAGACCAGGAAAGCGCTTCTCTTAATCTGTTGTATTATATTTAGTGAAGTAACCTGCTCTCCCACCCCATAAATGCTTTGAAACTATTAGGAAAACATGTAGATTATTGATAAAATCTGCCTTTTGACCCTTTTTCCTCCTACTTCTTTTTTTCCTCATCCACTACTAAAACCTATCTCCATCTCTCTCCTAAAATCTGTAAGAGGGCCCCATTAATAAAAGAAGAAGAGGGACCAGCAGTTAGCATAATGGCTTTGTCGCTGGACTCCCACGTAGTCGACCGTGGTTTGAGTCCCGGATCCGGTGGCTTAAACTCACGCTGGGCGCGTGTGCGTGCGTGCCCAAGATCCCGAGAGGAGAGTGGAGGAGAAGGGATTGCGGCTTGGCCATCTCCTCTGGGGGGTGATTTCTCGCTTTCTATCTCTCTGTCTCTCTCTGTCTGTCTGGCGAGCGCACGTGCCCTATAGCAAAAAAAAACCTCTCCAAAAAAAAAAGAAGAAGAAAGGACCCTAGGCTCTTAGCCACTTTCATTCCTTTCCTTTTAGTGCCTGTATTCTTTTGAGCTTTATTTTGTGCTTTGAACATTTAGGTGGATTTTTCTTGAGAGTTTCATGATTGAGATACTTAAAGTAGAGGGGGTTGAGGGGAATTTAATAGCAAAGCACACACTCTTTTTTTGTATGGTACAATGTGAAAGCTTTATCATTGGGGAGAGGAGTTTTTTGCTTACAATGAATTGTCTGTTCTCCACTTGACCGAAGGGGAAAATATCTACCGAACTTATATTTCGTATTAGCTTGTTAGTAACAGTCTTAAGATTTTATACTCAAAACTTCTAATCATATTAGTTTGTTGATATTAGGTTGATATTGACTTTATTTACTTTAGGAAATTGACAGTAAGAAATAATTCTTACCACATCTTCGTTCCCTTCTTTTACAAGGGAGATCCTTGCTGGGTTCATGTTTCATTCTGTATTTTTAATCTCCCTAAACTCTAGAATTATGCCTTTTTAAAGCAACAGCTGTGCACAAACAGAGCAATATGACAAATAAAAGCAATGGCTTCAAAAATACAACTGGAGAAATTCTTTGGTATAGATTGAGGGAAACATATAGCAGGGTCTTGAGGAAAGAAATGAGGTGATTTTCAGTAGTGCTTTTTCTATAGGCTAGGAATAAATGTTTGAAAAGTGATAATTCTTCACTGGCTAGAAAAGAGTTATAAATATTGTGTAAAAAAATGAATTTCCGCTTTTTGCTTTCCAATTCATCATGCTAAGAACTATGACAATTTGATGGATCTGAGCAATGCATTGTGAACAAAGTTTTTTTTTTTTTTTTTTTTTTTTTGTGAACAAAGTTTAAAATGAATGTAGATAGGCTCCTGGGCTTAAAAAAGAAAGTCCCCAAATCTTATCTTATTGAAATAATTCATATCCTAGTCCCCAGATTTATCTCATTGAAATAATTCTATAGTCAAAGAGTACATACCATCCGACCTACAACCTTGTTAAGAGGAGAAAAGCAGGGGCTTGATAATAGACAATTTGTTTTTTATCAGAGTGAGATTTTTGCTATAGGGCACGTGTGCTTGGCAGACACCGAGAGAGACAGAGAGAGGGAAAGTGAGATGTCACCCCTCAAGCTGCCGGGTCTGTTGACTTGAACCTTGGTTGGCCATGTGGGAGTCCAATGCTTTAACTTTATATACAGTTTCTTTTTTTTTTTTTTATGAACAAATTTTAATTGGAAAGGGAAGCTGGGCTAGAATTTTAGCCTGACTTTTCTTGGTCTGGAATCTATCGAGTTTTTATTTTCCAGTTCTATATTCAGATTGATTTTTAAAGATTTTCTGCTTTCTTTAGTTTTAGTAATTAAGAATTTGTAAATTGGACTCAGTTTTAATTCCTACTGCTCATTTTAATTTTGCACCTAAATGTATTGTTTTTTTCTTGTGTACTTTTTTTAAAGCCTTATCATTCAGTACACTGAAAGAAAACATTATTTGTTGTAATCAGTAGCTGACAAGATGGAATTTAAAAATCAGGAAGAGAAAGTAGAAATTTAAAAAATAAGAGTGACGGGACCAGCCAGTGGTGTGGTAGTGAAGGTGGCTGGATCCTGGACCCAGTGGCTTGTGAAACACGCTGAGTTCATGTGTGGGTGTGCCCAAAATCCTGAGAGGAGAATGGAAGAGAAGGGATTGTGGCGTGTCCATCTCCCCAGGAGAGATCGTTTCTCACTTTCTCTCTTAGCCAGCACATGCCGTATAGCAAAACTAAAACACAACAACAACAAAAACGAACAAACAAAAAAAGATGAATTCGAAAAGGTCAGAAAAGATACTCTGAGATTAGTAAAAATCTAGCTTCTGAATTAAACACGAAGCTATGTAAACTTTCTTTTAGCAACTAGGAGGCAATATTTTGAAAATGAATTTAAAAAAAAATATATATGGACATCAAAAGGCCAAAGGACCATATGGGCTTTAGGAAAAGGAAAGTAACACTTACTGAAGGAATGAGTATATTTTGAGTGTGTATTTTGTTTCTCTAACATAATAATTTCCTTGAGAGAAGAAGCTCTGTTACTTAGAGGAGGTAATCATTGCTAATCCTTGCAATGCATTCTTGAAAAATGTGTCTGAAAGAGGACAAAGAAATTCCTCTTGTAGCCATTACACATCCTGCATGTATTTTGAGGCAACCTTTAGGTGGTATTTTGAATTGGAAATGCAAAATGTTACCTGCTTTTATAGGATGCCAGGAAAATTAAATCTAAACGGAGCATGGTAAAATGGATCCCTTTCTGTAGGTAAAGTATAAATTGGAATAGAATTGCTGAACATAATCTTCCATTGCAGGACCCTTTGACAATCCCTTAGGGCCCACTTTTCTCATCATTTCTTCTGAGAGTCATCCTGTTTTCTCTTCAGTTGCCACCTCCTGCTTGTTTCATCTGAGTTCTTTGGGTCTGCCTTTGTAGCCACTCTGCGATGACAAGTCTTCCACAGTGGCATGCCCTCCTTTGTTATTGTCTTTTAGGACAAATTCCTAGCTGATTTTAATTTAAGGGCTTTTATTTTTGATCTAAAGAAAACTGATAAATAATAATTGAGCTATATCAGATTCATGGTGTTATATATTCATAGAAGTAGAAATATGTAGGTTTAAAAGAATCCAGCCTTTTTTGTTTTCCAGTAGAATGTTAACTAGTTAACTTCATCCGAAATCAGCTTTTCAAATACCGTCTTTGATACTGCTCTGTGGAGAAGTGACTATGACTCTTTTCCCTCAGGTAGGGCCTGAATAACTGTTCCTATAGCACTCACTTTTGGTTGGGCCCTAACCCCTGAAGCTCTCACTCCAGTTGTGTTAACTCAGGAGGTTCCTTTATTCAATTGAAGTACCATGGGTTTCTGTAGTAGAAAACGTGGTAATATTGGGGCTGGCAGATGATGTGGTGGTTAAGGGCGCTGGGCTCCCACATGGTTGACCGTGGTTCAAGACCCAAACCTGGTGGCCTGCTTTCTCACTTTTCCTCTCTCTCATTCTGTCCCTTTCTGGTCAAATTAAAGTAGATTAATCAATCAATTAATTAGTTAAAGCTAAATAAGATAAGTTTTTTTAAAAAAAACCCATGGTAATATCAATAAGAATGCCAGAAAACAGTTATTAATCTTTATTTAATGAGTTGCTATACAGAACCTTCTTTTTGTCCTGCAAGTCTGTGACATCAGCCTACAACTTTTCCATGGATGACCCTACCTTAGGAAAAAATGGCACACTCACATGATCCTAATAGCAGATTTTTTTTTTTAATATTTAAAAAAAATTTTTGCCAGAGGGCGCATACATGCCCCAAAGAGAGACAGAGAGACAGGAGGAAAGTGAGAAAACATCCCCTGTGAGGAATAGTCACTCCTCAATCCTTTCTCCCTCCTTTGGGGATCTTGGACATGCATGCACACACCTGGTATGTTTCTTAAGTCTCTGGACCGGGATTTGAACTGCGTGGTCAGCCATGTGGGATCCAGCTGCCTTTTCTACCATGCCAAGGGGTGGCCCCAGTTGAAAAGCAATTGAGGGGGCCAGCAGGTGGCATGGTGGTTAAGGGTGCTGGGCTCCCACATGGCTAACTGCAGTTGGAGTCCCAGACCTGGTGGCTTGCTTTCTCACTTTCTCACTTTCCTTCTCTCTCTGTCTCTCACTCTGTCCCTCTCTGGTCAAAATAAAATAAATAAATAAATGAAGTAATTTTTTTTTTTTTTTAAAGAAAAGCTATTAGGAATGTGTATCAAGACATTTTAAATTGCATACCATTTGATTCAGTTGATGGTTGATCAGATTTTTTGTTTCATTGTGGAAAATAAGTTTTTGACTCATCCTAAATTGATCATTGTTACTTTGTTTTCTTACTATCTACAACAGGGCAGTAGTGTGTTCCTTAGCTTATGGCTTACTTACCAGCCAGTAAACCAGTCATTCAGTTGATATTTAGTTTTTGTTAGCTAGTCAGCATATATTATAGATTTAGTGGAGTTAATTAGTCTATACACAAAATAATGTGCATTGGGTTCTTTTATGAAATTGCTCGACTATAATTTATTTTTTAAAAATTGAAAGTTTTATATTCCATGTACATACTTTCTTCTAAAATGGAATGTGTGTGTGTGTACACACACACACATGTTTTTTATTTATTTTTTAAAAATTAATTTTATTAATCACATCATTATTATTAATTTAATTTTGCCATAGGGCACATATGCTCACTAGGGAGAGAGAGAAAGAGGGGAAAGTGAGAAAGTAAGCCACCAGATCCATGATCCAAACTGTGGTTGGCCATGTGGGAGTCCAGTGCTTTATCCACCACACCACCTACTGGCCCCACATACCTGTTTTATAAACTTAAACTTTCTAGTTATTTCGTTGTTACTGTCTTGCCATGTAAATAAATGCAGGTCTACCTGCATCATTTTTTTTTTTTTTTTTGAGAGGTTTTTGCTATAGGGCGCGTGCGCTCGCCAGACAGACAGAGAGAGACAGAGAGATAGAAAGCAGGAAATCACCCCCCAGGGGGGATGGCCACGCCGCAATCCCTTCTCCTCCATTCTCCTCTTGGGATCTTGGGCACGCACGCACACGCGCCCGGCGTGAGTCTAAGCCACCGGGTCCGGGACTCGAACCGCAGTCGACTACGTGGGAGTCCAGCGACATAGCCATTACGCTAACTGCTGGTCCCTACCTGCATCATTTTATAACTATGTAATGTTCCCTTATGAGGTTGTACCATAATTTGTTTAACCAGTTGTTTATTGGTGGAACTTTAGGTTGTTTTCAGTTTTTTTATTGTTACAAATAATGTTACACTAATATTTTGGTTATGTCCGATTTGTATTTGAGTGTGTATTTTCTTAGAATAAATTATAGATGAGATCTAGATCTGGATCAAATTGTGTACATTTATTTGTTTATTTTTTTTTTTTGGAGAGGTTTTTGCTATAGGGCGCGTGTGCTTGTCAGAAAGACAGAGAGAGACAGAGAGACAGAAAGTGAGAAATCACCCCCCGGGGGGATGACCATGCTGCAATCCCTTCTCCTTTCTCCTCTTGGGGTCTTGGGCACGCACGCACACGCGCCCGGCGTTGAGTTTTAAGCCACCAGGTCTGGGACTCGAATTGTGGTCGACTACATGGGAGTCCAGCGACATAGCCATTTCGCTAACTGCTGGTCCCGAAATTGTGTACATTCTTAAGGGCTTTTTATATAAGTGGCTATTTATTTTCAAGTTGGACCAATTAGTGTCCCGTTAATAGTATTTGAAAATGTCAAAATGTTGAAAATGTTTGTTTACATATACCCTCTTTTTTTAAAAAAAGAGAATTATTTATTTAATTCATTTGCTATTATTTTTTAAAAATTTGACCAGAGAGAGAGAAAGGGAAAGCGAGCAGGCAAGCTGCCAGATCCAGGACTCGAATCGCTATTGGCCATGTGGGAGTCCAGTGCCTTAACCACTTCGCCACCTGCCGGCCCCACACATATCCTCTTTTCTATTGTGTTTCTTTGTTTTTTGTTTTAGTTTCGGCTTTTGGCATAGGGTATATATACTTGCCAGAAAGAGACAGAGAAAGGGAAAGTGAGAAATTACCTGCTAAGGCCAAGCCACAGTCTTTCTCCATTCTCCTCTTGGGATTCTGGGCATGCAGGCGCATACACCTAGCATAATTTTCAACCGCCTGGTCTGTGACTCGAACCTCATTGGGCCATGTGAGAGTCCAGCATCCTAACCATTAAACCACCTTTTAGCCTCTCTTCTCCAAGTTTTATATGGTAGTCTTTGAACTATAAATTTGAAATCCATAATTGCTTGAAAAATAGGTTAGCTAAATGAAATTTTTGGAATTCTTACTATTATGATAGACATAGTCAATAGTGAGCAATGTACTCTTTAATTTTTTCCAGTTGTAAGCAGATGAACTCGCTGCATAAGCAACAATCTACAAAGACTGAGTCTACATGGGTGTTTTAATACCATAATCAAATAAAGCTTTCAACAGTTGTTTGACACATACTTAATCATATGTACAATTGTTACTGCGCTGTACAGTAATTAAGCTTAAATATGTTTTCAACTATGTTTAATATTAGTTTTGTATAGACAGACCTCAACATTTCTGGGCCAACCCAAAGGTGGAAAAAAAATTCAGCAGGCAAAGAAGCTGGCACAGAAATCTCTGATGTGGAGATTTGGGCTTTTTGAACAGGGATTGCTCATGACCTCAGTGTTCCTAATTTTAGAAACCACAGACTTTCCTTTTCCCTGCTGTCATTCATTTTTTTTTTTTTTTTTTGGAGAGGTTTTTGCTATAGGGCACATGCGCTCAACAGGAAGACAGAGAGAAAGTTAGAAATCACCCCCCCAGGGGGGATGACCACATTGCAGTCCCTTCTCCATTCTCCTTTTGGAATCTTGGGCACACACGTGCATGCGCCTGGCATGAGTTTAAGCCACCAGGTCCAGGACTCGAACCACTGCTGACTACATGGCAGTCCAGCGACATAGCCATTATGCTATCTGCTGGTCCTCTCTGCTGCCATTCAAATTCATCTACTAGAGGGAGAAATTGGGAAGATCAGCCAATTGATCTCAGTTCTATGAGAGGACTTAAGGTTTGTGGAAGAATTTAATTATAGTATGAGTGTATTTACTTACAATTTGTCAGCGGGTACGTACACTTCTGGAGAGAGACAGAGAGAGAGAAGGAAAGTAAGAAAGCCACCCCTATAGGGAACAGTTACGCCACAGTCCCTTCTCCATTTCTTCCTTCTTTGAGCACATATTTACATACAATAAGCATGTTTTTCAAGCTGCCTGGTCTGGGACTTGAACTACATGGGACTTCAAGTTGGCCGTCCGGATCTAGATCCCTTAACCACGCCATTGGCTGACTCATATGAGGTTATTTGGTACAAAAATGTTTGAAATCCATGCATGGTTTTTTCATAATTTGTATTTTCCAGAAACTTTGAAAACTCTTAGTGCTTTCTCCAAATAGTTTTGTGCCATGTAGCTGAAGCTTAGGAGGCAGAGGTCACAGTCATTGGTAGTTAATGCACGGACAGTTTCTTTCCTTTTATAGGCTAAACTTGATTCTAGATCTTGAGTTCTAAGCTTGTGACAAATGAAGAATTGCCATTATAGACAAGAAGTCAAACCATGTGTTACATAAGTAACTAAGGGAGAACATTAAATTTGCCTTTAAATGCCCCTTGATTGTTTTAGTGTATCTTTAGCATAAATGATAAAATAGAAAAACTATATCATTTTGTAGTACCCATGTATTTTTATCTATTAGTTCAGTGGGATGTCTCTCATCAAAGATTTTAATAATAAGTCTGTAATGTTGTGAAAGCAAGTGACTGATTTCTCTCATTTTTCTTAAATAATACTTTTCAGATATTTCAGTCAAAGGAAGAAAAACTCATCTCCTAAGATGGAATCTGTGGTTTGGGAATGTGGTTGATCAACTTGATATATTGGCCAAATGTGCCCTGTGTAATAAAATGAAAAGAAGAGACAAGATGATGTCATTTTCCCATATTGTGAAACCAAAAACAAATGCCTTTTGTGAGACCAAGCTAACAAACCTCTGACAGTGCAAAGAGTATTTAACTGTTTGAAGAACTTAACAGTAAGATACAGAAGAAGTAGTACTCTCAAGCCGAGACCTGCAGGTGTGTAAAGATCTGAAATACGTGTTGAGTAGGCCTGGGCGTCCGAATGTTACTGAGATCCAAGAAGGATGGCTAAGAGTTGGATCGTCTTCTGTCTTTGGCTCTTGACTCAGTTTGTGGGACATACAGGTGGGCACAGTTTGTTTTCTTGTGAACCTATTACCTTGAGGATGTGCCAAGATTTGCCTTATAATACTACCTTCATGCCTAATCTTCTGAATCATTATGACCAACAGACAGCAGCTTTAGCAATGGAGGTAAGACTTGATCCATTCTTTGCCACATCTTAGAAAATAACTCTCCTATTGCTCTTAACAAATGTAATGAATGTGTTTGACAACGAACAAGAATGAATTGCTTTTTGTAACTATCTTATATATTAAAAATTTCAATATTTTTGGTTTAAATTTTAAATAGATTGAAGATTTTATGCTTGGAGAATATTGACTTACTCTTTTAGACATACTTTTTATAAAGGAATGTGAAACACTGGAACATGGGAGATAATTACGCATTTGGAAATTGTAAATTATCGGAGTTATAATTACATCTCTTCCGTTATTTGGCTAATAAAAAATGTAGCAGAATATAATGATATTATTCCAGTTCAGTTATTAAGTATTAAATATAAAGTGTTTTTTTTAAAATGAATTCTTTTATTCAGCCTTTAGGTATACAGTATTTGAATTTTCTTAAATACTTATAATGATTTCCTGGTCATACTATATTCAAATCAATGTAAGAATAACTTCTAAGCAATTGGAGCCGGCAGGTGGCATGGTGGTTGGGATACTGGACTCTGACATGGCTAATCATGGTTCAAGTCCCAGATATAGTGCTCTCTCACTTTCTCTGTCTCTTTCTGGTCAACTGGAATAATAATAATAAACAAATAAAATTAAATAATTCTTAAAAAAAACCTTCTAAGCAAGGAAAAAGTTTTCATTGTGAATGATCTGTTTTTTCCTTCTCAGAATTATTTGGTATGTATTGCTTTATTTGAATTTTTCTTTTTTAGAATTATTTTATTTAACTTTATTTATTATTATTATTTTTCAATTTGACCAGAGAGAGACAGAGAGGGAGGGAAAGTGACAAAGCAAGCTGCCAGATCTGGAACTCAAACCTTGATCAACCATGTGGGAGTCCAGTGCCTGTAACCACTATGCCACCTGCTAGCCCCACTTTATCTGAATTTTTCTAATGGAATTCTTTAGGAACTTTTTAATGATTTTACTACAGAAGTGACAAATTAACGAATATAGTTAGTAATAGGCTTAAATAAGTATGGATATATGTCTATAATGGTCTTAGAACTGAAGACAAGGATAAATAGGGGCCTTCAAAAGTTCATAGGAAATGCATAGCATGAAAAAACTATGCATGAATTTCAATCTTTTTTGCGCCGAAATAAGCACTAATTCCATTTTCCACTGACTATTTGATGTACTTTTATACTTACCAGATAACAACAGTGGCAGTAAGTAGCATAGCATTCCAAGGTGAACAAACCTGCGTTTGAATTTTAGTTCCACTAGATGTATTACTTTGGATAAAGTATATGAACTTCCTCACCATAGTTTCTTTGCTTGTAAAATACAACTAATAATTATTGCATAGGCTTTTGTAAGGTACAAAATGTAAACATATGCATAAAGTATTTGACATATAGAAAGTACTCTATAAGTAGTAGTTTTTACCATTTATCAATATGCCTACATAATTAATTTAGAGAATTTTTTTAAAGATTTGCTTTATTTAATTTTATTTATTCGTTAATTTATTTTAATTTGACCAGAGAGAGACGGGGAGAGAGAGAGAGTGAGAAAGCAAGCTACCAGGTCCAGGACTTGGACCGTGATCAACCATGTGAGAGTGTCCAGCACCTTGACCACCACGCCAGCTGCTGGTCCCCAATTTAGAGAACGTTTTATACTTTAGTCTTTAATCCACTTTTACAATGTGGAAACCTACATGCTTTGGAATTCTTTATTTTGTAGTAAAGCTCAAAGTTCATTACTTTGAGGTAGACTAACATAAATCTATCTGGGAAAATTTGTAGAAAATTATTATTCATAGATTTTGAAATGTGAAGTTAGGGACCAGCAGCTGGCATAATGGCTTTGTCCCTGGACTCCCATGTAGTCGACCACGGACATGGAAACTTTGAGTCCCGGATCTGGTGGCTTAAACTCATGCCGGGTACGTGTGCGTGCCTGCCCAAAATCCTGAGAAGAGAATGGAGCAGAAGGGATTGCAGCGTGGCCATCTGCCCTGAGGGGGTGATTTCTTGCTTTCTGTCTGTCTGTCTCTGTCTTTCTGGTTAACGCTTGGGCCCTATAGCAGAAACCTATCCAAAAAAGAAAGGAAAGAAAAGAAAAGGAATATGAAGTTATATATTCCAGATATTTGAAAATGCTAAGGGCCAACAGGTAGCATAGTGGTTAAGGTACTGGACTCCCACATGGCCAACCATGGTTCGAGTCCCAGACCTGGTAGCTTGAAAATTATGCCAGTTGCCTGTGTGTGCATGCCCAAAGTTCTGATGAGAGAATGAAGTAAAAATGATTGCAGCATGGCTATCCCCCTGGGGGGTGATTTCTCACTTTCTCGCTCTCTGTCTCTCTCTCTGTCTCTCTTCAGCAAGAGCACGAGTCCTATGGTAAAAACCTTAAGAAAAAGAAAACGCTGTAGAGCTTGAGTGCAACATTTTCTGTTCTTCGTCTGACTATACAAATTCTAACTAGTAAAGAGAGAGATTTGATATAGACTGTTAGATTAGGTTGTATGAAATTTGGTGTTGGTTTAAGACAGTAAGTTGGTTGAGGATGTTGATTAGAGCCGTGTCATAAAGCTGTTGATTTTCTCACAAAAAAATGAATTAAAGGCCAGCAGGTGATTGAAAGTTAAGGTGTTTAGATCCCACATGGCCAACTGCATGATTTGAGTCCCAGACCCAGCGACTTGAAAAATACGCTAGGTGTATGTGCCCAAAATCCTTAGAGGAGAAGGGATTACAGTATGGCCAGGGTGGATTTCTTACTTTCTCTCTTTCTCTGTCCAGTGAGTGCGTGAGCCTGTAGCCAAAAAAAAAAAAAAAAAAAAAAAAAAAAAAAAAAAGAAAGGAAGAAAGAAAGAAAGAAATACTTTGTATTGTCATTATAACTTCCTTTGGAAGCAAGTCGTGTAGAAGGAAGCAAGTCATAAAGGTGTTTGTACTAACTTGGGTTCAACTTTTGGCTCTGTCACATATTAGATGTAAAACTTTGGACAAGTTACTTAACATTATTATTTTTTTTCCTAGAATAGTTTTATTTAACTAACTTTATTTTAATTTGACCAGAGAGGGACAGAGTGAGAGAGAGAGAGAGAGAGAGAGAGAAAGTGGAAAAGCAAGTCGTCAGGTTTGGGACTTGAACTATGGTTGGCCTTGTGGGAGTCCAGCGCCCTTAACCACCATGCCACCTGCTAGCCCCAAGTTAGTTAACATTCTGAAACCTTGTTTCCTTTGTGAATAGGCAGTAATAATGGAAATATCTCAAAGGGCAATTAGGATTACATGAGAGATATATACAGTAGCTAGTATAATGCATCGTACACAGTAGGCGATCTACAAGTGTTAATTCTAGTCCAAATCCCATTTGTAAATGATGTAGAGAGAAATACTAGAAAGGTGATGAACTTATATCCCTAGTTGTGGATTCATGGGGTGTTCATAATGATGGCACAGTAGGCTCTCTCTAACTCTGTTCTCAAATATGACCAAGTATTCTAGATATTTTATCGATAATGAGGTTGCCTCTGAATTTTAGGTATTCTAGAGACCTATGTGGGTAATAGTTTCTAAGACAAGGCTGTAGTGGGTTGAAGTCATGTTGGGGATAATTGCTTATTGTATGATTGTCATTTTAGGACAGTGATGCCAGAAAGAAAGAACCATCAGACACAATTTGAGACTAAGGTTTCTGTAATAGCAACAGACATGGAAACTCAGCAAACACAAAGTGGTGAATGCTGCTGCTGATACCTTCACCTCTCTCTCTCCACTGATTAAGGAACCTTGGATACTTGTCTACTGGCTTTTACCAGGAGCAAGTAACTGAATCTAACAATGCCAGCACATTCTCTTCTTTTCTTTTTTTTTTTTTTAAAGTTTATTTTTTCCGTAAGAGGGAGATGGGGGAGAGAGAGAAAGAGACACACTACTCCTGCAGGCTCCTGACCTTCAACCAGCCCCAGATCATGGGCAGACATGTGCCTGATGTGCTCAGGGAGGTCTTCAGAGTTGAACTGAGACCCTCCCCATGTGGGATTGTCTCACAGAGCATTGTGTTTTACCACTGCCATAGCACAGTGCTATACCCATAGCACATTCTTGAGTGTTCACTGTGGATCTGGGTGAGTTGAAAGACAATGGTCTAGGCTTATCTTTCACCAGACCCCAGGCTTTAAGCCTGCTTAGGGTCCATTCATGTTCTGATGTTTGGGGAGTCAAAAAGAGTACCTGGAGTAGTGGTATATGGACTGTTGCCTAGGGATGCCAAGGGCAAGGGAAAGTGCAGAAACTGGGTTATTTTCAGTTTGGTTATCTAGTTACTCTGTAAAGAGGATTCCTAATCTGTTCTTTCATTGGAATTGGCACATGTTTAAAATTAAAAAATTTTTTTCATTATAGAAATTTCATTCTAGTGTAAATACAATGATTTCATGAAAGCCGTATATATATCCATCATCCAGGTTCAAAAGTTATCAGCTCATAGCTAGTAATGTTTTATGACTGCACACCCAACTGGATTATGTTGGGGCAAATACCAAATAACAAAATTTCATCAATAAATAGTTCATTGATCATGATCGGGTATCCAATTAATGCTGAACTTACTCTTGCTTATTTGACAGTTTTTTGTTTTTGTTTTTTTAATAGATAGGGTGTTTGCACTCGCCGGAGAGACCAAGAGACAGAAAGTAAGAAATTACCCTTGGTGGGGACGGCCATATTGCAATCCCTTCTCCTCTATTCTCCTCTCAGGATTTTGGGCACACATCCCTGGCATGAATTTAAAGCCTCTGGGTCTGGGATTCGAACTGTGGTCAGCCATGTGGGTGTCCAGGGATGTAACCCTGCTGGTCCCTATTTGGCAGGGGTTTTGTTGTGTGTATTTTTTTCAATCAGAGTTCATGCATTACTTTTGTTTGATATGTTTCATAACTTTCTTTTAATAAATTTTTTCTTCCTTTTCCTTCCCTCTTTTTTCTTATAATAGGTTGTTGTTTTTTTTTTTTTTTGGAGAGATTTTCGCTATAGGGCGTGTGCGCTCGCCAGACAGACAGAGAGAGACATAGAGACAGAAAGCAAGAAATCACCCCCCAGGGGGGATGGTCACGCCGCAATCCCTTCTCCTCCATTCTCCTCTCGGTATCTTGGGTACGCCACGCACACGCGCCTGGTGTGAGTTTTAAGCCACCGGTCCGGGACGCGAACCGCGGTTGACTACGTGGGAATCCAGCGACATAGCCATTACGCTAACTGCTGGTTCCCTTTCTTATAATAGGTTTACCCTATAGAGTCTCCCATAATCTTTATTTTGCTGATTGCATCCCTGTGGTGGTGTTTATCATGGCTCTCTGCCTCCTCTATTTTCTGTAAGTGGGCAGTACTGGAAACTTTATTAGAGTCAGGATAATTATATTTACTTATTTATATATATGTATATATTAAAAGAATATAGGTGGTATAACATAATTCTACCAGAAGGCACATGCTGTCTTTTTTTACTCTTTTTATAGTGTTAGCAGCCATTGATTGTTTCAAAGATCAATCCTTATTAGAGATTTGCACAATGGTAATGTTCTCATTCTATCACTTTCTTCATTTCTTTTTTTTTCTTGGAGAGATTTTTGCAGTAGGGCGTGTGCACTCACCAGAAAGACAGAGACAGACAGAGAGACAGAAAGCGAGAAATCACCCCCCAGAGGGGATGGCCACGCCGCAATCCCTTCTCCTCCATTCTCCTCTTGGGATCTTGGGCATGCGCACTCACGTGCCCGGCGTGAGTTTAAGCCACCAGGTCTGGGACTCAAATTGTGATCGACTACATGGGAGTCCAGCGACATAGCCATTACGCTAACTGCTGGTCCCACTTTCTTCATTTCTTAGCTAGACTATTTTTATAAACAAGAAACTTCTCTTCTACTGTTGAGTTATTCTCATTCATAGCTTATATGTGAAATATAAGATATACTTGCTCATTCCCCTTTATTAGTTTTTAGAATAATAAGTTAATTCCCAAGTATCTTCCAAAGGTAATCAGTGAGGGTTTTTTTTAAATTTGTTTAAAGGATTATTATGAATACATGGATCTTTTTTTTTTGAGATATTTTTATTATAGGACACGTGTGCTCACCAGAAAGACAGAGAGACGGAGAGACAGAAAGCGAGAAATCACCCCCAGGGGGGATGGCCACGCCACAATCCCTTCTCCTCCATTCTCCTTTCAGGATCCTGGGCATGCATGCACTTGCACCGGCATGAGTTTAAGCCACCGGGTCTGGGACTCGAACTGCTGTCTACTACATTGGAGTCCAGCAACATAGCCATCATGCCATCTGCTACTCCCAAACACATGGATTTTGTAACATAAGTTGATTTTTTTAAAAAGAGATTTTGTCTTAGGGCTTGTGTACTTGCCAGAGAAAGAGATGAAGGAAAGTGAGAGATCACCCCCCCCCAGGGGGGGGTGGTCACACCATAGTTCCTTCTCTTCCATTCTCCTTCTAGTATCTTGGGCCTAAATGCACACACACCTGGTGCGATTTTCAAGCCACTGGGTCCAGAACTTGAATTGTGGTTAGCCCTGTGGGAGTCCAGCAATGTAACTGCTATGCCATCTGCGGGTCCCCACATGTGATGTGTTTTTAATATCAGGGATCAAAATATTCCATCTACAGTGGTGGGAACCTCTCTGTGATAGTTCCTTCATGTCTCTGACACCATTCTATTGGTGTTTAACAGTTTCCCTGTGGGGCCAGCAGGTGGCATGGTGGTTAAGGTGCTGGACTCCCACGTGGCTGACCATGTGAGTCCTGGACCTGGTGCCTTTCTTTCTCAGTTTCTCTCTCTCTCTCTCTCTCTCTCTCTCTCTCTCTCTCTCTCTCTCTCTGTCACTCTCTGGTGGGCACATGTATCTGATACAAATTCAAATAATAATAATAAATAAAATTAATTTTAAAAATTACTTAAAAACAAAATTGTTTCCTTGTTCACTCCATAAAATTTTGCCTCAGACCTTGAATCACTGATTTCTCTAGGGATCACTGGTTCTTTTTAATTTAGGTGACACTTAGAGACCACTAACTGGGTGCTATGCCGTTTGATAACTAGGTTATTTATTTTTAGGCCTTCTTGTGGACAGAGCTAGGAAATATATATATATTTTTTTTTTTGGAAAGGCCATCATAGGTCTTTTTTTTTTTTAAAGAGTTATTTTATTTAACATTATTTATTTATTTTAATTGGACCAGAGAGTGACAGAGTGAGAGAGAGAAAGTAAGAAAGCAAGCTGTCAGGTCTGGGTCTTGAACTGTGGTTGGCCATGTAGGAGAGCAGTGCCCTAGCCACCACACCACCTGCTGACCCTCCATATTGAGTTTTCATTGATACTTTTTCAGAGAGGTTTTCGCTATAGGACCCGTGTGCTCGCCAGACAGACAGAGAGAGACATAGAGACAGAAAGTGAGAAATCACCCCCCAGAGGGATGGTTTTCTCCATTCTCCTCTCGGGAACATCTTTGCAATCTGGTTTGATACTTTCAGTTTCCTCTTCTCTCTTCTCCCCCCTCACGCATGTGCACACATGGGAGAGAGAACGAGCCCTTGATAGGCTCTCATCACACTTTGATTCCTTTTTCCAGCCCCCTTGTTCCTTAGAATCTTGAGTTGGCTACATGTGTACCCAGTGTGTTTTCAGGCCGGCCCAGGGATCTGAACCTACAGTCAGCCACACGTCTCCTAACTCTGCAGTCCAGTATGCTACCTCCTGTATCACCTGGGCTGGGCCTTTCTTCTCTTTATTTTACACGTACACTGTATAGTTCCAGAATAATAACACCAGTATTATTACTAACACTATGATTACTGGAAGTCGTTTAAGACTGCTTTTGTACTTCTTTTTGTTCTTATGGACGTATCTCACCAAGGATTTACCATCAAATGACTGTTTTAAAGTAGCTTACTCGATTTTCAAGGCCTGGTTTCTGTGTTAGTTCCTTGCGAAAATGCCCAGAAGTTGGTGACTCTTCCCTCCATATCTCTGTACCTCTGTTTTAGTGTATCTGTTACTATGTTGGGATTGTTTGCATTTTTACAAATTTTCAAGCTAGGCTTTTCACTCCTTGAAAGGAGAACTTGTCCTCATTTATCTTTCTATGTCCAATACTCAACATAAAGCCTCTCACAGAGCAACTGCAAAATAAACGTTTGAATGAATTAACTATAAACCGTAAATCACTTAGAAGTGGTGGTAGTCATGATTAGAGTTATAGTTCAATACCTAAATTCTTATTTTCCTGGGGATGGTGGTGATGGTGATATAAATCCCTGTACTGCGTAGGTTACCACAGACCTGTGAACACTGGTATTTCACTCTCCTCTTTTGTTTTTGTTGTTAAAGTGACTCTAAACATTCAGTTTTCTGTATTTGCATTTATAAGTGGTATAATTAAGCAAAAAAAATACAACAGTATACTTTTTCCCATCTCCAGGTCTTTAATGTGCCTTTTCTGTGAATAATCTGCATTTTGTCAAAATTCTGCAGTACTTGATCTATTAAGTTAAAAAGTGGGGAAGGGGGGTCAGTTGGTGGTATGGTAGTTAGAGTACTGGACTTCCACATGGCCAGCTGCAGTTTGAATCCTGGACCTGGCGGCTTGAAAATCTTGCCAGGCATGTGTGTGTGCTCAAACTCCCACTAGGAAAAGGGGATTTCTCTAGTAGAAAGGAATGCAGCATCTGTCCTAGGGGGCAATTTCTTACTTTCTCTGTCTTTGTATCTCTCTCCTCTCTGGCAAACACATGTGCCCTATAACAGAAAAAAAGCTAAAATAAATATATAAATTCTATTTAAAAGGGAGGGATGAGACCAGCAGGTAGCATGGTGGTAAAGGTGCTGGATTCCCACATGGCTGACTGTGGTTCAAACCCCAGACCTGATGGCTTGCCTTTTCACTTTCCCTTTCTCTCTGGTCAAATTAAATAATAATAACAACTAAAATTAATTAAATAAATAATTCTAAAAAAAGGGAGGTTAGTGGGAACCAGCAGTTAGTGTAACGGCTATGTCACTGGACTCCCACGTAGTCGACCGTGGTCCGTGTCCCGGACCCGGTGGCTTAAAACTCATGCCGGGCGCGTGTGCGTGCGTGCGTGCCCAAGATCCCGAGAGGCGAATGGAGGAGAAGGGATTGTGGCGTGACCATCCCCCCTGAGGGGTGATTTCTCGCTTTCTGTCTCTATGTCTCTGTCTGTCTGGCGAGCGCACGCGCCCTATAGTGAAAATCTCTCTCAAAAAAAAAAAAAGAAAGAAAAAAGAAAAAGAAAAAAGGGAGGTTAGAAAACAAAGTATGTATATTATCCCAGTTTTGTTAAAAAATATATATCACGTTCAGTTTAGAGTGAATATGGTAATATTTTCATCAATGCATACTGATTATTCCTGAATTGTCACAGTTTGTGTTTTCTATGTTCTTCGTTGAATGTTTGTTATTTTCTGATTTTTCTGTAAGGAATACATTATGCTTTTGGAGTAGTAAAATTAGTTAAGAAACTTTATTTTTAAAATCTCAACTGTTCTTTTTTGTCAGTTCCCAGTGAAGGGCCTAGGACTTAGTATTTATTAGATATATTTTGGTTGGATGACTACAGCATGAAGAAGAACTTGGTAAATGCCACACACACACACACACACACACACACACACACACACGACAAAGTGTTGAGAAAATTAAAGAGAGAAAGGTACTATGTGGAGAGGATCAGGGAAAACTTTGGGTTGCAGGTAGCATATGAACCTTTAAAGACAGGGTTTTTGCTTTGTTTTGTATAGAAGTATACAATAGTATAATGTACTCCCATGTAACAACCATTATTAACATTTTTGATAGACTTTTTAGAAAATGAAAATTCTTTTAGTATGTTTATGATAGCCTTAGAATTCATGATTTTATCTTTAGAACACATGCATTCTGTATCAGATTTGCTTTCCTTATTATCTTTTGTTTAGGTTAATATTAATAAGGTGGTTTTCCCTAAACAAACAACAATCTAGTGAAGCGGCTTGCAGTCTCTTGTGTGATTGGAGAAATTAGCCAGAAAATAAGAAACTTCTAAATTGAAAAATGTACGTAATAAGTATTGGAAAATTTATCATACTTAGTCATTTCTACTCTAGAAAAAAGGAGCTTTTTGAAATGTTATCGTTACTATTTTTTTAAGGTTTTTGCCATAGGACAAGTGTGCTTGCAGGAGAGAGACAGACAGGGAAAGTGAGAAAACACCCCTTGGGGTGATGGACACAGCTCATTTCCTTCTCCATTCGCATCTTGGAATTTTGGACACTCACACACATGCACCCAGTGTGATTTTCAAGCCACCAGGTCCAGGACTGGAACTGTGTTATCAGCCATGTGGGGAGTCCAGCGCCTTAACCACCATGCTGCCTGCTGCTCCCCTTTTAGAAATTTTTAATTTATTTTCTATGACAAATTCTTTTTTTAAAAATACATTTTTGCCTTAGGATGAGTGTGAGAGAGTGTATGAGAGAGACAGAGACACAGAGAAATCATCCACGGAGGGGGGGGGGCGGGGGATGGCCATGCCGTAGTCCTTTTTCCATTCACTGGGATATTAGGCACACATGCATATGCGTCTGGTGTGAGTTTCAAGCCACTGGAACTTGAAATAAGGTCGGCCATTTGGGAGTCCAGGAATGTAACTACTATGCCATCTGCTGGTCCCAACAAATAATTTTTTAAAATACCTTGAAAGAACTTTGAGGGCCAGCAGGGCACTGGACTCCCACGTGGGTGACTGTGGTTTGAGTCGCAGACCTGGTGGCTTTCGTTCTCTCTCTTTTTCTCTCTCTTTGAGGTGAGCACACAAGGCCTAGAGCAAATTAAAAAATAATAATGATAAATTAAAAAATGAATAATTCTTCTTTTTAAAAAAACACTTGTTTCAAATTATTAAATGAGAAGAATTTGGTTTGGACTGTAATTCAGAACTGTGTGATACTGGAAATACTAGTTTACTTCCTAAAGAAAAGTCAAATTTATAGACTGCTTTAGAAACTTTTTTTTTTGACTTATAAAGATGTTCCTGTGATTAATGGAAAATTTCTGCAAACTAACTCACTGAAAGACCACTGGAAAGACCGTGTGATATACCATCATGACACATTTTAAAAACTAAATTTGTAAAAGAAAAATATATGAGATTAAAGGTATTTTTACACATCTAGAATTTTTACATACATACGCACATACGTATACACATATACTATACACAATAATTCTTAAAGTTTTGGACTTTTCTTATTTGTCTAGAATAGAGGGTTTTTTTTTTTCTTCTTTTTTTCCAGGAGAGATTTTTGGTATAGGGCACATGTGCTTGCCACAGAGAAATCACCCCCTCAGGGGAATGGCCACACTGCAACCCCTTTTCCATTCTCCTCGGGATTTGGAGCACGCATGCACATGTGCCTGGCGTGAGTTTTAAGCTGCTAAGTCCAGGACTCAAACTGTGGTCAGTTACATAGGTGTCCAGTGATATAACCATTACATCATCTGCTGGTCCCTAGAAAAGGGGTTTTTGAGGGTCTTATTTTTAATCACTTAAAATGTTTCTAAAAAGTTTTAAAAATAATTTCTTAGTCTAATTTGGATCTGAAATAGGTGAGATGAATACCATCTTTGAATTTTCAAAGCCATTCCACATTTGGGTTCACATTTAGTGAATTTAGTCATATTCCCAACCCCAGTAAGATGTAGTTTCTGTGGTTACCAGACTCTTTGTAGAGTGACAAAGGTTGGAATTCTGAGTCTCATGAGTCAAATTTTGGCCTTTGACTCTGTCTCCTTTCACACTCCTTACCAAGCTTGGGCTGTTGCCATGCTTGAAGGCTTGTCAGCCAGCAGGTTCCTATGGTAACCGGAATAGAAATTTGAAAGAAGAAAAAGAATGGGAGCACAAAGGCTTGGTTGATTTGAATTTGAACAAAGATGGAAGGTTCCATGTAGTGCACCTTTGTTATAGAAACCAGAAATTTAATTTTAGAAAGTTACTTTTCAGTTTGTAAACTTCTTATATGCAGGTCTTGATTTAGTGAACAAAAGTATTACTATTTAGGGAAGGACTCAGTAAGAATCTTTTAAATCCAATCTAATAAAGTTCCTTTTTTCTATTTTAGAGAGCTTTAATAGTATTTCCTATGTCATATATTTGTTCACATCTTCTCAGTATTCAGTACTTTTGGTTTTGCTGAGATTAAAATTGTTATTAAAGTTAAAATCAAGGCAATTTATAATACTTATTTGGTATTATTTTGATTCAATAAACTACATCCATTTAAAGTGTTCAGTATGATGAGTTTTGACAGATCCCATGAAACCATCACCACAATCAAGACATAGAACACTTCCATCACCTCAAAAGCTCCTTGTGTCCCTTCATAGACTCTCTACTCCAAGTAACCACTGACCTGCTTTGTCATTGAAGATTAATTTTCATTTTCTAGACTTTTATTTAAAAGGAATCATACAATATCTACCTTTTTTGCTTAGTTTCTTATACCCAGCACAATGATTTTGAGATTCATCTATGTGTTGTTTTGCTTTTTAAAAATGTCATTGCAATCAACTTTCTCAGTTTGCAATTTAAAATAGAATTTAGCAGACCAAATAGGCCCACTACAGCTCTGTTAACTTGCAACTGTTCTTTAACTCCCCTCTTATTTATTTATTTATATTTTTGCTCTAGGGTGTGTGCTCTTACTGGAGAGAGAGAAACAGTGAGAGGGAAGATGAGAGATCACCCTCTGGGGGAATGGCCACACCGCAACCCCTTCTCCTCCATTCTTCTCTTAGGATTTTGGGCATGCGCATGTGCCTGGCATGTTTCTCAAGCTGTCAGGACTGGGATTCACATCATGGAGTCAGCCACGTGGGATCTGGTGACTTAACCATCACGCGTCCGCTGGCCCCGAATCCCCTTTTAAGCTATTGTTCATTGTGTTCTCTATGCTAATGATATATTTTTATTTGTGTGTTATTAAGACCATTTTACTAAAGAGGAAACTGAAGCTTAGAGAGGGTAAATTGAGCAAATGGTTAGGTGCAAGAATGCCAACATTTGATTCTTGGTTCTATTTCTGTAGCTGTGTGATCTTGGACAAGTTACTTAGTTTTCTGTGTTTTGTTTTACTCATATGAATTATAAAATAGGATGAAAAATTATACTACTGTAGGGGCCAGTACTGGCATGATGGTTAAGATGCTGGACTCCCACATGGCTGACCACGATTTTAGTCCTGGACCTGGCAACTTACTTTCTCACTTTCTCTCTCTCTCTCTCTCTCTCTGGTCAAATTAATAACAATAAATAAAATTGAATAAGTAATTATTTAAAGAATAGTAATAATACTGGGGCCAGCAGGCAGCCTGGTGGTTAAGGCTCTGGAATCTTATATGGCAGTCAACTGTGGTTTGAGTTCTGTACCTGGCATCTTGCTTTCTCATTTTTCCTTTTTCTCTCTCGCTATCTCTTGGGTCAAAGGGGAAAAAAAGGGAAAAAATACAATTAAATAAATAAAATAATTAAGTCTTAAAAAAATAATACTACCTACCCTATGGGATTGTTGTGAGTGTTAAATGAGATAGCGTCTATAAGGTACTATTGTAAGTGTCAGTAAATGGCTACCTGAAATGTGATACTTAAAGCTAGTAAGTGACAGAAGCATAAACTTGTGGCTGTAGGCTTAGTGTAAGCAGCATAAAACAGTCATTCAGATCAGTTTTGTAATTCATGATAGGGATCACAGATGGAGATTTTATTAACATGACAATGTCTTGATTATTTGCTATTGTATATATTGCTCAAGACCAAGCAAGTTTGAGACTTCCCAGGGGACTTCTCTCTCTTTTTTTTTTAGTTTGCTGTAGGGCATATACAGTTGCCAGAGAGAGAGAGGCAAAGTGAGAAATCACCCCCCATGTTGTAATTTCTTCTACTCCATTCTCCTCTTGGGTTTTTGGGCACACACATACATGCACCCATTGTGTTTTCGAGCTGCTGGATCTGGGTCTGAAATTTGTGGTTTGTCATGTGGAATCTAGCTTGACCTCCACACCACCTGCTGACCCTCTCCATTTATTTTTATTTTTCTGAAGAGCATGTGTGCTTGCTCTTCAGAAAGAGCAAGGAAAGTGAGAAAGCATCCCCCCCCCCCCCCCCCATGGGGAATAGTCAGGCCACAATCCCTTCTCCGTTTTCACTCCTTTCAGATTTGGGGCATGCACATGTGCCTTATGTGTTTTTCAGTTGCTGAGTCTGAAACTCCAATTGTGCAATCAGTCATATAGGAGGATCGAGCTGCCTTAACCACCATGCCATGGGCTGGCCCCTTTTCTCCTTTTCTCCAGGTCGTCATGCACACACACCCCTGCCCAGCATAGCATGTTATTCAAGCCACCAGGGCCAGAATTTGGACTGTGGTTAACCATGTAGGATTTAGCTCCAGATGCACAGTGCTTAATCACTGGCCCAGTAATTATATTTTTAATTATATAGTTATATTTGATTCCTTTTATAGTAGATTCTAGTTTTTAGGTAAAAGTCTTCATCTTTCCTTTTATTTTCTAGACAATATGAGTTACAGTGTTATCTGTTAACTCTAGTAGCTAGAGCACCACAACCCATTTTTTTCAGCTTGATTTTCAGCTATTGCCCTGGTTTCTTGGACTGTCAAGTATTTTATTGAGTGCTTGACATCATAAAATATTGGTGAGGTTCTAGATGATACTTTTAAAAAGGTTCATCCATCTTTATCTCTCTCTTTTTTTAAAGAATTAATTTACTTGGGACCAGCAGTTAGCGTAATGGCTATGTCGCTGTACTCCCATGTAGTTGACCGTGGTTCGAGTCCCAGACCCAGTGGCTTAGACTCACGCTGGGCGCGTATGTGTGCATGCCCAAGATCCTGAGAGGAGAATGGAAGAGAAGGGATTGCGGCGTGGCCATCCCACCTGGGGGGGTGATTCCTCGCTTTCTGTCTCTCTCTGTCTTTCTGGCGAGCGCACACACCTTATAGCAAAAACCTCTCAAAAAAAAAAACAAACAAACAAACAATTATTTTATTTACTTTTTATTGTCATTATTATTATTTAATTTGACTAGAGACAGAGAGAGGGAAAGTGAGAAAGCAAGTCACCAGGTACAGGACTTGAACCATGGTTAGCCACGTGGGAGTCCAGCACCTTAACCACCATGCCACCTGCTTGGCCCCTTTCTCTCTTTTAAAAGTTTATTCATTCCTCCATGAGAGAGAGAGAGAGAGAGAGAGAGAGAGAGAGAGACATCCCCAACAGGATAGTGACTTGAATTCCACGCCAGCTTCAGCTAGTCCTGTATCATGAGCGTGTTCAGGGAAAGCTCCACAAATCTCCCATATCTTTCCCATGTGGGTTAGTCATGCAGTGCTGCATTAACTACTGCACCACTTTCTGGCTTCCTGTCTTTTTTCTGCTTTATCAGATAAGTCATCTTAATTCAGGTTGAACTGAGTTGACGCTTGGTAGGTCTCTGTCTCCCTCCTGTCCTGCTCCTAAGATGTAGTCCTTTAGGTCTTCCACCTTAAAGTCTGGTATGATCAGTTACCCTGGCAGGGCTTGAATCCTGTCACGTCTCTTCAGTCCATAAGACTGCCAAAGTCTTTCTTTGCTTTTCAGAGGTTTTTGGCCTAACTCCTTAACCTTCTTTGTGCAGCTTCAAAATTTTCAAATATTCTGAAGGGAAAACTAGCTGTCAGATTCAACCATTGGCACTTCCCCTTCTCACTTATTAATAGATCTTTCATTTCCAATTTGGTGTCTGTAGCCTCTTAAGACCACCAAGAGCTCTGCTTTTATCTCAGTTTTTTTTAGCACCAGCCTTGGCAAGCTTGATTCCCAGCCTCTTTGCCTCTGTTGAGCAAATGTCTCCTTGGAAAAGTGGCTGCACTTACCAAAGCCACCTGTTTATCCTTCCTATTCTTTAGATTCTTGGTTCCCTGGCTGTTTTACTTCATCAGTTCTCCAATAGCTTTGAATAGAGGAAACTTTTCCCCGCTGCCTTTTTAACTTGTTCTTTATGGAAACATTGGTTTACCACAAAGAGTACCCCATCATACATGGGAGTGATATTCACATATTGTTTATTGTTATTTATCAGTTATGACATCTGTTTTATAGCTAACTTCTTTGACATCAGTTTCTTTAAGTAACTCTTTTTTCCTGATTGCATTATATATAGGGGAGTCTCTTGGAAAATATTATACATCAATGTGCAAATTAATAAATACATTCTTCTTTTTTTATTTTTTTTTTTTGAGAGGTTTTTGCTATAGGGTATGTGCGATTGGCAGAGACACAGAGAGAGACAGAAAGTGAGAAATACCCCCTCAGAGGGGGTGGCCATGCTACAGTTTCTTCTCTTCCGTTCTCCTCTTGGGATCTTGGACATGCACGCACACGTGCCCGGAGTGAGTTTAAGCCACCGGGTCCGGGACTTGAACCGCGGTCAACTACATGGGATTCCAGCGACATAGCCAATACGCCAACTCCTGGTCCCAAATAAATACATCCTTAATAAAAAGGCCTGGTAATGAGACTATCTATAACTGCTTCAGAATCAGCAATCACTTAAACTATTGTGTAAACAAGTGGAAAAACTATTCAGTATTTAAAACCCAGGTGTACTTTCTTAGGATATTTGATCTACTGTGGTTATAATGATTATTTCAGTATAGTTTTATGTCTGGGGCCATTATTTTTCTTTTCATTTCCTTAATATCCGCTTACAGTGTTAGCTCTGTTTACATCATGTGATTTCATAGTTCAAAGATCTGTTCAGAAAGTTTTAAAAAAAAGGAAGAAGAAAAGAAAACTTGAGACAAAAGATGAGAACTCCTTCCCCATCTCATCTCCCCAAGTAACTACTATCTGTAACTAGTTACCTTCCTTTCCCTCTCTCTCCTTTCCTTGTCTTGCTACTGCTTCTCTCTCCTGTTGATAGACATTAGTTGAAGAAAATGTAGAAATTGAAATACATGAAAAAAATTAAAATTTCTTATATCCCTACCACCAATCAATAGTTACTCTTTGAGCATTCGTGCCTATCTTTGTGGGTTTTTTTCTATGTGAGTCATCATTAGTGACTCTCAGCCCTGCCTCTTCGTTAGTATCACCTGTAACAACTAAACTGTACATGCAGATTCTGGGATACGCATCAGACTCAACCAGATCAAAATCTTCAGGGTTCAGTAGGGCTAAGAGAGTTGCATTTATAAAAACAAAAAACTCCCCTTCAGAATTTTTTTTAACAACTTTCAGAATAATTTTAAAATAGAAAAAACAAAAAAAAAAAGACTGCTGCAATATTATAGAAAACTTTAACTATAGACAGCTCTTTATCTGATTATTCGATTTTAACTTTTTTCTAGCCATTCCACCCCATGGTGAACCTGGATTGTTCTCGGGATTTCCGGCCATTTCTTTGTGCACTGTATGCTCCTATCTGTATGGAATATGGACGCGTCACACTTCCCTGTCGTCGGCTGTGTCAGCGGGCTTACAGCGAGTGTTCAAAGCTCATGGAGATGTTTGGTGTTCCTTGGCCAGAAGATATGGAATGCAGTAGGTGCGAAAATCATAGATTTTCATGACTTATTTCTTATGTTGCAGTATGTTTAAAATTACTTGTCTTTTGTTTCATTAGTTTTTAAAAACTTTTTGAAGTATACATTATTGGTCATTAGTTTTTAAGTAACATGAGCAGTAGTTTCATGGCTTCTGAATTATTTCCTTAGGAATTAGGGTGCATTAAATGAAAAAGGTAGAAAAATAAAACATTTCTGTTAAGAAAATTTTAAAAAGATCAAGAAAGACGAAGTCAAGACACTAAGTTGATTTTTTTCACTTGAGTATTTTTTTTCTGCTTATATAAGTAATACCATTTGTGAAAAATTAGAAAATACAAGGAAGAAAATAATTTGTTATTCCTTCATTGAGAAGACATAAAGATCTTTATGATTTAGATGTGTTAATGACTAAGGTAGTTCTGTCAGTTCCTTTTTTCTGTCTCAGGCTAACATACCAAATCCAAAAAATGTCAGATCCTTTTCAAATTATACCCAGTATAAAGGTATTTCCTAAAGGCTTGACGATTTGTTTATTAGACATTCTTATAGTTTTGTATGAGTGATGATTATTAGTAGTACTATTTATTGTGTTTTGAAATATTTCAAAGATAAAAAATAATAAGATGTGGGGCCAGGTGGTGGCACAGTGGTAACACAGCTGGACCTGCATGGGAAAAGTTCTGGGTTTGTGTCACAGGACCTACCTGTACTTGCTGGGTGTGTGTGTGCCTGTGATCAGGCTGGCTGAGCCTAGGGCTGGATCATTGTATGAGAGTCATGTTAGCAATGGCTCTGTCTCTCTCATATGAAAGAAAGAAATAAGTTAACTTAAAAATGAAAAAAAAGAAAGTAAACATGCCTGTTATTATCTACCATTGTCCAATCTAACATTTTTAAAAATGTTTGTACTATTGCTTCAGATTTAAAGAAAGAAAACAGCACAGGTAGAGTTGAAGGTTCTTCCTTAGTACCCATCTTGACCACATTTCCTTTTTCCCTCCCCCAAAATAAGGTATAATAGTATTAAATTTGTTGTTAATCATATTCGGTTTGTTTTTATACTCTTACTACACACACACACACATCCCTAAACAACACTTTTTTTTTTTTTTCTTTTTTGCTATAGGGTGTATGCAATCACCAAAGAGACAGAGAGGGAAAGTGAGAAATCACCTCCTGGGGGATGGCCACGCCTCAATCCCTTCTCCTCCATTCTCTTCCTGGGATTTTGAGCAGGCACACACACATGCCTGGCATGAGTTTCAAGCCACCAGGTCCAGAACTCAAAGGTCTGGAACTCGAACTGTGGTTGGCCATGTGGGAGTCCATCATGGCAACCACAACGCCAAATACTCTCCCAAGATAGGTATTTTTGACAGGGTCTCAAGACCTTGCAATCTTTCCTACTCCAGCCTCCCAGTCAGGTAAGACCTCAGGCACATACTCTTTGAGTGTTCTGTTTAGGTGGAGCCGGGAACCAAACCCAGGCCTCCCATGTGGCCCCAGTCATTGCACCCTTCTACTTGCACACCACTGCAACGGGGCCCATATTTAAAAGTAATTTTGGGGCCAGCAGGTGGCATAGTGGTTAAGGCAGCTGGATCCGACAGGGCTGACTATGCGATAAGAATCTCAGAGCTGGCAGTTTGAGAAACACACCAGGTGCATGTGTATGCTTGCCCAAGATCCCAAGAGTAAAGCGGAGGAGAAGGGATTGTGGTGTGGCTACTCCGCCTGGGGGGTGATTTCTCACTTCTCCTCTCTCTTTCCCTTCTTTCTGTCTCCGGTGAGCACATGCACCCTGTATCAAAAATTTGAAAAAGAGAGAGAAAGAAAGGTAATTTTGTTTGTTATTTGACAGTAGTTCTCTAGCAGTAGTTCTATTATTGTTGTCTTTTGATAGATGGAGAAATATGTATTAGTTCTAGTCAGTTCACTGACACCTGGGAATGTTTATAGAAGTTCTTCTTTTAGACTTCTGGGGGCCGGCAGGTAGCGTGGTGAAGGTGCTAGACTCCCAGATGGCTGACTGCAGTTTGAATCCTGGACCTGGTGGCTTGCTTTCTCACTTTCTTTTTCTCTCTCTGGTCAAATTAAAAATCAACAATAATGAATAAAAATAAATAAAGGAATAATTCTTTTTTAAAAAAGCAAAGAAGCCTATAAATTTCTTGATCTTTATAACAACAGTTGTAGATTGCCTGGGCAGGAACCTTATTTTGTACTTCTTATGTTTAATTCCCATTTTTTTTTTTTTTATAATTTTATTTACCTTTATTTATTATTATTGTCATTATTATTTCCAGCTTGATCAGAGATAGAAAGAGAGAGAGGAAGTGAGAAAGCTAGCCACCAGGTCTGAGACCTGAACCGTGGTCGGCCATGTGGGAGTCCAGCACCTCTAACCACCATGCCACTTGCCGGCCCCTTTAATTCCCATTTTTAAAGAAGTTTTAAAATTTTTAATAGCTATGTGCAAGTATATATCTCCATAGTCCTTATTTCTTTATTTGTTTTGACAGGATTAAACCTATCTTATTCCTCACTACAGCCTGAGATTACCATACTCTGAAATATTAACATCTGGGACAAACTGATCTTTCATAACAACTTTCATTTTCACATCTCTCATACCCTCATTCCTACTATGTCCATTGCCTTGTTTTTTTAAAGAATCACTTCTTTTTGTTTTGTTTTGTTTTTGTGTTTTTTTTGGTTTTTTTTTTTTTTGGAGAGGTTTTTAGCTATAGGGCGCGTGCGCTCGCCAGCCAGACAGAGAGAGACATAGAGAGAGAAAGCGAGAAATCACCCCCCAGGGGAGGATGGTCACGCCTCAATCCCTTCTCCTCCATTCTCCTCTCGGGATCCTGGGCACGCACGCACTCACGCCCAGCGTGAGTTTTAAGCCACCGGGTCCGGGACGCGAACCGTGGTCGACTATGTGGGAGTCCAGCGACATAGCCATTACGCTAACTGCTGGTTCCCAAGAATCACTTCTTTAATTTTATTTATTCATTTGGTCATTTTTGTTTGACCAGAGAAAGACAGGCACACATAGAGAAAGAAAGTGAGAAAGCTTGGGAAATTTATAAACAATAAAAATTGATTCTAGTATTACTGTTCTGGAGGCTGAGAAGTTCAAGATTAAGATGCTGGCAGGTTGTGTGTATGGTTAGGACTGCTGTCTGCTTCCAAAATGGTTCCTTGTTGCTGCATCCTCCAGAGGGCAGGAATGGTGTGTTCTTACGGGGTAGAAGCCCAAAAGAGCAAGAGAAACTATCTCTGAAACCTTTTATAAAAGAAGCATTAATCCATTTATGAGGGCTCTGCCCTCATGACCATAGCACCTGTTCTTCAACTTCATGGCCATCCCAAGACTTAATCTTTCTTATCCCAAGTAGCCTCCTTCCTGATCTCATTTATTTCCTTATTTAAACTTTGTGTTTTGCCCCTTGCTATGACACTTTGTTAGCATTTCAACTCATTCCTTCAATCCACTTGTTCAGATTTCTGAGTAAAGCCATTAAAGCAATTTCTTACAAATTAGTTATGCTGTATACTTAAGATTCTCCTACCGTAGCAATTTTGTTTCCTGTTTGTAACTACTTTTCTTGTTCAAAAGTTTTCTTTTCATTCCCTTCATTACCTGTTTCAAGCCTATATTATCTACTTCATAGCCATTCTTCACCTTTGTTCCCCTCAATCTCAGCCCATCCTCCTTTCTTGAAAATTATTTAGACTGTCTTGTGATCTGCTGTATCTCAGACAAATCCTTCTCATTTCCTTCTTGGATCCTTCTTCTCTCTGCCCCTTAAGTGCCGGTATTTCTAGACTTCGATTCCTGTTCTCTAGTTCTGTTGCTTTCTCTGGGTAAGCCCATCTCACTGATTTTTTTTAAAACTTCATTTCTTTCTTACATGAGTGAAATAGAGGGAGAGAGAGAGAGAATGAGAGAGGCACTCTCAAGAGGGTCTTCATACCTCCATCCATCCCCAGCTTCAGTCAGCCTCAGATCATAGACAAGTGTGTACTCAGAGTGTTTAGGGAGGTCTCTGGACATGAACCCAGAACATTCCCACATAGGTCAGCCTCACAGACCCTTGTATTGCTGTTGCATCATTGACCTCCTTGTCGTACTGATTTTAACTTTTATTTATATACTAATAACTCCTAACCTTAAATCTGTAACCTTGGTATCTCCCTGCTAAGTTCTAAACCTGCATATCCAGCAGACTTTGGAAACCCTAGCCTGATTTATCTTAAATACTTCAATTTCAAAATGTCTAAAGTTGATTTTATTCCTTTGCACATTAAAAAAAATTATATATTTAATTCCATTTGGTATTATTATTTTTTTAATTTGACCAGAGAGAGACAGAGAGAGAAAGAGAAAGCAAGCCTCCAGGTCTGGGACTCAAACTATGGTCGGCCATGTGAGAATCCACCACCTTTAACCAACGCAAAGTCATCATCTGTTCTTCCTTCATTGGCTTCAAACCCTTACCTCTAATCAGTTATAAATTCTGTTGCATTTATCTAACTAATTTCATATCTGTCTTATCTGGATTTTGTTTTGACCCAGCTGATATTTCTGCTTGCCCAGCTCAGATCAGTCTTCCACACTGTGCCTAGTTATCCTCCTGATTCTTGGGTTAGGCTTAAATGAATATATCCATACAGGATTCATTAATTCAACAATTATTAATTGAATCTCTTTTGTGTGCTAGACATTACTCTTCATGTTGATGATGAGCAGTGAACAAAACCAAGTCCCTGTTCTTACGGAGCTAAAATTCCAGTAGTGGCGGTAGTAGTGGGCGATAACAGATGAATTGATAATGTCCGATGGCAGTGAATGCCAATAAAAGAGAATAGGATTAGGTAATTGTGATCCAATTCAAGGGAGCAGGGAGATGCTTTTCTATAGAGTCATTGGATAAGGCCTTTTGATAAGGAGGCTTTGGACCTCCTTATCAAAAAGTGAAAGAACAAGTGATACAGATATCTGAGAAAAGCAATCCAGTCAGAGCAAACAGAGCAGCAAGTGCAGACTGAAGTAGAAGCATGCTTGCTGAACTCCAAGAATTAACAGGAGACCAAAGAGGCTGGAGCCAAGATAGTAAAGAAGAGTGGCAGGAAATAAGATCAGAAAAGTACTGGGGCTGGGGCCTGTGTTTGTAGCTCTGGTAGCACATTTAGACGCTGAATAAGATGGGACGACATTAGAGGGTTTCAAGCAGAAGAGGCATGATCATGAATGCAGGAGTGTCATGCCTTAAAGAATCACTCTGACTGCTATGTGGACATGGAGTTCGGCTGGAGGCCCTTCCGGAAGTCCAGGGAAGAGGTAACTGATCGCCCAAATTAGGCAGCAGCAGTGGAGGAAAAGAGAAGAGGTCAGATTCTGATAAATCATGAAGTAGAATGACAGGAAATGCTGGTAGAATGTGAGGCGACTATGAGTTAGAAGGGATGTCAGGGATGATCCCCCCAAAGAGTTTGGCTTGAGCAGTAGGGACATCTGAGTAGTGGAAGTCAAGAGTTGGGTTTCATAAGAGATAAATATTAAGGTACTTATTAGCTATCCAAGTATATATGTTGAATTGGCATCTATATATATGGATATATCCATAGAAAATGTATTGCTTTGTCTTTTTTTTTTTTTTTTTTTTTAATTTGCTACAGGGTGTGTACACTTAACCAGAGAGACAAAGAGAGGGTGAGAAAGCACTCCCCTGGTGGGATGTGCTACAGCCCTTCTCTTCCATTCTCCTCTTGTGATTTTGGGCACACACATGAGCACCTGGCGTGTTTTCAAGACACTGGGTCCAAGGACTCAACCATACAGTCAGCCATGTGGGACCCAGTTGCCTTAAGCTCCACTCCACTGACTGGCCCCTACTTTGCATGGTTTTAAAATTTATATCAACATTTACACACACACACATTTCTGCAATGTGCTTATGTCTCCAGCCTCATTTCCTGCAGATACTTCATGTTCCAGAATTACTCAATATGCCCTATTCAGCTTGCCTTTGCTCGTTAGAATACTGATTGGCATATAGCTAATACTGACAAATACTGATTCAAAAGCCTGTACTGAGGAACTTGGTCTGTGAAGTCCTTCAAAACCCCTTTCTTTGATATAATTAAGCCTTATCTTAGTTGTTTTTATACCTTATATAGATTTTGATTGCTTCATGTATCAAACTACTGTATTTTGTATTGTGCTTATAAGTCTGTGTCTCCTTTTGAGCACGAGGATAGAAATTCTGTCTTTCTTTTTTATCTTAAACCCCTGAGATACTTCAAGGCTTTAAATACATACTATTCTAAGTATTTGAATGCAATGCATTTCTGTTATTTGGCTTTATAGTTCCAGGCCCTGTAAAGAAAATGATTTGTGTTAGAAAATAAAAAGATTTGAAAATATTAATTAGCAACAGCATAAGGTTCTGCATGTGTTTGGCAAACTTAATATAAGTGATAGCCTTGGAAACTATTTGAATGAGTACAAAACAGTAAACAGCTAGCTAGTTGGAGTCTGAAGGCTTAGAAACTGATTTTGGCAAGAAAATTAAAGATGAGGGGAATTCATGAAAATAGCGTCCTTAGTTGTGTACGTTTGTAACACCACTGTGCTTTTTAATTTGTGCTGAAGCTATTGCACTTTCTCAAGTACGTAGATTATGCCCCTTTGGAAACTTGTTAAAATACAGGCTTCTGGGCCCTAACCTAAAGCACAGTGAATATGGTTTGTGATGGTGGGGAGCCAAATATTTGCATTTTAAGTTTTTCTTATGTACCTAAAAATTTGAAAATAATTGAATTAGAGAATGCAGTGGATTGGAGAAAAATCAGGGATGGGAGCAAAGACCTAGCTTGCATTAGAGACTTTAGAAACTCTTTAGTGAATTAGTAGGATAAACAGGGAGTATCCTAAAAGTGAGCCACTTGTAAAAATTTTTTTCTTTTTTAAACCTAGGGCGCATGTGCTGGCCAGAGAGAAACAGAGAGACAAAGTGAGAAATCACCCCTCACAGGGGATGGGCACACTGTATTCCCTTCTTTTCCATTGCCTTGTTGGGATTTGAACACAAAGGTACGTGGTTTTTCAAGTGGCTGGGTCTAGGACTTGAACTGTGTAGTCGGCCATGTGGAATCCAGTGCTTTAACCACCATGCTATCTGCTGGCCCAACCACTTAAAGAATTTTAAGTGCTAATCCAAGTCAGAACAGCGTTCCAGGCACTTAGGGACAATTTTTAATACTTAGCTTAAATAATTTATATTTGAGTCTAGGTTAAATTCATGACTGTGCTGTAAAAGTTACCAGAAAGTGGGACCAGCAGATGGCATAATGGTTACGTTGAAAATATTAATTAGCAACACATAAGGTTCCCACATGGCCGACCATGGTTCGAATTCCAGACCTGGTGGCCTAAAACTCACGCCAGGAGTGTGTGCCTGTGTACCCAAAATCCCAAGAAGAAAATGGAAGAGAAGGGATTGTGGTGTGGCCATCCCCCCTGGGGGTGGTGATTTCTAGGTTTCTCTTTCTCTGGCTCTCCGGTGAGCACATACACCCAATAGCAAAAATCTCTCTGAAAAAACAAATTAACAAAAAGTAACTTTTATTTGCTATCTGTTGGAACTGTTCCACCCCCCAAAAAACATGGTTTCATTTTCCACAATTTCAGTTATCTGTGAATATATTTTGAGGGAGAGACACCACATTCATGTAACTTTTAGCACAGTATATTGTCATTATTTTTCTCTTTGTTATTGATTATTTTTGTTAATCTCCTACTGTGCTCGGTTTATAAATTGAACTTTATCATAGGTAGGTACATAGAGGAAAAGCCACAAAGTATATGTAGGGTTCTGTAATCTTCCTGGTTTCAGGCTTCTACGAAGGGTCTTGGAATGTATACCTCATGCATAAGGGGGGCTGCTGTAGTTGTACCTACTGTGTATACTTTTATATTCTGAAGTATTTAAACTGCGTGTCCTAAATAAATATTCTATAAATACTGTTACTATCAATAACTGATGGTTGTGCTTTGACTGTTTTAGTAAACATTACTGTCTTTTGGTGGTAAAACAAATTACTTACAAAACCGTATCTTTTCTTGTAAATGATGGAAAATTCAGTTATATGACCCACGAACAAGACTCGTCTACTTTATTGCTACTTATTGCAGCTGCCCTCCAAGGACATAGGTATAAATAAGGTCATGGGTACTAAATAGGAAAGTCCAAATTGTTAGGTTGCAATAGATTTCCCCATAAGTAAAAATGGTTCTTACCTTGTGTTTTCCTAGGTTCCCAGATTGTGACGAGCCGTATCCCCGACTTGTGGATCTGAATTTAGCTGGAGATCCAACTGAAGGTGCCCCAGTGGCAGTGCAGAGGGACTATGGTTTTTGGTGTCCTCGAGAGTTGAAAATTGATCCTGATCTTGGTTATTCTTTTTTACACGTGCGTGACTGTTCACCACCTTGTCCAAATATGTACTTTAGGAGAGAAGAACTGTCATTTGCTCGCTATTTCATAGGATTGATTTCAATCATTTGCCTCTCTGCCACGTTGTTTACTTTTTTGACTTTTTTGATTGATGTCACAAGATTTCGTTATCCCGAAAGGCCTATTATATTTTATGCAGTCTGCTACATGATGGTATCATTAATTTTCTTCATTGGGTTTTTACTTGAGGACCGAGTAGCCTGCAACGCATCCAGTCCTGCACAGTATAAGGCTTCCACAGTGACCCAAGGATCTCATAATAAAGCCTGTACCATGCTTTTTATGGTACTCTATTTTTTTACGATGGCTGGCAGCGTATGGTGGGTAATTCTTACCATCACATGGTTCTTAGCAGCCGTGCCAAAGTGGGGTAGTGAAGCTATTGAGAAGAAAGCATTGCTGTTTCACGCCAGTGCATGGGGCATCCCTGGAACTCTAACTATCATCCTTTTAGCGATGAATAAAATTGAAGGTGACAATATTAGTGGCGTGTGTTTTGTTGGCCTCTACGACGTTGATGCATTGAGATACTTTGTTCTTGCTCCCCTCTGCCTGTATGTGGTAGTTGGGGTTTCTCTCCTCTTAGCTGGCATTATATCCCTAAACAGAGTTCGAATTGAGATTCCATTAGAGAAGGAGAACCAAGATAAATTAGTGAAGTTTATGATCCGGATCGGTGTTTTCAGCATTCTTTACCTCGTACCACTCTTGGTTGTAATTGGATGCTATTTTTATGAGCAAGCATACCGTGGCATCTGGGAAACAACGTGGATACAAGAACGCTGCAGAGAATATCACATCCCATGTCCGTATCAGGTAAGGGCAACCTTGTTATACATTTCAGAATGTGTGATAGTGAAAAAAAAAGGCATATTGTTATAAAGATCTCATCTTAGATATATATATTATCTTTTCATGAACCTTCAACTTGTATATTAAAATTTAAAAGAGAAGATATTAACAAATATATTGTAGTAAATATGTATGAAATACACGTTTGTGTAGAAATCTTCAGTTTAAAGGATGACTTAAAAGTTTATTTCAGTTACCACAAAATAGTTGTTTGTTGATTATTACTAGGCTTGTGGGGGAGGAACACAACCAACTGATAAAAAGGTACTGTCTTTTAGTCTTTACTGATGATTGAATTAGGAATGAATAGTTGTAACAGTTTTGCAAAATTAGCATGCAATTGTACAAACTCTTGATGGTTTTGTTTTTTTCTTCACATAATGAATGTTCTGTGATCTGCCTTTGATTTTGAACAGTTTAGAGCCTCTGATAATCATAGAATCAGAGAATTTTAAATCTAGAAGGAATTTTAGAGAGTATTGAGGTTCCCTCTAAATTTAGTGTTCTTAAACATCTCTAACTAGAAGCTTGCTTGTGCTTATTAGATATCTGACCTGCTGGAGTTTAGTCCTAGAAAAGGAATGTAGTTAAGTAAAATAAAATAGTTGATACTAAATGTTTTTCTCTCCCACTTTAAATCCTTCTCTAGAATATAAGAACATTCTCTCTTCCTTTAAAATCTTGTTTTCTTTATTTTTCTCTAGGTTTTTGCTATAGGATGCTTATGCTTGTTGGAAAAAGAGAGAGGGAAAGTGAGAAATCACCCCCTAGGGGCGATGGCCACAATGCAGTCCTGTCTCCTGTCTCCTTTAGTCACCTCTCAGGGTTTGGGGCACTCAAATACACATGTCCGGTGTGATTTTCCAGGATTCAGGTCTGGGACTTGAACCACACGGTCATGTAGGATCCAGTGCCTTAGCCTCCACGCCACCTGCTGACCCTGTATTTTTATTTTAAACCATCCATCACTAGACTTTTAAAATAAATCATATACTGGCCAGCAAGTAGCATAGAGATTGAAGTGCTGGATCTCACATAGCAGACTCCACTGGACAGAGTGGCTTGAAAATCGCCACCAGGTGTGTGTATGTGTATGCCCCAAATCCCAACAGGCTAATGAAGCAGGAGGGATTGCGGCCTGGCTGTCCCTCCTGTGGGGGCAGTTTCTCACTTTCCTTCTCTCTGTCTCTGGTGAGTGCATGTACCCATAGCATGCATGCACACATCAGTCAGTTGATCAATTACATTACAATTTTAGCTAAAACTTGCTGAGCTTCCGTAATCCTGTTTCTTTTTTCCTTTCTTTTTCTTTTTCTTTTTTTTTTTTTTTTTTTTTCATAGGGCATATGCACTTGCTGGAGAGAGACTGAGAGGCAAAGTGAGAAATCACCCCCCAGGAGGAATGGCCATGCCATAGTCCCTTCTCCATTCTCCTCAGGATTTTGGACACTCATGCACATATACCTGATCTGGTTTTCAAGCTCCCAGGTCTGGGACCTGAACTGTAGTTGGCCCTGTGGGAATCCAGTGCCTTAACCACTATCCCACCTTCTGGCCCCTCAATGCTGTTTCTTTTATTCTCTACTCAGAGGTAACCATCATCCTGAACTTGGAGTATATCATTCCTATGACAATTTATACGATTGGCAATATGTATATAAAAGTTTTTTGTTTTGAATATATATGATACCCTTTATGTGTGATTTTTCAACTTGCTTTTTTAAACTCAACATTTTATTTTTGAGATATATTTAAGTTAATACTGCAGCTTTGGTTCATTTTTCTAAAGCGTGTCTTTTTTTTTTTTCTGTTTTATTCTGATTTTTGCTATGGGGTACATGTACTCACCAGAGACATCAGCAAGAGAGAGAGAGAGAAAGAGAAAGTGAGAAGTCATCCCCCAGGGAGAATGGCCATACCAAAATCCCTTCTCCTCTATTCTCCTCTCAAGATTTTGGGCATGCATGCACACATGCCTGGTGTGTTTTTTAAGCTGCTTGGTCCCGGACTCAAACAGTACAGTTGGCCATGTGGGATCCAGCCACCTTAATCACCATGCCACTAGCTGGCCCAAAGTGTGTCTTTTTAAGAATGTTTATGTTATAAAAGATTTTAAAACCTTAGAATTACAGGGCCGGCAGGTGGGCATGGTGGTTGGGGGTGCTGGACTCCCACATGGCTGACTGTGGTTCGGGTCCTGGACCTGACAGCTTGCTTTCTCACTTTCTCTTTATCTCTCCCTCTCTGGACAAATTTAAATGAACAAACAAACAAATAAGATAATTCTTCAAAAAAAAAAAAACCCTTAGAATTATTATAGAAAGTAACAAACACCCACTTAAAATCTTAATTTATGTCATATGCATTGCATCTATATCTGTGTGTCTGTCTAGTATTATCAGAGTGAATGCCTCTTCTGTTTCTTTCCATACTCACCTTCTTTCTCTCTTCGAAGAGTAGCCATTCTGATAAATATGGTATTTATCATTCTCCTGAGTATCTTTTAAATTATTTTATTTAACTTTATTTTTTTATTTTAATTTGACCAGAGGGGGAGAGGAAGAGAGAAAGAGTGAAAAAGTGAGAAGTCAGTCTGCCAGGTCTGGGACTCAAACAGTGTTCGGCCATGTGGGAGTCCAACACCCTTAACCACCACATCACCTGCCGACCTCTCTCCTGAGTATTTCTATACTGTTGCTAAATATTTATATATTTAAACTGCTGTTTTGCAAGTTTTTAAAATGCACATAAGTGGGCTTGTTCTATTGCTTTTCTTGGTTCAGTTATGTATTTTTGAGAATGTACATATTGATATGTGTATTGCTAATGTTTATTTTAACTGCAGTAGAATATGCTGTTGTATAAATGTATTGCATTAATTTCTCCTTGGATGCACATACAGTTCCCAATTATTTTCCTACTATAAATAATTTTGCAATGAGCATTCTGTGGTACCTGTCTTCCTTGCATATGAACACAAGTTCCCATGAGTTGTATGGAGTTGCATAGGCAAAAAGTGGAGTTGTTGTTGCATTGTAGGACGTGAGCATCTTCACCCAAGTGGTTGTTTTGGTTTATATTCATGCAGATGTGGAGTTTCACATTTCTCCCCATCTTGGTATCCTCAGGCTTTTAAGTTTTTGCCAACCTTAGAAATGGTATCTCAATTCTACAGTAATTTATACTTCCCTTATTACTAGTAGAGTTGAATGTTTTGATTTTTTTTGGCCATTTGGGGTTTCTTTTCTTTTTTTTTTTTAAGAACTATTTATTTTTATTTAACTTTATTTATTTGTTTGTTTTAATTTGACCGGAGAGGGACAGGACGAGAGAAAAAGAGAGAGAAAGAGAAAGTAAGAGAGCAAGCCACCAGGTCCAGGAGTCGAACCGTGGTCGGCCATGTGGAAGTCCAGTGCTATTAACCACCATGTCACCTGCTGGCCCTGATTTCTTGTCTGTGATTTGTCTGTTACCTTTGTCCTTGCACTGCTAGGTATTTACTTTTTGGTTGTTATTTAAATAGTCTTGGTGTGGATAAGCGGTGTGCCTTCAGCACCATTTATCAGATAGCTCGTCTAAACTATAATGCCACCTCTGCCATGTACAAGTTTGGTTTGAAGGCTTCCTGTCTTGTTCTGTTGGTTGGTTTGTGTATCTGTGTGTCAATTCACATTTCCCCTACTTCTTTTTTCTTCCTCGAAATTACTTGAGCTGTTTTGGCACTTTGCTCTTCTATATGAATTTTAGAATCAATTTTTCATGGAAAACACTGTTGGGATTTTGATTAATAAATTAATCTGGGGAAAATTGTCATCTTTTCAAGAATGAGTTTAATAACTTTTTGTTTATTTTTTTATTCATTTGTTCCTAGGTACCTTATAGATTTTTTTTTAATGCAGTTGCAATAGGGTATTTTCTCTGTTACATTTTTAAATTAATTATTGTTGGTGGACAAGAATGCTATTGATTGGTGTTTGTATTTTGGTTTATAACCAATATCCCTGCCAAACTCTTTTGTTAATTCTAATTTTATGAAATAGGTAGAGTGACTTTATTCCTGCCATTCTAAAGCATTTGAAGCAAAAAGAGGTAGTGTGACTTATATTGTTTATATTAGCGGAGTGGTCAGCAAACTAAAGCTCACCCAAACTGTAGCATACTGACAAACTGTAGTTTGTCAGTTTTTATTTTTTAAGGGTTTTGCCATAGGGCGTGTGTACTTGCTAGAGAGGACAGGGAAAGTGAGAGGTAAAGTGAGAAATCATCATCCCCCCAGGGGGTGACTATGCTGCAGTCTCTTCTCCATTCTCCTAGGATTTTGTGCATGCATGTACATTACATCTGGAATAATTTTCAAGCCACCAGGTACGGGTATGGTCTGGCATGTGGAAGTCCAAAACATTGACCACTTTGCTATTTACTGGCTCCTTATTTATTTATTTATTTATTTAGTTTTAAGTTGTCCTTTTATTTATATGTAAGCAGTGGTCTTCAAAGGTTCACATAAAAATCTATTCATGAATTTCTATTTTCTTTTTGCATCAAAGTAAACTCATACTTTTCTTTTTTCCCCAAGAGATTTTTTTGCTCTAGGGTGTGTGTATTCACCAAAGAGACAGAGACAGAGAGACCGAAGGCGAGAAATCACCCCCCCGGGGGATGGACACACCACAGTCCTTTCTTCTCCACTCTCCTATCAGGATTTTGGGCACATGCGCGCGCGCACACACACACACACACACACACACCCCTGGTATGAGTTTCAATCTGCTGAGTCTGGACTTGAACTGTGATCAGCCATGTAGGAGTTCCAGTGACATAATCATTGTGCCATCTGCTGGTCTGCTGGTACCTAACTCATACTTTTAATTCTGTTTCTTCATGAACTTTTTGAAATCACCACCATCCATCTCCAGAAATGTTTTTCCTCTTTCCAGATTAGGACCTGTATGCATTAGAAATAACCACCACAACCTTTGGCAATCACCATTCAACTTTCTGTCTCTATGACTTCTATTGTGCTAAGTACCTCATATAAATGAGATCAGACAATATTTGGCCTGTTATTATCTTTTATTATTTAAATATTAGGATAATACTATTAGTTTTTATTAAAGACTTTATTGTAGAGGAATCTGGTGACTTGAGCACCAGTGATATTAAATCCCTATTTTGAAGTAATATATACACAGAATTGAACAAGATTTGCTATCATTGAGCATGCCTAAAAACAACACTTGGCAAGCCCTAAGAGAACACTTGGCAAGCCCTGGTAATTCCTAATGAGAAGCTTTAGGAATGTAGTAAGTAATAATGGAGTAGCATCTTCATGTGACTTAGAAAGAGCAAGTAATATTTGAATATGTTTGCTTAAAAATGTAAGGTTGCTCTATAGTCATCTCTTAAAGAAGCTTTTAAGTACCTGAAAAGTCATTTTGTGAAGTAGTTTATTCCATTGTTTCAAAATACCGGTTGGACTTAATGCAAATTACAGCTGTGTAAGTTTAAAATTTGAAGAATGGGCTGGTGGTAAAGTATTTTAAAATCTTTAAAATGTGTTCTTGTTGAAATCAGCATTTCACTGCAGCACTGATATTTTTGTTTTTGCCATAGGGCATGTGCGAGTACTTGAGAGAGACAAAGAGAAAGTGAGAAATCATGGGGGGGCGGGCGCAAGACCATGATTCAAAGTCTTCTTCTCCGTACTTCTCTTGGGATTTTGGGTATGTAGGCAAATATGAACAGTGTGATTTTCAAGCTACTAGGTCCAGGACTCAAACCACGGTGAGCCATGTGGGAGTCCAGTGCCTTAAGCACCATGCCCCCTGCTGGCCTCACTTATTTTTTTAATGTGTATTAAATAATCCTTGAAAAAGTAATTTTTAGTACCTGAATTCAGAATTAATTATGAAATACAGCCTGAACAATTAGAGCAATGTTTTTTTCACAGCTTAAAAACAGTGAAGTTTATTCCTAGAATACTTGTTCAATCATACAGTCATGCATTGCCTGACAATGGAGATAGATTTTGAGAAATGCACTATTAGACAGTTGCATAGTTGTGTGAATACTATAGTATAACTTACGCAAACCTAGGTGGTAGGGATCAGCAGATGGTGTAATGGTTACATCACTGGACTCCCACATAGTTGACCGTTGCTTGAGTCCTGGATCTGGCAGCTTAAAACTCACACTGGGTGCATGTACATGTGTGCCCAAAATCCCGAGAGAAGAATGGAGGAGAAGGAATTGTGGCATGGCCATCCCCTCTGAGGGGGTGATTTCTTGCTTTCTGTCTCTGTGTTTCTGTCTCTGTCTCTCCAGCGAGTGCACATGCACTATAGCAAAAACTTTTCTACAAAAAATAAATAAGTAAATAAATAACAAACCTGGGTAATACTGTTTACTATACACTTAGGCCATATTGTATAATCTTATGGGACATGTTGTATGTGTAATCTGTCATTGATTGAAATGTCATTATGGCACCTTACCCACCACGCCACCTGCTGGCCCTGCCTAGTGTTGTTTTTTCTTTAAAGAATTATTTTATTTAACTTTATTCATGCATTCATTCATTTATTTAAATTTGAGCAGAGAGGGACAGAGAGAAAAAGAGAGAGGGGGAAAGTGAGAAAGTAAGCTTGAACCGCAATTGGCTATGTAGGAGTCCAGCACCCTTAACCAACATGCTACCTGCCGGCCCCTGCCAGGGTGTTTTATTTATTTATTTATTTCAAAGAATTATTTTATTTAACTCTATCTATTTATTTATTCATTCATTCATTCATTCATTGTAATTTGACCAGAGAGGGACAGAGAGAGAGGGGAGGGAAAGTGAGAAAACAAGTCACCAGGTCCGGGAGTCAAACCATGGTCAGCCATGTGGGAGTCCAGCGCCCTTAACCACCATGCTGCTGCTGGCCCCCCTAGCTTGTTTTTAAAGCTGCTGGTGCTAAGACTCAAACTTTGGTCAGCCATATGGGATATGGCTCTTTTACCCAGCTCTTAACTACTACAATATGGGTCTGGCCCCTGTAGGTGTTTTTAAATAATGGTAGTAGTAATTTTCCAGATATGTGGGGGTCTTTTCTTTAGTAATAATTATCTTTTATTTACATAATACCTTCTAAGAGACTTAAAACATTTTATGACAGAATTACAATTTTTTTTTGAGAGGTTTTTGCTATAGGGTGCATGCGCTCGCCAGAAAGAGATTGACAGAGATAGAAAGCGAGAAATTACCCCCCAGGGGGGATGGCCACAACGAAATCCCTTCTCCTCCTTTCTCCTCTTGGGATCTCGGTCACGCACGCACACACGCCGGCGTGAGTTTAAGCCACCAGGTTCAGGACTCGAACCACGGTTGACTACATGGGAGTCCAGTGACATAGCCATTAGGCTAACTGCTGGTCCCAGAATTACAATTCTTAAAGGTTGTCTGTATTTCTAAAATAAACATTTGAATATAGTGTAACATATTTTTTAAAAAACATGGGCTCTAGACTGGCCAGATTAGGTCCTGGCTCTATTATATTTTCATGTAAAATGCAGGAAATAAGATGTTAAATATAGTAATATCTACCTCTTGAGTGGCTAGAAGATTAAATGAGATAAATTTAAACATCTTACCAGAGTGCCTTGCACAAAATAAAATACCAATATTATTTTGTTATAAGTACATATTTCTTTAGGTTAGAAAATATTTTTCCTCTTAGATCATCGAGAGAGTCATGACATATTTTTCTACACAAAAATGCATCATGATTTTCCCAACAATTCAGCATATTCTGGATTAGAGTCATCATTTTATTCTTTTAAACATTAATTTTTACTTATTTATTTAAGTCCATTTGTTGTTATTATTTTTTAATTTGGCCAGAGAAAAACAGAGAGAGCAAAAAAGGGAAAGCGAGAAAGCAAGCCTCCAGGTCTGGGACTTGAACGATGGTCGGCCATGTGGGAATCCAGCATCCTTAACTACCACATCATTTGCCGGCTGCTAAACATTGATTTTCAGAAGCACAGGTTTTCTTTCCTTTAGTAGCCCTTCGCTTTTTATCATCTCTTTCATCCATCTGATCTAGTGCTGTATGTCTCAAGGAATTTTTACATGAGAACTTTAGTTTCAGTAATAGAAATATGTTACCATGTACAAACAGATTCACTAAGACTGTCAGTTCACATTGGAGCCATTTGTAGGTTTCTAAAAAAAAAATTATTTTTATAGAAAACAAAAAACATCATTTGTATTCTTCCAGCCACACATAGCAACCCATCTGTTGTCTATCTAGTCTTGATTCAGGAAAAGACAAAATTAGCAGAATAACATTAAATCTAATTTGTTACAATTTTAGCTTTATTTTCTGACGAGTATCCCTTTACCAGACAATTCCAAAAGGAATCATCATTGCTTATGAAAGGACTGTGAGGGAAATGGGTATGTTTTATGATTCCAACTTTAGAAACCGTGCATATTCTTTATGAATATATCATGCTACTCATTTTTTTACTGTTAATCCTTTTAAAAAATTATTTCTTCTTCTTCTTCTTTAATTTGCCACAGGGCACGTTCGCTCACTGTGGGTGGGGGTGAGTGAGAAAGCAAGCCACTAGGTCCAGGACTCGAACAGCAGTCAGCCATGTTGGAATCCAGCACTTCAATCACTATGCCCCACCTACTGGCCCCCTTTACTATTAATCTTTAAAGTGGTAAATACCTAAATACCCTGTTTATGACTTCCCAGAACCAAATTAATTTTTTTAATTGTTTAGTTTTATAATGGAGAAAAAGAGTGAGAATTCTCTGAAATAATATTCTAAATCTCTTGTTTTGTTGGAAAATACTATAGAATGTACTGTTATTGAATATAGAATGTATACAATTTTATAGAAAACTACTAGTACTATTATGTACAGGTTGTAAAATGCTGTTAAATTGTCACTGACTCATGCAGACCTGGGAACCCAAGAGGTTCTGTTCTGTGTGGTGTCTCACATGAATCTACTGAGACCAGGTTGGTATAGCAGAGCACAAACTTTGTCCTTTGGCCAAAGGATAGAGAAGGAAGAGCTCATGCTCCAAAGGAACCTTCTCCCCACAAGAAGTTAAGGTGCTAGTTTCACAGGGAATGGAGCTGATGTCTCAAAGTGTTGGGGAACTCCTCGAGCATGTTCAGATCCTCTTCAGCACCTTCTTTTTTCATAGCCAGCACCTTTCACAGGTGTCTCCATTTGCACACGGTGTGCCATTACTACCTGATTTGAGTTGGTTCTGTAGTTTGGTCTTTTTTTAAGAGAGACTTTTATTATAGAGCACTTGCACTCACCTGAGAGACAGAGAAAGAGACAGAAAGCAAGAAATCACCTCCCAGTGGGGATGGCCACACTGGAATCCCTTCTCCTCTCTCCTCTTGGGATTTTGGGCATACACACACACCCTGCGTGAGTTTGAAGCTGCTGGGTCTGGAACTTGAAAGGTGGTTGGCCATGTGGGAGTCCAGCAGTGTAACCATTACTCCATCTGCTGGTCCCGTCGTTTCAGCTTTTAAATTCTTGTCGCATTGGTTCTTGTAAGCTGTCAGAGCTGAACAGGGCAATTCGTTTTATGTCACTACAGGGTTTTCTGAATGGGTTTTTCTCAATTTCCTGGTGACAAGATGTCACTTTTGGATAAGTATATTAAACATGCAGGTTGTTATTCTGGCCTCTGTCAAACAGAATAGCCTAAGCCATGATTTCCTTTAAATCTTAACTACAGATACACCTAATGTAGAAATGTTTTACACACTTTCAGTACATTGAAGAAATTCAGTATACTTGATGTGACCTAGCAGGGCATAGCAAACTTTCTGTAAAGGATTGAACAGCAAGTATTTTAGGTTTTTGTTGCAACTACTCCATTCTGCTGCAGTTGTGCAAAATTATATGCAATAAATAGAAGAAAATATTTCAATAAAGCTTTATTTACAAAAACAGGCATAGGGACAGATTCGGCCTCTGTCCAGGTTATAGTTTGCCAACCTTTAACCTGTAGCTGGAATTCTCTTAAATCACCTTTGATAATTTTCATAGCAGTGGTTGTGAGTTACGGGATTTTTTCTGTCCTCTGTAAATTGTCACTGTTGCATTCTCATTATTCCTTTTCAGGTTCATTATTTTACTCTACTGCCTAATAGTATTAAAAACTTTCAATGTGGGAACCAGCAGTTAGCGTAATGGCTATGTCGCTGGACTCCCACGTAGTTGACCGCAGTTCGTGTCCTGAACCCGGTGGCTTAAAACTCACGCCGGGCGTGTATGCGTGCGTGCCCAAGATCCCGAGAGGAGAATGGAGGAGAAGAGATTGCGGCGTGACCATCCCCTCTGGGGGGTGATTTCTCGCTTTCTTCTCTATGTCTCTGTCTGTCTGGCGAGTGCACGCGCCCTATAGCAAAAACCTCTCCAAAAATAAATAAATAAACAAACAAACAAACAAACAAACTTTCAATGTTAGGAACCCACAGATGGCGTAGTAGTTACATCACTGGACTCCTACTTGGCTGATCACGGTTCAAGTCCTGGACCTGGTGGCTTCAGACTCACGCCAGGTGCATGTACATGCATGTCCAAGATCCCAGAAGGAGGACAAAGGGGAAGGGATTGCAGTGTGGCCATCTCCCCTAGGGAGTGATTTGTGTCTCTCCAGTGAGCACACATGCCCTATAGCAAAAGTCTATCTGAAAAAAACATTTTTTTTTTCAGTATTACCTAGTACTGTTACACCACTGTGGTAAATCAGTAAAAATGAATTCTAGTTTATCACTATAATAAAGACAAAACAAGGGAACCAGCAGTTAGCGTAATGGCTATGTCGTTGGACTCCCACGTAGTCGACCGCGGTTCGCGTCTCGGACCTGGTGGCTTACAACTCACGCCGGGCGCGTGTGCGTGCGTGCCCAAGATCCCGAGAGGAGAATGGAGGAGAAGGGATTGCGGCGTGACCATCCCCCCTGGGGGGTGATTTCTCGCTTTCTGTCTCTATGTCTCTCTCTGTCTGTCTGGCGAGCGCACGCGCCCTGTAGCGAAAAAAAACCTCTCCAAAAAAAAAAAAATAAAGACAAAACAATAAACTAATAATCTTTGAAGGCATCACCACACCATTTTAAGGAAATAATTTCAGTAGTTTATGAGACTAGTAAGATAGATGCACCACAGTTTAATAATCATAGTAAATTCTAATTTTGAAGTTATGTCCTATATGCCAAGTCTTGTACTCAGCAATTATACACATTGTCTCATATAATCCTCACAAAAGCCTAGTAATTACATTGTACTGAATTTAACAAATTAGAAAAGTAGGTTTCATACAAGTATATTTTACAGTTTTAAGTCTTCAGTAGGTGGTTGACCTAGGATGTGACTTGTCTAATTCCAAAGCCTAAAATCTTAACATCATTTTACACTACTACTCTTAGGCAGTAAACAGTTCTAGTCCTGGCTGTATTTCTGATTCTGTCTTTAAGCTAGTCATTTGGTTATTCTTCATCTGTAAAATTTTAGAGGACTGGATTAAATCATCTTTAAGGTTCTTCTTAGGTCTAACATTAAATTAATCTAACCTTCTTAGGTCTAACATTAAATGAATCCCATAAACTGCAATTTATTTTTCCTCTTTCTTTATAAAACGCATTCATTAACACAAAACCATTTATTGTATATCTGCTATTCTGGCATGTTGATAGTTACTGGGGAAGCAACAGTGAATAAGAAACAGCCCCTGTCCTGAAGGAATTCACAGCCTAATAAGAGAAAATATACATATGGAAATCCAATCACATACTGACTAAAATACAGTTATTTTCGAATTCTTACTCTTTTGTTCTTTAAAAATATGGAGAGACCTAGTGAAAACACCACCTGAAAGAATATGGTATTGGTTATAGTCTATAGCTAAAAATGCAAAGTCATTTAGTAAGTATACAAAGATTAATTGAGAACATCACATTTACTTTTCTGACACTTCCATTGAAAATTCTTCATAGGTTAAAATATTTCTTTTTATACATTAAGTAGGAAAAATTTTCCTAGGTTCTAAAGTTTTAAAGGAGCCACTTTAAAAATTTCTCAGATACATGTTTTAACATCTTACGATGGACCTTGAGAGCTTGTTTGGAGGTTCTAGCAGGGGAGCGCAGCTACTCGTATACCCTTGACCGAAGAACGGTCCTCCTCCATCGGGGATGGTCGTCCTCTTCCACCGAGCGCGCAGCTTCGGGAGGGACGCACCTGGAGCGATGAGGGAGGAAGGGGACGCCCGCCTAGCCAGCCAGATCACCCAAATCAACCCTGGCGATCAATGGGGTGACAGACGTCGCAGCCAGATCGCCCTCACATCCTTAACATCTTTTCCCTAAAATAAAATGTGACATTTTAATACCAAAGAGTAACTAACTATGGACAAGGTAAAAAGAAGTGATGTTTAGAAATTTCACCAGATGCAGCACTTTGCATGCAAATGCATGTTCTTGTGTGAATATTATAGTCTATTTTGTATGTCTGATGGAATGAAAATGGTGGCTGTGATTCTGAAGCCCAGATGCTTGATTAGCTGCACACAATGCTATTTATTTGAAAGGTCTGTGTGTCTGTCTAGAGAGCTTCCTCCTTCTCTTTTTCTTTTCTTTTTTTTTGGGGGGGGGAGGTTTTTGCTATAGGGTGTGAGCGCTCGCCAGAAAGACAGAGAGACAGAAAGGGAGAAATCACCCCCCAGGGGGGCTGGCCATGCTGCAATCCCTTCTCCTCCATTCTCCTCTCGGATTCGTGGGCATGCACACACACACGCCTGTCATGAGTTTAAGCCACTGGGTCTGGGACTCGAACTGTGGTTGACTACATGGGAGTCCAGCAACATAGCCATTATGCCAACTGCTGGTCCCCCTGCTTCTCCTTTTAAAACAAGAGAAAAGCCAAGTGTCTGGCTTTATCAGTTTTGGTCCTAAGTCTGGTCTTGGTCCTGCCTGAAGCTTACCACCTGCTTCATGATTGGAAAAAGTGAGTGAACATCTGGAAATAAGTCTTACCCCTAAGACCAGCTGAGACTTACGCAGCTACCCTCTCCATGCTGCCTCTCTCCCAGGACCCTCCCTAGTTCTCATAATCCTTCCAAGGGGCAGGACCTATCAACAAGGAAAAAAAAGAAAAAAATAAATAAGAGTTTTCTCCTTGTTCTTTACTTTTTCTTTTCATCCTTCCACAAAATGCCCATCTGCTGGTACAGTGGCTTACTTATGTTCTCTGAGAACTGTTTTGTCCCTGGCCCATATTCAGAATACCTTTCTGTTAGAGGTTGAGCCAGAAAGTGAGACCTGAGCTCCTTCAGAGATTAGTGAGTGCCATAAAGAGATACCAGTTATGCTTAGAATAACTGACTTTTCAGATTAGCCGGCTTGCTAGTTTAGAGTATACTTTCTAGGCTCTCTATACAATAAAGTGATGCCAGTTCATGTAGGATGCTTGGACTAGACAACTATTTTTTGAAACACTTGCATATGTCTCTTCCTACCAGTAGAGTTATGTATTAATGGTGAATCAATTATTTTTATTCTAAAACTCATGTATTGACAGTACTATGTGTCACTGTAATATAGAATTGAATTAAATATTAGCAAATTGGTGATGTATAGGTTGGAAAAGAAAGCAATGTTTTCTTGAAAACTAAAATCATTGGTTTGGAAAGGCTCGATAAAGAAAAATTGTTTAACAGATTATTGTTGAAGTTGGTATAAACAAGATGAACTGTCAAAGACTGGATTGAAAGAGATTGTTAATCTCTAGATTGCTTTATAAGTATTTGAGTTCTCTTCACGTTAAGAAACAGAAACTAGAAATCATAGATGATGATTATAGTGTGGCATATTAAAAAACTAGGGTCAGGAGGTGATGTAGCAATAACACAACTGGTGTGCGTCTGTGCCCAAGATCCCGAGAGGAGAATGGAGAAGCGATTGCTGTGTGGCTCTTCCCCCCGGGGGGTGATTTCTTGCTTTCTGTTTCTCCTGCAAGTGCACATGCCCTATAGCAAAAAATCTCTCTTTAAAAACAAACAAAAAACAGCTGAACCCACCTGAGGAAGGTCCACCATTGGAGTCCCAAAGCTATCGTGAGTGCTGCTGGCTGGGACTAGGGTTGGATTGTGGCATTTAATCTTACTGGGATTGCTTGTTTCTCTCTCTCTCTCTCTCTCTCGCTCTCTCGCTCTCTCACTCTCTCGCTCTCTCTGTCTCTCTCTGTCTCTCTCTCACACACACACAGTCATGAAATTAATTAATTAAAGAAGAAAGAAACTGGAAACTCATTAGCAGACAGCAGTGAAAGAAAAGGCCTAGACCTTACATCAGAGTTAAGTTTTACGTTAAAATAAGGTATTATTTTTGTTTCCCTGACTTTTAAAAAACTATCACCTATAAAAGCGTTCATTTTATTTCCTTATGCAACTCACAAATTGTCAGTGATTATAAACTATGTTAAAGTTGTTGACTCCACTGATACTTTGTAAATTTGCTTAAGAACAAGCCAAGAAGTTTGTCCCAAAGTAGGAAGTTAGGAAAAGGAAAGTCTAAACCATAAATTCTGGAAAAGATACACTGTTGGAGACATCAGGTCTTACATGACTTAGGGGAGAGCCCTCTCAAATTCAAAGATAATTGTGATTGGAGCCAACGGCTTAGGAGATAGGGCGTGTCAAGCAGGGGCTCAGGCAGATGGAGGGGAAGGGTTACCTTAGACTTGGGCCAGCTGGGAAGTTGAAAAGGGAGCCAGGAACTCCCTGCAAAAGCCTACATCACTAGGGCTAGAGGCTAAGTGTGTGTAGGTAGTGTTTGTTCTGGCAGCCAGCAGAAGCAAATTTCTTTCTACAGCTTCCTACTGATTGGCTGGCCAAATAGCTCACAATTTAATGCCACTATGAAAACATGCTACTATGACTGAGATTCATTGGATATATCAGATCATCAGGAAACTCATGACATTTTTGCATAGAAAAATACGTCATGACTTTCCCAGTGACCTAATAATGTCAGACTTGGAACTGCAGATACTGAAATTGTCAGTTACTGACCAACAGAATAGATAAGCACGTAAAGTTTTCAGAATGAACAGAAACACTGGTGCACTGCCAGATCTCCCTCAAAGACAGACATGCTGCCCGGCTACAGGGAGTGAGCGTGATCAGCAGATGCCCTTCAGCTGCAGAGAGCTGCCTTAGCTGAGGTCTGCCCTTCCCAGGGCAACCTGGGCCCGTGATTGTTAGGCAGACTACAAAGGCCTGGCCGTTTGGACCTGGCCTGGGCCTGACATGGGGCATTTGGAAGGTTATTTGTCTTAGAGCTCCCCACCAGTTTGGTGGATGCTTTTCTCATCCTCTTCTGCTCAGTCCTGCTTCCTCCCTTTCTTTCACAGACGTTGTTCCGTAGTAAACATCTTGTACCTCAAATTTCATTTATGTGTCTCCTGGAGAATGCAGTCTTGTTCTTAATAACAAGGTTGAGGTGCTGGACTCCCACATTGCCAACCACGGTTTGAGTGCCGGACCTGACAGTTCGCTTTCTCACTTTCTCTGGTGAGCGCATGTGCCTTACAGCAAAAAAAAAAAAAAAAAATTAATTAATTAATTAAGGGAAAAAAATTAAATAAGGCCATTTCCATTAAAAAAAAAAAAACCTGAGAATGTATTACCAAGGGACGTCTATTAAAGGAACTTCTAGAGGGTGTATTTCAACAAGAAACAATGATCTCAGGAGGATACTAGGAGACGCAAGAAGGAATGATGAGGAAATTAAGTTGTAAATGTGTATATAAATCTAAACAGTACTAATAACAATGTATAATACGGAGATTTAAAAATATACCCAAGGTTACTGGAATTTATTTTAAAAAGGAGAAATGTATATGTAGACCAGAATCAGGTTGATGGTGGAATCAGCTAGTTGTATCAGAAACCAGTTAATGGTGACCTAGGACCCCTCACAAAATAGTTACTATTCTTCAGATTTTTCCTTTTCCTGGCTGTTTTTTAGTTTAATTTTTTTGAATAAGTGACATTTTAGCATAATTCAGTAATGTTAAAATACAAAAGTGTAGGGCCAGCAGGTGGCATGGAAGTTAAGGCAGCTGGATCCCACAAAGCTGGCCACGCCGTTCAAGTCCAGACCCTGTGACTTGAGAATCATGTCAGGCATATGTGCGTGTGTGCCCAAAATTCCAAAAGGAGACTAGAGGAGAAGGAATTGCAGGGTGGCCAACCCCTTTGGGGAGGTGATTTCTCACTATCCCTATCTCTGTCTTTAGTAAGTGCATGTGCCCTATAGCAAAAACTATATATATGTGTGTGTGTATATATGTATATATGTATGTGTATATATATATAAATGAAAACGTATATAGTGGAAAGAGTTACTTCTACTCACACTTCTCATAGTTTCAGTTTCCATCCCCACCGGTTATCACATTTATTAGTTTCTTATGTGTTCTTCCAGACTTTGTTTTTCTATAGAATTGTATTGAGAATTTTAAGATATGATGAGAGCCCAGTGCACATTCAATTTAATTCCCTGCTTAAGTATTGTATGACTTTTTAGACCCAGAAAGGATAGTTAACCATGTATTTAGCTGTCATAACTTTTACTTAATTCCTGTGGACACAAATTAGACCCATGAAACCATGTGTCACGTATGTCATATTCATAATGAAAATTTTATAGAACTCTCCTAGTCTTGGCATAACACTAAAAGAGAAAGCAAAATTTTTTTAATTCTTTATTTTATTATTATCATTGTTATTATTTTTAAGTTTTGCCATAGGGCATGTGCACTTACCAGACAGTGAAAGAGAGAGAGAGAGAGAGAGAGAGAGAGAGAGAGAGAGAGAGAGAGAGAGAGAGAGAGGAAAGTGAAAAAGCAAGCTACAAGGTCTGGAATTCGAACTGCAGTCAACCATGTGAGAGTCCAGTGCCTTAGCTACCACGCTACCCGCTGGTCCCAAGGCAAAATATTTCTTAAAGTGATTGTGATTGGTCGAGTGTTGTGTGCTTTTTGGAAGGTGAATATGAAGGGTATTCTTGGAATTATAAAGTCTGTGCCTATATTTTCCAAAATGAAAATTCTAGTTGAATTAAGAACATGTATGATCAGGCTTTTTAAAATTTATTAATTATGAGGTTGCAGAACAATTTTAAGAAATATCAAGGAGCCAGTTTCTGAACATGGCCTGTCCTCTAAGTCATTTTTATAGGGCTGAGGAAGTTGATCTGTCGTAGCAATGTTTGGCAAAGTCTAAACCATGTTTCCTGTTTTCTTATTCTGTACTTAATTATGAACTAATTTCTTTAATGTTTTTGATTATTCAGTTCATATTTGAAAGAGAAAATGGAACTTTTCAAAGTGATTTACCTTTGATTTGCTTTAGGGAAAAAAGTAGTTTATGTTTTTCTTTTTTTTTTTTTTTTTCTAGAGAGATTTTTGTTATAGGGTGCATGCACTTGCTGGAGAGATAGAGACAGAAATCAAGAAATCACTCCCCAGGCGGAGATGGTCACGCCACAGTCCCTTCCCTGATCTCCTCTCAGGATCTTGGGTACACACGCAGACACACCTGGCGTGAGTTTTAAGCCACTGGATCTAGGACTCAGAACCAAGGTTGACTATGTGAGAGTCCAGCGACGTAACCGTTATGCCATCTGCTAGTCCCAGGTTTTTAACTCAAAGATAGATAAATTATGCTTTTTTCATATGAGTGGGTATCATTATACTGTGAATGATGATTAGCATTCTTTTTTGTTTATTTTTTTAAACCTGGCTAGAGGGTATGTGTGCTCTTTTGGTGGGGGGCAGAGAGAGAAAGTGAGAAAGCATTCCCCATGAGGGGATGGCCACATCCATTCTCTTCTCTTCCTTTTTTCTCTTTGGAGTTTTGGGCACACACAGGTGTGCCTGGTATGTTTTTCTTTTACTCAAATGAGTAGTCGGTTATGTGGGATCCAGCCGCCCTAACCATCACACCACTGGCTGGTTCAATTAGTATTCCTTATACACAAAAATAGTAAGCATAGGGCCAGACCCATCATGTAGTAGTTAAGCACTGTGATTAGGGAGCCAGATCCCTTGTGACTGACCACAGTTTGTATCCAGGCTGAAAAACACACCAGGCCTATTTGTATGCATGCCAAAAATCCTCATGGGATGGAGAAATGGATGAAGAAGGATTGCACATGTTCATGCCTCCTTGGGGGTACTTTCTCTGTTGAGTGCACGTACCCTCTGGCAATTAAAAAAAAAAACTAAGCATAAATTTTATAAGGGTTTTAATGATTAGTTTTCCACCTATCGTTGCATCCATTATTGTATACTATATACGGCGGATTGTTAGGAAAGTCATGATGCATTTTTGCGTAGTAAAACATAGAAAAATATATCATGACCTTCCAGGTAACCTAATAAATTGTATTACTTTTCATTTTCTAACTACTATTATTTATAAGATTTAAAGTAGCAAAGGACAGATAGACTGCAAATAACTGTATTACTTGTTTTCATTTTATTTTTCAGTAAATTTTGGCTTTAAGCCTTTTCACACCTAATTTATTAGTTTTCTATGAGATTAATTAAATAATAGATCAAATATATCCTGGCATCATGCTAACTCTTTTAGATAATACTGTTATTTCTCTGAGCTCTTTTTTTAAGGAAGAATTTTTTATTTTATTTTATTTACTATTATTATTTTCTTTAATTTGCTTTAGGGCATGTGTGCTCATCAGAGAGGGAAAGTGAAGAAAGAAGCCACCAGGCCTGGGGCTTGAACCATGTTTAGCCATGTGGGAATCCAGCACCTTAACCACCATACCAGCTGCTGGCCCCAGTTTGAGTTCTTTTTTTTAAGAATTATTTAATTTTATTTATTCATTCATTTATTTTAATTTGGCCAGAGAGAGACAGAGAGAGAGAATGGGAAAACAAGTCACCAGGTCCGGGACTCGAACCGTGGTCGCCATATGGGAGTGTCCAGTGCCTTAACCACCACACCACCTGCTGGTCCCCACCGGTTTCAGTTCTTAATCTGTAGAATTTACTTTTTATATTTAATATGAAGGGAGGTGGCATCAATGTCAAGTTAGCACCTTTTATTGACTGACCCATCCATTCTCCACTGACCTGTAGTGCTGCCTCTGTCATATATCCACTTTTCACATGTGAGATTTGTTTCGCTATTCTATTCCACAATCTGTTTTACTTTTCTTTTCTTTCTTTTTTTTTTTTTTTTGGAGAGGTTTTTGCTATAGGGGGCGCATGTGCTCGCCAGACAGAGAGACAGAGAGCGAGAAATCACCCCCCAGGGGAGATGGCCAGGCCACAATCCCTTCTCCTCCATTCTCCTCTCGGCATCTTGGGCACACACGCACAGGCGCCTGGCAAGAGTTTTAAGCCACCGGGTGTGGGATGCGAACTGCGGTCGACTACATGGGAGTCCAGCGACATAGCCATTACACTAACTGCTTGTCCCCACAATCTGTTTTTCTATTCCTGTGCTACACTGTCTTAATTACTGTAGCATTATAGTAGATCTTTCTGTCTGATAGGACAAATAGGTGACTTTTCAAAGCGTAACAAAAATAAAGGCTGATAAAGCAGTATAGTGTAATTAAAAAATTCACACAAGTTGGAACCAGAAGACCTCTCTATTCAAGAGCGGTTTTCACTTATCAGTTGTATGACAGACTGCATGAACTGATCAATAACTCATTTTTTATGTGGGCCTATTGGACTACAGGCTCAATAAAAGTCAATGTTTTGTAATGAATTTATTTTTAAAAATAAAAGCAAACCTAGTGCAGTATGTGTCTCCATTAGTAAAGCAGAGATCTCACTTGATAAGGAAAGCATCCAAGGACTTTGCCAACCTGACTCAAAGCCAAGGTCTCAGAAACAAGAATCAAATTTAGGCATCCATAGTAACTGCAAATATGCCTTAGGTGGTTTTCTTTTTTTGCAAGGCTTTTTCCCCTCATTAGTATGAGTAATTTTTTCTATTTAATTAGAAAGAATTGAAGCACCAGAGTCTTTTATGGATTATAGATCTGTAGGAAAAATAAAATGTGGATAAATGTTTTCCATATGATGATTGAATAAAGTCATTGCAGTTTTGTTGATTGAAATTAGAGTGGTGTGAGCGGAGATCAGTTGTTCAGAAGACAGTGAATATAGGCACTTTATAGCTGTTTATTGCTGCTTATAGCCAGGCCGCTGGAGAACAAGGACAGAAACTGAGATACTGGGCTCATAGAATATGCTGATGTCTCCCTTCTTTGTCTGACATTTACTTACTAGATAATAGACCAAAGAAATACATCAGGTGAATTTTTCTAGGGTGTTATTATTTTTTGTTTGTTTGTATTTGCTTTAGGGTACTTGCACCTACCGAGGAGGTAGAGGGAGACAGAGACAGTGAGAGACAAAGTGAGAAATCACCCCCTAGGGAGGTCCCTTTTCCTCCATTCTCTTCCCGGGATCTTGGGCATGCTTGCACATGTGACTGACGTGATTTTCAAGCCACCACGTCCAGGACTCACACCACGGTTGGCCATGTGAGAGTCCAGCGACGTACCTGCTATGCCATCTGCTTGTCCCAAGTTTTTCTAGTTTTTAAGGTGATATATTATACCATCAATAGAAATACGGTGTTTACAGGGAGATTTATAAAAGAATAAAGTTTCTCATTTGTTCATTTCAATTATATAAGGAACAAAAGTATTTAGTGAGTGTTTTCTTTAAAAAAAGAATCTATTGCTCACTATAGGACTTTTTTTTTTAATAGACCACAGATTAATTTATTTTTAACACCCATCATGCCATGAATTCATAGGGAATAGGTTCCAGTAGCTCAGGCTCCTTTCCATTGGTTCTCACAAAGTGTGCTTCTCTGGGTGGAGCAGGCTGGTGCTTTAGTTGAACCCAGGTCCCTTTCTCTTTGGCTTCCTTCTTTTTCTGGTCATTTTCCTTCACACAGTTTAGGAAGCTATCTCTGCTCTTAGAATGTTTAATATGCTCAATACGCACATTGATTCTCTTGGCAAGAATCTTGCCCTTAACTTGTTTGTTCACAACAATGCCAACAGCATGCTGGGTAACATTGTAGACTCTTCCAGTTTTGCCATGGTAACATTTGTGGGGCATTCCTTTTTGAACAGTACCAATTCCCTTAATGTCTACAATATCACCTTTCTTGTAGATTTGCATATATGTCGCCAAAGGAACAACTCCATGTTTTCTAAAAGGCCTAGAGAACATATATCGGGTGCCTCTCCTCTTTCCCTTTGTGTTTGTCATTTTGGTTAATTACTGGAAGATGGCGGTTCTGGCCAAAAGCACTATAGGACTTCTTAAATATTCCTGGAGCCAGCGGGTGGCATAGTGGTCAAGTTGCTGGACTACCACATAGTTGACCATCATTTGAGTCCCAGACCTGGTGGCTTGAAACTCATGGCCTGTGTCCAAAATCCTGAGAGGAGAATGAAGGAGAAAGGATTCTGGTGTAGCCTCCTCCCTGGCGAGTTATTTTATTTTTTTTTTTCTTTCTGTCTGTCTGTCTCTCTGGTGAGCACATGTGACCTATAGCAAAAAAAAAAAAAACTCTCAAAAAAAAATTCCTTTTTCTTTAAATATTTTTCTTTGGTGGGCTTTTCCTTCCTAGCTAGTAGATCTGCTATTTTATTTACTATCTCACTGTTTTTAGGATTTTCTGTGTGATTTATAACAAGATAATGCATTCTCCTTCCTCTATTAATTTTTTTTAAAGAGGTTTTTGCTATAGGGTGTGTGCGCTCGCCGGAAAGACAGAGATAGAGACAGACAGAAATCGAGAAATCACCTCCCATGGGGGATGGCCACACCACAATCCCTTCTCCTCCACTCTCCTCTCGGGATCTTGGGTACGCATGCACACGTGCCTGGCGTGAGTTTAAGCCACCAGGTCTGGGACTCGAACCGCGGTTGACTACGTGGGAGTCCAGCGACATAGCCATTACGCTAACTGCTGGTCCCTCTATTCATTTTTAAGGGAAAACTCTGTTTAAAGCAGTAGCTTGGTTGTTCTTCCCCTGTGTCCTGGCCCTCTGGCTAACATACGAAATGGCACGCTCACAGAACAGCTGCTTCTCGAGTTGCTTTCTCACTGTATCCTTACCGTGTGCGGGCGCTGACTTGTCCTCCCTGGATTTTTGGCTTTACCAGAACAAATGTTCCATGTAATCACCTACTCTCCTGCATAATTTAATTCTTACTGTTACTACTGATTTTGTTTTTAGCTCTCCCTCCCTTTAATCCAAGCGTTTCCATGATGTGAACAGTGTTTCTAATTTATAAAAGCGTGCAGTATAGTTCAAGATATTCAATAAAAGTTAGGAGATGGGCTTTCTCACTTTTACTCCTCCCCTTTTTTCTGGGTAATCTTACCCAGTCCTTTGTTTTAAGATACCAGAATATCTATTACACTTACATTTCTGTTTGAATAAGGCATTTCCAACTTCACACGTTTAACATAGAACTCTTCATTTTCCTCCTTCAACCTGCTTCCTACACCCCATCCCCAGTTCTTCACCATTCTGTAAATGGTATAATCATTCACCAGCTGCTCAGGTCCAGATTTGGAGTACTCTTTGAGCCCTCTTTCTCATTTACCTCACATCCAATCCAGGAACTTCTCACCGCCTGCATGCTGTTCATGTCATTTTACAGTAGCCTTCCAATTCCACTTAGTCATGCTATTCAGTAATTCTACAGTAGCCTTCCAATTCCACTTCTCGCTTTTAGTGTTGTTCTTTTACAGTTTATTTTCAGCATAGTAACCACAGTCACGACTAAAAAAGTAAATGAGATCATGTCGCCCCTTTGAACAAAATCCTCCAATTACTTCATACTACTTTTAGAATAAACTCTGTATTATTCATTCATTTTATTTTTTAATTTGACCAGAAAGACACAGAGAGAGAGTGAGAGGGGGAAAGTGAGAAAGCAAGCCACCAGGTCCGAGACTCGAACTGTGGTCGGCCATGTGGGAGTCCAGCGCCCTTATCTACCACACCACTTGCCGACCCCAGTATTACTGTTATTGCTGTCTAATGCTTGACATAGTCCTATTCCAGAATATACTCTAGGTCCTTGCTTAAATGTCATGTCCTTGGCAAGTCCTTTACTGACCATCCTGATGTAAAGTAGCATGTCTCAGCCAACACACCATGTCCCCAAACACTGTTCTCTACCTTCCTTGCATTCTCATTTCCACTTGCAATTATTCAATTTCTTGATTTCTTTGTAAGTTCAGTAAGAGCAGGGAATTTTCTGACTCATTTACTGCTCTACCTATCAGTGTTTAAGTAACTGAATTAATTAACTGTGTGACCTTGAGCAAAGTATTCACCTCCCTAGACTGAGTTCACAGCTATAAAACAGGAGGATTAGTCTGTATCTATAAGAGGAGCATTCAGACTGCAGACTATCAGTCATCTATGATACTAATAGAATTGAATAAAACCTCCAATTTATTAAGCTTAAGCCACTTATTTCATAAAAAAAAAAAAAAGTGATTTGACCCAGGTCACATTGTTCTTTTCACATCACAATACCTCTAACTCTGTGATCAGTTCTGATTAGATCTCCCTTTATACTTAGATTAAAATTTTACTAATTTTAGTTTTTGGTTCTTGACTTTTTTTTTTCTTTTCTTTTTTTGGCCAGAGAGCACATGTGCTTATCAAAAACAGAGGAAGAAAGTACCCCACAATGAGATGTGGTCACATCATAATCCCTTTCCCTTTCTCCACCCTGTTGGGATTTGGGACATGCATGCACATGTGCCTAGTGTTTCAAGCTGCTGGGGCTGGGGTTCAAACCATAGCTGGCCATGTGGGATCCAGCTCCCTTTACTACTAGGCTACAGGGCCAACCAGTTGTCTGCCTTCATCATATTTTTGTAAGCCACCTCTTTACATTTGCAAATAATATTTTTTTTTACAATCAATCCTTGTTTTCTTACCATTCATTAAACATGTATAGATGTGGTTTGAAAAATACTTCTCAGCTGTCTCATTCTTCCCCTTGTCTCCCTCTACGTTGTTTTTTTTTGTTTTTTTTTTTTGTTTTTTTTTTTTTAATTTACTAGAGTATATGTGCACTAGCCAGAGAGAGATGGGGTTGGGGGAAAGTAAGAAAGCACTGTCCACGTCCACTTTCCCCTACTCCCCTGTGAGGAATGACCATGTTATAATCCCTTTGCCTCCAGCTCCCCCTCTTGTCGAGATTTTGGGCATACACACACATATCTGGCATGTTTTAAGCTGCCAGGTCTAGGACTTGAATTGCATGTTCAGCCATGTGGGATCTAGCTGCCTTAACCACTATGCCATGGGCCAGCATGCCTCCCTCCACTTCTATGGCAGTGTGTGTGTGTGTGTGTGTGTGTGTGTACCAAAAATTAAATACAGTCATGGTTAGGTTGAACATGTTAACTAGTATAATAGATTTTTAAATCATGAAAAAGGAAAATAACATTTGTAGTAAAATTAGATATGATAGAAACTAGTCTCTAATTTCCCTAGAAGGTTTTCCAGATCAGTAGGCTCCATAGGCTGGCAGGATAAACCTTAGAATTTACTTATACTAGTTCCTTAATTTTTAAATGGAGAAATTTAAATGTGTATCAGCCTTCAAAACATTGAGGTAAACAAAAATGAACAGTTCCTTATTTCTTAGAACCCTAAAAAAAATTTTTTTTAATGTATTGTTTGAATTGCCAGAAGGTGCATGACCTTGCCAGAGGGAGAGGAATATTCCGTAGTGGGGCACGGTCATGTTACAATCCTTTCTCCCCCACTTCTCCATCCTGCTAGGATTTGGGGCACACATGTACATACAACTGGCATGTTTTTCAAGCCACCAGGGCCTGGATTTGAACTGTGGTAGGCCATATGGGATCCAGATTCCTTATAGAGCCAGTCCTTTAGAACCTTTAATATACGAATGTATAGTCCCACCAGTGGGAGGGGATTATTATATCCAATTTTTATTTTACCACAGAATATCTTACTACAGGTTACCTTTTAATATCTCCTGAGATACCTTTTTGAACATTGATTAGGTATCAGTTCTAAGTACTTTACATGTTTCAACTCTTTTTATTCATTTATTTATTTTTTCTTTAAGAGGGTTTTGCCTTATGGTACATGCACTTGTGGAGAGAGAGAGAGACAGATACAGTGAGAGGGAAAGTGAGAAATTACCCCCCAGGATGGCCACCCCACAATCCCTTCCTCTCTATTCTCCTCCTGGGATCTTGGGCATGCACGTATACTTGCCCGGTGAGAATTTCAAGCAACTGGGTCTGGGATTTGAACTGTGATCAGCCATGTGGAAGTTCAGCAATGTAAATGGTATGTAATCTGCTGGTCCCTCAACTCCTTTATATACTACATGTATTAACTCCTTCTTAAACTTATACAAAAATCTGCTTTTAAGAAGTAGTAAGCCATATTTGAGAATATAGGATATAAGTTCTGAGTATTGATTATCTACATATTCATCATTATGTTTTCTCTCTACTTGATAATTGATCTATTTATGTAGCTTACTTTGAATATTTATGCTAGCCCCTGTATACTATATCTTAAATGTCAATATATAATACTTTTTTTTTTTTTTTTTTTTTTTTTTTTTTTTGCCATAGGGTGCATGTGCTCATCAGAGAGAGAGAGAAAGGGAAAGTAAGAAATCATCCCCTGGGGGAAATGACCACGCAGCAATCCCTTCTCCTCTATTTTCCTCTTGGGATTTTTGGCACGCATGCACACATACCTTGTGTTATTTTCAAGACCCTGGGTTCAGGACTCAAACCGTGCTTGGCCATGTGGGAGTCCAACACCTCAACCACCATGCCACCTGTTAGCGCCATATGTCAATATAATTTTTGATAATTTCTTAGAGCAATTCTTTTGTTTAGTCTTTATTTATATTTACCACAATCCCATTGTGTATCATGGGCTTCTAGTATTCCATAATACCTTAAAAGATTGCCTGGTTAAATACTTTGTCAATTTTGATTGTCTACATATAGTCTTCTCCACTTTAAAAATATCCAGAATAGGGTCAGCCAGGTGGTTGGTTGGTGGTTAAGGCACTGGACTCCCATGTGGCTGACTGTAGTTCGAGTCCTGGACCTGGCAGCTTAAAACTTATGCCAGGTGTGTGTACATGCATGTGTGTATCCCAAGAGGAGAACGGAGGAGAAGGGACTGCAGCATGGACATCCCTCCCCTGCTGAGGTGGCATTTCTCACTTTTTTCCTCTCTGCCTTTCTCTGTCTCTCTGGTGAGTGCAAACTCTATAGCAAAAATCTCTTTAAAAAAAGGAAGAGGAATGACATTGGTTTTTGGATGAGATAGTCATTTTTTTCTCTTTGTGTTTTTTTACAATTTTTAAAAATCAAGAGAGGGGGCCCAACTGCAGTGGCATGCACTGGTAGACACTGCTACTTACCAGGCGAAGGCCACATGGGAGGCCCAGGTTTAACTCCCCTGTCCACCCTGAGCCATGTGCCAGGACACTCACCCGCAGTCCCAGCAACTTACGCAGGGAGTACACAGTATTTTAGAACACTAAGGAGGGCTGGCAAGTGGCATGGCGGTTAAGGGCACTGGACTCCCACATGGCTGACCATGGTTCAAGTCCCGGACCTGAAGGCTTGCTTTCTCGCTCTCTCTCTCTCTCTCTCTCTCTCTTTTACTCTGCCCTTCTCTGGTGAAACTAAAATAAATAAATAAAGTTAATAAAATAATTATTTTTTTAATAAAATAATTCTTTATAAGGAAAAAAAACACATAAGGGATAGTTTTATAAAAGTTCTAAATCACGGGGCTGGCAGGTGGCATGGTGGTTAAGGGCACTGGACTCCCACATGGCCAACCAAGGTTTGCGTCCTAGACCTGGCAACTTACTTTCTCATTTTCCCTCTCTCCCTCTCACACACACACTCTGTCCCTCTCTGGTCAAATCAAAATAAATAAATAATAAAATTCAATAAAATAATTCTTTTTTTTTTCTTGTTTTGGAGAGATTTTTGCTCTTGGGCGCGTGCGCTCGCCAGACAGAGAGAGGAAGACAGAGAGACAGAAAGCGAGAAATCACCCCCCGGGGGGATGGCCACGCCGCAATCCCTTCTCCTCCAGCCTCCTCTCTGGATCTTGGGCACATACGCACACGCGCCCAGCGTGAGTTTAAGCCACCGGGTCCGGGATGTGAACCGTGGTCGACTACATGGGAGTCCAGTGACATAGCCATTACGCTAATTGCTGGTCCCAATAAAATAATTCTTTTTTTTTTTTTTTGGAGAGGTTTTTGCTATAGGGCGCATGCGCTCACCAGACAGGCAGAGAGAGACAGAGAGACAGAAAGCGAGAAATCACCCCCCAGGGGGGATGACCACGCCACAATCCCTTCTCCATTCTCCTCTTGGGATCTTGGGCACGCATGCACACGTGCCCGGCGTGAGTTTAAGCCACCGGGTCCAGGACTCGAACCGCGGTCGACTACGTGGGAGTCCAGCGACACAGCCATTACGCTAACTGCTGGTCCCCATCCTAATAAAATAATTCTTAAAAAAATTTTTTAAATCACAAAAGAAGTCTCCAAACTTTAAGGTAACCAGATTTGTACAGATTATACTCTCTGACCATAATAATAAAACTCCAAGCCATCAATTTAAAAAATCTTTATCTGACTAGAAACTAGAAAATGCACTTCTATGTAACACAGAGGTTAAAGAAGGAGTTTGAAGAGCCAGCAGATTAAACGTAAAGTAGGTAGAAGGAAGGACATGCTAAAGATAAGAACAGAATTAAGAAAATGGGAAGAAAAGAATAATAGCTTCCTAATTGAAAAATTGGCCAAGAAGAATATAGGCATTATTGGAGCCTCTCTTCCCATTTATGGGTTTATTTTCTAATACAGTAATCTTTTTCTTTGAACATGACTAATGTCAGCCAATAAAAAAAAAATATGACTCCTCTATACAGACTATAAATGTACTGTCAAATTTTCAAGAGTGCATCTTTTTCATATACGAAGAAAATTATCTCACATGGGCCAGCTTTGTAGCATAGACTTAAGCACAGCATAGAAAGCTGGATCACACGTCTGACCACAGTTCAAATCCTCATCCTTGTGACTTTTATTTTATTTTGAGAGGTTTTTGCTATAGAGCGTGTACGCTAGCCAGAAAGACACAGAGAGACAGAAAACAAGAAATCATGGCCATGCTGCAATCCCTTCTCCTCCACTCTCCTCTTGGGATCTTGGGCATGCATACACACACGCCCAGTGTGAGTTTAAGCCACCGGGTCCGGGACTCGAACTGCGGTCGACTACATGGAAGTCCAGCGACATAGCCATTACACTAACTTCTGGTTCCTCCTTGTGGCTTTTAAACGCACTAGATATGTGTGTGTGTGTGTGTGTGTGTGTGTGCGCCCCAAAAGGTGGAGAAATGGAGGAAAAAGGATTGTGGCATGATCATGCCCTTTTAGGAGGTATTTTTTCCCTCTGTCTTTCTCTGATAAGTGCACACATCTTCTAGCAATAAAAGAAAAAAAAGTTAAAACCTATAGAACGTATAAATGAAAACATATTTGTAGGATCATTTTAACTATTGCTTATTTTATGTACAAGATTTTCTAATGACCTTCAATAGAAAGCTCTTTCTATATCTTTAAAACATTTTTCTTTTCCCTTCTTATAGGTTACCCAAATGAGTCGTCCAGACCTGATTGTCTTTCTCATGAAGTACCTGATGGCTCTCATAGTTGGCATTCCCTCAATTTTTTGGGTTGGAAGCAAAAAAACGTGCTTTGAATGGGCCAGTTTTTTTCATGGTCGTAGGAAAAAAGAGTAAGTTGAAATAAATTACTATTATATTCACAAACCTCATATTTATGTCGATTTTTCATGTTGCTTATCATACAACAATTTGGAGGGACCAGCAGATGGTGTAATGGTTACATTGCTAGACTCCCACGTAATCGACACGGTTTGAGTCCTGGACTTGGTGGCTTAAAACTCACTCTGGGCACGTGTGTGGTGTGTGTGTGTGTGTGTGTGTGTGTGGGTGTGGGTGTGTGGTGTGTGTGACCAAGATCCCAAGAGGAGAAAGGAGAAGGGATTGCAGTGTGGCCATCCCCCATGGGGGTGATTTCTCGCTTTCTGTCTCTCTGGCAAGCACATGTGCCCTATAGCAAAAATCTCTCTAAAAAAAAAAATTGGGTTTAAGTAAGTATTGTAACCTTGTCCATAGCCACCAATTATAATTGGCACAGTAATGTGTCTCAATTATAGACGAAAAATTTATTTTGAGAAGATGGTTAAGTAGAACCAGGCTTGATGTCTATTCCTATACGAATAGAGTATTTGAAGGAAGACTGAAGTTTATGAAAAAAATCCAAATTGTAATTTTTTAAAAAGTGAAAAACAGTGCTTTTCTATACATCTTTTACTTGATCCTCATCATATGCCTGTATGGGTTGGAATATATTCTCATTCTGTTATATGCATGAGAAAACTAAGACACAGAAAGGTTAAGTGCTTGGCCAGAGTCACACAGGTATTTAATGTTAAGAGTTAGAGTAAACTTCCATTTTCAATTGTGCTTCTGTTCTTTCGAGTGTTGTAAAAGTGATGTAAAGATAGACTGATATTCCATTCTCATACAGTACATGTTAAATCCAAAGTAGAAATATTATGTTAGTAGATAAATTATTATTTTTAAAAAGAATCATTTATATTGTTTATTATTATTATTTCTAAATTTGCTATAGGGCACCTGTGCTCACCAGAGAGAAAGAGAGGGTGGGGGGGGAGTGACTGGAGACTCGAATCATGGTCCGCCATGTGTGAGTCTAGTATAGTGCCTTAACCATGCCACCTGCTGGCCCAAAATAAATTATTTTAATTCATAATTGGCCACAGTGCATATGAGAGTGTCATGGTAAAATACAAAACTTGCCAAAACAGTCATTTGAAGGTATATTTAAGGAATATTTAATTTCTTGAACCCTTAGTTCATAAAATAAAACAAAAAATGACCTTGCAGTAATTATAACAGAAAAAAATGATTTCAGACTTTTTACTCAGTGTTAGTTTATACCGTATCTGAATGATCACAAATTCTAAATTAGTGGAGTTCATATTCTTATGATTTTACTTAACCTAGATCCGTGAAACAGTGGGCTTAAATTTGTATTTATGAAAATATCAATGATCAGCAATGTCTGTTACACAGATTAGATTAACAGAGATAAAATAATCAGTTTTAAAGTACACATTTCTTGAGGCCAGTAGGTGACCTGGAGGTTAAAATCACACTGGGCACAAGTGTATGCATGCCCAAAATCCAAGGAGGCAAACGGAGAAGAGGGAATTTTGACGTGGTCATCCTCCCAGGGGTTGATTTCTCACTTTCCCTCTCATTGTCTCTCTCTGTCTTTCCATCTCTTCGGTGAGCACATGTGCTTGTGGCAAAAACCTTTTAAAAAAAATTATATGTGTATATATATATATGTGTGTGTGTGTGTGTGTGTGTATGTTTTATATATATTTATTTATTTATTTATTTATTTCCCTTTCTTTCTGTCTCTCTCTGGCAAGTGCATGTGCCTTCTGACTTTTTTTTTTTTTTTAGAATTATTTTATTTAACTTTATTTATTTTAATTTGACCAGAGAGGGACAGAGTGAGAGAGAGATAAAGGGAAAGTGTAAAAGCAAGCTGCCAGGTCTGGCACTCGAACTGCAGTTGACCGTGTGGGAATCCAGTGCCACCTGCCGGTTGAGTTTCCTTTTTATTAAAAATTGTCAGAAGATGAGGGCCTCGCTCTCACACTCTGTCCCTCTCTGGTTAAATTAAAATAATAAAAATAAGTAAGTAAGTAAATAAATAAATAATCAAAAAAGAAACGGAGTCATAGAACCTAGATTCCTGACTCTAGTGAGTACTATAATTGAGATCTAAACTAAAGCAGTCTTGACTCTAAAGCTTTGCTCTTAACTACTCTATTATACTATGCTATAAAGAGACTGTAAAGAGACTGTTACAAAGACTATAAAAAGAAACTAGCTTCTAAAATGTATTAATCAAATTAATGTTTCCCCCCTAAGCAAAGCCATATTTAAGACTATGCCTGTGGTTGAATTTAAACATTTTGAGAAATCCTCTTTTGGAATTACCTGGGTCATGTCATTTAATTTCTCCAGGCATTATCTGTAAAACGAGGGGACAGATCTTTACTATTCAAAGGTAAATTAATTTTTTGGAGCAATCAGATGTCATTTCTAATTAATACTAGAAAATAAGGTCAGCCATTAAGACTGAATCAGTAGGATGTATGTCTATATATAAAAATAAGGCTGTTTATGAGAAGAAACAAATCAAGTTTTTTGAACCAGTTTTGACTTGTTCTCTTGCCTGTCAAGTTTTTGACACTTTGTTTTCAGGATATATGTAAACATTATTTTTCTCTTTACTTGCGATTTGCTTATAGGAACAAAGCTTAAGTTTGATCTCTAACTACTGGTTTTGTTATGTGATTTTTTTTTTGAAGTTCTTTAATCTCTAGAACCTCAGTGTTTTTTTTTTTTTTTCCCCTCTCTATTAATAGATACCTAATATCCTCTTAGAAATATCCTCTTAGGATGTTAATCTCTATAATAAAGACATAATTAAGAGGATCAAAGGAGAATGCATGTTAGGTACTTAACAAATATTAGTCTTTCTTCAGCCCTTCTATTCCAACACTAAAAACAACAGTGGCAGTAACGGTTCTTTTGTAATTTGAGAACTTATAAGTACTTTCTCAATATGTGATTTGGTCTTTACATGTTATAGTTTTTTTCATGTAATTGTTCATTTAACTCTTTTTTTAAAAAGAGAGATTTTTGCTATAGGGCACATGTGCTCGCCAGAGAGACAGAAAGATAGAAAGCAAGAAATCACCCTCCAGGGGGGATGGCCACACTGCAGTCCCTTCTCTTCCATTCTCCTCTTGGGATTCTGGACACACACACACACGGCGTGAAATTTAAGCCGTGGGTCTGGGACTTGAACCGTGGTGGACCACATGGGAGTCCAATGATGTAACCATTATGCTATCTGCTTGTCCCTATTTAACTTTAACTGTTATTCTCATAGTGAGTCATTTATTTACATGAACTGAGATACTGAACTTTATAACAATTTAATTCACTTTTTTATTAATTTTCTTATTGACTTGTTTAGCATTATAAACATCTTACCTACTTTTTAACCTCTTCATAGCAGTTAAAAACGTTTGCTTTTGACAGTAATTTCTCCTCTTACATTTTTTCTTAAGCTTAATTTAGGCAAAAATGATATGTTTGCCTAAATTAATTTTTCTTATTATTTTGTTATAATTAGGACTATTCATATTTATTCTGACCCTAGAAAACTGCTTCTGCTATAAAATCAACTTATAGCCTTAAAACAAATGCTCTTACAAGTTAAAAAATGTTGTATCTATGCTATACTGAAGCCTCCCTACATCCAGAAACCATATAAGAGAACAATGTTTCTATTATATCTTTGTATAGTTCAGTGTCTTTTTATTTTTTTTTTTAGGTTTTTGTCACAGGGAGAGCAAGAGACACAAAGACACAGAGAGGGAAAGCGAGAAAGCACCCCCTAGGGGTGATAGCCACCATCCATTCTCCTCTCAGAACTTTGGGCACATGCACACACACACCAGTGTGATTGTCAAGCAGGTCCAGGACACGGACTATAGTCAGCCATGTGGGAGTCCTGCACCTTAACCATTACACCACCTGCTAGTCCCTCAATGTCTTATAAAGAATTATAAATTTAACTGAAAGGTACCTTTTAGAAATTGTAAAATTTCCTCATCTAGAAAATGAAGGAAAGAGTGGTTAGAGACTTGCCTGAGATCACAAATTTATCGCTAGAGTTGGAGCGAAAATTCTGATTTCCTTATTTTAAGACAGGCCTCTTTCCATCATACTAACTTTAGGGGGCAGATTGTCATGGATTTTTGTTACATTCTTTCTTCTATTGCCAGTGTTACTGTGTATCAATCATAATGATTTAATTTGGAGAACAATTTCAAGAATAAGATCAGTATTGCATGGAAACATTGTTTAGTTTCTAGGGATGTTTATGTCTTAAGCTTTTTTTCTTTTCTTTTTTTTTTCTTTTTTTTCTTTTTTTTTTTTTTTGTTTTTGTTTTCCTCCCTGGCCCCTTATCTTTCTTAAACTTCCTATTTTGTTGTCTAGGATAGTAAATGAGAGCCGACAGGTACTCCAGGAACCTGATTTTGCTCAGTCACTCCTAAGGGATCCAAATACTCCTATTATAAGAAAGTCAAGGGGAACTTCTACTCAAGGAACATCCACACATGCTTCTTCCACTCAGCTGGCCATGGTGGACGACCAAAGAAGCAAAGCAGGGAGTGTCCACAGCAAAGTGAGCAGCTACCACGGCAGCCTCCACAGATCACGTGACGGCAGGTAAGTCCTGTTCACAAGCCTAGTTTATCTCATATGTTGGATCATGGTCAGACAGCTTACAGCAAAAGAGTAGCCAATTCTGAAGTAAAAGTTAAATAATATTAAGCCTTTGAACTTTGCTAAATATGGGGGTCCTTCAAAAAATTCATTGGAACTGGCCCCATAGCTCAGTGGTTAAGAGAACTAGATTCCATGTGGCTGACTGTGCTTCAAATTCCAGTCTAGCTGTTTAAAAAAAAAAAAAAAACATGTGTGGGGGCCAGCAGGTGGTGTGATGGGTAAGGTACTGGACTCCCACATGACTGACATAAGTTTGAGTCCTGGATCCAGAGGCTTGAAACTTACACTGTATGCGTGTGTGTGTGTGCCTAAAATCCTGAGAGGAGAATGAAGAAGAAGGGATTGTAGTGTGGCCATTCCCCTGGGCAGTGATTTCTCACTTTCTCTCTCTCTCTCTGTCCCTCCAGCAAGTACACACACCCTATAGCAGAAATCTCTCTAAAAATAATGCATGCTAGACACATGTGGATATGTGCCTGTAAGTCCTGATAGGCTGGGGAAATGGAGGAGAAAGGACTGCAGTGTGACCTCACCCCAGCAGAGGGTTCTTTCTGACAATTTAAAAAACAAAACAAAACAAAAACTGCAGAGGACTGACTCCTGGTGGTTAAAGCAGCCAGATCCCACATGGCCAACCTTATGGTTCCAGTCCAGGACGCAGCACACACCCAAAAATTCCAAAAAGTGGAAGAAAGGGATGAGAAGGATTGCAGTATGTCCATTCCCTGTCAGGAGTGCTTTCTCCTCCTTCTCTCTCTTTCTATCTCTTTCTCTGGCAAGCGTGCATGCTTTCTAGCAAAAGAATAAGAAAATCCATGGAAAAACAAAATATGAGTTTATTTTGGTGCAAAAAGATTTTGAAATCCATTCGTAGTTTTTTCATAGTGCTCATTTTCCTTGAACTTTTTGAAGACCTCCTCATAAAGTAGTCCCAGATTATGGTTAGACTTAAAGCTTCAAGCAAGTCAGAGTTTAGACTTGATGCAATAAACTATACAGAGTTGTTATAGGGGATTGAGCTGGGAGAAGGTAAAAGGGATTGTAGTGTGGCCATCCCCCTGGGCAGTGATTCCTTTTCTAAGGTGAAAGTGATTATTTTAGTAAGAGTAGTAGAATCTCTGCCCTATCAGGCAGTGTGCTAGGCTCTGGGAATAGACGACTTCGACATGACCCTTGCTCTTGTAAGATCACAGTCTGTTTGAGAAAGATAGTGTAGGCAGTGTGGTGGTTAAGACCGTGGGTTTGGAATGAGAGGCCTCAATTTCTTCGTCTATAAATGGAAATAATAGTATTTGCCTCTTTAGTAATGTTGTAAAAATTAAATGAGATGGGGCCAGCAGATGGCATAGCAGTTGCATTGCTAGATTCCCACGTGGCTGACCATGGTTCAAGTCTCGGACCCGATAGCTTGAAACTCACACGGGGCACATGTGTGTGCGTATCCAAGATCCTGGGAGGAAAATGGAGGAGAAGGTATGTGGCATGGCCATTCCCCCTGGGGTTATTTCTCGCTTTTCCTCTCACTGTCTCTATCTCTCTCTCCATGTGCCCTAAGGCAAAAACCTCTTTTAAAAAAAAAAAAAGGGCAGAACAACGCCTATCTCAGTAACTACCTGATATCAGTATTTATTACTTAATTGTAAGGAAATAATGGAAGTAAAATCTAAGTATGATAGTATAGCCCAAGGGTTGACATTTTCTATAATGAGCCAGATAATAAGTATTTTAGGCTTTGTGAGTCCTGCAGTCTGTCTCTATTCCAACTATTCAGTTCTGCTATTGAAGCTTGAAGGCAGCCATAGACAACATGCAGTCCAATGGAAATGGCCATGTTCCAATAAAACGCCATTTACAAAAATAGAAAGAGTCCAGATTTTTATTTTGTTTAACTTCATTTATTTATTTACTTATTTTAATTTGATCAGAGTGGGACAGAGTGAGAGTGAGTGAGAGAGGGAGAGGGAGAGGGAGAGAAAAGTGAGAAAGCAAGCTGCCAGGGTGCCAGGGATGGGACTCAAAACTGCGGTCAGCCATGTCGGAGTCCAGCGCCCTTAACCACCATGACACCTGCCAGCCCCGAGTCCAGATTTGACCATTTGGCCATAGTTCGCCACTTCCTGTTTACTAGATACAGTAGTAGCACAGAGGAGGGGGTGATTAATCCTGGTGGTTTCAGAAAAAGCTTCACAGAGATGTTTAAGAAAATGCTGACTGTGGACTTCTTGTGAAATTTGAATTTAAGAATTTGATACTGCTTTGGAGCTTTGCTATTGCAAAGGCTTGAGGATCCTAATGGCAGTGGGAAGAGCAAGAATACCTAAAAGGTATTTAGAAAGAAGAGATGATGAGAGTTTATGATTAATATTTAGCAGCTGGAGAAAAGGAACATGTCAAAGCTTTTTTTTTTAATTTCTAGTTTGGGAAATTGAAATAATTAGAATTCAGATACTTAAAATTGGGAGCGTTTTATGTTCACCTTAAAGCATCTCTGTTTCTACAGCTATCTTATACATTGTCGGTCTAAGTCCAGCCTTTTCCAGTTTTTACCCTGTCCTCCTAGTATAGAATGTGATTACTATACTCTATTTTTTCATCTTCTGTCTTTTCTTCCCTACTTGTTTCCTTTTTCGCCTCCTTACTTGGTCAGCTACCCTGAGTTTTAAAAACATCAATCTTTCGAGGCCGGCAAGTGGTGTGGTGGTTAAGGACACTGGACTCCCACATGGCCGACTGCGGATCGAGTCCCGGACCTGGCGGCTTGCTTTCTCTCTCTCTCTCTCTGTCTCTCCCTGGTCAAATTAAAATAAATAAATAAAGTTAAATAAAATAATTCTTTTAAAAAAATCAATCTTTCTTTCATTTTGATTTGCCTTTCATCAATTTCTTTACCCTTACCTTGCCAGATTTTTTTAGTGAACACTTTGAATATTTCCTTCCCACTTTTCTGATTTTCTTCCCATGTAAATGTAATCTTTTTTTCTCCTCCTTACCTCCCTAAACTTTATCCTAAATCACCAATGACCTATTTACGATTACATTTAAAAAATCCTTTCTCCTTTCTGCCTTCTTCCCTTCACTTAGCATTCCTATGCGATAAACAGTCTTCTAAGTGCTAGGGATGCAGAGATGGGAGATAGAGGAGGAAGCCACCAATTACAATATACTTTAAGATGTGTAATGAAAGTATGCACTGGATGCTTTGGGATTCCAGAGAAGAAAACCATGTAAACTTATGGAAAATCGGAGAAAGCTTTGCAAAAAAGATGACACTTGTGCTTGGAATAGAGTTGAAAGGAGGCTGGTGGTAATTAAAGACAAGGAGACAGACCCAGCCTCTGTGGCATAGTGGTAGCATACCACCTGAGGAGCTGAGAGCCACATGCTAGCCACATCCCCGCGACCGGCTGGGATGCTGAGCGTGTGTCAGCTTGCACTGTACCAGGAACATACACATGCCCAGCATCCTAGAAGGGGATCACCACGACATACCTGAGCCCTGAAGAGGTTCTTCTCTCTCATGTACGCACTCACATGTTACCATGAATAAAAAATAATTTATAAAGAAATGACAGGGTCCGCTTGTGCCCTTGTAGTTAAAGTGACTGGATCCAACATGGCCAACAGTGTGGTTCAAGTCCTAGACCCTGTGGCTTGAAAAACACACAGGGCAGAAGCGTGTGTGTGCCCAAAATCCCAGAAGGAGGGGGAAACATAGGAGAAGAGATTGCATCATGACGATACCCCTCAAGGGGTGCTTTCTGACCTCTCTTTCTCTATCTCTCTATCTCTTTCTCCAGGGGGCATATGCACTCTAGAAATTTTTTTTAAGAGAGAGACAAAGAAACAGCATATACAGAGACAAGTAGAAGAAGCAGGCAGTTAGGTACCTGAAGATGGCTGAAGTATAGAATATATGTTTGTGTAATTGTAAGAGATGAAATCATGCTGAGGGTTTAAATTTTTCACCGACCAGAGTGAGAAACTGTTACAGGACTTTAGCCATTGGAGTGATAAACTCAGGATAGGAAAGAAGATTGTATGAAAGACCAGCTAGGAAGTTTCTACAGTAATGTAGGGGTCCTAATTTAAGACATTATTGAAGAAAAAGGAAATCAGAGAGTCTTATGAAATATACTTTTCAGCATTATTGGACATTTGGCACTATTGGGCCTTTCCTTTTCAATGACAAAAAAATAATTAATTATAGTACAACTCCTGTGTATGAAGCATTCTATGTATAAAGCCATATGCCGAAGAAAAATAAGATACAATTTCTGCATTCTAGAAGCATATAACCTTATAGGAACGATTGGACATTTGCATGTAAATTAATTAAATAATAGCACAAGCCAGGATATAACTAAAACAGTGAGTGATGATAAATGTGGTAGAATTTTAGGAAAAAGATCAGATTGATCTATGAAAATATCTTAGAGGAGATTAAATAGGGTGAATGACCAAGAAAAGATAAGTTCATATTGAGTAAAGAATTTCTGAAAGTAGTTGAAAGTAGGAGATTTTGGCCACTATAGTCTAAATGAAACCAGAGCACAGATTTTAAAAAAGTTTAAAATAATCAGTATAAAGTATTTGGTAATTAAAATTGTCAGATAGAACCCTTGCATCATAATGAAAAAGGAACAGACTAAAAACAAGGCTTTGGTAGACACTTATAGTATTAATATAGTAAGAACAGTGCACATATGATTCATAAAAAGTGTTTATACATACAAGGGAATGTCATACAAGGGAATCTATAAAAGTAGAGTGTCAAGAAACTAGAGAATAGATTGTGACTTTCGGTAATAGCCTTTCTTACCTTTCTGCTTAATCAGCTTACACCCATCCTTTGAGGCCTGCATAATTTTAATTTCTTTTCAGTTAATTTATTGCTTTTTATGTATTTAATTTGAAAGTTTGTTTCTTCTGAGAGAGAGAGGCACCCACAACAGATTCCACCCCCAGCACCAGCCATCTTGAATCACGGCACGTATGTGTGTGCCCCAGTATACGTAGGGAGGCCCTGGGGTTGGGAACCCAGAACTTTCCCAAGTGGGTCCAGTCTTGCTGAGCGTTGTATCACTGCTGCACTACCATCTGCTGCTTCATTTTTTTTTTTGAGAGGTTATTTGCTGTAGGGCGCGTGCGCTCGCCAGACAGAGAGAGAGAGACAGAGAGACAGAAAGCAAGAAATCACCCCCCAGAGGGGATGGCCACGCCGCAATCCCTTCTCCTCCATTCTCCTCTCGGGATCTTGGGCACGCATGCACACGCGCCCGGCATGAGTTTAAGCCACCAGGTCTGGGACTCGAACCGCAGTCGACTATGTGGGAGTCCAGCGACATAGCCATTACACTAACTGCTGGTCCCCTTCATTTTTTATTTTTATTATTCTTTTAGTTATGACCTATTTTCAGTGACATTTTCTTTCCTCAGTTCAATTTGCATCTTCTGGAGAATGAGAACAAGGTGCCATATGTCTCTGTACTTCTCCGCAGTACTCAGCACAGTACTCTATATACATATATGTGTGTGTCTACACAACAAATCTATCAAATAAACAACAGCTTTAAAAGTAATGGGGGCATTTCCCAGAAATTCAGGGCCTCGAGCTACAAGAACAGCCTATAGATGTGTTCTGTTATATGGCACATGAATGCTCATATTGCTGGACCCTGTGCCATACCTAGACCTTTAGAGCTGATTTGAGAGATTTCAATACCATATTGAACCTAAAAATCTGAACAGGAATTTTCATAATTCGTGGAGACTTCCTTCTACCTAAGTCTGTTTTGAACTTTGCATGTTAACCTGACACTATCTGTTGGCCATTCCCTTGTCATCTCATGGTATCTTGGCAGTGGGATCACCCACACTGGTCCAGACTCCTTGATGGGTAATTATTGCTCTCTGTGCTATGTCAAATAAGAAATGTACCTGTACATAATGGGTGGTCTGAAAAGTCAAGGTATGTTTTTGCATAGAAAATAGGTCATGACTGTTCTGACAACTCAATATTTGTCACCTTCTAAGAGTAAGTAGTTAGTAGGGTGGGTAGAAGAGGAAGCAGATGAGTAGGAGGTGGAGGTTTGAGAGTGAATGATTAGGCTGGAAACAGGTGACACAGAAGGGAAGGCTAGGGAGTGAACAATGAGATACTAGCGAAACTATGGAAACTATGATTAATTATTTAGATTAATGGTAGCAAATAGTATAGAAAACCAAAAAGAGTAAATCGTCTTTAAGATGTTTTTTGTTTTGACTTTGGAATACACCATATTATCTTTTTAACAATAGCAGCAAATTAAGCATTCTAAAAATTGTTTTATGTAAGTTTATATTAAAATTAATGTACATTTTAATATGGTATATTAGAGTAGATAGTTACAGTGGTTTAGATTACTGTCAGAATATGAATTGGAAGGGGCAGATGGTAGCGTAACAAATAACACTCTTGGGAAGTGTCATGGTTTGGATTATAGTTTATCCTTTGAAGTTTCATGTTTCAGAATTTGAACTTGGTGGGTACATTGATTGGCTGTTCCCCAGAAATTCATGTGTTAGAACTAGATTGTATTGGTAAATGAAAACTTAATTTCTTCATGGCATCCCAGGGTGAGGCCTTTGGATGTGAAGTCATTAGGGGTGAGGCCTCTATTTAAGCAGATGGAATGAGACCGGAACAGCAGAGAGAGAGCCACACGCATTCAGACCATGTTCTGCTTAAAGTTCTGTCTTTGGCCATTTTGTGATGCTCTTGAACTTAATAACCACCAGAATTTTGAGTTATTAAATCCTGTTTCTCATAATTCACCAACCTTAGGTATTTCTGTTATCAGCACAAAAATAGATTAAGATGGCAAAGTTCTGGGCTTGGGTCAGGAGACTTTTTGATTTTTCTAGACATGTATGTATCCATGATCTGGGACTGGCTGAGGCTGAGAGTGGATCATGGTATCAAGACCCTGTTGAAGTGTGCTCACTTTTTCTCTCTTAGAAGAAGTAAATATATATAATTTTTTTTAATTAAAGAATTATTTATTAATTTTATTTATTCATTCATTTATTTTAGTTTGACCAGAGAGAAAGAGAAGAAGGAAAGTGGGAAAGCAAGCCATCAGATCCAGGACTCAAACCGTGGTCGGCCACGTAGGAGTGTCCAGCACCTTAACCACCACACCACCTGCTAGTCCCCAATTTATAAACTTTTAAAAAAGCTAAAGTTGGGGGGTAACCTGTGACCTGGTGGTTAAGGTCACTGGATCCCATGTGGCCAATTGTGCAGTTTGAATCCCAGACCTGGTGACTTGAGAAACACATTGGGTGTGTGTGTATGTGCATGGCAAAAATCCCAAAAGGATGGAAAAAAAAAGAGATGGCATTGTGGCATGACTGTGCTCCATGTGGAAGGGGGATGATGCTTTCTTGTTTTCCCTCTGTCTTTCTCCCTCTCTCTCTTTCTCTTTCTGACGAGCACATGCGCCTTCTGACAGATTTTTTTTTTTCAAGTAACAAAGATAAATTTGGTAATTCCTGCATACACAGTTGAGATTAAACACTGTAAGTAAATGTATTTTTCTTTGTAGTTGATATCCTTGGGCAGTTGTACTTATCGAGAATTTCTTATGAATAGCCATATATATCACTAAAATAATTGAACATAATTAATTGATATAGTAATTTTTTAAAGAATTATTATATTGAATTAATTAATTAATTAATTTTAATTTGACCAGAGAAGGATAGAAAGAGAGAAAGAAGAGAGCGAAAGAAGGCAAGCCGCCAAGTCCGGGACTCGAACTGCAGTCATCCATGTGAGAGTCCAGTGCCCTTATATCACGCCACCTGCTGGCCCCAGTATAGTAATTTTTTAAAAGAATTATTTGTTTAATTTTACGTATCAATATTATTATCTTTAAATTTGCTACAGGGAATGCTTGATCACCAGAGAGAGACAGAGAGAGGGAAGGTGAGAAAGCAAGCCACCAGGTCTGGGATTCAAACCACTGTTGTCTATGTGAGAGTTCAGCACTCCAACCACCATGCCACCTGCTGGCCCAGTAATTTTTGTAATGAAAAATAAGTTCTTTAAGTTTGTAACTCAAAGGGTTAGAGTTTACTTTAGAAGATACCCAGTTTATATTTTTAAATAATGATTTGTTTCTCATTTTGCTTTTATATAATTACTAGAACATTGCATCTTAATTTGCTCTTTTTATTTGTCATATTTATTAAAAATAGATTCTTAAGAAGCCATTGAGAGTCTAGAGATCTCCAAATCATCTGGCACATTTGGAAATTGGAAAAGTTGGGGAAATCTTCTACTCCATTTTAGGGCCATGATCATTATGTAAAATAATAATTAAAGTGAAATAACAAGCCCATTATGAAAGGTTTTTATCTCCAAATATTGTGATTATTTTATCAAAACATGCAGTACAGATTTAAAACTGTTTCAGTCCTAAATGTAGTGTATCTTTTTTTTCCCCACGCTATACACAGCAGTTTCTTGTGAGATATTGATTTCAAATCATTTAAGGGACAGTAATACTTACCTGGTAAGGTTGTTATTAGAATTAAATGACACAGGTTTTTGTTTTGTTTTGTTTTTTTTGTTTTTTAATTACCAGAGGGTGCATTGGAGAGGGACAGAGAGAGAGAAAGTGAGAAAACATCAATCGCTTCATTTCTCCCTTCTTCTGGGATTTTTTTGGCAAGCACAGAGAGCATCCAGCATGTTTTTCAAGTTGCTGGGTCTAGACTCAAACCTTACAGTGGGCCTTGTGGGGCCCAACCACTTTAACCACCACACTGATGGCTAATCTGTGAAATGTCTTTTTTTTTTCAACTTTCTGTTTTCTTTTATTTTTTTTTATAATTATTTTATTTAACTTTATTTATTTATTTTAATTTGACCAGAGAGGGACAGAAAGAGAGAGAGAAAGTGAGAAAGCAAGCTGCCAGGTCTGGGACGCGAACCGCAGTCGGCTATGTGGGAGTCCAGCACCCTTAACCAACACACCACCTTCTAGCCCCTGTGAAATGTCTTTTAATGAATAAGAATTAAATACTTTTATCCATTAACATGACAAATTTAAAAATATTTAAATATGCATCTTTTGGACCAGCCGATGATGTAGTGGTTAATGTGGCTGGATACCATGTGGCTGACTACGCAGCTTGAAAAACACGCGGGGTGGGACCAGCAGATGGCGTAATGGTTCTGTCGCTAGATTTCCACATGGCCAACCACAGTTTGAGTCCCAGACATGGCAGTTTGAAACTCACACTGGGTGTGTATGTGGGCATGCCCAAAATTCCTAGAGAAGACTGGAGGAGAAGGGATTATGACATGGCCATTCACTCTGGGGATTTATATTTAAATATAAAATATAGGTTTTAAAGATTAAATCATAAATTTTGTTGTAATTACTGTTATGAAGGTTGTTACATGAATGCTTTTTGACAGCCAATAGCTCTTCAGCTGCTTGTGATAACTTTTTTTTAAAAATAGAGATTTTGGCTATAGTGTGCATGCACTCACTGGATAGACAAAGAGAAAGAAAGCAAGAAATCACCCTCCAGGGAGATGGCCATGCTGCAATCCCTTCTCCATTTTCCTCTCAGGATTTTGGGCACACATGCATGTACATGTGCCCAAAATCAGTTTTAAGTTGCCAGGTCTGAGACTCGACTACGTGGTCATGATTAACTAACTATGTGGGAATCCAGCAACATAACCATCACACCATCTGCTGGTTCTGACAATAACTAAAATACCAAAAAATCAGGACCAGTAAATGGCATAATGGTTAGTTACATTGCTGTACTCCCACATAGGTGACCACAGTTCAAGTCCCAGACCCAGTGGCTTAAACCTCATGCTGGGCGTGTGTGTATGTGCCCAAAATCCAGAGAGGAGAGTGGAGGAGAAGGGATTGCAGTGTGGCTATCCCTCTTAAGGGGTGATTTCTTGCTTTCTGGTAAGTACATGTGCTCTATAACAAAAATGTCTCAATAAAAGAAAAAAACTGGGACCAGCAGGTGGCGTGGTGATTGAGGCACTGGACACTCCCACATGGCTGACCAGGGTTCGAGTCCTGAATCTGGTGGCTTGCTTTCTCACTTCCTCTCTCTCTCACTCTCACCCTCTATCTTTCTCTGGTCAAATTAAAAAATAAATGAATGAATAAATTTAAAAAAAACTAAAAATTCAACTTATTTTAGATACATTACTTAAAAATATATTTACATAATAAGTTATACTCAGTTTTCTTTGAGCTTTATTTTAAAAAGTTTTTTTTAATTTTTATTTAATTTTAATTAATTTATTTTTTTGCTATAGGGTATGTGCACTCACCAGAAAGACAGAGAGAGACAGAGAGACAGAAAGCGAGAAATCAACCCCCGGCGCGGGGGATATCCATGCCACAATTCCTTCCCCTCCATTCTCCTCTTGGGATCTTGGGCATGCACACACAAATACCCAGCGTGAGTTTAAGCTGCTGGGTCTGGGACTCAAACCGCGGTAAACTACATGGGAGTCCAGTAACATAGCCATTACGCCAACTGCTGGGCCCGAGCTTTGTTATTTTAAATTAAATACTTTCTATATTAGTTTGAGTATGAACAGAAAGTATCTTAGACAAACATTGTTTTTGAGATACCGAGGATCAAAAGATAAATAAGATATGGTCCTTACCCTCTAAGAAAGAGCTCACTATAAAGCCAGAAAGAGTGATAAATAGCATTATTAGCTCAATAAACCAAAGACTCATAAAACAAAATTATAATTGATTTTCCTGTCCTCGACTGGCTAAAGCTAATAAAACCTCATTCTTCATGGCAGAGAATTTTTTTATGTATTCTTGCCTCTGATGGGGTTTAGTGAGTCAGGATTGCAACAAAAGAAAATTTAACAGCTCCCACTGCTACCTTTCCAGGTAAGTACGGTAGTGAAGGAGCTTGCAGTAAGCAAGCAATGCAGCCCAGCTGACTACCCAAAGCTAGGTCTTGGGCTAGGAGTATAGAGAATTGGCTTTGGCAGGAAAGTAAGTTGCAAAGTGTTATAAGTGGGATAATTTCTCAGGAGATGCAACTTCTATGAAAGAGCATCTTCTGAGCCTTAAGCCCTAATGGAAAGTAATTAAGATTATTTCCAGGTGGTTAATTCAGCTGTTAAAGGGCCTTCGGCAAAGATGCTGTCAGCACATACTATCATCATTGCTGGCCAATTCATTCTTTTTTTTTTTTTTTTTAAGATTACATTTATTTATCAATTTATTTCATATGTCCCCTCTTCCAAACCTAGTCTTTTAGTGAAATCTGAGTTTGTTCTGCTACTGACTCTAACCAATCTTCTAGATTCCCAGGGGCAATGCCACATTTCTTCTGTTGTTCTTAGGAGAAACAATGGAACTTCTTTCAGAACCCACTTCATTGCTGGACCTCTTTTGCCTGAAGAAAGTACTCATACTTATGTGGCATTGCTTAGCAGCAGCTTTTGTCCTTTTGTGGAGAATAAGACCTAAATTCTGAACCTGAGTGGATTATCTCCCCTATTTCAATAATTTTGTGACGTTAATGAAATTACCATAAATAAAAAATAGGTTATTACATTTTTAAAAGTTTTGTTTATTTCTTCCATAAGAAAAAGAGCTACAGGTGTCCCTAACAGGGTCCCCCAGCCGCGATCCAGTGCCAGCCGCAGACATCCGTATCATGGACAGGTGCATGTGTCCAGGGGCCTGGTTGTGTTACTGTGCCACCACACAGCCTCAGGTTCTTACTTCCCAATTGTTGGTTCCTTAATAAAAGTGATAAATCTTTCTAAGTGCTGGGTTCAGCAGGTGGTGTGGAGGTTAAAGTGATGGTTCCCACATGGCTGGCTGTGTGACTAGAGCCCCCGACTTAGCGGCTTGAAAATCACACTGTACGTGTGTGCCTGGTGCCCAAGATTCCAAGAGGAGGATGGAGGAGAAGGGATTGCAGCATGGCCATTTCCCCAGGGGGTGATTTCTCACATTGCCCCCCTCTCTGTTTCTTTGGCAACTGTACGTACCATATAGGAAAAAATAATAAGTAAATACATGTTAATTTCTAGTGTATTCTGTTACCCACTTTAAAATAAACTCTCCTATGTCAGGTACACGCCCTGCAGCTACAGAGGAATGGAGGAGAGACTACCTCACGGCAGCATGTCACGACTAACGGATCACTCCAGGCATAGTAGTTCGCATCGGCTCAATGAACAGTCTCGGCATAGCAGCATCCGAGACCTCAGTAATAATCCCATGACTCACATCACACACGGCACCAGCATGAACCGGGTCATCGAAGAGGATGGGACCAGCGCTTAATTTGTCTTGTTTAAAGCGGAAAACTTGTGCTGTTTGAAAAGCAGATTTTATTCTTTGCCTTTGCATTACTGATTGCTGTAACTCCCTGTTATCATGCTATCGGTCAGGTGCAGATTATATTTATTGGAAAGATAAATTTTTGCTTTTTATATTGCATCAATCTCAGAACATCAAGGGCATCCAAAACACTAAAAAAAATCTTATCATCACAAAAATGATTCTTCTTTCTAGGTTACGAAGAGATAATTATTTGTCTGGTAAGCATTTTTATAAATGCGCTTATTTTATATTTAGAGAAATCCTAAATGTGTGGTGACTGCTTTGTAGTGAACTTTCATATAATACAAACTAGTTGTGAGTTAACATTCTGGTAGCTCTGTTAATAAAATTTCAGACTTAAGAAATTTTCTATGCAAGGTTTATTTCTCAGATAAACAGTAGGACTTTGTAGTTTTATTTCCACTAAGTGAAAAAAAGAACTGTGTTTTTAAACTGTAGGAGAATTTGATATATCAGCAAGGGTATTAGCTAATAGCATATAAGTGCAACAGAAGGATCTGATTAGTGGATGAAACGTTCTCTCAAAATTCTATCAAAATTATCTTCATCCAGAGATATTTAGGGTTTGGGTTAGCAATGGAATAAAAGCAGAGATGGGACATTTTTCCTCCTATAATTGTGTTGTTTTTATTACTTTTGTAAATATTACTTTTACTGGCTGTGTTTTTATAACTTATCCATATGCATGATGGAAAAATTTTTAATTTGTTGCCATCTTTTCCCATGTAGTAATATTGATTCATAGAGAACTTCCTGTTCAGATCTGCTCTGTGGAGGTATGTAATTAGATAAGCATCACACATTATAAGGGTGTTTGTGGTAACCACAATTACAAACAACAAAATACCTTCTCTGTATTCATCGTTGTATTTTTTGACACTGAGATGTGACTTTGCCAAAGCCACCAGACCTTGGTATTCAGGCTCCTCCCATAGTGAGTTGATTGTCTGCATTTGCATTGTCCAGGGGCCAGTAGACCACAGCTTTTGTCCCACATTCTTATTTCCAGTTTCTGGATCATTCTTGTTTACAGCTGAAATATATATAACCTAAGTCAAAGTGGTGATTAAATTTGGGTATTTGAACATCATTTTAGCTAACTGGAGCATGATTAGTCTTGTGAATATATTTTAACCTTAAAAATACCAAGTCTAAAATGTTTGGCATTGTATCTTGTAATGTTTAAATAATTTACAATATGAACTGTGAACTTTATTAGGCATGAAATTGATCAGAATGGAAAAGAAAAATTCTGGAAAATGCTAGATGTGTTATATAGAAAAGCATGTCTAAACAAGTGATCCTCAACCTTGACTGCAGGTAAGAATCTCTTGGGTAATCTACTGATAGCAAACACTTTCCTTTCCTTCAGCTGGGTACTGGTCATTGGTTTGTTTGTCTATTTGTTTCTCTAGTTGATTCTAATCTGCAGCCAGGATTGAAATTCACTGTTTTAAACTAACTTGTCCCTGGTGATGACCTGATGACACTGTATTATATTATGTGAAGATCTAGCTGAATTCAATGTTATGCTTTCACATCATTACCTAATATACAGTTTTTTTCCACTTTATTGTCCATTATAAAATTCCAACTTCAGGGCCCTTTTTCTTGATTTTCTTATTCTGTAAGTTGAAGGCAGTAGGATTATAAAACCTGTATTGGTAAAAATACCACAGCTGATTCTTCCACATGTAGTCCAAGAATCACACTTTGAAAAATATTCGAGACTCTGTAGGAGCTTGGCTCTGCTATGTGCTAGTTTTTGACCTTTCGTAATTCTGTCTCTCTGAGCCTCAGTTCCCTTGTTTGTAAATGAAGATTGAAGATAAATTACTATTTACCTACCTCAAAAACTTAAGATCAAATAAAAAAAAAATACAAAAACTCTTTGAAAACTGTAAAGCATTGTGAAATATAAGGGATTAAGATTATTGAGGATTTAAGAGATTTGTTTGAGGACTATTATGGTACGTTTCTTGACATATTTGTAATTCATATGTACTTTTCTCTCTTACCCCTTAAAACAAAAAGTACCAAGAAATGAAATGTTGGTAAAGAAGCTTTCATCAGGTAGAAGTCCATTTTCTTATAGTAGTAATTCATTTGTATATCATGTTGTTTCTTCCAAAGTGTATGTATCTTTTTTATTTTTTAAGTTTTTTCTTCATAAGTTGCATGTACTTGCCAGAGAGAGAGACAGAGAGGGGAAAAGTGAAAAATCACCCCCTGGGGGAATGGTCACATCATAATCCCTTCTCCTCCATTCTCTTCCTGGGATTTTGGGCATGCATGCACATGCACCTGGTGTGATTTTCAAGCTGCTAGGTCTGGGACTTGAACCATCATCAGCCATGTGGGAATCCAGCACCTTAACCACCACACTACCTGCTGGCTATGTGTGTATACACACACACACACACACACACACACACACACACACACATATATATGAATTTTATTAATTATTCTTAAAATAATATTTGAACATTTAGCCTAAAATGTTTTTCCTCTGTCTACATTGTTTTTCTCCTTGGAACTGGAGTTAGCATTCAAGACATGCTGGGTTTGAACTTCCTCATAGCTGACAATTAGTACATCTTTTCTCTGAAGGCCAAACTTACAACTCATTTACAAATAAATCAATAATTCATGAAACTTTTGTCTGAGAATTTCTCCCGAGAACAGCATGAGAGAATCAAAACAAACACAAACAAAAATAAGAAATTAAAATAGAAGGTACCAGTTTGAACTCAAAGATGTTGTCACCCATCACCATCTGCATTATATTATCAACTGCCAAAGCGTTAATTGCTTTCCTTGTACAAATGAGCCAAATATAGACAGTTAAGTGAGCATCACTAGGAAAGTCTTAACTCTGTACTTCTAGATTTTTTTATATATTTATTTACATCTTCTCTATTAAACTGTATATGTGTGAATGTTATATTAATCTTTCACTTACTATCCAGTCAGTATTTTGCTCTGAAAAATTTACGTGATATTGTTAATCCATTGTTTTAAGTAACAGTACTGAGTTTGGGCCATGCTAGTCATAAAATAGCACTCCAAGAGTTTTTTTTCTTTTGGAAAAGGCCATTGAAGAACTATAATAAAACAACAATTTCAAGTCTCAACCAGCTTAAACCAACTTGAACAAGTCCAGACAGTTTTCTTACCATATGTTTTTACTTTAACTTGTTTTAAATTGGCATATGATAATATTTAGTGTTTAATTTGTTTAGTTGACAACCGAGAAAATAGTCTCTCTCTAAAATGTTAACATATTATTGGGAGATTTTTGAAAAGTACTTTGATTTCACCAGTATGCTTTCATTCAGTAATTAGGCAAAAGATCCAAGACCATATTAAGCTTAAAATGATCATTTCTATCAAAGAACAGTTGATTAATAACTCAGCAGCTAGCACAGGGCATAGTACATTGTCAGCTTTTCAATAAATATTTAAATAAACGAACAGCACATGTCACACAACTTGCTTTTACCCTACTAGTGAGTCTCACTTCAAAGACACTTCACAAATCTAAATTTAAAGTAAGTGAAATAAAGCCTCTGCTTCAGTAGAGTACTGTATGGCATATAATAAATACATAAATTATAGCAAATGAAGCTTATTTCTCCTAGAGTAATAGCTCATACTACTATTTTAATTAAATAAATATATGTATAAACATGTACCAATTGTTTTTTAAATGTGAGCTGTGATTCTTAAAAGTAATTAGTGGCTCTCAGGTGGCATGGTGGTTAAGGGCACTGGACTTCCACATGGCTAACCGTGGTTCAAGTCCCAGACCTACTGGTTTGCTTTCTCACTTCCCTCTCTCACTCACTCTCTCTTGCTCTGTCCCTCTCTGGTCAAGTTAAAATAAATAAATAAAGTTAAATAAAATAATTCTTTAAAAAATAAAGTAATTAGGTAGGGTCCAGCAGGTGGCATGGTGGTTAAGGCGCTGGTCACCCACATGTCCAACCGTGGTTCGAGTCCTACACCTGATGGCTAGCAGTCTCACTTTCTCTCTCTCTCTCTCTCTGGTGAGCACCTGTGCTCTGTAGCAAATTTTTAAAAAATTAATAATAATGATGGATAAAATTTTTAAAAAAGTAATTAGGTGACTGTTAATCTCATGCTAAGTTAGATCTTTATGTACCAGTTGGGTGAATGAATACTCAAATAAATCTTTTCCTGTTGCTCGTTAAAGCAGATTTATGCAAATTCTGAGAATTGGAAAAATTTGCTTCATTTTACCTACCTCATTAGTTTCTTTGTGTCAGCAGTGGGAATATCTGAAATTATGCTGCCTTAGTTTAGGCTATAACCCCAAGAAATAAAGGGAAGTACTTAATTTTTTTTTTTTGATAATGTAATGGATCATTGGCTGGAGCTTAGAAAACATTAATATGCCAAAATTTGGTTATAGCAATATTTACATTGCTTTTTAACATGCCAAAGGTACATTTTACATAGTATCATATTTGAAATGACTTAGTCTGTTGTAAGGAAAGTTTCACTGGGCCTGGAATTCAATGACCCATTATTATGATGTTTCTTGGACTGGTCATTTAATTTCTCTCAGTCTCAATTTCTTAATGTAAAATGAAGCTAAGGTAAGTTTTGGTCCTCACCAATCTCAGTGGACATTGTGTGAGGATCAAATAAGATAACATGTATTATAGAGATCTAGAACCTATAAATTACTCTACTGGTATTATTTATTAGAATGTAAGGGTTTATAGACAACAAGAATATGGTCTTTAGCAGTATTTATATTTAGCAATAACAACAAAATAGACAATTAGACCAGTATTCATTTGGAACAGTCTTTAAATTGAGGATTCAATTAACCTTTAAAAATAAGGCTCTTTTTCACAAGTAGTAATGTTCTTATTAGATTGCTTCTTGAATATACGTTCTATGAGAACGTGCTCTCAAACTTTACGTGGTTGAATTCGTAGGACACTTCCAGCAGAAATTTGGGGATCTCCATTATATTTTTCCTTTTATATAGGATTGTCTAAGTATATTAGCGAGACTTGACCAAAATTTATAAGAAAAATATGAAGAGGAATTTAGGCCCTATAACCTTTTTTCTTCCTTTGAGGACTTTTATATAGCTAATTATTCTTGACTGAGAACAAGTTTTGAAAAGATGATTACTGTGACTTGTTGGATTTTATCATGGAAAAACTTTAAGTCATAACACTATGGGAATTTTTTGTACATATAATTTTTTTTTATGCCTGTGTCAAGTAATAATTTTTCTCCATTCTTTACACACACACATACACACACAGAAGGGATAACATTTTTATGGAACCTAGATTTACAAAGGAACTTATGATTCTTTTAAACTTCTTTTATGCCTTTTTACAATTAATAATATAAGTAAAAGTGTTTACATTTAATTCAGCTACATTTCCTAGTAGCTGAATAATTTTATACATTATTCTTACATAATTTCTATTTTATATAAAAAATTATGTTCACATCATTTTATAATTTCTCTTTCCTTCTTTTTTTTTGTTCCAGTTATATGACTTAAAAAAAAAAAGAAGAATAGGAAGACTAAGCATCTTTTACCTTCCATCTGACTGTAAATGGTCTCCTGGGTTTTGTTTTGTTTTTCCTTCATTTTAATCCTATACTTTAATCATCAAACTAATAAGAGAATTATAATTTTCTCTTAGGATCCAAATCTTCTGGGAAAGAAAATGTTAAGATCTACTCAGAACCAATCATCTTTGCATACATTCCTATTTGGTTGATTTTAAAGATTTGACATAAGTTAATAAGCATATTTTTTTATTCTGTGAAAATTAAATTAGAAAGGTTTTTTTTTTTTGCTATTAAAATAAGAGAAAGTAAGCTTTTCACTTCCAGTTTAGTCAAACCTCAAACCAGTACAATATTTCTTTTCATAAAATAGAGTAATTCATCGCAGTGAAATACATTGAAGGATAGTTTCCTTCGGATTTTGAAAAATAATCGCTTGCTTCAGGAAATCTGTTTTGTCCTTTCTTGGACATTTTCTTTGTTATGATACCATTGTTCATAATGTAGTCTCATTTCATTGGCCACTGTTGGTAGTTTTTCCTGATAAAGAAAAAAAATTTTATTTTATAATAATTTTAATTTTGAAGATTCCATGTGCCATTACTTTGCTAATTACTATTCATTGATAAAGTGATGTTTGTAACATTTTTAAAACCTGTTATTTTATCATATTTCCTGAAGTAGTATGACTTTATTATCATCGTAGCCTTAAGGTTTTTATTGTACAAGTCAGCTTTGTTTGTGTATGCTAACTTGCGTTTATTTCTCTGTATTATGCTTTTAGACTTTTTTAAAATTTAGAGCTTCATAATTTCTAGTTGCTCAGTTGGTGGGGTTTTTGTAAAAAATAATTAGTAAAAATGTATTTTGTTATTTTTTTTAAATACCACAGGATTTTGAGTTAGGAAACCTGATTTAGTCTCATCTCTCTTTTCAACGAGCTGTTATAACTTAGGACAAGGCATTTTACATCTGGAGTCCTCCATTTTCTCATCTGTAAATGAAGGGAATGAAGAGATTAGATTAGGTAATATTAGATTTCACCCGGCTCTAATTTAGTTCTCTCTTGACCATTATGTAGACATTGTTCTGAGCTCCCTTTTTTCTTGTTTTTTTTTTTTTCCCCCCACATTTACTAGATTAATTAGTATTAACGCAGCTTATGCTTAAATTGATAGGATTCAGGTCTGTTATTAACTTTGTTTTCCATTTAAGATTTTAATGTATACTACAGATAATAAAAGTGAAAGAAAGTTATAAAAAATGGACATGGCCATTTTTAATGTCTTTTTAAGCAATTAGTTTTGTTAAATTGGCAAACAGAAAAGGATGACATAAAATGTGGTCTTTGGAGTTTTTATAGTCTTTTGTTGTCTTTAGTATGAATATAACTAGTTAGTCTAAACTTTACACAAAATGTAATCAAGATAAAAATAAGGGAACAGTGCAGTGATAACACTGGTCTCTATGGTTAATCAAAAAGCTATCGGGGGACCAGCAGTTAGCATAATGGCTATGTCGCTGGACTCCCACGTAGTCAATCGAGGTTCACGTCCTGGACCCGGTGGCTTAAAACTCAAGCCGGGCGCGTGTGCGTGCGTGCCCAAAATCCTGAGAGGAGAATGGAGGAGAAGGGATTGTGGCGTGACCATCCCCCCTGGGGGGTAATTTCTTGCTTTCTGTCATTCTGTCTGTCTCTGTCTGTCTGGCGAGCGCCCATGCCCTATAGTGAAGCCTCTCAAAAAAAAAAAAAAAAAAAAAAAAGCTATCGGGTTCTACCAACATTAAAATAATTATGAAATGTAAAACAAATTTCAGAGGAGTTGACTGACATTTTTATTCAGTAATTATTCATAAATTATGTTCTTAGATTCATTGAATAAATACAGTTGCCATGGGCAGGAAGATGTCTTGGTTTAAAATACTGTTAGAAACAAAAATTTGGGTTTTTTTTTTTTTAAGAGAGATTTTTTGCTATGGGGCATGTGTGCTCACTGGATAGAAAGCAAGAAATCACCCCCCCAGGGGGGATGGCCAGGCTGCAGTCCCTTCTCAATTCTCCTCTCAGTATCTTGGGCATGCATGCACACCCACCCGGTGCTGGGTCCTAGATGCAAAACCTCGGTTGACTACGTGTGAGTCCAGCAATGTAATCATTACGCCATCTGCTGGTCCAGGTTTATTTATTTATTTTTAAAATATTTTTCTGGCTATGCAGAAAATGTTTCCATAAAGACTCCTTAATTATCACCTAATGAAATGTAGAGATTTCATTAGTTCCATGTCTCAGCAGAGTTCTCTTACCGAGTCTTTGAATACCAAGCCAAGGGAGTTCCTGCTACTTTTAAGGATAACTCTGTGCCAGTTGTCTGTGTGAGCTCACATACATTTCTTAAGCACTTGATCTATAGATTTATAATCTAGGTATTGGATTTTGATATGTAGATAATAGTAGAAAGTTGATATAGGAAGTGTACTGGTTTTAGGGTGTTTTCCTTTTTTCAAAGCTATACTTGATTTCTTATCTGGATCAGGTAACTCTCCTGTCTTCCAGAAATTAAGTTAGATGCTCTGACTTTCTCATTTGGAGATACCTATATTATAATGTTATTTTGATTGCCTATAAAAACAACAAAAGCAAATTTATTTTCAGTTATCTGGGTTAACATGTCTTTGCTATCACATTTGTTCAATTTGGACCTGAGGTTAAAATAGTTCATTGACTATTGTCTAGGTTTTGATAATAGGATATTTTGTATGATAAACCAAATAATCCTAAAGGGATTCATATCTATCCATCCACCATTTTCCTGTTCTTTTTTTTTTTTTAAGAATTATTTCATTTTTATTTATTTATTTAATTTAACCAGAGAGGAACAGAGAGAGAGAGAGAGAGAGAGAGAGAGAGAAAGTAAGAAAGCAAGCCGCCAGGTCCGGGAATCAAACCGCAGTCAGCCATGTGGGAGTCCAGCATCCCCAACCATCACACCACCTGCCGTCCCCCATTTTCCAGTTCTTCAACTACTGTTGCCATCCTCAGTTTTAAAAATGGAAATTTACAAATTTCCTTAGCCTTGCCTAAGATAATTTTTTTCCTCGGTTAATCTTATCAACAGAAACATTTAAAAAAAATAAGTCTTTTTTGAGACACTGAGTTGAGATGAATATGTACTTGAAAATAGTGTGTTTTCTTTATAGATGAACTTAAATTTTTAAAAATCATAAAAACTCTACAATGTGAAAGTATTAGTTCAGAGGTTCTCTTGTCATCAGGTGCTAGTTCCACATTAACTGTGAGTTACGAAACACAATCTGAATTCTTTATCATTCATCTTTGTATAATATTTAACTTTTCAAAAAAATATAACTTCTCTAGAATCATACCTTTTCATGTCTTTAACATCAACTTCAAGCAACTTTTCTGCTTTTATTTTCGAATTCTAATTTTTTTTTTTGTTGTTAAAGTTTAAAGGTATTTCATATATGAAGGAGTGACTAACAAACATTTACTTTGACCTAATAAAGCTATGACTACTACCATCTCTATTCCCCGATCCCAAAAGAAAAGTTCATTTAACAATTCAAAAACTACTAATCTGAGCTGGGCATAGTTGTATGTCCCTGTAATCCAGCTACTCAAGAGATTGAGGCAGGAGGATCATGAATTCAGTCAGCCTAGGCAACATAGCAATTTCCTGTCTGTAAAAACTCCAAAATAAAAACTATTAAACTGTCTTATTTTATTATTTGAAAGAACTGTGCAAGCTGTTTCTTCAAAATTAAAATTCTTAAATTAATAAAAATATTTTCTATATTTTAATTTGTTAGTGAATCTTGGAGATTACTAATATAAATACATGTGTCTACAATTTATAGTAATTACTAGTTATTTCACTTCCTGTAATATGCAATACTCAAAGCTCATTTAGTTCATGTGAACTATTTTTTGAGCCTTTTTTGTGTTGCTTTGTTTTCTTAACATTGTACAGTATCGTATATGTGGGATTATCATGGTCATCTCTCAGCAGAAAAGCCTTCTGTACATCAACTGTTTTGAGAATAAGGGCAAAGAGGTTCTTACTGCATGGCCAGAGTTGGATATTATTCTGAACTATGTGAAATTGCTTGTTTTGTTAGTCAAAAACCATAAAATATTAGCAATTTCATAATATATATCCAGGAAACAACCAAACAAAATATTTTTAGAACAGATATGCTAACTTTTCATCCTATTTCTTCCTATCAACCTATCAGATGTTTTATGAAAATGACTCTACACATAACCACAAACCATATCAACAAAATTCTTCATTTTGTTTTTAAATTGCCCACTTTTCAAAGCTGTTTTATCAGAATGACTTCAATAATTGAAGCAAATAGCTTTTGGGAATACACAAATTATATAAGCCTTTCATTAAGTCTGTAGTTTTATATAATTTGAAATACTGTTACATATCAAAGAATTAGCCTGTAAATATCATGTAGAGGCAAAATAATTAGCCCCCTCACATTTAATATGGTCTCAAATTTTGGTAACTATAAAATTTTATCTTCTTTCTAAAATAATGAATACTACTATGTTATATATTCAGCAAATTTGTCATAAATGTCATGAAAAAAATTTTTTTATTATGCCTGTGTTTCAGATTATACAAGTAAAAGTAGAGTATAGAAACACATATAAAAATAAGAAGCTCTAATACAGGAATCCCCAGTTTTACTATGTAAAAGTTTGAAAATTGGATTGTTTCAAACTCAAACTACATTTCTTGTCTATAATATTATTATGAAATAGGGGTAATAGGTTAGCCAACACATGTTAATCTAATATATTACAGAATGACTGTAGATTCCTTGATTTTGGATACATTTTTATGCGTGGAGAAATGTTCCTTTCATCTCTCAGTAATTGGTTGGTGCACTGCTTCCTGGGTAGTACTCACAATATCCTGAGTCCTGCCCATTACAGACCCCACGCCGACCTAGTCTTCAAATGCTACATTCTTCAAAACCTCCCTACATGCCTTCTGTTCCCCTTCATCAATACTTTCAAAGTATAACCTATCTCAAGTGTTAGGAAGAAGGAAATTTTCTTGAGTAGAAATATTAGTGTTGGAGTTACTATTTTGAGGCAAGAGCTATTAAATGACTTAACTTGGAAATCTTCCCCCTTTCCCTGAACCTGTGTAATATCAGAAAGTGCTATATATATTTTAGTGACCCTAAGGAAGGGAGCTAGTCGTGTTTATTTGTGGGTCTTATGAAGTCAGGGCTGACTGATCCTATTTTTCTCTTTTTAGTTCCAGGCAGTGTCTAGGGTACTGTAGATCATCTTTTCCCACACCATCTATCTAAAACTGTCTGTGTTTCAGTCTTATTCTGCCCTACCTTATAGGTAGGCCTATCTTCCAGCTCTGCTTGTTGATACTAAATTTACAGATGAGCACTGTCCATGCTTGTTAAATTAAAAAAAAAAAAATCTTTCCCCATTTTACTGTTCTCAACAATTTTTCAAGATACAAACGTAGAAAAGATGTTCTTTTTTATTATTCTAAAAAGTATTTTTAAGTAGCTGGCACTTAGTAATTTCGTTTTTCAAACTATTCTGAATTAAATTGCAGAAGTGATTCTAAATTGATTCTAAAATTTTAATCTTGCTTTGTCATATAAACATCTAGTTAGAAAGTGTTTACAGTAAAGATGTGTAATTTGTGGCATTAGTTCTTCCTGTTCCTTTTTTTATATCGTCATTAAAATTGCTCATTCTCAAGTGAGTGGAAAAGTGACTGTCGTTGGGGTATGCAGAGGGCACGTGCCCTTGGTTAGAGCATGAATTGTACTTTAACATTAGCTGGATGTGCTTTGCACTCTGCTCTTGTAGATTTATTTTGTTTACAGTAGACTGATGTCCATTTTTGTAAATGTTTTTTCTTAGCACTTTAACTGTGAGCGTATAAACTGATTTTAAATGTAGTGGTTGTATATTTTGGTTATAAATTGGAAATTTTTAATAAAATTAAATAATTTGTTCTCTTTTCTGTCATTACTACCTGATTGAATATAATTTTCTACATCACCATCCAGACTCTCTATTTAAATAGTCTATGCACCATACTACATCCTGCTATTTTTAAGTTAGGTTTTATATTTTATATTCTTATATTAAGTTTTCCATTCATCATAATGTGGGAACAATAGTCATTTGAGATGTAGAAATATATAGACACATGCCATCCAATATCATATTCCTTTCTCTCACTTTATCAATACAGGTGAGTCCTATGTGAGGCACACAACAGAGGACCAATAAATACCTGCTAGAAAAAAAGAGGAAAATGCTATTTATGTTAATTTCCTGATAAGAAATTCTACCCAGGGCCAGCAGGTGGCGTGGTAGTTAAGGTGTTGGAATTCCCACATGGCTGGCTGAGGTTCGAGTCCTGGACCTGGCAACTTGCTTTCTTACTCTCCCTCTATCTCTCTGACTTTCTCTGGCAAAACTCATGTGGAAAAAAATAAAAATAAATAAATAAATCTATCTTTAAAAAAAAAAAAAAAAAGAAAGAAATCCTACCCATGTAAGTAAATAAATTATTAGGTGATTTTTTTTTTTTTCACACACAGGAAGCCAACCAGGATTTAAACTACTATTAGTTATGTTAGTGTATATTTTGCCTAGATCATACCGTCTTTAGTTGGAAGGGACCTTAGAAATTATAAAGTCCAACTTCCAACCTACCGCAGAAATTCTTCAACACTATTTTTTATAAAACTCTGCTTGAATGATTCAAGTAGCAGGAAGCTCTACTCTGAAAGGCCTTCCATTCCATTTTGAGACAACTCTTAATTGGTATGAAAGGCTTTTCATATATTGAGTGGAAAACATACCTTCACTCATTGGTACTGTTCTACAGCTAACAGTCATTTTTCTTCCCAGGACTACCTTCTAAACATTTGGAAAAGATAACCTATTAACTTCATATCTCTTGTGAGAGCAAAACATGTCCTGTTCCCTGGTTCCTGTTCCATTCAGGTCCTCTTCTCCAGTTCTCCATGATACCGCACCAGACCCTAGCCTACCTCTCTAAAACACTCGTCTCTGAACATTCCTCTTAAAATATTCTATGGAACTGACCACATACTTCCAGATGCCATGAAATCAGTGAAGAATTCATTGTACATTATATTCTACTTGTGTTAATTCCTGAGTTTCTGCAGGAAAACAAGTTTATTTTGTTTTTACAATTCTCTCCCTCCAATCACCAAAAGATCTATTCATCTTTATGATGAAAATTTTATTTATTTATATACACACACACACACACACACACACACACATATATATATATATATATATATATATATATATATATGTTCTCCAGTTCTTCAAGCTATCATGTTTATCAAGTAGAGTCAAATATTTCCCCAAGGCACTGGTTACTATTTTCTGGCAGTGAACCAAATAAAATTCTTAATCTCCTGACAGTTCATTTCTAAAGTGAATTATATTTAATTAAGATGAGAAAATTTCTAAATTATTAGCATTGCTAAATTTAAGGTGCTCACATTTGAAGGGAAGAGTGGAGTTTTTTGAGTGTTTTGTGTCGAACATTAAGCTGACTTGGTGGGCAAATGCTGATCGTTAGCAGATTGAGTACTAATCACGTGAGTACTGAAGCATGTGCGAACAGTTTTTTCATCTGCAAAATGAAAGTATTGGACTAAGTCAATGGTTGTTAGCTTATGGGCTCCTTTCATCAAATAACATAGTATATGTAGGATCAGTTCGTAAGACAGACTTCAAAGCAGACTTCAAAGGACAAGGAAAGTGCCCAGAATCCCACCTACTTGGCCTTGCTCTTCTATCCCTCTCCACTACAGCTTTCAACAATTTCTTTTTCTCTTAAAGATTTATTTATTTATTTATTTATTTATTTCTGATTGTTGTTATTATTTTTAATTTGACAAGACAGAGAGAGAGGAAGGAAAAGTGAGAAAGCAAGCCACCAGGTCCAGGACTCGAATTGCAGTCGGCCATGTGGGAGTCCAGTGCCTTTATCCACCATGCCAACTCCTGGGCCCCAGCTTTAAAAATTTCTAAATTGTTCTGTAACTTCACTGTTGTGGTGATCACACCAATCTACACATGATAAAATTGCATGGCATGCATGCACACACAAATGAGTGCATTTAAAACTGATGGACTCTAAATAAAATAGGTGGATTATATCTAAGCCTGTTTTCGGCATTTGACATTATAGATAACCCCCCCAAAATTTTACCACTAGGGGAAACTGGGAATGGGTATTATTTACTAAAATTGCATGGAAATCAAAGAACTTAATAGCATACTTTTTTGTAGCATACATTTTGAAGAGACTTTTGGTAAGGAATCTTGTGATTCTTACTTGGCCCTCCTAATTTAATGTTCTCGAGTGAAAACAAGACCTGGCCAATGTGCTTTATATAAACAAAGTAGTCCTCACATGGTGTCTTCTGTTTCCAGCCCTTTCTTTCTGCTAAGCTTCCCAGGAACAACAGTTCAGAGATCCAATTGCTCAACACCCCCATCCTGAGGAGCAGAATAAGGTTTCCTCGAAGTGGTCCCTCCCCTAAACCTCAAAACCTGTGAATATCTTACCTTCCATGGAAAGGGGGACTTTGCAGATGTGATTAAGGTTACAGAACTTGAAATGGGGGAGATTATTCTGTAGGCCCAGTCTAATAGCATGTTTCCTAAAAGTGGAGAACTATTCCTAGCTGTGGTCAGAAAGATGTTCAACCAGAGAAGGGTAAGGAAGATGTGATGTGAGAAGGTCTTAACCAACAGTCTTGGTTTTGCAGATGGAGGAAGGAGGCCTTGAGTTTAGGTGTGCAGGTGTCTTTTCAAAGCTGGGAATAGCCAGCAAGAAATCATGGATCTAAATTTAAAACTGCGAAGAACTACATTCTGCCAACAACCAGGATGAGCAAAGAAGTTGATCCACTCCTAAAATCCTGCTGACACCTTGATTTTAGACCAGTGAGATGCAGGTCAGATTTTTGAGCTACAAAACTGTAAGATCATAAATTTATGTTGCTTCATTCCCTAAGTCTAGAGTAAATTGTTAGGGCCACAGTAGAAAACTAATACACAGAGCCTCGCACCTCCACATCTGCAAAGTGTAGGCAATAAACACGGGTGATGGAAAATGGCCCAAGGAGTCCATTAAGAATCAGAAATATTTCAGAGAACCAGCCAGTCAGTTGCTGTGAGAAAACTGTGGAGCTGGTGGAGACAGGCTGGAAGTATTGTAAGAGCAGTCAGTCCCTGGTGCCTCTGCCAGTTTCATTACTTACTCTTCATTTTATATTTCACCATTATTTTTTCAGTTGTCATGATTACTTTTATCCTCTCTTCCACCCCTCTTTCCTCCTCTCAAAACTCTGCTCTTCAGTTTTATGTTAATCTGATCAAGCATGTGATTTTTTTTTTTCCCCACACTTCCCAGTAAACCCACCCACATCAAAAGGAAACAAGGAACAGGTTAGGCTTGGGGGAAATGTTGAGATGTTCATGTTTACCAAGTATCAAAAAGGCAGGGGACATAGCCCTATTACCCGTTCTCTAGGTACTCCTTGTAACGCACACATACACTAAAAGAGTTATATACAAATCCACTTATTAAAAAAAAAAAAAAAACTACAATATCAGGTACTCTGTTATTTTGAAGATAACAAAAGCTTTCTGCTAAGGTCCCAATAAGTCACTATTTTATTCTGCAGCTGACAATTAAGCTGAGCCATCTTCGTTATCTGTAGACAATTCAAGTCTAAAGGCCTCCCAGGGCGAATGGACTTCTCCATCCACCTCAAATAATATCAGATGAGCTTCTGTACAAGAATAAATACAATTGAGATGTTTTAAACTCCACCGGAAGTCAATCAACAAAGCATACATACTTATATATTTTTGTTAAGAGTTTTTCTTTAATTCTTACATGAGAGAGAGAGACAGAGAGACCCAGAAGTATCCACAATAGGGTCTTTACACCACGATCCACCCCCATCACTTGTCAGCCTGGATCATAGATGTGCACATTCACCCTATGTGCGCAGGGAGACCCTGGGATATGTACCCAAGGACCTTCCCATGTGGGTCCAGTTGCATTAACACCATCAGACTCCTATTTTAGGGATTTTTTTTGACAGCAGGCAATGTTAGAAAAATGTTCCTAAGTATGGAAAGTAAATTCATACACTGTATCTGTATGCAATCTTTTGGTTTCTCAGGTGACCAGAAGAGCATGAGAAGGGAAGTCGTTCTCTGGCCAACAGATTGGGCACAGTTGATCCAGTTTAAGGGAACTGGTAATTTAGGCCAGTGAGACCCATAATGCCAAGGTTAAGTTTCTCACATTCTCAGTGTGATGATAAACATTTCTGAAAATTCCAAGGATTGTGTGGGGCCATGTGCAGTCAGAAATTTATTTATTTATGGAAACATTGTTACAACACTGAAATTAATAAACCCAGAGTTACTACTGGAGAGACAAACTAAATTCTTTAATCTAAAAAGTCTTCCTTCTCCTTGTCCTGTTCTTTTGCAGAAACTTGGCATATTTAACTGTAAGCCTGTTTTAGCAGTTATCATTTTAGTATTTTTTCCAGAGCCAAATGTTATATATATGTGTGTGTGTGTGTGTGTGTGTGTGTACACGCGTGCGCACGTGTATTTTGTTGTTTTGTTAATGAAAGTTATTTTAGAAAATGATGTTTAAATGTGTATGAACATTTAAAAACTTCCATTCATGCAGTAAATAATCATTTACTTACCCCTTTCTTACCCCAGGTAGTTAAGACCCAAGGTATTCAAAGAAGAAAACGAGTGCTGGCCTTATGGTCTAGTGGTTAGGAGGCAGATCCTATATAGCCAACCATGGTTTGAATCCCAGCCCTGGCATCTCGAGAAAGCAGACCAGGTACGTGTGCATGTATGTCCCAAATTCCAACAGGATGTAGAAATGGAGGAGAAGAGATTGCAGCATGACCACACTCCTTTAGGGGGTGCTTCCTCCCTCTTTCTCCTTCTGTCTCTACCACTCCATTGTCTCTCTGGTGAGCTCATGTGCCCTCTGGCAATTAAAAAAGAAAAAGAAAATAGGGGCTAGCAGGTGGCGTGGTGGTCAATATGCTGGACATTCCCGCGTGGCTGACCATGGTCCTAGTCCTGGACCTGGTGGCTTGCTTTCTCACTTTACCTCTTTCTCTTTCTCTGTGTCTCTTTCTGGTCAAATAAAAATAATGAATGAATAAATAAAATTAAAATAATTCTATATTAAAAAAAAGAAGAAAATAACATGGTTTCTACTCTTGCAAAGTTTGTGCTCTAGTGAGGAGATAAGCTTTTAACACCTGAGTACGATTGTATAATACTGGCATGTTTAAAGTATTATGGAAGCACAAGTGTAGAAGAAGTTACTTCAGCCATAAGATTCAGAGTACAGAGACTTTAAAGAATGTGAAATATTCCGTCAATAATTCTTTATTGATCACCTATTAATTACTAAGTTTTTGTAGGGAACAAAGACAATTGTTCTGTTATAGTCTTATAGTCAGAATTTTTAGTCTGGAAGGAGAACATAGGCAAAAAATAAGTAGACTAAACTAGCAGATTAACTTCAGATAGTGTTAAATATTATGAGATAACATTTTCCTATAAGAAAGTTCTTGAAGGTGTTGGTAAAGAACATGGATATTTTTTGAAGTGCAAAAGAGTTCCACTAAAGCATTTTAATTAAAAGATTGATGTGACATAATTTTCTTCCTAAAACAAAAACCAGATTCTGACAGCTCTATAGAAAACGGATTATGAGGGGCTGGCAGGTGGCACAGTGGTTAAGATGCTGGACTTCCACATGGCTGACCACAGTTTGAGTCCCAGACCTGGTGGCTTGCTTTCCCACTTTCCATTTCTCTCTCTCTCTCTCTCTGTCTCTCTATGGTCAAATTAAAAATAATAACAATTTTTTTTAAAAAAAGGCAATTAATAAAAAAGAGAATGGATTAGGAGGGCCAGGAATTTACACACGGGCCAGCTGCAGCAGTACAGCAGTGATGCAGTGCTCTACAATGCTGAGGCTGCAGGGGGAAGTCCCACAGTTGTGTCCCAAGAGCTCCCGGTGCACACCAGGTGTGCGTGCATGCTCCCGAGCCTGACTGGCTGGGGCTGGGAATGGATCACAGCAGATCATGATGACTCTGTTGGGGTTGCCTGTCCTCTCTCTCTCAATAAATAAATAAATTTCTAAGAAAATAATACATACACTGAAACCAATTAATAAAACCAATTACATTAGTACAAATTATAGTAGTGCCTTGGACTCAGATGGTAGTTGTAGAGATAGACAGAATGGGGAAGAATCAGAAAATACTTCTGCCGTAGGGGCCGGCAGGTGGCGTGGTGGTTAAGGGTGCTGGACTCCCACATGGCCAACCGCAGTTCTTGTCCTGGCCCTGGCAGCTTGCTTTCTCACTTTACCTATCCCTCTCTCTCTCTCTCACTCTGTTCTCTCTGGTCAAATTAAAATAAATACATAAATAAAAAGTTAAATAATTCATTATTAAAAAGAAAGAAAATACTTCGAATATAGAGTCAGTATGTACCAGATGTGGCTGATGAGAGGGAATGAACGAGAGATGACCCTTAGTTTTTTGGTTAGGGCAGCCTGGTGGGTAATGGTGCTGCTTACTTGAAATAGAGAAGACTGGGAAAGATCCGAGGTCGGCGGGAAGAAAGTGTGAAGGTGGGGGTAAGGGGGAAAGTCACACAGAACAGGAGCTCAAAGGAACTCTGGGGACAGATGGCTGACTAGAAACACCCATCACAGGCATCTGTCTGGGAAGAAAGGACACAAAATTTGAATAAACACCTACTCTTTGAGCAGAGGAGTGAGGTGAGACTGGTGAAATGCAAGAAAAAGACTGTGGGAAGCTTCCGGAGTACTGAATTGTTGGAAATAAAAAGAGGGAGTCAGTCATTTGAATGTGAAGAGGCTCTGGAACCTGCCCTCAATGTGGGAGGAACTCTCTTCTGAAACTCTGAATTCCACACTCCCACCGCGGGACCCAGCACACCTCAGCTTCAGGAGACCAACAAGGCTGGCTCGGAGTTAGCATTCATCACGGGGAATTACGTGGATATAACACTTCAGAGAAAACACTGGACTTCTGTCCCACCATCTAGGGGGCCACCTGCAGGTGGAACGTTAAATACAGTTGGGACCAGGTGATCTGGTGCCTCCACAGCCCTGAGGGAGCAGAGGGCACAGTGCAGAGGAGAAGGTGCCCTTCTGAACTGGGGGATTAGAGTAAATACCCTTCAGTGACTAAAGTCTGCTGCACCCTCTTCACAGGGAAAACCAAGAACTCTGTTTCAGAAAATGGTGAGTGAGCGTCATGCTTCACAACAAGGACTGGAGACTGGACACTGCCCCTTGACTGGCTGGCAGGCCTAAACTCCCTTTCCCCTCAGACACAAGATCCAAGGAGCTGCTACCTGCCTCTGCTGTAGCCCCCTACAGCATGGCTTTTTGGGAACTCTGAAGTTTAAGTGAGAAGAAAGGAAAGGAGAGGGACACCTGACAGAGAGAAGGGCACCAGGCATCCCCCTCCAGGTTGGAGAAGAGACGACAGGACACCACCCCAGACCGCTCTCTCACCCTAAGGAGGGTACACTCTGGCCACCTAACTCTTAGGACAAGCCTGCTTGAATAGATTGGCCTCCATTTTTCCCAGGACTTTCAGGCCCCACGTGGGTCTGCCAGATTTGGCCTGCCTCCATCCCGCATAGGCCACCTGTCTTGGGTCCTGCTTGAACTACTCAGCTTGACTCAGCCCCACCAGCCACTAGGCCTTGCAGGACACTCCCCCTGGGTCATAGCTGGACATGCCTCAGCCTGCTCAGTCTGCTCCTCTTAGGCCTCCTGTGTGCCCTACTAGGGTTCACTTAGGCTTGCCCAGCTCTGCTTGGCCCACTCATCCCTAGAACTTGGCCACAGTGGCCTCTAGGCCACAAAGGGTGCCTTACCTAAGCCCTGTCTCTTCTGTCTATATCAATTTTCAAGGTGAAAAAGAAAGTAAGGTTAAGAGTGGGAATTGGGAGATGTTGGAAGCTTAAGGAGATGGGAAAGTATGAAGGGACCACCTGTGAGAATGGGAGAAAGAAGGAACTAGGAAAATACAGTATACTTGCCAGGCACTATCAAAGCCCCACTGGAGATTAGTAATCTTGAAGATTGATTGATTGATTGATTATCAGAGGATGAGAGAGAGGAAGAGAGAAAGCATCCCACAACAGGATCTGGTCAGGCTACAATCCTTTCTCCTCCAGTTCTCCAGTCTGTCAGGATCCTGGGCACATGTGCATGTGCCTCGAGTGACAGTGACAGAGCTGGGACTGGAACCCTGGTCAGCTATGTGGGATCCAGCTTCCTTTGCACAGTACCTAACCATGCACAATGGGACTGACCTAGTAATCTTGAATTTAATTAGTCAATGCAGTGGTGAAGCTTCTCCGGCTTTGTTCATTGATGCGGGTACTGGTGCCTGTTTAGTTCTTTCAAGGTGATTAACCCTCAAGTGAGTTGGTGACTAATATGATGCCAAGAAATTTTGTTTACTTTTTTTATACCTATGTATTTCTATTTAAGTTTTTTTTTTTTTTTTTTTTTTTTTTTTTTTTTTTTTCATGACAGCAAGAGAGAGAGGTGCCCTTAACTAGGTCTTGTCACATTGCAAGTCCCTTCCCTCCTGCCTCCTGCTGGCGATCTGAACCCTCAGTCAGCCATGTGGCTTCCAGCACTGCAGTGTAGCACCTGTGCCACCGCAACTGGGCCATACTCCATACTGTACCTTATAATTTATGTTTGCAGAGACGGACACAAATGGATAGAGTGCACCTCGTAGGCGCAGAACCTAGGAGATGTTCAATTCATGTATTAAATTGAAATTTGTACGATAATCATACGTGATTATTGCCCTAGTGATGGGCAATATGTTGTGGGCAATATAACATTGGCAGTTTTGTTATGCAAACATCATAAAAGACGGAGAGATAGAAAGCAAGTATAAAAAAAATAAACAAAATTTCTTGGCATCATATTAGTCACTTACACAAATCTAAATGGTGTGACCTAACACACGCCTAGGGACGCAATCTTAGGGGCCACCTCATGTATGTGGTCCGTTGTTGACCAACACGTCGTGATGCAGCACATGACTCACAGCACCTAACAGGTTAGCGTCCTACCATGTGACAACAGAGATGCAGTTACAATGTCCTTTTTCTCCTCGAGAGTGGGCTTTTTGTCTTTTGTACCCATTAGCTTATCAGCATGAATTAATTTACAGAGTAACATCTTTATTTCCGAACAGATGAGATAAATATGGGAAAATTTACAAGGTGGAAGGAAATATAATGGTTTAACCTGAGGAGGTAATCTCTAAACTGGAAACTGGGAGTGTGTGTGTGTGTGTGTGTGTGTGTGTGTGTTTTTGAGAGAGATTTTTGTTATAGGGCATGTGCGCTCGCCAGAGAGAGAGAGAGAGGCGGAGAGATAGAAAGCAAGAAATCACCCCCAAGGGGGATGGCCACACCGCCGTTCTCTTCCATTCTCCTTTAGGGATTTTAGGCATGCTCACACACGTGCCCAGTGTGAGTTTCAAGCCGTTAGGTCCAGGATTCTTCTAATCGCAGTTGACTGTGTGGGAGTCCAGTGACATAACCATTACACCATCTACTGGTCCCAGCAATGTGTTTTGAATGAGGGTAGGCCAAAGGTTGTAAGCTCCAAATGAACACTGGGCAGGGGACTCCTGCCTTGTCTTAAATTCCCCTTTTGTTTGTCTTTTAGTGGAAGTTATCACCTGGTTCTTGGTCTCCAAAAGTAGCCTTCCCTTTCCATTTCTGACTTTCCTTACTTGCCCTAGCCATGCCTAAAATGAGAGAAATTATTGATACAGAAACAATATAAATATGTCTATTGAAGGGTAATGAATTCTCTTTTAAAGATTCTTGGGCCAGGCCCCTGGCCTAGTGGTGAAGGGAGTCGATTCCATAAGGCTAACTGCAGTTCGAAGCCCAGCCCCTGCAGTTTGAAAAACATATCAGGCTTGTATGTGTGACCAAGATCCTAACAGAATCTTGGAAAAGGGAAAAATGGGGGAAAAAGATGTGGTGTGGTCACACCCCATTGTGTGGGATACTTTCTTTCACTCTCTCTCTCCCCATCCGTCTTCTTCTGGCAAGCACATATGCCCTTTGGCATTTAAGAAAAAATTTAAAAAGCACAAATGATTCTTTTGCCTTGGGCCCAAGGACCACACTTTGAAAAACACTTCACACGTCTGTATTATTTTTTTCATTCATGATCAAATGCATGCTTGAGAAAGAGGGAGAGAGAAACACTCTATAAGCCATGATCCTCTTCCTCCAATCCTCCAGCCTGTGAGGATCCTGGGCACACACCTGGTGTGTTTGCAGGCCAACCAGGCTGGGGACTTGAACTGTACGTGGCATGTGGCTTCCAGTTCTGCACTCCAGTACATACTGACTGCACCACCGAGACTGGACCATATACACCATGGATTTGTGAATCCCCAAGGCAACAGGTAAATCCTCTGCATCACAGATGGATCCCCAAGTAGGTGATGATGAGCTGTCGTTAGAGCTCCTCTAGATTTGTCTTCCCATCCCTTTTGCCCCAGAAGCCCTTCCTGGGTAGCCGCATGCCTGCACCATGGGCTGGGCCAGGGGAGTGTGCAGACACCTGCCAGCAGGCCCCGTGGGCGGAGCACCGCTCCAGGGAGCTTGCCTAATGAGCATCTCTTGTTGACTGACTAGAGGGGAGGAGCTCATTATTCTCTTTGGCCCAGAGCCTTCCCTTGAGGGACTGCAAGTGAATGGATGCCATGGCTTCCACGTTCATCTCAGTGGAAAAACGTGGAGAGAGTGTCACAGCAACAGTTTAGTTCACACATCTCACTGAAAAGGGTCAGGTTAGCTGGAAGGATGCTTGTAGAAGTTGTTTGGCACAGAATTTTCACACTTGATCTATTCCTTTCTTCCTGAATCCATTACCCCTGCCCAGCCCACCTTGATCCTTGAATGGGGACATTGTCTGCTTCCAGTCATCCAAAACAAAGCCTCTGTTCTTTTGACCAGTACTTGCCCCCCAGTCCCAGATGCTCAGGAAATATAACCCCTAAGAAAACAACGCAAGGTTAAGAATATTATGTCAGCAGTCCTTATTCCTGTAAAGGGGCTGGCCTACTCTAGAAACTGCATTCCTTATGTTATCTCTGCTTCAAACCCCTTTTTCTTTTTCTTAAAACTTTTTCTTTTATAACTCTTTTCCTTTTCCTTTTTCTTATAACTCTTTTCTTATAACTCTTCATCTCTTTGTAAGAACTCTAGAATGAAAACCCTAGAGCCGGGGCCAGCAGTTAGCGTAATGGCTATGTCGCTGGGCTCCCACGTAGCCGACCGCGGTTTGAGTCCCAGACCCAGTGGCTTAAACTCACGCCGGGCATGTGTGCGTGCGTGCCCAAGATCTCAAGAGGAGAATGGAGGAGAAGGGATTGTAGCGTGGCCATCCCCCCTGGGGGGGTGATTTCTCACTTTCTGTCTCTCTGTCTCTGTCTGGCAAGCGCACGCGCCCTGTAGCAAAAACCTCTTCAAAACGAAAAAAAAAAAAACCTAGAGCCAAGCTGTATATTTGAAGATGGAAGTTAAGTTGGAGAGGAGTTGGAATTTTTGAAATTCAATTCAGAAACACCCTTCTGGGGCCCGCAGGTGGTGTGCTGGTTAAGGTGCCTGGACTCTCACATGGTCAGCTGTGGTTCGAGTCCCAGACCTGGTGGCTTTCTTTCTCACTTTCTCCTTCTCTCACTCTCTGTCTCTTTGGTCAAATTAAAAAAAAATAATAATGATAACAAGTAAAATTAAATAAATAAATAATTTTTTAAAAATGCCCTTCTGACCTGACACTCCAAAGGAAGAGAAGAGGCCTGGGGGAAAGGTCAGATTTAGACACTTTAGGTTGATGGTTTCACTAGAGATAGCCACCTTCTTTAATCCTAAACCACAATAGACAGAAGTGCCAAAAGGGAGGTTTTTCCTTCTCCTCCAGAAGAAACGTTCCCTTCCTTGCTGCACCCCTGTTCCTGTAGCTCAAACATACTGGGAGAGAGAACCCTTGGCTGGTCTTTCCCACAGCCCTTGTTCCTACTGTCTGTCCAGGACATACGGGACTCCTATGGTCCCTGGACAACCCTGAGCTGGACTTGTACTGGTTAAAAAATGGCCATTTTTATCTAATTGAATTCCTTCATTATACTAACAAGAATCGGGACTTGAGAGGTAAATGGCTAACTAAGATGACATGGCCAAACTCCTGGAGCAAGGGCTCCTTTCGAAGTTGCTCTACAATGGTTCACATCAAGTTGTTTTATGACCAAAGTGGCCCTCTTCTTTTTTTTTCCAATTAGCAAGAGGGTGCGTGCATTTTCCAGAGAGAGACAGAGAGAGGGGGGATAGGGAGAAAGTACCCCCAATGTGGTTACATTGCATTCCCTTCTCCATTTTTCCATCCTGTTGGGACCCTGGGCACACCTGCACACGCAGCCTGCATGCTCAAGCCGTCGGGGCTGGTATCTGGCTCCCTCAACCACGAGGCTATGGGGCTGGCCCCATAGTGTTCCCTTTGAATGTTTGGAGAAAGCTTTGATTAGGAGAGAAGATGGGATGGGATATGACATAGCACTGTGGAACACCCGTCTTTGAAGTCTTCCCCAGGGTTAGTCTTGGGATGGGCTGTAGCTGTCCGAGGGGCAGGAATGCCCTTCTCTCTGCCACTTATTTTTCTCTCTCTCTCTTTTTTTATTTCCTCCATACTTTCCCTCTATCTCTCCAACTTTCTGCCTCTCTGCCCCTTTCCTTTTGCTTCTGCTCTACATAGCCCTGTTTAGACCAGGAGTTCTTAACTCATGGTTCATGGGCCCTTGAGTATAGAAATATATGTCTCTTTTAGAGGAAAAGGCCCACCTTAATTTATCCCAAGTGGACTGAGCTGAGGAAGAAGTCAAGAATCCCTATTCTCCATGTTGTCCCCCCACCTCCCACCCATTCTATGTCTGTTAGGACTCTGACTATTGAACTGTTGCCATGCAGGCCCCTTCCCTTTTCTTGTACTCTCTCTCTTTCTCCTTCCATCACTGGCTTTCTGACCCATGCTGCCTGTCTGTTTCTTTCTGTGAACTGGCCATAATATGAAATTGAGTACTAATGATTGTTAGGTATTGAACAGTATTCAGCACATAAGGATTTAGGCTCCCTGATTGTGTTGCACATTTTAAAAGACATTTAGATGGATATTGTCTTTTTCTCTGAAAAATGTTCACGAAGGGTACTTGTCTGTGACAATTGATGTTCCCCCTAGGAGTCCAGAGCAGTGATTGGGAAGTTTCCTGAGGTTGGTCTAGTTGGCATCTGGGGCACGATGGCTCCCTCTAGTGTCATCTTTTAAGATTGCAGACTGCTTGGACGAGGAAGGCACATACAATGGGGGCGGGGGGGGGGGGGGGGGGGGGGGGGCGGCGGGAAACCTATCAGAATCTGAGTCCACAAATAGGACTCGTTCTCAGCAGGTTGCCAGGTTGTCAGGACAGGTGGCTGCAGAGACGCAGAGGAGGCAGCAAGAGTCTGACCGTGCGTCCTCGACAATCAGACAGAGCCCATCTTTGCCGTTCAGTACAGATTGCAATCCGACTTTTGATGTTCTGGTATTTTGGTATATTAATATTCCCATCTGCTGTATTCATTTTCAGTGCTGAAATACTGGTATTTTTGTTGGCATAGTGCTGTCATCGAGACATATATTCTGAGATATTTACCGTGAGATGTATTTAGAAAGCTAGACATCACCTTCATGTTCAAGTTGACCGAAAGTTAGGGAATGTTTTTATATGTCTCTATTATGTTCAAGAAGAGAAATAAGGCAGCCTGGTGGTGCAGGTGGCGCCAAACTGAGCTGCAGTGCTGGAAGCCACACGGACCACAGTTTAGATCCCTGAGTTGGCCTGAGGAGTTGGAGTGTCCAAGAACGGGAATCTAGGCATGATGAGCGTCTGTCAAGGGTGTTTCTCTCTCTCTGTGTCTCTGTCTCTTTATCTCTCTTGGGCATGTATGCACTTCCTATCATGAATAAAATATATTAAAAACTTGAAAAGAATGAACCAACTCCATAATTCACTTAAGGGAGCCAGATTCCACATTGTTGACTGTGGTTCTATCCCTGCCTGGTGGCTTGGGGGACTCACTGGGTATATGCATATGTGTGTGTCCCCAGTCCTGAAGGGATGGAAGAAGGGAGAAAGGAGCATTGCTGTATGACCATGCCCCACTTAAGGGGTGTATTCTCTCTCTCTGGAGAGCACACGTGCCCCCTGGCAATTAAAAAAAGAAGAGAAAGGGACCAGCAGTTAGCGTAATGGCTATGTCACTGGACTCCCACGTAGTCGATCGCAGTTCGAATCTCGGACCCGGTGGCTTAAACTCACACCGGGCGCGTGTGTATGCGTGCCCAAGATCCCAAGAGGAGAATGGAGGAGAAGGGATTGCGGCATGGCCATCCCCCCTGAGGGGTGATTTCTCGCTTTCCGTCTCTCTGTCTCTCTCTATCTGGCAAGCACACATGCCCTATAGCAAAAACCTCTCCAGAAAAAAAAAAAAAAAAAAAAAAAAACTGATAGGAATCTCTTGGAAGAATGAGTCTTATTTTTCAAAGATGTTTGAACAGGCACAATGTGGACATGACAGGATTGACATTGATGTAGGTAACTCTGGATTAGAACTGCCAGCTACACGTGACCAAAGTGAAGTTGATGAAAATCCTGACAAAAACTATAACTCACAGTCAATAAAATGATTGCAGTTCCTGGGGGAAAAGCACAAAGAAGTTGTCTTTTAAAAAAATCTGCTGCAAAACTATAAAGAAAAGGAAACAAACATATAATTTAAAGGTGGAATCAGAGGAAAATGCCACAGTTGCTGTGTCTGAGAATGTCAGTTGTGTGATGCAGGTCCATACTGAGAATCTGCCACTCGATGGAGAGTTGTGCATTTATCTTCTCACTGCAGTGGGTGACTGTGATTAGAGGAAAAGGTACCATAATGAAACCGAGTAAGGAGGGCCAGCCTGGGGTGTAGCGGTTAAGATGGCTGGATTACACATGGCTGGCTACATGGTTTAAATCCTGTCATCACCATCAGCGAACTCAGCATAAAAATTATCCTCAGACAAAAACTAAGTTCACTCCAATTTGGTTTATCCCTAATCTCTGAATATCAAGGTAACTTTGCCAATCCCTAAAGGTAAAATAGGGACAATACTTCATTACAAACCGTGCCTCCTGGGGGTAGGCACAGTTTATCCCTGCTGGGTTTTCATTGCTGTTTCTTTCTTTGTTTTTAATTTGCTATAAGACATGTGAACGTCAGAGAGAGAGAGAGAGAGAAAGAGAGAGAGAGAGAGAGAGAAAGAAAGTACTTCCATTCTCCTCTAGGGATTTTGGGCAAGCATGCATATGTGCCTGGCATGTTTTTCAATCCACCAGATCTGGGACTCGAACTGTGCTGCAGTTGGACAAGTGAGGTTCAGCCGCCTTTTACTTACCTCTTTCTCAAATGCTTTCCCCCTGTTATCCCTGGGAGCTGCACCTTTATTTTTCTGTATTTTATAGAGCAATTCAGCATTCTAGCCCACTGTGTTCAAACTGTGTCATAACCTGTCGGCAGGAAGTATAATTGATTTAGTTCACAGCCAGATTTTCTTTTAAATGAAACAAAAATGGGAACAGAGAATATGACAGTGTGCATGGTAAAGATAAGTATTATTTTGCAAAATGTGTTTTGATTATACTATATAAACAAGTATTTAAAAGGGTGTGGCTAAAAAAAAAAATAAAGACAGAGGAACCAGCAGTTACCATAATGGCTATGTCGCTGGACTTCCATGTAGTCGACCGCAGTTCGAGTCCTGGACCAAGTGGCTTATACTAACGCCAGGTGCATGTGCGTGCGTGCCCAAGATCCTGAGAGGAGAATGGAGGAGAAGGGATTGCAGCGTGGCCATCCTCTCTGGGGGTGATTTCTTGCTTTCTATCTCTCTGTCTCTCTCTGTCTTTCTGGTGAGCGCACACGCCCTATAGCAAAAACCTCTCAAAAAAAAAAAAAAAAAAAAAAGGGCAAGTAGATGCCATGGTGGTTGAGGCACTGGATCCCACATGGCTAACTCTGTGGTTCAAGTCGTAGACTTGGTATCTTGAAAAACATGCTGGCACGTGTACACATGTACACATGTACACATGTGCCCAAAATCCTAAGAGGAAAATGGAGAAGGGATTCTGTTGTGGACATTCCCACCCCCCCAGGGGAGGTTGATTTCTTACTTTCTCTCTCTCTCTCTCTCTCTCTCTCTCTTCTCTCTCTTTCTAATGAGTACATGTACTCTATGGAAAAATATCTTTTAAAAAAAGAAATAGGCTAGTGCCAGCCAGTGACATGGATCCCACATGGCTGCTGACAGTATGGTTCAAGTCCCAGACCCAGTGGGTTGAAAATCTCAAGTGGGGACCAGCAGATGGCGTAATGATTATGTTACTGGACTCACATATAGCTGACCACAACTTGGGTCCTGGACCTGGCAGCTTGCAACTTATGTCAGGCACATGTACATGCATGCCCAAAATCCCAAAAGGAGAATGGAGAAGGGATTGTGATGTTGCCATGCCCCCCTGGGAGGGGGGGGGGTGATGATTTTTCGCTCTCTGTCTCTCTCTGTCTCTCCGGCAAGTGCACGTACCCTATAGCAAAAATCTCTCTATAAAAGAAAAGAAATGAAAATTGCAACAAGTGCATGTGCATGTGTACCCAAGATCCCAAGAGGAAAATGGAGGAGAAGGGGTTGCAATATGGCCACCCCTCCAGGGAGTAATTTCTCTCTCTCTTGCAAGTTCATGAATCTATAGCAAAAAAAAGAAAAAAAAAAGCCTGTGTAACACCATCTGGCCCCACTGGGGGAACTTAGCCCCAGCCCTCCTTTACATGGTCATCACCATCAGAGAGCTCAGAAGAAGAGCAGGACCTTCCTTGGAGCACAGTCCACTCTTCTTAAAGGCTGTTTGTGGTGTGATTTTAAATACACCCTATGGCCTAACCCAGTAGTGCACACTGGACCCTGCTGCTCAGGAGGCTGAGGCAACATGGGAAGCCCAGGTTCAATTCCCAGACTATCCTAAAAAGTGGGATGTAGCGGCACTCACCTGTAATTTCTGCTGCTTGGGAGACTGATGCTGGAGGATTGCAACACAAGACCCTGTGTAATCCACCCCTCCTACACACATGCAAAACACGTCCGTCATGAGTCCCATTTTATGAAGTAGTGACCATGCTGCTGACTTCTGAACACAATTGTCCTCCAGCGGAACTCTCAGCGGGTTGGTTCCTTTTTCGGGCCACCTGTTTGACGTAGGAACTTGAGGACGTTCTTGTTTACTTCAGCGGCGTCCATGTGCACGGTTGTTGCTGTCTGCATGTCTACTCCATTACTGAGAGATACGCAGAATGGACACGCATCTGGAAAGGGTAAGTGGGAGCTGTCCACAGGAAGTGAGTCTCAGGACAGAGAAGGGGTGTTTGTGTCTCACATTCTTTCTAATGTTTCTTGAGAGGAAAACAGTGACGGCTTTCTAGGCCGTGTCAAAAGGCCCCTACATCAGAGCAGCTGCACTGAATTGTCACAACCCAATAGAACCCAGAGTTACGGAAAGACCACTTGTGTTTGGTAGTATATCTTATTTGAAGGCCAAGCAGCTTGGAGGAAATTAATTTACTAAAGCATCTTGCTAAATGTATTGGTAAATTCATTTGGTGTGTATGTATGTGTGTGTGTAGTTTTTTGTTTTGTTTTGTTATAAACAAAGTTTCACTGTGTTGGAATCTTCCTGCCTCAGTTTCCTGGGTAGCTGGGACACCATACCTGGCTTTTTAGGGTGGTCCAGAATCCAAATCCAGGTCTCCCATGTGGCCTCAGCCTATTAAGCAGCAGAGTCCAGCTCGTGCTACAGAGAAATCACCCCCCCCCGCCCCCCCACGGAGGATGGCCACGCCGCAATCCCTTCTCCTCCATTCTCCTCTCGGGATCTTGGGCATGCACGCACACACACCTGGCGTGATTTTAAGCCACTGGGTCTGGGACTCCAACCACGGTCGACTACATGGGAGTCCAGCAGCATAGCCATTATGCTATCTGCCGGTCCCTCGTCTTTTTTGAGAGGCCTAGGTGGGATGGAGAGGGATGTGGTGGGAAGGAACCAACATTTGCAGAACACTCACCATACACCGGCAATTGTATCTCATTTAACTTCAAAATAAACCTGGTGTGGTGGAGGTTATCATCCCAATTTTGAAGATGTGTGAGAATGAGGTTATGAGAACAGGTTTTTCCATGTTCTCACTGAGGATTTTACTAATGGTTCTGCAGTAACTCCCTTCAGAGCTGCATTGTGCTGAGGGCTCGGCCAACAGTAGTTACCCAGCCATCTCTCCAGAGGGCTGAGGCCTTACTGACATTGCCATGAGGAGGAGACCGCTCATTTCCAGCACTTCTCTTGTGGTGAGTGGAGAGCTGTGAGGAACCGTTGATGTGGCCAGCTGCTGTGGTACAGCGGTTATGCAGCTGAACCCACGTGGGAAGGCCTTGGGTCACATCCCAAGGTCTCCCTGAACTTGTGCATGTGCTCATGATCCAGGCAGAGGCTGGGGATATATTGCTATCTGAAAACCCTGTTAGGGGTGTCCTCCCTCTCTCTTTCTCCATGGAAAAAACAAAAACGAAAACTAAATAAAACAAAAAAAAACTTTGCTGTCATGTAATCTTCGAACTCCTGACTGCTCAGTGGCATCTGGAAGGATAGGGTGTGTGGGGGGGGTGCCTCTGGTTAGTGCAGAGTTCTGATTTGTTCATTTGGTGTGCAAATTAAAGAAAATGGTGGGGCCAATAGGTGATGTGGTGGTTAAGGTGCTGGAGTCCCCCTTGGCGAACCACAGTTAGAGTCCTGGACTCGGCAGCTTTAAAATCATGCCTGGCCCATGTGCATGCATGCCCAAAATCTTGATTGGAGAAGGGATTGTGGTGTGGCCATCCGTCATTTGGTGATTTTTCATTTTCCCTCTCTCTGTCTCTGGCGAGCAGACACACCCCATGGTAAAAACTATTAAAAAAAAGAAAGTTGACCCTCGGGACAATACAGAAAAGGCCGAGCAGCTCCTACTCTTCCTCCTGCAACGCCACCCCTCCACCCCATGCTACAAGGGCATCCCTTCCAAATAGTGGACAGACGGGCAAAGGCTGTTGGCCTGAAGGAGAGCAAGTCATTAGCCTCCCCAGGTAACTGCCATCCAGCCCCGCTCCAGAGGCGCCCGCCTGGGCAGCCTTCATTTCTTCTGGGGAGCCCTCCCCTCTCCACACCACACTCCCCACTCATGCTTCTCTCTGGTGCCAATAAAGTAGAAATAAAACAAATCTCCCCAACAGCATTTTTCTTACCAGACATTTTTGTAAGTTATTGTGTATATAAATGGAGAGCATTTAGAGATTTTATGTAACTTTCACTTTAAGCAAATCATTCCAGTACTTAATAACAGTGTTCTTCTAAATTACTTTCCTGGGAAGAAAGCCGCAAGCCCGCCAGCACACAGTTCCAGCAGGTTTGGGGCTTGTTGTTTTTTTAACATTCAGAGAGACAAGTAGGTAGTTTAGAAATCAGATTTCCACGTAATCACATCCACATCAGTCTAAGTTAATGAAAACGTGTTTTGTAAAACAAAATTGAGCTTTTCCACATTCCTTTAAAAAGGGGGGGGGGGGATCCTTCAGAATGCTGCAGAAAATCCTGAGCTCTTCCACAGCTCTGAGGAAAGAAAAAGAGGGAAGGCTGGGGGAGAGGGAACAGCAGGAAGGATGGCAGAGAGGATGGCAGAGGAAAGGAGGAAGTGGAAGGCCTAGCAGGCCTGGAGAATGTGGCTCAGGAACCGGATACAACAGGTGGAGAGGTTGGGGCTCAGGCCAGCGTGGACATTAGGCTGGCTGAAGTTGGACCACAGGTGCTGGTGCTTTCAGAGTTTTCCTTCGCGGGAGGCAGAGCATGTGTTTGCAGTCGGGAAAATGCAAGAGGGAGCAGTGAGTTTGAAACGGCTTATTGCACCCCTTTCCTCATAGAGTACGCTCGCCTTTCCCCACAGCGGAAGAAACTGCGGAAGGAAGGGCTGCCACTCTGTCGAAAGAGGTGCATGCATCTGTCTGCGTGCTGTCCGCTGGTTGGCACGATTCCCGCACATGTCTTCACAGCACCCCTCGGATGCCACCCGGGCACACACACGGAGGCAGCGAGATCAGAACGTAAGCACTGTTTGTCTTGACCATTGTAAGTGAGCTTTGCCTGTTTGTGTTGTACCTGTAGATAGGTATGTATATAATATTTATAGAGAGAAACATGGGTAGGTCTCTCTCTATGTATGTATTATCTTGGTGTTGACTTTTGCACATCATGGTTTTTGAGATTCACACAGGTATGATGATGTATATAGCAATGATTTATTTTTATATAGCAGTGACTTATTATTATTAATTATTATTATTATTATTATTATTATTTTTATGGAGAGGTTTTTGCCATAGGGAGCATGCGCTCACCAGATAGACAGAGAGAGGCAGAAAGTGAGAAATCACCCCCCCCGGGGGGGGGGGGATGGCCACGCCGCAATCCCTTCTCCTCCATTCTCTTGGGATCTTGGGCATGCAAGCATATGTGCTCTGCATGAGTTTAAGCCACCGGGTCCGGGACTTGAACCACAGTCGACTACATGGGAGTCCAACAACATAGCCATTATACCAACTGCTGGTCCCAACTACTCATATATCTCATATAGTGAATCATTTACTGTTTGTTCATTTGTGACTGGCTCAATTAGCCTCATGTCCTCCAGTTTCATCCATGTAGCTATGTCAGAATTCCCTTTTGTTCTAAAACTGAATAATATTCATTGTGAGAAATGCCACATTTTGTTTATCCATTCCTCTGTTGACAGGTAGTTGGATATCCTGCACCTTTTAGATTTCTTTATTCATTTTACTAACATTTACTGAGCACCTATTCTGTGTGAATAATTGTGTTAGTTGCAAAGGAAATATAAAGTAAAATAAAATAAAATAAAATAAAAGGAATGACATCATTCTTTCTTCAAGGAACTTACAGTTTTGTAGGATGATCCTTGGTATATAAATCTGTAAGGTAAAATAAGTACCATAATGGGTATATATGTAAAAGAGTAATGGAATCTGGGAAAGCAGTGACTAATCCCAACAGGAAAATATCAGAGAACTTCTCAGAAGCTGTCGCATTTCAATTATATCTTAAAGATGAAGAAAAGGGTGGGGGGCATCAGGTGCTATAGTGGTTAAGGTACTGGACTCCCATATGACCCACTGTGGTTCAACTTCTGAACCTGGCAGCTTGAGAATTCCACCGGGTGCATGTGTATGTGTGCCCGAAATTCCAAGAGGAGAGGGGACTGAGGTATGGCCATCCGCATAGGGGGATGATTTCTCACTTTCCCTCTCTCTGTCTCCAGTGAGTGCACATGCCCTATAGCAACTCTCTACCCCCTGAAAAAGATGAAGAAATAGATTTTCAATATCTTGAGTGGACTTGCCATGGAGGAGCACAAGTAAAGGTAAAATGTATGAAAGTACATGGCGGGCCAGCCAGTGGGGTGGTGGTTAAAGTGACTAGGCCCCATGTGGCCAACTGCACAGTTTGAATCCAAGACCTGGTGGCTTGGGACTCAACATGCTGGGCACTTGTACATGCATGCCCAAATTCCCAAAAGGAAAAATGGAGAAGGGATTGAGGTATGGCTATTTCTCCTGGGAGTGCTTTTTCACAGTTTCTGTCTCTTTCTCTTCAGGGAGCACACATATCTTCTAACAAATTTAAAAAGAAAGTATATGGCATGTAGTGAAAATACAAAGGCATTTCAAAAAGTTTATGAAAATGTAATCAATGGGGGCCAACAGGTGGCGTGGTGGCTAGGGGTGCTGGACTCCCACATGGCCGACCATGGTTTGAGTCCCAGATCTGGCAGCTTGCTTTCTCACTTTCTGTCTCTCTTCCTCTCACACTCTGTCCCTCTTTGGCCAAATTAAAATAGATAAGGTTAAGTAAAACAATTAAAAAATTAGAAAATGTAATTAAATTATAAATTTATTTTGGTGCAAAAAATTTTGAAGTCCATTCCTACTGTCTTCATAATCTGACTTTTCCATGAACTGTATGAAGATCCTTCATAAGGAAATGTTCCACATTTGCTTCATGAATTGATCCTCCTTAACAGCTGCCAAGAATGGGTTTGAGACAGTTATTTACACTCCAAATGCCTCATATACAGAGGAAGAAATGGACTGAGGTTGGCCCAATGCCCATCAGTTTGCACATCAGCTCAGATCTGTTTGATACTGTCCACTCTGTTGCCTCTCCTTGCTGTGTGTCCATGGGCCAATCTTTATGTCTTTTTATAATTTCTCTGATCTGGGATGTCTTCATTTCTTTCTTTTTGAGAGATTTTTGCTATAAGGCGTGTATGCTCGCTGGAGGTATTAATTTTTTTAAAAAATATTTATTTTTATTTGTTATTATAATTTTTTAATTTGACCAGAGAGAGAAAGGGAAAGTGAGAAAGCAAGCCACTGGGTCTGGGACTCAAACCACAGTCAGCCACGTGGGAATCCAGCATCCTTAACTACCACTCCACTTGCCGGTCCCTGGAGGTCTTCATTTTTAAAATGAGACATTAAAAATGGATTTTTATGGTCTCGTCTAGTTTTAATATTCCTGTTTCTGAATACAATCGAATGTGTTTATTTTTCGTCTTTCAAAGTGAAAGCTTTGAATCATACCATCACTGAAATGCTTTTGCTGGAATCTGGTTCCCAGCCTTTCATGGCAAGAGGGGAAATGACCTTGTATTTAGAACATCTGGCTGGAAGGGATTTTCTGCCTCATGCTGTGTGCCTGGAGGTGAAAGCCTCCTTCAAAGTACAGAGGCTACTGTCCCAGCTTCTTTGTTCCTCTTGTCTGTCTCTCTGTCCTTTCTTCATCTTTGTAAAATGCTTCATTTTCAAAATCCCTGTGCTTGGGAGATTGACTTTGCCAGAGGAATGTCAAAGGTGACGGGGTTAAGTACAGAACTGAGTCTGTTTGCTGCTCGCTGGAGCCGGCCACTGTCACCCTGGCTAGACCTCGTCACTGGGCGCACTGTGCTGTGAGCCCCGCATTCCAGGAACATCGTTTCCTTTAGACTTCATCAGCAGCAAAGGGCAAGGGGCTCTCTTTTCACTGATGTTCGCCTGCCTGAATCTGAAAGGGCATTCTGATGACAGGAAGGAAAAGCAGCACCAGCTTAATGGCCTGATGTTTTGGTCAAAAACCTACCTTCTGTTGATTAAAAGATAGCAGTTTCTTTTGGGGGTGATGAAAATATTCTGGAATTACAAAGTGGTGATGGTTATATGTTTTAAATGCACGAAAAGCTGTTTTATTGTATGTTTTACAGTGGTTAAAATGATGAATTTAATGTTATGTGAATTGTATCTCAGTTTTTAAAAAGTTAAAAGCAGAAACAAAGCCATCTTCTTTGGGCCAGCGGGTGTGGTGGGAAAGGTAGCTAGATCCCACTTGACTGTTTTTACTGTTGAGTCTCAAACCTAGTGACTTGAAAAACACACTGGGCACGTGTGTGTGTGCATGCTCAAACTCCTAAAAGGAGGGAGAAATGGCAAATTACAAAACACAACAAAAACAAAACAAAAAACCCTATCTTCACCGCAGATGCATTGTGGTTTAGTCTGAAATACCCTTTTGGTGGTTCATTTTATATTTTTAAAATTCTAGCAAAGTGAGTCTTCTTTTCCTTTTAGTAATATTAACTGGACCTGGTGACTTAAACTCACGCCTGACATGTGCGCGTGCGTGCCCAAGATCCCAAGAGGAGAATGGAGGAGAAAGGATTGTGGCGTGGCCATCCCCCCTGGGAGGTGATTTCTTGCTTTCTGTCTCTCTCTGTCTTTCTAGTGAGCACGTGCACCCTGTAGTAAAAGCCTCTCAAAAAAAAAAAAGATCCTGCAAATAAACAAGCAAGATAATTTTATGTGGAAGGAAATGAGAGAATTGCAAGAGAAAGAGTCAGTACTTGATAGAGGGGAAATAGAAGCCCTGCATCCTCCCTCCTCAAAAAGAGAGACAGACAGAAAAGAGATAGTCCGATGTAAAAGCCAAAATAGGTTTTTATATAGAGCTAATGTTGCCTGGATGCTTAAGAGTTTTCTTTCTAAGAGAATTCAATTAGTAGTGGTGCACCGAATGTGAACTTGGATGTAGAGAGTGAGCCAAAAATGCATGGAGCTGTCAGGAATGACCTAGTGACCCCAATACCCAGTGACTCCTCAACGTCTGCCTTAGAATCTGCTGTGGTTTCTCTCAATGGGCTTAGAAAATTAAAGGGAAAACAAAATAGGCTTTCAGGTTTATTCCCCAAGGTTCCTGTTTGCTTCCTTCTCGTAGCCACATCCTGTGTTATCACTCAAACCCTTTTTACACTTTACTTAGGCTTCATCAAGGTAGCATAATATGCAGTCATAATCAACTCCAGGAAGCCCACTTCCTGTGAGAGCACCTCGGCATTCAGAGGATTCGTCCAGGCAGCACGGGTTTCTCAGGCAAGCTGAGGATGCAGTGTGTCCGTATGGTGTGATCTGAGGCGTGTCTGCAAGGTTTCCCGTGTCCTACTTAGGCCGAAAATTCCACTGTTCGTGATTCATAGCTGTTGTTAACATAACCCCTTGTGTCTGGCACATAAGGACATAAAAAGAAGATGCTGGCAGTAGTTTATGTCCTAATTTTGCTTGGGGCTGGCCCATGACGAGGGTCTTAGAAGGACCTCTGAGTCTACAGTTTGGAATGTCCTACAATTTCCCATTAAATGCCAACAAAATTGATTAAGAGGCCTCAAGGCTTTGGTTCAAGGGAGAGGAATCAAAGAAGGTTTCAGTGACGATTTCTCAAGGGGAGGATTAATAGCAGTGAGCTGGATTTGATCGAATGTGGACTAGATCATGGCATTTAATATATGCTCAGTTAAATCTTTGTTTGTATTCAGTATGTTATATTATTTATGTTTGTGTTAAAGCACTGAAATGTTGGCATCCCACTGCTTTGCTTTGTTTTCATTGGACCAAATCATCATTTTCTTGGGATTTGGTAGCTTCACTAAAGTCTACTGAGTTCTAATCTCTCTTCTGCCCACCTACCCCATTCTTCTCCACTCTTCTCCCATGGATCAGTTCATTAACATTCACCCCACACAGCAATCTGCACACTGTTATCTTCCAAGAAAGATTACATATGGGCATTTACAAGTATCAAATGCCTTACTTACTGCTATCCTTGGCCAGGACCTGTTCATAACTCCAAGATTACTGAAATTTTTTTTTTAAGGTTTTGTCATAGGGTATATGCACTTGCCAGAAAGAGATAGAGAAAGTGAGAAATCACACCCCAGGGGGAATGGCCACACTGCCATCCCTTCTCCTCCATTCGACTCCTGAGATTTTGGGCACACACATTCACCTGGCGTGACCCTCAAGTCACCCGTCTGAGACTTGAACTGTGGTCAGCCATGTGAGAGTCCAGCACTTTAACTGCCATATCACCTGCTGACCACATCTTTTATCTGTGTGTGTTTTTTTCTTTATTGTCAGATAGTGTATGTGTTTTCCAGAAAGCAGGTGGAGGGGAAACCACCCCCCAAATTGGGGCATAAACATGCTTGCAATCCCTTCTCTATTTCTTTATCCCATCAGGATTTGGGGCACATCTGCTATGTGCCCAAGTTTGTTTTTCAAGGCACTGGGGCCAGGATTTGAACTATGATTGGCCATGTGGGATCTGGCAGAGTTAACAACTAGGCCATGGAGCCAGCCCTTGAATCCTTTTAATTAGCCTTTGCAGCTCTGCTGCCTCCCATCCTCTCACTGTCATTATGAAAGCCCACCTGGGAAAGTCTGTGATTCAGCAGGGCAACATGAAACATCCTCGATCTGGTCAGAAGGTTTGGGTTTGGGCATTTCACCCCTTTTTACTTATAAAGGTTTCTGAAAAATGCCTTAGCCAGGTCTGCAATGGAAATGAGGTCTTACCACATGGAAGGAAAGATACATGTGAAGCATGCACCAACTTTCCTAGCAAAATTACTACCGCCAAAAGGTGGAAACTGCCCAGGGGACCCTGAACAGATGAGTGAACAGAAAATGAAGTGTACACATACAATGGACTATTATTCAGCCATAAAGGGGAATGAAGTTCAGATACATGCTATAACACGGATAAACCTTGAAAATATTATGCTAAGTGAAAGAAAACAGACACAAAAGGACAAATATCATATGATTACCTTTATATTAAGTATCTAGAAAAGGCAAATTTATAGACATAGAAAGTAGACTAGTGGTTACAAGGGTCTAAGGGAAGGGAAGAGTATTATAAGAGTATTATTGCTATAATAAAGAATTTCTGGTAAAAGTGATGAAAAGTTTTGAAAATAGTGATGACAGTTACATACTATTGTGAATGTAGCTAGTGCTATTATTATATTCTCTACTTTTAAATGGTTAAAATGACCACTTTTAGGTTATATGTGTTTTCCCATAATAAAAAAGTAGAAAAAAATTGTATAATAATAATAATACAAGTATAAAGGGCCAGCCTCACAGTGCAGTATTTAACAATGTGGTGACGAAGCTGGATCCCATATGGCTGAGCAGGTTTTGAGACCTGGCCTTGGCAGTTTGAAAAACACCCAGGGCATGTGCATGTGTGCCCAGGATCCTGATGGGATGGGGAATTAAAGGAAAGGGATTGCATTACGTTACCAGCCCTATTGAGGGGGGATGCTCGCTTGCTCTCGCTCGCTATCCTGCTCTCTCCCCCATCTCTCTGGCATTTTTTTTTTTAAGACAATATGAGATGTGACTCAAGATTTCTGGCATGGGAATAGAGCTATAGAAAAGTGTAAAATTTCAGGAGAAAAACAATGAAGGCCTAGAATCATGAGTAAACAAAGCTTGCCTAGGAATGGCAACCCAGATAGAGTGAAGATACTGGGGTAAGGAGCAAAGCTGGAGAGTGGAGTAGACATCCAATCAGGAGAAGCTTTTTATCCTGTGAGACATAACAAGATCTCGGCCCCAGAAGGGCTTCTGAGCAGGAAGGACCATCTGTGTGATTGGGTGTGTTTGTGGGAAAAATCACTCTGGCAAGTGTGAGGGGTGCATGGTACAAGAGTAATAACAAAACCAGAGCAACAGTCCAACACTACTGGGTTAAGCCAGAAAAGAGAGAGTTTGAGCCCAGGCTCACCACGAACTAGCATCTTCTAGGGCCCTTGAGAGCCAGCTAAGGTAACAGGAGACTCACCACACTCTCTTGGTTTTATTACCCAATTTAGCACAAGTTTGCTTGTTTGTTTTTTTAAACAGAGATTTTTGGGCCAGCAGGTGGAGCAGTGGTTGAGGTGCTGGACTCCCACATGGCCGACCACGGTTTGAGTCCCAGACCTGGTGGCTTGCTTTCTCACTTTCCCTTTCTTTCTCTCTCTCTCTGGTCAAGTTAAAACAAAATAATAATAATAACAAAATAAAAATAAATAATTAAAAAAATAGAAATTTTTGCTATAGGAAGCATGCGCTTGCTAGTGAGACAGAAAGTGGGAAATCACCTTTCAGGGGAAATAGCCATGCTGTAATCCCTTCTCCTTCATTTTCCTCTCTGGATTTTGGGTACACATGCACACATGCCCAGTGTGAGTTTTCAATTGTCAGGTCTGGGACTTGAACCGTGGTTGACTGCCTCCTGTATGGGAGTTCAGTAACATAACCATTATGCCATCTGCTTGTCTCAAGTTTTACCTGCTGTGATAGGAGCCCACCTGTGTCCTCTGAGCTCATAGAACACCAAGTCCTTAAACTGAGGAGGAAGCCTATGTGGGAATTAGCTCAGATAACAATCACAGGTAGGAGCCCTGGTCGCTCTAACCTAAATGCCTGCCTTCCTGGCCAGGTCATTTGGTGCAGGTACCCTAACAAGGGAAGTAACCCAGCCACACTAGCATGCTGGATGCCGCTGCTCCCAGTCTAGGCCACTCGGGATGCCCAGTGAGGTTCCTGGCCCACTCTCCAAAGCCCTGTGGTCCCAGCTACTCTGGAAGCTGAGGCAGACCCTGAAAAGGAAGAAAAAAAAAGTCATTTTGTGCATTGGTATCGCAATATACAAGCACGCTGAGCTTATGTGGGAGGGTCCTGGTTCACATCCCAAGGTTTTCCTTTGCACGCTGGGTACATGGGACTGTGTCCCTGGTTGGCTGACATGGGATTGGATCACAGTGTGGGGACACTGCTGAGGGTTCCTCTCTTTCTATCTCCCTCTGTCATAGAAATAAATCAATGGAGACAAATGAAAGCAGGCGTTTCCTTGCAGTCTGAGAAAATTCTCATTGACTGACTTTTGCTCTGAAGCTGCCCCAAGATGCCAAGTGGGAGAGAGATCCTGTCCTGCTCTCCACTGGGCAGCTGCCAGATGTGACTCCCTGCTGGCAGCTTTGAGAATGCATTAACCCAGTTACCTGGGTTTGCTGGGGGTGCTGGATTTCCAACTCTGTATTTAGTGGGCTTGTGTTGGTAGCTTGAAATCGGCAGGGGGAGACTGTAGACAGCACAGACATCTGCAGACAACACACATCAGAGCTTTTGTTTCTGGAGAGTCAGTGGCATTTTCATCAGTACATCATTCACTGGGCTTCTGGTTCTTTTAGACTCTGGCAAGAGAAAACGGACCCCGAGGTGTTAGTCAGGGCTTCCTTTCTGAGCTCTTCTGTGTCCCCAGGAGGCAGGGCAGTGCTCAGGGAACTTGTGAAGCTTCTCATCCCCCCATGGGGCTGGGCTAAACAGGAGAGGTGTTCAGTTGAAGAAGACACACTGCCCTTGTAGGCACCCTTCCCAAGCCCTTGGGGCTCTTACCAGATGTTTGAACTGGAGCTCTTCAATAGGAAGGATTGTGTGTGCTCTCCAATAATGGAAATTCTGTTTTCCATAACTGTCCCCTGTCCTCTCTGCCATATTCTTGAGCTTTAAGCTTGAAAGGTGCCATCCTACCCTTCCCCTGGGCATTTGGACAGGAAGCTAGCCAGGCACATCAGGTTATACCATTGTTCCTCGATATCTATCTTGACATATAAATATATATCAAGGTACATATTTGCATAATATTTGCATCAGAACCTACACACATCCTCCTGTATACTTTATCTTTTGAAAAGTTTATTTCTTCCATGAGCAAGACAGAGAAAGACAGAGCCCCCAACAGAGTCTGGACACTGCGGTCCACCTCCCAGCTTCAGTCAATCCCAGAACGTGGGTACACTTGTGCCTGGCATAGTTGGAGGGATCTCTGAGCATGAACCAGGAAACTGCCCATGTGGGAAGAGCATTGTGCTTTACCACTGAGCAACCATCTGGTCCATAACATGCACTTCCAATCATCTCTAGACTACTCATAATACCCAATATAATGTAAATGCTACGTAAATGGCTGTTGTATTGTTTTTATTTGTATTATTTTTATTGCCATTTTTAATTTTTTTCCCCCTGAATGTTTTGAATGCATGGCTGGTCGAATCCACAGATGCAGAACTCACGACTATGCAGGCTTACTGCGCCATCCAGGCTTCGTGGCCTGTGGGCTGTCTTAGCTCATTCACATCTCTGGGTTCAACTGGAAAGGCCAAAGGTGTTAAAGAACAGAAAGAAAAAAATTGGTTTTAGTGTGTTTAATTGTTAGACTTTTGATACATTTAAGATTATAGACATTATTAATTATTATTGTTTTTGTCCTTCAGTGTGTACAGTTGTACTTTGAATCCCCAACTTGTGCTCTCTGTTCTGGGTGGAATTCTCCTCCACCCAGATTTATATACTGAAGACATTGCCCCCAGGACTTCAGGATGAGACCTTGTTTGGAAGCAGGGTCATTGCAGATGTTAGTTAAGATCAGGGTGCACCCGTGGAGGGTGAGCCCCTGATCCAGTAGGACTGGTGTCCTTATAAAAGGGACATATGGACATGGGCACATATTACAGGGGAATGCGTGTGAACATAGAAAACCCAGGAGAGAGGCTTGAGCGAACCCTTCCCTCACAGCCCTCAGAACTGGAACCAACCGTGCTGTGTTGTTGATGACTTGATCACAGACGCCCAGCCTCTAAAATTGTGAGGCAATACATTTCTGCTGTTATTATTATTAAAAAAATTATTATTTTTATTTAACTTTATTTATTTTAATGTGACCAGAAAGAGAGAGAGAGAGAAAGCAAGCCGCCAGATCCGGGACGTGAACCACAGTTGGCCATGTGGGAATCCAGCACCCTTAATCACTATGCCACCTGCTGGCCCACATTTCTGTTATTTTTAACCACCCGGTTTGTGGGGCTCTGTCATAATAGCCCTAGCAAACTAGTAAATTCCCAGGTAAGTATACTTTTTCTTTTGTGCCCTGCCAGGCAGGGTATGCAGAGAAGCAAAATTGTCATGGTTCTCTAAAGCCATGGATTTTTTTTTCTTTTTAGATAATTTTTTTCTTTATGAGAGAGAGGAGGAAAGAGACAGAGATGGGTATTTTTGACAGAGTCTACCATGTCATGTTCTTTCTGCCCCAGCCTTTCAATCAGCCGGAATTATAGACCTGCAACTGTAGGACATGTTCGGATTGACCTGAAATGGAATTGGGCCTTCCATGTGGCTTCCAGCCTCCCAAGGGAGGGTGGTGCTGCCTGTGTGCCTGTGTGCCACCAGAGCTGGGCCAGATAACTTTTTTTTTTAATTACTTTTTTTTAACTTAGAGGAAACAAATATTGCAGTGCTATCCAAAATTAGAAAATGTCCTGGGCCAGGAAGTGGCACAGTGATTAAGACAGCTGGATCCCACATGGCCAATCCCGCATTTTGAGTCCTGGGCTCAGTAGCTTGAGAAGCACAACAGGTTTGTGTGTATGTATGTGCCCAAAATCCTGAAAGGAGGGAGAAATGGAAGAGAAGGGATTTGTGGCATGACTGTCCCCAGTGGCGGGGGTAGGAGGGAGAAGGATGCTTTTTCACTTCTCTCTCCCTTTCTCTGTCTCTCTGGTGAGTGCATGTGCTCTCTGTCAAAATTAAAAAACCAAACACAAACTAGAAGTCTTAACAATTTAGAAATGTTTAAAAAGTTATTTAAGGGACCAGCAGATGGCATAATGGTTACATTGCTGGATTCCCACATAGGTGACTGCAGTTCGAGCCCTGGACCTGATGGCTTAAACTCACCTTGGGCATGTATGCAAGTGTGCCCAATATCCTGAGAGGGGAATGGAGGACAAGAAATTGCTGTGGCCACCCGCCCCCACCCCCAAGGGTGATTTCTCCCTTTCTGTCTGTCTCTGTTTTTCTGGCAAGAGCATGTGCCCTATAGCAAAAAGAAAAAAAAAAAATCTCAAAAAAATTTATTAACTAAAAACCAAAGAACTTTAAGATACATTGAACTCTAAGGTATTTGCATTGCTCCAAAGGGCAATTCTTTTTATATTTGGCGACCAACTATTTTCACATATTTGGAATCACTGGCCATGGCTGCTTTCTTGCGTTGTGCTTGTCATTTAACATTACCAGGACAAATATTTCTACATTTGAACATTTGACAATGTTCACATTCTTATGAAACTAGTTACCTGCTATTGTGTCTTTCACCTACTATTTGTCATTTTCTAATTTTTCACTGTCAATATCCTTGTGCAATTTGCTCTTCTATTCCATTTGAACTATTTCCTTGGGGTGTGTACTCAGAAAAAACTCTGGATCGCGCCGTTTTGTCGTCCCTGTTCCATGATGTTCCACCGTTCTCTAGGCAGGTGGAGCTGATCTGAGGTCTCCTCAGAAATAGACTACTTGACGTCATCTAGTTTTATCCTTTTTCATCACTTTCCAGTTCCAAGGCTGTCCCTCAAGTGTCTTTAGTTTTACTTATGGCACCGCGGGGGAAGTGGCCCCAGCAACCTTCTAAGCATCCGGTTTGTTTTATCTTTGACAACGACACGCACCTGCTCCAGCTCCGGGCTGAGGCAGTGAGCGGCCTGGTCCGCCGCAGCCGCGACCCAGGTGTGTTGGCCGGGCGCCCGCCAGGGGTCAGCGCAGGCTCGGCGTCAGGTGCGGGCTGCGGCGGCCCACAATGCACCGCGCTCCGGGCGGCGAGGCCCTGACCGGGCGGCGGGCGGGGCGGGAGTTAGCGGGCGGGGGCGGGGCCGGGAGCCGGTGGGGCGGGGCCGGGAGCCGGTGGGGCGGGGCCGGGAGGCGGCGGGGCGGGGCCGGGCGCCGGCGGGGCGGGGCCGGGCTGGCGGGGCGGGGCCGGACGGGCTGCGGACGCTGTCGCCCTCCGCCTCGCGCGCCGCCGGAGACCTCGGCATCTGGCGCCTTAGCTGAAGGTAGGGCTCTTGGGCATTGTCTCTTTCGGAGGCATCAAGTCTTTTCTAATGGAGACTCGAAAAAGCCTTAGATCAAAATTGAGGACAGTTTCTTACTTCTCCCGGGTTTGTCCCGAGGGGTCTATTTTAAAACTCTTTGTCTGGTCCCTACCTCCCGGCCCTCCGGTCTCGGCCGGCAGCCTGCTTGTGGCTGGGGGCCGGGGGTGTTTGCAAGCTCTTGGTCCATTCCTTGTGCCGTTATGTGTGCGGGAACTTGCGTGGTGTGGGCTGAGTGCGGATGCCGGAGCGCAGCGCGTGAGAACTCTTGAGAACTTGGGCGTCTGTGGCGTCCAGTTCACTTCAGCCCGGGGGTGGGGCCCGACCTTGCCCTTCGGGAGTTTAGGCAGTGGCATCTGCCCCATGCCTGCCTCCCGCCCTACAGGAGGTGGCCGTCCCGGTGGCCTAAGCTGGTGGATGCCCTCAGGTCGTAACAGCTCCAAACACGCCTGTCCCGGACGACTTTCCAGGACACTCCCTGCAGCCACACCCGAACCCCCACAGCGCAACCGACCTTAGGATCTGAAAGTTTGGGTTGTTGCAGAAAGTTTGGCGGATAGAAAGCCCTGGAGAACTGGGCGGGCAGGACGCTTAAGCATGTGGGTGTCTGTCCTCTGCCTGTTTCTGGGTCACAGGGCCTGGCCGCATCCCTGCAGTCTCACTTCCTGTTACCCCGCTGCTTCGCTTTCTATTAAGGTACCAACCTGGAAGCTCCAGCCTCTCTTTCTAAGGTCTCTTCGCCTTTGTGCTCTTATGCCGTTCCTCAAGGCACTCTGGTCCTCTGCTATGGTTTGAATGAGTCCCCCAAAATTCATGAGTTAAAATACGGTGAGCCGTTTTAACAGTTTGGAGAGGTTGAAAACTTTATGGCTTTAAGATGCAGAGCCTTTGGGAAATGATTAAGATTTGATAAGGTGATCAGGGTGAGGCCCGTGGTTGACTCTGGGTTGCTTTCTAAGAAGAGCAGCGGTACACAGACACATGCTCACTCTTGCCCTGGCCATGTTACGCCCAGCACCGCTGAGGGACAGAACTCTGCAGAAAGCCCCCTGCCAACCAGAAGACCCTCACCAGATACAGCCCCTTGACCTTGGACCTCCAGAGTTCTAAGCTAAATAAATTGCTATTCTTACTTTTTTGGAGGGAGGGGGATTTTGCTATAGGGTACATGCGCTCGCTGGTGAGACAGAGATGGAGATAGAGAGGGGATGGCCACTCCACAATTCCCTCTCCTCCATCGCATCTTGGGACTCTGGGCACACATGCTTACCCACGTGCCTGGCGTAAGTCTCAAGCCGCTGCCAGGGATTCCAACCACAGTCGGCTACATGTGAGTCCAGCCCCGCAACCCCTACACCATCTGTGCTGACCCCAATCTATTCTTTATAAATCGCTCAGTGGAATATTCAGGTGTTAGCTAGAGAAAGAGACCAAAACATCCTCTAATCAATCCCTGTTCCAGTGAAAAGCAAATCATATATTTATTATTATTTTTTGAGACATTTTTGCTATAGGACGTGTGCACTTGCCAGAAGGACAGAGAGACAGAGAGAGAGAAAGCGAGAAGTTAGCCCCGGGGGGATAGCCATGCTGCGATCCCTTCTCCTCCATTCTCCTCTCAGGATCCTGGGCACTTACGCTCACGTGCTCGGCGTGAGTTTAAGCCACTGGGTCCGGGACTCGAACCATGGTTGACTACATGGAAGTCCAGTGACATAGCCATTATGCTAACTGCTGGTGCCCCACAAATCATATTTTTAAGACCCTCACCTCTGTTATGTCTATTTCAATAAATACCAGTTGATTGATTTTACTTGTGAACCCTAAGCAGTTTCTGTTATTGCTTAGTAATAAAGATTACAACTAGGAAAATGTTCTTTAGGAGGTGAGCATAATCGTAATGAACAAATCAATTGGTTGTCACAGGCAGTAGATGTGATATCAAACAAGTTTGATTCCAAAACATTTCTGCCACGAGGTTACCTACCAAAATTAGCTTTGCTGTTAATGCCAAATCTAAAATGCTATGAATGAGCAGATTCCATTTTTTTGCTAAACATATGTGTTGACTTGAGATAATAATCAGAGAATGTTTTCAAACTGTTATCAACTTAGCTATCCCCAAGGAAAGGAGGTCAATCTAGGAGTTGTTCTGATTCTGTTTGTTAAGCACAAATTCTTAGTGGTCTTTAAACCTGCCTCTGGGTTCTTTCCTCTAGAAGTGTCAGTTTTCTTTCAAAATATGAAATTATGAATTGCTTATTGTCCTATTTTCTACATCTAACATTAATATTCATTTAAAAGAATTATGTATTTTCTGAGATTTACTTAGTGTATAATAGATTTTCTGAATTTTTATTTCCAATCTATTACCCAAATTGCTCTCCTTTTACTGTTACCTGCACCTTTCCAAACATGCCATTTAAAAATATACTCAAGGGCCAGCCCCATAGCCTAGTGGTTAAAGGTGTCGGATCCAACATGGCCAACTGTAGCCAGAATCCTGGCCCCAAAGACTTGAAAATGTACCAGGTACTTGTGTATACATACCCCAAATCCTGACAGGATGAAGAAATAGAGAAGGGGTTGTGGTGTGGCCACACCTGTTTGGGGGTTCTCTCTTTCTGGTGAGTGCATGCCTGTCGTCCTGGCTGACTGGGAGGCTGGGGCAGAGGGTCACTGTGGGACCCTGTCAGAAATGCTTGTCTCTCTCCGTCCTCCTCCTCCCTCTCATTAAAAACAAACCAAAAAAGTACACATCACTTATTTCAAAGGGAGAACGTGATAGAGAAAATAACTCAAAACATTTCCTTTTTGGCTTTCATCTTAGTGGTGCCAACTTTTTTCATTATTTAGAGATAATTTTTCAATCCTAGTCACAGAAGAGGTTATAGAAGAGGTGATTCTGGAGGAAAGAGTTAATCGTATATGGAAACTATCCCAGCTTTCCAGTAATAAAAACATCACTCTATTCATGTTTTTGTCCAATAAACATCCTAGCATTGTGCTAGGATTGGAAGTATATAAATGAATAATTTAACCTTTGACTTTAAGATGCTGATTTAGTTGGGAAAATCAACCTGGAGATAATTACAGTAGAGTGTGTGTTTGGCATAGTGATAGATACCTACTCATGGTGGCATGGGTTCCTATTCCAGTCTAGTGTGGTAAGGAAAATAATTCTGGAAAAGTCAGTGCCAAAATTAGTATTAAAATTTAATTAAGTAGGCTGGCCCCACAGCCTACAAGACCCCACATGGCTAACTGCAGTTTGACTCCTGGCCCTAGTGGCTGGAAAAACACATTAGGTACATGTGTGTCCCAAATCCTGATAGGATAGAGAAATGTAGGAGAAGGAAAGACCACTTCTCATTGGTGGATGCTTTCTCCTTCTCTCTACTCCCTCCCCCAGTAAGTTCTCTGGTGAACATACGTGCTCTTTCACAATTAAAACAAGCCAAGACAGTCATGACTAACTCTGAGCTAGAAGTAGGAGGAGAGTTCGAGCTGGAGGGGGCAAGCATTAATCAAATTATGGAGCCAAAATAGCAGTATATGAGGCCTGGAAAGACAAGGAAGAAGGAAGAGAGATGTAGGAGCCAGATCATGGAAGGCCTTGTAAAGGTGAGGGGAGGCATTGGAAATTTCAGCAGGAGAATGACAGGTGCTGATCTGCTTTAACCAACTCACTTGGAAACCTGAATAAAGGAAAGACATAAAAGGGCAGAAGGCAGTAAAAACTGCTAGGAGGCTGTAGTTGTGATTAGGAAAGAATTGTTGAGGGTGTAACATTTGCAGAATACCACTTTCCATGTTCTCGTACACTATTTTGTTTTATTTTTCCTATGCATTTGGTAGGGTAAAATTAATAGCTTTGTTTTGTAAGTGCTTACCTAGGGTCTTTGTCTACATTGTCCCTGATTCTTATAAAAAACACTACAAATGAAATATGGTTAGATTAGCCCACTTTACAGAAGTTGATACTGAGGTCCTGGTGAGAAGCAGAGTCAGGATCAGCTCCAGGTCTGGTATCGAATGCAAGCCTCATTCTGAATAGCAGATGGTCCTGTTCCTCTAGAAATTAAGGCAAGATGGCCCTTCCAGGCAGGTCTGTACCCTTGGAGACACCTATCTGGAGTCAGTGGGGCACTAAGACTGCCAAGCCCAGCCTCTTAAAAGTTCTGTCTGCATTTTGTTCAAAGTCCCCTGGAACAAAGAAGTATGAGGGGGTCTCAGAAAATGTGATCAGCAATCCTAGTTCTGGGTTTAAACCCAAAATAATTGAATACGGACTTGAACAGATATTTATCTGTACACCCGTGTCCACAGCAACATTTGTCACAATAGCCAAACAGCCAAATGGGGGAAGCAATCCCAGCATCCATGGATGGCTGAATGCATAAGCAAATGTGGCCTCTGCATAGAGTAGAATTTAAAAAAAAAAAAAAATTCATTGATTTTAATTTGACCAGAGAAGGACAGAGTGAGAGGGAGAAGGAAAGTGAGAAAGCAAGCCTCCAGGTCCAGGACTCGAACCGTGGTCGGCCATGTGGGAGTCCAGTGCCCTTAACCACCACATCACCTGCCAGCCCCATACAGTGGAATATTATTCAGCCTTAAAGAGGGAGGAAGTTCTGACACGTGCTAAATTAAATAAGCCCACCACAAAAGGACAGTTCTGTATGATTGCACTTAGATGAGGTCCTTAAGTAGTCACATTCAGAGAGACAGGAGGTGGAATGGTGGTTGCAAGGGGTTGGGGAAAAGGAGAAATGAGTTTTGTTAAATGAATGCAGGGCTACAGCTTGGGAACGTGGGATTCTTCTAGGGATGGATGGTGATGGTTGCACAGCAGTGGGAAGGTATGAGCTGTACACTTAAAAAATAAGTAGGGGCCCAGCATGGTGGTATAGCTATAGCATAATGCTCTCTGCAAGGGTGGAAACCATATGGGAGGTCAGGGTTTGGTTTCCATGTAGATTTATGCTCTGGGCGTGTGCACACATGCCCTTGGTGCTGGCTAGCTAAAAAGGCTATGGGGGGATCACAACGTTAGACCCTGTTGAGGGTCCTTCTCTCTCTCTCTCAAAATACATGAATAAGTTTTAAAAATGATTACAATGGTTAGTTTTATGTTATGTATATCTTACCACACATACAAAAAGCCCCACCACATTATGGCCAGATTATTAAAGTCCAGGAGCTTGTGACAAATTTGTAATAAGAAAGATTAGGAAATACAATTTTTTTAAAGAATTATTTTATTCAACTTTATTATTATTATCATTATTATTTTCCAGTTTGATCAGAGAGAGACAGAGAAGGGAAGTGAAAAAGCAAACCACCGGGTCTGGGATTTGAACTGCAGTTGGCCATGTAAGAGTCTGCCTTTAACCACCACGCCACCTGCCAACCCTGGAAATACAATCTTAAAATATTAAAACACAGTACCAGCAGATGGCATAGTGGTTACATCACTGGACTCAACACATGGCCCACCATGGTTTGAATCCCAAACCAGGTGGCTTAAAACTTATACTGGGCGCATGTCCATATGTGTCCAAAATCCTGAGAGGAGAGTGGAAGAAAAGGGAGTGTGGTGTGGCCATCCCCCCTGGGGGGGTGATTTCTTACTTTCCCTCTCACTATCTCTGTCTCTTCTCAGGTGAATGTACACGCCCTAGGGCAAAAACCTCTTTAAAAAATAATTAAAACAGATGCCTCAGAGAACCTAGCCCACAAGAAGAATGCTGGCTGGATTTCTAGATGACAGATCACCAAAGTATAATGTAAAGCTGGAGAGATACCATTTATTGGGTTGTTGGAAAAGTCAGGACATATTTCTTCTTTGCAAAAACACGTCATGACTTTTCCCACAATCTAGTAGCTTAACCCTTAGATGCAAACAGTGAGGCGTAGAGTTATCAGCTTGCCCAGGGTCATTGAGCAAGTTCAGGCAAAGGGAGAATGTGAAAGCCACACCTGACCTCCCTGCCAGACAGCTGGTGCCTGGCACCAGAAAGGAACCTCTGCGGGCTATCAGACAGGGTGTGACAGGCCTCCTTTTCAGACATGAAGTAAGCCGAGTTTGCTCAGCCTTGCTCTAGCAAATTTATAACATTACAATTACCAGAGATTTGGGGGGCAGCAGGTAGTGTGGTGGTTAAGGCACTGGACTCCCACATGGCTGACTACAGTTTCAGTCCTGGAACTAGCAGCTTGAAGATCATGCTGGGTGTATGTGTGTGTGCATGCTCCAAATCCCAGGAAGAGAATGGAGGAGTAGGGATTGTGGTGTGGCCATTCCCCCTGGGGCATGATTTCTCACTTTCCCTCTCACTGTCTTTCTCTGGCAGGCACATACACCCTGTAGCAAAAACCTAAAAAACAAACAACAAAACACAATTGCCAGAGATTTGGATGTATGCATTTTGGTGTTTGGTTCCTGCCTCTGTTTTGGAGCAGAGGTAGAAAAGCAGTAATAAGTTAGAGTTAGTTTATTCATTCATTATCAGATCTTTGAGAGTCTGTGATGTGTCAAGTATCCTCTCCAGTGTCCAACTCTTCTGTCTAGTGACATCTGTCTGCCAACTGTATTCTAGGTGCTCTTCCAGTTGGGCTTGAACTTAACCTTAAGTTATATAAACCTTTATTGACTCAGTTCAATAGGAGAACAGGTAGAGTTGGAACTGGGGGCTGCCAAATGCCAAAAGAGCTGTGATTACGAGAATGCTCACCAGAGCGCAGGACTGTATAATCAGCACATGCGGTGTGGGGCTCGCAGATGTGGAAGGATTGGAGTCCTGCTTGTGTAATTCACCCTGGGCCAGACCAGGTGTGGGCACTGTTCCTTGAGGTCTTAACTGCCTCCATGGAGGGTCCCAGTGATACATGCAGCAGAAACTACTAGAGACAGAAAAAAAAGAGTGATACTTAGAGATGAATAGATGGGGTCAGCCTGTGGCATGGTGGTTAAGGTGGCTGGAGCACCCATGGCCAACTGCAGGGGTTGAGTCCTGAACCCAGCAGCCTGAGAAATGCCAGGTGCATGTGTATAAGTGCCCCAAATCCTGACAGGAGAGAGAAATGGAGGAGAAAGGATTGCAGAGTGACTGTGCCACTTGAAAGGTATTTCTCACTTTCCTTCTTTCTCTCTCTCTGTTTCTCTTCCGTAAGCACACACAACTTACAGCAAATTTAAAGAAAAAAAAAAAAAAGAGGGAGATATGAACAGAGGTACAAAGAAAGGGAAAAAGATATGAAAGAGAGTGCAGTCTGAAAAAACCCTGATTATCATGGGATAACATTCCAGTCTTTCAACAATAATGTCAGGTTGACTCTTCACAACTATGTGTAAGTGTAGATAGTGCCTCTTAATTTATTATTATTATTTTTTAATAATTGTTTAATTAATTAATTAATTAATTTAAATTGGATCTGAGATGGACAGAGTGAGAGTGAGGAGAGAGAGAGAAAGTGAAAAAGCAAGCCACCAGGTCCGGGACTTGAACTATGTTTGCCCATGTGGGAGTCCAGTGGCCTTAACCACCATGCCATCTGCCAGCCCCCAATTTATAGTATTTTTTAAATCCAATATTTGGACCTTCCTGTCTCCAGAATACCTGAGATATTGGAGACAAGATAAAACATATCTTAAAAAATGGACATGTGGGGGCCAACAGGTGACATGGTTGAAGGCGCTGACCCAGGTTCAAGTCCCAGACCTGGTAGCTTGCTTTTTCACTTTCCCTCTTTCTCTTTCTCTCTCCGTCTCCCACTGGTCAAACTAGAAAATAGTAATAGTAATAGTAATAGTAATAATAATAATAATAATAATAAATAAAGTTAGATAAAATAATTCTTTTAAAAAAAAAAGTGGACACTTGGTGACGTTGGTATTTAAGGTAACTGGATCCCATATGGTTGGCTGCATGATTTGAGTCTTGAACCTGGTGGCTTTAAAAACACACCAGGCAAAAAAACCCAAAAAACACCAGGCACATGTGCGTAAGTGCCCAAAATTCCAAGAGGCGAATGGAGGAGAAGGGATTGCAGTCATTCCCCGCAGGGGTGTGCTTTCTCACTTTCTTTTTCCTTACCACTCTGACAATCTTACACACCCTATAGCAAATTAAAAAAACAAACAAACAAACAAACAAAAAAAACACTGGGTAGTTTAGTAAAACAAGCTCTAGTTTTGAAACCCCTTCTCAAACTCTGGGACCTTGGAAAAGTTGTCCAGCCTACCAGAGTGTTATGTTTCCTAATCTGTAAAATGCAAAGAATACAACTTTACAGAGTTGTAGTGAGAATTAGAAATCTCTTAATCCATTCATTTGGTGTCCACTAAGTGTCGACTCAGTGTCAGCAGTATTAGGATCAGAAGAGCAAAGAATAGTAAAATGTCTTGGTATTGAAAGTTTTTTTTAATTAAAGGATTAATTTTATTCGTTGTCATTGTTTTATTTTACTGAAGTTGACTAGAGAGAGACAGAGATAGAGAAGGAAAGTGAGAAAGCAAGCTGCCAGATCTAGGACTTGAACCATGGTCAGCCATGTGGGAGCTCACCTGCCTTAACCACCATGCCAGCTGCTGGCCCCATTGAAAGGTTTGTACCTGTTGGAGGAGAGGAAGACAGACATGTGGGCAGACAGTGGAGTGAGGAGTTAAAGCTCTGTCGAAATGAACACGGAATAGTGGATACACAAAGGAGGCCTCTCAGGAGAGGCAGTACTAAGCTTTTCAAATCATTCCTGTTGGGATGGAGAAAACACATCTGGTGTGTTTTTGAAGCCATCAGGGTCAGGGCTGAGACCATGGTTGGCCATGTGGGATCTAGCTCCCTTAATCATGAAGCCACAAGGCTGGTCCAATAATATAACATTTTATGGACAACTCTGAAAATATTACACAGACGAATGGCTTTAATGCCAGGATGCTTTTCTTACCTTTGGTGGAGACTATGTGGTGTTATCAGCGAGCATGTAAAGTAGCTTTCCATTATAGTACTGTAGTGCTAGGATTTGGGGAGAGTCACTTTCAGGAAGTTACCTGAGGATGAGTCATTAGAAGAACCCAGAACAGTGGGCAGAATTTGGAAACCTGAGCTGAAAAAGGTCCCATTTTCCTGAGCTCAGTCATTTTCCTGTAATCATGGGGTATAGGATCCCTTGCCAGGAAGGAAGAGCAAAGTAGTCTAACAAGCATTTAAGGTTTAGAACATCAAAAGAGCAAGTCCTGTGGGAATTTTATCAGAAGATAAAATTTTGGAATTTTCATTCCATTTCATTCCATTCCCTGGAATGACCTTATCTAGTATCTTCTTGGTATTTGTTCTCTCCAAAGGTTGTAACTGCTCTTAAGAGAATTGTTGCAATAACTCATGTAAGCGCGCAAGATCTGGGCTAGAGGACTAGAGGAAGGGGATTGTGCAGCCTGCCTGATGGGTAGCCCAGGGTTTAACAACCTGCCAGTAATATACTTCTGCTAAACTGAACAAGAGGTAGTGTAGCGTAGTGCAAAGGGCATAGACTGTGAAGTTGGACAGATCTAGTTCAAATCCTAGCTCTACTACCTACTAGCTATCTGACTTCACAAATTACTTAATTTTTCTGATCCTCAATGGGATACTAATATCTACCTTGTAAGTACTTGTTTTACTAATTAAAGATAAGGAATATATACCATAATACAATAATAATAATAAGAGCTAACAATGATCGAGGCTTACCTCAAATCAGGTCTTATACTTAATGCTTTACTTGCATGATTTCATTTATTTCTTTCATGAGGGAGAGGAGGAGGGATGAAGTACCTTCTCCCGGGCCTCACTACATTGCAATCCTCCCCCTAGCAGAGGCCAGATCCCACGCGGTGACTGTGGTTTGAATCTCTGGTCACGTCAGCCTGAAACATCCCCAGCAGATGAGGTCTTTCAAGTAAGATGTCTCATGTGATGAGCTCTTATCACTATCAACGGAATCTTTGAGTCTCGACACTGGAATGACCTTATCTAGTATCTTCTTGATATTTGCTCTCTCCAAAGGTTGTATCTGCTCTTAGGAAAATCGTTGCCAGTAACACATTTAAGTGCCCAAGATCTAGGCTGGAAAATTAGAGGAAGGGGATTGTGGTGTGACCAGACCCTGTGGAAAATGCTTGTCGGTCCCTGTCTTTTTTGTGCACTCTGTCTCTCCCCTGTGCATGTGTGTGCACTCTATTGCAAATAATGAAAGTTAAAAAAAAATCCCCTCTGTCTTCCTGTTTGGACTCGTGGACAAAGGCTGTGTTAGATTCTTCCAACATCAACATGGACAGAGTTGAGGAGAGGAAGACTTGGCTGAACCATCTGCAAATTCTACCTGCAAGGACACTCTGGGGCCAGAACTTCATGAAGCAGACTAACCAACCTGGGATCTGTGAGCTCTTTGTTCTTATGTTTTTATGATCTTTTTTTTTTTTTTTTTTTTGCTTTGTATTTGTTTGCTTTTTCCTTTGAGTTTTAGCAAATATTCTCATCTACATTAAACCAAGGGAAAAGGTGATTGATTCATACCTGGGCTAGGATGGAGGCCAACTTTCTCAACTGTTCTTAAGCCACACGGTGTGTGGTTTGACCCCTTTTCACTGGTCTAGGCTCATCTCCTGGCCTCTCTATACCCTGTGCTCTGCTATGTTCTGCAACTTACAGCACCACAACAAGCCTGGCATGCACCTCATGCTGGAGCGTCACCTTCTAGAGGAGGCCCTCCTGTGTCTGTCTGCACTTCCTGGAAGAGGTGATCAAATCTGCCTTTCTGTACCACTCTACTTCTTGTCACATCACCTGCCACTCTGCATGGGCACTGTCAGTTGCCTAGTGATTTATTTATTTATTTATTTACTTACTTACTTACTTACTTATTTCCATAGGGTGCATGTTCTTACCAGAGAGAGACAGAAAGCAAGGGAAAGTGAGAAATCACTCTCTGGGGGAAACGGCCATGCTGAAATCCCTTCTCCTCCACTCCTCTCAGGATTTGGGGCATGCATATATTTACACTTGGTGTGAGTTTCAAGCTGCCAGGTCTGGAACTTGAACAGCTGTCAGCCATGTGGGACTCTGGGGTATGGCATAACCATTATGCTACCTGCTGGCCTTACCTAGCAATTCTTTATGGTGAGGGAATACGTAATCTAAGCCCCTCACATTGCTCGTGGGTCCTGGTAACCAGAATGTGCAAAGGCTGAAAAGCAAGATTAAAGTACCCCAAAGGGCCATGAGAAAAAAATGTTTAGCTTAAAAACCTGGAAATTATAGGTAAGAAATGGAGCAGAAAAATGAAAACTCAGACAAGGAAGGCCCTGGGTGGCAAAGTTCCTACCTGTTTTTTTGTTTGTTTTTCCTTTATGTACAATATTGAATAATTCAGTAGGAAATACCCTCAACTATGAAAGACAAAATACAGCAATACTATTCAGAGTATTTGTATCATACTGAAACTAGCTATCACAAGACTACCCTGCAAGTCAGAGAAGGCATTTCAGGATAGGCTAAGACGATCTGGTCCAAAAACTTCTTTGATGATTAAAATACAAGGATAGAACATGGAAAATGCAAATGGCCAGGAGATGAGATTCTTTGGAGTACAGATGTCTCCTGTGATGAGCTCTTATCATTGTCAACTGAACCTTGAGTCTTGAGATTGAAATGAGCTTATCTAGGATCCTTTGGTATTTTCTCTCTTCAAGGGTTATATTTGCTCTTAACAAAATTGTTATCAGGGCTGGTAGGTGGTCTGGTGGTTAAGGCACTGGACTTCCACCTGGCTGACCACAATTTGAGTCCTAGACCTGGTGGCTTGCCCTGTCTCTCTCTGGGCAAGTAAAAAAAATGATAAAAACGTGGAATAAGTAAATCTTTTTTTTTTTTTTTAAAGAAAATTGTTGCCAGTAATTTTGCTCACTTGGGTGATCACTGAGATCTCAAGACTTTCATTTTATTAAGTACAGTTTGAGAGTTTTTATGGTTTATTTCCTTTTTTTTTTTTAACCTAGATTCATTATTACTCTAGTCTGCTGTCTATAAGTCACTTTGGGCCCTGTCACACCGTTTTGTGAGATCCTTGAGTGGCCTACCTCATAAACTTGGCAGTTTAGTTTGTAAAACTTGGTGTTCTATCAGCAAACTTAAAAGTTCCTCTCTTAGATTATTAAGGAAAATATTCCAGTAATTAAAAAACAATTTGCTATAGGGCATGTATATTTCCTGGACAGAGAGAAAGAGAGAGAGAAGGGGAGAAAGTAGAGAGAGAGAGGAGAGAGTTTCTCAAGTCACCACTTCTAGGACTCAAACTATGCAGTTGGCCACGTGGGATCCAACCGCCTTAACTACCATTCTACCAGCTGGTCCCAGTAATATTCCTTATGTATGAAAAAGGCCTTTTATAATCAATTGTCTCATTATAATAAAACATTTACTTTCAGATTCCATCCTTTCTTTCACTCACCAGATTTTGATAAAACTGGAATGGTTTCTGGCATCAGTTCGATATCCGTTTAGCTCTTCTGTATTTTGCTAGTCCAGTTTTTTCTCTCTCCTGTTCTCTACAGCAGATTTTCAAACTGTCTCCATTCTCCTTAATCCTTCCACCATCACAGACGCCCTGCATTCTCAGCAAAAGACCTTCCTCTACTTAATGGAGAAGGTGGAGGCTATCAGACAGTTCCTCCTGCCATGCTGCCACACCTAATTAATTCTGCATGCATCCTTCTTTCTTTTGGTCCCATTCCAACTAGAGAGGTAACCATCCCTTGAATTAGGGCCTTGAATTAGGTAAATGTGTGCATTGACTCCTTCTTGGGCTCATCTCTCTGTGTCACTTCTTCAGTGGTAGTTCTGTTCTGGACTCCGTGCTTCCTTTGGACTCAACTTCCTAGAATTCTTTTGGTTCCAAGTGACAGAATCCAAACTTAGTCTGGATTAAACCACCAGCCAACCAAACCACCACAACCAACAACAACTCCAACACAGGAAATATATTGATTTGTGTACCAAAAATTCAGAAGTACGTTTGGGATAGCTGGCCCAGAGACATCAAATAAGGTCATCACCACCAACTTCTCTCTCTCTCTTGGCTTTATTTTCCTTTGCATTTGTTCCATTCTGAGGCAGCCTCTCTCTAAGTGATGGAATGATATCTGCTAGTGGTGCCAGGTGTATACAAGCAAGTTCAAGGAAAATGTTCTCTCAATTTCTTCTTTCTTTTTCTTCTTCCTTTTAAAGTTTGCCTATTTCTTCCATGGGTGAGAGAAGAGACACAGATGGAGAGACAGATACCTCCAGTTGGGACCACATGTTGCAGTCCACCCCACTCAGCCAGCCTGGACCATGACATGTATGTGTGCACCTGGCATGAGGTTATGGAAGGGAGGTCATGGGGCACAAACCCAGATCTCCTCCAATGTGGCTGTGCCACCACTGTGCCTCCACCTTGCCTTCTACCCAGTTTCTTAGGCAGAAAATCAAGGAATCTTTTTTTTTGGGGGGGAGAGGTTTTTGCTATAGGGTACATGCACTCGCCAGAAAGACAGAGAGAGACAGAGAGACAGAAAGAGAGAAATCACCCCTCAGGGGAGATGGCCATGCCTCAATCCCTTCTCCTCCATTCTCCTTTTGGGATCTTGGGCACGCACGCACACGTGCCCAGCATGAGTTTAAGCCACCGGATCTGGGACTAGAACTGTGGTTGACTACATGGGAGTCCAGTGACATAACCATTACACTAACTGCTGGTCCCTCAAGGAATCATTTTTGACTCCTCTTTCCTTCCATCTACCTAATTACTAAGTCCAGTCTCATCTTGTAAACCTCTCTCAATTCCTGCTGCCAAGATTCTAATTCAGGCCATCGTCTTTTGTCCAGATTCCTGCAAGTGCCTCCCAGTGGTTTTTGCCTCTGGTCTTCCTTCCCTGCAGTGTACTCTTCACGTCACTCTTTGGAATTGCTCGTCTGAGCCTGTCACTTCCATATCCAAAGCCCTCACTAGCAGGAAATTAAAGGCAATCCCCCTGTGATGTTCTGTGAGGCCCTGGGTGCTGTGGCCCCTGCTCACTTCTCTGGCTCCTGTCTTTTCTCTTCAGCCTTCGTTCTCTGCAGTCCAGCCACAGATGACAGATTTGCCCCCACCCCTCACCTCACAACACCCCCCTTAGCATTTTTCACATAATGCTCCTTGGACCATTTCCTTCCTGGGCCCTCTCCTGCATATTTCTGATAGCCTTTGAATGCCAAGGTAGATGTAACTTCACCTTCCCTCCTGTAGTATGTGCAGCTCTCCTGATTAAAACATTCCAGTTTTTACATCTTGGCATTTATTACATTTTATCACAGTTGCTTGTTAAATCATCCACATCTCTCAGCACACTGTAGAGTCCATGAAGGCAGATATTTTCCTCGTTTTGAGAAATATCCCCGGGCCAGCCAGTGGCGTGGTGGTTAAGGCAGCTGGATCCCACATGGCCAGCTACTGGTACATGGTTTGAATCATGGACTCAGGGGCTTGAAAAATACTCTGGGCATGTATGAGTGCATACCTAAAATCCCGGAAGGAGAATGGAGGAGATGGCGTGCTGGTCCCCCTGCCTTTCTAGTTTATGTATGTGGGCTTGTCATATGCTTGTGAATCCTTTCATGTAGTTACAATTTTGCTTTTGAACTGAATTTTAAGCTTCTCAAAAGCTAGGACTAGACCTGTGGATTTCACTTCTGAGCCTTACCCTGGTGCCTGATGCAATAGTCTGCATCTGCCTCTGATGATGGAAGGCCCCTCTTCCCTCCACCCCCCCCCCCCCCCCCCCCCGATATTGGCTGGGCCAACTAGTGTTTCTCACTTTGGGTCAACATTATAGTGTTGATTCCTCCTTCCCTCCTTTCTTTTTTTTTAGGGGCATTGTTTCTTCTGGAAAGGGGACAGAGAAAGGGGTGTTAGATAGAAGGGGATGCTTGAATACTTTCTATTGGTGGCTTGCCATGTATTTATCATAGTACCTGACCCTAAACTAAAAAACGTAGTGAAAGACAATATAAAAACTATTTTGGACAGATGTTTCTGCTTAAGTTAAAAATTCCAGTTGCAACCCTTTGACCCAGTAAATCTCCTTCTGAAAATCTACCCTATGGAAATAAGCACATGTGAAAATATTTCGCTTTAACATGTTAATCTCAGTCTTGTTTATAGTGGAGAAGAATTAGAAACAACCTACATTTTCTTTTTAAGTTTATTTATTTCTTCAATGAGAAGAGAGAAAGAGATAAGGCATCCCCAATAGCGTACCCATGACATTATACACCCCTAGCTTCAGCTAGGGGTGTCATGAGCACATGCATGCACATGTGGTGAGCACAGGAGACCTTGGGATGTGAACCCGGGACCTTCCCATGTAGGGCCATCATCTCAGAGAGTTGTGTTATTCCTGTACCACTAGCTGGCCCAAACATAAATGTCCAAAACCATGGGGTCTTCACACATGAAATCAATGGAATTCCTCATTAGAAATAGCAGATATTTAAAATTTACAAGTTGGAAAGCAGAGGCTATAAAGTGCATACAATTTCATCCTATTTTGGCAAAAAAAAAAAAAAAACCCAAAAAACAATACAATGACTAGATGGGAATTCACACAAAGATTATGTAGTAGTGATGCAATTAATTGTTTCTTTCCTGTGTTTTAAACTTTTCTACAGAAACTTGTAGAAAGTTCTTTTTAAATTAAAAGCTAAAGTTAGCTCCATAGCCTTGCAGTTAAGGGAGCCATATCCCACATGGCCAATTGCAGTTTGAATCCTAGCCCTGGTGGCTTGAAAAACATGCCAGTCACTGGGACCAGCAGATAGCATAATGGGAATCCCTGGACTCCCACATAGGCAACCGCAGTTTGAGTACTAGACCTAGCAGCTTAAAACTCAGGCTGGGCGTGTGTACATGCATGCCCAAAATCCCGAGAGAAGAATGGAGGAGAAAGGATTGTGGCAAGGCCATCCCTCCGGTGGGGAGGGGTGATTTCTCGCTTTTTGTTCTTTCTCTCCAGGGAGTGTATACGCCCTATAGCAAAAATTTCCCTCAAAAAAAAAAAAAAAAAAAAAAAAAAAAAAAGAGAGAGAAGAAAAAGAAAAAAACAAACAAACAAACAAACAAACAAAAAACAGACCAGTTCTGGTAGAATGGAGAAGGGATTGTGGCATGACTGTGCACCACTCGGGGGGTGCTTTCTCCCTCTGTGTGTCTGTCTCTCCCTGGTATGCACACATGTCCTCTGACAAGTAAAAAAATTAATTAAAAACTACTTGAAATGTAATAATTCTATTAATATTATTTAATATGGTTTTCCCCCCTCAGAAGTAATCAATTGTAAATAAATAGTTATGTTAATAGTTGAGGATTTATGAAAAGGAGTATGTTCTTTTGCTTTCTTGCCTTGAAACCACCTTTACCCCCAGGTAAACTAGATTCTGAAGTAGTTGCTACATTAAGTTCAAATCTTGTGAGAAGATAACAGGTGCCTTGGGTTTTGTTTCTAGACTGCTTACTAAATCTCTTTATAATCTTGGGATATTTACTTTTCATTGATTTGTCCAGTAACTCTGTCTGTAAAATGTGGAGAACTCCTTCCTTATTACTACGCCTGCAGAGGCATTAAAAATATCATTGAGGTCTTGCCGTGGCCTGCTGGTTACAGGGGGCCAGAACCTACATGGTTGACCTGGTGGCTTGATGAACATGACAGGCACATACGCTTTCATGCCCAAAATCCTGAAAGGAGCGAGAAATGGAGGAGAAGGGAGTGTGGAGTAGCCATCCCTCCTGTGGGTGGTTTCTTATTTTTCCTCTCCCTGTCTGGAGAATGCGTGCACCCAATAACAAAAAACTTTAAAAAAAAGAAAAAAAAGAAAAGGAAAAAAAATGGAAAAAGAAAAGTATCAGTAAGCTCCACTCCTGGAATGAAACAGGACTGATCTCTGCCAGCCAGCGTGACACTCCTGGTTGCCTTGGAACTCTCACCATAACTGCTGTAAACATTCACTAAGGCATTAAGATAAATCCGAGCTGTTACTTAATTTTAACAAATATCTGAGAAACTGTTAACCTGGGTTCAAATCCTAGTTCTACTATTTAACTCTGAGCTTGAGGATATAAGTTCATTTCTCTGGGCCCCAGTTTCCTCATTCATAAAATGAATAGTGTAAAATGAATATATTATTGTTAAAAGGATTAAATGACATGTAAAATGCCCAAGCCCATGTAAACTCTCAATAAATAGTAACTACTAACGCCTAATATGCGCCAAGCATTGTGGTTCAAATCGGGTCATTCACACGTGTCTGAATGCTTATCATGGGCCTGATAGTGTTCCAAGCCTGGTTCCTTCAGTGAACAAAATAGACAAGAACTACTATTCTTGTGAATCTTATATCCCAGCAGACGTAAAGATTAAATATTGGGTTGTCAGAAAAGTCCTGATATATTTTTCTATGCAAAAATGGGGCATGACTTTTTCGATGACACGATAAAATGCAGTCCAAGCCATAGCTACTGATAATAAAAATTACTATTAATTGGGTCAGGCAGGTGGTATGGTGGTTAAGGCAGCTGGATCCCATGTGACTGACTATGTGGTTTGAATCCCAGACCCAGCAGCTCGAAAACAGAGGCATGTGTATGTGCATGCCCCAAATCTAGAGAGCAGAATGAAGAAGGGATTGTGACATGGCCATTAACCCCCCTTGGGGGGGGTGGTGATTTCTCACTTTCCATCTCTCCAAATACATGTACACTATAGCAAAAAAAGAAAGAAAAAGGTTTGTTATTAATTTAGTACTTGTTATATGCCAGATTTTCATATATAATCTTTCATATGCAGTCTTATTTTCTCATAACTCTGTGAGGTAGACATTATTATTTGAGAGTGTGACAACTGAGTGTCAGAGGGTCGTAGAACTGACGCAGACAATGGAGGAGCTAGTACTCGAGCCCAGTTGCTTGACTCCAGAGCTTAGGCCTCACCGTTATGCTTTCCTACCTTCATTCGGCGAGTCTTGCTTCCAGCTTCTGTGTGAGGTTGTCATTTCTGCTTATGGTTCTTTCTTGACATTCTTGTCAACACTTTGCTATGCAATAGGAGCTTTGAGGGAAAGACATTTGATTTTCCTTATTTTTTATTAAAATATTTAATCATCTCTGCAGGAAATGATCAGAGAAGGAATACTTGACAGCTCTGCTTAGAATGTTTCTTTAACTCACTTAGGAACTGCAGCTGACTCTCCTTGGTATGCAGAGAGGAGGTCTCAGAGAAGTCTATTACAATCTCGAGGGTGCCACGAGATGGAGGTGGAGAGACGACCAGTTGAAGAACCTACCATCCTAAGGTGATGGGAGCAGAGTTGATGCCTCCTGTATACACGTCACAGTGTAGCACTGTCATCATTTCTAGGGTCTGTGTTTTTAGGACAGATGAGGCTCTTCCACCTCTAAGTATCCCTCTTCCCTCTTCCTCTGCTGGTCTGCCGTTGCCCAACTGTCTGGAATGTCCATGTCTTCCAGAGGTAATGCTGAATAAATCCTGCTAGAATTTTTAAAAAAATCCTTATTTGGAAATGTCTTAAGTATTCAGAAAAGTATTAAGAATTATATCATATACCCAGCAGCTTTGACTCATTATAACCTTCTACCTTTTTGCTTCTGATTCTTTTTTAAAATAAAAAACTGCAGATGTAGATAAGCCCCATGTGTACCTTTTCCAATTTCACCCTTCTGCCCGCTCCCTTCCAGAATCCACCACTATTCTGAATAAGTGGTGCGTCATTACAATGTATGTCGGCATATGTGTGCTTGCAGATAATAAACACATTCATTTACCTCTTCCGTGTACTCATGTATGGGAGTTTATCTAGGATGTTTGTCAAGAGCTACAGTTGCTGGTCATAGTCAGTGCACGCTGGTAGGCCCAAATTTCTCTCCATCGTGGTTGAACTACTTTACAGTGTCTACGACAGCTCCCGCTTCTCCTCAACCTCAATCATGCTTTCTTTTGTCTGACTTTGAACATGTTTTTGCCAATCTGGTGCATATGAAACGGTGTCTCCTAATTGTTTGCATGTTCAATTCCTAATTGAGTTGCACGTCTTTTATTGTGTGTTTATTGGCTATTTATGTCTCCTCTCTGTTGAATTATTTGTTCATATTCTTCTTTAGTTTATTGTTTTCTCATTTTTCTCTTTGGTTGAAGTCGTTCATTACATATTCTGGTTACTGCAGATACCTTCTCCAACTCTCTTGTTTGTCTTTTTACTTTGTTTATGGTGTATTGAATGTATACACAGGATTAATTTTAATGTAGTCAACTATTTTACAACTATTGTTTGTGTTTTCAAGTCATCTTCTTATTTATTTATTTATTTTGCTTTTGCTATAGGGTTTGTGTGCTCATGCTATAGGTTTTGTGTGCTCACCAGAAAAAGAGAGAGACAGTGAGAGGGAAAGTGGGAAATCACCCCCAGGGGGCATGCCGCAATCTCTTCTTCTCCTGGGATTTAGGACATGCATGGGCAAGCGCCTGGCCTGATTTTCAAGTTGCTGGGTACACGACTCAAACCATAATCAGCGACGTGAGAATCCAGCACCTTAACCACTATGCCACCTGTTGGGCCTTGAATCTTATTTTTAAGATTCTATCTGCACTCTTGAAATTATATATAGTCTTAGATTATCCTTTTTTTATTTCTTCCAAAATTTTAAAAAGTTTCGATTTTTCACATTAAGCATGTAATTCAGCCACAGATATAGTTAAAGCTTTTTTGTAACTATTCTCAATTTTAGAATTAATTCCGTGATTTGTGTAAACTAGGGTCTATCTTTTTCTAGTGTCAGAGAAAAGATGATTTGGTCCATCGTCTTTACTGTAGTCTGTTCGTTCTTCACTGTTCTGTTATGTATGTCTAACACTAAGTTTCCATATAGGCAGGAGTTTGTCTTGGGCCCATTTGATCAAGTCATCTTTTTATCTCTTCTTGGGGTAATATCACATAGTCTAACTATTACATCTTGTTATAAGTCTTAATGTCTTGTAGGAAGAGATAGCCTACCTGGCTTTTCTTCCAAAATTATTTTTTTATATTCTTGGTTCCTTGTTTTTCCACATGGATTTTAAAATCCGCTTACCCAATACCTTAAAAAACAGACATACTTGATCTCAAATACTTTCTTAGGCTTCATTAGACCCCTGCTCTCATGTGTATCAGCTATGTTTTACTATTTTTTTCACTGATTACAGTTTAACTTGATTGGTTGTTGGTGCTCTCCAGGGAGTTAGCCTGTCTAGAATACAATGTAGGAGATTCTTTCTGAGATGTAGTCTTACAAATTTTACCCATAAAGGCAGAAAGCAGCACAGTGTTTATTTTTAGTATAAAGTTGGTTTTTCTAGAAATGATCTTTAAGGATTATTGAATAAGGTAAAAAGATAGAAACTTGTCTGGCTTTCAGATTTTTGGAGATTTCATTAACTTCAGGCTCAGTAGGTCATGATGAGGTGTTTTGTTTTTTTTTTTTTTTTGAGAGGTTTTTCGCTATAGGGCACGTGTACTCGCCAGACAGAGAGAGACATAGAGACAGAGAGCGAGAAATCACCCCCCAGGGGGGATGGTCATGCCGCAATCCCTTCTCCTCCATTCTCCTCTCGGGATCTTGGGCACGCACGCACACACGCCCGTCGTGAGTTTTAAGCTACCGAGTCTGGGACGCGAACCGCGGTCAACTACGTGGGAGTCCAGCGACATAGCCATTACGCTAACTGCTAGTTCCCCATGATGAGGTTTGTTTACTCTATGCTAAATTTGAAAAAAAAAAAAAAAAAAAAAAAAAAAACTTTCAGGAAGATTTTATTGTTGCATCTATGTTCAATATTAAAATATCTTCTCTAATTTCCTTTCAGGTTCTAACATTGTATTCACATTACAGTCTATGTCATAAAATAATGTAGAACAAAACCCTTGACTTCCTGCAGTATTATCTTTCTCCTCCTGGTGGTGAGGAGGGCCTGAACCCGGGTGGTGATAAAGAGAGAAGGGACTAATTGGAGAGTTGCTATTGACGCAGAAACAACAAGAGTTAGTTGGCGATTGAGTGGGTGGGAAAGAGCAGGTGGTGTGGAGATGAGTCAGGAAGCAAGCTCATTGAGAACCACTCTGCGTTTTTACGCAGCAAATGTATTCATTTCAGAAAAGCACCTGCTATTAAAAATACTTTTCTCTGAAGCATGCTAGACCCTTGTCATTTATAATTTACCACCTGTGAACAATCAAAAAGGTCAATGACAGATCACAGGTTGGATTTTGCTAAGGTGAGTGTGTGGACTGTGAAGCTAGAGTATGGAAGCTTTGGCTGCTGGGAGGGCCCAGGCAAAGGCTCAGTCCTTTGGTCTCCACACAGCTCTGCTGCATAAAAAAAGAATTCCCAGAAGGTCTGAAATGGCACATTGTTCAGTTTTACAGCATTCTTTCTTAGTGGAGTGTAGACTGCCACATGCCTACTGGCTAATTTTGGTCTGTCCTGTGCTCTCTGTGTGCTGAGAATGGCTACTCTTTCTTCCCAACTACTGGATTCCAGCAGGAGCTACCCTGTCCTTATGGCCGCTGAGTCCAGGGTAGACACGCAACCCCAGCTGGAAAATCCAAGACTCTTCTTGAGACTTTGAACGTCCAACCAGGAAAGGTGGAGGAACTTCCTGCCCATGGTATCCCTTGACCTCTCAGTGGTCCTATTTTCTGCCATGTGGAGAAGATCGTGAAAGAGTCTTGCCATTGTAACAGAAATGAGTTGCTGTTTTTGTGGAGGCGTGCACCCTGTCTTTTCTTAGGTTTGGTTATTCTACCGTTCTTTGAGTCCTAGCCTCCACTACACTCCCCTTGCTGTCATTTGAGTTTCTATCATTTATAATTGAAAGAATTCTACCCAATAAAGGGGAAGTTTTGTGCTATAGTACTATTCCAAAGCTTGGGATTCAGAAAGGTTTTAGGAGAGAGACCTTGCAAATGTCAAGTTCTATTTACTTTTCAGGCATTGAGGGGCTTGCAGTTTGCATCCATTTTGACTACCTTTATGTGGAGCTGTTTGTTAAATGGTAGGAAAGTTTCTTAGTTTTAAATATGCCCAAATCTACTCACATCATTTAAATGTTAGCTTACCTTTCCCACAATCACTAAGGAGTTGAGAAAAAAAAATTGGCAAAGATTAAAAAATTATTTAAGTTTCAGAGATAAATGTGATCATCATCCTCATTTGGGTTGGAGAGTGGAGGGAAAACAATTGTTTAAGTGCCAGATAGTGCGTTTCCAACTTAGTGAGAGGGAGGCTGGGAAGGAGCCTGGCCATTGGCCCAGAAAACACAGGAAGGACTATAGTCATTTCCCTTGACTGCTCTTTCTGTCCTAGCACCCTGCAGCAATTCCCCTCTGCCTGGCCTGACCAGGTGGGTCTCACTGACCTACATAGCCCAATAACATCTTTAGCGTTAAGCTTTTTTTTTTTGGAGAGGTTTTTTGCTATAGGGCGCGTGCGCTCGCCAGACAGAGAGAGAGAGAGAGAGAGAGAGACAGAAAGTGAGAAATCACCCCCCCGGGGGGTTGGCCATGCCGCAATCTGTTCTCCTTCATTCTCCTCTCTGGATCTTGGGCACACACACAAACGCGCCTGGCGTGAGTTTTAAGCCACCGGGTCTGGGACTCGAACCGCGGTCGACTACGTGGGAGTCCAGCAACATAGCCATTACGCTAACTGCTGGTCTGCATTAACCTTTTTTAAATGTATTTTTATTTATGTATTTGTTTATTTAGTTTGCTATAGGGCATGTGTGCTCTCTGGAGAGAGACAGAGAGGGGAAAGTGAGAAATTCCTTCCTAGAGGGAGTCCCTTCTCCATTCTTCTCTTGGAATTTGGGCATACTTGTACACACACCTGGTGTGTTTTTCAAGCCATTAGTTCTGGGAATGAAACTGGGCAGTCAGCCACGTGGAACCCAGGTGTCTTAACCCCATGCCATCTGCTGGCCCCTAGCATTACAGTATTTAAAAACAAAAGTTTGTTTATTTCATTCTACCATGAGCAAGAGAGACATAGAGACACAGAGAGACAGACATACCCCAGTGGAATCATCTTACCAGGATCCTTCCCTCAGCTGGTCCCCAGATCATGGGCATACATGTGTCCAGAAGCCTTAGGGAGGTCTGGATGAAAATCTGGAGCCCTCTCCATCCTCCATTTGGGTCAGCACTCGCTGCTGTTGTACCACTTCCTGGCCCATCATGGGACATTTGTGTAAATTGTCCATTGTTTAGACTTTAGAATTCTAATGCTTCTCAATTAAGCTTCGTTTCTTCATCCTTCAAGATTTCTGGGTTACATAATAACAGTAGTTTGGCTTTGTTTTTAAAGTATAATCTTTTGCATTTACACTCTATACATCTATTTTTGGATTGTAGAAGTAATCTGTACTCATTTTTTTAAAAAAAAAAATTAGAAAGCATTTCAAAGTGTAAAGACCGGGGTGGGGGAAACAAAACCCAGCCATTATTGCACAATTTGAAACCAGCAACATTCACATGTGGGCAAGGTTCTCCGTGGTGGTGTTGGGGAGTATTCAGGCTCGACTTGGCAGCCTGCCCCGCATCTGTCCCAGGCTCTTGACCTCATCCCTTAATAGAAGTTTACTTAATCTAGCCTCTCCTTCCCTTTCCGTTCTCCACCCCACGGTAAGAATTAGAGCTGGCTGCTGGGATTCTGTAACTAGTGAAGAGAGCCAGTTATGAGCATCCTCCAGAGGGCGGGCCTGGAGCATTGGGCTCCTGACTCCTGCGGAAGCAGAGGCACCTGGCAGGGGAGCATGCCAGCTGGGCCCACGGTGCAGGAGGCCCTGTCTCTGCTCAGGACTGACTCATCCGCACAGAGCTCAGAACTTCCAGTGCAGGAGTGCTGTGTGCCTTGCAAAGCTTGAAGCCTATACACTGGTTGAGTAGGGCCCCCACAGAAACCAGCATCCCCTTCCTTATGCCAGGCTGCAGAGGGGGTATCTTCATTGCTTTCTTCTGAACGCAACTATTTTAAATAGGAAGACAGTCACATGGTCCACAATATGAGGGAGCTTCTAAAAGTTTGTGGGAAAATGAGTTTATTTTGTTGCAAAAAATGTGAAATCCATGCATGGTTTTGAGACAGGAATTAAACCCAATGAGTAGGTAAAAAGGGCAGGAGCCCCTGAAGAAGAGTCACTGTGATAGAAAATGGACACACATGTGCATTGAGATAGAGCCAACTTATAAAACAGTCACTCTAGTCAAACTTTTGAGAAGTCATTCACTAGAAGTCAAGTATTCTGCCTGCCCACTCACACAGAGAGCTGCTTACAACCAGAGCTATTTTCCAGTTTGCTTGATCAATACAGCCTATCAGGAAATGCAAGCAGACCCTCTTTGAAAATTCCTTTCTCCCACCCTTCCCACCTGCTCTTGGAACCAGGAAGGTTGTTATCTTCCTTCCTGTCAACCTAGATAAACACACAGAACTTACCAATGGGATGGGACGCTGAGTCAACATGCAGGCAGAGCATGCAGATATGGATGCTCACTCCTTCAAAGACCACTCTGGGCATGCGTGACTAGAGGGTTAAATTCCTCCCCTGAGAGAGATGCACAAGTGCAGAAAAAAGGCCATTTGTTTTGAAACCAAACAAAGAGGCCAGGTACTGTGACACACCATCTCCTGCTAAATATTCATTACTAACCCCGGTATATCAGACACACCTAGCCTCATGGCCAGTGCAGTTGTCTTCCTCTGACAGGTGACTCCCCCCTCCCACATGCCTCTCAGGCATGGGGGTATATTTTCTTTCTATTAGAAATCTTTACTTTCCTATCGAAACCTCTCTTTTCCTACTTTACCAGTATTTGTGGTTTTTCATTCTGTGTCTCAGGATAGATCTCTAATCTTAGAGATGTGGACCTAAAGAACCAAAGATGTCACCCAACACAACTCAACTCCCCCATCCTGTGAGCACTCCCTGCAGGCCCCTCACTCCCTGCAAGCTCGTTTTGAGCAGCGCCAAGCTCGGCCTTGAGCTGACATTTCTCCTCAATATGATAGCCAGTCCTTCTGCAAGCTGTATCTCTCTCCTCAAATAAAGTCAGCTTCTCAGAGGCTGAACAAGCCTAAATAAAAACAGGAAGCCCTAGCAAAGCCTCCCTGACACGGATAAAAACCCTGCACTTCAGTTTTTCATTGGCAGCCCATTTTCCAGGCCCCTTTTCCGCCTGGGAGCTCTGATCTTGCTTTCCTCTCTTCATCTCTCCACTTTCCTGCTCCTTCTCTGTGTCCACGTCTCTAATTCTTCATCAACATGAGACAAAGAATTGGTTTTGCTGTTGTTCCTGCATTGGGTGTTGGGCCCACACACCCCAACTTCCTGCATCATGATTTTCCTGCATCCGTTTTTCCATCATACCCCTTTTTCATGAACTTACTGACAACCTACATCTCTGTTTTATACAGCAGAAGTCTCCCTGCTGTCCTGCCCCTTCTCTCTTTTCACCCTCTCTCATCCCTCCAGGCAATCAGCTTTTGGGTATATTGTGTGTGTGTGTGTGTTTATTTATCTAGACTTTATTTAAGAATATTAAAATACAGGGACCAGCAGTTAGCGTAATGGCTATGTCGCTGGACTCCCATGTAGTCGACTGCAGTTCGAGTCCTGGATCTGGTGACTTAAACTCACACCGGGCGTGTGTGCGTGCGTGCCCAAGATCTGAGAGGAGATTGGAGGAGAAGGGATTGTGGTGTGGCCATCCCCCCTGGGGGATAATTTCTCGCTTTCTATCTCTCTGTCTCTCTCTGTCTTTCTGGTGAGCGCACGTGCCCTATAGCAAAAACGTCTCCCCAAAAAAGAAAAAAAAGAATGTTAAAGTACATACAAATGTATTCAATATTCCCATTTTTCCCTCCTTATAAAGAAAAAGACGTGTCTTTGTTGTTGTTGTTGTTAAGTTTCAAGAAAATGAGTTAGGGCAATGTGCTCACCAGGGAGAGGTGGGGTGAGAAAGAACTACCCTCACCCAACCCCACCCCATAGGGAATGGTCACTCTTCAGTTCCTTTTCCTCTTTCCTTTGGGGACCTGGGGCATGCATGCAATGTGCCCAGCTTGTTTCTCAAGCTGTTGGGTCTGGCACTCGAACTGTGCAGTCAGCCATGCGGGATCCATCCGCCTTAACCACCATACCATGGTCTGACCTGAGGAATTGTTTTACAAATATTTTCTGCAACTTATTGAGTTTCTTTTTCCCACAATACTTAATATATTTTGGAGATTTTAAACATTCAAAGCTTCCTCATGCCTTTTTTTTTTTTTTTTTTCCAATTTTTGCCATAGGGCACATGTGCTTACCGGAGAGAGACAGAGACAAGGGAGAAAGTGAGAAAGATTCCCCCCTGCCCCCACATGGGGCATGGTCACTCTGCACTCCTTTCTCTTTCCTTTTGGGATTTTGGGTATGCATACGTGCACCTGGTGTGTTTCTGAAGTCACCGGGTCTGGAACTCAAACATCACAGCCAACCACGCTGCCTGAACCACCATGCCACTGGCTGACCTATTCCTCATGCATTTTTCTATCTTTAAAATATTCCTTCATTTATATGTATGATAATGTATTTAACCAGTCCCCTATTCAGGGATATTTGAATCCTTTCCAATCTTGTTATTTTAAGTAACAGTGCAATGAATAACTTCCAGTATGTGTTATTTCAGAAGTACAGCTGAGGATAAAATCCCAGAAGTTGAATTATAGGGTCAAAGGAGATGTTTGTTTGTAATTTTGATCTCTGTGGCTGAATTCCCTCTACTGGGGGCTGTACCAGTTTAGACTTCCACCATGAAGGCATGAAAGTCCCTGTTTCTCTTGGGGAATTATCACGTATTTCTCATCTACTGCCTCGAATTATTCTCCAGTTGTTTTCATTTGGATGTTGTCCTCCCAACTAGAAGGCAAGTTTATTGAGAGCAAGAGCCAAGCATTTTATTGCTTAAAATTTTTTTTAAATTTATTTATTTCTTCTGTGAGAAAGATGGCATTTTACTGCCACACCACCATTCAGCCTCCTAATTCCAAATTGATAAATGATAATTATACATATTTATAGGATCATGGTATGATCTTTTAGTATATGAATACAATATGTAATGAGCAAATCATAGTATTCATCATCTTTCTTTTTTTTTTTTGAGAGTTTTTTTTCTGATTTTTGCATGCACTTGCCAGAGAGAGACAGAAAGGGAGAAACCACTCCCCAGGAGGGATGGCCACACCACAGTCCCTTCTCCATTTTCCTCTCAGGATCTTGTGTATGCATGCACACATGCCCAGCGTGAGTTTCAAGGCTCTGGGTCCGGGACTCAAACCGCAGTCGACTATGTGGGAGTCCAACAACATAACCATTATGCCATTTGCTGGTCCCAGTGTTCCTCATCTTAAACATTTATCATTACTTTGTGTTGGGGAACATTTAAAATTTCTTTTAGCTATTATGAAATACAGTATACAATAAGTTCTTATTAACTATCATTACCCTATTATGCTATAGAACTATAGAGCTTATTCCTCTTTTTTTAAAAGTTGTTTGGTACCAGCAGATGGCTTAATGATTGCGTTACTGGACTCCCATGTAGTTGACTGCTATTTGAGTCCCAGACCCAGTGGCTTAAACCTCATACTGGGGGCCTGTGCATGTGTGCCCAAAATCCCAAGAGGGAAATGGAGGAGAAGGGGTCATGGTATAGCCATCTCCCCAGGGAGTGATTTTTTGGTTTCTGTCTCCTGTCTCTCCCTGTTTCTCTAGCAAGTGGAGGAAAAAAAAAAAAAAAAACCTGTAACAAAAACTTCTTGAAAATTTTTAAAAATTACTTAATTTTATTTATTATTATTACTATTACTATTATTGTTATTATTAGTATTATTAGAGAGAGATTCTTGCTTTAGAGTATGTGCACTTGCTGGAGAGAGAGAGAGAGACAGAAAGTGAGAACTCACCCGCTGGGGGTATGGCCACACTGTAATCTCTTCTCTGTTCTCCTCTTGGGATTTTGGGCACTCATGCACATGCATCTGACAGGTCTGGGACTTGAATTGTGGTCGGCTATGTGGGAGTCCAGCGACATAACCATTATGCCATCTGCTGGCCCCATTGTCATTATGATTTTTTAATTTGCTGTAGGACACGTGTGGGGGGGAGGTGAGAAAGCAACCTGCCAGGTCCAGGATTTGAACCACAGTCGACCATGCGGGAATCTAGCGTCTTAAACATCACGCCACTTGCCAGCCCCAAGAACTTACTCTTCTTATCTAGCTGTAATTTTGTACCCATTTACTAATATTTCTATCCTCCTCTCTCTCCTATTCTTTTCAGCCCCTTTCCTACTCTGTTTCTATAAGGTGACTTTTTCAGTTTTTAAATATATAAGTTACCTCTTTACATATGTGGAGTTAGAGACTGGTTTTCCTATGTGGACAACCATTTCATTTGTGCCTAACTTATTTCACTTAATATAATGTCCCCCCAGGCTTACCCCAGTTGCCTCAAATGATAGGATTTCATTCTTTTTAGTGCCTGAATAGTCTTCCATTGTATATGTACTACATTTTCTGTATCCATTCATCTGTTGACTACTTTCTTTACCATTCATCAGTTGCTTCCATGTCTGGGCTATTGCGAGGGGGCTGTAATAAGCGTGGGAGTGAGGGACTGCAGTGAGCATGGGAGTGTAGGTATCTCGATGGCACACTGACTTCCTTTCCTTTAGATACATGCCTCGAAGTTGGACTGATGGATCACATGGTACTTTGACTTACAGATTTTTAATTTTTTTATTTTTGCCATAGAGCATGCATGTTCACTGGAGGGAGACAGAGAGGGAAAGTGAGAAATCACCCCCCAGGGGAGATGGCCACACAGCAGTCCCTCTACTCCATTCTCCTCTCAGGATTTTGAGCATGTATGCATATGTGCCCAGCATGATTTTCAAACCATTGGGTCTAGCACTCAAACTGTGGAGTCAGCTATGTGGTGTCCAGCGCCTAAACCATTATGGTCCCAGATTTTTGCTATAGGACATGTGTGCTCCACAGAGAGAAAGCAAGTGAGAAATCACCCCCTCAGGGAGAATGTCCACTTCGCAATCCCTTCTCCTCCATTCTCCTCTTGGGATATTGGGCATGCACACACCTGTACCCAGTCTGAGTTTCAAGCTGCTGGGTTTGGGACTCGAACTGGGGTCAACTACATGGGAGTTCAGTGATGTAACCATTATGCCATATGCTGGTACGGACAAGTTTTAGTTTTTTTGCGAAACAATGGCTGTCTAACTTATGTTCAGGATATCTACTTTTATCACTCTAATGCAACATAATACTGGAAGTCCTAGCCAGAAAAATTAGACAAGAAAAATAAATGAAGGGCATCCTAACTGGAAAGGAGGAAGTCAGATTGTCCCTGTTTGCAGATGACGTGATCTGGTATATAGAAAAACGCTGGGGGACTGGGTGGTGGTACAGTGGTAAAACACAACTTTCTGCAAGGCTGACCCATGTGGCAAAGTTCCAGGTTTGTATTTGGAGACATCCCTGAGTATTCCAGGCAAGCAGTGTCTGTTATCTGGGGCCAGTTGAGGTTGGGAGTGGATCATGGTGTCAAGACCCTGTTGGGTTATCTGTCTGTCTCTCAATTATGGAAGAAATAAATAAATTAACTTTTTCTTTTAAACCTAAAGATTCCACCAAAAAACTCATAGACATAATAAATGAATTCAGTAAATTTGCAGATATAAAATCATTATTCAAAAATCAGTAAAGTTGTTGTATATTGATAATGAACTAGGTGAAAAAGAAATCAAGAAAGCAATCCCATTTATAATAGCTACAAAAAAGGAAAAAAGGAAGGAAAAAACCCTCAGAAATAAATTTAATCAAGGAAGTGAAAGATCTCTACCATGAAACTGTAGAAGACAGATAGAAGAAATCAAAGACAAATGGGCAGGCCCTGTAGCTCGGGGTTAGGGGAGCTAGATCTTACAAGACTGACCATAGTTCAGAGCCCAGCGTGGTAGCTTGAGGAACAAGTTGGGGACGTGTGTGTGCCCAAAATTCTGATGGAAAGGAGGAATAGAGGAGAATGAAATGTGATGTGACCACACCCTGCTAAGAAGTACTTGTTTGCTTGCTCACTTTCTGGTACCCTCTAGGCAATGAGGGGAAAAAAACAAACAAAACCAGAAAAGGAAAGGACAAAATAAAAAATAGGTGTGCAGTAGCTTGAGGAGCTGCACGCAGGTGTCCATGGTCTGACAATGGCAAGAACAAATTTAGAGGTCAGAAGTCCAGGAATGTATTTCACATAACCAGCCAAAAAAACTTCAAGGCTAAAAACTAAGCAAAACCAGTTACTACAAATCTTAAGATAAACATTGTGAATGATGAAAACCATAACAGAGTGAATAAAGCTTTTGTAAACATACAAAAAGAACTTGCACACTTTTCAGGAAGCCTTTCTCTTAAACGTCTACAGAAAGATCTGGTTCCTGGTGGCATCTTGAAAATGAACCTGTTAAAGTTGATGAAGCTACAAGATTAATGGCTCAGTTGTCATGCAGTGATGATTTATCAAAGTACCCAAAAAGTTCAATAAATTAAATGTTTTATACAAAAAAAAAAAAATAGAAAACAGGGACCAGCATATAGTGTCATGGTTATGTCACTGGACTCCCATGTAGTTGACTGCAGTTTGAGTCCCAGACCTAGTGGCTTGAAACTCACTCCAGGTATGTGTGTGTGCATGCCCAAAATCCCAAGAGGAGGATGGAAAAGAAGGGATTGTGGCGTGGCCATTCCCCTTGGGGGGTGATTTCTCGCTTTCTGTCTCTGGCGAGTGTACACACCCTATAGCAACAATATCTCTCTCTCAAAAAAAAAAAAAAAAAAAACAAAAGACAAAAAAAGAAAGGAAAGACATGTTTATGGATAGGTAGAATAAATATTGTGAAATATCTTCTTTTGAATTGTCTGCATTCAACACCTCAGGAGTACAATAAATACTTTTATTTTCAGTATAATTAGGAAGAGTAATCCAATTAGATCTTAATGATAAGAGAATTCTTATGAAGTTCAACTGCACAGTTCCCCCTACCTTCCCAGACCCCCCATCTTGTGAAAGTAGAGGTGTTGTAGATCCTATTTTAAGAAGCTATGGAACGAGTCCTGAGATGGGGGTGTCTCAACCTGGGCCTATAGCAGATTCATTTTATGTTTCAGCTTCTGTAATGAATCCAAGTGTTGGTTTACCAGATTTGGTCTGAGGCTGCCTCCGCATTGGCCATGGTCTAATTACATGCCGGTCTGTCACTTACGTTCGTCAGAATATGCCAGCGCCTGCCCCGAAGTCCACAAGAGAACAAAGAGCTGCTTTTAAATGTTTTACACCTGCAATGTATATAAACATTACATCACTGCAGTTTAGTTTGCCTGTATCCTGCTAGCAAAACTGTACCGATTGTTTCTTTATCAACTCCATTTCGATCAATGTTGGATTCCCCTGAATGTCTAATCCTGTACGGAGATCCTGTGGTCTTCAAATGTGTTAGCTTGTAGAGCTCCTAAAGAATTTTGCCAAATTACATACCTCTCACACATTTATAATCTATGCTTAAAACTTATCATAAGTTTATATCCTTATTAAGGATATACTTTATAGAATATCGTCAACGTTGACTCTAAAAAAACGAAGTTGTTGAATATATGCGAGGTCTCCAAAGAGTTCATGGGAAGCACATATCATCAGGAAACTATGCGTGGATTTCAATTTTTTTGCAGCAAAACTAGGTCACACTTTGATTTCCCATGACCTTTCTAAAGTTCTTTCATACACGTACACATATATATGCTTATATATGTGTGTACATATATATGTATATATGTCTATTTATGTATGTGTATATATGTGTGTGTATGTGTATATATATATATATATATATATATAAATATATATATAGATAGATAGATAGATAGATAGATATACACTTCTTGCCAGAGGGTATATGTACTTGTTGTCGAGAGAAGAGAAGGTAAATGAGAAAGCACCCCAATGGGAAATGGTCATGCTGCAATCCCTTCTTCTCCATTTCTCCCTCCTTTTGGGATTTTGGGCATGCAAACACACACACCTGATGTGTTTCTTAAACCACCAGGTCCACTATTGGAATTGCACAGTTGACCATGTGGGATCCAGGTGCTTTAACCACTGTGCTACCAGCTAGTCCCATATGTATGTGTATATTAAAATCTTAAACAATCTCCCTCTCTCTCTTTCACACACACACACACACACACACACACACACACACACACATTTTAAAAGTCTTTGCTATAGGGTGTGTGCACTCGCCAGAAAGAGACAGAGCAAGCGAGCGAGCAAGAGAGAATGAGAAAGTGAGAAGTCACCTCCCAGGGGGATGGCCATGCCTCAGTCCTTTCTCCTCCATTCTGCTCTAGTGATTTGAGGCACACATGCCCAGCATGTTTTTCAAGCTGCCCAGTCCAGGACTTGAACAGCATAGTTGGCCATGTGAGATCCAGCTACTTTACCCACCACTCCACTGGCTAGCCCCACAGAGACTTTTTAATGCTCTCTCAGTTTGCAGCTCTACCATATCTCCTTTGATTTTGGTGAGAGCAAAGCATTTCCTTATTTACAAAAGTATGTTTTACTCAGTCTTTGAGTTGCTTGTTGCCTCAGTACCAACAGTGGGATTCGATTTGGTGCCCAGGGAAAAGTGCTGTGGCAAGACTAGGATGGGTGAGGGGTGTACTCTACTCTTCTTTTATAAGGTGAGAGACGGATTACTGAATAAAGGAAGCATCTGTCCCTCCATTACAGCCGAGATCTCAGGTGGAGCAGTTGCAGGAAAAACAGTTGTTGGGATCAGCAGATGGCGTAATAGTTATGTCACTGGATTCCCACGTAATTGACTGTGGTTCTAATCCCTGACCTGCTGGGCACGTGTGCATGTGTGCCCAGGATCCCAAGAGGAGAATAGAGGAGAAGGAATTGTGGCATGGCCACTCCCCCAGGGAGTGATTTCTCGCTTTCTGTCTCTCTGTCTCTCTCTACAACAAGAACCTTTCCACAAAAAAAAAAAAAAAAAAAAAAAAAAAAAAAGGAAAATAGCTTCTTGAATGCCTGTAAACTGGTTGCTTTAAAACTGTTGGTGTCCTCCTACTGAGTAGAAAATTTCTGTATACCCCCACTTGCAGACCACTATTCTATGAACCCCCTAATCTCTCCCACTTTATAAGGTTATATTTTCAAATCTTTCCCCAGCAGGACAGCTTCAGATAGAAGCTGTGGCTATCTCTGTCTTCCTTCCTTTAACAAGGCTGAGCAAACTGTGGTTGCAGGCTGGTCACAGGACTGAGACAGTGGGTCTCCAGCTCCTCCCTCCACCTAGAACAGCAGATTCATTAATGTAATGTGACTGTTCAGTGGACAGGGCTTATGAAGTGAACAGACTCCTGGGAAAAGAGAAGGAAAAGAAGTGAGTACATATTACTCTTTCCTTATCCTTCTCAAACCCAAGTGGCCCAGACCTGGTTGCACCTTCTCCATCTGTGACAGAATGAGTATCGGTGAAAGCCCACTTGATGAGCGTTTGATTCGAAGATGAGCAAGGAAGTAAAACAGACTTTCTTTTGATTCTGGGATCTCTTGGGGCTGCCATAACAAAATACAACTAGATGTGCTTAAACACTGGGATTGATTTCTCACGGTTCTGGAGGCTGGACGTCTGAGAGACAGTTGAGTTCTGGTAAGGGCTTTCTCCCGGGCCGCTTCTCATGGTGCACTCACATAGCCTTCCCTTCTCATATGCCATGTAGAGACAGAGCCTCTTAGAAAGCTGCCATTCACCAGCAACTCTGTTTGATTTGGACTCCAGCCTATGACCTCATTTAACCTTAATTAACTCCCCAAACCCCGATTTCTAAACACAGTCACATTAGGGGTTAGAGGCTCTACATCTGAATTTTAGGGGCCACAATTAGTTCATGGCACCGGAAGTCATGAGACGAGGATTCTAACCCTGACTCTGCCACTCAATGGCTGTGTTCCTGGTGGACATGTGACTTGTTTTTCTGGGTGTCAGGACAGGCATTTGTGATCATGGGGAAATGGTGACCCATCTTCCTCTGTGCCGTGCTTAACTGCTGCACCATGGGGCTGCCCTGAATGATTTTTAACAATCAAATTCAGAGTTCAAAATGTTTTTTCCCTCAGGAATTTGGTGTTACTGTTGTATTCTAGCAACTAGTCTAACTGTGTAAGTTAATGTCAGTTTAATTCTTTTTCCTTTTTGAATAAGTTTTTCTCCTTCACCAGAAGCTTTCAAAATTTCTAGAGTTCTAGAGTTGCCCAGAACTATATTGAGTCTTTTTTCAGTCACTCTGTACAACAGTGAGTGGGTCTTTATAACCCAAAGACTTGGGTGTCTCTTCAGTTCAGGGACATTTTCTCTGACATCTTTGATGATTTCTTCCTCTTCCTTATTGCTTTTTGTCCTTTGAGATTTCTATTAAAGGAATATTGGATGGTTCGAATCTATTCACCATGAATATTCCATGGACTTCCTTTTAAGACCAGGGCTCCCTTGTGGAGTGTGGGTGTAGGGTGTGGTTTCCTTGGTTTGGTCTTTGTCAGTCTCTTCTTAATGTTCGCCTTCAAGAAGTTCCCCCAGACAACTAGCCTACTCAGAGCAAGCCCTTATTATTTTGTACTGCTGTTATTTCATTATTTATGTTTTTCAAAATATCCTTTTCATCATTTCCGTGGCCCTTGAATGAAGAGGAGAAGAATCTTAGGTGCTAAGTTTTAACTGGAAGGCTTTCTTCCTTAAAAATTTTATTTCAGTTCTCTCCTTTTCCTTTTGATTCTCTGGTTTATCTCCTTCGTTTACATAAAAGTCTCCACAGTCAAGCATCCTGGTCAATTCTCCTAGCAGGCTAGACTCAAAAGATGTGGAGGCTCCTTGTAATGTATGTTTTTTAACCCAGTCACCAGATACTCTGGGACTGTAGGATGAGAGAATATGGTTGTACTAATGGAGCTCTTCCAGTCTATCTGCACTCTGTCAAAGAAAAATTGCACTGGATGAGTTAAATGGGAAGGGACACTTTTTAAAAGATTATTGCAATAGAGGTCAATATTGTTGGAGAAGTCAGGACTCAACTCTGAATATAACAGGGGCAGCTGGGGATTTGTAGCTGAAGAGTATGGGGTCAGTGACCTTAGGTATCTAGGGTGGAAGGATTTTGCTAAACTGGCTTGGTGGTATTCTTGCTCCATTGGGCTCAGCAGGCCGATGAAGACGGCCTAGATGGGAAGACTGCTCAGAGGAGCCTGATTAAAATTTGGTTGAGGGGGCCAGCAGATGGCATAGCAATTACATCGCCGGACTCCCACATGGTTGACTGTGGTTCGAGTCTCAGATCCGGTGGCTTGAAACTCAACGCTGGGCACATGTGCATGTGTGCTTAAGATCCTGGGAGGAGAATGGAGGAGAAGGGATTATGTGTGGCCAACTCCCCATGGGGTGATTTCTCACATTCCCTCTCACTGTCTCTGTCTCTCTCTAGCAAATGCATGTGCCCTAAGGCAAAAACCTCTTTAAAAAGTTTGGTCAAGGAGGGTGTCCTTGTCAGTCCCTCTCTCATTCCCCATTGAAGATACTGTGAGTATTTCTGAAACTGGGGTGTCTGACCTCCTGGCAATGTGGTTCCCATCCTCATGAGACTAATAGCTTGAGCCTATGTATCCCTTTATTTGCATAGTCCTGATTGGTAATGTTTTCTTAAATGCTGGCCATTCCTCACACTGAGGGGGCAGGACTGAATTGTGGTTAAGAGAAAAGGCTTCACATTCGGAAGCACGGGGGGCAAAATCCTATCCCTGTTCCTTGCTTTATGACTTTGGGCAGGTCACTTAAAAAATACCTTCTTCCAGGGACCAGCAGTTGGCGTAATGGCTGTGTCGCTGGACTCCCGTGTATTCGACTTCGGGTTGAGTCCTGGACCCAGTGGCTTAAACTCACGTTGGGTGCATGTGCGTGTGTGCCCAAGATCCCTGGCGGAGAAGGGATTGCTGCATAGCCACCCCCCCCCCAGGGGGGGGGTGATTTCTCGCCTTTTGTCTGTCTTTCTCTTTCTGGTGAGCGCACATGCCCTATAGCAAAAACCTCTAAAAAAAAAAAAAAGAAAAAACAATACCTTCTTCCCAGAGTTGTTAACTATTACTATAAATATCTTTGCTCACAAGATGGAAGCTGCCTTTAATATTAGCATTATTTTGACCCGAACTCAACACCATTTCGAGCTCTTGACGCCAACCCCAATGTATGTCCTATATCATAGCTAATATACATATGCACCTAGACTTGGCAGGTTGGCAAGCATCTAATAGGTACCGACCAATAACCAATAGCACAGTCCTATTTCCTTCAACAGAAGGAGGATCCTGTGTGGTGCCTCTCTTATTCTGAAAAGCACTCTGGAGTTTCTTCAATTTGTACTGCACTAACTATAAGGAAAATATCCTAAGTTTATTTCAATAGCAGCAGCATCAAGGCCATTAGAACACTCTTTTTTTAATGGCATAATTATTATAGCAGTTCCCTACATCAGTACTTAAAATGGAGTAGAGTGTTAATATTGCACGGTTTATGTGCTCTTTCATGCCTGTCAAATGCTGCTTTTTCAGTTACCACCTCCTGCATAACACTATTACTAAATTATTTGATATATCCTCCACAGTGTCTCTACTTTCAAAAGTATGCCTGAAAGTTTGAGAAGGTTATGAGTGAGTGAATGTGTGTGTATATTTTGTACAAAATCAGGGAGACATGGAGTGGCAAAAACTATCATTTTTGTAGTAGCACACATAGAAGATTCAAGACAAAGGATAGAAATGCAGCAGAATCCTTCCAGATATGAAAACTACAAATATTGTTTCTGTTTTTTATTTTGTCTCTAACTTCTTTACTCTTAGATAGTAACAGAGAATAATCAGTATCATCCAGGATATTACAGTGGGCATCTCAGTGAGCGTGTGTCCCCTAGCAGCAAGTCTCAATGCTGACTTCACTTTAAGGGCCAACAGCACAACAGGACTGAAATCACCTCTGAGTCACTGAGTCTGAATCACCTCTACTGAGATGCCAAGTTGCAGATGTCATTTAAAGTGACTTTTGGAGAGGCTGCTAGGAATAGTACTGATTTCTAGTGAAGTAGAAAGAAATTTTCATCCAATGTTATATTAGTTCTCCAGAGAAACAACCAGTATGGTGTGTGTGTGTGTGTGTGTGTGTGTGTGTGTGTGTGTGGTTTATTATAAGGAATTGGTTCATGTGATAATGGAGGCTGACAAGTCCCCGGATCTCCGGTTGGCAGACTAGAGACCCAGGAGATCTGGTGGTGTAAATTCCAGTCCAAAAGCCAAGCAGGCTCAAGATTCAAGAAGGCTCAATGTTTTGGTCCAAATTTAAGGGCAGGAAAAGCCAGTGTCTGGGTTCAAGCAGAAGAGTCTCTTACCCTTTTTGTTCTATTCAGGTATTCAGTTACCTAGATGAGGCCCTCACACAGCAGGGAGGGGAATCTGCTTTGCTCGGGTTACTGATTGACATATTAACCTCCTCCTCACAGACATACCCAGAATAATGTTTGACCAAATGTCTGGGCACCCCCTGGCCCAACCAAGTTGATGCATACAATTAACCATCACAGAGTGCTACCACCTCTACATTATTTTGCTATTTGGGTAGTCTCATAGACTTCTGGGAACACACAGGAGAGACTAGACTAAGAGCAAATCCATAATCCCTTTCCTGAAATCTCCTGCTTTAAATGTTTCTATAAATATTGGTCAGACCATTTACTGAAATTTACCTCATGTTAACCCATCAGTCACTGAACTAGGATAAAAGTAACAGTTCCTAAAATGCCACTTTCCACTGACACCTCCCTGTGAGAAGAAGGGAACCCAAGGAGAACAGGAGTTATGGGAGTGGTTTTTATTTTATTTTATTTTATTTTATTTTTTTTATTTTTTTATTTTATACATTCAATCACTATCCATCACCACAGCTTGTAAAAAGAATTTTCCCAGCATAAATACACTACATACCAATCCAGTCAGAGATATTATGTATGTCATCATCAACAGAGAATCTTCCACCTCTTTGTCCCTTAAATGTTCTGTCTATTTGTTGCACCAGTACTCTGGCTTCATTGCAGTGATTTTTCATAGACGAACAGAATTCAGCGTGTTATAGCTTGTGTTCCTCTTGCTTTTCTGACACTGAGCATTTACATATCCAGCTGATGTTTTCCTGCCTTAAGTAGCATGGAGGAGGTGGAGGTTGGTGAAGTGTGTAATTGTAATGATTACTTGCTTTCCTGATAATATGAGTTTCTTAGAGCAGATGAGATTAGTTTCTCTTGGTGGTAAAGGTCATTAGGTGTAGCAGTTAGTCTCGAATTTACTCAAAGTGTCCCACTTTTAGTGCCATTAGCATCACCTGGGAATTTCTCTTGCTCTCTCTCTTTTTTTTTTTTTTTTCTTTTTAAGCACTAGAAAATCTCAGATCTGGGACCAGCAGTTAGTGTAATGGCTATGTCGCTGGACTCCCACATAGTCGACCGCGGTTCGCGTCCTGGACCCGGTGGCTTAAAATTCACGCCGGCCGCGTGTGCGTGCTTGCCCAAGATCCCGAGAGGAGAATGGAGGAGAAGGGATTGTGGCGTGACCATCCCCCCTGGGGGGTGATTTCTCACTTTCTGTCTCTATGTCTCTCGCTGTCTGTCTGGCGAGCGCACGTGCCCTATAGCAAAAACCTCTCCAAAAAAAAATCTCAGATCCAACCCCAAAGCTACTAAGTCAGAAACTCTAGGAGTTGGGGCCAGAAATCTGCACCGTATCAAACTGTCCAGGTGATTCTGATGCATGCTCAGGTCTGAGACCCACTGATCCATTCAGTATATGTGCAGTGAAGTTGCTTGGTGGTGAGGCCTGTATCTGAAATTGAGCTAAAAGCTAGAAAAGTGACAGACCGTAATTCAGAGAACTTCAGCCCTATACAGATAACCTCCTTCCTTTCAGCACGTTTCATCCCTTTATCCTGAATATAAGCGTTGCTCAGTTTAGTCACATGTCCTTGTGATGATTATGTTTATCTGTTAACTAGATTGGCCATGGTGTAGCCAGATTAAACTTTAGTTCTTCCTTCCTTCCCTTTGCCTGCCTGCATTCCTGCCTGCCTTTCTTTTCTCTCTCTCTCCTTCATTCCTTTCTTCCAGCCCACTGTATAAAGCTGGGCATGATGGCATATTTCTATAATCGCAGCTACCTAGGAGGCCTAGACAGGAGGATTGGGACATAGTGAGACATCGGGACATAGAGAGGAAGGGAGGGAAGGAAGAAGGGTCCAGAAAGCAACTAGACAGTCTGGGGTTCCAAAATGAGGCCAGGGAGACATAAATTTGAGAAGCACTGGTATATACCTGTGTTTAAACAGATAACCAAGTCAGGCTTTCAGTGATTGAGATCACTTAGAGAAAGAGTTTGGCGGAGGAAGGCCAAGGCCGTGACAGAACCCTGGGGAGTGAGAACGTTAAGGGACAGAGGAAGACAGTCACGGCGATGAGAAGCAGAGATCAGAGGTCTTGACAGTGCTTCTCAGACTCTAGTGAGCTAAACATCACCGGGAGAGCATGTTCAAACACAGGTTCAGGCCCCATGCGTAGAGATTCGGAGTCAGTGGGTCTGGGGGGCCTGGGCACTGCATTGCAATACACGCCCCCGTGATGCTGCTGCCCCACAGACCACGCTTCAGGTGGCACCTGAGTAGGCTCTTAGCTCAGCTGCATGGAGAAGGAGAGAGGGGGCAACTGTGGGAAGCTGGAGTTCCTAGCGATCTGAGAAACTTAATGCATGTTTATGGGCTGAGGTGGAGGCGGCTGCAGAGCCAGGGAGAAGCTGAGCATCCTGGAGAGCAAATGGATAATTGATGAAGGAAACTTACGAAAGTGATAAGAGAGATGGTGTCAAAGAGAGGATCATGGTAGAAATGTTAAAGGCTGTGTTGTCCACTTTAGAAAAACCAAAGTCCCTCTGGGTAAGGTGATTTTCTTGTCACTTCCGCTTCTTTTAATGTTTTTGAAAAATCTCCTAAGTCCTTGGGACTGTTGTTTATTTTACCTCCCGGGCCCTCCCACTGTGCCTAGGAGCCTTTTGTCTGTCTGCCAAAATCCTCCCAGTGCTAACTTCCGTGTACAGATACATAAAGAGATGGCTCGCTACAGATGAATGAGCGGTAATGAATAGATTTCCAGCAACACAAGGCATTTCAAGGATAAAGGAAAATTTCAAAAAGTGTTTGATCATTTGGCTAAAATTGTGTCTCTACCACCTTCCTGTTAGAATTGCTGTCAAGCCGTTTGACAGCTCCCCTGGGATATCACTCCCCGGCATTGCAATCGGAGGGAGCACAAAGACACAGCTCTCTCCTCTGCTGACGAAAGCCAGCTTCCTTGCAGCCTCAGTGCCCTCAGACAAATGAGAAAAGCTTCAAACATCACTTTGTACAGTTACAGAAAAACAACACCCCCCCCCCCCCCCATAAGAGCTTGAGCAGCTGTATGCCTGTGTACCACACGCTCGATGAGTTCAAGAAAACAAAAATATATATGGCGGGCTTGTAACAGAGCGAGTGCCGTGAGAGGCCCCGGGCTCCCACATACTGCTGGGATTCAGAGGGGCTTCATGTCCTTTTCTTTTCTAAGTCCTGAACCAGATAATACAGGCAGAGGAGTCAGACTGGGACTAAAATATCAGCTTCATTGCTGCAAAAGCTGATCTGAAGAAGGGGGATTAGAGTCGAGGCCAGAATAGGCTTCTTGTTTCTTACTCCATGAACTGGCCATTCCCTCTAGACACAGGCCAAGGACTGGAGACGCTGCCTGCTACTGCGTGGGGGAGAGAAGGATGCACGTGGCCTGTGGGGCAGACAGCTCCGAAAGGAATTCAGAGGGAGCCTGGGCAGCAGCCCTGTACCCATCTCATCAGTTATGGCAGTATTTTTTTCTTCCATGAGGAAGAATAAGTAAGCTGAGTGGGCAGAGAGGGGGATGGAAGCTGTCTCTTCATTAGACCTCCCTAGATCCTTGATCAAAGCCAGCATAGAGAGAAGAGAAGAGCATGGCTTTGCCTCTGTTCTCCATCTTTTAAAAAGTTTATTTATTTATTTATTTCTTCCATAAATAAAAGAGACAAAGACAGAGAGGGGCTGGCAGGTGGCGTGGCGGTTAGAGGTGCTAGATTCTCACATGGCTGTCTGTGATTCGAGTCCCAGACCTGGTGACTTGCTTTCTCACTTTCCCTTTCTCTCTCTCTCTCTGGTCAAATTAAAAATAATAATAAGTGGAATTAAATAATTCTTTTAGAAAAAGAAAAAGAAAGAAAGATAGAGAGTATCCCTAACAGGAACCCAGTGCTGTGATCCACTCCCAGCTTTAGCCAGTCCAAGATCACGGGTACATGCGTGCCTGGCATCCTCAGAGAGGTCTCCAGATGCAAACCCCAAACCTTCCCATGTGGGTCAACCTCACAGAGCATTGCATTTTACAATGTACCACTGTCCAGTATCATCCAATTCAAAAAAAAAAAAATTGCCAGAAGGTATGTGCCCTCACCAGAGAGAGAAACAGGGAAAGTGAGAGAGCATCCTCCCTCCCCCCATGAGGGATGGTCCAACTTCAACCCCTTTTCCTCTGTCTTTCTCTTCTTCTAGGATTCTGGGCATGCACACATATTTGCTAGGCATGTTTCTCAAGCCATCAGGTCTGAGACTTGAACTGCATAGTTAGCGTGTGGGATCCAGGTGCCTTACCCACCAGGTCACAGGCTGGCTCCCACATATTTGATCTTTTAACACACAGGTTTTAGAATCAGACCTTTGGCCAACCTAAGTTAGGGCTGTCGTCCACGGTATGTTTGTTCAAAGTAATAAGACAAATACCTGCGGATCAGATCCCAGGCATCACGGGCTCCGCCATTCCCGAGACCTCTCCTTCACACCAACTGTAGCTCTTTTGTGAATTTGCTTAGGACCAGCAGTGGGCTTTCCAGCTTTGCCTGCAGCAGAAGCTTTTATAAAGGAACAGAACAGAACATTGATTAACAACCAGGATATACTATCCTCCAAACCAAAGGTTTAATTTTTAACTTCCTTCTTCCTTTGCCCCCCTCCCTCCCTTCCTTCCTCCCTTTTATTACCAGAGTCATGTGTACTTGCTAGAGAGAGAGAAGGAGAACACATCCTCCTTTGGGGCATGGTCATGCCGTAGTCCCTTCTTCTCTATTTGTCCATCCTGTTGGGATTTGGAGCATGCACACGCACATGCCCAGCCTGTTTTCCAAACTGCCTGGGCCATGATTAGAACTGTAGCTGGCATGTGAGATCTGGCTCCCCTAACCGTAAGGGTATAAGGCTGGTCTCCAAAGGTTCATTTTCTATTCTATTTCCCACCTAAGAATATTATCTAGCCATGATTTACTTTGAGCCCAAAGGGTAGAATAAAACTACCCCATAAGACTATGCCACCAACCTAAAATTGCCTTGAATTAGAATCTCCTCCAGTATTTAATTTTGAAAGACAATTTAAATTCTTGTCTCAAGAACCTCTCCATCTCATAGAATAAGATAAATGCTTTAAACCAATAAATACAACCCAATCAGGGCATTTTATAATAAAAATAAAAACATTACAGTAGTTTAGAGAAGGCAGCATCCATTCTGTGTAATACTTTGAAAAGCAAGGGAGGGAACCAGCAGTTAGCGTAATGGCTATGTTGCTGGACTCCCACGTAGTCGACCGTGGTTCGCGTCCTGGGCCCGGTGGCTTAAAACTCACGCCAGGCATGTGTGCGTGCATGCCCAAGATCCCGAGAGGAGGAGGAGAAGGGATTGCGGCGTGGCCATCCCCCCTGGGGGGTGATTTCTCGCTTTCTGTCTCTATGTCTCTCTCTGTCTGGCGAGCGCACGCACCCTATAGCGAAAACCTCTAAAAAAAAAAAAAAAAAAACAAGCAAGGGAGGGTTTAATGTATGTGTGTCTTTTTGTCTTAGGTTAGGAGTATATATAGAAAAATACTATGCACAAAAGTTATGTAGGTTAGTTTATGTCCTTCCTTATTCATTTAAAATATAGTTAGGGGCTCAGCCTGGTGGCACATTTGGTAGCAAGCTGAACTGGGTGTTGAAGCTGACTGCACATTTGGGTTCCCAGGTCAGCTTGAAAACCCTGGGTGGGTGAGCACATGCCCAAGATCCTGACAAGCTGGAGGACCAGGGAAAGGGGATTGCGGCAAGACCCTGTCGAGGGTGCTTCTCTCTCATGGGTGTGCACATGCTCTCTACCCTGAATAAAATTAACTTTAAAAATAAATAATGTAGTGAGCTGCTTTTTTATTTCCTGTTTGTATTTCATTTTAGATGTTTTCTCATCCTTGTTGTTTCTAGTGTTTTTTTTTTTTGTTTATTTTATTTTATTTTTTTTACTATTTAAAGTATTAACATGATTTCAAAAGTCAGAACTACTTAAAGAGACATATACAGAAGGCTCGCCCCATAGCACAGTGGTTAAGTGCTGGGCAGAGGAAGCTAGATCCCATACAGCCAACCAGGGTTCGAGTCGTGGCCCCAGCAGCTAGAAAAACATACCAGGCCCTTGCATACATGCCCAGGGTCCTGGTGGGATGGAGAATCAGAGGAAAGACGATAGTGGCATGACCAAGCCCTGTTGGGAAATATGCATGTGCACACTCTCTCTTATACACATATATGTGCCCTCTGGTACAGAAAAAAAAGCCATATCCAGAGAAGGGTCATCTTCTCCAGTTCCCTCTCCTCCCCCTCAGCTGTATAGGGTATAGTAGACAAAAATATTTTCACTCTACAGTGTGCTGTTTTAATATACGTACATGCTATGGAATAATTTAATCAAGAAAATTAATATACTCGTTACCTCACATACAGTGTTTGTAGGGTGAGACTATTTAAGATCTGTTGTAGCAGTTTTCAAGTATGTCATACACTATTAGGTACCGCCACCGTGTTGTGCAGGAGTTATTCATCCTGCCTGCTGCAGCGCTGGGTCCTTTGACCAGCATCTCCCATCACCCCCATCCACCCAGTCCCTGGCAACAACTCTTCTACTTCTGCATCTATGAGTTTGACCTGTTTAGATTCCATTTGTAACTGAGATCAGGCAGTATTTGTCCTTCTATGTCTGACTTACCTCACCATAGTGAACTTCCAGGTTCATACATGCTATTGCAAGGGACAGGATTGCCTTCTTCTTCTTCTTTTTTTTTTTTTTAAATACTGAAAAAAGTTACCAGTTTATTATAATTTGTTTTATTTAACAATCTAGGAAGTTCGCAGCCATCAGCAGTTCCAGTGCAATTTCAGGTGCAATTGGGAATTCAGGAATCTCGGTGGAGCTGTTAGTATAGCGAACCTTGTAGGTAAAATACATGCATACTTTTGATAGCACATGTGAAGGAATCTCTCTAAAATTGACCTTATTGGTTTCGTTCTCAGCAAACTGACCTGGGCCACTCAACATGGCTTTTATTGTTCCTGATGTTAGTGCATGTTCTCTTTTTACAATAAATTCGTGACCATCAGAAGATACCAATTTGACATACATGGCATCAGGGCCTTCACAGCTACCATAAGTTTTCTCCTCTCCATCCATTCTGTTCTTATGAACTTTTACTTTGCTTCCACAGGAACTTTAGTAGTTTTTCGTTAGCCCTGGAGCCACCGAAGCGGAGTCCCGGCGTACCGCCACAGCCCCTTGGGATTGCCTTCTTCTTAAAGGCCAAAAAGTATTCCTCTGTGTGTGTGTGTGTGTGTGTGTGTGTGTGTGTGTGTGTGTGAGACACATTTTCTTTATTAATTCATCCATCATGAGCATAGTTAGCTTGATTCCGTATCTTGGCTATTATGAATGATGCTGCAGTGAACATGGGAGTGCAGATATCTCTCCAACATACTGATTTAATTTCCTTTGAATATCTACCCAGAAGTGGGATTGCTGGATCATATATTCTGCTTTTGGTTTTTAAAGAAGCCCTGGGGGGCCGGCAGTGGTGTGGTGGTTAAGGGCGCTTGACTCCCACATGGCTGACCATGGTTCGAGTCCCGAACCTGGCAGCTTGCTTTCTCACTTTCCCTCTTTCTCTCTCTCTCTCTCTCTCTCTCTCACTCTGTCCCTCTCTGGTCAAATGAAAATAATAAATAAAGTGAAATAAAATAATTCTTTAAAAAAAAAAAAAAAGAAGCCTTGGGGCCAGCAAATGGTGTGGTAGTTAACATCACTGTACTCCCACATGGCTGACCACGGTTTGAGTCCTGGACTTAGGGCCAGGTACATGTGCATGCATGCCCAAGATCCTAGGAGGAGAATGGAGGAAAAGAGATAGCAGTGTGGCTATCCCCACTAGGGGTGATTTCCTACTTTGCCTGTCACTGTCTGTCACCTGGCAAGCGCATACACCCTAAGGCAAAAACTTCTTGAAAGAGAGAGAGAGAGAGAAAGAAAGAAGACTTCTTCCTGTTTTCCATAATAGTTGCACCAATTTATATTCTCATTAGCAATGTGTACTTTCTGAATGTCTTCACCAATGCTTATTATCTTTTGTCTTTTTGATAATAGCTATTCTAATAGGTGTGAGGTAATATGTCATTGAGGTTTCATTACCCTGGTGATTAATGTTGAGCATTTTTTTATTATACCCTTTGGCCATTTGTTATATTTGAGACATGTATATTCAGATTCTTTGCTCATTTCTAAATCAGGTTATTTGTTTCCCTACTATTAAGCTATTTGAGTTCCTTATATATTTTGGCTATTAACCCCTTATCAAATGTGTGATTTGAAAATATTTTTTCCTGTTCCATGGATTGTCTCTTCACTTTGTTGATTGTTCCCTTTACTGTGCAGCAGCTTTTTTGTGTGCTACAATCCCATTTGTCTATTTTTGCTTTCATTGCCTATGCTTCTGTGGTCATATCCCAAAAAACATTGCTCAGACTCATCTCAAGAAGCTTTTTCTGACCCAGTCACTTTGGTGCAGGCAATAGTAAACTGATTTGCAGTGCTAGAAGCCAAATGGCTGACCACAGGTTTAGATCCTGAGTCAACCTGGAATACAGCAGGTGCATATGTCCAAGATTCTAAGTAGCTGGAGGACTGGGAGGTAGAGGATCATGGCACAACCTTGTTTAGATTTAGTGCCCATCTTTGTCTGTCTGATGTGTGCATGTTCTTTGTCTCACACTCTCTCTTACGGGAAAAAAAATGATATATGTATGTATATGTATACACACATACACTTAAAAAAAAAAGGGCCAGTCTCCCAGTGGTTAAATGCAGTGTTGTGGGGACTGGATCCCACATGGCTGACTGCAGTTGGAACATGGGCTCCAGTGACTTGAAAAGCACACCAAGAACATGTGCGCACTGGCCCAGGATCCTGACCAAATGGAAAAATGGAGGAAAGGGGATTTTAGCGTGGCCAGACCCCACTGCTGGGGGGGGGGGGGGGGCCCTTCTCTTTCTCTTTTTTCCTCTGGTGCAATCCTACATCTTTTGTAATTAAAAATGAGGGGTAGGGGAAGGGGGAGAAACTTCCCTTATGTTTTCTTCTAGTAGTTTTATAGTTTCAGGTCTTATGTTAAGTATTTATTTTGAGGGTTTATTTATTTTTTTTTTTGGCTTGTTTGTTTGTTTTGTACACTGTGTGAGACAAGGATCGAATTTCATTCTTTTGCATATGGATATCCAGTTTTCCAATGCCACTTATGGAAAAGACTGTCCCTTTCCCATTGTGTGTTCTTGGTATCTTTGTTGAAGATCCATTAACCATAAATACATGGTTTTATTTCTGGGCACTCTAATCTGTTCCATTGATCTGTGTGTCTGTTTTTATGTAATGCTGTTTTGATTACTATAGCTGATAGTGTATTTTGAAATCAGATAATGCGGTGTCTCCAGCTCTGTTCTTTTCCCTAAGATTGCTTTGGCTATTCAGGATCTTTTGTGGTTCCATATGAATTTTTTTTTCTGTTTCTGTGAAGACTATCATTTGAGTTTTGATAGGGATTACATTGCATCTGTAGATCATTTTTGGTAGTATGACCATCTTAACAATATTCTTCCATCTCATGAACATGGAATATTTTTCCATTTATTTGTTTCATCTTTAATTTCTTTCATTGATGCTTTAAAGTTTGCAGAAAGCAGTATCATTTTATCTGAGAGAGCGAGGAAACATTTCACATGAGAGTTTTTAAATTTTATTTATTTATTATTATTATTAAATTTGTTGTAGGGTACATGCACTAGCCAGACACAGACAGAAAGAGAGAGAAAAATTGGGAAAGCAAGCTGCTAGATCCTGAATTCAAACCACAGTTGGCCATGAGGGTGTCCAGTGCCTTAACTACTATGCCATCTGCTGGCACAGCACTACTGATTGAAGCCTAAGAAGTAGTTTTAAAAATTTATTTTTATTTTAAAAAATGTCAAACTTATAGAAAAGTATCAGAGTGGTAAACAGTAATACAGATACACAGAATATTTTTAAAAATAATTATTTAATTTTATTTATTATTATCATGTCTTAATTTGACCAGAATGAGAGAGAGAGAGAGAGAGAGAGAGAGAGAGAGAGAAAGCCTCCATGTCTGGGACTCAGACCATGGTTGGCCATGTGGGAGTCCAGTGCCTTAACTACCATGCCACCTGCCAGCCCCAGTGAACAGATTGTTAATGTTTTGCTTTGTTTTTCTCTCTGTACACACACATACACTAAAGTGACTATTTGTCATTTATTTATCTAAACCATTATAAGGTTGCAGACATAATGATCTTTAAATATTTTACCATGAATTTTATAAACACAGGGACATTCTCTTACATACCACACTATACTTCTTTTTTTTTTTTTTTAAGTTTCTTTAGTTGTCATATTTATTTCTTTGCCATAGTGTGGATGTGCTTACCAGAGAGAGAGAGAGAGACAAAGACAGTGAGAGGGAAAGTGAGAAACTACCCCCCTGGGGGGATGGCCATGCCACAATCCCTTCTCCTCTACTCTTCTCCTGGGATCTTGGGCGGGCACACACACCTGGCATGATTTTTAAGCCACCAGATCTGGAATTCGAACCACGGTCGGCTCTGTGGGAATCCAGTAACCACTATGCCATCTGCTGCCCGCCCCCCACACTATACTTCTTAAATTCAATAAATTTAATATTGCTACAATAGTGTTATGTAATGGAGTCCATTTTCAAATTTCACCACTTGTTCCAATAATATATTTTATAGCAGTTTATTTTTCCAATTTCACATTCAATCCAGGATCACACATCGCACTGAGTTGTCCTATTTCTTTAGTTTCCTCTCAAACATTTTTTCAGCTTTCCTCCCTCACTTCCTATTTCCCTCTCCCTCTCTCTCTCTCATCCTATTTCCCCCATTTCTTTCCTTTTTAAAGTTTATTTTATTTACTTCCTTCATGTCAGAGAAAGAGAAGAGAGACAGTTAACCTCAATAGGGCCCTATGCTGAGCTCCTTTTCCGAGCCCCGCAGCCAGCCAGCATCATGGGCATGTCATGGGTGCACAACATGTTCAAGTAGACCTTGGTATATGGCATCTTCCCAAATGGGTCCAGCATTGGGCAGCTGTGCCCCTCCTGCTGCACCACTGGGGCTGGGCCTCCCTTTCTCTTGCCCTCCCTCCTCCCTTTCCCTTTCTCTTCCATCCTTTCATTTCTCTTTCCTTTTTTCATGGCATTGACATTAAAATATAGGCCAGTTATTTGGTAAAATGTTCCTCAATTTGGGCTTGTCTGATTGTTTCCTCATGGTTAGATTGCATCACACATTTATTTTTTTTCTTTTTCTTTTGAAATAATTTCAAACTCACAGAAAAGTGACCAGAATTGAATAGTATTTTGCAACTCTTTTTGTAAGTTTGAAATTGTTCTTACCCAGATTCACCTTTTTTTTTAGACAGGGGTTTGCTATGTTGCATTCTCTTCCCTGAGTTTCCTGATAACTAGGACTAGAGGTGTGTGCCACCAGGCCCGGCTGTTTCAGAGTCTGGCTTCCCATGCTGGCTGAACGCTTGTCATCCTTCTGCCTTGGCCTCCTGTCAGCAATTGTTAACATTTTGCCACATCCACATTTGTTTCATTATTCTCTCTCCCTATGTGTGTGTATATGCCCAAGATAGTTTTTTTTGTTTTTTAAAAATTTGAATCAGTTCAGAATACGTGTTGGGGCTGCCTCCGTGACTTGGTGGCTAAATCAGCTGGATCCCACATGACTGACTGCAGTTTGAATCCTGGACCTGGTGGTTGAGAAACACACCAAGTGAGTGTGCATGTGTGCCCAAAATCTGGAAAGGAGGGAACAGTGGAGGAGAAGGGATTACGAAGTGATCGTGCTCCCTCTTCACCTGCTTTCTCTGTCCCTCTTGATGAATGCACATGCCCTTTAGCAAAAAAAAAAAAAAAATAAGTGATAGTATTTGTAGTAGGGCACCATTTCTAGTCCTTAACCTAACAGCTTGAAAAACACACTGGGCATATGTGCATGCATGTCCACAATCCTAAGAAGAGAATGGAGAAGGGATTTTGGTGTGGCATCCCCTCTGGGAGCCGATTTCTCACTTTCCCTCTCTTTCTGTCTCTCTTCAGCAAGTGCACCACCCTATAGCAAATTTAAAAATGGCTTGGTGTGGTGGCATGCGCCTGTAATCCCAGTGACTAGGGGAGGCTGAGGCAGGAGGATAGCAAGCTCAGGGCTGGCCTGAGAAACATAGCAAGACCCTGCCTTAAAAAAAAAAATGATGGGGACCAGCAGTTGGCATAATGGCTATGTCACTGGACTCCCATGTGGTCGACCGCAGTTCGAGTCCCGTACCTGGTGGCTTAAACTCACACTGGGCACACATGCACAGGGATTGCGGTATGGCCATCCCCCCTGGGGGGGTGATTTCTTGCTTTCTGTCTCTCCTTCTGGAGAGTGCACACGCACTATAGCAAAAATCTCTCCCCCACAAAAAAATGATGGAGCCAATAGGTGGCGTGTTAGTTAAGGTGCTGGACTCCCACATGACCAATGGTGGTTTGAATCTCAAACCTGGAGGTTTGCTTTCTCACTTTCTCTCTTGCTTTCTCTCTGGTCAAGTTATTATAATAAATAAGATTAAATTAATTTATAAAAAATGGAAAGAGAGGCTATCGGGTGGCATGGTGGTTAAGGTGCTAGACTTTCACAGGGCTGACCATGGTTCAAGTCCTGGAACTGGGGGCTTGCTTTCTCACTTTCCCTTTCTCTCTCTCTCTGGTCAAATTTAAAATAATAATAATAACAAATAAAATAATTCTTTTTTAAGAAATATTTATTTAGTTTTATTTATTATTTTTTAATTTGATATAGGGTATGTGTACTCACCAGAGAGAGAGAGAGAGAGAAAGAAAGAAAGTTGCCAGGTCTGGGACTCAAACTGTGGTCAGTGATGTGGGAGTCCAGCACCTCAACCACCACACCACCTGCTGGTCCCCTAAATAAATAATTCTTAAAAAAAAAAAAAAAAAATGAAAAGAGCTGGGTATGGTGGTACGTGTCTGTAGTCCTGGCTGGGAACCTGAGACTGAATGTTCCCAACACAGCAAGACCCTGTATTTCCAAAAAAAAATAAATAAATAAATAAATAAAAGAAAGAAAAAGAAAAAGAAAAATTAAAAAAAAAAAAAAGAAAAGCTGATAAAAAGGCATTTGAGAGGTCATGCCCCCTCTCTTCTATTTTTTCCAGTGAAATATGAGATATACTCCTTTGTTGAATTAGAGATGGGTCCAGGAAAGATTTGCACAGCTGAGGTTAGGGGAATCTGTCAATAGAAATGACCAGATTTCTAAAATTTCATAAAAGACCATATTTACATAGAATGATTTCTTTAAGCCTACAGAATTGATTCCCTTGCTAGAGATGGATTATTCAGTTTGCCAAGTACTCTGGTCAAACTGAGAAAAATAGAAAAAGCACTGGAGAAGTAAAAAGTCAGAGTAAGTAAACCAAAGCCAGGGGAATGGAGATTACAGCCTGTGTTGATCCACTCTCTCTTCCAACGTCGGCATAAATACATGTCAAGCAGTTTCTGCATTGCGCCACTGGGGCGAGAGGGATGCTCGTCTGCAGCTGAAATAGGATAAAGGAGTTGTGTTAATTATCTATTGCTCCAAAAGAAATGATCTCAAACTTGGTGGTTTAAAGTATAAATACTGTCTCAGAGTTTCTATAGGTGAGGGATTCAGGAGTGGCTGAGCTGGGTGGTTGTGGCTCAGGGTCTTTCCTGAGTCATCTGAAGGCTTGACCAGGCCAGAATATCTGCTCCTAATCTCAGGACATGGGTGAGCCAGAAGTCTTGGCTCCTCACCTCTCACTGTCCCCCGCGCTCCAAAGTGCTGTCATGTCAGGGGAGTGAGCTTCCTGTAAGGTGAGAGATCTGACAGAGAGTAACCAAGAAGGAAGCTAAAACACTTGTCACTTAATGGCGGGAGTGGCATGCCATCCGTTTTGCTGTGTCCTGTTGGTCACACAGACCAACCTTGGTTACAGTGCGGGAGCTACACAAGAGTGTGAATATCAGAGGGCAGGGATCACGGGGGGCTGTTTCTGAGGCTGGCCACCGCAGGAGTCTCTTAAAACAACTGTGTGTTCACACATGTACATGCACATGTGAGGGGAGAAGGAGGCTGCATACCTTAACATGCCACAGAGTGGTATAGTTAGACCAACTATAGATAGTTAGCCGACTTTTAGATTTAATAGAACAGTAAAGTAAAAATAATTGGGGAGAGGGTACTGAAATAAGTATTTTCAGTATTTTGTCAATTAAGGGATATAAAGCTGCCATCTACCACCACGATCATTTCACAAAAGTACATTTTGACATAAAAATGGGAGGCATCTCAGAATAAAGGGAAATTTTTTTCAATTGAAGAAATTTAACTTTATAAAAACCTCACTTGGGACCAGCTGTTGGGGTGGTGGTGAAGTTTGCGTTCTAGACCTGGTGGTTTGAAAAACATGCTGGGCATGTGTGTTCACGCTCCAGTTCCCCAGAGAACGGAGGAGGAAGGACTGTAGTGTGGTCTTTCTCACTTTCCCTCTCTCTGTGTGTCTCTCCAGTGAGCACATGTTTCCTATAGCAAAATTTTAAACAAAAACAAAAACTCACTAATTTGCCTTTGCTTTTCTCATTTAGTAATGGACTGGTAAAAACTTCATCCAATCCTAGTCCACAAACTGTCATTTGGGAACCATTGCAGTAGAACATGGCGTACTTTAAATAATGTTGGAGATGTCTATGAAACTCAGGTAGGAACATGTAATAGTCCATTCAAAGTAAGTGACAAGTGAAATGAGAAGACTGAAATAGATGGAACATAGACATTTTCTTTTTGTTATTTTTTTAAAAGAATTATTTTTAATTTTATTTATTCATTCATCCATTTTAATTTGACCAGAGAGAGATACAGAGAGAGAGAGAGAGGGAAAGTGAGAAAGCAAGCCACCAGGTCCGGGACTCAAACCGGTCAGCCATGTGAGAGTATCCAGCACCTTAGCCACCATGCCACATGCTGGTCCCTCTTTTTGTTACTTTCAAGAATTATTTATTATTACTTTTTCTCATGAGTTTTGCCAGAGAGAGAGAGAGTGAGAAAGCAAGCCTTCAGGTATGGGACTCGAACCACAGTTGGCCATGTGGGAACTCCAGCACCTTAACCACCATGCTACCTGCTGGCCCTGGAAATAGAAGTTTTCTAAAATTATGCTCATAATCTGCAAGGAAATCACAGAGTTGGCAAATATTTAATGTATTAGTTTTTGAGATTTTTTTTCTTTTGTATTAATCTGTGTCCCAATTAATATTTAGATTTTTTTAAAGTTAATTATGTGTGAAATGAAAAAGACAGCATCATTGCAGCACAGTTAAATGTTCAGAAAAGCAATACAAATGCATTGTGGTATCTGAACTTTTATAAAGTGTTTTTCTATTCACTTTTTATATTTCACATGTAGTTAATATATAGTTAATATATTTGCATCATTTATGGCAAGTATCCTTTTTCTACATTATCACCTCATCCCTTTAAAGGTACACTTTTCTTAGTTAACTACCTGATATAATAATGCATTTGTGTCTCTTCTTCTATGAGGTTGAAATATGACATTCTACCCATTAGATATGAATTTTGGATAGCTTTTGGCTCTGAAAATTGATGAATTGGTAGAAATGGGGGTCACATTTTCATTTGGTTCCATTTAGTTCATTTGGTTTCATTTGGTTCATATCTGACCTGTGGCATAGTTTTTACAAGGCTGATTTTGTTCTGGGATTTAACTTGGATCCTACTAGAATCATTTAGGTTGAGATTAATTTTGAGTGATATTAAGGAAAATAGAAAAAAGTCTTCTCTTCAGTAAAATCTTGTTGTAATTTCCATGTTATTTTATTATTATTCAAAATGTTAATTTGGCAGGACCAGCAGTTAGTGTAATGGCTATGTTGCTGGATTCCCACTTAGTCGACCACGGTTCGAGTCCCGGACCCGGTGGCTTAAACTCACGCCAGGCACGTGTGTGTGCGTGCCCAAGATCCCGAGAGGAGAATGGAGGAGAAGGGATTGGGGCGTGGCCATCCCCCCTTGGGGGGTGATTTCTCGCTTTCTATCTCTCTGTCTCTCTCTGTCTGTCTGGCGAGCGCACGCGCCCTATAGCAAAAACCTCTCCAAAAAAAAAAAAAAGTGTTAATTTGGCAAATGCTGCATGCACTCACTGGGGAGAGACAGAAAGAGGCAAAGTGAGGAAGCATCCCACTCTCCATGAGGGACAGTCACACAGCAATCCCTTCTCCTCCATTTTTCCTCTTGGGATTGTCAGCGTGCATGTACACATGCCCAGCATGTCTTTCAAACTGCTGGGTCTCGGACTTGAACTGTGCAGTCGGCCCTATGGGATTCAGCTGCCTTAACCATCACACCACTTGTACCCACGAACTGGTTTAAAACCTACACATTTTTCTTTTGAAACTCTGGTTGGTAGAAATTACACTTTTTCCCCCATACATAGACTCCAAATGTTAGTAAGAAGTTATATGTATTTTAAATGTATTTCATGTGATTACTTTTGGAAATTGTGCATTTAAAGTTTGATATTACAATTGGTTAACCAAGAAGTTAATAGGTGTTCTTTAAGAACCTCTAATGTCATTTTGCCATTTTTTAATTGGAATGCCTTCTTTTATTCAAGGCATTCATTTTTCCCCCCATAACACATTTTTAAGTGAAAGTAGTGAGCAGCTGATTTTTTTAATCTATAGATAATGTTTCTGGTGTAAGGACAATCTTGGAGTTATGGAGCTGCTCATGAATGTGACACTGGAACTCTGCCATTACTGCTCTGCCTAGGTTTACTTTCCCCTGTTATAGCTTGCGTTAGGCTTTCTTCAGCAGGCCATGTTGTGGCATGTTGTTTCTACTGAGCACATTTTTGCTATTCACTGGCATAACTTACACTGAATGTTAGGTGTCTTTATGTTTGCCTTAGGGAACATTTGTCTTATTAGATAGAACTTCCAGGAGCAAGTTTAGGAAATGTTGATGGTTGGGCCAGCCCCATGGCCTGATGGTTAAGGGTGCTGGTTCTCACTTGTCTGACTGAGCAGTCTGAGTCCTGGACCCAGCAATCTGAGAAACGTTGCATGCATGTGCGTTTTTGCACCAAATCCCCATGGGATGGAGAAATGAGATTGCATCATGACCACATTCCATGGGAGGGTGCTTTCTCTCTCTCTTTCTCTGGCAAGAACACACATCCTCTGGGAAACTGCAAAAGAAAAAAGTTTTATGATGTTTTGATATCCACTATTGGTCATAGCTAATGTGAATCTTTTGTTTGTTTATTTTAGCCATAGGGCTTGTGTGCTTGCATGAGAGAGAGACAGTGAGAGGGAAAGTGAGAAATCACCCCCCACCCCAGGTGGGATGGCCATCCTGTTATCCTTCCTCTTCCATTATTCTCTCGGGACTTTGGGCACTCTTGCACACTTGCCTTATGTGATTTTCAAGCTGCAAGCTCTGGGACTCGACCCATAGTCAGCCATGCGGGAATCCAGTGCTTTAACCACCTGCCAGCTCCACTAATTTAAATCTTAATAAGGTTAGAAGTCTTATATTTTGGGTCATCAGAAAAGTCATGATGTATTTTTTTCAATGCATCATGACTTATCAATAGATAACAAGTTCAAATCAGGCTAAACTTCCCAAGGTGAAACTAGTTCAAATTTTGTTTGTTTTTGCCATAAGGCACGTGCATGATTGCTGGAAAGAGACAGAGAGAAAGCGAGAAATCACCCCCAGGAGTATGGCCAAGCTGCAATCCCTTCTCCATTCTTTTCTTGGGATTTTGGATGCATACGCACACATACCCAGTGTGATTTTTCAAGCCATGGGTCCAGGACTCGAATATAGTTGACCATGTGGGATCCAGTGCCTTATCCACCACACCACCTGCTGGCCCCACAAAAGTAACTTTTAATAGCCACATGTAAACAATGTGATGACATGAGATAATAAGTTAAATATTTTTCTGATGATAAAATATGCTTTGCCTTGGAGTTGATGTTAACTAAGTGTTCTTGCCATGGATTATCTGTGAACCACCTAAACTGTCTCATCTTTGCCAGACAAAAAACAGCCACTTTAAATAGGTAATTTTTAAGCCAAGACTTGCAGACTGGCCATTTAGCAGAGTAATGAGTGCTATCTGGAGCCTTAGGAGATGACCTTTTGTCTTTTTGGCATTGATAGACCAAAGAGATGAGTAACCTTGGAACCCTAATCTAGAAATTGTCATGCATTGTTCTAATTATAAGCCACAAATTGCTTAATCATTTATATATAGAAAAGATCTTAAAGAGTGGCTGTCAGCACTTTCTTCTAAAATCAAAGCAGATAAAACAAGTTCTTATCTGACTTAAACTTACTGACAATTCCTGAATCATGCCTTTTGAAGGTTGCTGGGGGTCACCAATGGCTGGTTTGTGATTGATCTCGAAGCTTGGCTGAGTGACTGTGGGTTTGGCAGCTATCAGCATAGAGAGTGACCGTGCTGCCTCCCTCTCCAAGACTTAAAGTTTCACGTCAGTTGTTAATTTCTCCTTCCATAGGAGTCAAACCTTCTGGATTTTAAACATTTGGGGATAACAGAAGAAATCAGTAGTGACCCACTAAGGAGCATTTCCTGATAATTTTCTGGTAAAAAACACAGTCTTATTTAATATGATGGGTCACACTCTGTGTTTTATATTCTCTAGCATCTACAATGGAAACTGTAATCCCCTTGTGAAACAAATAAATGCTTACCAGCTTCTCCAGACAGCCAATCGTTGGTATCATTTCTACATTTGAACTCACTTAGCAAATCTGATGCCTTGAATCCATTAAGACAGCACACAATGCACACTGGCGTCATCAGCATTTCCCTTGCTCTGCCATGTAGCATAGCCGTTAACGTCTCAGGCTCTGGAGTCAGGCTGCTTGGGTCCCAGCCCCAGCACTACAACTCATCAAGTGTGTGATTTGGGCAAGTTATTTAACCTCCCTGGGCTGCTCATTTCTCATCTATGAAAGAGAATAATAATGGTATTTACTGTGTAGGGTTGTTATAAGGACTGAATGGTGGCCAGGAGGTGGCATAGTGATTAAGGTGCTGAAGCCTACATGGCGAACTCTTGTTCGAGTCCTGAGCTCAGTGGCTTGAGAAACGTACAGACTGTGTGTGCATACATGCCCAAAAATCCCAAGAAGAAAATGGGGCAGAAGGGATTGTGGTGTGTCCATTCCTTCTAGCTGGTGATTTCTCTCTTTCTCTCTCTGTCTCAGGTGAGCACATGTACCCTATGGGGGAAAAAAAAGACTGAATGAGATATCTGCTATCTGCTCTTTTCATGTGTTATGCTCTTTTCCAGGGAAGAATTTTGTAACTTTAAGCAGAGCACTTTTGATTTAGGAAGAAAAATCTATTCATGTTAGCTTAAGTAAATAAAGGTTTTTAATAGTAAGACCACACAAACAATCTCATGGGCACCCAGAGACAGCTGGGACATGTGGGTACCAGAGCTGAGAATCATTTTCTCCCTCTGTCTCTCGTGGGTTGGTTTGTTTTCCTCTGTGTTGGCTCTAGTTTCTGCAGACCAGTTTTCTTGACATATCATCCTACATATGTCCAGAAATTCTTTCTCCCAAATGCATGTAAATTATTAGATCAAATGCTTCTATCACCTGACTCAGTTTCCTCTGTCTTGCTCCCAAGTTTCCAGGTGATACAGTCCAGTCACCTTTGATCAGAGAGGATGAGGCCATGTAGTAAGTACAGTGGCTCCTTCCAAAGGCTGCCGGTGTCCTCGGTTCTCTAAGAAGGTGGTGCACTGGTAGGGTTGGAGGTGGCAATAATGGGCACCTGATGATACTCAAGCTGAGTACCAGTGACTTGTTTGTAAAAACTTTTTATTGGGGCCTGCAGGGGGCATGGTGGTTAAGGGCGCTGAACTCCCACATGGCCAACCACGGTTTGAGTCCTGGACCTGGTGGCTTGCTTTCTCACTTTCCCTCTCTCTCTTTCTCTCACTCTGTCCCTCTCTGGTAAAATTAAAATAAATAAAGTTAAATGAAATATTGAAAACTTTTTACTGATAGATATACATATAGCATAAGGCACATAGGGTAAGAATAAAGCTTGAATTGTGACAAATTGAACATACCTGTTGACCTGCACTCAGTTGGAGACAGGGAATTGTCATTGCCCATGTGCCCCTTGCTCTCTCATCTGGTTTTGACTCACTAAAGGTGGATTGGTGTTGCCTGTTTTTCTGTCAGAGGAATCATAGAAGGTATGTGTGTTTGGTTTCTTTTGCTTAGCATTGTGACATTCAGTGATGTTGATGTGCATTGTAAGAGCATTCATTCTCTTTCCCATGAACTGTTCTGTTGTGGAAATATACTAGACTGTGTTTATCTAGTCTCCCACTGACGGGCACCTGGGTAGTTTTGTTTGTTTTGGCTTATTCCTAATGGCACTGCTGTGAACTCCTATTGACTACACACACACACACACACATACACACATACATTATTGTTATCTGCTTGTACAGAGTGTGGTGAATTATTTTCCATCACGTGTAATTGATGATGGCTTCTTATCTTTTATTTTTTAAAGTTGCTAGAGGGTACATGTGCGAGAGAGAGAGAAAGTGCATGAGAGCAAGCGTGTATGCTTATGCATGCCTGTGTGAGCATGTGTGTGCACACCCTCACTCCCCAGCGGAGTGTGGTTATGCACAATCCTTTTCCTCTATTTCTCTATCCAGTCAGGATTTGGGGCACACACACACACACACACACACACAAACACAAGCCCAGTGCCTTTTTCAAGCAGCCAGGGCTGGGATCTGAGCTAAGGTCAGCTGTGTGAGATCTGGCTCTCTGCACACAGTACATAACCATTGTGCTATGGAGCCAGCCCCTTCTCATCTTTTCATGTAGTGACTTTCACTTTGTGAGGGCAGGGCCTTGTTTTAAACATTTGGCTGAACTATTTGCTGATTAAATGAATGAATACATAAGTGAACGGTATGTGCTCCTTTCTTTTTTAAAAAACAAGTCCTGTTTATAGGTGAGGCCCCCAGTTGCTATGTTTAGACCAGGCTGACCTGCTGCTCAGCCCAAGCTGATTGAGCAAGGGATGGACACATGGTCTATACTTGGCCAATCGTGTCTCTCTCCTGGGAATTTAGAATTTGGTACTGAAAGGAGACTGGATGTTGTGGAAGCTGGATCCCTGAGATTGTGCTCTCTAGCACACTCGGGCTCCTGCTGTTGGGCACTAAAGGCACAGTGGGGGGGCCAGCAGGTGGCGTAATGGTTAAAGTTTTGGACTCCTACATGATAGATCATGATTCAAGTTCCAGACCTGGTGGCTTGAAAATCAAGCCAGGCCCGTGTGTGTGCCTGCCCAAAATCCTAAGAGGAGAATGGAGGAGAATGGATTGTGGCATGGCTGTCCCCGGGGGTGGGGGATGATTTCTTACTTTCGTTCTCTCTCTCTTTCTCTTTGGCAAACATGTGTGCCCTATTGCAAAAACTGACAGTAAATAAATAAAAAATAAAGACACAGTGGGCCCTGCTCTTCCAATTCCTTGGTGCTAATAAAGATCTACATGTATGACTACTAAACAGCAAGCAAAAGGATTTGGGGTTGAGTTCCAAAATGCAAAATAGAGAAAATAAGTGCTGCAAAATGTCAAATTTGAGAAGAATGTGGGTCCTCAAATTAAAGAGGTAGGGAGACTGGGATAGTAGGTGGCATGGGGTTAAGGGCACTGGACTCCCACATGGCCGACCACGGTTCAAGTCCCAGACTTGGCGGCCTGCTTTCTCAGTTCTCCTCTCTCTCTTGCTCTTGCTCTTTCACCCTGTCCCCTTCTGGGCACATTAAAATAAGTAAATAAGTAAAGAAATAAATAAAGTTAAATAAAAATAATTCTTTTTTTTTTTTTTTTGAGAGGTTTTTGCTATAGGGCACGTGCGCTCACCAGACAGAGAGAGACAGAGAGACAGAAAGCAAGAAATCACCCCCCAGGGGGGATGGTCACGCCGCAATCTCTTCTCCTCCATTCTCCTCTCGGAATCTTGGGCATGCATGCACACGCGCCCGGTGTGAGTTTTAGGCGTGAGTTTTAAGCCACTGGGTCCAGGCCGCGAACCGCGGTCGACTACGTGGGAGTCCAGCGACATAGCCATTATGCCAACTGCTGGTTCCCAATAAAAATAATTCTTTAAAAAAATTTAAAAAAGAAAAGAGTTGGGACCAGCAGTTAGCGTAATGGCTATGTCGTTGGACTCCCTTGTAGTCAACCGTGGTTCAAGTCCCGGGCCCGGTGGCTTAAACTCACGCCGGGCATGTGTGCGTATGTGTGCGTGCGTGCCCAAGATCCCGAGAGGAGAATGGAGGAGAAGGGACTGCGGTGTGGCCATCCCCCTTGGGGGATGATTTCTTGCTTTCTGTCTCTCCGTGTCTTCCTGGCGAGCGCATGCACCCTATAGCTAAAACCTCTCCAAAAACAAAAGAAGAGAGTTAGAAAGACATAAGCCCGGCTGTGGTGGCACAGGAAGGAGAGTGCCACTGTGCAGTACTGGAGCCATAGGGTTTGGATCCCAGGTCAGCGTGAACAAGCCAGGCACACCCATGATTCTGGTGGGCTAGAAGGCTGAGGGCAGGGATCTGCTGTGGTAAGACCCTGTCAAGGGTCTCTGTCTCTCTCTCTCTAGATAAATCAACTTAAAAAAAGAAAAAAAAGAGGAAGACCTGAGTTCCATCCTTGCTTTGCATGGCACTGTGTGATCTTGGGCATCTTGTTTATTTAGACTCTTGAAGTCTCAGTTCCTTGTCTATAAGCTGATTATCTCCTTATAAGGATTAAACCGAGACCATGCATTTTAGTTTGAGCTATTGTCTGGTAATTAAGTATCCATAAACTATACATTAGGAGGATGACAGTGATGTGATCATGTCCAGAGTGCCACTGCGTAAGGGGACTGGAGCACTGCATAAGGGCTGTGCTCACGGGTGGCTGATACAAGGCGCCTGGCTGACACTGGCAGGAGGAGAGCGGAGAGGAAAAGCAGCCCACGTCATGTCACTGCTGGGGACACCCTTTGGGAAAACGAGAAGGAACAAGAGCAAGCAGAGGAGACAATTGTTTGAGGGGAAGGAAAAGAAGTGATTTGCAGGCACACAGCCCCCAAAGAAGAGGTGGCTGAATGTCCCTTTCCTCCCTAAAGCTTGGTTGTTGTTAAAATTAAGTAAGGTGGGGCCAGCTAGGTTGTGTGGTGGTTAAGGTGGCTGGGTCCCACATGGATGACTGCATGGTTCAAGTCCTGGACTTGGTGGCTTGAAAAACATGCTAGGCATACTTGCATGTGCGAGAGTCATGCAAACTTAAAAAAAAAAAAGAAAAGAAAAAGAAAAAAATCAAGTTGATGTTAGGGACAGAAGTGTGTTAAGTACTCAAATGTAAAAGAGACCGAGTCCTCCAGGCAGGTACCTGCAAGTCCTGCTAGCCACTGTGGGGAGGAACCCACACCTGGTAATTCTTCTCCTGTGTTGTGTCTCCTCCCACACTGCCAGGCTTCTGCTGGTTGCTGTCTCTGGAGGACATCCACTGTTGGAAAAAAAAAAAAGGAAAAATAATTTGTGATACTTGGACAAGTCCCCCCCCCCCCCACACGTTTCATTCATTTCTCGGAAGGGTGTTCACTTTTAAACTTTGCTTCCCCCTTCTCGACGTTCTTCAAAATGGTGAAAGTTACACAGGGGCTGTTTTTCTATATACACGATGGTGGTAGGACTTGGCAAGTTTTTTTTTTTTTTTTTTGGTAATAAAAGGGACATGTGAGGAAGAGTAGAGAGTGAGGAGAAAGGAAAATGACAATAAGCTGTCAGGAGAGGAAAGGACCCACGGTTTGGGGAAGGGCGGACGAAGAGAGTGCTCTAGAAAACAGGTTGCTAGGGTTTTTAGTTTTGTTTTGCAAACGGAATCCTTTGTCCAAACCGTCCCCTGTGGGACTCGATCAACCTTCAGTGTTTTTCTGTCTCCTGGCTGGATAACTGGGCCTGGACTCCGCTGGGAAGGGCGAGTGGACAGGCTCCAGCTGTAGAGCCGTCTCTGGAGTACCAGACCACCCAAGCACAGGGAGAGGAGCCGGGCTGCTCCAACCCTGGCCCTCCCAGCTTTTCCAGACTTCAGTGTGCTTGGGGTTCCCTGTTAAGAAAACTCTGGGGGGGACCAGCAGTTAGGTAATGGCTATGTCGCTGGACTCCCACGTAGTCGACCGTAGTTCGAGTCCCGGACCCGGTGGCTTAAACTCACGCAGGGCGCGTGTGCATGCGTGCCCAAGATCACGAGAGGAGAATGGAGGAGAAGGGATTGCGGAGTGGCCATCCCCTCTGGGGGGTGATTTCCTGTTTTCTATCTCTCCGTCTCTCTCTGTCTGTCTGGCGAGCGCACGCTCCCTATAGCAAAAACCTCTCAAAAAAAAAAAAAAAACAAAAAAACCCTGGGAATGAAAAACATGAACTGAAAAGACATCGCAACTAATTTGATCTTAGAATGTAACGCAGTGACAGATTTTAAAAGAGGGCTGTAACCCATTCCTGAGGTTCAGCAGTGCCCAGCGGTGTCCTTTAGAATGGGTAGAGAAGTCCTCCGCTGCTCCATCACTTGTCTCGGTTATCTAACAGGGTAACCGAATTCACGGGTGTGCAGACGAGCACTCACGAGTCCTGGGGGGCCCGACGTGTGTACTTTTCTGTTTATCGGAGTTGGCGCTGAAGTATCAAAGGGTATCCTTTCTGCCCGTCCAGTTTCGGTGGATCATCTCTCAGACCAGATTAACCTGTTGTTTTTGCAAAGCCGCAGGATTTCCCCCCTAAGCGTCCACACCGCCCGCCTTTTCTTTGTTGTTAAATACCCAGAGTGTTTCAGAACCGCAGGCCATTGCCGGGCGTGGGTCACCTTACGTAGGAAGGCTTTTTTTTTTTTTTTTTCTGGGGATGGTTTTATTTTTAGACTCGTGGGGGCCGACTGGACTCAGGTACCTGGCCAGTGTCGCTGGCTCCAAGCGGCGGGCGACACTGGAAGCGGCGGAGGCTCTGGAGTCAGACTGGTCCCCAAACTGCCTACCCGTCCGTCCTCTTCGCAGAGGGGTACCCCGAAGGGCGAGGGGGCGTTGGCAAGGCGCGGGTCCCGGAGCGCAGGGGGCGGCCGGCGGGTCCTCCCTCCCCTCCGCCTCGCGCGCCCCCGACCCCGCGCTTCCCACAATCCCTGGCGCCGACCCCCAGCCCCAGCCCCAGCCCCAGCCCCAGCGCGCGGGCGGCCCGGGCTGCCTTCCCGCACTGTCCCGGGAGCCGCGAGCGCGCCCGCTCGGCCCCGCTCGGCCCGCTCGGCCCGCTCCCGAAGGCCCGGTTCGGCCATTTCCGGCCCGACGCTCTTCGGCAAGTTCCGCAGTCGCTTGTCGGAAATGGCTGCCGGCCGGCAGGGGGAGCGGAGGATCCGGCGCGGCCTGGAAGGCGGGCGGCTGGCGGCCAGAGCGGCTTCTGGGACGCCGAGTTTCGCGCAGGCGGCGGCGGCAGCGGCGGCGGCTCGTCCCTGAACTGGAAGCCGGTAGGACTCCTTGGCGGCGCGGGAGCCCGAGGAGAGGGGCCGCGCCCGGAAGGGCTCAAGGGAGGGGACCCGGGGCTGGCCCCGAATGCTGGGGACGCCGGGGGCAGCACGGGGTCTGGCGATGCCGGGGACAGGCTGCTGCCGGCGGCGGGAGGCGTGCAGCCTCGGAGCGTTGTAGGCCTGGTCAGCGTCCCGGGGGCCCGGGGCGAGGACCTCCAGGCCCTTAGCCCCTGTGAGGAGGGCTAACGGGTCTCCTTGGGCTGGAAGTACCGCCTCCCCACCCCCACACGCCCCTCTAGACCCACTTTGGGTTGCTCGGGACCCACCTCCGCCCCCTTCTCCAGGACGCTCGCTTCAGCTGTCCAGTCTCTTCTCCCTGAAGCCTTCACCCTCCTTTGCCCGCAGTGTTTGACCAGCTGCTTGCAGGCAGCATCTTCTGTCTACGAGGGCACAGCCCGGGCTGCCCCCAACCCCCTATTTTCCTGGGTACACACTCCTACATCTGCCCTGCGCTGCTTCCAGCCCCTGCTGCTGCTGCTGCTCTGCCCCCGGCTTTTTTTTTTTTTTTTTCCTCCTGAGTTTGCCACCTTTCATGTTGAGCCCACAATGAGAAAAGCCACTTCCTGTCCAAGGGTCTAGGTGCTCCTGTTCCCTGCTTCTGGCTTTGGCGCCCAGGTCCAGCTCCTGTAGCGGTGGCCTAGCTGCCCTGGCTGGAGAGGGGCTGCAGCGTGCACGGCTGCTCGCCCCAGGCCAGCCCCGCTGACTGCAGGGGACAGTACCATCCAGAGCCCCTCAGGGACCAGGTGGGACTGCCCGACTGCAGACAGGGTGCTCCTTTCGCTCTTCCCCTTGAGCCACAGATTTAGCTCCCCTTTAGAGAGCTACCGCTCTCAAAACTCTTAAATCTGGTGGATTCTGCCCCCAATTCTGGATTATTTTTCCTTCAAAAAAAAAAAAAAAAAAAAGGTAAGGATTTCATCAAGGCCTCTTGGTTCGACTTTTTTGGTGGAGGAGGGAACACAGAACACCACATGTTTCCTCTCTCCCCATATGTGATTTACTTAAAGTCCTCAGCATTTCTCCCCTCTCACTTTGTCCTGTGCTTCCTCTAATTTAGGTAGTTTCACGGTTGAAGGCCAGGCTACCCAGTTTTTCTTTTTTCTTTTCTTTTTTTTAAGAAGCCTTTGTGCGTTGCAGTCATGCAGTGTCTGCAGTTTTTCGTAATCTGCTCAACAGTTAGTCTGCCATCCTGGCCCAGGACCGTCCGTCACTGTCCAGAGACCCTGGGTCCTAACCTGTGGGACATTGATGGGCTTGAGTGAAACTAACCATTCTCAATGACTTATTAAGCAGGGGGACTTTTCAATATTTCCTTTCATAATAAAAGAAAAGTCATTCTCTTAAACTCTTGGTGTGTTAAAAATATCTTTATCCCATGGGAATTTCCTGATCTTTTCCTGTGGGGAGCCCGAGGAGTCCAAAAGTTCTCAGGGGTATGACAGAAACCAGCCAGAGGGAGAGAGAGAATTGTAGGTCTTGAGAATTCGCAAAACAGTTTGTGTTTAATAACTAGAGACGTGAGGGGCACACCTATAACAAGATGACTGACAAGCATATTCTTCATTCTCCCATTCTTCACTTTTCCAGGGGGGAAGGAACTGTTATGAAATATGTGGCCTGTAGTTGGCATCTCTTAGTCATTAGGCCTTTGAGTTTTAACCTATGAGGAAATTGACTTTAAGTGAACAGGTTAACAAGAACTGAGTCAGGAGCTAGGGCAGGCCTTAGAAATGGACTTCCAGGAGAGGGGGAAAGGCTAAAGGATAGTTTGAAGCCATCAGAACAATATCTTAAGAATGTACCCTATTCTTACTCTATTTATTTGCTTGCTTATTTATTTATTTATTTATTTATTTATTTATTTATTGGAGAGGTTTTTGCTATGAGGGCGCATGCACTCGCCAGAAAGACAGAGAGAGACATAGAGACAGAAAGTAAGAAGTCACACACACACACACACACCCACCCACCCCCCAAGTGGGGATGGCCACGCAGCAATCCCTTCTCCTCCATTCTCCTCTCAGGATCTTGGGCACATGCGCACATGCGCCCAGCATGAGTTTAAGCCACCGGGTCCAGGACTCGAACTGCAGTCGACTACGTGGGAGTCCAGCGACATAGCCATTACGCTTACTGCTGGTCCCTTGCTTATTTATTTATTAAGGTTTTTGCCATAGGGTGTATGTGTTCACCAAAGAGAGGCAAAGTGAAAAATCACCCCTCAAGGGTGGCCATGCCACAAACTCATTCTTCTCCTGGGATTCTAGGCACAAACACACACCGGCGTGAGTTTCTTTTCTTTCTTTCTTTCTTTTTTTTTTTTTTGGAGAGGTTTTTGCTATAGGGCGCGTGCGCTCGCCAGACAGACAGAGACAGACAGAAAGACAGAAAGCGAGAAATCACCCCCCAGGGGGGATGGCCACGCCGCAATCCCTTCTCCTTCATTCTCCTCTCGGGATCTTGGGCACGCACGCACACGCACCCGGCGTGAGTTTAAGCAACCAGGTCCAGGACTCGAACCATGGTCGACTACATGGCAGTCCAGCGACATAGCCATTACGCTAACTGCTGGTCCCATCTTTCTTTTTTTTTTTTTAAAGACAGATTTTTGCTATCTGCCATGTGTTCTTGCTGGAGAGACAGAAAGACAAGAGACAGAAAGTGAGGCATCACTGGGGGGGGATGGTCACATGGCAATCTGTATTCTCCTCTTGGGATCTTGGGCAGCCACGCACACATATGCCCAGCATGGTTTTTTTTTTTTTTTTTTTAAGTTTAAAGGGAGATTTTTGATAGAGGGCACATGTGCTTGCTGGGGAGACAGAGACAGAAAGCGAGAAGTTATCCCCCTCAGGGGGATGACCACCCTGCAGTCCCCTCTCCATTCTCCTCTCAGGATCTTGAGTACACACATGCCCTGTGTGAGTCTTATGTTGCCAGGTCTGGAACTTGAACTGTGGTTTGACTACACGGGAGTCCAGTGAGTCCAGTGATGTAACCATTATGCCATCTGCTGGTTCCTGGTGTGAGTTAACTTTCCAGGTCCAGTACTTGAACCATGGTTGACTAGATGGGAGTCCGGTGATGTAATCATTACGCCATCTGCTGCTCCTGACCAGCGTGAGTTTCAAGCCACAGTTGGCTATGTGGGAGTCCAGCACTGTAACCACTGTGCCACCTGCTGGTCCCTAACATGCTGTGTTCTTCAGGACACTAGGATAGCTGTAGAGTGAAAAGCCATCAAAGAGTGATGCAGGGGTGAGGCTGAGGCAGTGGTGGGTGTGTGTGTGTGGCGGGAGGTGGGGTGTCTCTGAGTTGACGCTGGTAAGTAGTCTTCTGGAGAAGGGGTGGAGATAGTCCTTGAAGTAGAATCAGATCTTAGGAGAAAAACAAAGATCTTATCAGATCTACTCTTGGTAAAGATTTGAGTGTCTTTACACGTGGTTATTCCAGAGTGAGGAAAAGAACGGGAACCAGAGGCCTTTCATAAAGCCCTAAAATTTCCTACTAATTTCTGCTGGCTATTTCGTTTACTTCAGAAAACTTCCAATAACATATTTCTTTTCATTTCACTTTTATTTCCTCTTAAATTTCAGTAACTGTTTCTCTGAACACCTGTAATGATAGGACAGCTAAATGAAGTCAGGGAAAAGCAATGATTTTCCAGGTGTCTAGGTTCCATGACACTAGTGACACTCAGGCAGATGGAGCTGGAAATCTCAAGAGGGATGGAAGCGGGCTTACCTGTAGGCTTGATCTTTTTCCTGCCTGAACCACATTCCTTTTCCTTTTCTCTTGCTTGCTTTCTTTTCTTTTTTCTTTCTTCTTTTATTTTTTTTAAAGATTTTTGCCATTGCGTGTGTGCTTCATTGGAGAGAGACAGAGACAGACAGTGAAAGAGAAAGTGAGAAATCGTCCCCCAGGGGAGATGTCCACACCACAGTCCCTTTTCCTCCTGGGATTTTGAGCACGCACACACACACATGCCCAGCATGAGTTTTAAGCCGCCCGGTCTGGGACTTGAAATGTGGGAGTCTAGCGCCTCAACCCCTGTGCCATCCATCTGCTGGCCCTCCTTTTATATTCTCTATCTGTCAGATCTCTTGGGTGCTGTTATTTAGGTGGAAGAGAAACAGGATTAAAAAATCTGTAGTACAGGAAATAGAAGAGGAATATGGAGTCTCACGTAGCAGCCTGCTTACCTCTCCGACACTTAGGCCATAACGCACTGTAGGGTACTGCTCATGTGCACCCAGATGACCCACTAAAATCCCAAGGATGGGGCCCCAGGAATTGGCAGAGTCTGTTGTAGCGTGGAAGCAGCATATACATAATAACAAAATCTGAGAAACACAGCAGTGCACGTAGTTCGTAATTGAATGAGCACAACTGTTCCACTAAAACTAGATTTACAAAAACAGGCAGCTGGCTGTAGCTTGCCACTGTGGGCCCTCGAATAAAAGCCACCCTTACACCACACAGGCCATTCCTTTGGTATATCCTCCATCTGACTGTGTCCAATACCTTTTAGTCTGGTCAATGATATTAATGATTAACATCCTGGATGTTTGCATCGTTGACTGTTTTCTCTGTTATTCTATCCTCTTACATTTTCATCATTTTAATCTTTTTCTCCAAATCCTTTCAAACATTTTTTTTTTCAACAAATACTTGATACTGTAAGGAAGTAATTAAAAAATGTGAGGTTAGAAATATGTCCTTACAGGAACCAGCAGTTAGCGTAATGGCTATGTTGCTGGACTCCCACATAGTCAACTGTGATTCGTGTCCCGGACCCGGTGGCTTAAAACTCACGCCGGGCGCGTGTGCGTGCGTGCCCAAGATCCCGAGAGGAGAATAGAGGAGAAGGGATAGCGCGTGACCATCCCCCCTGGGGGGTGATTTCTCGCTTTCTGTCTCTCTCTCTGTCTGTCTGGTGAGCGCATGTGCCCTATAGCAAAAACCTCTCCAAAAAAAAAAAAAAAAAAAGAAAAGAAATATGTCCTTAGTATATGTAAAAGAGATAAGACGTATGTAAACACATTAGGATGGTAGATTAAAATAATGGCTTAAATTACTATTTAAGTTCTTCGCCTCATATACTGCTTTCATATGTTTTTTTCTTGTATAGATTTTGATTTTTCTTTTTTTAAAGCGGTTTTTGTCATAGGGCATGTGTGCTCGCTGGAGAGAGACACAAAACAGTGAGAAGGGAAACAAGAAATCACCCCCTGGGGGAATGGCTGTGTTGTAATCCCTTCTCCATTCTCCTCCAGAGATCTTGGGCACATATGCACATGTGCTCGTTGTGATTTTCAAGTCACCAGGTCCGGGACTTGAACTGCATTCGGCCATTTGGGAGTCCAGTGACATAACCAATATGCCATCTGCTGGCCCTAGATTTTGATTTTACAGTCACTGAAAGATGGGAAAGATAGGTAGCAAAGAAAAATGAGACTTAGGGAGCTTAAGTCATTTGACCTAGACCAGATGTAAGTAACTGAATTCTTGAACTAGTCAACAATAATTACCTGTCCTAGCTAAATTCTGACAATGATTTGACTCTTCCTGGTCAGAATGTTCCAGTCCTTAGATGGAGCTGTAGTGTGCCTCCCTATGAGGTCACCACCCCACTAGGGTCAGATGTTCCCTTTGGCAGTTCTTCAGATGGTTAAAGACAGCCATCAGTGACACAGGTTGTAAACAGATGTGCATGGATTGAATAAGACCTGCGCAATGTCTCCCCCTCCCTCAGAGAAAGATAGGCATCTTTAACAGGGTTTTACACAGTGATCCTTCCAACTTTCTCATCTGTCAGGGTCATGGATGCCTTCTCAGTGTGAATAGGTTGACCAGGGAACCGAACCCATGATTTTATTTTATTTTTTAAAGAATAATTTTATTTTACATTATTTATCCATTTTTAATTTTATTTGACCAGAGAGGGACAGAATGAGAGAGAGAGAGAGGGAAAGGGAGAAAGCAAGTCACCTGGTCTGGGACTTGAACCACCGTTGGCCATGTGGGAGTCCAGGGCCCTTAACCACCATGCCACCTGCTGCCCCCCCCCGTGATCTTCTATATGGATCCAGCATTGCTTGGGCAGTGCATTACCACTGTGCCACAGAGCTAGCCTCACGTTTCTGATTCTAGTCACTCTCCCTTGTATGCTAAATATACGCTTGGTTTTGCTGAAGACCCTACCTGCCAGCTTCACTCATTTACTTGACTTTCAGGGCCTCTGTAGCCATTGAGATTGCCATTCCTTGGTAGATTTTTCTATCCCATGGACTAAATAGTCCTTTTTTTTTTTATTTTTCATACTTTCTTAGTTGACGGTTTCAGATCCCCTCACTAAATTCTTTGTCCTCCATTTACTTTGTTAGTGGCTCTCTTATAGCATAGCACTCAGCACACAATACAGTAATCAATACAGTGTCTGCTGGCAGAGTAGTCTTCATTCGACAGTCTATTTAAAAAAAAAAAAAAGCCAAACCACAAAACACAGAGATAGGTTTTTTTGTTTTGTTTTTTTCAATACTTCGTTTATTGAAATTATAGCCAACTGCAATCACAACTTTGTGTGCACGTGTGTGTGCTACTGGTAAACCAGATTATTTCCATGTAGATTTGAGATCTAAATGCTGAACTTTGTCTTTATCCCTGTTAAATTTAATTTGCTTCAATATTCCAGATTGACGCAATTTTTTTTGTGTCTTTGGTTTCCTTCCAATTTTGACTTAGTCCTCCAGAATGACTTCTGTATTTCTGGGATAGAGTTGCAAAACACAGAAACACTGTGGCTTAGAATGGAGAACATAGTTGAGGACATCCCAGCCATTATTAAAGAAATCAATGGAAAATTAAAGAGGACCTTAAAGGAAAGCATTATGCTTGAAATCTTATAGGTAACACAAGAAGAGGTCCTGGGAATAGCCTTGCTGCTTCAAGTTGACATGTGGGTGAAATTTACCCCCAAATAGAACAAATACGTGTTTGCTTTCTAGGTACAGGGCAATTGTAAGTCAGTGAGTTCCTGGGATTTGAAAGAACCTTTGAGATCTAGTATAATCCTTTAATTTATGAATTAAAGAAGGACTTATGGAGCATATAGTCCACAGCTACAAGGAATTATGAAGTTTAGGGGACCTCATGCATTGGAAACATGGTATAAGACTTGTATCTCAGGACCAGCAACTGGCTTTTGCTTTGGTTCTAGGAAAGTAGCTGTGCTTGAGATAAAACCACATGCATGTTTTCCTTTTCTTTTTATGGTTCGTTTACTACAGTTAACTCTTAAATTCATCTGGGTCTTATTTTTGGATTTGTTTTGTCATACAGGAATCTGATTTTTCCCCCCAAATAGGTAGTTGTCACATTATTTATTGAAAAATGTAGTGTGGTGTGCTTTGAAGTGACTGTAACAAGATAACATTCTCTTAATTACAAAAGTAATACATGCCTACATTAAAATGAATTAAGACAAAATGTATCTTTCAGGTAAACACAGTAAACAAGTGAGCAGCAGTCTCCAGGGCCCTGGGTGGACAGACCTGGATTTGTATCAGGGCTCAGCTTGCTTGCTGTATTGCCCTGAATAGGTTACCTAACCTCAGAGAGTCACCCCTTCATCTGTAAACTAGAAGTAACAATTACTCCTCCCACGTGGTTGATGAAATGATATGATGTGTGTGAAGTGTGTGCCTGGCATACTGCAAAAGAAAATAGCAGTTATAAAAACAGCCCCTCTCCCCCACCTTGCAAAGGTGTGCAGTGTAGTCTGTACACAGATTTTTCTATGTGAATTAAGGCATATTGCTACTTTCTTCACGTTGATTCAGATACCGTTAATCAGAATGGGAATTGCTGTCCGTTTATTAGACCAGTGATTTTAGAGTTTGAGTTGTATGCTCTGCATTATAGTCACCTGGGAACTTTGTCAGACTACAGGAGTGTGGACCTGGACTTGGGAATTCTGGTGTAGTCATCAGAAGGTCGACCTGGATATATTATTTGAAAAAAAAATTCTTAGGTAAGTTGTGGATCTGATTTGCATCCCTAGATAAAAACTCACTGGTGCGGCCAAGCTACTGCGGTGCATGCTGCTAAGACACCGTGCTTGTCACACTCCTCGCTCCTCAGGCTGGGACCGCATAGGAGGCCCGGTTGCATTCTAGCCTGTGGGCCAGAATGAGCGGGCTTGGATGATGGGGTGGTGGTAAAACACCACACTCTGCGTGGCTGTTCCACAGGAGAGGGATCCTGGTTCCTATAAGGAAACCTCCCTGTGTACCCTTAGCACACGTACGTGTCTATGATCCAGGGTCAGCTGGAGCTGAGTGAGGTTGAATCATGGTGTGAGATACTGTTGAAGGTATTCATCTCTTTCTTTCTCTCCCTCTATCTCTTGCTCATGGTAGAAATGCATAAATAAACTTTAAAAATGAATTTAAAAATGAAAATAATAATAATTGTTTTAGAAAATTGATAGATCAATTCGGGAAAATGTCACAGAATAAGAAAGCTACTTTAAGTGAGAATGTCAAGAAAATTAAGACTTGAAGGTTGAGGAAGAGTCAACCGGGGGAAGCCTGAGGAGGAACATTTTAGATAGAAAGACCAGCAAGTATACATGTTCTGAGGCAGAAAAGAGCTTGGTGTGGTGGACAAATTAAAAAGAGGTCAGTGTAGATACAGTTGAGCAAGTAAGGGGAAGAGTGATGGCAGATGAGTTCCCGTAGGCTGTTAGAGGCTAGATAGGAAGGGCCTAGTATGTGGAAAGCTGTGGGGAAATTTTTTTTTAAAGGATTTAGCCATAGGTCTCATGTGCTTGCTGGAGAGACTGAGAAAGACAGTGAGGGGGCAAGTTAGAAATCACCCCTTGGGGACCAGCAGGCAGCGTGGTAGTTAAGATGTTGAACAGTTCCACATGGCTGACCATGGTTTGAGTCCTGGACCTGGTGGCTTGCTTTCTCACTTTCTTTTTTTTTTTTAGAGGTTTTTGTTATAGGGCACATGTGCTCGCCAGAAAGACAGACAAAGACAGAGAGATAGAAAGCGAGAAATCACCCTCCGGGGGGATGGCCACGCTGCAATCCCTTCTCCTCCATTCTCCTCTCGGGATCTTGGGCATGAACGCACACGCACCTGGCGTGAGTTTAAGCCATTGGGTCTGGGACTCGAACCGCGGTCGACTACATGGGAGTTCAGCGACATAGCCATTACGATAACTGCTGGTCCCCGCTTTCTCACTTTTCCATCTCTCTCTCTCTTTCTCTGTGTCTCTCTCTGGTCAAATTAAAATAAATGAATGGATAAGTAAAATTGAATAAATAAATATTAAAAAAAAAAAAGAAAGAAAGAAATCACCCTTTGGGAGGATGGTCTCAGCAATCCTTCCTCTTCCATTCTCCTCCTGGGATTTTGGTCATGTATGCATATGTGCCTGGCCTGACTTTCAAGCCACTGGGTACAGGACTCAAACCACAGTTAGCCATGTGTGAGTCCAGCACCTTAACCACCATGCTACCTGCTGGCCCCAAGCCATGGAACATTTTCAAGGAGGGGGAAGAGAATGTCTGGATGATGTTTTGAGAAGATGGCTGTCATTGCTGTGTGTGGAGTACGTTGTAAAAGGATCAGAGCAGGCTGAGAGTTAGGCACTCAGTGCTGTGGCAGACGACTGAGAATGAGACACACGTAGTGTACTTGGAGCGGAGCTCTCTGGAGCTTGCTTCCTATCAGTGTTTCAGTGACATTGATTTCTAGATCCTAATACCTCCTTGTCATTTTCTAGAGAATGGCAGAAGAGATCCTGAGGGCTTTCTTTTTCTTTTGTGCTTGAAATAATTTAGCTCTTTAGGAGAGAGAGTTCATGATCTTGGACATTGATGACACTGCCTTATTCCAGTAAAAGAGATGTAATTTAATGGGGTCAGTTCTTTTGAGTCATTGTTGAATTACTGGTTTTCATTAGATCATTTGTTTCTACTTCCAGCTCTGCTTACATGTGAGTTGGTACCATTATAAATACTAGACCAAATATAATCAGTATCCAAAAGATGTTTTAAGAACATTCATTTAGACTGTGTGCAATATTTTGAGGTTTTGGTATGAAAAATTTCAAATATATGCTAAAAGCAGAGATCACAATATAATGTGTTCCCAGTAGTCAACCTCTGGCTGATCTTGGTTCATCTGTACCTCCAGATCCCCTCACTACCTTCAACCTGTTTATTTTGAAGCAAATTTTAGGATTATCATTTAATCTATAAACATCTCTGTATATACTTCTGAGAGATAAGGACTTTTCCATATTTTAGTGTTTTGTTCCCTCTTAGAGCACATAAATAGATAACCTATCTGGATGATTTGCCATTGGAAGTCCCCGTTTACACCTGTTGTCATGGTGTATTCATTAATAGTATCTCTTCTCACTTCAGAATGTCTCTGGGCAGTAAATTCTTTGGTTATCTTGTGTATATAGGGAAGCTTTTTCATAGGGAACAGTAAATTAATTCCTTAATAGCACCTTCAGTATGGAAGATTTTTCTAATAGCTTATCACTTTTTTATTTTCTTTTTAATCAGGAGAACAAGCCCTGGAATATCACTATTTCAAGAAATCATATACTGAAGTATAATGCTACATAAGTCAGAGAAAGGAAAGATCCTGAAACACATGGTAAGGAAGGAATGAATCAGTTGAATCACCTTGATTATGTTGTCTTTTTTCTACATTTTTCTTCCCTTCTTATGACTTGATCATGAGTGCAGAGAATATTCTTTTGAAAGCAAAAAGAAGTTTAAACGTTTGAATTTGAAAGACAATGTAAGTGCTTGATAATACTGACCTATATTTTTTTTTCAAAAAAAGAATTATTTGTTCATTTATTGAATTCTATTTGTTATCATTATTTTTAATTTGACCAGAGTGATACAAAGAGAGAGAATGAGAAAGGGAAAATGAGAAACCAAGCTGCAAGATGCCAGGTCTGGGATTTTTTTTTTTTTTTTTTGGAGAGGTGTTTTTTTTTTTCCGCAATAGGGCGCCTGTGCTCGCCAGACAGACAGAGAGAGACATAGAGACAGAAAGCGAGAAATCACCCCCCGGGGGGATGGTCACGCCGCAATCCCTTCTCCTCCATTCTCTTCTCGGGATCTTGGGCACGCATGCACACGCACCTGGCGTGAGTTTTAAGCCACCGGGTCCGGGACGCGAACCGCGGTCGACTACGTGGGAGTCCAGCGACATAGCCATTAGGCTAACTGCTGGTTCCCCCAGGTCTGGGATTTGAACCATGGTTGGCCACGTGGGAATCTAGAACCCTTAACCGCCATGCCATCTGCTGGCCCCCATTACTGCCCTATATTCTTTGGAATATTTGGTCAGTTGTTAATTATCTAAGTTTAGATTATACAAATACTCAAACATTTTAGTAACATTGTCATCAACTTTTTGTCTTTACTTAAAGAAAAAAACCAGTCAAACCTTTAATAGTTATACATAGGTCTTTAACAAATGTAGAAGCTAGAAAAAGTGACCCAGCCTCCCTGAAATACTACTTATTTTATAGAACTTGTAGTAATACTCTTACTTTTTATTTATTTACCTCTTACCCCTTAGGCTAAAGGAATTTCCATGAGGTCAGGATTATTATTCATTCTAGATCATGCCACAATTATACTTAGCATGACTTAGACATGTTAAGAGTATCATGAGGGACCAGCAGATGGCATAATGGTTATGTAGCCATCCCAAGTAGTTGACTGCGGATCAAGTCCTGGACATTGGCAACTTAAAACGCATGCCAGGCACGTGTTTGTGCATGCCCCAAATCCCAAGAGGAGAGTAGAAGAGAAGGGATTGCAGTGTGACCATCCTCTCTGGGGGGTGATTTCTTGCTTTCTGTATCTCTTTGTCTCTCCTGCAAGCACATGTGTCCTATAGCAAAAATCTTAAAAAAACAAAAACAAACAAAAAAAAGAGTAAGATGAATAATTTTTGGAAGAAATGAAAGAAGTCAGAAGTATTCCTTTGTATGTTGAGTTTGAGGGGAAAGCAAGAAGAGCCTTATGTAGCCTGTGATAGTAACATTTGGTGAAAGAACAGGACTAGGAATGTGGTTTCAAGATTGATTAACCTAAAGAACCCTAAATCCTCTCTGCTTTATTTTCATAGCAACACAATATACCCTTATCTCCAAGCACTTATCTCCACTTTAGAAGATTAGGAAACTGAGGCATGAGGTTTAATAGCAGGTCTGTTTCTAAAGGATGAGAAATAATGCCTCTCATTTCTAAGTATAGTGTTCTTTCTAGAAGAACAAGTTACTATTTATATTTAAAGAGCACATGATGTCTGCTAATGGAAGATAAATGAGAAGCAAACTGGGAAATACATTTTGTCTTTGGATTACTGCATCTACTATTGGATACAGATCAAAAGAGTTCTCTTCAGCTTTTTTCAATTCTACCAAATTGAGCTTCTGGAGTCTTTTTTTGTTACATAGTTCAAAAGGAGACTTTCATGTTCGGAGTAAAGGTAACTATCAAGGTTGGATAGGAGGTGTTTCTCATCTATACATGATGCTAAAGTCAAGAATAACAAGTTATTACTACAGGCATCTTTGCCCTCTGATGAATTTAATTGATCCTCATTTGTAGGACTCTAAGTCTCTAAATCTAGTTAAAGAGGAAGAGAGTAAGTGGGTGGGGGTGTATATACACTGAAGCTGTTTGGGATATTCATCTTTATTCATTTCTTATTAACTGCAAATAAAATACCTATGTAAAACAAAAGTTCTACGTTCAATTTAGAGTGTTTAAGACATACAGCAGTGTTTTAACCATTGTTTCATCTTGTAAGATTTAAGCATTTTCTAGAACTATTTGGGGGTTGGATTGTTGAATATAATCTCCTCAAGACTGATAAGGTTCTCTTTCTCTTGCAGGCCTGATTGTTGGCAATGACATTGATAAGAGGCTGGTATTTATTTCTGTTTTAACCAGCTGCTATATATCTGTGGCTAGAAACTATGAATATTTGTTGGTCAGCAAAACCAAGGAACAAGAGCTATGGCAGTTGAGAAAGTCTATGTGATTCCAGGGTATTCTTCTTGGGTTTCATCGTCAGGGGCCTCCTCCCTTTCATCTCTGCAGCAATGTGGCACCTTTTCTTGTTTGATAAAGATTAAGGATATGTTCTTTGGTAAAAAAACAGAACTTAAGATCTGCTGGAAAAGGCTCAGAGACCATTTCAGTTGCAGCTGAGAAAAATGAAATTTCCATTTTATTTTGGTGCCTTGTATGGGAAATGCACTAACTCTTTCGGAAACGTGTGAATGAAAAAGACACCGAGTTTTGTCTAATAGAACTCATGGTTATGGCGAGTGACCCAACGTGATCAGCAGGCGCAAGAGCCACAGAGGAACTCATGACAGGCTATACCATGTTGCGGAATGGGGGAGTGGGGAATGGAGGTCAGACCTGTATGTTACGATGGTCCAACCGGATCCGCCTTACTTGGCTCAGTTTTACGCTCTTCATCATTCTGGTTTTCTTCCCCCTCATTGCTCACTATTATCTCACCACTCTCGATGAGGCCGATGAGGCAGGCAAGCGGATTTTTGGTCCACGGGCTGGTAATGAGCTTTGTGAAGTAAAGCACGTGCTGGATCTTTGTCGCATTCGTGAGTCTGTGAGTGAAGAGCTCTTACAGCTGGAAGCCAAGCGGCAGGAGCTGAACAGTGAGATCGCCAAGCTGAATCTGAAGATCGAAGCCTGTAAGAAGAGTATCGAGAATGCCAAGCAGGACCTCCTTCAGCTCAAGAACGTCATTAGCCAGACTGAGCATTCTTACAAAGAGCTGATGGCCCAAAATCAACCCAAACTCTCCCTGCCCATCCGCTTGCTCCCAGACAAGGACGATGCTGGCCTGCCTCCCCCAAAAGTCATCCGGGGTTGCCGGCTGCACAATTGTTTCGACTATTCTCGTTGTCCGCTCACCTCTGGTTTTCCGGTCTACGTTTATGACAGTGACCAGTTTGCCTTTGGCAGCTACCTGGATCCCTTGGTCAAGCAGGCTTTTCAGGCTACAGCACGAGCCAATGTTTATGTTACAGAGAACGCAGACATTGCCTGTCTTTACGTGATACTAGTGGGAGAAATGCAGGAGCCAGTCCTGCTGCGGCCTGCTGACCTTGAGAAGCAGTTGTATTCTCTGCCGTATTGGCGGACAGATGGGCACAACCACGTCATCATCAATCTGTCACGAAAGTCCGACACACAGAATTTACTATATAATGTCAGTACAGGCCGTGCCATGGTGGCACAGTCCACCTTCTATGCTGCCCAGTACAGACCCGGCTTTGACTTGGTAGTATCACCACTGGTCCATGCCATGTCAGAACCCAACTTCATGGAAATCCCACCCCAGGTTCCAGTGAAGCGGAAATTTCTCTTTACCTTCCAGGGAGAGAAGATTGAATCCCTAAGATCCAGCCTTCAGGAGGCCCGCTCCTTTGAAGAAGAGATTGAAGGTGACCCTCCAGCTGACTATGATGATCGGATCATTGCCACCCTAAAGGCAGTCCAGGACAGCAAGCTAGATCAGGTCCTGGTAGAATTTACCTGCAAAAACCAGCCAAAATCCAGTCTGCCTACTGAGTGGGCACTGTGTGGGGAGCGGGAGGACCGCTTAGAATTACTGAAGCTTTCCACCTTCGCCCTCATCATCACCCCTGGGGACCCTCACTTGGTTATTTCATCTGGGTGTGCAACTAGGCTCTTCGAAGCCCTGGAGGTCGGTGCCGTGCCAGTTGTGTTGGGAGAGCAAGTACAGCTTCCTTACCATGACATGCTGCAGTGGAATGAGGCGGCCCTGGTGGTGCCCAAGCCACGAGTTACCGAGGTTCATTTCCTGTTACGAAGTCTCTCCGATAGTGACCTCCTGGCTATGAGGCGGCAAGGCCGCTTTCTCTGGGAGACTTACTTCTCCACCGCTGACAGTATTTTCAATACCGTGCTGGCTATGATTAGGACTCGCATACAGATCCCGGCTGCTCCCATCCGGGAAGAGGCAGCAGCCGAGATCCCCCATCGTTCAGGCAAGGCGGCTGGAACTGACCCCAACATGGCCGACAACGGGGACTTGGACCTGGGGCCAGTGGAAACAGAGCCGCCTTATGCCTCACCCAAATACCTCCGCAACTTTACTTTGACTGTCACCGACTTCTACCGCAGCTGGAACTCTGCGCCAGGGCCTTTCCATCTTTTCCCTCACACACCCTTTGACCCCGTGTTGCCCTCGGAGGCTAAGTTCTTGGGCTCAGGGACTGGATTTCGGCCTATTGGTGGTGGAGCTGGTGGTTCTGGCAAGGAATTCCAGGCAGCACTTGGAGGCAATGTCCCGCGAGAGCAGTTCACGGTGGTGATGCTGACTTACGAGAGGGAGGAAGTGCTTATGAACTCTTTAGAGAGACTGAATGGCCTTCCTTACCTGAACAAGGTGGTGGTGGTGTGGAATTCTCCCAAGCTACCATCAGAGGATCTTCTGTGGCCTGACATTGGCGTCCCCATCATGGTAATTAAAAAAATGAGTAGTTTGTTTTACTGCATGAAATAGTATTTTGCTCTTAGTCCCTTCTGATCTTACTTTAGCTGTCCTAACTTTCATTGGAGAAGAATGTACATATCCTTTTAAAAAAATGTACAGATTCCTTTCCCCATGTAATTACTTGCTGCTTTTTCAGGCCTTGTCGGTTCTATCACTGCTGCTCATTTCCTAAGAAGTCTCCGTGTTTCTGCAAAACGGAACCTGTGAATGTTTACAGAACCCCTTCAGTTATCCTACAGATGTCTTTCATGTCATAACAAAGATGTGGATGATGATAACAATGATGAGAAAGCTGGCATTTAGGAAGCACTTAGGATCCTAGGCACTATAGTTTGTACTGTATGACTTACATTATTGTCACTCTTTGTTCTTTTTTTTTTTTTTTTTTTTTTTAATCTATAGGAACTGAGACTTAGGTTAAATAATTTGCTAAAGGTCACAGTGAGTAATGGAGGAGCTGAACTTCAGTATGTCTGATTCTAGAAGCTACAGTTTTAATCACCTCCCAAAGGATTAGGAAGACGACCTGGGAAGAATATTTCCTAAGATATTATAGACATCTTTTGGAAGACTGGGGTTGGGGTTTGTTATTTGGGAGTTGGAGATCCAAAACCTTTTTAATTTTTTTTTTATTTGCCAGAGGACACTTGTTCTGGAGGTGGAGAGGCATGAGTATGTGTGAGAAAGCATCCCCCAATGGGGGGAGATGGTCATAGACAATCTGTTCTCCATTTTTCCCTCCTTTTGGCATCCTAGGTACACACACACACACACACACACACACATTCACCCAGCCCAGCCTGTCTTTTCAAGCTGTCGGGTCTGGGACTCAAACTGTGCAGCCAGTTGTGTGAGATCCAGCACCTTAATCACCACACCACTAGCTGGCTCCCAATTCTTTCTCATTTTTTCCTAACATCTCTCATGATTGGGTGTTGTATTTTGCAGGAAAAATAATAGTTACTTATACAGGGTAGGGCTTTAGTTCTGAATACTTTGTTTTTCTTACTTTCTGAATTTAGCTTGGCAATTTAGAAGAAAGATGCATCCCATATCTATTAAATATAAGGCCTTAGAGCGAGTCTTAAGCAAAGTGCCAACTACTTATCCTGCAGCCTAGGTACATTGCAGAAGAAGATTACAAAGGATGGCCTAAGGGCTGATGAGACATGCATGCTAGAAACTGGCTTAAGACAATTAGTAGTTTTTAGGGAAGTATTGTGTGGAAGGGGACTGTTTAGGCTAGACCAGTTTTTTAAATTGTTTTTTTTTAAAGAATTATTTTATTTAACTTTATTTATTCATTTTAATTTGACCGGGGGGGGGGGGGGGGGCGGGAGTGAGAAATCAAACTGCCAGGTCCAGGATTCGAATCATGATCGGCCATGTGGGAATCCAGCACCCATAACCACTACGCCACCTGCCGGCCCCTAGACCAGTTTTTTAAAAATGTATTTCATTGGGAAACTAATTCATTTGAAACATTTTCTAAGCAGGTGCGTGGTGTGATACAAAGTTTGAATTTTAGAAAGATATGAGACCTGATATTAGTCATTCTGTGATCTTAGAGAAGGTATTTGGGGAACTAGTTTCTTTTTAAAGAGCAATCTAAGGTACTGCGCATAAGGATTCTAGAAGGTAACTTGGTTATTTGATTCCTTCTCCCCCGTTAGAGTGGATGGAATCTAGTAGGTATATTCCGCCTATGTCATGGACAGCTTTAACCGACCTCACTGATAAAGGCTTTGTGTAACCTCTATAATTTCTGTTTTTGCCATCGCTATTACTGCTTGCTTCCTACTGTGTAAAGAACCTAGCAATTCTTGTTTTAAATTTCCTTTCTCAGTACTCTTGCTAGTCTTTTCTTGAATTGTATTATTTATTTAAATTTATAATCTGAGGCTATTCGAAGACTATAGAGTTCTAAAAACTGCTGATCCCAGAGTTATCTTGTATAATAAGGAAAGTTTTGTAAATGGGGAAATGTATAGATTTCTTCTCAAATACATTTCATTTTTTCCTTTTGCAATTACAACTTTATGTCATTGACATTAAAAAAAAATTATTCAGCAAAAGGTAGATGTTGCTCAACTAGTTAAAGCAGCCCTCGTTTTCCAGTTTTCCTTGAGTTTAGTAGGGATTTGGAGCAGCTGGTGCCACCCCAGTTGATAATAACTGAAATTCATCGAGAACTTAACAGAACTAATCCTTTCTTTTAATTCTGGTGGGCAATAAGTTGTCCTCTGTAATTTACTGGACAGTCCATTACAATAATGTAATACCTAGTTGGAAAATCCCAGAAATTTTCCACTTTGCAGAGATGATGGTGTGTGTGGGGGGGTCATTCTAAATAGCTTTCTCATATTAGGAATTCAAGTTTTTTCTAGTTCTGTAGAAAAAGATGAAACAATTTAAAGCTGGAGCATTTTCATTCCTTTATCTCAATGTTTTGACTGTGCTTTCTAGTTAAGAGAGCCAGATATTTGGGGCAGCAGTTGAAATTGCTGACCTGATGTTGCTGGCCTCCTGGGTGTAGGTCCTCCCAGGTCTCAGGGATGGAGAGAGACTGGCAGCTCTTTTGCCTATAGAAAATGGGCGCTGTTATGATATGTCTCAAAGTGAGATCCAGAAACTTCCATTCCACTTCTGAAAATGTTGGGCAATTTGTGCTTCTCTTATGCCCAGGTTCCCAACAAGCAGTAGGCATAAATGTTGGATCTTCGTGGGCTGTGAAATCTTTTGAGCCCTAGTTATTTAAATGAAGAAGGATTAGTTTAGGAGTACCTGATATTAGTTACACAATGAAGGGATCTGGTTTAGAGTAGTCGTCTTGATTGGCACCATACCTCGGATCCTCCTTTTCCAAATGCTCTGTGTAAAGAGAATTTCAGCTCAGATGGTGTTAATGGTTGGGCAGAGAGATAGGAGATGAGTGAAGTGCCACCAGTTGGAGTGGGTCTCTCATCTGAGGAGTGTATGATGCTGGACAGGGGTAGTGACAGTGGATGTGTCTACTTTCTTCCAGTCTCTTGTCCATTTCATAGAGTCAAGTCACGTTCCTTAGCTCCCAGAGCATAACAACAAGGTATCTAGTGGAAGCCGGAAGACTATTATTGTGACAAGGGATTCCGGGGTCCATTCTTATAGAACGCTCCTCCAACTGGGTTGGAGACCAGCTGCTTCGTGGCCCCCTGAAGACGCTCTGCTCTTTCCAGGCTTTCATTGTTTTGACGATGTGTCAGTGAGTTTTCAAAATTTTGCTTTCCCGTATGTAATGTGTGGTTTTCTCTGGCTGATTTCAAGATTTTTTTTCTTTATATTTGTTTTTTTTAGCAGTGTAAGTATGATATGCCTCAGCATGGTTTTCTTTTATTTTGGAAAGTGTTGATATTTTTGTTTTAGCAGGCAGTTTGTTTGGTTGTACTCAAACTGAAACTTCTGTCTCTTGAATGGCAACTCAAATGTTATTTGAGTTCTCCTGTATTTAGCTGGTTTCATCATAAACTGCACCAAGCACGTTTGGTTTGGGGGTGGGCCAGAGACTGGGCAGTTTTTGCACAGAACTTGTTGCTCCTCCTCTCTGGCTTTCACCTTTTTGAAATTTCTTCCTTTCTTTCCAGGGGGCCGTGTTGACCTCAGACTCATTCCTCTTATTTTTCAGGCTAGACTGTGTTTCTGTTGTTGTTTGTTCTTTAATTGATAGAAAGTGCTTGCCAGAAAGAGAGAGGAAGAAGAGAAGTAACCCCCCAACCCAACCTCAACGGGAAGGTCACACCATAATTCCTCTTTCATTTCTCCATCCTGTTGGGATTTTGGACATGCATGCACGCACGCCTGGTGTGTTTTCTAAGCCACCAGGGCCAGGACTTGAACCACAATTGGCCATGTGAGATTTAGCTCACCACCAGGCTATGAGACTGGCCCAAGGCTGGGTTTTGTGTGAGAATTGTAGCTGTCCTTCATGATGCTAGCTCTGGCCTACTCTCTATGTAAAGCAACAGTAACTCTTCCTGTATCAATAGTTCCCTCCCTCTAAATTTCAGCTCCTCTCCGTAATTTTGCCTTCTTTTTACTAATAATTTTGAGTTGTGTTTTGGAAACTTAAATGTTATGCCAGGGGAGTTTTTTTTTAATAATATTTCTCCGTTATTAGGGAAAAGGAAAAAAGATGGCATAGGATTGCCTCAGTAGTACTCTTGGTAGTGTTGACTTCCCTGCTTGGGACACAGTTGCTTAGACTATTGAGAAGCTTCATTTCTGGCTAGGTCTCAGGCAAGGGGAGAGATCATTCTAAAGACTATCTCCTTAGAAATTGATAAGCTTTATCTTTGTTCTGTGCATATACTCCTATTTGTGCAAATATCCTTTGAATGAATCAGATGATAACTTCCTAAAATTGTGATTTCTAGGTGACACTCACAGAAAAAACTAAGTCTAGTTTCTCCAGGTCTAAAACTATACAAAATCTGGTAGAAGCCTCACGAGGTATTGGGATGCCTGGGAAGTTGTGCTTTTTTTTTTTTTTCTTTTACAGTATTTTAGTTAATAATGTGGTACCTGTAGCAATGACTTTCTCTTTTTGTTTAAAAATGACTGCAAGGAAAATTATATAAAACAAAGCTACCAGAAATGAGAAATTAATAGTAAAAATTAAAGGAGTAAAAGGGGCTGCTGAAAAATCATATTGTGTAAATTGCACCAAATCAATTCTTTAGATAATGGTTCCCCCTTTTAATGAAATATATTCTAGGCCAGCAGGTGGCTTGGAGGTTAAAGCGGCTAGATATCCCACATGAGCAACTTTGCACTTTGAGTCCTGGACCTGATGGCTTGAAACTCAAGGAGGCTGGATGCGAGTGCTTATTTGCCCAAAAGTTCTGAGAGGAGACTGGAGGAGGGATTGCAGTGTTGCCATCCCTCCAGGGTGTGATTTGTAACTTTCTCTCTCTCTCTCTCTCTCTTTGGTGTTTGCATCCAGTAGCATAAACTAAAGAAAAATTGCAATAATAATTCTTTTTACAAATTCAAAGTAAGGAATCTGACTTGGTGTGCATGCACGTGTGTGCGTGTGTGCGTGCGTGCGTGTGTTGCTGTAGGGCGCTTGGGCTTACCAGAAGGGGATGGAGTGAGAAATGGCCCACCAGGGGCATGACAGTGCTACAATATCTTCTCATCCCGTCTCCTTGGGATTTTGGGCACACGCACGCATGTGACTAGCATAATTTTCAAACTGCTGGGTCTGGGACTCCAACTACGTAGTTGTCCATGTGAGTTCCAATGCCTTAACCTCCATGCTACCTCATGGCCCCAAGATTGGGAGATTTTTATTGCTTCAGGTCACTTGACTAATTAATACTGAAATGCGACTCAGGGTTAAGATTAGGTCTCAGGACTTTTGACCAGTTCAGTACTTATTTATTTATTTATTTTTTTACCAAGTCTAAATTTCTTGAAAAGGCACAATCTTGTTTTTTCAAAGTAAATTCTACATGCGTAAATTAATATATATGTATATGTAATATATATAAATTTAAAAAACATATGTATAGGATATAGAAAAATATATATATATATAATGTGTGACCAAATAGGAAGAGGTTGTACAAATCTCATTTTATAAGAACTGCCAATATGGGACCAGCAGTTGGTGTAATGGCTATGTTGCTGGACTCCCATGTAGCCGACCATGGTTCGAGTCCTGGACCTGGTGGCTTAAACTCACGCCGGGCGCGTGTGCGTGCGTGCCCAAGATTCCGAGAAGAGAATGGAGGAGGAGGGATTGCGGCATGGCCATCCCCCCAAGCAGGGGGGTGATTTTTCACTTTCTGTCTCTGTGTCTCTTTCTGTCTTTCTGGCGAGTGCATGCACCCTATAGCAAAAACCTCTCCAATAAAAAAAAAAAAGAAAAAAGAAAAAACTGCCAATATATATATATATATATATTTTTTTTTTTTTTTCTAGACAGGGTCTCACTATTTCATGTTTCCCCCAACCGTAGCCTTCCACGTAGCTGGGATGCTCTTTATTTGCATTCTGTCATTTGATGTTGAGTTTCTAATTTATGCTATTTTATGTGCCATGTCACGGGGATTGTTGGCAACTTTTTCTCTTACAAGTTAAACAGATTTGTTTCATAAGCTGAAGCATACACTATTTTTTGTATTACATTAGACTCATATTTGAAGGATAACTGGAAACCCAGTTCACTATGTCACCTTACCTCCTTTGTATTTCCTAGCTTGTTTTTCCATCTGTTGTTGCTTAGTGAGTGATTGAGTCCCTTGAATATCCAAGAACCCTTAATGCTTCTTATATTTCTGTTGTCTTCCCTCTGTGGCTTCCCTCTCCACCCACTCACCCTAAGCTCTGTTGTGTAGGTCCTCACAATTAGGTACTCATAACTGCGTGCTCTTTTTTGTACGTCCTTTTCTCAATTGCCAAGCTTTCTGACAGGTTGCTTTTTTAAGTTAGAGGGAAGGGATAATGGAGGATTAAAGTTAGCTGCTGTTTACTTTTCTTGCCTGTATGATGGCTCGACATGAGGGTCAATCTCAGATATGGATTCATTACAGAAATGTATAATGCATGAGTACGTGTCGTTGGAGGCCAAGGATCGATGGGCCTGGCAGGACATGTTATCCTAGCGAAAAAAAGGACAACATTCAAACTGCATTAAAATTGCTGAGTTTAGTACGTGGCTGGGTCCTGGCCATGACTGTTGTCCTGCTCTGTTGGGATGAGAGAAGGTCAAGGCTGTGAATGGTGGTAGACAGAACTAGGGAAGCATCATCAGAGAGCTCTACATGTGTACCAAAAAATGAGTGTCACTGGGCACTGTTCCCATCAATCATTGTAGGTTATATTATTGAGCATAAAAAACTACGCTAAATGCTAAGAGATTTCCTAATTCCTCTTTCATTATTGTTCTTTAGTAGTATTAAATATATTGCATGCTTATCTATAGTTTTGATCAGTAAACTCGTCAGGTTCCCCACCTCCATATTCTGAAAATAGAATGACAGAGCTAACTTATGTCCCATTTCCCATTCATTCATTCATTTGTAAGACATTTGTTGAACGTCTGTTTCGTGCCAGGCACTGTGTTCTATTTTGGTTAGTGTCGCACCAGGAATTAAAGCAGTAATTTGAAGGTCAGTCTTCACATTCACAAGTTACTCAGAAATAATCATCGGTCTTCTAATAGGTGTATGCTGTAGTAACATGAAGAAATAGCCAGTGTTTAGGCAGAAGGGGAGCATAGCTTTAATTTGAGATGACACATCAACAGAAATGAGAATCTTCCTAAACATGACTTGATACTTGTGGTTGACTTGTTTCTGCCTTTTCTTAGATTCCTAGAGACCAATACTTATCTGTGAGTCTATGTTAGTAATGCCTGAGTCTTTTTTTTTTTTTTTTTTAATTCTAGTGCCAGAATGGATAATGGTTTATTTGCCGAGCTTTTGTCTAGTCATTAAGCACTACAGCTTTGCAACCAAATTGATAGAAGAAAGGTTTTGCTTTTCACCTCTTACTCCAAATTTTGGCTTGCAAATTTGTTTTTATCTTTTTTTTATTGTTTTGTTATTGTTTTTTGTTTGTTTAGGTTTGTGCCATAGAGTGCATGTGTTCGTTTGAGAGCAACAGAGAGCAACAGAGACAGAGGAGGGAAAGTGAGAAATCAACTCCCTGTGGGGATGGCCACACCACAATCCTTTCTCCTCCATTCTCCTCCTGGAATTTTAGGCATGCACACACGGGCCCAGCATAGCTAGCTAGCTAGCTAGCTAGCTCGCTCGCTCACTCTTTCTTTCTTTCTTTCTTTCTTTCTTTCTTTCTTTCTTTCTTTCTTTCTTTCTTTCTTTCTTTCTTTCTTTCTTTCTCTCTCTCTCTCTCTCTCTCTCTCTCTCTCTCTCTCTCTTTCTTTCTTTCTTTCTTTCTTTCTTTCTTCTCTCTCCCCTTTTCTTCCTTCCTTCCTTCCTTCCTTCCTTCCTTCCTTTCTTTCTTTCTTCTTCTTCTTATTTTTTTTGGAGAAAAAAGATGTTTTATTATCTTGATTTGATCACAAATTATAATTTATATTATTTGTAAAGATTTTATAAACATAAGCTGGTCATCTTTAAAGTCTCAAAAAGCCACATTAGTATAAAGCATAGGAAATTAATTTAAAAAAGTTGTACCATGGTTCTACATGTCATGTGGAATCACGGAAAGAATTATTGTAGTCATTATCCAAGGTGGTATCAAAGATAACACAAGTGCAGCAGTTCCATGTTGTCAAGGTAAATGTTCTGAACTCTGAATCTGAAGATAGAGCAAGAGGTGCTTGGTCTGAAATGTAAATTCAAACATATACTATGTCAATATGAATCAGAATGAAAGTACATCTTCAATTTCTAACAGCAAAAAATAGTTGCAGATATTGTATTCTTTGATAAAGGAAGAAAGCAGATTTAGGATAAACTGTTGGGCAGTCTTACCAACCAGGCCACCTTTCAGGACAAATTTTTAGGGTAGCAATAATGAGCCACAGTAAAGATCTGCACATATAAGTTAGGTGTTTGCTATTAAACCAAGCCAGTACTTTGATTTGTAAAGTTTGCAAATCAAAAGCAACCGGTAATTATAAATCAGGATTGGTGGGAATACCTAATATTATTTCACAACTGCCACTATGTGCTGCTGCTTTTCTGACACAATTGGCATGGACCTGGGTTTGCCATGTTTACAACTCACCCCCTTTCTTTAATGAACTTCTGTATGATGCACTGTTCTTGAATCTGGCTGTAGATAGATTTTGGCAGATGCCAGTGACCAGCAACACGTTTTATTTGAGGATGATGTTGAAATTTCTCCTTCAGCTTCTGGTTATAATCCTTGGCTGCTTTTTCTCGTGATGTACGCACACCCAATTTATCAGAAGCATTAGCTTTGCACAGACTAATGTTCATTTCATCCAGTCCACACATAATATACTTGCTGTCTGAAGTCCATTTTACACAGACTGTGCTGCATTTGCTTTGTGTGACTTTCCTGCTTCAACTTTGGTCCACAGGAAAGATGTCAATAGGTTCATCAAAACTAGCAGACACAAACTCTTTCCCAGTTGGAAGAGCAATACACATCAAGCACTACAGATACATGATCCATATGGGCCATTAAGGGAATGTCCAGTGCACACATGTTGAAAGTATATGAGTTGTAATCTTCATTTACTGCAGTAAAAATGAAAGCTTCCATAGGGTTCCAAAAGATTTTATTTGTTTTCATATCTAAGATAATCTTTTTCAGAGGAGTAGCTTGCCTCATACCATATAGAACTATATTCCGATCAGAAGCACAAATTCCCAAGAGAAATGTCTCAGTTGGGTTAAATTTAACACTACTTATACTGTCAAATCCCCAGGTCATTGAACATACAGGATTGGTTCTTTGTTCATTGCAAATGTCTACTTACTGTCCACATGTAGCAAAAATAGCTTCTTTTTGGTGAGGATCAATTCCAGTAGACACTGTCTTTCCTAATAAAGTATGTAAGGGCTCTTCCTCTTCTCCATAGCCTGGTCCATCCATTTCCCGCTGCTTCTGTTTTATCATCCCGAACTGTAAAAAAGAAATCCCACAAAACTGAGTGCATATTCCTGTACAAAACCTACAAAACATTCATGTGCTTATATTATAGGGGTACACTTTGATTTAGTCAGGTTCTGTACTCTAACCTCTCCATCACATGCACTGGAGAGGAGAGTAGGCAGGCTCTTTGGATGCTTTGTCACGCAGTTGATTCTGTCCCTGTGACCATCCAGGAAGCAAGGAATGGTTTTGCAAATACCCATCCCAGTTTGGTCCATTTATAGCTCTTACATATTCTCGACGGGGACCTCAAAGGATGTAAGGTAGGATCATAGTTTCTTGAAACTCTCTGTAAGTCCAAGTGGTTTCACGGACATAGCTGTCTGGGTTACAGCTCAACATCTTCATCTTCATCTTAAGGGATATCTTCCTTCCAACCTCCCTGAGTTTTTCTACTCGTGTTCCCCTAGCATGATTTTCAAGTACCAGATCTCAGACTTGAACTGCCGAAGGCCATGTGGGAGACCAGTGCCTTAACTACCATACCACCTGCTGACTCCTTCACTTGCAAGTTTGTAAGGGCAGAAATTTCTTTGTGATTACAGAGAAACGGTGATTGTCCTTTGATAACAAAATCGGAGCACTTCAGTAGTGGCACCAATGACTTATTTTTCTTTTTTAATGCCAGAGTGGATTCTGTGTGAGTGCTAGAGAGAGACAGATGGAGAAAGCACCATCCACTGGGGCCCAGAAACACCACAGTCCGTTTCCTTTCATGTCTCTGATCCCATCAGATTCCTGGGCACATATGCCTTTGTGTTAATGCTGGGGGCTGGGATTCCAACCTCAGTTGGCCATGTGGGATCCACCTTTGCACAACGTTTAGCCACTGTGCTACTGTACTGGCCCATTGGTGACTTTCTGACCAGATAATTCTTGCTTGTGGGAGGGCTGTCCTGTGCATGACAGGATTTGGCAACATCTTTGGCTTCTATCCACTACATTGAAATAACTCACCACCACCCCCCTCCTCGTGACAACCAAAACTGTCTCCAGACACTGTCAGATGTCCACTGGGGGCCATAATCCCTCCTGATTGAGAATTACTGCTCTAAATTCTTCAAGCAGACTTACTGACCACAGTCGTTTGTCAGTTAACCACAAGTAAGCTATAATACTTAATGTTATGTTTCCGTGAATCCTTAAAATCGTTCCTTTCATTCTGTTGTGAATACTGAAACGCAGTTCTCTGAACCTGAACATCTCACTGTCATCCAGCCTGGAGGAGCTGTGCCAGGATGAGCAGAGGTGATAGGGAGATTTTGTTGCTGGAATTCATAGAAGTAATTCTCTTTCTGGGACCAGCAGTTAGCGTAATGGCTAAGTCGCTGGATTCCCACGTAGTCGACCGCGGTTCGAGTCCCGGACCCGGTGGCTTAAACTCACGCCGGGCGCGTGTGCGTGCGTGCCCAAGATCCCGAGAGGAGAATGGAGGAGAAGGGATTGCGGCGTGGCCGTCCCCTCTGGGGGGTGATTTCCTGCTTTCTGTCTCTCTGTCTCTCTCTGTCTGGCGAGCGCACGCGCCCTATAGCAAAAAAAACCTCTCCAAAAAAAAAGAAAAAAAAAAAAAAAAGTAATTCTCTTTCTGTCTCTTGGTACCTGAGGAGTAGTAGATGTACTCAGAAAACTGGCTATAGACTAGCCTTGTGGCCTAATGGTTAAGGGAAGCCAGATCCCACATGACCAACCACTGCTTGAGTCACGTCCCCTTCATGTATGCCCCAAATCCCGACAGGATGGGGAGATGGAGGTGAAGGGATTGTAACACGACCATACCCCATCAGGGTGTGCTTTTTTCCCTCTCCCTCTCTGTGTCTCTCCCTGGCATGTGCATGCTCCCTCTGATAATGAAAAAACAACAACAACAACAACAAAAACCCACCTGATAATGGGGCCGGCAGATGGTGTGGTGGTTAAGGAGAAAATTTCCAAGAGGAGAATGGAGAAGGGATCGTGATGTTGCCATCCCACGCTGGGGGATGATTTCTCACTTTCCTTCTCTCTGTCTGTCTCAGGGAACACACATACTCTATGTCAGAAATCTAAAACAAACAATAAAGAAACTGGTTATGAAATATAGACTGAAATGCATTTGACATCACATCCCCAACTCTTTAGCCTTACTTGTCTTCTTTTGGGGGGGGAAGAATTTATTTAACTTTATTTGTTATTATTTTTTAATTTGACCAGAGAGAGACAGAGAGAAAGAAAGGGAATTTGAGAAAGTAAGCCACCACGTCCAGGACTCAAACCATCGTTGGCCATATGGGAGTCCAGTACCCCAACCACTAACCACCGTGCCATCACCTAAGTTTTTTAAAGAACATGTAGGTTCTCTGGATTTGATTCATTTGTAAATAGGACAGATAGTTTTGCATATGCTCTAGGTATCAAAAATCATAATTACTTTGTTTTTAGATTCAGGATTAGGTTATTTATAGGATAGTCAAGTTTGGCTGAAAAATAACTTTGTTTTTACAAATATGGTGCTGTGTTGATTTAGCAGACGGGTTGCTGACATCTACACATCTAGTAAGTGGAAGAATTAGAATTTAAACCAAACTTCTCTGATGGGCTGCAAAACTGTCTTTTCTTTCTGTACCAGTACTTCTTAAAATTTAATGTACCCAGGAATCACCTGGGGATTTTGTTGAAATGCAAATTCTGACTTGGGTGAGACTCTCTGGGTGGGCCTATAGTTCTCCTTGTCTTATAGTCCCTGGTGATGCTTGGGCTGCTGGTCTTTGGATCACACTTGAGGACCTAGCCTCTGTGCTGATCCTTCTGGGTTACTGATGTTGCTGTGAATAATCCTCCTGAAGATTAACCCACAGAATTGATAATCTATGTAAATAGGCAAAATTGAATTTTCCAATGATTTTTTCCCTTCATTTTAAGTTATGTATATTCTCTACTGAATTTTTTTTTCCCTACAAACAATTGTAGTTCAAAGATACTTCACAAAGTCTCAAAATTGTATGGATCTTACAAGTCACTACCTGATTTCTCAACTCAAAGCATGTAACTAATGCTTAAAGAGCTATATGTGCTTGATTTTAAGCTGTGTCTCTTCGCTGCTGGAGTCGAGGAGCTTCATTCAGCTGAATGGTAGGATTACAGTTGTGTGTTAGATGACTGCTAGTTGGCATTAGGAAAGTAAATCGAATGACCTGAGGGAGTGAATTGAAGAGTTGCATGAACAGCTACTAACTTCCATCATTTGTAAGGCAGGCGTCACTTTTTATTTTTAATTTGCCAGAGGGTGTATGTGCCTGCTGGAGGGAGAAGGAAAGTGAGAAAGCCTCTTTACCCCCGCCCCTTCTCTTCCACCTCTTCCTCCTTTCAGGATTTTGGACACATGTGAGCATGCTCCCCTTGCATTTCTCAAGCTGCCAGAACCACAGCTCAACCACAGGGTCAGCCACATGGGATCCAGCTGCCTTCACCACCACTCCATGGGCTGGCCCTCACGTTACATTTTAATGTCTCTGAAATTGGGATGCCTCTTACATTAAATGGCATTTTATCACAACCGAATGTGCCATTTGGCTCCTGCCACCTCTAGCCACTCCTTGCTCCATGGGGAATGGAGCCCAGTGGCTGCTAAGTGAAGCACCTGGAGGCTTCCCTCCTTTCTACTTTTTGTGTCTTAAGACAGGCCTTAGTTCTTTTGTTCTTTCATTGCTGAATCTGAGTTTAGGAGACCCCATGTACAAACTCAGGGGGTTGTATATTGATCAGGCATGCAGGCAGGATGGATTTCTATGTTTGTTGCTTGGCCCTGACATCTGTTGGGACAGAATGCCTCTGGGGCTGAGGCAAGGCCTAAAAAACTATTTAATAAATTATCATTTCAAGTGATCTACTATTTTGCATGCTTCATTCCTTCCACCCCCTTTACCATAGTGGTCTTGTGCTTGCTGGAAAAAGAGAGGGAAAGTAAGAAATCACCCCCTAGGGAGGATGGCCATGCTGTAACCCCTTCTCCTTTATTCTCAGGATTTTTTAGCATGCAGGCATACATATGTTAGACATGATCTTCAAGCCACTGGGTTTAGGAGTCATTCCATGGTCAGATGTGGGAATCCAGTACCTTAACCATCATGCCAGCCGTTGGCCCCTTCATGCTTTCTTAATTGGCACCGTTTTCTTTCCTTGATGATATAGAAAGTTTTAAGGCATTTTCCATAGTGGCTTTGAAGAAATTTATAAAGTTAATATTAAATTAGCCATAGTTTATAAAATTTAGCAGAGAAAGGATTAGGTTTGGAGTTAGAAAATATAAGTTAGAGTTCTGGCTTTTACAGGTTGACAGTTGTGTGACTTGGACCTTCTGAGCCTCAGTCTGTCCATGAATGAAGTGAGAGTTGGATCATTTGATCTCTAAGGCCCTTCTAGCTCTGAATTAATTGGATGCTAAGTATGCTAGAAGGAATGAATTAAAGTGTGAGTACTCTGCTTTAAGAACATAGAAGTGAGTCATTCTGACAGAGTGTGATAGGCAATTGAGGTGAGCTTTAAGGGAAGAGAAGTTTTGGTCAAAAAATGGACGAAAATGTATTTTAAGCTGAGGAGACAACTAATTCATCATGCCAGGTAGAACTCAGCCTCAGTACAGGTATAATGGTCTGTTGAAAGTGTGATGATCCTTCCTGAATTTCTAAAAAGGTTATTCTTTATGAAGTTCTCTTTGTTTTTTTTGTTTTTTATTTTTTTATTTATTTATTTTTTTTTGAGAGTTTGCACTCGCCAGAAAGACAGAGACAGAGAGACAGAAAGCAAGAAATCAGCCCCCAGGGGGGATGGCCATGCCGCAGTCCCTTCTCCTCTATTCTCTCGGGATCTTGGGCACACATGCACGTGCACCCGGCGTGAGTTTAAGCCACTGTGTCCGGGACTCAAACTACGGTCAACTACATGGGAGTTCAGCGACATAGCCATTATGCTAACTGCTGGTTCCTTTTTTTTTGGTTTTTGAGAATAACAGTGGTTCCTTATTAGTTGGACTGATCAGATAAATATACCATAAAAATAAAATGAACCATCAAAGTATTGACTGTGGTGTTTGTTTATTTGAGTATCAGGTGGCAAGGTGAATAACAAAGATACCACCTACAATGTAGGTAAACATTCCTTATCGGAGATACGGTTTATATGTAAAGATATCATTTTAATGTATCTCGAGTTTTATTTGAGGTACTCATCTTTGTTTTATAAAGAAAATACTGCTTTGCATATGTGGATCATTTTGGATAGATGTTCTTTGAGTTCAGATTTGCTGTTAGTTTTACTTAGTGAAAAGAAAGAAAAAGCTGGGTGCTGGCAGGTGGCTTGTGATTAGGGTGCTGGATTCTCACATGGCCAACCGTGGTTCAAGTCCCAGACCTGGGAAATGCTTTCTCACCTTCTCTCTCTCTCTGTATCTGGTCAAATTTTAAAAAGTAATAATAAATAAATAAAATTAACAAAATACTTCTTTTTTTAAAGAAAAGGAAAAGCTTTTGTATGTGTAGTCAACATTGTAGGCTAGAATCATAAAGGTGATGTTAATAATCTCAACAGGATGGCCTAAGCTATTGCTGCTGTTTTATACCCAAAAATGACTTTAAAGTTGGGGGTCAGCAATGATAGACTCAGGGGATTTCTAAGTTTGGTTTTAAAGTTTAAGCAAGCTGAGAAATTCCAGAGCTGAGAATTGGAATGTCAAGTCTACTCTGCCACCTTGTGTTCTTTTGGGAGAGTTATTTTTAAATCCTTAGATGGTATTTATCATATATGTAAAATAATCCTCAGCTCTAGCTTGTTTCATGGGAAAATTAGTTAACAAATGGTAAAGCTTTAAATGTGAAATTTTTATGAATTTGTTGAATTATAAGGCAGTATTTAATTCCTGAAAAGCATGTGCCAAGTTTTATGAGTGGTAGGTAATCAGGCAAAATTACTCAGTATGTTCATCCACAGTCTTTTCTGACCTAAACCACTTTCTGTTTAGCCTTCTGTAATGCAGCATTGATTCCTAGTGTTTTTTCCTCCCTTTACAGGTGGTCAGAACTGAGAAGAACAGTTTGAACAATCGATTCCTGCCTTGGAATGAAATCGAGACAGAGGCCATCCTGTCTATCGATGATGATGCTCACCTGCGCCACGATGAAATCATGTTCGGGTTTCGGTGAGGGACTGATTTTTTGTCAAGAAACACTTTTGTTAGAAAGTGACAAAGAAACCAGGACCAGCAGTTGGCATAATGGCTATATCGCTGGACTCCCATAGAGTCAACCATGGTTCGAGTCCTGGACCTAGTGGCTTAAACTCACACCGGGTGCATGTGCATACGTGCCCAGGATCCCTAGAGGAGAATGGAGAAGAAGGGATTGCGGCGTGGCCATCCCCCCTGAGGGGAGATTTCTTGCTTTCTCTCTCTCTCTCTCTCTCTCTCTCTCTGTCTTTCTGGCAAGCACACACACTCTATAGCAAAAACCTCTCAAGAAAAAATAAAAAGGAAAGTGACAGAAAAATCAACTCAACTTTGAATTAGGCAGCCAAATGAATTTTTTTGGCTGATAGTAACTGAGAAACGCTCAGAGGTGGTGAGAGCTAGGAAGTGGCTGGATCAGGGCTGGTATTGGAAGACTCCATTTCTCTTCATCTCCAGGGTCTGGTTTTCTCTCAGGTGGGCTCTTCTTCTGAGGCCAGGAAGAGGGAATTCTTTGACTTGCTGTCCCTGAGTTACCTGCTCTTTAGGTGACGGTATATCAGCTGGTCACCTCTTCCCCATTTCCTGCAAGCCACTCCTCTATTTTTCTGTCTGTATAGATTTGCGTATTCTGATGTTTCCTAAAACTGGAGTCCTATGTTGTCTGGCCTTTGTGTCTGACTTGTTTCACTTAGCATTGAGTTTTTAAGGTTCATCCGTCTTTTAGCATTTTCCTTTTATATGGATATGCTATGTTTTGTTTATCTGTTCTTCTGTTGATGGGATTGTTTCTACTTTTTGGCTATTATGAAGAATGCTGCTTTGAACATTCACACGCACCTTTTGTACATTTCATTTCTCATGGGTACAGTCATTGGATCATATGGTATCTGTTTTCACATTTTGCAGAACTGCCTGTTTTCCGAAGTGGCTGCACCTTTTTTTGTTCCCACTAGCAGTGTAGGAGGGTTCCAGTTTTTCCACATACCCATCAACACTTGTTATTTTGTTTTTTGTATTTATAACCATTCTAATCAGTACGAAGTGAAGGCTTATAATAGTTTCAGTTTGCATCTCTCCAGTGGCTAATAATGTTGAACATCTACTCATGTGCCTGTTGTCCATTTGCTTATCTCCTTTGGAGAAATGTCTATCCAGATCCTTTGCTGATTTTTGTTTGGGTATGTGTCTTTTTATTATTAAGTTATTAGAATTATTTGTATATCCTAGATGCCTGTCCTTGATAAAAGATAAGCATTACAATATTTTCCGCCATTCTGTGGATTACCTTTTCACTTTCAAGTTGGGGCCAGATGGTGGTACAGTAGTGAAGTGCAGTACTTTAATAGCTACTCACACAGAAAGGTTCCAGGTTTGTGTGCAGAGTCTTCTCTGAGTTCGCCAGGTACGTGTGTGCTCATGATCCAGTACTGACTGAGACTGGGGGTCGATTATGATAACAAGATACTATGGGTGATGCTGTCTCCCTCTCTCTCACTTATGGAAGAAACAAACAAGTAAGCTTAAAAAAAATAATGAACTTTTTTATGAGCAAGAAAGACGGAAAGAGACAGGTACTCTCCAGTCTTCACCCTGCAGCCCACCCACAGTCTCAGCCAGCTAGATCAGGCACATGTGCATGCCTGGTTTTTCAGGGAAATCCTAGGCCTTGAATCCAGAACCTTTCCTATTTGAGTCCAGTTGCGTTATCACTTGCCATCACCTGGTACCTGTCTGCTTGCTTTCTTGGTGGTATCCTTTGAAGCACAAGTTTTAAATTTTAGTGAAGTCCAATTTGTCTGTTTTCCTTGGTTGCTTGTGCTTGTGGTGTCATTGAACAAACCATGTGGTTCATTTTTATTGTATTTGATAAAAAGTATTAGTCCACAATAAATCTGGGGGGAAATTAGTTCTTCAGTACAGATAGTTTGAGAAACACTAAAGTAGATTTCCTTAGAGAGCTTGTTCAAATTAAGTTTGGGTCCAAGAGAGGGCTTTTTTCTCTGTGCTTCTATTCCACTCACCAAATGCCTCAGCTGACCTCCCTAGCTCTCAGAGAGGTATTGCTGCTCAGAAGAAAGGAACACTTTCTTAAATATGTCTGTACAGAATGATTTGACACTTCTGACACATTCCTGACAAATTAGACCATCTATTCTTTCTCACCTCAACCCAACCTTTCATTTCCTTTGAGTTCCTCCTAGGGCGTTATTGAATCAAGCCTTTCACAAGCTGTGATTTTAAAAAATAAAAAATTCTGCTAAGCTGGGGTATGTTCCTCCACTTGTTTTTGTGAAAGGAAGACAGCCATGTAATGACTCCAGAAATGGTGTTTGCCACTGCAGATGACGTTGATGGGGAGGAGGGCACGTATTTCTAATGCAGCACGACACTCTTTGGAGCATGCAGGTGGACTGGGAGTCAGGAATATGGTCATGGGGTGGTACCAGAAGACTTGCCGGTCACCCCGAGATCCCAAGAATGACTTAGGTAAGGAGTTACAACTCTGATGGGTTTGAAGCTTATTCACATAGCTGGCATTTGCTGTCTTCTGTGGTTCCTGATTCAGAAAGACTTTTGACCTTTTCCATGGCTTTTCTCAACAGACTTCCAGGTGGTGAGAGAATCACTCTTCCTGTGTCTCTTAATCATTTGAACTATGAGGGGCAGCCGCCAGTAACGGAACTGGTGAATCCTTTCTGGTTGTGTGTTCTCATCTTTTCTCCCCCTGACTCTCTGCTCACTTGATTGGGCATCCTTTGATCTAAGAAGTTTCTCTTAACTATTTTCCCCAGTTTACTTAGTATTTCTTCCGAATGTCAATGAGACAGACTTAAGTTCAAAAGGAATGGGTAAGGATAAGAATTGTTCCCTCTGGCAAAAGCTAGAATTTGACTAACTTCAGTTTATTAATATATAGCCAAGACAGAGATAGCTATATTCCTAAGGGATAGATAAAGCACGGGGGTACCCAAGGGAATTGAAAACAAGTTCACACAAAAAGTAGTACACGCGCGATCATAGCAGCATTATTTATAACAGTCAGAACTACAAACGAAGATAAATACCATGTGATTCCATTTACACGAAGTACCTACAGTAGTTAATTTCAGAGATAGAAAAATGGTGGTTGCCAGAGGCTGGGGAAAGTGGGAGTGGAGAATTATGGTTTAATGTGCACTGGGTAGCTCTGGAGATGGTTGGTGGCGGCAGTTTCATAGTAATCAAATATACTTAATGCCACTGGATTGTACACTTACACATGGTTACAGTGATAACTTGCACATATATTTTGTCACACAGAAAAATTGGGTGTCTACAAAAACCCACTCAGAAAGCTGGTAGGTGTGGTAGAGGTTGTGGTTTGTCATTCATTGGACTACTTGAGTTGCTTTCAAACTTAATAGAGAAGAACTCTCTCGAAATTTTCTGTTTTAAGAATTGAAGTTCCATGTTGAGTGATGCAGGAGTTTCTCAGTTTAGAATCCTGAACCTCTCCAGTAGGCCTGTGGGGTTCCTGACACATTCCTGACAAATTAGACCATCTATTCTTTCTCACCTTGACCCAACCTTTCATTTCCTTTGAGTTCCTCCTAGTATGTTATTGAATCAAGGAACTTACAGTACTTTCAGCATTCCGATTTAGCCTATGAACCTGGAGTCTGGTTTGCTTTTCCTTACCTATACATTTTGAGGTGACATAAAGGTCTATTTGGAAACACACTAATTTCTCAGTTAACTTCTTGTATTTAATGAAACCTTTCAGGACCAACAGATGCATAATGGCTATGTCACTAAACTCCCACATAGTTGACCACGGTTCAAATCCTAGACCCAGTGTCTTAAAATTCACACTGGGTACATGTGTGTGCATGCCCAAGATTCTGAAAGGAGACTGGAGGAGAAGGGGTTGCGGCGTGGTCATCTTCCCTGGGGAGTGATTCTCGCTTTCTGTCTGTCTGTCTCTGGCAAGCACACACACCCTATGGCAAAAATCTCCCTAAAAAGGGAGGGAGAGAGGAAGGAAAGAGGGAAGGAAGGAAGGAAGGAAGGATGAAAGAAAATGAGACAAAAAAAATCTCCCTATAAAGGAAGAAAAGAAGGAAGGAAGGAAAGGGAAGGAAAGGGAAAGGAGGAAGGAAGGAAGGAAGGAAGGAAGGAAGGAAGGAAGGAAGGAAAAAAGGAAGAAAATGAGACCTTTCAATTGTGGTTCTGTGGATCGCTTCTCACCATACGGGTTTCTCCCCTCAGCCCTGCTCAAATTAGGAATTAGGCCTAGTGCTCTTGACTCCAAGCAGTAGTCTGCTGTGTTTAGACCAGTGCTCCCTAATTTTTTTTTTTATTGTGTACCCACTCAGTTAAAAAAAAAAAAGTAAAGTTTGCAACATATATAAATTACATATTCTACTACACTAATGTATCATACTCAGTAAAAACAAAACTTTTTCTCAGAAATTACATTTTAAAAAGTAGAAATAGAAATGATATCTCCTTCCTGCTTCTCATCATATGGTTATAGCTTCCTCATTCTGGAGACCCCTTCCCACTTTATTTCAGCATGTTCTTTTGTGAGGGCTGGATAGATGCTGGCTAGAAGCTCGAGAGGTATTAAGCAGGTGTTTATTCAAAGAAGCTGCATATGACTCTTTTTTTTTTTTTTGCTTGTTTGTTTTTTAATCCTGTTTGGCTTCTGATTGATTTTGCTATTTTAAAAAAGAAAACAAGATGCCTAAGGGCTAGAGTCTGTAATATACAGGCAATAATTGTAAACATTTCAAGTCATCTTAGAGCCTGTGCTCAGGTGTGTGCATGTCCTTGTTTTCAAGGGTATGGAGAGAAGCACGGGACCGCATCGTGGGCTTCCCTGGCCGTTACCATGCGTGGGACATCCCTCATCAGTCTTGGCTCTACAACTCCAACTATTCCTGTGAGCTGTCCATGGTGCTGACAGGTGCTGCCTTCTTTCACAAGGTAAGGATGGAGCTCACTTGGTGAGAGCTGAGCCTTGTGTGGCAGTGAAATGCTGCCCCTCATGTTAGCACTCCTAATGCTGCTTCTGTGACCCTTCTGTGCTAAGATTAGGTTATTTCTGCTTTTAAAGGTAATGATCAAGGCACTTAGAGTAACTATCTGGAATAAGAAGTCAGGACCAGAGACTGCCTATACAGTTGCATGTAGGCCATTAGAAGACCAGTTATCTTCCTGGACATTGCCCCACCCCCCCACCCCCACCATCTGTGAAACCAAGGCACTGGGCTCAAAGACCTCTCAGACACCTTCCAGTTTCAACACTGCAATCCCAGACATGGCTCAGTCAACAGAAAACTGAGGGTGAGGGTGGCACTTCCCTGGCCCAGCCTAACCACCAGTTTCCCAGATTTCACCACTAGCTTCTCTCTACTGAGGCCATGCCAGCTCTGTCTGATTTCTTAGAGGTTATTTCATATACCTCACATCCCAGCTTTCACTGACCATCCACAGGGCAAGCTCCATGTAGTCATTACCCCTTTCCTGTACTGATAGCTCTATATTGTTTTATTTATATATTTATGTTTTTGCTCCTGACTCATCTTCTTAGTCTCTTCTATTTATACTGGCCCCATGTGGCTATGGAGCACTTGAAATGTGATATTATACATGATGTTACACATATGTTAATATTACACATCAGATTTAGAAAATTTAGTATAAAAGAAAAGTATAAAATATCTCAATAATATCTATATTTACTGCATGTTGAAGTGAGATTATTTTGGATAGTCTGGATTAAATAAGATATATTCTACTTTTTACGTTTCAAAAATGTAGCTACAAGAGGGGCTAGAGGGTGGTATGATGGTTAAGGTGCTGGATACCCATATGGCTGACTGTGATTTGAGTCCCAGACCCAGTGACTTGAAAATCATGCTGGGTGCATGTGCATGCATACCCAAAATCCCCAGAGGAGAATGGAAGAAAAGGGATTGTAATGTGGTCATCCCCTCTGGCAAGGCTGATGTCTCATTTTTCCTTTCTCTGTCTCTCTATTGCGTACAGGAGCCCTCTGGCAAAAGCTTTAAAAAAGTAGCTACTAGAAAATTTCAAATGGCACATGTAGCTTGTGTTATATTTCTGTTGATTGGTATGGCTTTAATTCCCACTGTGCTCTGACTGTCCCTATGCTGAGATAAACGAATCATCCGTACCACCCACTTCACAGAATACCTCTTCTGTCTCAACCTAATTAAAACCCGATGTTCTCTAAGGACAGAGCTTTCCATTTAGCCCTTTCCTGTAGAGTCAAGACAACTCATTTCCCCAAAGTTGTGCTTCAGAGCAGAGATGGGTTAGAGGACATCTTCATTGCTGTGACACTTCTAGATGTTTACCTCTCAACTGTCGCATGAACTCTCATTTGAGGCTCTTGCCATCTGTCTTGTTGCTACTGTCTATCAGCATCCTGATCGTTCCTCACCATCCTCAAAAACGTTAGTTGGATACTGTATGCTATGGCATGTCAGAAGTCTGTTTCTAAACTGTAATTTTAATATTTGCTTTAAACACTCTTTCTGTCAGAAATGCCTTACTGCTGTGCTTACTAAGTCATGATTCTCATGTTTTTCAGTCTTATTCTCTAGTTCAGCAGCATTTGGTTGAAACTAAACTAGTAATTTCAATCTTCTATGCTGCCATTTATGTTGTTGTTGTAGCAAACTGATGCTAAGATTTTACATTTTTATACTTAACCACCATGCCACTTACCACCCCAGGAGTCCAAGCATCTTAACCACCACACCATCTTCTTGCCCCAAGGCATTTTGTTTTTATTGTTAAAAAGTCACCATTTTTTTGAAGACATAGATTATGCTTAACAAATACATTCTTATTACCATAATAATGACAACCACTGGCCATTTATAGAGTTAATAAATTTGAATCACCTGTCTTTTATAAAAAAGTTATGATTCACATTTTAAGCTCGTCAGTTTTTAAGTACCTTGTTCAAGATAGCTAGCAAACTATTCTGTGCTACAAAAAAATTTATCATCAGTCGTTATTTTACTATATAGGTTTTACTGTTGGAGGTAATAGAGTGTGTAAATTATCTTAACCTGGCACCTCACTACGCATTTGTTCTTCACCAGCATATTGCAGCACATCACAGTTAACGTGTGCCCTGCTTTGCAGTATTTGCCAATTCCTGTGGTATAAATATTTGCCATGATTGATTTCCAGTTATCAACATGAGTCATCAAATGTGGGGTTGGGAAGAGATGTGCAGTTGTCCACCATTGTATAGTATTTTCACTATACTCACAATAGACATAAATAACTTGAAGATATATAGAAAATGAAAGATAGTAAAATCTGAGGCCAGCAGGTGGCGTAGTGGTTAAGGCTCTAGATTCCCACAAGGCCAACTCTGGTTTCAGTCCCAGACCCAAAGGTTTGTAACTCATACCAGGCACACATGCGTGCATGTCCAAAATGCCGAGAGGAGAATGGAGAAGGGATTGCAGCGTTGCTATCCCCTCCTGAGGGGATGATTTCTTGCCTTCTATCTCTGTCTCTCTGGTGAGTACATGTGCCCTAAAGTAAAAATTTACCCCCCCCCCCCCCCCAAAAATAAAAAGGATAGTAAAATCTATTTAGTTAAGAAGTGGTAAGTCTTAGGTATTTATTGTGTTGGTTTTTAATATAATGCCATTTATTTAATCTGAAGTCTGTGTAGTCGTATTTGTAATAATGGCTGTATCTGGCCGGGCGGCAGGGGCGTAGCAGTACATGAGGCTCCGCAGTGCTGCGAGGCATGTGGAAGATTAGGGTACGGTTCCTGTATGTGCCAGGCATGCACTCGTGCTTCTCACCCTAACTGGCTTAAAGCAGGGGTTGGGGGTGTGGAGATTATGTCATGAGACTCTGTTGAGGTTGCTTCTCTTGCCATCCCTCTCCTGAAAAAAAGGAACTTAAGGAAAAGATAGAATAATGTCTATTTTTACCAACAAGCTCACAAAATTCCTGAAAATTTAGCAATCAGTGTTCATTAGCAGGTGTTGATTAGCACTTGTGGGCCTTATAGGACTTTGGCTTTTCCTGAGAGAGGTAGGAAGCCACTGAAGGGTTTAGAGTAAAGGAGTGACGTGTTCAGCTGGACTCAGATTTTAGCATGATTGTGTCACAGAATGGATTGTAAGGGAGAAAATATAACAGTGGAGAGATCACGTAGGAAGCTATTTAAATAATCCGGGCAAGAAACGATGATGGTACGGAGCAGGGAGCAGCCAGTGGCAATGGTGAGAAGCGATCCAATTCAGGAATCTGTAATGAGGCAGTGAGGGATTGGGTGTTCTTGGTTCCCTGATTTATTGAGGTCCCAGAAGATAACCAGGCTTCTTTTCTCACTTGTTTCTTACTGCTGTTGATAGAGATAGGGTATTGTTAAGTTGAAGCAGTGCCTGACCTAGTTTGACAAATCGTTATATTGATTTCAGAATTGCCAAGGTACCAAGGAGATTACAGCAAGTTCTGTTTTTCTAAGGGGGTGATAATGGCAATTTGAAGGGGATAATTCTTCATGGCAGGATGTTTAGCATCCCTGGCTCCAACTCCCTAAATGTCAGTGATGTACTTCAGTTATCACACCCTCGCCACCCTTCCACAACTTTGAAATAGCCCCTAGATCCATGCATATTTTTGCTGAAAACCAAAAAAACTGTGGCTCCTAACAAAGTTGCGATTTTTTTCTTCCCCTGACAGTATTATGCCTACCTGTATTCTTACGTGATGCCCCAGGCCATCCGAGATATGGTGGATGAATACATCAACTGTGAGGACATTGCCATGAACTTCCTTGTCTCCCACATCACGCGGAAACCCCCCATCAAGGTGAGGTCCTGCTGCTTGTGGACTGTGGGTGCCTATGTGCTCGTTTCACTTGTTCGCAGTACGCAGTGCCAGCTGCGCCAGAGCTCGGGTCCTCGTCTGTACGTGGGGATAATGGTCCTTGGACCTCACTGCCTTGTCTCTGTGGTTAAACGACTTAACACAGGGCCTCTTCACTGCTTAGGCCAATGGACAGAATTCAGAGCGTTTGGAACTTGGGTGGGAGACATGTTCCATCTTTATTTTTACCAGTATCTAACTGGAATTTAGCATTTCCTTCTATTATGAAACAGGCTGCAATTCATGAATATTTAGAGTAACTAATTTGTCACCAGTAGAAACCACAGGTATTTTCATATCATGTTATGTTGGCTGTGGTTTTTCAGAGTATTGTTTCCGCTTACTACTGCTTTGAAATTATGGTAGTTCTTAACCTTTCTCTAAATCTTGTTATTTAATGCAGTAATAAAAGACCCATGTCTGTTACTGTATTTCAGTATAACCTGTTTCTTTGTAATCTCATGTAGTTTATATATTTAAAAACATTATTCTGAGGAGTCCAAAGGCTTTACCAGATTTCCAAGCTTGGGGAGAGATGTCTATCAAATAAGCAATTTAAGATTACCTAAATTAATACATGTGAAACTCGTAAGAATAGTGTCTGGCATGTGAGCAAGTACTATATAAGTTACTTGCTCAAAAACAAAACCCAAAAGTAAAGTACCCTCAGAATTCAAGAAAACTTGGGGCCAGCAGGTGGCGTGGTGGTTAAGGTGGCTGGACTCCCACATGGTTTACCGTGGTTCGAGTCCCAGACCTGGCAGCTTGCTTTCTCTCTCTCTGTTTCTTTCTGGTCAACTTCAATAAAATAAAACAAATAAGTAATTACAATGAATAAAATGAAATAATTCTTAAAACAAAAAAGAATTCAAGAAAACTTTGTTTTGTTTTTGTCCTTGAGTTGTTGAATAGATTTGGACCAAAATAAATCAATTTTATATTTAGCACACAGAAAGTCCATCACCCTTTCTGCCGTCATTATGGGTTCACACTCCAAGTTAAAGCACTTTGGTGAGGGTTAGGATAGTGTCAGTTCTAACAGAAGGATACGCTCTTTAGGCTTAGTAAAGGCCTTACCACAAATACTACTACAGAATCTGTCAGTACAGATTAATTATATGTATGACTATACATTCTACTAATGTATATTAGCATATTACTAATAACAGTAAATCTTATTTTCAGTGGCACGCATGGAGGACACTGGTCTCATGCAATAAAGCATAACAGAGCGAGAGAAAGACATTTAGGGGCCTTGCACATCTGCGTATATCTGACCACGCCTTTTCACAATAAGGACCCACAGTTACAATGAATGTAACTTGGGATTATGCTCTGCTTTCTTCTGTTTCTGAGATTTCTGCTAAAGCTTCACAAAAGGAAAATAATGAGCAAAATAATGTATCAAACATTTTTTAAAATTACGAATGATAAAACATAGAAAATACTATGTTTTCCCACATAAAGTGGTAGATCCCGTATTAAACAACAAAAGGCTTACTTCTCTGTAAACTTTAAGGAGACGAAGGTCTGAAAAAGAAATTAATGATTGGTGCAATTTTCTGTTCTTATTCTGTCTTATGTGGCCAGGGACTGGACTTAAGTCAAGACGGATGCTTCTATTTATGGCTCCCTAATAGATCAGAAGACATTATCCATGAAAATGTCAAGTATCTGAGTGATTAGGTACCTGATAATAGCATCAATTACCTGGGCACTCACAAAGACCAATTTTTCATCTTTATCAAAATGTGTTTGTTGGGACCGGCAGATGGCCTGGTGGTTAAGGCATGCTAGACTCTCACAGGGTCGACTGTGATTTGAGACCTGGACCTGGTGGATTGCTTTCTCACTTTCCCTCTCTCTCTCTCTTTCTCTCCCTCTGTCTGTCTCTGGTCAAATTTAAAATTAATAATAATGATGAATAAAATTAAAATCTTTTAAAAAGTGTTTGTTTACTATATATTATTAGGCCAATGTTTTTTTAATTAAACCCTCTTTTCAGTGTAGGGAGTGAGATGGAAATAATTTGGACATGGTATGCATGACTCTTAGTAAATGAAAACTTCAAAATATCATTCTCTCAATCTTCCTGTAATATGAGGAGAATTCAGTTCAAGATTTGAGTCAGATTCATTACCATTGTGCCACAAGATCCTTCAGTTCAAAATTGAGGTGACTTTTTAAAATCAAAGGCTTAAGTAAATTAAGAATAGTTTCAGGGACCAGCAGTTAGTGTAATGGCTATGTCGCTGGACTCCCATGTAGTTGACCGCGGTTCGTGTCCCGGACCCGGTGGCTTAAAACTCACACCGGGCGCGTGTGCGTGCGTGCTCAAGATCCCAAGAGGAGAATGGAGGAGAAGGGATTGTGGCGTGGCCATTTCCCCTGGGGGGTGATTTCTCACTTTCTGTCTCTCTGTCTCTGTCTCTGTCTGACGAGTGCATGCGCCCTATAGCAAAAACCTCTCCAAAAAAAAAAAAAAAAAGAATCATTTCAGGGACCAGCAGTTAGCGTAGTGGCTATGTTGCTGGGACTCCCATGTAGTCGACCGCGGTTCTCTGTCTTTCTGGCGAGCGCATGCTCCCTATAGCAAAAAACCTCTCCAAAAAAAGAAAGAAAGAAAAAAAAGAATCATTTCAAAATCTGAGATAATTCTTTCAGATTTGAATCTGCTTACTTCATGGTATAGAACCAGTTTGAATTAAGTATTTTATTAATTTTAATAGTATCAGATATATGTACTATTTTATGTTAAAGAAATAATTATTTGTCTTAAATATTGAATATTTCAAAATTTTGACCATCAAACTATTTTCTTCTTGTGTGAGTTAGGAAGGCTTGACTGCTCTGTATGATTAACAATGTTCTTTCAGTGAGTATCTTAACAGTATTAACTGAAGAACAGGGGCTTAATGTGGATTGGTCCTTTGAATAATGGACTATTTTTGCAAGGAGGAAAAAGATCTAGAATGTTTTAGATTTTTAAATTTTAGCTTAATGAAGTTTCTCTCCATCTCTAGTTTGCTAAAAATCTCTACTACACATGATTAATCTGAGTGCATTTTCTACTTGTGTTTTTAATTTGCTAAAGGACGTGTGTACTCATTGGAGGCGAGAGAGAGGGAAAATGAGAAAGCACCCCCCACCCCCCTCCCATTGAGGATGGTCATGCCACAATCCCTCCTCCTCCTCCATCTCTCCTTTCAGGACTCTGGGCACACACGTGTACACACACACACACACACACACACACACTCAGTGTGTCTTTTGAGACATTGGATCTAGAACTCAAACTGCTCAATTGGCCATGTAGGATCCTGCTGCCTCAACCACCATACCACTGGCTGACACGCACTTTCTGTTATTTCTTGCTATAGTCATGTGTTTTATCTCTAACCTGTGTGTTGACATTTGTGCTTTCCTTGATAAATACATATCACTTTTTAAAAATAAGTTTCTGGATTTGGTTTTCTGGTATCCTGCTTACAGTGTTTGAGTCAGTGTTGATGAGCAAAGTGAACCTGTATTTTTTCTTTTCTGTTGTTACTTCTGGTTTCAGTGTGAAAATTGTAGCAAGTCTCATAATGCGATTTGGGGAACTTGTTTCTCCTGTTCTTTCTGTTTTATGGAGGAGTTTGTGTAACATTGGAGTTGTCTGTCCTTGATCGTGTGCCCGTGAATGCAGTGCCTGCGAGTGTGATCGTATTCGTATTCGGAAATGGGGACTGTGCGTGTAGAATTAAGATGAGGTCATACTGGAGTAGAGTGGGCCCTTAACCCAATAAAACTGATGTCCTGATAAGAAGAGAAAAGATGGGGCCAGCAGGGGGCGTGGTAGTTAAGGTGCTAGACTCTCAACATGAGCTACTGTGGTTTGAGGCCGGCCTGGCTTCTTGCTTTCTCACTTTCTCTCTCTTTCCTTCTCTCTCTGTCTCCTTCTGGTGAGTGTGTGTGCCCTGTAGCAAATTTTAAAAATATAATAATAAATAAATCTTGAAAAAAGAAGACGACGAGAGCAGACATAGAGGCAAAGACACACAGGCAGACCACCATGTGACCATAAATGGAGTCAAGACATGCCAAGGATTGCCAACAACACCAGAAGCTAAGAATAAGTCATGGAGCAGATTCTCCCCTTGAGCCGTCAGATAGAGCACGGTGCGCTGACACCTGACTTTCATACTTCTGGCCTCCAGAATCAGGAGAGGATATATTTCTATTTTAAGCCACGGAATTTGTGGAAGTCTATTAGGGCAGCCACAGGAACTTAGTAAAAATGTGTCCTTAATGGTATTTGTTTTCATTTTTTTTTAAACTTTCTAAGTATGTTTCCCCAAATACTATAGCTTACTTTTTCACTGAACTATTCATTTAAAATAGATCTTGGGGCCAGCCTCGCATCACAGTGGTTAGGGGCGCTAGATCCCACATGGTTGACCAATTTGAATTCCAGCACAAAACAGACAGATGCCTGTGCATGTATGTTCCAGATCCTGAAAGGAGGGAGAAGGGATTCCAGCGTGATCACGCCCCACCGGGGCTGCTTTCTCACTCACTCATCTTTCTGTTTTTTTCTCTGGCAAGTACACATAACCTTTGACAATTAAAAAAAGATTTTATTTAAAATAGATGAGAATAGATGTAGATTTACAAAACAGTTGTGAAGATAATATAGAATACCAATATACCTCCATTCCATTTCCCCTATCATTAACATTTTATATGAATATGGCATATTTGTCACAACTGATGAGCCAGTATTGATACATAATATTACCAAAGTCCATAGTTTTTCAGATTTTCTTAGTTTTATTCATTGTCCCCTTTTTTTTGGTTCCAGGATCAGTTTTGTGTATTTTGAACTTTATATAAATGACATTGTATAGTATCTCTTTACTGTATCTCTGGGTGATAATTATAGATTTAGGTTTTCATAATTAGTTTTCTCTTCACATCCATCCATTGAATATCTAACTTAATTCAATATACTTTTGTTTTTCTTTAATCTTGCCAGAAAGCGTTTGTGGTCACTGGAGGCGGGGGGAAGGAAGAAAGTCTTCCCCATGGGGAATGGCCACACCATAATCCCTTCTCTTCTATTTCTTCCTGCTTTGGGGATTTTTAACATGCATGCAGACACATCCCGGCCTGTCTTTTCAAGCTGCTGGGTCCAGGACTCAACTGTGCAGTTGGCCATGTGGGTTCCAGTAGCCTTAACCACCATACCACCATCTGGCCATATACTTTATTTAAACTTTTTTTTTTTGGAGAGGTTTTTGCTATAGGGCGTGTGTGCTCTCCAGACAGACAGAGAGACAGAAAGCGAGAAATCACCCCCCAGGGGGGATGGTCATGGCGCAATCCCTTCTCCATTCTCCTCTCGGGATCTTGGGCACGCACGCACACGCGCCCGGCGTGAGTTTTAAGCCACTGGGTCCAGGACGCGAACCGCGGTCGACTACGTAGGAGGCCAGCGACATAGCCATTACGCTAACTGCTGGTTCCCGAAAAGCATTGTCCAGGACTCGAACCGTGGTCGTCAGCCATGTGGGAATCCAGCCACCTTAACCTTCACGCCACCTGCGGGCGCTTTTAAACTTTTTTTGCTAGAGGGCACATGGGCTTGCCAGAGAGACAAAAGGGAGAAGAGAACACATCCCGCCATTCCTTCTCCATCTTTCCCTCTTGTGGTGATTTTGGGCATGCACCTATGTCTTGTGCGGTTCTCAAACTTCTAAGTCTGGGACTTGAGCTGCGCAGTTAGCCATGTGGGATCCTGATGCCTTAATCACTATGCCATGGGGCTGGCCTAGTATCCTTTCTATTTCTGTTCTGCTTGATTCCTTTTTTATATCTACTAGGATTTTTTTTTTTCCTATTTTTGTCCTCGGGCATGTGCGCTCTCTGGAGGCAGAGTAGCAGAAAGAGAAATTACCCACAGGACAGGATAGCCACCTCGAAATCCCTTTTCCCCCATTCTCCCATTGGGATTTTGGACATGCATGAACACGTGCTGTGTGTTTTTCAAGCCACTGGGTCCAGGGCTCGAACTGTGAAGTTGGTCACATAGGACCTAGCACCTTAACCACTGTGCACCTGTTGGCCTGGTCTTTTTTAATAGTCCTTTGTTTTGTCATCAAAATTTAATTATCTGCCAGATTTCACTGTACTTTCTATATGTGTTTATTGTTCTGGTCGCTGACTGATAATTCTGCTGTTTTGCAGTCTGATTCTGTTACTTATTACTGCAGATTCTCTCTCGTGGCTCATCCCTTTTTTTGTGACTTTTGATTGAGATCTTGTTCTTTGCGATTTTACTCAAGGCAGTTCTTTGATGCCTGAATTTGTGCCTTGAGAGAACTCAGATTTGCCTCTTCCTCTGCCTGGGGCCATCACCCACTTAGGTCTGTTTCTACAACATAAGCATCTTGGAGCTTTTCAGGACACACAAGGAACAAATTCTAGCGTCAGCCATGTATGAGGACAAGCTTGTGGTTAGACATCGTCAGAGGTGACTTTTCTTTCTCAGAGCTAGGGTTGAGAAGAAAACGTGTCTTCTCCATCTCTCTTTGTGTGGCTTCCTCCAACCCTTTCATCCTTCCATGGGGTCCCAGTGTTTCAGAAGGCTCCAGTCTAATTTGACAACTGTCCTCTACCCCAGCCTGTTAAAACCATAAGCCCCTGGGACAGGCTCTGTGCTCTGTGGTAATGCCCTGCTCAAGTGAGGCTGAAGTAAAGCAGTTCAAATTCCTGGCCTGGTCAGTCTGAAACATGCCAGGCACATGGGCTGGGGGACTAGAGGAAGGGGACTGTGAAGGGGATTGTGGTGTGACCAGACCCTGCGGAGGATAGGATGCCCCCTTCTCACACATATGCTCTGTCATGGGGGAAAAAAAGCTCCTGGATGTCTCACTGGATTCGGCTTTTTTATAATTTGGCCTCTGAGGATTTCCTTCCTCCCTCCCTCCCTCCCTCCCTCCCTCCCTCCCTCCCTCCCTCCCTCCCTCCCTCTCTCCCTCCCTCTCTCTCTCTCTCTTTCTTTCTTTTTTAATAATTTGCTATAGGGCACGTATGCTTGCTGGAGAGAGAGTAAAACAGTGTGGGAAGTGAGAAAGCACCCCCCATGAAGAATGGCCATGCTGCCGTCCTCTCTCCTCCATTCTCCTCTTGGGATTTTAGGCACACACTCACATGCACACGTTGTGTCTTTAAGCTGCTGTGTCCACGTCTCAAACTATACAGCTGGTCATATCCAGTCTCCTTACCCACCACACTGGTGGCTAGCCCAGGATATCATTTCCTATTACAGGCTCAACTGTAAAGACATGGTTTGTCTGTTTTATCCTGTCTTCCAGGCCTTCTGTACTGAGAGGGTTTCTACTGTTTAGTTTGCCACGTTTTTTTAAACAAAACTTATATTATCTTTCATGCCTTTCTAATTGCTTAAAATTTCTCCATAGTAGTATAACTAAACTATACTCTGAGTTCTTTTGTATGTCTTTAAATAAAATTTTCTTTTTTAAAAAAGATTTATTTGTTTGTTTAATTCCATTTGTTGTTGTTATTTTTTAATTTTACCAGAGAGAAAGAGGGAAAGTGAGAAAGCAAGCCACCAGGTCTGGGACTTGAACCTCAGTTGGCTGTGTGGGAATTCAGGGCCTTTAGCCACCATGGCACCTGCTGGCCCTAAATAAAATTTTCTTAAGTTTTTAATGAGTATATAATATTTTATAGTTATTTACTCCCCATTCGGGTATTTTTTTTTTTGTATTTTGCTATTAAAAACATTAATATGTTTTGATGAAGGGACCAGCAGTTAGCGTAATGGCTATGTCGCTGGACTCCCACGTAGTCGACCGTGGTTCGAGTCCCGGACCCAGTGGCTTAAACTCAAGCTGGGCACGTGTGCGTGCGTGCCCAAGATCCCGAGAGGAGAATGGAGGAGAAGGGATTGTGGCGTGGCCATCCCCGGGGGGTGATTTCTCGCTTTCTGTCTCTCTGTCTCTCTCTCTCTCTCTCTGGCGAGCGCACGCGCCCTATGGCAAAAACCTCTAAAAAAAAATTGATGAAATAGTAACTTTTGTACCTACATTTTGCTGTGCAAATAAGATAAATACTATTAATAGATGTAGAATTACTGAGACAAATAACACTAAACATCTTAAATCTTTTGCTGACTCCTAAGTATAGGCCCTTTGGAGAGACACCTTACTAACGTGTTGGGTCCATATGTGTAGGAAGCAGCCCTGGGCCTACGCTCTTGCTTCTGACCCATTCTACGTGAATGAAACCTTTGGAGTCTGGCATCTTCGCCATGGAAATGGGAGTGCCGGTCGGGTTGGCTAGGCTGTAACACTAGCGCTGTGATTCTCACCTGGTGCTCTCTTCCTTATCCCCAGGTGACTTCTCGGTGGACTTTCCGGTGCCCAGGATGTCCTCAGGCCCTGTCACATGATGACTCCCACTTTCACGAGCGGCACAAGTGTATCAACTTTTTCGTCAAGGTGTACGGCTACATGCCCCTCCTGTACACTCAGTTCAGGGTGGACTCTGTGCTCTTCAAGACCCGCCTGCCCCATGACAAGACCAAGTGCTTCAAGTTCATCTAGGGGCATTGCAAATTCTGGGGAGAAGATGGGCAGAGTGAGGGAGATGGCTCCTAAGATTCTTGGGTATTAAAGAACCTTGGGGACATCTGCTGGGTCATGGCCCAGACCCTCTGCTGGGAGAGGCAGCAGGAAGAGTGGAAAGGAAATAGCTGCCTTTTTCTTGAAGTCAGCCACACTGGGCCTGGAACCCTGGTCAGAAGACCCTGGGGTTCTCTACACAGGGCACTGACTGATAGCTTACACTGAGGACCATGGGACTCTCCAGTCACCCATGTAGTGCATAAGCCCAGGACAGCTGGTTTGTGGTTTTTAAATTCAATAACAATTATTATTATTTAAAAAGAGATGGTTTCAGATTTGCCATTCAAGGCTTATTTATATATATATATATGTATGTGTATGTATACACGTATATATGTATGTGTATGTATGTATGTGTGTGTGTACGTGTGTATATGTATATACACACGTACACACACTCATACATATGCATATATATTTGGTGAGGGAGTTTGAAATTTTTATCTATCTCTCAAGTGAGGGACCCATCAGGCTCCTTAAGTTCTGTATTTTGGTAGAGATGGTTCCTGGCCTTGTGTTATCTGGCTTGTCCTTATAGATCATCTCCTATCCTCCCCAGGGGCATCTGAAAATTTAAAAACAAGGAAGGGATGGACTTGGCTTGTTAGGGCCTTGGACGAGAGATGTGTGGTCTGCCCCCTTTCCTTTTTGCTGCCCATCAGCGATCTGTAACGTCCACTCTCCTCTCATGCAAATCCTGGGGAGGAGCTGCCCCGTGGTGAGCAGCCAAGGTTCCTTTTGCTGGGTTTGGTTTTTGAGGAGTCACTAGGCCATGCTTTTCTGAGTACTTATCCCTGCAGCCCCATCTCTTCCTTCTTTGAGAAAGAAGAATGAGGAAGCAAAGGAGGAGGAAGGAATAAGGTCTAACGACAGCCCTCCCAGGCAGCTCTTTCTGACCTGCCTTCCTGTTTAAATAGTTGTGCTTTGGGCTTTGGGCTTTAGGCTTCCTGAAGTGTCATCTCTTAGGTAAGAGAACAGGAAAACTTGTAGGCTGCATTTCCAGGTGTGGTCTGACGTGGTTTGCAGGTTGGCCTATTCTCTCTGGTTTAGAACAAGCAAGCATCCTTTGAGGATTCCACCCGGCTGGCCGGGAAGTCTTACAGCAAGGCACCTGCCTTGGGATAAATACCTTGGTGAAATTCACCTTCCCCTCCACCTTTATCTGGATCTCCATCCTGTTACCTGTGGTTTTTGGACCCCCTAATGCCATGTTGGCTGTAGGCCCCCCCCCCACCACTGAGGTTTGGTATGTGCTGAACAGTGGGGAGCTGTGATCTGCTGTGCAAGTTTACATCCAGAGTTGGGATTTAACAGGCTTCGCACCCCACAGTGCCACGTTCCACTCCTCGTTCAAATTTCTGTTCCCTAGGCTGAAACTGAGTAAGCTAACTTTCTAGTCATGGTGGTAGTAGGAGAACTGAAGAGGGTGTTGGCGGAGGTTATCAGGGAGCCCGTGACTTCTGTTTCTCCAGGCCCCACTTTCATGAAGCAGAGTTGAGTACAGGGTTCCAGCAACCGAACAAAAGCTCAGGTCTGTCCTGGTCGTGCACATGCCTTAAGCCAGTTCCATCTTCCCTAGACCTTGACCTCCTGTGCTTCTATGTCTTGGAGTACGTTCTCCTCTGACCTGCCTGTACCAAGTGGGTTCTCTTCAAGCATCATTTTGAAGCAAGGCTCTTTCCTGTAAGTGCCACCCAACTAGGGCTAGCCTGGCCAGAAGGACCTCTTATCTTCGGCAAACAGGGCCAGGGCTGCTTCCAGGACTAAGTTTCTCTGAGGCTTCCTTGGCACTTGTAGTTCACCTGCTGAGGCAGCCACCCAGGAAATTCGGTTATGCTTCTCAGCAACCCAGCAAAGGGGCCCAGGCCCCGCCTCCTGACCTCCTGATTACCCTTTCCTTGACTTCCAACTTTATTCTTAGAGTAGCCTTCTTCCCTTGGGGGAGCCAAAGAGTGTGGTGTTTTGAGCTATGTATGTGGCTGCTATTTTATCTTGTTTCTGTTAATGTGAGGAACTCATTACCTGACTTGGGGACGAGGTGGGAAAGGAGCAGTCTGTGGTAGGGTCCCCTGTGGTGGAGTCAGATTCGTGGGTCCACAAATGTTCCCAGTTGATCCATGCTGAGTAGAGCGGTCTGAGACTATGGAGGACATCGAGATGTGCTGCGGGGTGGGCATGGTGTCAGAGCTTCGACCAACGAGAACACTCTTGGACCTGAAAGGAATGCTCACCTGAAGGAACCCTGAACCGCAGGTGCTCCATGGCGCCAGCCCTGTTCCTAAAGGATCCCTCCCAGGAGTGAGGAGGGGCCAGCAGACGGTGCATGTTGCTGGGCTGGGTGCTCTGGGAGAACCCCACCGTGCTCTGCAAAGTGGACTAGGGAGTCCCTAGGCCGTGCCTTTGATGCTGCTCCCACGAGAACCCCAGTTGACTCGCACACACAGGAGAGCAGCTCTGCAGTGCGCCATGGTTTCCCGGCGGCCCATCGGTAATAGCTCGTCACCAGGCGTGGCTCCCAGCCCAGAAGTCCTTGTCCAGTTAGCCAGTTTGCACCTCATGTGAGAGTCGCCCACCTCAGTGAGAGCCTCCCTGGTCTCGTCGGCCATTCTGAGCTTTTGCTGCCCTGGAGCTGTTCTCGTCCTGGCCTGGACTGCACCCCAAGCCAGGGCTCGCTGATCAGAGGGGCCTGTCCCAGAGGCCAGGGAGGGTGCGCAAGGAGCTCCTGGTTTGAAATGACGAAGCTTTGAAGGCAGAAGCTCTTTGATGTCCATGCCATGTCCATCCACCCCACCCCTTCTCCAGTCACGAGCACAATGGTCTTACGTTGGATTTTGTAAAAAACAAAAAACAAAACAAAATAAATGGAGACTTTAACTCAAGCATCTTGGAGGTCTTTTTTAATTTTCCTCAGCAGGGACAGAAGCGTGATCTGAGTGCCAACCTGGTTCTTGGTGGCCACCAGTCTCTGCCAGGTGTAAGCCCATGAGCATGTGATGAGGTTCTGGAGTGGCCTCCGGGCCTGACACTCAATGTGCATGAACAAAGGCAGCCTGGCCCATGTCCCTTTCTAGGATTAGTCATTTCAAATGGGCAGATGGGAACTTGAGTGTCACTTACCTGATTTTGGGGAATGGCACAGATACAAAACTTCACGTTTTCATGTTTTTTTTTTTTTCTTTGATAAGGATTTTTATTTATTTTTTATATTACCTTTAACCACACATATCTTACGGTGTATAACATTTCTTTTTCCAGCACGATTACCATGCATGTCAGTCAGGATAGACATTACCATCCACATCATCATCAAATAGCTTTTCATTTTTTATATTATTACTCTTTTTAAATTTTTAAAAAACATTTTAATCACTATACATCATTTGGCTTGTAAAGAGAATTTACCTAACATGAAATACTTCTCAGACCAGTCGAGAATACTATACATGTTATTATCAACAGGTAATAAACCATTTCTGTGTCCCACAAATGTTATACCTCTCTCTCTCTCCTGCTTTCCTTTTCTGTACTCTTCCCTTCCCTCCCCTCTCCCCCATCATGGAGCGTGGTGGGGGGCCAGTGTTCCTGGTGCAGGAGAGGGCTGGCTGCCAGGGCCGGATGCCCTCCAGCTCATCCCTCAACTGCAGGCCTTCCCAGAGCACTCCTCTAGTGATGCTTCCCGGCTGTCAGAGCCCAGTCCTGTGTGTGAACCCGTTCTGGAACTTCTGCTTGGTGTGGATCGGAGGCACCCTCAGGAGGGAGCACTAAGTCACAGGCTTCAGAGGAGATGGATAGAGGAGGGAAGACGAAATTAGGTAAACACTGACAAGTGGCGCGCCATCCCTCTCCTGGACTCTGCAGGTGGGAGCTTGGGTCCTGTGTCACGTGGATTGTCCTATGAAGAGGACCTGGAAGTCAGTGTCTCTCCTAAAGTGGGGCTGGGAGCGGGGGTGGTTCATGATTCGATAGGCAGGCGATGGGAGGGCATACAGGGTGGGCATTCCCAGTTGGGTCGGAGTTGTGGCCGCCCATCTCCTGGTCTGAATTATCCGGCTCCTTGTTACAATTTGCCCTGGGGCTAGAGACCTGAGTCAGTTGCATGAGGCTCTGGATGTGCTTCAGGCACACAGCAGACAGGTCCGTGTAGTCTAGTCCTGTGTAGTCGTCTAGGACTTAACAGGGTAAGCCCAAGTAGTAATGGCAGCTGTTGATGTGCTTGTCGCCCAAGCCGAAGGCTGCAGGGTTTATCAACCCGGTTAAGGATCATGTTGCAGTTACGGGCATGGGTTCTGAAGTTGACTGTGGGTTCAAAGCCAGGGTTGCACGTCACTGGTGGAGAGCAAGTTATCTATTGTAAGCTTTCATTTCATCTCTAAAGTGGCATATATTGTGTCCACCTCTTGACCATGTTAAAGGTTAAATAACATGTAAAGAGTGCACCATTTGGCACTCAATAAAAATGAACTGTCATTGGAATAAAATACTGTTAACCTTTTATTTTTTAAAGAGATTTTTTGCTATAGGGCAAAAAAAAGAAAAAAAAGGTCTGTGCTTGCTGGAGAGACAGAGAAAGTGAAAAATCACCCCTAGGGTGTGTGTGTGGGGGGAATGGCCACGCCACAATCCCTTCTCCATTCTCCTGGGATTTTGGGCACATATGTACAAATGCCTGGTAAATCTTAAGCCCTGTATCCAGACTTGAACTGTAGTGGGCCATGTGGGAGTCCAGTGCCTTCACCACTAGACCAGCCGCTGGCCCCAATACTGTAAATTTTTGGTTTATTTCTTCCATGACAGAGAAGTGGGATGCAGGGATAAATCCACCCCTAGCCTCCGCCAGCCAGGATCACGGTGTACACACACCCAGTGAGTACCTGGAGACCTTGCGATGCAGACTCGGGACCTTCTCACGTGACTTCATTGTGGCATGCTGTGTGAGTGCCGTGCCGCTGTGGTGGGTCTGCAGACTTCTCAGTGGCTCTTTCTGCATTCCATCTGCTCCAGATGCCGACACATTGCCTAAGACGGATGAACAGCTTCCTTCTCACAAGTAGCTGCTTGGCCTGCCCCATCTATTAGAGCGGGTGCCCTCTGCTATCAGCTCCCTGGCCAGGCACCGTGACGGCTTGCTGCTCTGCCCCCACACTCGCCTTCCCTACAAGCCTCTTGGGAATACTGCAGGCATGGGTGCTCAGATCAACTCAAGGGGGTCACAGAAAGCACAGCCGGCAGTAGGCGGGATAGTGAGCAGCGCCGCAATGCTTGAGAAATGCAGCTAAGGGGTGCTTCCAGATAAACGAAGCCTGGCCCGGGCTGAAGTCTCACATCCCATGTTTTATCATGATTTAACTGACAGAAGGGGCCGAGAAGAGGGTGTGCCTGGAATTAAGGACACAGGGTGGATTTCAGAATGGATCATTAAAGTCAGGTGGGAAGCCCTGGCCTGGGCTAGGTTTGGCCTATTTAATTTCACCTGCACTTTTATTATTTTTCAGGTTTTTGCCATAAGACGTGTGTGCTACCCAGAGGCAGAGAAAGTGAGAAATCACCCCTGCCACGGGTGGGGGTTGGCCACGTGCAATCCCTTCTCCTCCATTCTCCTATCAGGACTTTGGGCATGCACACACATTGGGCATGCCCGATTCTCGGGTGGCTGGGTCCCAGACTTGAACTGCAGTTGGCCATGTGGGAAAACAGTGCCTTCACACCATCTGCTGGCCCGAGTTTTACCTGCTTTTCTTTCTGGAGAGGTTTTTGCTATAGGGCGTGTGCACTCACCAGAAAGAGAAACTGAGAAATCACCCCCCAGGGGGGATGGCCACACTGCAATCCCTTCTCCATTCTCCTCTCGGGATCTCGGGCACGTACACACATGAGCCTGGCATGAGTTTAAGCCACCAGGTCCAGAACTTGAACCGTGGTCGACTACATGGGAATCCAGTAACATAGCCATTACGCCAACTGCTGGCCCTGAGTTTCACCTGCTTTTTGACCCATTTGTTTTTCTTTTTTCATGGCTGAGTGAATGCACATGCACTTAAGTGAGGACGGGTGGGACGGGGAGGGGGAGAGGGCCATGAGCACTCCCCACGGTGTCTGGTCACGGGTCACGCTATAATCTTCCTCTAGTCATCAGCCCAGCTGACCTTGGGCACTGGCACACGTGCTGGGCATGTTTCTGGCTGACTGGGCTGGACAGTCCATCCCACTATGTGGGATCTGGCTTCTCGGGCAGTGCATCCCGGCTGTGCCAGGGAGACAGCCTTTTCATGACCTGGTTTCATGAGGCAAATTGTTTTACCTCTCTGCATTTGTCTTCATGTTTATGCAAGGATACAAATCCCCATCACACTGTAAGACTGTCATGTTAGCATTTAAACTATTTCAGTTGTGGCTGGCTCCATGGACTGGTGGTTAAGGCAGCCAGGTCCCTCAGATCCCCCACATCGTCAACCCCACAGTTTGAGTCCCAGACCTGGCACCTTGAGAAATACACTGGGCGTGTGTGTGCCCAGAATCCCCAAAGGAGGAAGACATGGTGGCGAAGGGATTGCGGTGTCCGTGGAAGGTGTTTCTTCCTCTGTCTTGCAAGTACATGTGTCTGCTGGCAAAATTGAAAAACAAACAGAAAACCCTAACTCTATTTAAGTTATTGGTCCCAATATTTCATTTTGAAAAATTTGAAACAGCACAGCTGAAAGAATGTTTATGAAATAAACCTGAAACACGACCTGTCCTTTGACTCCATCTGCCTGACATCCGTCCTGCTATCATTTCTATTCATCCTCTAGCCATCTGACCTTTGATGTATTTCTAAGTAAAACAGTGACATTAGTGCACACCCTTCTAGTTTTTTTTTTTCTTTTTTAGTTTTTGTTTTGATTTTCAAAGGGCTTGTGCTCTCGCCAGAGAAAGAAAGCACCCCCTCCAGTGGGGCATGGTCACACCACAATCCCTTTTTCCTCCATTTCTCTATCCTTTCAGGATTTTGGACACACACACATATGCACCCAGAGTGTTTCTCAAGCCGCCAGGGCTGGGATTCAAATTACAGTCAGCCAAATGGGAACTGGCTCCCAGGGCACAACGCTTACCCACTGTGCTGTGGGCTGGCCTCAGACACTTCCTCTAAAATATATGAGCATACAGAGCATTAACCAGAGGTGATTATTATGTGTTTGTTTTTTATGTAAAGTTTACTTTTTTTAAAAAATAGGTTTTTGCCATAGGTCATGTGTGCTTGCTGAAGACAAAAATAGAGGGAAAGTGAGAAATTACTCCCCTGAAGGGGGGGGGATGGCCACACTAACTACAATCCCTTCTCCTTTGTTGTCTTCTTGGGATCTTGGGCATATACACATGCTCCTGGAGTGACTGTCAAGCCACTAGGTCCAGGACTTGATGCCTGGTCTGCCATATGGGAGTCCAGCCATCCTAACTACCATGCCACCTGCTGACCCATTAGGTTTACACTTAAAATTTACACACCACACCAAAATCCCCAAATCTCTTTTTTAAAGAATTATTTATTATCATTATTTGTTTTTAAAATCTGACCGAAAGAGACAGAGAAGGAAAGTGAGAAAGTAAGCTGCGAGGTCTAGGCTTGAACCACGGTTGGTCATGTGAGAGTCCAGTGCCCTAACCACAATGCCAAAATATACAAATCTTAAGTGTATATTCTATTGTTTTAACAGATTCACTCACCTGTGTAACCAAAACTCCTTTCAAGACAGGACATGACCATCAACCTGGAAGTTCCCTCAGGTCCTAGTCAGTCCCCACCTCCTGCACCCCCAAGGTAGGGGACATGTTTCGAGAAGAGCTTTGTGGATGTGGGGACATGTTCTGAGCAGACATCACGTCTCCTCAGGGCTACAGCAGAAGCCTTGCGGCTTGCCTCGACCCTTCCTGCAGGCAGAGCAGCTGGTGGAATTTACAGGGGCTGCTCTGGGGAAACATCCTGACCCCACTACGAAAAGACCAAGCCCTGCTCTGCTTCGTGTCATCTCTATAGCTTAATCATCACCCCTCTGGTGTGTGCAAGAGAACATACTCCCCGCGTCTGCAGACAAGCTTCGCTTCACGAGGTAAGTAATATACGGGAAATTGCTTTGCTTTTGCCGTAACCAAGAGACACGCAGGGCACCAGCATAGCTAAGCCTTCATACCACTTGCTTCCTGTCTCTGTAAAATAGCAACTATCTCTGTGGAATGGCACGGAACGCACGTATGTTGTGTTGCCTTGCCCTATAAATAAAGACACTCAGCTTGTCTGGGCGGCACCGGCTCATGGGCTTAGGCTGCCTGTGTCCACCGCGACTCACTCCGTGTCTCTTTCTGTTTCCCCTTAGGTTCAGTTTGCCAGCAGACGCTGACAGATAACTAATACTCAGTTCTTCTTCTACCTTGGATTACTTTTCCTTATTCTAGGATTTCCTATTAATGGCGTCATACAATTTTTACTTCTGTGTAAAGATTCTGGAAACTCAGCACATTCTGAGAATCATCCAGTGTTGTATGTATTAGTAATTCCAAAGGAATATTTGTGCTATCCCACCGGTCTCCAGGATTTAGTTTTTTTTGGGGGGGGAGAGGTTTTCGCTATAGGGCATGTGCGCTCGCCAGACAGACAGAGAGAGACATAGAGACAGAAAGCGAGAAATCACCCCCCGGGGGGATGGTCACGCCGCAATCCCTTCTCCTCCATTCTCCTCTCGGGATCTTGGGCACGCATGCACACGTGCCCAGCGTGAGTTTTAAGCCACCAGGTCCAGGACGCGAACTGCAGTCGACTATGTGGGAGTCCAGCGACATAGCCATTACGCTAAATCCTCCAGGATTTAGTTTTGATTTCCTCCAGAACAGTAGCTGGTTGTTTCTACCCTATTTTAGGTTCAGAGAAGAGGAAGGTTATCTATCTGAGGTGAATTCGAACACGCAGATGTAAGCCTTTCTAAGGTGGCAGAAGGTAGTGAGACAGGATTCGTTCTCATTGCTGTAGGGACAAAAACGACTCAGGGCTAAAGGAAGAAAGTACCCTTCCCTCCTTTCTACCAGGTTGAGCCTGGCTTGTATCATCTGCAGTCTCAGAGGTTTCTTCGCTCAGTTCTGTTAACACTTCACTGTAGTTTGGAAAAGCCAACTCCTGCTTCTGGCCCAACTGGGAGGGCCAAAAGCTTCAGGCTCTCCAGGGATCGGAGGAAGAATGAATAGGTGTTCCCTTTCGTTGGCAAGAAACGGGCACATCTCTTCCTGGTCGGCTCCTGATCCCTGACAGTCACATACAGCATCACGGTGAGATGGAAGCAGCTTAGTGGTGATGTGGTTTTGGGAAGGTGACTTAACATCCTGCCAAGCCACACTGGCTCCTGATCCACAGACAGCCAGGTAAGACAAGCGTATTGTTTCTCTATGTACATGTGGTGCTTTGGTTTTACTTAAATTTTTTTTTTTTTTTTTTTTTTTTTTTTAGGTATGGTCTATTTTGTGTATCCTTCTGCTTTAGCCTCCTGAGCAATGGGACCACCAGCAGTACCACCATGTCAGGCTTTCACGGTGGGCCAGAAATCAAACCTGGGCCTCCCACGTGGCCTGGGCCTGCTGCGCAGTGCTGTACAGCACGTTGTTCTAAGCCACTAGGTTTTGGGTGATTTGCTATTTCACAGATGCCTAACACCTTACTTTGTAGAATGACTTTAATAACAAAATTAGATCCCTGTAACATTTTTTAGAGTTTTCCAATTACTATTTCTGCATTAGGATTCCACTGCGTTTGAGCAGAAGTGTTTCCAGGTGGCAAGCTCTTCTCCAGATTGGCGTCAATGCCTGTGGGCTGCACTTCCCCTAACACCGCCAACCACTGGCAGTACACTGTTACTACAGCGCACGAAGGTGGTTCCACCATTTCTTTTGGTTCCTCTTCTAACCCATCTGACTTGGTATCCAAATATCTGAAGGCTGGGCAGAGTTATCCATCACTGCTCCTCCTAATACTTGAAAAGGCCGGCTCTAGATGCTCTTCTCTGCTCTAAAGAATGCTTTGCTTCTTCCTGCCTCTGGCTTCTGCTACTGAGAGGTGGTAATAATCTGATTAAAACTTTCATAATTCCTAAATTGTCCCCTGCCTCTTAGGCATTCACCAACTTTGTTACTATACGTCTGTTTGGTAACCATCCCTCAGGAGGTCCATGCCCTGGGCGCTCTGATCAAGCCCTTTAACAGATCCAAAGCCATTTTTGAAACAGCAATGCTAGGACATTTAAATAACATAAGTGTATCATTTTTTTTTTGAGTTCTCTTATAAGGCTTGTGCATTTTTCAAGATGCCTTTAAAATTTAAATTTTAATTTAACTTGATCCTCTCAAAATTTCATGAGAAAGTATGTGTGTCCACGTGATACATATTTATAGTCCTGTCCACTGGCTGTTGGTACTTATAGTTCATTCTGTAACACACGCTAGGCCCCTTGGCTGGCATGACTTGCCTTACTTTGGAAGACAGAAACTTGTTTACGCATTCCTGTGCCCAAGTCTGGCAAGATGGGAGTTGGAAAAAGTAGAGTTTTTCCTCTTCTAATCGAGAACTCATTCCTCCACTGATAAGATATTCCAAGAGAGCTGATAATCAATTTTCCATAAAACCAGAGCAATCAGTTCTGCAGTGTTCTTGGGTCACTAAATCCCTTCGTGATGCTCAGCTGTCAGCCAGGTTGGAGGACTGACTGAATTTCAGTCCAACAAGACAGAAGCACAGCAGGCTGAGGCGGGCCTACCTCCATGGTTCACTGCTGCCCACACTTGTACTCCCCTCACCCCACACTAAGACTTTCAGCGTTGGCATGCGTGCCTCAGCTGATGCTGTCTTGGATGTAAATACTGGTTTTAAATAATTCAGAGGCAGCAGTGTTCAAATGCAGCAGTCCTCTGTGGGAGGTGACCCTCACTACCAGGCGGCCTATGGGTGTCTAGGTGGGATGTTCAGGTTAATGTGCAGACTGGAGGGTCTTTGGGGAAGGTGATGTCTGCAGGGCTCCACCTGCAAGCCTCAGCCACGTGCTTTGTTCCCCTGAAAGGTCAAGGCTGGTATTGCTCATGCTAGTGTTTTTCAGGCAGACAGAGCCTAGATCAAGTTAAAGCACCTTTTCATACAATTTAAGAGGAAACCTCTGGAGCCAAAAGGTGAGTGGCATAGTGGTTAAGGTGCTGGACTTCCACGTGGCTAACCACTGTTCAAGTCCTGGACCCAGCAGCTTGAAACTCATACCAGGTGTGCGTGTGTTTGTACGCCTAAAATCCCGAGAGGAGAATGAAGGAGAAGGGATTGTGGCAAGGCCTTCCCCCTGGGGGGTGATGTCTCACTTTCTGTCTATCTGGTGAATACACATGCTCTATTGCAAAAATCTCTCTTTCAAAAAAGAAGAATAAAAAAGTCTGTATTTTTTGTAAATGATGCTTGGTAATATGAGTTAATGCATTCAAACTAAAATTTGTCTCATTTTCTAAGTTTACACATTTCTGTATATATTGTATTTTTTAAGATACTAAATGTAGATTGCTAGTTCAAAAAAGCATGGCTACTTCTATAAAAAATAAGTTTTTATTAACAAAGTGGGCTTACAGTATAAAAGGCAGATGGTGGGTTCATTTTCCTACTTTTTTTAGGATGCCTTTTCTTAGGTGCAGTACTTAAAATCAAAGCCAGTTCTTCTGCCCGAGGCTGTGGAGCACGAATAAAATGCTGGCCACATAAGACAACAGGCTAGCCACCTCTTCACTTCCCGCCCACCAGTAGCCTCTGGCAAGGCTGCTTCACTCAGGTCCTGCTGCCCCTCAGCTACTCAAGATAGCCAGGGCTGGGAAGTTCAGAGGCAAATTCTCACCTGAAGCAGTGCTAGGAAAACAGACCAGGAGAGCTTGGCCAGAACTCCAGATCATTTCCCTCCAGAGCCATCTCTTCCTAGAGCCAGGGGACACCTGGAGACAGAGCTGGCGGCCTCTCATGCCCTTCCTCAGGTGGCCTGTGCTGGGCAGCAGAGTGGAGGAGGCGGGATGTCAGGAAGTGGAAATCGCACATTCAAAACTTCTGCAGGAATTTGAGGACAAGGTCCCGAAGTCGAACCCTGAGCATCTCGTCATTGTCACAAATGATATGGGTCGAATCCTCTTCGATCTGGATGAGTGTCTCAGCTTCCTGGAGCAGGACAATATGGCCTTTGGGTGTGTCCTCCACCTTAATGTCGCTGAAGCCATGCTGCTTGCAAAGAAAAGAAAGACGGACAATGACGGGTACTCTAAGCAGCAAGGGCAGATGAGAAGATATTTCGTAACAGAGCTCTAAAGAAGATCTTTCCTAAACTGGAGTGAGCATTGTAGAAACGGACATTTTCAACACACCTTAATATACCAGCAATAGGGCCTAGTATAGCAAACAGTTCAAGCCAAGTTTCACTTACTTTAAAAGAGGCCCCCAAACATGTGAAATTTCATGGAAGACATGACAGAATTTCCACACCTTGCTTAGGCTTTGTGAGCTGACTGAGGAGCGTGTGCAGGCTCCTTGTTCAGGAGCCTGGGTGCTGAGCTCTACCTGTTCCTAGGACCAGGCCCATGTTTCTGGTAATGAAGCTCCATTCTAAGTCTCACCTGCTCTGACCCCAGGAAAATGCCATTTCTTACAGCAAATGCCACTCACCTTGGGACTGGGCAAGTCCCTCCCAAGGGGTGGGGAGATAAGGCAGCACAGCAACTATTTTTCGAGTTAGTGCCAATTATAGAACTTTGTTTTAAAAGGAGTTATTTAGCTTTATTTTTAATTTGACCAGAGAAGGAGGGAGAGAAGGAAAGTGAGAAAGAAAGCAAGCTGCCAGGTCTGTAACTCGAACCGCGGTGGCCCATGTGGGAGTCAGCGCCCTTAACTACCACACCACCTGCCAGCACTTACAGAATTTTCTTACAAGTCAAATCGAACTGAAAAAGAAGAGACGGGAAAGAAGACAGATTTCTGGAAAAGGACATGAGATGGGTGCAGAGCCCTGCGGCAGGGAGAGCAGCTGCGCTCAGTTACAGAAGCCCCGGGTGGTTCGGGCAGGTGCTGCCAGTCCTGCAGGAAGGGACCAGGCAGAGGGCCCATTCCTGGAGAAGTCGGGCAGGTGCAGGTCTTTCTGTGAAAACAAGCTTGTTACGTTTTTCCAAAGTCAGTTTGAGGCTCCCTGATAGGGGGCAGGGGCCTCGCAAGGAAGGCGGGGCCAATACGTCCACCCACGTGACACGTAGGAGGGTACAGGAGAGCTGCACGCGGCTGAGAGCTGGTAAGGTGGGAAAAAACACATCTGGGGAAAATTTTTTTGTAATTATTATAGTTGCAGTTTTTTTGAAAGAGGCATGGATAGTATTTAGCCAATTCCTCCTCCTTCCCGTTGTGGATTATGGAATCCTAATACTGAAACAGGGACACTTGGTCTCGTGACTAAAGCCAAAAATTACAAAACTTTTAACAAAGGTTAATTTTTTCTCCCTCTTCTAATCATAGTTAAAAAAACTCTCTCCTCTTTCAGAAAAGCAGTCACTGGGCCCAGGGCATGGGAGGGGCACGGAGAGAGAAGGGAAGGACCTGCTCTCCCGCTCTTTACTCCCTCCATGCTCACCTGACACTCGGAGACCAGGTCACCTGACAGTGAGTGGTCACGTGGAAAAGGGAGCTCTAGCAGGGTGGGCCCTTCCTACCCTGCCCCACTTGTCAGGTCTGTATTTTTGAAGAAAGGCATTCCTTCAGTCTAGTCCCAAGGCCATGGGGGTTAGAGGCATTCTTCCAGCTACCCAGAGTGGAAGGGAGATTTGGGCCTGGTGCGGAGGAAGGTTCTCTTTGCTCAACTCACTCCCAGGTTCCATGCCCTGGCAGGACTTAGCAGAGGCCATGGGGGAGCAGCTTGGACAGTGGGCTCAGTGAAAAGCAGCAACCTGCTTTTCTTGAAGCCTGAGGTGACAGGAGGTTAGGGTGGTACAAGTTTAACTGCTCACCTTCTCCAGGGTCTGCACGAACTGCTCTACCGGGATGGAGCCGCTCAGCAGAGGCTTCACAGCTTTGCAGTCTGGGATGTCGTCACTCACACGCTTTCTCTTCTTACCACTCGTGGGCTGGGTGGGCCTAGGCGGGGGCTGGAGCAGGATGAGAGCGTGGGTTGCCTTGAGGCTTCCTCTGTGGTAACAGGGCCGAAGCAGCCCACACTGAACCTGAGCGAACTTGTCCTGTCGGGGGGAGCCTCTTCTCTGACCTGGGGGCTGCAGGGTGCCGGCCCTGTCTGGAGTCACCCCTGGGGTGAAAAGTCTCAGCCACTGAGTTCAGGCTCACTGCCGGTGAAGTTTCTATCTGCCGTTCTTCATGACACAAACTAGCCACGTGGGATCGACATCTCATTTGGCTAAGATGGCTGGCTTTTATCAAGACCCAGTTTTTACATTTTTAATTGATTCCACTCAGTACTTGCTGACTAAGTGCTTCACAAGGAACTGTCGTGGCAGGTGCAGGGACCGTAATGGCCCAGCGGCAGGGGACCAGTGGGCAAACCCTAGCTCTGCCACCTTCTGGTTGTGGGGTCTTTGTCAGAAACCGAAGGTCAGAGAAACTGCCTGTAAAACGGTGATCATTTTCTGAGGACTGCGAGGGCAACGAGTGCTCACTAAGGCCCCAGCACAGCCTTACGATCTAAGCCCGGGCGGCAGTTTTCAGTAAAATGACATGTGGCCACGGAGACAGCAGTCACAATCTGAAAGGAATTCTTCTAAAGAGACAAGCACCGTGCCTGGGAGCCCGAAGTTCCGTGGGGCAGCGTGTCCCGCCCGTGTGCAGCAGTTACTGCGTGCCCGGCTCTCGGGCTTCACGGCCTCATGCACGCGCTTTGGGTTTCTAGGCCTGCTACTCTTCATGTCTCCCCACGGCTCCCACCTTGTGCCCGGTGCTCAGTAAACGCTGTCTCAGCCACGAGCCTGCGGAAGCCATGCTACGTCGGAGCTGCCAACAGCACTTAGTGGGACTGAGCTCATTTATCTTCCCTCTGCTCTCTCTCAGGCACGTGGCCAGAGAAATCAGTAGTAAAGAATTCACATGACGCGCCCTCTTTGCTTCAAATACAATCCACTAAGTGGCCTGGTCTCCAGGAAGCGACATCCCAGGAAATGGCCAGGGCCCCAGGGCCCTTCGGAAGGGATGGGTGCTGCTGCTCTCAGGCCCGGAAGTTCCCGCCCAACCCAGCCGCTCCCACCATACCTGAAGCACATGTTTGTTATCTTTAGTGTGCAGCACGGCTGACACGGTTGCCAAGGAGATGCCGGGCTTGATCTCCATGGGCACCAGGGAATCTGCAAGCTGGAAGAAATGGCAGGAAGTCAGGCACTCTGAGTGAGGGAAGAGGGCGCTGCAGCTGTGGAACCTGCCCTTCCGGTAGAGCTCGAGGCTCAGAGCACCATGACCACGAGGCTTACAGCAGCAGGTGCTTGCCGGGCCTGGAAGGAAAGCCACCATGAGTCCCAGCAAGTGTCGTAATGCTGAGCTGTTAATGATTGCTATTATTGATTTTCATTTCTTTTGAATTTTAATTTACATTATTACAGTCTGAAATGCTCACATAGCTTTAAGGAAGAAAGAAGGTAAAAAATCAAAGAAACCTGGGCTGGACAGTGGCACAGTGGTAGAAGTGACGCTCTGCAGGGTGACCCAGGAGGGAGAGTTCCCGGTGAGGGTCTGGAGACCTCCCTGAGTACACCAGGTGGGCTTGCCCACGATCCAGGGCTGTCCGAGCTGGGGGTGGAGGGCAGCACCACGACTCTCTTGGGGGTGCCCCACCACCTCTTACTTATGGAAGAGATAAACATAGATGTATTTTTATTACAAAAAGGTTATCTCACACACATGCACATGGAAATCTTTATAAATCACATTAAAGAGAAAAGTAAAAGAGAAGAAAAGGGAGTGGACAAGCTGGCTACCCCCCTTTCTTTAGAGAGGGTCTTAGTGTGTTGCCCCGGCCAGCGTCGAGCTTGCAACCTTCCTGCTCCACTTCCCCCGGCCGCCGAGGTGACAGGCACGTGCTGCTGTGCCTCGCCTTTAGGGTGGACTGGAAGTTGAACCCAGGCCTCCCGTGTGGTTTTACCCTGCAGCACAGAGTCTTAGCATCATGCCGCCATGGCTGGGCCTGAAAGGTTTGGATTTAAATGTGATTAAAGTTTCTTTTTCATAATGTGCATTTTAAGGGCAAAAGAAATCACTAACAAACTGGGTTGAGGCAGTTACCTCTATTAATAATCAAATAGTTTAAAATGAGGTATTGATGTACACTTATATAATGAAAAATTCTTGAATATAATTGGAAAATAACACAAAAAGAATAATATCCAATGTCAGCAGGGATGCAGAAGAGAGAACTGTTTCCGGCCCTCTGTGGGAGTATACACTGTTATGCTCTTTCTAGAGAACCAGCTGGCAATATAGAACCCAGAGCCATAAATATCTTTGACCTAGAAATTCCAATTTCAGAAAAATTTCCCATGAAAATAAACCTATATCAACAAATATTTATGCAAAAGGATGTTTCTTTACTTTTTTCTTTCCCCTCCCCTTCCCCTGTGGTAGGATATTTCTGACAGTGTTATTTTATTTTTTTTCTTTTTTTGGAGAGGTTTTTGCTATAGGGCACGTGCGCTCGCCAGACAGACAGAGAGAGACAGAGAGATAGAAAGCGAGAAATCACCCCCCAGGGGGGATGGCCACGCCGCAATCCCTTCTCCTCCATTCTCCTCTTGGGATCTTGGACACACATGCACACGCGCCCGGCGTGAGTTTAAGCCGCCGGGTCCTGGACTCGAACCGCGGTCGACTACATGGGAGTCCAGCGACATAGCCATTACGCTAGTTGCTGGTCCCGACAGTGTTATTTATAATAGAGAAAAACCAATAAATGTCTACCAATAAAGGAACAGTTAAATAAATTATATTTATGACAGCCCATGATGCAGCTATTGAAACTGAAGCTTTTGAAATGACACATTTAGTGGTAGATGAAAAAGACAGTATTTGAGGTATGACTCCACTCAGAGACACAAACACAGACAAACAGCATACAAGGCAACCAACTACACAAAAATCTTAATGGAGTTCTTTCTGGGACTGGGACTAAGTTTGTGTCTTTATCCTTAGTTATATTAACATGTAATGTGTCTGTATTATTTTAAAATGAATGAATAATTTTCTAAATGTCTCTCTAAATATCAATAGATATAACCCACAAATAAAAGCCCTTTGGGGATCTAATTTTTTGTTCTTTATGACACGCATGTGCACATTACTTGAAAAACAAGCAGACTTAAACATCCCACCTTTTCCCAGTTACTTGCTTAAAGCTCCATGTTCTTTGGTTCATTCATATTTAACCCAATCCTCAAAGAGAGCTGCCTCTGGGAAACTCTTTAAGAAACTCAAACGGAAACCCTGAGTTTAACCTTGAGAATAGCTCACCTCCGGCATGATTTCGATCTTCTCATAGCGACGTTTGAAGGGCAGGGCAAGGACCTCGGCCCGCCGGTAGGACATGGCTGGGGGCTGGCAGTCGATCATGAGGTCCATCCTGTGGGACTGGGCTGGGGGTGGCTGAGTGTACTGCTCAGGACAGACCACGTGCAGGGGCTGCGGAGGCGAGAGAGGGAGGAGGTGGTCAAACAGCGGCTCATTCACAAGACCTGTTTCTCCGCCTGATTCTGTCTTCCTGGATGTGCCAGCTCTCCATTTTTAGGCCATTTTGAACTGCCTTCAAAGTCCCTGAACTATGGCCACGTTGACGACGAAGGGAGTAACTGCCTCAGCGTGCATTTGTTTTACTCTTTCTCACGTTCACAGTGATGTCCAGGGAATCTACTCCTCGAGGGCACAGTCTGACATTTACCGTCCATCAGCTGTTACAGGCTCTGGGCTGATGAGCAAGAATCGCACTGGTTCAGTCTGGGTTTGGAGTTTCTTCTGAAACCTGCAGGCTGACCGGTACTAAGCTCTGGCCATCGGTCAGTCACACGTTCAATTGTGTACGGCAAAGAATCAGAGTGTGGACAGTGAGCATGAAAGTATGAAAAACTGTAATGGACACTAGAGACAAAAAGTGGAAAGAGTGTGGGAGGGGAAGAGCGTAGGAAAGGAAATTTGGGGGGAAAAGGGAAAGGTGAGACACTTGTGGGACACAGATAAGGTTTATTATCTGTTGATGAGGATGGGTATAATAGTCTCAACTGGGCTGGACTGAGGTGGAAATCATGCTGGGTAAAGTCTCTTCACAATCTAAATGATGTACAGCGATTTAATGTATAAATAATAAAAAAATAAAATAAATAGAAAAAAAGAAAAAAAAGAATCAGAGTGAACTTTTTTTGTCTTAAAATTTGAATATGCTGGATTTTTGCTTGACATATTTTCATTCCCTTTTGTTAGTACTTAAAACCATCTGGGGGACCAGCAGGTGGCGTCGTGGTTAGGATGCTGGACTCCCATGTGGCTGACTGTGGTTTGAGTCCTGGACCTGGCAGCTTGCTTTCTCACTTACCCTCTCTCTGGTGAGCACATGTGCCCTACTCCAAATTAAAACACAACAATAAAAAATAAAATTAAAATAAAAAATATCGACCATCTGGTACACATTGTAAGGCAAGTGATTAACTTGTCTTATGATATGGTATGTTTTTTAATTGCCAGAGGTTGCTTGCACTCAGGGGGGGAGAGAGACAGAGAGGAAAAGAGGACCCCCTAGTGGGGTGTGGTCACGCCGCCATCTCGTCTCTTTTATTTCTCTATCCTATCAGGATTTGGGGCACGTATACATACACATCTGGCATGTTTGTTCATGTCTGCAGAGCTGGGACTCCAACTATGTGGTCACTCGTGTGGGATTAACCACTATGCTACGGGGCTAGCCTGAGATAGGATATTTTTAAAAATAAAATGTCTGTTACCTTGAGAGAAAAAAAAATTAGTGAGCCACTGTTTGCTATGGACAAATACTACCCAATTTAAAGTAATGGTGGTAGTCCACAGGGTCACTCTGTTATCCCTGCTTTGGGTCTGGCCCAAGCCACAAGTTCCTTGGAGAATAAGGCTTTTCCCAACAGGCTGAATTGGCTGGGTTTACAGCAGCATTTATTCTCGGGCTAAGCCTTGTCCTCTCCCAACTGCCTTTTCTTCTTTTCCTGAGCTGGTTAAGTACTTCATAACTGTCTCAAAGCCATCAGACTTGGGCCAGCCCTGGTAGTTAAAGGAGTCAAATGCAAACTATGGTTTACATCCTAACCCCAGTGACTTGAGACATATGCCGGGTGTGTGTGTGCCCCAAACGCTAACAGGATGGAGAAATGGAAAAGGGATTGTGGTGACCAAGCCCCCCCCCCGGGGGAGGTCCTTTCCCTCTCTTGGTCTCTGGTGAGCACAGTGCCCTCTAACAGCCGAAAAGAGTAAGCCATGGGACTCCACAGCCATGGCCTCGGGACGCCATGGGAGCGGAGGCCAGCCACACGGGGCTCCAGTTTCCAACATGAGTGAGCGCACCGTGAAGGGAGAAAGGAGCGCTCAGCTGGTGTAGCGAGCAGGTCTGCAGTTCCTTAGTCATGAAAAACAAAAGGCTAGTAACCGTTTCTTCTAGCAGGTAGATGAGCACATGGTGGGGCACTAAATCGGTCAGAGAGGCCCCAAGTCTGCCCTTATCATGTTAAGAGAAAGGCCATATTCTTTCTCTGTAGGCCGAGCAAGTTAGTGACACCGGAACCCGCTCTTCCAGCATTCCTGAGCTGCTTCAGCTTCCTCTGTTTCTGGTTGCTCTGCTGTAGAGATCTGTGTGAGGGCCTCTCATCCTGAGGTCAAAGATTTTATGAAGAGGAGAAAAGAGAACTTCTAATCCAGGCCAAGAAATGAAGGGAGCTAATCATATCTTGGTAAGTAAATGACTGGCCAGACACTGTTGTTCACAAGGGAGACCTAGGTTCAATTCTTGGCTCACTGTAAAAACTGGGGTGGGCGTGTGTGCCTACAGTCTCAACTACTCGAGAGGCCGAGACAGAAGATGATACAGTGAGATATTGTTGGGGTGGGGGTGGGGGCAGCCAGTGCATGGTGTGTTTAAGACAGCTGGATTCCGCATGGTCAACTGCACAGTTCAAGTCCCAGACCTGGTGGCCTGAGAAACACACCAGGTATGTGTGTGTGTGGAGGGGGTTGGGGGTAGTGGCCAAAATCTTGAAAGGAGGGAAAGATGAAGGGATTGCAGCATGATGATTCCCAACAGAGGGTGCTCTCTTGTTCTCTCTCTTCAATAACCACACGCACCCGCTGGCAAATTAAAAAAAAAAAAAGGCAAAAGTAGGGCACTTTATGACTCATTTAAGCTCTGGAAAACACTGAGGCAATGGAAAAATGTTTTCCTCTCACCTGGTCTCTTCTACCTTCCCAGCCAATTCCAATTCGCCTTCCCACGCCTAACTGCCCAAAACCTTACCAGCAGGGGCAGCTGGCCTAGCGTGGTGCTGTTCTAGTCCTGTTTTCTCTCCACATTCTCCCTCTCTGCAGTCTTTCTTTTGTCTGTCATTTACCCCAACTAGTGCCCTTTCCCTAGGGCAGAAGACGCAAATGAAACTAATGAACATTAAAGTTCAAGCCAAAACAAATATCTAACAAAACAAACCAAACCCTGCTCGGTACTGGTCCATATGCCTCACGAGGGCCCTCTATGTGTTTTAATTAAGTTGCCTTTCAGCTGGTGAATTTGTTTTTAGAATAACTTTTTTAGGGAGATGGTAGAAGGGTTGATGTGCTTTTAAGTAGACACAGATGGTCCTCATCAAAAATAACAGACTGTTGGGAACCAGCAGTTAGCGTAATGGCTATGTCGCTGGACTCCCACGTAGTCGACCGCGGTTCGCGTCCCGGACCCGGTGGCTTAGAACTCACGCCGGGCGCGTGTGTGTGCGTGCCCAAGATCCCGAGAGGAGAATGGAGGAGAAGGGATTGCGGCGTGACCATCCCCTCTGGGGGGTGATTTCTCGCTTTCTGTCTCTATGTCTCTGTCTGTCTGGCGAGCGCACGCGCCCTGTAGCAAAAAACCTCTCCAAAAACAAAAAAATAAAAAAAATAACAGACTGTTGAAACCAGCAGATGGGGTAATGGTACATTGCTGGACTCTTACTGGTCAACTGTGGTTTGAGTCCTGGAATCGGAGGCTTGAAACTCATGCTAAGTGCACATGCATGTGTGCCCAAAATCCCAAAAGGAGACCAGAGGGAAAAGGATTGCATGGTGGCCATCCCCCCAGGAGGTGATTTCTCACTTTCTGTCTCTCTCTCTTTCTGGTGAGCACCACACCCTATAGCAAAAATTTCTCAAAAAAACAAACCAGACTGTTTGTTTCCACTTCCTTCCATTTTTTATTTCTTCGGAGTGGAATCATCTTTCAGGATATAGATATCGTTACTTTAAGTTTGAAGGGTGATTAGTATATGTACTAGCGTTCTATACATGTTTGGGAACGCAGTAAGATGAAAACTCAAATGTCGCTAGATACCCATCCCCTCACAGCAGCAGCATCCACCCGCACAGACACCGGCATAACTTACCTGCACTTCTTTAAGCAGTTTTGATACCTGGATGAAATTCAGTCGCGTATCAATGGGGCAGTATATGCATTTCATGGCTAAGGGCTGATAGGGAGCCAGTGCTTCCAGGTATGAGAAGTCTGGTTCTAAGGAAAGTACAAAACAGAAATTTAAAACCGCAGGCATGGGCCAGCCCTGTAGCGGAAGTGGTTACATCCGTGCGCTGGGAGCCCAGTCACACAGGGCCGACCACAGCTTGAATCTTGACCTCGGCAACTTGAAAAGCATGCCAGACACAGGGTACAGATGCATGCATGCTCAAAATCCTGAGAGGAGAACAGAGAAGGGACTGAGGTGTGGTCATCCCCCTGGAGGTGCCTTCTCCCCTTTTCCCTCTGGCAAGCGCATGTGTCCTCTAGCAAATTAAAAAAAAAAAAAAAAAAGGAAAAGGAAAAGCAAGTGGCAACTTCTCAGTCACTGTCATGTGCCAGGAGCAACCCTAAGTACCTAACAGGGCATTTCCTAAAGGGCCCAGGGCCGCCCAGGACTGGCCATCAACAGCCCACTTACAAGGAGGAAGTGTCTTGGCGCGGGGACCCAGCTGAGGTCCCAGCAGGTGGAGCCAGATTTCAGATCAAGGTTTCTTACTTCACAGCCTATAAGACTCCCCAAACCCAAAGCTGTCTGAAGACTTTAAATTGACAAATAAATAAATAAAATAAAAAAGTAGGGCTTATTTGAGTAAATCCCCTACTTGACCTTATTAAGGGATTTGTTTTCCTCTGAGGGGTTCACTTCCAAGATAAAAAGTGGGAGCCAGAGTAAACTATAATCAAAGCAGACAGATCCGGCTCAGTAAATAATTCCTAAAGGGTAAAATAAGACCAGTTCCTGTAAGCAATTTTTGAAACAGCTTTAAAAATCCTATCAGAAAGCAGTTCAGTAGAATTCTGTCTTAGGGCAAAAATCTTCAAAAGAGACATAAAAGCTGTCTGATACGGTTATCTCCTAGTACAAGCTCCTTTACTCTTTGGCTTACAGCTCTGTTATTCTTTGGTACTTAACAGCAGAGTAACGCTCGTATTTATTCCTCACTGTAAAATACATCGCTGGGGCTCCGCCTTGTAGGTGCCTTCGCTAATGGCACCCGTAGGAAGGGCAGGGTTTTATTTGTACATTTACCTGTAAATATGACAGTGTTGAGACTCGATTTTCCCCAGAGCTCCATGAAATGGACCACATCCCCAAACCGGAGAGAAGGGTGTCCGGTGAACACCACACAGGGCTGTCTGAAATCGTTGCTGAAGTCTCCGTGGATGCTGGGGTAGTGCTTCAGCTTATTGGTCTGAATGAGCTAGAATATACACAAAAAGCAGATGAAGAGATGTCAGCATGCCTATGCTAGAGGAGGAGCCGGTACGTGGGAGGCCGTGCAGAACTGAAACAAAAATACAGAGACGATGACAAGCCTCAGACCAGGAGAAGGTGCTTACAACAGACACGCCTGACAGAGAACTGCACAGACTCCTAACCCAAAGAAAATGTGGGGTGGGCAGGAGGCGCTTAGGGAGAAAGCACTGCACAGACATAAGAACGTAAAGTTCCCTGATGGGAAAGATGCATATGGTGATATCCTTGATTCGATGGTAATGTAATGCATGTTTTTGAAAACCTATATTGTGTGCTATGGAGATATACAACAATTCAACATGAAGAAGACATTTTTAAAAAGTAGTAAACAGGGCCGGCAGGTGGCATGGTGATTAAAGGCACTGGACTCCCATCCACATGGCCGACTATGGTTCGAGTCCTGGACCTGGCGGCTTGCTTTCTCACTTTCTCTCTCTCCCCCTCTCTCTTTGTCCCTCTCTGGTCAAATTAAAATAATTAAAGTTAAATTTTAAAAATTCTTTAAAAAAAAAAACAAGCAGTAAACACGAAACATATAAGGCTGCCACCTGTATAACAGCATCATTTTACGGTAAACTTTTCAGTAAGTAGGAGTGCACTGAAAACCTACAATAAAGCATACAGTAAACACGTAAGCCAGTAGCATAGGTGTTTATTATCACTACCACGTATCATGTATATAAGTAACTATATTTCTAGGCCATTGGCAGAGCAGTAGGTTTGTACCAGTATCACCACAGAGTGAGCAATGTGCTATGTACTATGATGTCACTAGTCTATGGCATCCCAAGGTCATAGGAATTTTTCAACTCTGTTAAAAGTGTTAGGGAATAGGGACCAGCAGTTGGCATAATGACTACGTCGCTGGACTCACATGTAGTCAACCGCAATTCGAGTCCCAGACCCGGTGGCTTAAACTCACGCTGGGCACGTGCACATGCATGCCCAAGACCCCAAGAGGAGAATGGAGGAGAAGGGATTGCAGCGTGGCCATTCCCCCTGGGGGGTGATTTCTCACTTTCTGTCTCTCTGTCTCTCTGTCTTTCTGGTGAGTGCACATGCCCTATAGTAAAAACCTCTCCAAAAAAAAAAAAAAAAAAAAAGTTAAGGGATTGACTTCATGTTTGTGGTCCTTCATTGACTGAAATGTCATGCAGTGTATGACTGTAGTTGATTTTGAAGAAATCCTCTCTTGCACTGAAGTCATTAAAATATTACCTAGGTGCATCTAAAAAAATAGAGAAAAAATGCACAATCTGATTTAAAAGTGGGCAGGGGACATGAATAGGCACCTCACCAAAGACAGCAGATGGCAAATAAGCACATGAAAAGATGTTCGGCCTCAGGTCCTTGAGGAGATACCGTGCTTTCTGTCTCTCTGTCTCTGTCTCTGTCTCATATGAGGATGGGCAAACGATCCCAGACAACACCAAATGCTGACGTGGCTGTGGGATAATGGAAACTCTCACTCACTGTCAGTGGGAATGCAAGACAGTGCAGCCTTTGGAAGGGTCTGGCAGTTTCTTACAAAACTAAATACACAGCACACGACCCAACAAGCATGCTTTTTGGTATTTACCCAAAGGAGTTGGAAACATGTCCACAAAAAACCTGCACATGGGTGTTTATAGCAGCTTTATTCACACATGTTTAAACTTGGGACAACCAAGATGTCCTTTAGTGGGTGAGTGGATAAATCGTGCGTTCGGGCAATGAAATACTATTCGGTGCTAAAAAGGAATGGGCTACTAGGCTACGCAAAGACATGGAAGGGGCCAGTAGGTGGCATGGTGGTTGGAGTGCTGGACTCCCACGTGGTCGACTGTGGTTCAAGTCTCAGACCTGGTGGCTTGCTTTCTCATTCTCCCTCCTGCCCCGGTCAAATGGGATAACAACAACAAATAAATAAATAAATAGACACGAAAGACCCTATTACTAAGTGAAAGAAGCCAATATGAAAAGGCTATGCATTGTATGATTCCAACAGTATGACCTTCCAGAAAGGCAAAACTATGCAGACAGTGCAAAGATTAGGGGTTTGCAGGGACTAAGGGAGGGGAGGGCCCAGGGGATTCTCAGACCCTGAAACCATTATGTAGGGTACTATGACTGTGATACAGGTCACTGCACGTTTGTCTAAACCCACATGACATGTGACACACAGAGCAAACCCTAACATGAACTATGGGCTTTAGGTGATATTGACACGTCCGTGTAGGTTTGCCCACAACGATGGGGGGTGTGGGCAGTAGGGGAGGCTGTGTGTGGAGAGAAGTAGGGGATACATAGGAGTTCTCTAATGCTGGCCCTGTAGTGTAGTGGTTAAGGAAGCCAGGTCCCCCTTGCCTGATCATGGTCTGATTCTTTCTATCTATCCATCTATTTACCTACCTATCTATTTACTGGAGAGGTTTTTGCTATAGGGTGTGTGCGTTTGCCAGAAAGACAGACAGAAAGCGAGGAATCACCCCACACACACACACACACAAGGGGGGATGGCCACGCCACAATCCCTTTTCCCTCCATTCTCCTCTCGAGATCCTGGGCATGCATGCACACACGCCCACGTAAGTATAAACCACGGGGTCCAGGACTCAAATCACTGTCAACTACATGGGAGTCCAGCGACATAGCCATTATGCCAACAGCTGGTCCTAGTCTCATTCTTGAAAATATGGCAAGTGTATACATGTACATCCCAAATCCCAACACAATGTAGAAATGGAGAAAGGGAGTGAAATTATACCACCATTGGGCAATGCTTTCTCCGTCTCAGCCATGTGTATATGTCCTCTGACCAAAAAAAATCTCTATTTTTTACTTAATTTTGCTGTGAACCTAAAACTACTCTAAAAAAAAAAAAAAATTGTGGACCAGCAGATGGTATAATGGGTACATAGCTGGACTGCCATGTAGTCGACCACGGTTTGAGTCCCAAACCTGGAGACTCAAAACTCATGGGGCCCAAAATCCCAAGAGGAGAATGGAGAAGGGACTGCAGTGTGGCCATCCCACTGAGGGGTTGGGTGATTTCTTGCTTTCTGTCTCTCTGTTTCTTGGGTGAGCGCATGTGCCCTTTAGTAAAAGTCTCTCAGAAAAAAAAAGAAAATTCAGTAACTGAAAAGTACAAACAGAGGGACCAGCAGTTAGCATAATGGCTATGTCACTGAACTCCCATGTAGCCCACCGCGGTTCGAGTCCTGGACCCGGTGGCTTAAAACTCATGATGGGCACGTGTGCATGCATGCCCAAGATCCCGAGAGGAGAACGGAGAAGGGATTGTGGCGAGGCCATCTCCCCTGGGAGGTGATTTCTCACTTTCTATCTCTCTGTCTGTCTCTGTCTTTCTGGCGAGCCATGTACCCTTTAGTGAAAACCTCTCCAAAAAAAAAAAAAAAGTACAAACAAACCTCCTTAAATTAGCCAAAGATTAAAAGTTTTTACCTGCAATATGTCTTTTGGAACACATGGGAAAGTTGAATCTTTTTGCTAATATTAACATAGTTACTGGAAACTTTTATCAGGTTGTCATGGCCTAATCTAGTCTAATACTTCCTTTTCTAACTTTCCGAAACTCCCTGCCCAGTCTAAGGTTTTCAGTATCAGTTACATTTTAAAACAAGTAAGTCTCCTGATGCTTGTGAATCACCAAAGTGATCTGTGATCCAAAAAATAGTAGGTGTTAGAATAAAATTCCTCACCAGTCGACAGAACAGAGGTAGGTTATGAACTGCACAGACAGTAGTAACGTAATGTATTAATCAGAGGCACGAAAAATGAATCTGGAGTTAGAGTGCTTCACTGCCATCTTACCTGGGATGCCAAGGGATCTGGCAGTGTATCTGCAGCTATTTTTTCATCTGATGACTTACTTGCTAGCTCCAGCCACATCAACTTACCTACATTTTTTTCTTATTCTGAACCAATAATTATTGTTTCTTACCTCTGCATGAGGAAAAGGAGGTTCTGGGAGATACACCTTGCTCTGTTTGTTGTGACAAAGCCTATCGAGGAAAAACAGATCAGGATGTTAGGAAGGGCAAGCTGTGGCTTTTGTTGCCACCTAGTGGCCACAGGACAAATACTAAGTACCAAAGTTTATTTAAAAATTCCCTGCCAATGACTTTCACTGTGAATAAACGCGAGAGCCAGAACACAGGATTTAGGACACAGGTTTCTGGCGAGCATCTTTTTTTCCTTCATCACTAAAAATTCCTCAATATACTTTTTCTTAAAAAAATAAACTTGTCGGGGCCGGCAGGTGGTGTAGTGGATAAGGGTGCTGGACTCCCACATGGCCAACCATGGTTCAAGTCCTGGATCTGATGGCTTGGTTTCTCACTTTCTCTCTCTCTCTCCCTCCCTCTCCCTCTTCTCTGCTCAAACATAAAATAAATAAATATATACACAAATACAGTTAAATAAAATAAATCTTTTAAAAAAAGAAACTTTCATTTTAGAATAATTTACATTTCCAGGAAAGCTGCAAAGACAGGAGTTACTGCGCATCCTTCATTCCACATTTCCAACGTTAATATCTGATGTTAGTGTGTTACATTTGTCAAACTAAGACACTGACATTGGTACATTAAATTAACTAGACTCTAGACTTTGTTAGCATTTCATGGTTTTCCCACTCAAGTCTTTTTCTGTTCCATGATCCAACCCAAGACACCACACGGCATTTAGTTGTAATCAACATAGAGGAGAAAGTGATCTACCTTTTCCAGACATGGCTATTTTGTACATGTGTAATTTCATTAATAGCAGCATTGCTAACGCCAGTTGGGAAGTAACTAGGGGATCTCAGTCTAGAGACAAGGTGGATATTTCAGGTAATCTGTTTTTCCTTAGTCAGATATGATTTTTTTAAAAATTTTTTTGTTTTTAATTAATTAATTTACATTCATTCACTGAGCATTGTCACAGTATACAAAATGTGATTTCACATCCAGAATATACTGAATAGTGGCTTAATCATACATGTTATCATCAATAATTTTCCATTTCTAGTTTCATATATATATATATATATACATATATATATATATATATATACACACATATATGTGTGTATATATATATATTTTTTTTTTTCCCCTATTTCTCACCCTCTGCCATTTCCCACCCTCCTCCCACACTATGTCAGTTTTCCAGTTGTTTTCTATTCTTCTCCCCCCTCCTACATTTTGTTGATTCACAAAATTTCTTAAGTAGTCTGACTTCAGGCATGAAATTCTGAGTAGAATGAATATACTACAAGGTAGCACCTACCAGATGCTATATACCGTACTACAATCATTAATAATGTATTTTTTACTATATTTTTTAATTTCAAGAAAAACAGTTTTTACCTTTAATAAATCAAAGAAATGCTAAGGAACTATGCTTAAAAGTTAAAGCCCGGAAACAGGTTGGGATTCTGTTCAAATAGTAGGTACATGAACCTACTGGCAGTTCAAGACAGGACAAAAATCCTAAAAACTGGAAAAGAAAGCCTAGAAGAACATCAGCAATGTTTTAGTCAAAAGTTATAAAATTCTATTTCACGAGTTCAGTCTCATGTACTTAATATATCTTCTGTTGTGGTCCAATCTTCCTGATAATATTCTGGGATATAATATTCAACTCCAGACTTGTCTCCACGATTAAGTTGGCCATTTCTTAGTTTTTGAACTCTTATTTCTGTGTAATTGTTATTTAATTTTCCTGGTATAGCACACCCTGAAGAACTTCTTGGAGATCTGGTCTGCTATTGGTAAATTCTTTCAGGTTTTGTTTATATGAGAATGTTCTTGTCTTTTTTTCCCACATGAAGGATAATCTTGCTGGATATAGTATTCTTGGTTGAAATTGCTTTTCCCTTAACACTTTGAGTATATTTTCCCATTCTTTCCTCACTCACATTGTTTCTGATGAGAGATCCGCTGTCAGCCTGATGGGATATCCTTTGTAGGTAACTTGACATTTCTCTCTTGCCAGTCTTAGTATCTTGTCTTTGTCTTTGTGGTTTTGGTCAATCTGATTATAATGTGTCTGGAAGAAGATCTTCTTGGGTTGATTCTATTGGGGGTCCTTAGTATTTCTTTGGTCTGGATCTTTGAATGCCTCTCTAGGTTTGCCAAGTTTTCTTCCAGGATTTCAAAGAATAGATTGTTAATGCCCTTATGAGTCTCTTTCCCTTCTGGGATACAATTATCTGGATGTTTGGACATTTGATAGTATCTTGATTTCTCATATATTATTCTCATTTTTTTTGGCAATTTTCTCAGTCTTTGTGGTGGATTTTTCTAGGTCAGTGATTCTATCCTCTACATCTGAGATTCGATTTTTGGTATGATCTAGTCTGCTTTTAATACTTTCAAGGGAGGTTTTGACTTCCTATATTATAGTCTTCATCTCTAACAGGTTCATTTGATTCTTTTTTATAGTGTGTATTTCCTCTTTTAGATCTTGCAAAAATTTCCTCACCTCTTGGATCTCGTCAGCTTCTTTCCCCTGCCTCTTTGGCAGTTCATTGTCTCTCTTCTCTTCTATCTCTGTGAGATTTGTCACCATAAAAATTCTAAATTCTTTATCTGACATTTCCATGAATTTCATCATACTGTCTGTGGATGAAGAGGAGTTATTATTTTTCCTTGGAGGAGAGGTATTTTCTTGTTTTTCCATATTTCTTGTGACCCTGCAGTGATTTCTAGTCATCTGATGGATGGTGTTTCTTTCCCTTCTGGGATACAATTCTTGAAGCTCAATCTGAGCGTTCAGAGGCGTGCAGGAGGAGGTGATGTGCAATCTCTCTTCCGCTTCGTTTTCACTCTTTGTGCATCAGAATCAGTGGGAATAGAGGAATATTTGAACCCTAATCATATTCAGATGTTTAGATCCCATTCACTTGGACCTGTCTAGACACTTAGTGTGTAGGAGCTGAGAAGACAATAAAGATAAAGAAGAAGGAAAAGAATTAGAGAAGAGGAAAGAAGAGTAAAATATAAAATAAAAAGAAGAAAAAGATAATAAAAAAACTTAAGATTTTAATTTTAAAAAATAAAAATGGAAAAGTAAAAATGCTTGCACACCGCATGAAAGCAATATTTCACAGCTGAAGTTCAGGATCCATGTGAAGATGGGCCTGGATCTGTGCCTTTCCTAAATAGAATTGGGAAAGGCACAATTAGCACAATAAATAAGGGGCTTGAGAGCCCAGAGAATACTTTACCTTAAAAAAAAAATTAAAATAAAAAAAATAAAAGATACAGTAAGACAGAGACAGAGAGAAAAATGGAGAAAAGGAGACAAGATGAACTACCCACTAGAAATGAGTGTGGAGGGGGAGGTTTCAGCAGAAAATCTTTCATTTTAAGTCCCTGAAAGCAATATCCAGATATGATCTTAAAATACAGTGATGTCTGCACAGAGGAAGTATGACATCACTGTATACCAGTCTTACACAGCTCTGACAGTTTTTCTTTTTTTCCTTTTGAAAAAATTTGCCAGAGGGTATGTGCACTTGCCAGAGACAGACAGAGAAGGACGGGGAAAAGCACTTTCCAATGGGGATGTGGTCATGCCACAATCCCTTCTCCATTTCTCCTTCCGGTGAGGTTGTGCTGTACACATGAACACACACTCCTGTCTTTCAAATCCTCAGGGCTGACATTCAAAATGCAGTTAGCTTTGTACAATCTGGCCCCCTTAACCATGAAGTTATGGGGCCAGCCCAGTTCATTATTTTTTCTTTTTTTTTTTCTTTTTTTTTTTGGAGAGGTTTTTTTTGGTTATAGGGCGCGTGCGCTCGCCAGACAGACAGAGAGAGACAGAGAGATAGAAAGCAGGAAATCACCCCCCAGGGGGGATGGCCACGCCGCAATCCCTTCTCCTCCATTCTCCTCTCAGGATCTTGGGCACACACGCACACGTGCCCGGCGTGAGTTTAAGCCGCCGGGTCCGGGACTCGAACCGTGGTCGACTACGTGGGAGTCCAGCGACATAGCCATTACGCTAACTGCTGGTCCCGCCAGTTCATTATTTCAAAAACCAAAAAATCAAGGACAAAATTCAAAACCCAGTGTCAAAATGGATAAAAACAGCTTTAAGAAGTATAACAAAAAGTCTTTAATATATTAAGAGCACAAATAAATATATGAAAGAAGTATAAAACCTCTAACAAGTAAATGAGCAAAAAAAGGAATAATTTACATAAAAATCTTTCTGGAAATCAATTTAGATTTGGATAATGAACACTAAAATGTATTTATACCCTTTGTTCCCGTAATTCCACTTTAAGTATTTTACCTAAAGCAAAAGATGTCATCATATAGACATAGGATGTTAACTGAAGATTTATTATTAACAGCAAAAAACCTGGGAAGGGCACTTCCATGCAGTAAGAATACAGTTGACTGTGCTCGCTTCGGCAGCACATACACTAAAGTTGGAATGATACAGAGAAGATTAGCATGGCCCTGGAGCAAGGAAGAGGCACGGATTTGTGAAGCATTCCATAGTTTTAGCTGTTGATGATAACGTGTGGTGTAATATCTTTGCACTAATACACAGTGTATTCATGCTGGGAAAGTTCATTTTGTATGCTGTAAAGATGTACAGTAACTAAATGTAAAAAAAAACCAACTAAAAAGAAGTGTATTACCAAGTAAAGCTAAACTATGAGGGAGAAAAAAATAATATAGCTAACTAAATTATACTGTATATAAGTGATGTACAAATGATGTAATGATGTAGCTGTGGAAAAATTATGTTCCTAAAGATTTTATAATGCTTTAGTATTTAATTCCCTGAGAAGTAGAATTCAAAATTAAATATTCAGTGAGTGAAACAAAAAGGGACAATTCTATGGACAAAAACGAATATGCACAGGGGACAGGGAAGCTTGTCTAAGTCTTAACACAGAAAAAATAAAGACCTTGACTACATTTAAAAGAGACAAAAAATGTACTTAGAGAAGGACAGGAGTTGGGGGCAGCATAATGTTGCGGTAAATTATAATAGAATGTTGGACAAATTCCTTTTAAATTAGAAATTTAATAAAGCTGAATCCATGTGGCTACCCCACTACTAAAAGGGATAAAACACACCTTATACCATGCGTGTCTTAGAACCTGAGCTTTTGGGAACAAGAAGTGTATTGTAAAAATTAAGTGAATCTATTTCTCTTCCCTGCTCCCTTTTTTGGTTAGGACATTAGATTTAAACACGTTTCTAAATAATCCTAAAAAGGCTCATGGACTTATTATTATCAATAATCTGCTGACTCTAGAATATGATAAAACAATTTTCTGCTGTAATAAAATATGATTTTGTCAAATATCATGCTACTGACATGAAAAAATAGTTTTTCTGGTCAATTTGGTATTATAAATTTTAGGCAACATGAGTGTGGGGTTTAATGTTTTTCTAACTTTTAGAACAGAGCTTCATTTTATAATAGGCATGGTAATAGGGTAATAGGGTGGTATGTGAGAAGGTAAGTATACAACATTTCTGTTACTGATTTTGAAAGTGTTGGCCAAGTTTTTGTCTTAAACCCTTTGCTCTTCTAAACTCTTGCAATATAACAGATTTAGTTTTCAGTAATACAATCTTATTCAATTAGAAACAAAATGAAAGTTTAATATACATGGGGAAAAAACCATGCTAGTATTTCTCCTTACAGCTTGAATGGACTGAATCAAACATACCATTCGGCAAAGATCTGGGAGAACTCGAGGGAACTGTTAGCCACAGGGGAGATGAAGTAGAAGGGGATGTTGGAGAGGCCGGCCGAGTCGATGTACTGATACAGGCATTCCAGGAGGTCATAGATCACTCCAGAAGGGTAGCAGGGAACCAGCACATTCCCTCCGTTCCGGACTGTCAGCGCTAGAAAGGTTGAATCCAAAGGAGAAACAGGTTGTATTTAAAGAAGAGTGTTTGCTAAAGGTAGAATGCAACTTTCAAACCAATATTTGCAAGTTTTCCATTTTTCTATTGGAGATTTTTCTTTCTTTTCTTTCTTTCTCTCTCTCTCTTTTTTTAAAAATAGAGATTTTTGCTATAGAGTGGGTGTGTATGCTTGCCAGAGAGACAGAAAGTCAGAAAGTGAGAAACCACCCCTGGGGAAACGGCCACATCGTAATCCCTTCTCCTCATTCCTAAAACACCTATAGATTTAAGTTACTTAAAATTCTTGTTGGTAACAGTAGGCTTTGAAGGATTGCCAAAAACAATGGAAGAAGTGTAGGGGGGCGGAGGGCGAGGCTTTTGAAAAGGCACTAGAGGGTGAAAATGTGCAGGGGAGGGGCAAAGAACATGAGAGAGGGAAGGTACTGAGTAATAAAGTCAGAAATATCTGATTTTGGATCAGAAATGGCTGCGTACCCAGGTTGCTGCAGAACTCCCCGACCATGCCATCTGGGTTTGCGGTGGGAATCTGGGTAAGACCTGTCAGAACGAGAACATCGCTGTTTTTCAGAGAAGCTTGGTCCATGGGCTGAAAAACAACAGGGAACTATGCTTAGTAACATCAAAAGGAATGTTCTCGCCAACCAGCAAAAGAACGAGAAACCAGACATTGTTCTTTCTATGTCCAATCCATGTAGTCCTCTTACCTCCTCTAGTGAAGCCTGTCAGTGGACAGTGGCTGCCTAAGCGAGTTGGGGCTGACGGGAGGACGTGAACAGAAACTTCGTGGAGTAACGAACAACGTCTAGACCTAGACTGGGGTGGTGACTATATCATACTAAAACTCATAGAGTTGTATATTTAAGGTCATAAATTCTACTAGGTATAAAGTTTACCTCAACTAAAACCGAGTATCTCAGATTTCTATAATGCTTTACTCTTTTCTCTCTTTGACTGTTCTGATTGATTGATTGCCAGATGGTGAGTGTGCTCACCAGAGACAGAGAGAGACGAGAGGATGAAATCAGCTCCCCTCAAAGGGCGCGTTGATGATAATGCGTGGTGTTGATGATAATGCGTGGTGTAATATCTCTGCGCTAATACACAGTGTATTCTCCTATATTTCTCTGTCCATGGAGTTTGAGACATGCACGCACATGTGCTTGGCATGTTTTTTAAGTCAAGGGGGGCAGGATTTGATTCATGCAGTTGGCCATGTGGGATCCAGCTGCTTTAAATCATGTTGTCACCACCTGGCCCTATTATTTTTAAAATAATATGACTGAGGTCATAGGTTATAAGATGCCTTATATTCTAAGAAACAATTTTTTTAAAATGTAGACACATAAAAATGACGGCGGTGAAGATGGTAACCTGAGGGGTCGGCTGGAGGTGTGGGGATTACAACGGCTGGATCCCACATGGCCAACTGTGATGTTTGAGTCCCAGACGGGGCAGCTTGGAAAATACCAGGCACAAGTATGTGCATGCCCAAAATCCTGAGAGAAGACTGGGAGGAGAAGAGATTACAATGTGGCCATTCCCCTAGGGGGGTGATTTCTTACTTTCCTTCTCTTTATCTTTCTAACTATGGTGAGCACACATGCCCTATAGCAAAACTTAAAAAAAAAAAAAAAAAAAAAAAAGGCAGCTAACTCTTAATAGTTTTTAGTTACTATCTGCACAGATGTATGTAAAAGCTTTCTCTCTGCTTGGGCAGAACAGGATCGTCTTTTTTGTACTTCTCCAACAAATCCATGTGCATTCGCACTTTCCACAGTGAGAGGGAAGGGGGTGTAACGTACACTAGTTTTCAGCAGCAGATGTGTAATGAGCCTGGGCCTGTTTCCTGTGTGCACACGTCACCTGGAAGCAAGCCCGAATAGTAACAAACAGGACCAAGCGTGGCTGGATAATACAGTCCACTTAAAATGGCAACGTGTTTAAATGAACCCACTAGAATAAGCCAGTGATAATCTCCAGGGCTCCAGAGGGCCCAAGAACTCCCCGAAACAGTATGTACAATTCCATGTGTGCCTATGTACATTTTCTCATAGACTTAACTGTGGTATCATTTGAGGCCATGACCTCAAAAAGGTTAAGAACTACTGAGCCAGATGAAAACACATCATGGAAACAAACTCCTGCCTTGAAAACATTCTCTCTATACTTCGGCCACCAGCATCTTCTTCCACTAAAAATTAAGTGTCCACATACCAACTAACAGAGGCAGCGCTATAACAGAAACATCGCTCGGTTTTTAACAGTTTTAAGATACTTCATGATCGGGTCAGATTGGATGCTTATAATTTTAGCCCTGTAACTCACAGACAATTCTCACTGATTCCCAGGACCGCTAAAAAAAAGCAGGCTTGGGACCAGCAGTTAGCGTAATGGCTATGTCGCTGGACTCCCATGTAGTCGACCGCGGTTCGAGTCCCGGACCCGGTGGCTTAAACTCACGCCAGGCGCGTGTGCGTGCGTGCCCAAGATCCTGAGAGGAGAATGGAGGAGAATGGATTGCAGCGTGGCCATCCCTCTTGGGGGGTGATTTCTCGCTTTCTATCTCTCTGTCTCTCTCTGTCTGTCTGGCGAGCGCACGCGCCCTATAGCAAAAACCTCTCAAAAAAAGAGCAGGCTTAAAAGGCATTTAGTCACATTCTGCAAACCAAGCTGACACCTCCGACACCTCTGTTTTACCACTAAAGGACAAATGTCTATATTACTGGTGTCAATGGCCACTCACTGAATGCCTCAAATGGGAACAGTTTGTTCAAACATGCATACTGAAAGAAAATCCATCTTGTCCAAGAATCAAATACAAATACCTTACAAAGTTGACAGTCCCAATTCTTTGGCTGCCGGGTTGGTCCTATGATGACTGATTTTTATTGAACACTTTGTCCAAGGCATGAGGAAAACATGACCCAGGCCCTAAAAGCTTATAATCTAGTTGTAAACATTTATGTTTTAATAATAAAATAATACTGTATTATTAATAACAATAAACAATGAGAAGGACTTTACAAAGAGCCCCAGAAAAGATCATGCAAATTTTCAGAACTTGCACTTTGCATACAAACTAAGAGAGCAGACCAGAGAGCTCCACCAGATCAGACGAGGTCAGGAATGGTTTTTTGGCAGATTAAATTTTGGTTCTAATTTCCTTTTCTTCTTTAGCTAAGGAACCTAAGAGTCAATATAATGTAGCACGGGTCACTTACTAACTTCGTCTCTGTGACATCTACCCCCTCCTCTATACCATGAGTGAACTCAAGGAGCTGACACCCTTACATAATCTAAACCAAGAGAGAGTGCATAGCAGAAAGGGCAAATGTCAGATTTGAGAAAATAAATAACACTGAGCCTGTGGCGGATAAGAGCCTGGGGTCTACCAGCTGGGACCACATGAGAGGCCTGGGTTCAACTCCTGGTCCAGCTTAAGGAAGGCATCGCGGTGCATGCCTATAATCCCAGTGACTTGGGAGGCCGAGGCAGAACTGTGAGTTTAAGGGTGGCCAGGGAAACTTAGTGAGACCCTGTCTAAAAAAGCTGGTTATGGCGACGTGAGCCTATGCTCTTGGCAACTTGGGAAACTGAGGCAGAGGGATCATGACACACAGGGAGACTGTCTTAACAAAAGAAAACTGGGGGGGGGGCAGCAGGTGGTGTGGTGGTTAAGGAGCTGGACACTCCCACATGGCCAAACACGGTTCAAATCCCGGATCTGGTCCTTTGCTTTCTCACTTTCCTTCTCTCTCTGTCTCTCTCTGGTCAAAATAAAATAAATGAATGAATGAATGAATAACTAAATAAATAAATAAATTCTAAAAATTGGGATAAATTCCTGGAAAAATGTTGGGTCCCGAAATGGGACAGAATGGCAGGTGATAGACTCTACTGTGGGTCGAGTAGAGGCTGGGTAACAAGTCTTCGTTCTATTTTCTTTCCTTCATACTACCTTTGACAAATTATAGTTGCTCCAGCATACTGTAAGGAAGAAAATGCAGAACAGGAGGATAAGCATTCACAGAAGGTACAAGCAGACTCCTTGCCTATTCTCTCATACAATAAGAACAAAGTGGTACAAGTCTGGCAGACAAATTTTTTTGGGGAAAAGCAGTGTCTGGAGTGGAAGTCTAAGACCTTCCCTGAGGGTCAAGTCGTAAGAGCACACAAGGAATTAAATGAGAATGCCGAGGAATGCACCATCTATGAAACAAAGTAAGCTAAGACCCAGCTTACACGGAAAAGTAATAAATCAGACACAAAAATACAAAGAGGGAGATGAAAGTAAGTATACAGAAAAACATTTGAAAATACTGTGTGTAGATATAGGGATTGAAATGAAGAATTCAATGCATAGGTTGAAACACGGTTATAGCTAAAGAATTAATCCATGGACTAGAAAATTTTATCAGGAGGCTTCAGAAATGAGAAATACAGAAGAAATGAGTTATAAAATAACATACAAGTGTCAGTATCTATACACTAGAAGTTCCATAAAAAAATAATCAACCAGAATAATTAACTTAAATAATGATTTAATAATTTCTTTGAGGGCCAGCAAGTGGTGCAGACGTTAAGGTGGCTGACAGACAGCATGGTTGATGGCATGGTTCGAGTCTCAGACCTGCTGGCTTGAAAATAACACCAGGTGTGTGTGTGTGTGTGTGTGTGTGTGTGTGTGTGTGTGTGTACCCAAAATCCTAAGAGGAAAATGGAGGAGAAGGTGTTGCAGCATGGCCACTCTCCCCGGGGGGTGATTTCTTATTTTTCTCTCTGGCAAGCGCACATGCTTTATAGCAAACAAACAAGCAAACAAATGAAAAAAAGACTTTTTTTTAGATAAAGAAAACTGGAAGATCTTACAGAGTATTACAATAATAGAACCATCACACATTTTAAGTCAAAGCATAAAAAATTAAGAATATTGAGGATAAACTGAAAATTCTAGAAGTAGATCCTATATAAAGGAACATGGGCCAGAGCTGTGGCCTGGTGGCTTGGTGGCCTGGTGATTAAAGTAGCAGGATCCACATGGCCAACTGCATGACTTGAGAAACACTGGGCACGTGTGTGTGTGTGTGCCCAAAATCCCAAAAGGAAGAAAAATGGAGAAGTGATTGTGGCGTGACCATTCCCCAGGGTGGTGGTAGTGGGGATGCTTTCTCCCTCTCTCTCCAACTGTCTCAGGTGATCACACATGTCCTCTAGCTAAAAAAACAAACAAAAAAAGAAAATGAAGCAGTATTTTCAAAGCTTTCTTTAGAGCTTCAAAGTTTTTTTTCCATCAATTGAGAGACTCTCTAGATTAAAAAAAAGAATCCCTTACCATATTGTCCACAAGGGATTCAATAAAAAAAAAAAAAGAATACTTAAAAAAAAAAGAGAGAGAATAAAAAAAAATAGTAGTCCATAGGGAAGGGGAAAATGCTCCTGAGTCTTTTTGTTTTGTTTTGTTTTGTTTTTTGATAAAAGTTATTATTTATTTACTTCATGAAGAAGAGATACAGAGCTACAGTAAGAGAAAGACAAGCACCCTCCACAGGCCCACACTGTGGGCCTCCCTCGCCCTCCACGATCACGGGCATGCACGTGACCAGTGCGTGCACAGGCTGACTCAGGAACTAAACTTTGATAAATGGCCCCCAGCACCGTGGAGTGGCGAGCTACCACAGCAACACTAGGGCAGGGCCATTCTCCTGGGTGTTTAAGTAGCTTTGATAGGGAGAGAAAAGTAAAGCATCACAGCATCTAAATAAAAGGAATAATTGGCCAATAAAATAATCATGACTATAAAAAATTTAGAATGAAGATACAGTTACACAGAAGGGCCAGCTAGTGACGGGGTGGTTAAGGCAGTTAGATCCCCCATGGCTGACTGAGCAGTCTAAGTCTCAGACCTGGTGACTTGAAAAACACATTGGGTGCGTGTGTATATGTGCCCAAAATCCTGGAAGGAGAATGGAGATGAAAGGATTGCAGTGTCGCCATTCCAATAAATGTTGGATGAATGAAAGACCTCGGGGGTATTTTCTGGCTCTCCCTCTTTCTGTCTCTCTCTATTGGTCTTCCCAGCCAGGACATGTGCCCTTTGGGAAATTTGGGAAAAAAAAAAAAAAAAAAAAGAATTCAGCATGGTTGCTGAATACCAAATCAATTAAAAAATTCATACTAAGACCTTGTACTCAGTAAAGGCCAGCTAGTTCTCTTTTTTCCATTGAGATATTGCACTTTTTTGGCCTAAATTTCCCTATAATTCTCCAACCACTCTTACATAAGATTATTTGCTTTCCTTTCATAGTCTACTGGTAAGTTCCCTACAGCTCTATCTTTGGTCATCAGTTTTTTTATTTACATACTTTAAAAAATATGATGACTTCCCAATTTGTCTCCAGACAAGCTCCAGTCCCATATTTCCATCTGTTTCATGTTCTCTCAAATTTATATTTATCACAGCCATTACTCACTTCTGAAACAAATGACCCCCTGCCAATTCTCCCTGGTCAACTGGATTAGTGTTACTCTTACCATTCTGAACGTCATCTAGGCATGAAATCTTTGACTTCTATTTTTGTTTACCGAAGACAGTGGGCATGCAATAAATGCTGGATGAATGAAAGACCTGGCAATGTTTCCTTTCACTCATTCTAACTGCCTCAGACTTAATCCGAAGCTTCCTTCCCCTATGATTACTAGATTACTACAGCAGCCTGTGCTATTCTTCCTAGCTGAGGAAGGTTCCACCCCACTAGACCAGGGGGTTGGTACATTTTCTGTATAGTTTAACTTTGAAGCAGAACTCTGCCACTAATGCACGCAGAGCCATAAAAAATCCATAAGAAAATTGGTGTGGCTATATTCCCTCAAAACATTATTTACAAAAATGGGTGGTGGGCCAAATTTGGTTCCTGGGCCATAGTTTGGTGACCTCTGCAGTAGACTATCAGTTGTTTTTAAACAGAAACTTTTCTTATCCCTGCTAATTTAATATAGAATTCAATTATGTGGGTATAGAAAAATCTAGTTTTTTTTTTTCCTTTTTTTCTTTACATATAACACAGGTTGCCAACTAGAAATGAAAATGAATTACTTAGGTATACTGCTCATTACTTTCAAGACCTTATTTTCCCTTATAATTTATGGGCTTTGTAAGAATAATTTACTGGAAATTATATCAATAGTACTGTAAGGACTTTGATCTAAGCAGAACAAATTGGAAGAGTTGGCAGCCAAGTCATTTTTCTGTCTTTTGTGGAAGAATATATCAGGAATGATAGAAGGTGCCAATAAAAAATTTTTGATTCAGTGAAGCTGATTACAATGGCATTGATGGGCTTTTAATGTCAATAAGCAGAGAGGACCCAGAATTTTGCTAGCTACAAGAAAAAAAGAGCGACTTGTTCCTTCTTAGACCTTGAGATGAAACTTGGTTATAAAAGAAGGTATGAAGGTATGAAAAAAGTGCAGAGTGGCAGGCTGGAAGCATCTTGCTGTTTTAGATAAGAACTCTGCTTTCTTTTTCCCCATATATTTTTAAAAAATATAATTCCTTTATCTCTTTAAAGAGAAAAAGAGACAGACAAAAGCCTTGACAAGATCCTGCCTGCCACACCAAAGATTCTTCTACCAGCCTCTTGGCCAGCTAAGAACACAGGCAGGTACAGGCACATGCCTGGTGTGCTCAGGTCCACCTGGGATCTGAACCTGGGCCTCCCATTTGGCTCTAGCACTGTGTAATGACACCCTACTTCCTGTGCTACCACAACTGGGCTTCTTTTGCTCATATTAAAATAGTATTAGTCATTCCATGGAGGAGTCCGACCCGGCGAGGCCCCAGGATCTGTCTGAGCCCCCAGGACCTTCCCCATGTAGGTCCAATTGTGTTACTTGCTGAACTTTCTGTAAGAAGTGTGGTAAGCACTAAACGCACAGTACAAGAAGGGCAAGGATTTTCTATACCTGGATAAAGTGGCTTCATGACAGAAAGGAGAGGAGCGATGCAGGGCAAACCAAGCCAATTTTCTGCAAAGAAAAAGGCTAAACCTGCAAAATGATTGTGTAAGGCTTGAGTGCACTAAAGTCAATGGCAGTTCTAAGAGAATGCTGGCTAGTACGAGATGCAAACATTCTGAACTGGAAGAAAATAAGAGTTCTAAGTTTTATTTTTTTGTTTGTTTTATTATGAAGGCAGTAAAATAACAACAACAACAAAAAGAGGTATGGACTTTTACTTTGCTAAGTAAACAAATGACTATCTATGTCTCATTAGCCCATGATCTTTGGGAGGACTGAGGAATATCAGAATCCTAGAGTTGATTCCAAAGGCAGCAGGACTCTTTCAGAGGAACCTGCAATCCTAAATGTCAGAATTCAAATAGTCTAGCCATCCTAAAGAGTATCTGTAGGAGTCAAAATCAGGAAGATTTAAACAAAGCTGATAGTACTGTGGATACGTTCTGAATTTGAGTTAAAAAACCAAAAGCTGAGTTGTTAAAAGAGAATTTGTAATTACCTGGGGATGTGTGGTAAGCAAGGAAGATCCAGAGACGTAAGATACTTTCTCATAATGGGACTGGATAATCCAATTGGAACTTCCAAGGGCATAGCCAGAGCTTAGAGGAGTCACCTGGACCGCACCAAAAAGCTCCTAAAAGAGAACCACAGTAAGGATGGGTGATAAGCCAATGACAGCATCATACCAGATGCACTTGCTGGTAAAAAAAAAAAAAAAAAAAAACAAACAAACAAAAAAACATGGGCCAGCCCATGGCATGGTAGCTGGATCCCACATGGTTGACAATGTGGTTTGAGTCTTGGACCTAGTGGCTTGAGAAAAATGCTGGGTGAACATGCATGTGTGCCCAAAAGTCCAAAAGGAGGGAGAGATTTTGGTGTGACTATTCCCCATGCAGGGTGCTTTCTCACTTTCCTTGTCTTTTTCTTTCCGTCTCTCTCCAGAGAGCACATGTATCCTCTGGCAAACTTAAACAAACAAACAAACAAACAAACAGATCTCTTTCAGTTTAGAGACAAATTATTTTATTATTATTATCTTTTTTTTTTTAAAGGTTTTTGCCATAGGCATGTGCACTAGACAGAGGGAAAGTGAGAAATCACTCCCTAAGGGGGATGGCCACACCACAATCCCTTCTCTTCCATCTCCTCTCTGGATTTTGGGCATGCACGCACACATGCCTGGCATGATTTTCAAGTCACTGGGTTCAGGACTTGAACTGCAGTCAGTCATGTAGAAAATCAGCTCCTTAAGTACAATGCCACCTGCTGGCCCCAGAAACAAATTATTTTAAACTAAACCAGAAAGTTTACAGGAAAACAGGAAAATGATGAAAAACGTGGTAGGCACAAAAAGCAATTCTGTGATTTTTACTTGCAACCTCTCAGAATTACAACCATCTATGTCACCAGCACTTAGGATTCAGTTACTAGAAGGAAGAAATGGGGCCAGTCTTGGTGGCGCAGGCGGCAGCACAACGAACTGCAGTGCTGGAAGCCAAGTCTGATCATGGATTCTGATCCCAGGTTGACCAGAGACCACTCGGGTATGTGTGCATCCAACATCCTGACAAACTAGAGGGTGAGGGGAGGGGATCGCAGTGTGATGAGGGTGCCCGTCAAGGGAGCCTATCCCTTTCTCTTTTGCTCATGAATAAAATAAATAAAACTTAAAGGCAGAGATGATTTACTGCCAAATGAATTGAAGAGTCAAATACTTTGGGGGGCCAGCAGGTGTTGTGGTGGTTAGGATGCTAGACTCCCACATGGCCAACCACAGTTCAAGTCCTGGACGTGGTGGCTTTTGTTCTCTCTGTGGTGAGAGCATGTGCCCCTTAGCAAATTAATAATAATAGTGATGAACAAAATTAAATAATTCTTAAAAATAGGCAAACAAACAAACAAGAGGCCAGTAGGTGGCATGGTAGTTAAGGCACTGGACTCCCACATGACCAACTGCAGTTAGAGTTCCGGACCTGGCGGCTTGCTTTCTCACTTTACTTCTTTCTCCCTCTGGTGAATATGTGTGCCCTATAGAAAATTAAATAATAATAATAGGTTTTAAAAATTAAATATATAATTCTTAAAAGAGTACTTTAGTTACCTTTTTTTGTTTCAGGTGTATGGCTCTTGATTGTTATGTACCGAATGGGTCTGGGCACAGGTTAGCAGAAATGAGAACCTTATCCAGCTAAGGCTCAAAAGTCCTACTTGCCGAACTGCATGTATGTTTCCTATTTCACTTGCCCAAAACCTGTGAAGTAATGCCCGCTGTCTTAATGTGAATGGGATGAGATACCCTTTTCCTGACTTGTTACAACATGTTAGTCAAATGCTGGCTGGTGATGGGAAATGGGACGGCTGCAAGAGCACCATAAAAACTAGGGAGGGATGGAAGAAACAAAGGATGCTATCTTTTCACCTCTAGTGCAAGATTCTCAATGACTGAATGGCCAAGAAAGAAAACTTTAGGATCTTTCCAAAGAACAATATGAATTGAAAGTATTCATGAATTACTTAAACTTTACATTAACACTCACAATTTTCTGAGAATATCCCACCAGCTGGATTTTACTAAGGGCAGAGTTCACCTCTTGCATTGTATAGCATCTTCTCCAGGTTGATACTTCCACTGCATCCTTGAGAGGAGAAGGCAGCAATCTGTAGGGCATCGCAATGTCAATTACTAGGTGAGCATTTCTTCCACGTTATAGAGCCTTTCTTTCTTTGAATTTGTCCATCTTCTCTAAGTTGTCCAATTTATTGGCCTATGATCATTCATAGGATTCCTTTATATATTTTTTTGGCCAGAGGATGTGTGTGCTCACGCAAGACACACACACACACGCACACACATAGATCAAGAAAGCACCCCCCAATGGGGTATTGTCATGCCACAATTTCTTCTCTTCTACTTCTCCATGCTGCAAGGATTTGGAACACACATACTTCAGTGTGTTTTTCAAGCTCCTGGGGCCAGGATTCAAACCACATGGTTGGCCATGTAAGATCCAGCTCCTTCAATCATTGGGCCATGGAGCTTATCTTATAATCACTTTTATTTCTATAAGGTTGGTAATATTTTTTCTCTTCTTTCATTTCTGATTCTACTAATTTAAGTCTTCTCTCTTTTTTCTTGGTTGGTCTAGCTAAAGGTTTATCAATTTTGTTGATCTTTTAAGAAAGACTACCTTTTGATTTCATTGATTTTGTTCCTACTATGTTTCTAATCTCTATTTTGTTTATAAAGCAGATGGCTGCATCCCCCCCTCCCCCATTCAGCCTGACAATCACTGCCATCTGATTGGATTATTTAATACATTCACATTTGATATTATTGATAAAGTTACTGAATTATGTATGCCAATTTAACTTTTATCCTGTATGTCTCAAGTCTTTTTTTGCTTCTATATTCCTCCTTTAGTACTTTCTTTTGTACTAAGTGAATTTTTTTAATGTACCCTTTTAACTTTTCAACATTTTTTGCTATCTTTTTTAGTTATTGTTTTAGTGATCGTTCTAGGGCTTATCATATATGCCATTATCTAGAACATTTCTACATGATAGTTGACATTTCTTCCCAGTTCACAAAAGATAAATAGAATAAACTTTTCTATGGGCCTGCAAAGCTGTAAAAGCAGACTAGGTTGAGTATAGCAGGTAACTTGGTGGTTAAGACACTGGACTCCCACATGGCCAACTGCAGTTCGCATCCTGGACCTGGTGGCTTGCTTTCTCACTCCCTTGCCTTCTCCCTGGTAAAATGTGAGATTAGAAAAATAATAATAAATAAAAATTAAAAAATTCTTAAAAAAAAGAAGAAAGAGAACTGGGTTGAATACATTATAGGTGGGGCTTAGCATAAAAGAGGACAATAAAGCATGATCTGTAAACCTTCACACAATCATCGGAAACATTTCTTTAAACATGGGACCAGCAGATGGTGTAATGATTACATTGCTGGACTCCCACACAGTCAAATGTGGTTCGAGTCCCAAACCTGGTGGCTTAAAACTCATGCTGGGTGTGTGTGCATGCATGCCCAAGAACCTGAAAGGAGAATGGAGGAGAAAGAATTGTGGTGTGGTCATCCCTCTGGGGAGTGACTGCTTGCTTTCTGTCTCTCTGGCGAGTGCACGTACCCCATGTCAAAGAACTTTCCCCAAAAAAAAAAGAAAAGAAAAAACATCTTTTTTAAAAAAATTTTTTCTCATTTAACTTTATTTATTAGAGAAAGAAAGAGAAAGAGAGAGAGAGAGCAATTGAGAAAGCAAGCCACTAGTCTGGGACTTGAACCACAGTTGACCATATGGGAGTCCAGTGCCCTTAACTACCACACCACCTGCCAGTAACAGAAGCATCTCTTTAAACAAGCAAAAATGTGAGATTAGAAAAACATTTTATCATATGCTCTAAAGGAATTAGAAATAGACTTGGAATGGGACCAGCAGATGGCATAATAGCTAAGTCACTAGTCTCCCTTGCAGTTGACTATAGTTCACGTCCTGGACCCGGTGGCTTAAACTCATGCCGGGCGTGTGCGTGTGCGTGCCCAAGATCCCGAGAGGAGAATGGAGGAGAAGGGATTGCAACGTGGCCATCCCCCCCCCACCCCCGGGGGTGATTTCTTGCTTTTTATCTCTCTGTCTCTCTCTGTCTTTCTGGCAAGCGCATGCACCCTATAGCAAAAACCTCTCCAAAAAAAAAAAAAAAAAAAAAAAAAAAAGAAAGAAAAAGTTAAATACCAAAACAAAATGAAGAGATGTAAAGAATTAGAAAGAACATGGCAAATATTGAAAACAGGCAAAGAACATGATACATACAGATAATAGGAGTCCCTAACAGAAACCCAAGCAAGAACAGAACAAACATTAAAAACTGTATTGGCTAAAATAAAGAGACTTGAAACTATCCTAGAGAATACACTACACATCTGAGAACATGAACCCAGACTACTCTTGATTAGAATAGCAAGTGACTTACAAGGGAAAGGAAATTAGATTCCATTACTTTTCTACAGCTATTTATTTATTTTGCCAGAGGAAGCGTATGCAAGCTGGACAGAGACAGGAAAGGGAAAGTGAGAAAGCACCATCTGTGGGGAACGGTCGCTGTACAATCCCTTCTCTCTCTCTCCTTGCTTCTGGGATTGTGGGCATACACACATGCCTGGTGTGATTTTAAGCTGCTGAGACTGGGACTTGAACCGTGTAGTAAGCTACTGGGATCCAGCCACTTTACCCACCATGCCACTGGCTGGCCCTCAACAGCAATAATTTCTATTAAGAAAAAATGAAATGACATATTTAAGATACTCAGAGAAGAAAAGGCAAGCCAAGGATAATACATCTAGCATTTTCCGTTTCCTTTTTTAAGATGTATTTTATTTTATTTATTATTGCTATTTAATTCACCAGAGAGAGACAGAGAGAGAAAGGGAAAGTGAGAAAGCAAGCCACCAGATCCAGGAGTTGAACCAGTTGGGCCATGTGGATGTCTAGCCCCTCAACCACTACCTGCTAGTCCTTGAGCATTTTTCTATAAATTTATAATGCCAGGTACTTGGTGGTTACTAAACAAATAAATCTGAAGTCCACCGAATTCCATATCTAAGCCCATAAAATCTTTTTGTAACACCCTCTTTTACTCTTCCTAAATATTTAGTTACTTTGTCATTACTTCTATCTCGTAACATCTTGTCTAATTTAGCTTTCCCTAAAATTCTCTTATACTTACTTCAGGTCATAGTTACAGAGGCATTTACTGAGCCATTTAAAGCCATTAGGACTATTGGCTGATTTAGGATAAGTAGGATAAGAAAACCCAGGGGGGAACTAGTTCTGGCTTTTTTTTTTTTTTTTTACTTTCTAATTTATCAAAGTAAAGTTCTCAGTCTAAATGATTCATAAGTACTTTCTAAAAGATTTCATTGTTTTGTTTTTTCTTATCACACTTGAGTGCCTAATAACCTTCTTTTTTAGTGCTTTGACATCATGCCAAAGCTTTGTTGCCTTTTCCTACATCCTTCCAGTACAAAAACACAAAGATTGTATGGTGTTTTTTTAAAAGAGCAAAAAAGTCCACAGGGCTCATTTATAAGCTGATAAGTAAAACATTAGTTGGGCTCTTTCTAAGTTTGTGATGAATGAACAAATGAATGTAATTAATATGAGAGCAAAATATAAAGGATCTAAGTAGCAGAAAAGTTTTTTTTTCCCCTCTCATTACAGCAAAGACTTAATATATTAATACATGTATGTGGGTGGAGGGGGGATATGTTAGTAAAGTGATGACAGTCTATATGGAATTTTCCAAAAGTGAAGTCTCAGACTCAAGCACTTCTCATTATTAATCTGAACCTAGATTATAATTTCTAAAGTTTGTTTTAGACCAACTTATCTCCACAAAGAACAAAGGGAGTTGTTTAGGCTGCCAAAACGCTAAAGGAATGTCTGGAGAGGATCAAAACTACCTCTGCTCTAAATTTATTCTCATGAAAAAAATCTCTTTATCTATAATTTGATTTCTTGATCAGATTGCTCACTGGATGTGTCCTAGATAGACCCTGGCATTTACTGAGCACCTACTCTCTGCCTGGCATTGTTTTAAGAACTTTACTTAAATTATTCATTCTCACAATGAATTATAATGTTCTTACAACAACTCTAAAATTGCTAATATCATTCCTATTTTATGAACAAGGAAATAGAGCCCTTCTAGAAGAAATAAACTATCACAGCTACTAAGAAATAGATCTGAAATTCAATCACCAGTCTATTGGACCTCCAAAACCATAGTTTTAAATTTTCTTCCTATTATATAGTTAGACCTGATAAATTCCTTTACAAATACCCAAGCAGTACAACTTCAACTTTAATATGCATGCTGTTTCTTTTACGTCTTTCATAAGGTGTGAACCCACGTTTTAAGCTCTGAGTACTAAAAACTGCCATAACAATTTAGCCAGGAATATATCAATGCTTAATTCCTTAATGCTGAAAGGATGATGATAATATTTTACGATGATTTATCCTTAATTATAATTGTAGATTTCTAATCTTATATAAAAAAAAATCCTTTGACAAAAACAAAAAAAATCTTAGAGGCTGGGTTAGTATCTTCAGTAGACTATTTTGCTTTAAATTCTCCCATTAAAAACCTAAGTGAGTATGGAAATCAAAGACTCAAAAATCATATTGCAAGGGATTCTTCTTGTTTTTCCCTTCAAAATCCATCTCTTTTCAAGAGAGTAAAATGCAATGTCAAAATTTGGAAGATAGATGGCTAACTTCTTCTAAATAAATCTCAAAGAGTAGTGTCAACTGAGGCAGGAAGTCATACAACAGCCAGAATATAAGACTAATAGTTTTTTGGGAGTATACATACTACTAATAAATCAGATTCTAAGTCAAACTAACTTCAAATGATTTAAAGAAACTTGTCAGAGTCTTTTGATGAATGAGTTTGCAAATATTTAATTTGCTGTTTTCTTAGTTGATGGTCTTATTAGTAAGTTAAGCTACTAACATGCATTAATTGTGGGCACTTGACCAAGATCTGTTTTGAGACTGCTTGTGTGAGGTTTAAGTGTAACTCAAAAACTGGGGCTGCGACCGCAAGTCCAGCTAACAGAGGTGTTTTGCTTGGATCACATGCAAGATTTTATTTCAATGTGTGAGCCAACATTTTAAAAGGATTAAAAACATCACATTTAAAAATCTAGATTTTAAGCTTCTTTTAGAGGGGAAAAAAAAAAGGAAGATTTGGCAGTGATGTGCTCACATTCCCATATGGTTACAATCTGCTGGAAGTGGTGTGTCAGCTGCCCGCTTAGAGGGGTTTGGTTGCGACTCTGCAGCTCCCACCTGGCCACTTCCTTTCCATAGCCCTGTAGTCACGTACACCTGTGACCTCCACTTTAGAAAGACTAGACAGGGAATGCATGGGAATTATTGGGGAAAACAACAACAAAATAGAAGACACAACCTATAGTACTTGGGAAAAATTTTAATGACCTAGACATAAAAAAAACAGTTTCTCAATATAGCACATTGGGCTTTGAGACACTAGATATTAATAGGTTCATGAGAGAAATCTACAGGCGGTATAAATCCTTCAGCACAAATATTGTTCAAATGAAGCCCTTTTAGTATTTTGGCTCCAAGTTGAATTCCAGGAGAAAATTTTAGAAGAACTCTCTTAGCTGGTGCCAATTATGAAACAAACAGCTCTTCAAATTTTTGTACTACTTCTAATATTTCTGCTGGGTTTATGCAGAAAAAAAAAATGGTTTTCTCGATATATCTAATACCTCAGCATATTCTTTCCAATAACTAGATTCTTCTCTTTCTCTATGGATAACTATGGTTCATATCATGCTTAAAAGCTAAAACAAAACACGTGACCAACGTCAGAGTGAAAGCTTTCTCCCATAGTGCAGGTTATTCTCCTTGCTCCTCTAACAGGTTAGCTTTCAACATTTTTACTTTTTTTTCCCTTCAGTTTGCCATAGGTGTGTGCACTTGCTGAAGAACAGAGAGAGACAGTGAGAGGGAACATGAGAAATCACTTTCTGGGGGTATGGCCATACTGCAATCCCTTCTCCTCCCTTCTATTTCTGGGATTTTGGGCATGCATGTACACATGCCTGGTGTGATTTTCAAGGGTTTGGGACTTGAACTGCGGTTAGCCATGCAGGCATCTAGCACCTTAAGCCATTACGCCACCTGCTGCAGCAACAATTTTTAATGTTTGCCCATCTGGTGGCAAGATGAGAAACTCAAAGTATTATTTCAACAATCATCTCCTTTTAAAAGGGCAATTTCCTAACTGTCTTATGAAATAACTTTCAGGCCCCCTCACTAGCCCTCTCCTTCAAGTTCCATCCACAATCCATCCATAATACAACGTGGAGCTTCTGTTCTAAGCTAGTTATTTTGTTGTTCTTAACAAAGAATGGAAAGCAAATGAAATCTGCCAAAGACTTTGCCCAAGGTCACAAAAGAAAAGGTAAAATAAAGACTGAGGACTTCCTAAGACTTGGCCCAGGGTCTGGGAGTCAGGAAATACTGACCTTTGAACACCACTTCTGGTGTGCCATAAATACTTGCAGCAGAATACTAGAAAGGGTATATATTTAAAAGGAGGAAGTAAGGGGAGCCAAAAGATAAACGCTCTGTGGGAAAAGAAAACAAGATCCTAAGGCTTCTAAGGAGGGAGATGTAGGAAAATGGGGTCCTCTGGGGTCCACTGGGCTCAGAGAGGGAAAGCGAACAGGGAAGGCGGTATGTGATGGGCAAGACAAAAGACAGTTGAGAGAATGTAACATGCGCGGGGAGGACCATGCACTTTGCTAGCAGGAAGCTATTCAAGCACACATGCTTCCTAATGTGAAGCCACACGTATCCCCAAAGAAGGAAACAGGCCAGCAGAAGATCCATAAAACACAGGAGAAAATGTGCACGGATACAATACACTTCCTCTTCTCTACATGAATGTTGTGTTGTACACAAAAGATAGCCCAGCAGAGGGGTTAGGAGTACAGACTGCAGTCAGATTAGCTGATGGTCTGGGTTTGAATTTTGATCCTATCATTCATTACATGGGTGACCTTAGGCAAGTTACTTAACCTCCTAGTTAAAATGGTAATAACACCAGGCCCTACCTCACAGAGTTGTTAAAGGATTAAATAAAGTAACACATTTAGAATAGTGTCAGGCAAACACTGAGTGCTACATAAATTAAATAAAATAAATAAGATACACAAAGAAATGTACAGAGACTCAAGCTTTAGCTCTAAAATAGTGATGATAGAAAAACAAAATCTATTTTTTTGCTGTGGTTTTAATGTATTCCTCTAAAATTCATGTATTAAAAGTTGGTTGTGGGACCAGCAGGTGGCATGGTGGTTAAGGCGCTGGATACTCCCACATGGCCGACCGGGGTTCGAGTCCTGAATCTGGTGGCTTGCTTTCTCACTTCTTCTCTCTCTCACTCTCACCCTCTGTCTTTCACTGGTCAAATTAAAAAAAAAAAAAAGAAATAAATGAATGAATAAATAAAAAATAAAATAAATAATTAAAAAAAAGTTGGTTGTAATGGTATAAAGAGGGTGAGAGTGAAATCTGATATGGGATTAAAAGGTAGAGGCTTTAGAAGGAATAAGGATTAAATAAAGTCATCAGTGTAGGGGCCCCCATGACTGAATACTGGTACGTTTATAAGAGGAAAGACGACATGGACACAGATACAAGCTCTCTCATCATGTAATGCCCTGTCCTACCTTGTGACTCTGCAGAGAGACCCGACCAACAAGAAGACCCTCATCAGATGTGGCCTCCTTGACCTTGGGACTCTAAAACTATAAGCTAAATAAACCTCTGTTCTTTTAAAACTACCCAGTGTGGGTATTCAGTTTTTAGACAACAGAGAATGGACTAATGCATTCTTCTAGTTACACATACACATTCTTGTAGAAAGAAGAGTTGCAAAATCTATGACAAGCAGATGGCTAATTTATCACTGATGGAGGGGCAAAGAATCAGTGATTAGACAGCTGTATACAGCGGGCTTTGGTAGGAGTGTATAGAACATCGACTGCCTGAAAAGTAAGCAGCCTACTTTTTACTCCAGACTCTGGATGCTTTGTCCAGAAGGCGAGGCTTACCGTGGTGCCTGGAAGGAAAGGCAGCAACTGCTAGGGTTAGACGAAGTCCAGCGTGTCAACACTGACTGGCGTCCTCTGCTGCCAATTTAGTAATAGAGCAAGAAAGTAGACTCAGGCCGCCCTCTTGCTTCCACTACAATATTTCTACTTACATCACCTCTTTCAGTCTGGTTCCTATACACCGTATTGCAATCTGCCTCTCCCGTATTGATAATGACTTCCCAGTTTTCATAGCCTAAGGCCTCATCTCCACTTTACTTGATGATATTCCTTAGGTACCTGAGACTGCGGACAAGTCTGGTATTTCTGGAAACTTCTTTTGACCCTTGACTTCCACTAATCTCTCCTTTTGTTTTTCTAATTATTACTGCACAGCCTCTTTTACAATTCTTACCAATTCTATCTCAGAAATTTCTGTGTTAAGAGTCTTCCTCTTCATGATACAGCCTTAGTTCAAGCCTTTGTCACCTCCTCTGGTCTCTGAAGCAGTCATAGTGCTGGTCTTCCTGCCTCCATCTCTGCATTCCCATCTAACCCCCATTTTCTTTGAGAATTACTTTTTCCAAAACAACTGCAATCATGTCTTTTTCTTCTTAATCAACTTCCACCAGACTGCACACTCTCAACAACATAAACTTCAAGCTTCATACATCAGAGCATTATCTTGCCCCTACTTACGTTCACCTTTGACCTCTCCACTCTGCCCACCCTATTCCAACAATGAACTTCTAACTGTTCCCAGAATATGCTATATCCTATGACACTATGCCTGGCATCTTTTTCCTGACCCTTTCCATCTGGAAAAATCCCTTTCTTCCTCCAGATCCACCTTAGTTATCATTTCCTAAGGAACAGCCTCCTCAGCTTCCTTAAACAGAGTTCCTCATTTTCTGAGTGCCTACAGCACTGCAGTCAAATTCTCCTATAAGACATGCTTTGCAAGACCTGTTGAACTATCTAATTTTTCACTGAACTGGAACACCCCAAAGATAGACCTATTCTCCCAAACTCCCATACCTCACACAGTACCTTGTGTATAGCTGTCTCTCAAAAACTGTTAGCTGAACTAAACATAATCCTTTCACATTATAGTGAAAAGAGACCATTTACTTCTAATATGATCAATGTTTCAGCATAACTTAAGAAATCGAATGAGACTATTTTGCAAAGCATATGGCTCTGTAGTCAACAGAGAGAGAGAAGGGTGTTCCTCACCTCTGAATGTCCTTATTCTTCCACAAGGAGGCAGACTGAGCCTTTGGCACTCTTTCAATGAAATTCACCAACTCTTCCATGAGAAGCCTGAGTTTAAGAAAAAAAAAAAAAAGAAAGAAAGAAAAGGGATGACTTTTCTTAGAAAACACCAAGCTCTTTTTTGGGGGAGAGGGGGAGAGGTTTTTGCTATAGGGTGCGTGCGCTTCCCAGAAAGACAGAGACAGACAGACAGAAAGCGAGAAATCACCCCCCATGGGGGATGGCCACGCTGCAATCCCATCTCCTCCATTCTCCTCTCGAGATCTTGGGCACGCACGCACACGTGCCTGGCGCGAGTTTAAGCCACTGGGTCTGGGACTCGAACCGCAGTCGACTACATGGGAGTCCAGCGACATAGCCATTATGCTAACTGCTGGTCCCAGAAAACACCAGCTCTAATATTGCAGCCAAGAGGAATGGACTTGACCACCTCCTCTTACCCAATCTCATCATCTTCCTTTGTTACATATAAACTCAAGCACCATTTTACATAATTTTGGTTTACCTTAAACAAAAATCTAGCCTTCTGATTGAATTTCATTATTAAAAATTCTGAAATTCAATGATTTACTTCATCTTCAAAATAAGCCTGTTGTATTTCTTGTCTCTAAACACTAAACTGTAGAAGTATAGAAGTATCTGATTTGGGGGGCAGCAGGAGTAAGGAGTAAGTTATGTTTTAAAATGACGATATTAAAATATCAAAAAAATGTTTTTGTGATATGTCTTTCAGAAATTAGCTAAATTCCACGTAGAAGAATATTTTAAGTAATTCCAAAAATTTAACTAAAGGACCTGCAAAAAAAAAAAAAAAAAAAAAAAAAAAAAAAGAGCTCTTCATGAGATCATGAGATAGAATACCACAGAATCATAATTGAGGGAATCTAAGAAATGTAAGAAATGCCACCCTTGATTGTATCGAGTGCACGCATGCTCTGAGGATTCACTGAACAGAGAACTGTTAGAATTCTCAATGGCTCGAGGATGACCAAAATGAGAAAAAGAGCTTTCGGAAATCTTGCATCCTTTTTCATAATCTAGTACTGATGACCTGTATTGACTTTAATCCCCTCCAAATCAATATATAGAAATGGACAGCCATAAATTTATTAGCATTTCAGAGCTGAACAAATTCATTTCATTTTCACTTATTTATCAGTTCTAATACATCATATGCTTTCATCTTGAAGGAGAGCGCTAGTTCTAGCACCCCAAGACCTGGACTCACCGATTTGTAAATCAGCAGGGCAGACCCAGTCCCAATACTCATGAAATTTATAATCTGCTGCAACTACCTGCAGACAGAGACCTGCCATGTTATAATCCTGCCTCAGCTTCCCAAGTTGCTGGGGCTACAGGCACACATCACTGTGTCTGGTTCTTCCCGACAGGGTCTCACTATGCTGCCCACACTGATCACAAACTGGGGTCCTCCTGCCTTCCAGTTCCCATAAGAAGTAGGGACTGTAGGTGCACACCACTGCTCCTGGATTTTTAGGGTGGGCCAGGAATCAAAGTGGGGCCTCCCTTGTGGCCTCAGTCTGTTGATTAGTAGCATGCACTATCCCATCTGGGCTCCATAGGCTCATTATTGCTCTGGCTGTAGCTCTCATAAAAATGGTCTGGTGTGTGGGCCACCCAGGTGGTACGGTGGTTAGGCAGCTGGATCCCCCATGGCCGACTGCATGGTTCAAGTCCCAGACCTTGTGGCCTGGAAAACACACTGGGTGCATGTGCATGTATGCCCAAAGATCCCAAGAGGAGAATGGATAAAGGACTGCAATGTGGTCATCCTCCCAGGAATATACTTTCTCACTTTCTTTCTTGGTCTCTCTCTGGTAAGCATATATATTTTATAGCAAAATTAAAACAAGACAAAACAAAGTCTGGTGTGCTTATCCTCATGCTTTCAGTTTTTCATCCTTGAGTAAGATTTTTGTTTTTCCTCTCTCTGAAACTGATCTATCCCTTTGAATGTTTTACTCTAAAATGGTCGTTCCTCAGATTCCTTATGGCTTTCTGTACACACTACAGATAATGTGGTTTGACACAAAAAACAGTAAAATATTGTTTCACTTTTAATAATTCCTACTTGTTGGACATCTGCAAGACAAAAGAATCCAACCTAGCAGTCTACAGTCTGACAATTTTAACTTATACCACAATATTTATTTCGAAACATGAAACTTTTTTCCTCTGGGGGTAATTCTCTACACCTAATTGTTTTTTCGGTAAATGATGCTATGGTTATTTGCACCAACCACTGGTCTCATGAAGGGTTGACAGAGGCTGAGGAAGGGACAGTAGAGCGTTCTCAGAGCAAGGGAAAACTACAGTTTTATTCTTTGGAGTGCCAAGAATAAACCATCAACCGCAAGAGACAACTTGGCCATCAAATTACCCATCTATTCCCTGTTTTCTACAGGCTGTCTTTATTTATAGTCTGCTGTAAACCATAAAGGAAGGGAAAATTTGAAAGCAAAGTAATAAAAGTTCTTCTTTAATTATGCTATGTTCTTTCCCTGTGAAGCACTTTGACTCCTGTCTTTGTGGCATTTTCTTAAATATTACCTCTGCTAATTAGTATCATCTGCACAGACAAACTGTCTCCACGATCTCCTTCCAGTTTATGTGCTTTCTTTGTTCGTTTGTTTGTTTGTTTGTTTTTTTGAAAAGACAAATACAACCACTTGGAACATCCATCTCTGGGCATTTCCACTGAACATGTCTTTATCTAGAGTTGACTACTCCTGCCTGTTCTTTGTTGTTCAGGAGGAAGCAGCAATCACTACTGGCATAACACTCTACTGAAGCAGGGGCTCACCGCCACATCGTAAGAACAAACACGCTCACCTGCCAATCTGCACAGTGGGCTCTGTGGCATACACGGTGCCGGTGAATCCAGTGTGCTCAGTGATGTAGGGCAGTGCCATCATGCAGTGATAGTTAGAGATGAGAATCACATCGACTGTAGACAGATCTATTAGCTCCGTCTGAAAAGAAAGGGGGGGGGGGAATGATTCATATCTGTTCAGAGCGCATAGATCAACATGACGTGCCTGAAAAATGATGGCGGGATGCGGAGTAGGTTTTGTACTACAGAATTGTGATGTCTTTTTTTCCAACACTTCCATTCTCCCACTTTAGACAATTTCTAATACTGACATGAGGTAGCAGGATGGGATAGCTAACGAGAATGCAGCCAGTCCACTAGCAGCGCTATGATTTTACTAGAATAAGGTCTTCTGAGATAGATCTATGAGGATAAGTGACAGTGGGACATTTCAGTAGCTGCTGCCTGGCAAGGAATCAGGCAACCTGAAGCAGAGAGAACACAATACAAGCAAACATAAGGACGTACTAGGGTATAACGCACCACTGCAGGAGAGGAACGGCAAACAGCAGAAGCAACCTGCAGAAATTGGCTCCTCAAAGTCAAATGTGGGGGTGACTTTTTTTTTAAGGCAATTTTGACCACTAGTGCTGGAAATAAAGTCCAAACAAATGCAGTGGCAGAGTCATGAACGAAAACTCCACTCTGAGTCTCTCCTAATGGTAACCCCAAATCTGCCCTTCTCGGTTATTATTGAGGTCATGTGACAAAGGAAAAGACAGGCTAGCGAGGAAAAATGCTATCCACTGGTTTGTTTCATGAAGACTTTTTCAGTAGAAGTGAAATTTTTTCCCATAAATTTAAGTCCTGGGAACCAGCAGTTAGTGTAATGGCTATGTCGCTGGACTCCCACGTAGTCGACCGCGGTTCGCGTCCTGGACCCGGTGGCTTAAAACTCACGCCGGGTGCGTGTGCGTGCGTGCCCAAGATCCCGAGAGAAGAATGGAGGAGAAGGGATTGCGGCGTGACCATCCCCCGGGGGGTGATTTCTCGCTTTCTGTCTCTCTGTCTCTCTCTGTCTGTCTGGCGAGCGCATGCGCCTATAGTGAAAACCTCTCCAAAAAAAAAAAAAAAAAAAAAATTTAAGTCCTATGTGTCTATTAAGGCTCAACGCTCGTCTCCCAGTCCGTCTTCCTGATTTGCCCAAGTGAAAGCAGCCACTCCTCCCGGGAAGTCCCGAAGTACTCTATGGGTATCTTCTGACAGTCATCACTGTGTACAACGGTGCCTCAAAGTAGCACATTGTCCTCTGTGACTCCTTCTGCCACCCTGTGCGGGTCACTACATAATGACCTTGGTAGATTTTGTTGAAAAAATGCAGCCTTATAAGGATAAGTGAGACCCTGTGGTTATGAGACATCACATCACTCACTGAAGTTCTTCCTCATGGAGGAGCTAACCCCAGGAAACTAGAGTACTAAGGACGAGCACTAGCTAAGTCAACCAGTGAGAAAGAAATTTAACATCCAAATCATATTTACATATATGTATGAGTATATTTACTTACCTTTGATGAAATCTAATACAGATCATTCTTTTTTATTGTCAGTGTGTGAGCTCACCAGAGAGAGAGAGAGAGAGAGAGAGAAAGAGAGAGAGAGAGAGAGAAAGCACCTCCAAATGTGGTATGGTCATACCACAATCTTTTCTCCTCTATTCCTTCTTCCCATCAGGATTTTGAGTATGCACATGCATGTGTTTTTCAAGCTGCCATAGCTGGGATTCAAACTATGGTTGGCCATGTGGGATCTGGTTCCCAATGTGGAGGGCTTAATCATTGTGCTACGAGGCCAGCCTCAGGGTTACTTTAACTTTAAAATTGTTGTGTAGATGCAGAGTGTGTGCATGTGTACCTGTGATCTGGGTGGCTGAGACTGAGATTGAACTGCAATGAGAACCCTATTGGGGGTGCCTGTTGCTCTTTGTCTGTGTCATGGAAATAAATAAACTTAAAAAAAAACTGTTGTGTAACAAACATTTGAGAGTCTAGAGACTAAACTGGGTCAAAACAACCACAATGTATTAGTAACTTCCTAGACTGTGCTAGACCATATCCACTATCCATGGTGTAGACTCTGGAGGGTGCAGACATTTAAGGTGGCTGTGGCTCAGCTGGGTTAGTGTATGCGGCTGGCTGATGCTGCTACTCAGAAGGCTGAGGCCACATGGGAGGCTCTACTTCGGTTCCTGGCCCTCCCTAAGCTGGGAGCAGTGGTGTGCACCTACGGTCCCAGCTCCTCACGGGGCTGAGGCGGGTGTATCCAGGCTTATGGTCAGTGTGGGCAGCATAGTGAGACCCTGTCGGGAAGAACCAGACACAATGGCGTGTACCCATAGTCCCAGGAACTCGGGAAGCTAAGGCAGGAATAAGACATGGAAGACCCTGTCTGCAGGTAGTTGCAGCACATGAATTTTACAAGGACCAGGTCTTCCCGGCTCATTCACAAATCTGTGAAGACTGAACTATAGGAAATCCCTTCAACTGCTTCTATACTTACTGTACACCTCTGTTTCCTCCCAGTCCTACAATGGTCTGGTACCATCTTAAAATTAGTGACTGTTACTTATTTGTGCCATAAAATCTTGCTCCATGGGACCGGCAGTTAGCATAATGGCTATGTTGCTGAACTCCCATGTAGTTGACTGTAGTTAGAGCTCTGGACCCAGTAGCTTAAATTCATGTCGGGCGTGTGTGCGTGCGTGCCCAAGATCCCGAGCGGAGAATGGAGGAGAAGGGTTTGCAGCGTGGCTATCCCCCTGGGGGATAATTTCTCGCTTTCTGTCCCTGTCTCTCTGGCAAGCGCACGTGCCCTATAGCAAAAACCTCTACAAAAAAAAAAAAAAAAAAAGAAAAGAAAAGAAATCTTGCTCAAAAACCTCAAATGGCTCTAGAACCCTAAAGATACTAATCTTTTAGCATGGCAAAAAAAAAAAAAAAAAAAAAAAAAAAAAAAAAAAAGTGAAACAGCAGTTGTCTAATTCTTTTATTTATTTATTTATTTATTTATTTATTTATTTATTTATTTATGCATGCCACAGGACATGCATGCTTGCCAGAGAGAGAGGGAAAGTGAAAAATTACTCCTCAGTGGGGAAAGACCATGCTGCAATCCCTTTCTCTCCATTCTCCTCTAAGGATTCTGGACATGATCACACATGCACCTGGCATGTTTTTCAAGTCACCAAGTCTGAAATTTGAACCGTGATCAGCCATGTGGGAATCCAGCACTTTAACCAGCACGTTACCTGCTGATCCTGCAACTGTCTAATTTAAAAATATATATATATTTATTGGGACTAGCAGTTGGTAACAGCTATGTCACTAGACTCCCATGTAGTCAACTGCGGTTCAAGTCCTGGACCCGGTAGCTTAAATTCACACCAGGTGCATGTGCGTGCATGCCCAGGATCCCAAGAAGGAGAATGGAGGAGAAGGGACTGCGATGTGGCCATTGCCCCTGGGGGGTGATTTCTCATTTTCTCTCTGTCTTTCTGGCAAGCACATGCGCCCTATAGCAAAAATGTGTCTCCTATATAGATATATGTGTGTGTGTGTGTGTGTGTGTGTGTGGAGATACACACACACACACACACACACACACATATTTTTTCCTCTTTCTCTCCATGAGGAAGAAAGAAAGACAGCACCCAACAGGGTCTGGATGCTGCGATCCATCCCCAGGCTCAGCCAGCCCTGAATCGTGGGCACATATGTGCCCTGCACACGCTAGGTCTCAAGATGTGAACTCCCAACTGCCCTACGTGGGTCAGCCCCACAGTGCCGTTTTACTGCTGTGCCGCCATCCATCTCATTTAGAAGTTGACTTAGTCTTTGGGGCAAGTCAGAAAGTCATCAGAACACCAGTCCATAAATTGTACACTGCTGGCTACACGAAGGTCGCAGCAGTCAGTGCCATCTGTGGTAAACTGAAAATAAATGGAGCGCCTGGGATTAGGAGTCTTCCAACAGATGGGGAATTGCCCCACCGATTCCTGAGTAACAAAAAGCTGTTAATAGCAGTGAGGGAAAACGCTCAGGCCTCTTGACAACTCTCTACCTTAACCTTTAGTCTTACTATTATATCTCAAACTCTCTCCCTTATTTGCCACTTTCAATTACCATGTCCTTCTTTGTTTTTCTTCCTTTTTCTTGCTCTCATACTCCCAAAAGGCACATACATATACTTCAAGAGAGAGAGAGAGAGAGAGAGAGAGAGAAGTTTATTTACAGGCTATCAGACACAGCGTAGAAACAGAAAGAGGAAGAGAAGACAAAACTGAGGGAAACTTCCACACATGGAAGTATTTTCTACAGGCACTGTAGTCCACTGGGCAAATGAAAAGAAGAGGCAGGCTTCTCACTGATGTCCTCTGGAACCCTAGAGCAGCCACTGGCTCTCTATTGAGAACCCCATGTAGACCGCTGTGGGGATTAGGTCTGCCCACTGACATTAGCTGCCTTTAAAATGAATGAAAGCTGATCTTAGTTTCCTTTCTAAGGAATGAAAAGACGAAACTGGCCCCAAACTCTAAAGTCTCGCTGAGATATTATGTGATGGCTAATCATAACTCAGTTCAGAATCCATGAAGTTCAAGCAATATTCAATATAATACTTCAAGTCAGCAAGAATTTCTGTAGCTTACTGACCTGAACAATACCATTGTCCACTCTAAGCAAGACTCAGAAAAATGTGGCTAATCTAGGCACAGAGGCATTGCAATTACAAAACTGAAAGGCTTGAGTTACCTCCTTACCTTGCTCAAAAGTACACTCCTGTCAAGTATTAGTGAGGTTACAGAAAGAGCTAAAAATAGGAAAGAGGGTGACTTAAATGATTTAGGGACAACATAAAAAGCTCCTAAATTATCATATTTTAGCTATATAACAATGTGCCTAGAATAACAGATTCATTTCAATTTGAAAACAGGAGGCTAAGCCCCTTAAAACTATTTCCTGATTTCATTTTGAGAGATTGTTTCTACAGTAAGATTAACTTTCATCTTACCTCTGGTAGACAAAACTCAGGTACAGAATCCACAAATACATGACCTGAGCACTCCTTCAGCTCCTAAAAAAATGAAAAGGAAAAACATTAAGAAGAGATATCCAGTAGACACAGTAGCACAGAAATATAACCTCCAAACCAACTTGTCACGAACAGTCAGACTGCTGGAGCTGGAGAGAAGCTGCCAAGTGTCTGAAGCCAACTGTTCCCTTTGTAGGCTCATGTAGGCCAAGTGTCTTATAGAGGGTAACAGTGCTGGTTGGTAGTAGACTTGGGACTCAAGTGCTTATTTCTTGATCCCACTTCAAGGATTCCATGCAGGCACACAGGTTGCTTCCATAACCCATGTTCCAAGGGTTTCCAAATAACAGTGAGGTAGACCACAGCAGCAACACTGGAATTATCTGGGGGATGTCAATAAAATGAAAGCTCGGGGGAACCAGCAGTTAGCGTAATGGCTATGTCGCTGGACTCCCATGTAGTCGACCGCGGTTCGAGTCCCGGACCCGGTGGCTTAAAACTCACGCCGGGCACGTGCGCGTGCGTGCCCAAGATCCCGAGAGGAGAATGGAGGAGAAGGGATTGCGGCGTGACCATCCCCCCTGGGGGGTGATTTCTTGCTTTCTATCTCTCTGTCTGTCTCTGTCTGTCTGGCGAGCACACGCGCCCTATAGTGGGGGGAAAAAAAAAAAAAAAAACAACAACCTCTCCAAAAAAAAAAAAAAAAAAAAAGCTCACTGGGCCCTATCTAAGACCTGAGGGATGAGCAACTGGGAATGAGACCATGCAATCTATATTTATAACAACCACCTCTAGTGATTCTGTTATGCAACTGGGTTAGGGGTTATTGCCCTATAAAATTATGTACAGTCTCTTTCTCCACCTAAAAGTCGGGGGAGGGAAGGGTTTAATAAGGAGGGAGGATCAGGAGAAAGTGGTAGAGATTAAGAGCAAAGGAGACTGTCCACTAAAGTCTATCATTTGCTGCTTTTATTGTAAAGTGACACATAGCTTTAACCTTTTTAAAAATTTATTTAATTTTATCTAGCTCTATTATTATTTTTTTAATTCACTACAGGGCACATGGGCTCACCAGAGAAACAGTGAGAAAGCAAGCCATGAGGTCTGGGACTCAAACCATGGTTGGCAATGTGGGAGTTTAGCACCTTAACCACCACACCCCCTGCTGACTTGACAGCTTTAACCTTGATGGTGCAGAAAATCCACTGTACATGTAATGCTTGTCCTTGCAGAACATATCATTTATTTGGAATTATAAACTAAATGTACTTACGCAAAAGAAAAAACAGATCGTATAAAGAATCAAAATATGGTACAACTCCTTACCCTGCCTATGACCTATGCTATTTAATAAGCCTATTTTGATTTCCTCACAGACCAACCCTGAGAAAAGGATTTGAGAGCAAGCAGTTTATTATGGGAGGTGTTACAAAACAAACAAAACCCCCTGAAAACCTAAGAATAAAGAAGTGATAAATGGAAAGGAAGGTGGCTGATAATTTACCACCAGCTGGCTGATTTGTTATTGAGTCACACACCAATTTGGGCAACTGGAAACTTATTCCCTTGGGGGAAACTGAGAAATGGTATAAAACATACACCTCAGCGTACTGAGGAGCAAACGGTCTGGAATATTTATACACCAACGTGTGTATTTTATGTAGCGTTAGGAAAAGCTCCTGGGCAAAGTCATATGGACATTGGCGGCTGGAATGACAGAGTACACTGAAGTAGAAGGGCTGGGAAGATATGAATGGGCTACTAGAAGTGTCAGCTACCATGACCCCAGAAGGCTACTAGAGTTGTTTTCTTCCCTCATTGACACTTTCGACTAAAGTTTATGGTGGATTTTTTAATCTTCAAAGTTAAAGCTATCTATCATTTTATAATGAAACCAGTAAGTGGTAGAATTTAGTGAACAGTTTCCCTTGTTCCTTCAAAAAAGATATAATTGTTATTATTTTGTTCTTTCATGTTTCCATCAGTTGATAAACATGTATTTCTATATATTCATATATCCAAGTATCCATACTTGTGTATCAGAATCCCAATGGTTTTATTCTGTCTTTCTACTGAAATAGAGCATTAACTACATGTAATCATCCTTTTGATTTTACAAGACTCACATTAGAACCTTGCGAGATTTCTCTCTCTTTGCCTTCCACTGTACACTCTGGTTCTTTCCTTCTGAGTATCATTTAACTAGTGATAGGCTGAGCCAAAAAGAGACTAAAAACTGTTCTTAATTACAATGTACCTGCCAGCTAAAAACAAATGAGCAATTATGTTTAATGGGAGAAGATTCCCAACTCCCTTAGGATGAGGTTAAAAGTGATTAAAGACAAATCATGGGAAATTTCAAAGCTTTGCCTGGTCTTAAATTGGCTGTGTAATCTTCCTCCCTCTAATGCTACATATTGGGGCATGTCATATGATAAAGTCTCTCCTGAGACTCTCATCCTTCCTGGCCTGCAGAAGCACATTTGCCATTCCAAACACTTACAATGTCACAGTATTTTATTCACCGCTCCCTTCTAATGAAACACTCCTACATATACATGCAAGTCATTTCACTCACAATGCACTGGTAATGGGATGCTCCCGAGCCTTTCTCAGGGAACAATGATTTATAGCCAGCAGGAGACTCGGGCTGAAATCAAGTACACAGGTTCCTGAATGTCACATAATTTTACAGTCAGCTATGAAGGGAATCTGGTTTCAAATTAAGCATTAGGCTTGCGCTTGAGGTTGGGGTGCAGTTATAGGAATCAATTCTGTAAAACGAGCACCTCTTTATTTAGCCATCTATTACGAGAAGAAAATGCCTTATTCAGATGAATCATTTTAAGAAATTTTAAACTCATTATGTTTTTCAATTGTAAAACTCAGGAGAGGGAGAATGATTTAGAGGACTAAGGTGGCCAGGATGAGTTTTTAATCTTCCTTTACCTGTGGTGTTTTTTTTTTTTTTTAGTATGAACCTTGAATAGATTAAAATTTTAACATTTTTTATAGCTTTTTGTCTCTCACTTACAAGTAAATTATCTAAATAAAGATCTGAGGAATTACTAAGATGACAACTTACTGTTGAAAATTTAATAGCCTTGAGAAAAATAATTTATGTCATTAACCTTATGTTTAGTTAGTAAATAAAGTCATAATAGGTCTCCAAATTCTAGATTTCTAGAACTTCATTTTAAAGAAATGTTTATTTAATGTTATTTATTATTATTTAAAATTTGCTATAGGCCATATGCACTTATCAGAGAGAGAGAGAAAAAAGAGAGAGAGTCTAGAAAGCAAGAAAGCAAGTTGCCCGGTCTGGGACTCAAACTGTGGTGGACCATGTGAGAATTTAATGTCTTAACCATCACACTACCTGCCAGCCCTAGAATGTGTGTATGTATGTGTGCATGTGTGTTTTCAAAGAATTGTTTAACCTTATATATTTATTATTATTATTTTTAAAATTTGCTATACGGCATATGCACTCACCAGAGAAAGAGAAAGAGAAAGCAAGAAAGCAAGCTGCCAGGTCCGGGTCTCAAACTGCAGTCGGCTATGTGAGAGTCCAGCGCCTCAACCACCAGCTGGCCCTGAACGTGTGTGTTTTTTTGAATTTATTTATTTCTTTCTTCTATGAGTGAGAGAAACATAGACAAGGAGACAGACAGGCACTCCCAACAGGGTCTTTATGACATGATTCACCCTCATCTACAGATTGTCCTGAGTCATGGGTACGTGTGTGCCTGGCGTGTTTAGGGAGATCTCTAGATGTGACCTGGTTGGCTTCACAGAGCATTAAACAATTGCTAAACCACCATCTGGGTCCAGAAATTGTGTATCTTTTTCACAGACTATAAGACTGACCGTTCTAGACTACCAGGAACGGTTGGAATAGCGTCACAGGTTATATAGTCTGGATGGCCCTCTACTCAAATGTATCTAAGAGCAAATTCCCCAATACACAGCTGGGAAGTTAAACACCTGTTCCTCAGAATAGTCTCCACACCACAATCAGAATGATCCAACTGGGTCATGAAACTATCCTATGACCTCCTATGGTTTCTCATTACCAAAAGATCCAAACTTTTTCTTTTTTTTCAATTTATTTAACTTTATCATTATTATTTATTTTTGTTTTAATTTGACCAGGGAGAGACAAAGGGAGAGAGAAAGGGAAAGTGAGAAAGCAAGCCACGAGGTCCAAGACCTGAACCATGGTTGGCCACGTGGGAGCCCAGCATCACAACCACCATGCCACCTGCCGGCTCCGATATAAATCTTTTCAAAGTCCTACCTGACCTGATCTCTGCTGGAAATACTTTAAAACTCATATACTTGAGAATTTTAAAGTTAGTTTTTGAAAATTATTTTTTATTTCTTTTAATGATAGGCAGTAGAACCTGAAAATGAACTGGACTGAATTCTTTAATAAATACCATCTTTGAAACCCTTACTGCAATTCTATAATAGTTTTATTTCTGTGGTAATAAAAAAATATTTGTGGCAGAATACTTAGATTTCTATACATGAGCAAATTGTGTGTGTTTTTTTGTTTGTTTGTTTGTTTTTGAGAGGTTTTTGCTATAGGGCGTGTGTGCTTGCCAGACAGACAGAGACAGACAGAAAGCGAGAAATCACCCCCCAGGGAGGATGGCCACGCTGCAATCCCTTCTCCTCTGTTCTCCTCTCAGGATCTTGGGCACGCACGCACACACACCCGGCGTGAGTTTTAAGTCACCGGGTCCGGGATGTGAATCGTGGTCAACTACGTGGGAGTCCAGCAACATAGCCATTACGCCAACTGCTGGTCCCACATGAGCAAACTGAATCTAAATCTGAACACTGCGTTTCCTTAAAAGGAGCTTAAAAACAATAATTATCATCAGCGAAGACCCCAGCATGGATCCCGGCGTTTTTCAAGGAGACTGTGTGTGTGGGAAAAATAAAAATAAAAAAGCCCAGGGTCAGCAGGTGGCATATGCAGGACTCCCACATGGCCGACCATGGTTTGAGTCCTGGATCTGGTACCTTGAAATTCATGCTGGGTGTTGTACACATGCCCCAAATCCTGAGAAAATGGAGAAGGGCTTATGGTGTAGCCGTCTTCCCCTAGAGGGTGATTTCTCACTTTTCCTCTCTCTGATAAGCATGCATGCCCTATGGCAAAAATCTAAAAAACAAAAACAAAAAAGCCTATTAGTCACTTTACTAGATGACTCTGGTGTGACAAGATGGCTTTCTACTGGGGTAGATATGCTTCAGCTGTTTTAGATATTACCTTATCCAAGAAAGCATTTCCATCCTTCAGGGACCAGCCAGGAAGATTAGACAGTCTGGGACTGCAAAACAGAAGATTAAATTATCCTAAATAGATTATAATCCTCAGTGATTTCATGGTGCCTGTACTGTCTCCATAAGTTAAAAACAGTTTGAAATTACTGGCAGCAATGCTTACCCCAAATACCAATCAGAAAGATGAGAAGCAACATGTTGTTTCAAGCTTGAGAATGACATAGCATGGAATATCAAACTTAGTTTAGCACAAAACTGGGACAATTAAACGAACACTATGTAGACTGATACAGGAAGAACAAAGACGAGACACTAGAGTATTTTAGACTTGTCCAGTCACTACCCCACTCTACCTTGTGCTCACAGGAATCCTGAGGGCGGGCAGAGGGGCAGAGGGAGCTGACGTTATACTGTCGGTGAGAAAGCACACTCAGAGCCGTCAGGTGCTCTGATGAGAACGTTTGCCTACTGGGAGGCTCACTACCCGCCAGTCAGAATCCCGTGAATGTAAAAACCTGAATTCTACTCCAATCCATACTCTGGACTCACTGTTCACACGTGGGTCAGTCATTTGTCACCTGTGGTTTGAGTTGTCAGTTCCGGAATATGTAAACTAGCTTTCCCAACTGCCACGAAATGACACTGGATCAAAGTGAATAGTTTTTAGAAGGTGAGGTTAATTTCATGTCTAAAGTCTAAATTCGAAAATAATTTTACTTCTAGTAATCTCAGGATTTAACTGGGTACTGCTAGGTGACTGGAAGAATAACACTGGAAGCTGAAGCTGCCAATAATTGAGGACAGAAAACAATAGGTTAGTAAAATGAAAAACTTAGTGACCGAGAGGCTATATGAAGATAAAGCACATCAAGGCCAGCCAGTGGCACAGTGGTAATACAACTGAACCCACATCTGAGGGGCCCAAGTTCAGGTCCCAGGAAACACCCTTGAGGACACTGGGCATGCACACGTGCCTATGATGTAGGCCGGGTGAGACTGGAGGTGAACTGTGGTGTGAAGATCCTGTTGAGGGTGTGCCCCCTTTCTGCATCTCTCTCATAGAAGTGAATAATTAAGAAAAAAAAAGCACACCTCAGGAGTACGAGTTGAATGGCAAAAGGATTTTAGCACTTCACTGAAAAATTATAGTCTGTGAAGTAAAAACTGAGGGCAAAGGAAGGGTACAGACTGAAAGGCCTCTATATCACAAACCAGATATGTGTATGCTCTCTTGCCTTTCCTCAAGATAATTTGATCAGATTCTGACTTCGTAATTAGGTAATAGGTATTAAAGTCAAAACCATAAATATGTGAATATTTGTCAATCTTCTCAGAAAGGTTAAAAACATGAATAAAATATGTATCTAATTTCAGAAAATAAATTAAAATTTTGGGAATAATATTTTTTTTAAAATGCCAGAAAGCACGTGTAGTTGCCAGAGAGAGATAGACAGGGAAAGAGAGAGAACATTCCCCCCGTAGGTTGTGGTCACACTGCAATCCCTTTTCCTCCATTTCTCCTTCCTGTTGGGATTTGTGGCATGCACACACATGCACCTAGCGTGTTTTCTAAGTTCCAGGGCTCATATTCAAACCATGCAGTCGGCCATGTTGAATATGGCTTTTTAACCACCAGGCCACTGGGTCATCCCTAGAAAACCAATTTCTTAAGACAGGTCTTAGTTAAGTATGAACAGTCCTGATGGCAGGCCTGAGTCAACTGATCTGAATTAAAAGATATGGGCTTAAATTTATATGTATGATTTTATGACATCCAAAATTGACTAGTATAAAAATAATACATCGATAAGAAAATTGAAAAGAAATGTCACACTCTATGATGTCAAGTCTCTGCAAAGGCAGCTTAAGAGATCACCAAATTCATCCTGGGCTCATCGGTTGACCATTTATTGCTCTTATATGAATTAATGTGAAAGGTGAAATATATGTGACCCCACTGAGCAGTTGCATGAACATTTTACCATTTACAGCAGACGTTATGATAAAGAAGTCAATCAATAAACCAATAGAATGCTTTCCAACAACACAGCTAAAGGACATTATTTTGATAAAGAACATTTTTAAGGGAACAAAGCAAAGTTATGACAATACACAAGGTACTGGTAATCTTCAGATTCTTCATTTTCTGGCAAACTAAAGCTCAATGTGTCTGAGCATGAATCAGCACGTACCTTTGAACAAGTGGCAAGGGAAGGAAATTGAGGGTGGAAGTCATGTCCAATCCACAGTCCAACATAATGGTGGTTGATTTGAATTTGAGCACATTGCATGGTAAGGTTGGGTGCCCTGACAGGCAGTACTGAAAAAAAATTAAATTGCTTTTATCAATAATGAACTATAGAAAAAGCCTAAGAAGCAAAATGAATTAGGTAAAATTGATAATCTTCTCTTGCAAGAACAGTATTTAAATTCGGCAAACTTACATGGCTTCTTTTTTTATTGACTAGGCTCTACTGCCCCTAGCAACTCAAAATACTCAGAAGTCTTGGATCATACTCAGGCAAGCACAGTTTTGGAGGGGACACAGTCATTCAGTAGAAAGTTTCAAGGCTGTGGTTATCTCCTCTATCTAACATGACACTTTCAAATTCCCCCTAGCTCTTCTGCACATAAGTACTGTCTGATGGTGTGGGAGTCAATAAAATTCTAAGCTGGATTCTCAAACTATAATCTAGGTTTTGTTTTCTACTCTTGCAATAAATAAATTTACTGAAAGGAAATGGTTAGAAAGGTTATGGATTGGCCTGGTCAGAAGGATTGACTCAAGGCCTACTGGCCATGGTGCATACTGCTAAGACACTGTGCTCTGGAGCCTGGGATCACATGGGTACCCCAAGTTCAGGTCCAACCTGCGGGCTGGGCAAGAAGACACACACCAGTAATCCCCAGTGCAGAAGGATCACGGCAGCGAGACCCTGTCTTAAACAAAGAAGAAATAGGGGCCCAGCAGGTGGCACAGTGGTTCACGTGCTAGATTCCTATCACAATTGAAGTCCTGGACCTAGCGGCTTGAAAATCACGCTGGGCGTGTGTGCATGCATGCCCAAAATCCTGAAAGGAAATGGTGGAGAAGAGACTGTGGCATGGCCATCCACTGGGGGGAGTGATCTCTCACTTTCTTTCTCTCTGTCTCTCTCCAGTAGGCTCATGTCCCCTGCGGGGGAGGGGGGGGACCCTAAAATAAAACTTAGAAATAACTCAAAAGGACAAGTCCCTGACAGGTAGACACTATGGAGGAGTATGGGAGATATAATCCCAAATTACCAAGATCCTTTTGCTTGTGGCAGCAGAGCTTAGAAGTCAAAGGGGCACAAGCCACACTGAAATGACATCTTTTCTAGCTTCATCCTTAACTCTAAATTACGGTTAAGGTATACCAATGGACAAAAGAATTAGCATGCTAAAGCTGCTGCTAAGATCTCAGCAAGGGACCAGCAGTTAGCGTAATGACTATGTTGCTAAACTCCCATGTAGTCAACTGCGGTTCGAGTCCTGGACCCGGTGGCTTAAACTCACGCCAGGCGCATGTGCGTGCGTGCCCAAGGTCCTCAGAGAAGAATGGAGGAGAAGGGATTGCGGCGTGGCCATCCCCCCTGGGGGGTGATTTCTCGCTTTCTATCTTTCTCTTTCTGGTGAGCGCACGTACCCTATAGCAAAAACCTCTCCAAAAAAAAGATCTCAGCAGGGACCAGATGGTGATGCAGTGGCAAAATATGATGCCTCTGAGGCAATTCCACATGGGAAGGTTCCCAGTTCAAGTACAGAGACCTCCCTGAGTACATTACACATGGGCTTACCCATGATCTGGGGCTGGCCAAGGTAAACTGCGGTGTCAAGATCCTATTGGGGGTACTATCTATCTCTGTGCCTCTAACGACAACAAAAAAGATTTCAGTAAAAGAAGTTAGATGAAAGTCTTTACATTTGTTACTACCTATGAATACAGGAATAACAAATTCAGTTTCTCCTATACTCTCACAAGCCAATGACGCACTTCTGTGACCTCAGAAAGCTGGGTAGGGAGTGGTTTCCCATATACCCAGCAGCTGAAGACACTACTGGGGCATCCTCCAATTCAACTAAATTCTGACACCATCCACCGGAGATGGTGTCAGATCCTATGGGGTACAGCACCACAGGACTCTCCCCCCACTTCAGATGCCGGTCACAAGGTCGTTTCACCCATGCTTCTGACCAGTTCCATACTGCCGTTCCTACAACCCTTTCTTTCAGTTCGATTAATTTATATACTGTCTTTCTGTCATATTTGTGAAAAGCTGTAACTTGGTGTCCATACTGATCTGTGGGCAGCCTTTCAAACTCACAACGACCAAATTCCTCTTTATGCTGCATCACACTTCCTTTTTATTGGCTGCTTAAGTAAACATACCATCGTTTATTTAGTCATTCCCTTCTTGTTGGACATTTAGGGTGCCTTCCAGTTGTTCCATTACGAATGTGGCTGTAGTGATCACTTCAGTGCTTAAGGCTTTTTCCATACTGGACTATTTCTTTACGGGATTCCCAGAAGTGGCATTAACTGGGTCAAAAATATGAACATTTTATAGCTCTGTATATCTGCTGCCAAAGAGTTTCCAAAAAAGGCTATACCTATTTACAATGTCATTGGTAATATATCAGGCCTGTTTCACTGCTCATCCCCACCAGCAGCATAGTTAAAACCATCTAGAATCTGTGCCAAAACATGCAGCTATAACTTTCGCAATAGCGATCTAGAGGTAATTAAATGGTATAACCAAGGAAAGTCAACTATATGATAAATGGCTTTAGTTTTGAGAGACAAGTTAAATTATAACAGATAAAGCTGGGAGTTTAGAGTAAAATTGCTGGGCCCTAATCCTGGTTGCACTCGTTAGTGTGTGCGAGTTTGGGAAAGTTACTTAACTTTGCAAAGACTCAGTTTCCCCTTCTGGGAAATGTAGTAACCCCACAGAGTTATCACAAGGACTAAATGAATGATACATCACCTGGCACATAGAATATGCTCATTTTTAATTGCTATAGTTATAGAACCACTAAGGGACTGAACAGTTCATTTAAGCTGGGGGAAGTAATCTATATCCTATAGGGGCACTGAGTAATGCCTTAGGCATTTGTGCATTCCCTAGAACAAGGTAAAGTCAATGAACAATTTTATAAATATTGCCCATTGTTTACTAGTTTGGTCTCTAGGAAGCTAAATCCACAGTGAGCACGGATATTCTAGCCAGCAGAAGGTCTTGCAAATTTAATTTTCCTCTAGCTTAATAAGCATATAGAAATGCTTTTCCTGTGAATTTCATTTCTACTTAATTCAAATGTTACAGGTTTGGTCAGCTGCTGTGGTTTAGTGGTAACACAACACTCAATGATGCTGAAGCCTCACAGGCAAGGCTCAGGTTTGCACCCTGAGGTCTCCCTAAACATGTGAGCTCCTTGATATACATGAGCCAGTGATTCTGGCTGGCTGAGGCAGGGGGCTGGATCATGGCATGGAGACCTTGTGCCTATCTCTTGCTCTCATGAAAGAAATGAAAAAAACTAAAAAACAAAAGCTGTTGGATTTTCTGTGTGACAATTTATTGTCTGTATTTCCTGTGTGCTTACTGACTTTTTTTTTTTTTTACCGAATGAGTGGGATTTGGTTTTGAAAGCCAGGTATGCTTAACATATACAAATATTCTTTATAATTTTTTGATGAGTGTTTATTAGTTATACTTAGTGCATATCTTCCTATCCTGTTACCTTTCATTTTTAAAATAGTTTCTGTTATGGACATTTTCAAATACATACAGAATAGGCAGTTAGTATAATGAGCTCCCACATATTTACTACTCAGGTTTAATAACCACCCACATTCTGCCCATTTTGTTATTGTTTTCCTCTTACACATGGACACATTTCTGCAGAATAACTACTATGTTGTTTGACCCAGAAAATACTGTTTTCTTAAATGTCTTAAATTGATCTTTTATCCACAATGAGACAAAGACAGAGGTCTATTTTCCATATGTCCTAGCACAGTTCATTAAAGTAACTTCTTCTCACTTTTGTTAAATTATTCTTGGTTTATAACACACAGTTTATTTCTGAAGTCTCTATTTTGTCCATTGGTCTTTCTGTACTGCTTTTCATTATTACCTCCAATACTGTAAGGTTTACATGATCTCTTTTTTATTTTTTTTTACTACAGGGAATCTGCACTTACCAGGGAGATAGGTGTCAGACAGAAACAGAAAGAGAGAGGAAACACCCCCTAATGGGGCATGGTTACACTGCAACCCCTTTTCCTCCATCCCATTAGGATTTTGGTCATGTGTGCACCCGTGTCCAGACTGTTTTTCAAGCTACAGGGGCTGGTTTTCCAACTGTAGTCAGTGATGTAGGTTCCAGTGTCCTTTGCATGTCACTTAACTGCTGGGCTACACAGCTGACCCTGTGGTTTCCAAATAAGCTAAAATGACTAGACTTCAATAAGAAAAAAACCCAAAAAAACAAACAAAAAAACTTGCCCCAAGCATGATTATATTGAACCTGTATATTAATTTAAAAAATGCTGTCATCTTTACTAAATAATAGTCACATCTGTCTGAGCCAGGAACAATGCACTGTTTCTTAGTCTATTTTGTAAGTCTTTTTAGCTTAAAATGTTTTGTTCCTTTAGTTACGAATCATTCATTTACCGGGCCTGCAGGGGGTCTGGTGGTTAAGGCGCTGGATCCTACACAGTTGACTCTGCAGTTCAAGTCTCAGACCTGGTGGCTTGGAAAAAATATTCCTAGAGATGTGTGTGCATACTCATCCCTCTTGGAGAATGATTTCTCACTTTCCCTCTCTCTGTCTATAGTAGGCACATGCACCCTAGGGCAAAAACCTAAAAAAATTTTTTAATTAAAAATTCAATTATCAGGACCAGCAGTTGGCATAATGGCTATGTTGCTGGACTCCCAGGTACTCGACCGTGGTTCAAATTCCAGACCTAGTGAGTGGTTTAAAGTCATGCCAGGCGCATGTGCGTGCATACCCAAGATCCCAAGAGAAGAATGGAGAATGGATTGCAGCGTGGTCATCCCCCCCGGGGAGGGGGGGGGTGATTTCTTGCTATCTGTCTCTCTGTCTCTCTCTGTCTTTCTAGTGAGCACACATGCCCTATAGCAAAAACCTCACCAAAAACAAAAAAAAACAAAAAAACACTTCAATTATCATTAAGATAAATATATTATTTTTACTTTTCAATTTTATTTAATCTCTCTTCTTGGTTTTATTATTCTATTTTCTTTAAGGTTTATTTGTTATGCTTTTCTAATCTCTGCAGTTGGATACACTAACTTCTGTAGCAGAATATATAGCTGTTTAAAATATACACTTGGGTTACAAATCTCCTATAAGTGATATTCTGGAGGCACCTCACAAGGTTAGATATATTTTATCCATTCCTAAATATTACATAATTTTCACTGATTTCTTGTCTGAGCTGAACCACAAACTACTTAGAGGTTTATATGTGTGTTTTGTTTAGCTTCCAAATATACAAATGGTAATAGTTACCTTTGGGTTATTGATTTATAATTTTATTGTGGTGAGAGAATAGGATCTATACATTAAGTTTTGGTTATTTGTTGAAGTTTGCTTTGTGGCCCTGTACACTGTAAATAGTCAAGTTTTATAAATGGTCTAGTGTGCTTGAAAACTAGAAAATATGTATTCTAATTGTTGCTTAGAGTAGATTAAGTTCATCTTATTTAAAGTCTCTTATATCCCTGAGTCCTGGGGAACTTGTCAAATTTTCTTTGCAATTCAGTCAAATCTTGTTTCAGTTATTTAGAGTGGAGTCTACTGGGTACACAAGGATGAAGATTATTATAGCCAACTAGTGAAATGTTTCTTATAATTATGTAATAACCTTTCAAAAATCTCATCCTATATTTATTTTTAAATCACATAGCTCTGTCCATTTTTCCTTAAGTGAATCACTGTCCTATGTGCTCTTTGGTTTTTAAAGAATTATTTAATTTTATCTATTATTATTATTTAATTTGCTATAAGGCATGTGTGCTCACCAGAGAAAGACAGAGAGAGGGAGAGAAAGCGACACAGCAAGCTGCCAGGTCTAGGACCCAAACTGCGATCAGCTATGTGGGAGTCCAGCACTTTAGCCACAAAACCACCTGCTGGCCCCTGTCCCATGTGCTTCTTCTTCTTCTCTTCTTTTTTATTTTTTATTTTTTTTTAAGAGAAATTTTTGCTATAGAGCATGTGTGCTCGCTGGAGAGACAGACAGACAGAAAGCAAGAAATCACCCCCCAGAGGGGATGGCCACGCTGTAATCCCTTCTCCTCCATTCTCCTCTTGGGATTTTGGACACGCATGCACATGTACCCGGCATGAGTTTCAAGTCGCCAGGTTCAGGACTCGAAGTTCATTCAACTATATGGGAGTCCAGTGATGTAACCATTATGCCATCTGCTGGTCCTCTGGTGTGAGTTTTAAGCAGTGAGCAGGGGACTCGAACCATGGTCAACCATGGGAGTCCAGCAATGTAACCATTACACTATCTGCTGGAATTATATATAAAAAAGTAGAATTACATATTATATATATGTGTATATATGCTGTATTCATAGAAATAAGAACTACATACACACATTTAAAAATGAATTTAGTCTTATAAACTATAAAAACCTCATATTTCCATTTGCTAATTTGAGGAACTTCTTTAGACTCTTCTGTATCTTTTAGTTATCTTTATATTTCTCACGGGGGGTGGGGGTAATTTCTCACTTTCTGTCTCTTTGTCTATGTCCTAGCAAGTGCATGCACCCTATAACAAAAATTTCTCTAAAAAATAAAAAATCACATAGACGAGTCAAGGGCTACGATTAACTAAGAAAAAATTGTGTAACAATCAGGATTCCCATCTTCTGATACTGTAACTTACTACGATGTATTTAACAGTGGAACGCCTGCACTGGGACAGCTAATGGGACAAAGAAATAGGAAAAAACAGTTCCAGTGAGAGGTACACTTATCTAGGCACCTGACATATAACAAAGGTAATGTTACCCACACACAGTTCTGAGAAAGTCTGCAACCCCATTTGGGAAAGATTACTTCACACCATACACAAAAATTGATTCCAGATGACTTTACTTAAGATGACAAAAATCTTAAACTTTTTTTTTTTTTTTTAGCTTTTGCCATAGGGTGTGTGTGCTTGCTGGAGAGAGACAGGGTGGTGGGTGAGAAATGCCCCAGGAAAGATTGCAACACCACAATCCCTTCTCCTTTGGAGATTTCAGCCCGTGCAGGCATAAGCGCCGAGTGTCATTTTTAAGCCGCAGACAGAGTACAGCATTCAAACCACATAGATGGCCATGTGGGATCCAACATGCCTTGATAGCTCTGTGTCTCCTGCTGTCCAAAAACCTTAAAACTTTTAGGGAGTACCAGGTAACCCCACCTGAGTTGCTGCCGCCAGTAACATGTTCAAGGTATCCAGGGGTCTGGGAGGCCAGCCAGTCTGAACCTACTCACCTTCAAAGTCTATGCAGCTACAAAAAAGGATTCGCCCAACAAAACTGCCATGAAGGTTGATGAGCTTTCTCTCTACTACATTCCCAAGGATCAATCCCAATATGTGGAGGAGCCAAGGACCCAACTTGAAGAAAGCATCTCACAGCTCCCACATCATTGTGAGTCATTGATGGGACAAGCTGGCGTCAGGAAATGTCACCAAACTAAGCCCAAGATACAGAACTGGGCTCGATGAGAGTTAGACAGCTATGAGGATGTCCCAAATGCACCTCCTGGCTGTCTTCCAAGATGTGGTACTATTGGTTTTGCTGGCCTTGTACTCCCTTTGGCTAGAGGTTCAAAAGTAAAGAAGCTGGTATACCCACCTGGTTTCATGGGATTAGCCACTTCTTTCTATTAACCACAAGCCACTGTATTTGCCCAGGTCACTGGGCAAAGAAATTTGATCACTGGGGTTTACAAGGATACATAGTCTTAGAAGATTTGTGGAAGGAAAATTCTCAAAAGGCAGGAAATAAGGGGCCAACAGGTGTCACAGTGGTTAAGGCAGTGGACTCCCACATGGCTGACCATAGTTTGAGTCCCAGACCCATAGGGATCACACTGAACGCATGTGCGTGCATGCCCACAATCCTGAGAGGAGAATGGACTATGGAGTATCCATCCCCTGGGGGGGGGAGGGTGATTTCTCACTTTTTGTTTCTCTCTGTATCTCCTGCAAGCACATGCACCCTATAGCAAACAACAAAAATCAAACAAACAAAAATTTCTTTAAAAAAAAAAAAAGACAGGAAATGGTGAAGAGTTCACTTGGAAGTAAGTAGAAAACTTTATGTCTGCCCATTTTAGTCAGCTATAGGTAATGATTAAAAAGTCTGTACAGTAAATCAATATTCTTTTAAATTTATTATTAGTAGTATTCAATTTGAGCAGAGAGAGACAGAGACAGGGAGAGGGAGAGTAAGAAAGCAAGCCACCAGGTCTGGGACTTGAACCATAGTCAGCCACATGGGAGTCCAGTGCCACAACCACCAGGCCACCTGCTAGTCCCAGTAAATCAGTATTTCTACAGAAGAATGGCAAAGAAGTCATTACTGAGTGTAGTAAATGGCTTTCTTCAGGAACAACTACACTTAGGCCTCTTTGTTATTTTGGATGACACTACACTGCAAGTGGACCTGAAATCCTTTCACCTAGAAAAAATGTACAAGCCTTGGAAATCCTTGATCTCATATTGCTATTTATGTACATAATTAAAATCCAAGTAAAAAAAATACTTTCGGTGAAACAAAAAAAAGGGTAATGTCTCAGAGTATAGGACAATTTCTCAAGCAACAGACAAAACGCACAAACTATAAAAAGCAAGACTAATAATTGTGACTAATGTGCTTTAAAAATGAAAACCCTCAAAAGACGCTGCTATGGTTAGAATGTATCTAAAATTTGTGATAAAACTTAATCCCCAATGCAATAGTATCAAGAGGTATGACCTTCAGGAGATGGTTGAACGATGAAGGCTCTGCTATCATGAACAGGACTTAGGTGCTATTATTAAAGGGCTTATCAGGGAGAGTTCACCCCTTTTCTTCCATTTATTTATTTATTTATTTATTTATTTATTTATTTATTTCCCTTTTTTCTTCCACCATGTGAGGCCACTGTGTTTGTTCCCTCCAGAGGATCAGAAACAAAACACCACCTTAGAGGCAGAGAGGCCAAGCCCTCCCTAGACACTGAATCTGCCTGGACCTTGATCTTGGACTTTCCAGCCTCCAGAACTGTGAGAATTAAATTTCTGTTGTGATTAGAGTGGGGCCTCTGTGACTGACTCCAGGTAACTTTATGAGGAGAGAAAGACCTGGTTAGAGACACAGAGACATGGACACAGATACATGCTCTCCTCTGGCTCTGCCTTGCCATGTGATGCTCTGTGCTATCCTAGGATTCTGCAGAGAGCCCCCACAAGCAACAAGGCCCTTACTAGATGCAGTCTCTGACCTTGGATCTCCAAACTGTGAGCTAAAAATCCTCTATTCTTTATAAATTACTCAGGCTCAGATATTTCTGTCATTAGTGATAGACCAAAACATTCTGCAGAACCTTGACAATATCTAAACATGGTAAATATATACACATTTTAATATATTAAATGAATAAAGATATACAGGGATATGATACACATCAACTTAAAGTATTGGGTTGTTGGGAAAGTCATGATGCATTTTTGCATAGAAAAATATGACTTTCCCTACAACCTGATAATAAACTCTGGAAAGGGAGAGAAAGCAAACATTGATCTTAGCTGTAGATGTAACATGTCTTTAAGAAATAGGAAAGGAGGTATTAACATATATTCAGTGTTACTAATGAGAGCAAGAGTGCCTTTTTGGTATAGTTACCACACGCTTTAGTAACACCAGCAATATGTAACTATTTTCTCTAGTAGTGTGAAAATTTGTTGTGCTATTTTCCTTATGTTGCAAACATCTCATAGTTCTAAAACAAATCCCAGGAGAGCACAATCAGTAATTCTTTTGGTATTAAGATAGTATCCCTTCAATATATTAATTCTTAAGGAACTGTGTTTAGTAGTGAGAATGGTGTATGATATAAAAATGAACAAGATTTGGGAACCAGCAGTTAGTGTAATGGCTATGTTGCTGGACTCCCACATAGTTGACCGCGGTTCGAGTTCTGGACCCGGTGGCTTAAAACTCACGCCAGGCGCGTGTGCATGTGTGCCCAAGATCCCGAGAGGAGAAGGAATTGTGGTGTGACCATCCCCCCTTGGGGGTGATTTCTTGCTTTCTGTCTCTATGTCTGTCTCTGTCTGGCGAGCGCACGTTCCCTATAGCGAAAACCTCTCAAAAAAAAAAAAAAAAAAAAAAGAACAAGATTTAAAACTACTGCTACCTCCTGAGAAGGCTGAGTCAACGACATACAGTCTTAGGGCAGAAAAGAAAGATAATTCCCACAGTTTTAGTTTAAAATGATTGAGACTACCTTGGTCTCTGACTCCTTGGTGCTTTCTAATCTTAGGAAGTTTAGCAAAACACTTCTCTAACAATATTTAGAAAAGCTTTATAATTTTATGAGAAAATTTCCAAATGCTATTGATAATTATCTAATTATCAGAAATGTCATATTAATATGATAGCTATATTTATAAAAGATAAATATTCATAAAAATACATATCACATTGACACTTGAAGAGTAAGTCTAAAAATAAAAGTAGATCCTAGCTTAGAAAGAAATGGGAACTGGGACCAGCAGTTAGAGTAATGGCTATGTCACTGGACTCCCATGTAGTCGACTGTGGTTCGCGTCCTGGACCCAGTGGCTTGAAACTCACGCCGGGCGTGTGTGCGTGCGTGCCCAAGATCCCGAGAGGAGAATGGAGGAGAAGGGATTGTGGCGTGGCCATCCCCCCTGGGGAGTGATTTCTCGCTTTCTGTCTCTCTGTTTCTGTCTGTCTGGCGAGCGCACGCGCCCTATAGCAAAAAAAAAACCTCTCCAAAAGAAAGAAAGAAAGAAAGAAAGAAAGAAAGAAAGAAAGAAAGAAAGAAACAAACAAACAAACAAACAAACAAACAAACAAAGAAATGGGAACTGACAATTTCATTGTATGAATTACCTTTACTGAGTACTGGCACATTTCTTTTTTTCTTTTTTAAGAGAGATTTTTGCTGCAGGACACATGCACTCGCCAGAGAGAGAGAGAGAGAGAGAAAGAGACAGAAAGCAAGAAATAATCCCCCACATGGGATGGCCATGCTGCAATCCCTTCTCCTTCATTATTCTCTTGGGATCTTGGGCACACACACATATACATGCCCAGCATGAGTTTTAACCCTCTGATTCCGAGACTTGAACAATGGTCAACTATGTGGGAGTCCAGTAACATAACTATTACGCCACCTGCTGGTTCTGATAAAACATTTCTTTATAAATTGATCTTTTCCAACAACTGAATTAAGTGAATCCTACTGACGTCCACTCAACAGTAGAGGTCCGAGGCCACACAGCTAATGTATTAGTTTGAGTTTGCACTTGAACCACAAGTTCTAAAAGCTTTCTGTTAGATTATTTCACTCATATATCAGGAATAAAAATTATGATAGTATACTATGCAAACAGAAACAGCTTGAGAGAGGCTAGTTAGGAAAAAAATCCAAAATTAAAAAAATAAAAGTCACCATACTTTTTTCTAGTCATCTGTCCATCCTTACTTCTCCCTCAATACCGTTTCAATGTTGTGCCACTAACTAACCTGTCTTAGAATAGTCTCAGGGCAGAGGGTTTGGAATAGACAGAAAAGAGAATATTCAGTCAGTCAATTACGATTACAGACACAGTTTTTTCCATATTCCTGAGAAGGTGTACACTAGCATATTTTAACATTTAAAAAATGAGGTACTTCCTAATGATAAAATTCATTTTTTTAGCGGTTTTTGCCATAGGGCATGTATGCTTGCCAGAGAGAGACAGAGAGGGAAAGTGAGAAATGACCACTACCCCCCAAGGAATGATTACACCACAATCCCCTATACTCCATTTTCCTCCTGGAGTTTTGGGCACAGATGGACACACACAGACACACACACACACCCGCCCCCCCCACACACATAGAGTGTGATTTTCAAGCCATGTGGAAGTCCAGTATTGTAGCTACAATGCCACCTGCTGGCTCCCAAATCCACTTGTTTTTTTTTTTTTTTCTCTTTAAATTTATTTATTTTTTACATTAATTTACTATACATCATTACAGCATACAAATGAATTTTCCATCCAAAATACACTGTGTATTGGCTCAATCAAGCACATCAACATACATGTTTTCAGCAAATAATTTTCCAATTCTTATGTCTTGTATACTTTGTTTTTTGTTTTGCCATCCTTGATTCCTTATCCCTCACCGTCTGCCATGTCCCACCCTCCTCCCACATTGTCTCTGGTATCCATGGTTGCTTTCTATGCCTTCCCCCCCCATTTAATTGATTTGCTAATGAACTTAATTAGTCTAAATATATCCAATAGCTAGCACAGCTGATATATACCTATACATGAACCCAAGTCTGACTTTAGGCATAAACCCCAGTGAGTAGAATGAACATATTATAAAGTAGTACCCAGCTGGGGCTATATAGCTTACTGCAGTCATCAAATATGCATTTTTTTTTTTTTTTGGAGAGGTTTTTGCTATAGGGCGCGTGCGCTCACCAGACAGAAAGAGACAGAGAGATAGAAAGCGAGAAATCACCCCTCAGGGGGGATGGCCACGCAGCAATCCCTTCTCCTCCACTCTCCTCTTGAGATCTTGGGCACGCACGCACACGCGCCCGGTGTGAGTTTAAGCAACCAGGTCCGGGACTCGAACCGCGGTTGACTACGTGGGAATCCAGCGACATAGCCATTACGCTAACTGCTGGTCCCCATTTTTTTAAAAAATTTTGATACGAATAGTTTTACCGTTTTTTTTTTTCTCCTGCAACTTTTTTTTTTTAAATTACTTAACATTCATTCCCTGAGCATCATCACAACGTACTAAATGTGGTTTCCCATCTAGAATAAACTGCATAGTGGTTTAATCATGCATGTTATCATCAATAATATTCCATTTCTACTTTCATACATATGTATACGTATATATATGTTTTTTACCCCATGTTTGACCCTCTGCCCTTTCCCACTCTCTTATTACACTATCTCTGCTATACACAATTGTCTTCCATTCCTTTTTCCCCAACATTTTGTTCATCACACAATATCATAAGTAATCTAACTACTTTCAGCAGGTAATTTCAAGAAGAGTAGTTTTGAACTGGTAATGATATTTCCTTGAAACTTAAAGCCTAGAAACAGGTTAGTATTCTGTTCAAATAGTAGGTACATGCACCTATCAACAGCTCAAGACAGGACAAAAATCCTTTAAAACCAGAAAACAAAGCTTAGGAGAAAAGCAGCAATAATTCAGTCAAGTCACAGAATGTTGTTTCATCGGTTCAGTCTCATGTACTTAATCTTTCTTCTGTTAAGGTTCGATCTTCCAGATTGAATTCTGGGATATAATATTCTTCTCCAAACATTGTCCCTACAATTAAGTTGCCCATTTTCTTAGTTTTTGAACTCTTATTTCTGTGTGTCTGCATTTAATTTTCCTGACATAGCACTCCCTTAAGAACTTCTTGGAAATCTGGTCTGGTGCTGGTAAATTCTTTCAGGTTTTGTTTATCTGGGAAAGTTCGTGTCTTTTCTTCCCAAATGAACGATAACCTTGCTGGGTACAGAATTCTCAGTTGAAATTGCTTTTCCCTTAATACTTTGAATATATTTTCCCATTCTCTCCTCGCTCGCATTGTTTCCGATGAGAGGTCTGCTGTTAGTCTGATGGGATACCCTTTATAGGTAACTTGCCTTTTTTCTCTTGCCAGTCTTAGTATCTTGTCTTTGTCTGTGGTTTTGGTCAATCTGGCTATAATGTGTCTTGGAGAAGATCTTCTTGGGTCAATTTTATTTGGGGTCCTCTGTATTTCTTGGGACTGAATCTTTGAGTGCCTCTCCAGGTTTGGAAAGTTTTCTTGCAGGATTTCATGGAATAGATTATCAATGCCCTTATGAGTCTCTTCACCCTCTGGGATGCCTATTATCTGGATGTTTGGACGTTTAATTGTATCCAGTACTTCTTGCATATTATTCTCAAATTTTTGGGCCATTTTCTCAGTCTTTGTGGTGGATTTTTCTAGGCCAGCCATTTTCTCTTCTACATTAGAGATTCTATTTTCTGTATGATCTAGTCTGCTTTTAATACTTTCAAGGGAGATTTTGACTTCTTGTATTATAGCCTTCATCTCTAATAGTTCCATCTGATTCTTTTGTAAAGTGTGAAATTCCTCTTTTAGATCTTGCATGAATTTCCTCACCTCCTGGAACTCTTCAACTCCTTTCTCCTTCCTCTTCAGCAGTTCCTTGTCTCTCTCCTCTTCCATCTCTGTTAGCTTTGCCATTATGAATGTTCTGAATTCTTTATCAGACATTTCCATGATTTCCATTGAACTGTGTGTGGATGAAGAGGAGCTATCCATTTCCCTTGTGGGAGAGGTATTTTCCTGCTTCCCCATATTTCTTGTGGTCCTGCAGCGATTTCTAGTCATCTGGTGGATGGTCGGTTTCTTCCCAAACTTGAAAGTTCAAACACGCGGGTTTTGTATGCTGGAGGCCCAGTGATCAGTGGGACCTCTTCCTTTCTCCCAAAATGGCTAGATCGCAGGATCCATGGAGCTGTCTGTCTCCCCAAATCCACTTGTTTTTAAGCTTAGTTTTGTTTCATAGTCTTGCTCATTAGACTTTTAACTTCAATAAAACACACACACACACACACACACACACACACACAATTTAAAGCTAAATGGACCTCTGAAGACAAAATAGATCACAGAACTAAATATAAGGACTAAAACAGTGCAACTTCTAAAATAGCACTGTCTTAAAAAGTGCATGCCCAGGAACAGTCTGTGGTACAAGTCATGCTCCTGAGCTAGCTGTGGGATCTGGCTAAAGACAAACACAGGCTAACCAAGGTCCAGGTTGGTTGTCTGGGACTTTAAGGCGAACTCCCACCCCACCCCACCCGCAATCCGGATCGAGCCGGCCAGCAGTTCCGGGCACCAGGCGGACTGAGGCTGCAGGCCCGACCTTTCCGAATCTCCACGCATCCCCACCGTTTCTCCTCCTTGGACCCCAGGTTGGTTGTCTGGGACTTTAAGGCGAACTCCCACCCCACCCCACCCGCAATCCGGATCGAGCCGGCCAGCAGTTCCGGGCACCAGGCGGACTGAGGCTGCAGGCCCGACCTTTCCGAATCTCCACGCATCCCCACCGTTTCTCCTCCTTGGACCCCAGGTTGGTTGTCTGGGACTTTAAGGCGAACTCCCACCCCACCCCACCCGCAATCCGGATCGAGCCGGCCAGCAGTTCCGGGCACCAGGCGGACTGAGGCTGCAGGCCCGACCTTTCCGAATCTCCACGCATCCCCACCGTTTCTCCTCCTTGGACCCCAGGTTGGTTGTCTGGGACTTTAAGGCGAACTCCCACCCCACCCCACCCGCAATCCGGATCGAGCCGGCCAGCAGTTCCGGGCACCAGGCGGACTGAGGCTGCAGGCCCGACCTTTCCGAATCTCCACGCATCCCCACCGTTTCTCCTCCTTGGACCCCAGGTTGGTTGTCTGGGACTTTAAGGCGAACTCCCACCCCACCCCACCCGCAATCCGGATCGAGCCGGCCAGCAGTTCCGGGCACCAGGCGGACTCAGGCTCCAGACCTGACCAACCTGGTCCTGTCACTCATCTCCTGACACTTTCCCACTAGCCTTTGGACTCTGAATTCTGGTGATTTGAATAGCGCGCGGCGCGCAAGCGCGCCGCGCGATTTCCTTTTTTCAGTTTGTTTTTCTTTGCTCTTGGGGTGTTGCTTATTCAGTCAATTGTAGGCTCACCTGTCCTTAGAGACAGTGAGGACTTTGGGCCATCCAGGGTAGTGGCAACAGTTAATGGTAATTGTGAGCAACAGGTAGGCCAACCATAAGGGAAATCATCAATTTTCTAAGCCTGTACAACTATTAACAATCAGTTAGGACGAAACATATAGAATACCTAATGACTAAGAACAATCGCAGAGGCTCCAGAAATATGAGCAACCAACAAAAGGCCTCTCCCTCAAGGGAAATCATCAAGCCTACATCACCCACAGTCAATACAATGGACGTCGTGGACATGTCTGATAAGGAATTCAGATTATTTGTAGTGACCAAACTAACTGAGATGGAAGAGAAAAGAGACAAGGAGCTCCAGGAGATGAGGAAGTCCTTCAATGACTTGAAAGAAGAAATGGATACCTTAAACAAGAACCAGATGGAACTTCTAGGAATGAAGAATGTGATACAGGAAATCAAAACCTCCCTTGAAAGTATTAAAAGTAGGTTAGACCAGGCAGAAGATCGAATCTCCAATGTAGAAGACAAAACATCTGACCTAGAAAAAAGCATCAAGAAGATTGAGAAAACAACCATGAAAAATGAGGATAATATACGAGGAATACTGGATACTATCAAGCGCCCCAACATCCGGATAATAGGTATTCCAGAAGAGGAAGAAAATAATAAGGGCCTAGATAATTTATTCCATGAGATCCTGGAAGAAAACTTTCCAAATCTAGAAAGGCACTCAAATATCCAGACCCAGGAAATACATAGGACCCCGGGTAGAATCAACCCAAGAAGATCCTCTCCAAGGCACATTATAGCCAGACTGGCAAAAACAACAGACAAAGACAAGATACTAAAGTTGGCAAGAGGGAAACGCCAGGTTACTTACAAAGGTCACCCCATCAGGCTAACATCGGATCTTTCGGCGGAAACAATGCAGGAAAGGAAAGAATGGGGAAGCATAGTAAAAGTGTTGAGTGAAAAACAATTTCAACCAAGAATATTATACCCAGCAAAATTATCTTTCATATGGGAAAAAAAGATAAAAACATTCTCGAATAAACAAAATTTGAAGGAATTTACCAACTCCAGACCAGCTCTTCAAGAGGTTCTGAAGGGAGTATTATACCAGGAAAACTAAAAAATCAGAGACAGTTATACGAGAACAAAAAGCAACCAAGAAAATGGCTCACTTAATGATAGGATCAGGTACGGAAATATCGATAATTACATTGAATGTCAATGGATTAAATTCTCCAGTAAAGAGACATAGACTGGCTGACTGGATAAGAAAACAGAAACCCTCTATCTGTTGCCTACAAGAAACTCACCTTATGGATAAAGACATACATAGACTAAAAGTCAAGGGCTGGAAAAAGATACTCCATGCAAATGGAAAAAGTGCATGCCCACTAAATGAGTAAAAAGAAACAGATTATATCAATTTTAATAACATTTTATTTCAATATGTCTATACTATCATTCAACATACAATCAATATAAAAATATTGAGACATTTTCCATTATATTTTCATATTAAGTCTTCAAATCTGATGTGAACTTTATACTTAATATTTTTATTTAGATGTTCAATTTTTATCTGAAACGCTTAGATAAAAGTATTTTAGAGTCTATAAAATTTACGGTTGAAAAAAAGTAGATTCAGAGACGCTGAAAAAAGTAGATTCGCTGGACTCCCACAGGGTCGACCATGGTTTGAGTCTCGGACCCAGCGGCTGTCACCTTCTTCCACTTTGTATCCTGGTTCTACCTTATGGGAGTGCTGTTACATGTGCCAATCATACTGTCAAACTGACTGCACAGCAGGATAAAACAGAGGGATCATTTTTCACTTGTGCAGCACGAACACAGAAGCACTACCTGGAGCGTAGCTAGTTATCACACACAGCGGCGAAACTCCCTCTTACTTACCTTGTCCTCTGACTCGGCTTTCCACAATAATGAGTAAAGCAGGGAGAGGACATAAAAAGCAAAATCACCTCCACCCCAAAACCTGACCCAGAAGCTCGGGAAGGTGGGAATGTTGATGGCAGACAATTAAGAGTGAGGAAAGAAAAAGAGGTAGAGGTTGGTTTGAGAATCAATATTGTTAGCTGTCAGAGGCCAGGATTTACTTATTTATTGATTAATTATTAATTTGCTATAGGACACACACACTCATCAGAAAGAGGGGTAGGCAGGGATAGTGAAAAAGCAAGGGCCCAGGTCTGGGACTTGAACTATGGTCAGTTGTGTGGGAGTCCAGTGCCTTAACTACCACGCCACCTACTGGCACTGACGCCAGCATTTATTAAATGTTAAAAAAGTTCACAGAGCTACGTATGTGACCCTATTTATGGAATTTTACAAAAAGAAAGGAAAGAAAAAAAGCACGTATTTACAGATTTTTTTTTTCTTTAAAGACAAAGTAAATAATACACCAGACGGGTCAGAGGGATCACTGCAAGAGAGAGGATGGCTGGCTGTCATACTGCTCATTTTATTTTTTGCTGCTTCCTTTTTAAAATTTTTTTATTTATTCATCATTTATTTTAATTTGACCAGAAAGAGACAGAGAGAGAAAGTGAAAAAGCAGGACACCAGGTCCAGGACTCAAACCGTGGTTGGCCATGTGGGAGTGTCCAGTGCCTTAACCACCATGCCACCTGCTGGCCTTCACTTTCTCTTTTAGATATTTCTATGCTCTTCTTTTAACCAAATCAATTTTTAAATCAGAAAACCATTAACAATATTTTTGAAATAAAAAGTTATTAGCATAGAAGCTCCTTTTTTAAAAAGAATTATCTTTACTTAATTTTTATTTATTCATTCAATTTATTTTTTAATTTGACCAGAGACACAGAGAGAGAGAGACAGAGAGAAAGCAAGCCGCCAAGTCCGGGATTCGAACCGTGGTCAGCCATATGGGAATGTCCAGCGCCTTAACCTCCACACCACCTGCTGATCCCCAATTAGCATAGAAGTTTCTATGAGCAACAAAGGTTTCTTTTCTCTTCTTTTTCTTTCTTTTTTTTTTTTTAAGTTTTTTTTTGCCAGAGGGTACATACACCCAACAGATAGAGGAAGAAAGTGAGAAAGCAACCTCCATGGGGCATGGCCACACCACAATCCATTCTCCTCCACCTCTAGCTTTTTGGGGTTTCAGGCACACATGCACTTATATGAGGCGTGTTTTTTAAGCCTCCCGATCCAGAGCTCAAACCACATAGACTACCATATGGGATCAAGGTGCCATAACCACTGGGCCACAGGCTAGCCCAGCAACAAAGTTTTTAAAGACAATTGAATTTACACAATTGCTGAAAATGTGCAACAATGACTATGAGCAAGAAAGGGGAAAAACTGTTTTACAAAACAGTAAAACTTCTAGGTGGATAATGGATCAACATCAAATGAGAGACTTTATAGTCTAAAAGTAATTCAAGAGTAAGCTAGGAATTTTTCTAGGCATGTCAGAAATGTTATACTGCCTTTTTCTGTCCTCAAGCCACAGATAAAAGCTCTGGGGTTCAGGGATCAAGGTCCAGACAAATCTGGACGTCAGCGTCCACCATAAAGCAGAGAGCACAGATACCAAGGTTACTAGGGAGTTTAGTCACATTTGTAGACACAAGCAGGAAGGGGATTACCTAATTCAATAAATTTTGGACGCCGACAAAAAGATTTTATTTAGGGGGAAAGAAGCTTTGCTTATCAGCAAAGGGAAGAGTATGCCTAATTGCAACTTTTGAACCAATATGCTTCTGAATTGTGGTGGTGGTGGTGGAGGGGAGCTTTTACCCTTCTGCCACTACAGATTTCAAAGAAATGGGTTTATAAACAGCTTTTGATTAAGTGAAAAAGTTTCCAAAAGTAGCTAATATTTATTGAGCACCTAATTCATGCTGAGTTCTTTACATGAATTTATGTAGGGATGAAACTAAGGCTGATATGGCAATGTTCTTGGGTCTAGAAAAGGCTACACTCCTGAAAAATCTCTTACTGGTTAGCTGCACTTGTGAACAAGTTAGGGGGACAGCAGAGGAGAGAGCTTCTGTTTGCCACTACCAAGAGACCTGGGGAGAAAACTGAAGCAGCAGCTTCTTTGCTAACTAATGCTAATTCTATAGAAAAGGCAGCAGGAGAGCATACGGGAGTTGCCAGTTAGATTTTGATTTTTCAATTTACCTTGGTATATGTTTTTGTTTTGTTTTGTTTTGTTTTTTGAGAGATTTTCGCTACAGGGCTCATGCGCTTGCCAGACAGACAGAGAGAGACATTAGAGACAGAAAGCGAGAAATCACCCCCCAGGGGGGATGGCCACGCCGCAATCCCTTCTCCTCCATTCTCCTCTCAGGATCTTGGGCAAGCACGCACACGCGCCCGGCGTGAGTTTTAAGCCACCGGGTCCAGGACACGAACCGCGGTCGACTACGTGGGAGCCCAGCGACATAGCCAGTACGCTAACTGCTGGTTCCCTACCTTGGTATATGTTAAAACACTTCTTTGAAAATCCTTATGAGCAAAGAGAGTCTAAAACTTCACTGAAATATTTTATGTAATCTTGGGGTAGGAAAGGGTTTTTAAAGCACAATCCAGTAGCCATGATTCTGAGGAAAAATACTAATAGATTTGTTTACTTATACTGAAAACCTTCATATGGCAAAAAAAACTCCTTTGAGCAAGGCAAAAGATACACTGGGAAAAGATATGTAAAAACCAAGACCAGAAATTGATATCCTTATAAAGAACTCTAATGAGAGGAAGAAAAAGACAAAGATTCTAACAAAAAACTAGCAAAAAAACACAAACAAGTACTTCCCAAAAGAATATAAAGGGGTAAAAAAAATACATGCAAAAATGTAATAGAGATGCAGAATTAACAGTGACCCCAAAGGAAGAAAAATGCAAAGTAAAACTATACAGAGAAAAAATGCTCACTCCATACACTGGGAAATAACAAGCTCATCACGAGGATGTAAGAAAAGGGGAACTCTCATTTATCTCTTATGGGTAATAAAAAAGCACTTCTGAAGAACAATTTTAGAATAACTTTCAGAACAATCAGGAATTCTGAATTAAAAGTTAAAAGGTGCACTATAGTCTTCGAACTACCAATTCTACCTAGGAAGTTACACCAAGCAAATAACTAGACAGGTGCAAAAAATCCAAGTACACAATATGCTCTCTTCAGCATTGTGTGGGACAGTGGACAATGGAAATCAAATGTTCTACAGGACAATAAATCCACACAATGGTGTGCTGTAAAAATATTTAAAATGGTCCAGCCATGGTGCTCCATAGGCTGAGACCCTACAGGAGGTCTTGGTTCAATTCTTGGTCCAACCTAAGGGTCAGGAACCATGGTGTACACCTGTATCCCCAGGGCCTCCAGAGGCTGAGGCAGAAGGGTAATTAGTTTGAGGCCAGCCTGTTAGTGTAGTGAGAACCTGTCTATAAAATAAGAAGAAACTGGGTGTGTGTATGTCCGTGCCCAAGATACCTAGAGAGGAGAATGGAGGAGAAGGGATTGTGGCATGGCCATCCCCTCTGCGGGGTGATTTCTCATTTTCTGTCTGTCTCTTTTTGTCTCTCTGGAGAGCCCACATAGCAAAAATCTCTGAAAGAAAGAAAGAAAGAAAGAAAGAAAGAAAGAAAGAAAGAAAGAAAGAAAGAAAGAAAGAAAGAGAAAAAAAAAAAAAGAAAAGAAAAGAAAAAGAAAAACGAACTATATAAGTATTCCAAACAAAAAAAGTTGTGGAATAAGAGATGGTTGTCTCCTTATCCAGATTCTCTTTTGTCTTTTTGTACAAGAACCTGAAATCTCAGGAATAATTATAGCCACCTGGATTAAAGACTGCAGAAGGGGACTCAAAAAAAGTATGGAATTAAAGTACAAGTTTATTTTGGTGTCAAAATGTTTTTGAAATCCATACTTTTTGTTTATTGCATGCATTTTCCATAACTTTTCTGAAGATTCCTCCAGTCTGGCTTGTGACTAGATAGAGCCATGCCAGCAAATTTTGGTCAGGAAAATATAAATCAATGTGATGAATGTAACTGTGAGAAAGTATCTAAAAGAGAAGACATCCCTTGTTTTGTCCCTTCCTCCCTTTTCCAGCTAGAAGAAAGATAGGATGACCTGAGCTGGTAAGTCATATGGGATCACGAGGAGTAATCTACGACTGGCAGAGTAGAGCAACAAGTTAGCAAGACAGCATGGCTGCCGTACTAGCCCTGAACCGTTTACCTCTGCGCTTCATTTACAAGAGGGAGGCATAAACGTGGTCCTGTTTAAGCTACCATGACTTCCAGCTTTCTGTCACTCAGAGCTAAATCAACTTCTAACTGATTGATGGCTTCAGGTGACTCACACAGATGGCTGTCAGAGTGCCCACACTCACCCTAGCATTTTACATATCAAAATGTTAAACACTGATTATTTGAAGTGGTCAGATTAGAAGTGATTTTTTTTGTTTTCTTCTTTACACTGTTTAATTTTATTCTGAAAAAAAATTGTTCTTAATGATACGTATTGTGTCTATAATGGTTACCTTTCGTTTTGAAAAGAGCTTTTCTACAAATTTAAGTGTTAAAGAAACAAGTTTTCCTTTAGTTTTTTTTGAAGAACTCTCATAGCTCAGTTAGATTAATTTCTTTTGAAAAGAAATCATGTTGCCGTTGCCTGACAGTTTTCCACTGAATCTCGGCCATGCCTGGCACAGAAATAGGTTTTTCCAGACTAAACTTCTCAGGGTCCCCTGAGAACCATCCATAAAGGTAATCCCATAGGCAATTTGCCAGTCCTCTACCAAGTTATGCGCAGACAGGTGCTACTTTTTGGCCAACAATTGAAAAATTTCATCTTTAAGGTCAAAATTATGTTGCATTAAAGAAGCCAGACATAAATAAGACATAGTTCATAGTTCTATTTAAACGACGTTTAAGGACAGGCAAATCTAAAACATAGGGAATTAAATCAGAACAGGGATTAGCTACAGAGGAGGTTATGACTATGGACGGAACAAGCTTAAAGGAAATGTTCTATTGCATCATCAGAAAAGTCATGACACATTTTGCACAGAAAACCATAGAAAAATACATCATGGGGATCAGCAGATGGTGTAAGGTTACGTTGCTGGACTCCCATGTAGTCAACTGCAGTTTGAGTCCCGGACCTGGTGGCTTATACCTCTCACCGGGCGTGTGTGTGAGTGTGCGCAAGATCTCAAGGGGAGAATGGGGAAGGGACTACGGCATGGCCATATTTCTAGAGGGTGACTTTCCTCTTTCTGTCTCTCTGGGGAGTGCCCATGTCCTATAGCAAAAGTCTCCCTTAAAAAAAAAAAAAAAAAAAAGAAAAACATGTCATGACTTTTCCAATGACCCAATATATCTTGATCTGGGATTGTGAATACATGAATACATTGTGAATACATAGGTAAGTATTCAGCAAATTACATAAAAGCCTGAAGTTTGTGCTGGTTTTACTGGATACAAATTATGCCTAAAAGCAAATAAACACCCTATTGGGTCACTGGAAAAATCATGATGTATTTTTCTGTCTCTCTCTCTCTTTTTTTTTTTTTTTTTTTAAGAGATTTTTTGCTATAGGGTACATCCCACTCACCAGAAAGACAAAGTGAGAAATCATCCCCCTCTGGGGGGGGCGGGTGGCCACACCACAATCCCTTCTCCTCCATTCTCCTCCCGGGATCTTGGGCACACATGCACACGTACCTGGTGTGATTCTTAAGCTGCCAGATCCGGAAGTCAAACTGTGGTCGACTATGTGAGAGGTCAGCAACGTAACCATGACACCACCTGCTGGTCCCCATGACCTGTTTTTCTATGCAAAACTGTGTCATGACTTTTCCTACGACCCAACAGTAATCTGTCTATATCTGACCTGTTGATGGACGGAGAATATTCTATGCATGTATCCATACTGAAGGAATGGGATCTCCATTCTCCGATTCTTCATAAAAATCAAGAAGTTAATTTAGTGTCTCACTTAGTGTCTCTGTTTTCTCCTTTTTAAAAAATATCTGAGCATCCTATTCTTGGGATACCTTTTACTTCCTATGTATCTGTGTATTATGATGATGGTTAAGGGCGCTGGACTCCCACATGGTCCACTGTGGTTCAAGTTCTGGACCTGGCAATTTGGCTTGCCTTCTCACTTTCCCTCTCTCATTCTCTCTATCTCTGTCCTTCTCTGGTCTAATTAAAATAAATAAATAAATAAAATTAAATAAAATAATTATTTAAAACAAAAGGAAAAAATAAATATCTGAGCATCCTTTTCTTGGGATATCTTTTACTCCTTATGAGTCTGTGAATTATTATTGCTTACAAGGTCTTCTGTAAAGTGCTTAGAAAACCCCTCTGTTGCAGGTAGGTAATTCTGACTTTGTGTCTGCTTTGCTACTTTGCTAAACTCCCCAATTCTTATTTTGATTATATGCCACTTTTCATAATATTTTCTATAACTGCTATGAAGTTGTACTTTTAAATTTTACATTTCAAACTTTTCCTAATTGTGTAAAATACAATTCTTCTAACCTTTTTTGTCCTAGTTTTCTAAAGGAATTACATTAGAGATCCTTCATGTTTAAACTTACTTTAAACTTAAACTTTCGCAAAACTTTTCCTAGAGGAAAAAAAACAACAACAACACAGAAAAGTGCCTTATCCTGTTACTGTCTAAACCATTTTGTCTTGTAACACTCGCCATGCTGTGGCTTATCTACCTTTGCAGCTTTCCTTCCCAATCTATTTAGCAAGTCTGCTCCTGTTCCCTTACAATGATCTATTGTTCTGATCAAACACATAAATCTTTCAGATGTTAATAACACATACATATATAACAAAAATGTTGATATTCTGAAGTAATAAATTAGTAAGGTATCAGTGGGCAGCAATGTGTCCATTTTTGTGCACACTGCTACAAAGTACTATAAAGCAAAAAGAGAAAAAAAATAGATAATAAATTATACATGCATTTCATTGGGGAAATGGAACACCTCACTTACCCTAATCCTTTCACTTGAACGTTCCTCCTGCCTGGAATAAGATAGAACCCTCCTTCCGGGACGTATCTGTCAGTCAAAGTACTTTCGAAGCCAGTTTGGATTTACTTCTCTAGGGACGTGATTCTCTAGTTGGAATACATCTTTTATAATCCTAGCATCACAGATCGTGAATGCCTGCATCGCAGTCCATCACCAAATGCACTCGGTCACCTAAGCATACACAGCACTTTGTGCCCACAGCTGGTACAACAGTGAGTCACTCACAGGAAGCGTCTACTTATGTCTTACTCATCTTTAGTCTCTCCCACGACTCAGATTTTTTTGTTGCAGTTATAATTGTTTAATAACATTCACAGAATTGTACAATGGGTTTTGTTATTGTTTCTCTTACCTGTTTCTTTTTTTAAAAGAATTCTTTATTTGGGCCGGCAGGTGGCATGGTGGCTAAGGGCGCTAGACTCCCACATGGATGACCACAGTTCAAGTCTAGGACCTGGTGGCTTGCTTTCTCACTTCCCCTCTCTCTCTCTGATCAAACTGGAAAATAATAACGATAATAATAATAAATAACGTTAAATAAAATAATTCTTTTTTTTAAAAAAAGAATCCTTTATTTAATTATTTATTATTCTTCGTTTTGACCAGAGAGAAACAGAGATGGGGAGAGTTAGAAAGCAAGCCACCAGGTCCAGGACTTGAACTTTGGTCAGCCATGTGGGAGTCCAGCGCCTTAACCACGGTACTACCTGCTGGCCCTTTATCTGTTAGTTTTAACTATCACATAGTTGTTTGACAGTTTCTTCGTACTGAATCTACACTAAGTATCATTTAAAATAAATAAGCCACCATTCTGGGCTCCTTTTTGTTTCTACAGAGATTTCTTTCTTTGGGGGGGGGGGGATGTGTGTGGTAATTATGTTTATTTTAACAGACTGATTTGTTTACTTTTTTTTTTTTTTGGCTTATCAGGCCTGTCTCTGAAGTATAGAGGCACTATTTCTGGCTGTTCAGTTTCCCAAGGAAACCCTGTAATTTTCTTTTAGGGTCAGAGAAGTCTATTCCTTCTATGAGTCTGCTATGTACCACCTGACTTTAAATTATAAAACCCATTGTTTACTCAAAAGTCTGGAAATAGCTTATAAGATATAATTAACCTAGGACAAACAAAACACAAATAGATCTTCCCCTTAGAAAATAACTTACTGTGGAGCCATGTAAAGCCATCTCACTTTACTAATGACTAGGAAATTTTGAAGCAAGAAAATAGCTAACAGGTAAATTATGATAAACAAAAACATGAAGCTGAAAGTCAGTATGACAGTGACGTGCTGAGTTGAGGAAGCATGTCCATTCCCAGCAGGGACAAAATAAAGATGCCTACCACCAACACTCCTATTCCCAACAATTCTGCATATATAAGCCACTGTGACTAAAACACGTTAAAGGAATGGTGTTTAAAAAGTTTATCTGAAAAGTTACATACCTAGAAAACTCACAAGAGTGAACTGAAAAAATGACTAAAAATTAAAATTTGACAATGGGCTGTATAGGGAATAAAAAAAAAATAGTCCTCTTTTTTTTTTTTTTTTGTTTTGTTTTTTGGGAGAGGTTTTTGCTATAGGGCGCGTGCGCTCGCCAGACAGACAGAGAGAGACAGAGAGATAGAAAGCAGGAAATCACCCCCCAGGGTGGATGGCCACACCGCAATCCCTTCTCCTCCATTCTCCTCTCGGGATCTTGGGCACGCACGCACACGCGCCCGGCGTGAGTTTAAGCCGCCGGGTCCGGGACGCGAACCGCGGTCGACTACGTGGGAGTCCAGCGACATAGCCATTATACTAACTGCTGGTCCCAAAAATAGTCCTCTTTTTAAGAATAATTTTGTTTACAGTTTTTGCTATACAGCATATGTACTTGCCAGAGAGAGGGAAAGTGAGAAATCACCCACGGAAGGGGGATGGCACCCCTCAGTACCTTCTCCTTTCTCCTACCAGGATTTGGGGCATGCATACACAAGCACCTGGCTTGATTTTCAAGCCACCACACATACACACATGTCTGATTTGATTTTCAAGCCTCCGGTCTGGTACTTGAACCAGTCAACCACGTGGGAGTCAAGCGCCTTAACCACCAAGCCACTTGCTGCCCCTTCCTCCCAAATATTAATGAATTAAACCTTAAATTACATAAGAAAAGATTTCAATTCATTAATTAATATTTCCAGAGGATATGTGTGCTCACCATAGATACGGAAACAGACAGTGAGCAATGAAGTGTGGTCATGCTACAATCCTTTTTTACCCCATTTAGCCATCCCTCAGGACTTTGGGCATGCATGTACATGTGCCTGCCGTATTTTTAAGACACCAGAACTGAGATTTGAAGACAACCAGCCAGGTGGGACCTGGCTCCCTGAGCACAGCATTTAACATCCATGCTACGGGGCTAGCCCAACAATCCTCTAGTATATAAACAACATAAGAAAAGATTTCGATGACAGTAACAATCAAAAAGGCAAAGTATTTAGATACAGAATCAACAGGAAATATATACCATTTATATGAAGAGAAAGGTTTTTTTTTTTAAAGAATTATTCATTTATTTATTTAATTCCATTTTTAAAATTTGACCAGAGAGAGACAGAAAAAGAGAGAAAGGGAAAGCAAGAAAGCAAGCCTTCAGGTCTGGGACTAGAACCACAGTCGGCCATGTGGGAATCCAGAGCCTTTACCCACCACGCCACCTGCTGGCCCACATAAAGAGAAAGTTTCAAGCTATAAAGAGACAGTAAAAAAAAAGCTTAAAGGAAAATATATTTCTTGTCCTTATAATAGATTGACTCAATAGTATATTGAAAGAACTTAGTTAATTCTCTCAAATACTGCAAATTCAGCCTGATCCCAATATGAAAAAGAATTTATTGAGAAATAATAATTCCAAATATAAAAGCTAAGAGTCTAAATTTCTTATAAAAAAGTTTGAGAACATCTGGATAATTCTGAAGAACAGAACAAGGAGTGGGAACAAGTAACACAAGATACTAAAATAAACTCTAAAAATATATAAGGTAAAAGAAGTTAGTACTGGAATATTAAAAGATCAAGAGGAACAGAAGATAACTGAGAAAGAAGTGGAATTACAAATATATATATATATATATATATATGGATATATATATATATATATATATATATATATATATATATGGATCTCACATCTCACACACAATGAGAGAAGAATCAAACTATAATGGCACACTATTTTTTCACTCTTTAGTGAAAAAAAAAATTCATAATGTTGTAATGTTGAACACTAGGATATGCCACAGTATATATAACAGCATAATCCGGTAAGACAAGATATAGGCATTTTGACAGTAAAACTAAATAAAAAATGCACATACTATTTCAACCATCAATTCCACCTCTAGAAATGTGTGTTACAGAATTAATTCCCAAGATACTCACAGAGCAGGTTATCTGTAAAACATAGCTTACAATCACAAAAAACTGGAAGTCATCGAATGTTCACTGATATAAGGCTTGTTAGATAAATCATGGGCTAGCCAAACAACAAAAACAAAGAAGTCATTTTTTTTAAGCAAATGTATGAGTGTATTTTTGAGATATACTGACACTAATTTACCAAATTATGTTTTTTAAAATTTATTTATTTATTTAAATTTGACCAGAGAGGGACAGAGTGAGAAAGAGAGAGAGAAAGTGAGAAAGAGAGAAAGTGAGAAAGCAAACCGCCAGGTCCCAGACTCAAACTGTGGTTAGTTATGTGGGAGTCTAGTACCCTTAACCACCATGCCTCCTGCTAGCCCCATTTTTTTTTTTTTAAAGAGAGATTTTTGCTAGGGGGCACTTATGCTCACTGGAGAGACAGACTGACAGAGAGACAGAAAGTGAAAAATCACCTCCCAGGGGGGATGGCCATGCCACAATCCCTTCTCCATTCTCCTCTCAGGATCTTGGGCATGCACATACACATGTCTGGCCTGTTTTTTAAGCCGCCAGGTCTGGGACTTGAACCACAGTCGACTACATGGGAGTCCAGCAACATAACTGTTATGCCATCTGCTGGTCTCATAAATTATGTTTTAAGTCAGCAACAAAAAATCATGTTATATACTCTAAGTAACAATGAATGATTTTCAAAATAGTTGGGAGGGGTATAGGCAGAGATGAGGCAACTATATTTTCCAAGGTAGCACAATTCTAACGCTTTCAGGGAATGGAAATATTATGAAATATAAGAAATATTTTTTTAAATAATTGAAAGGAGTATTGGAAATATTACATTTTTCAGAATGAAAATATCTTGAAAACGTATGACCTGGGATCTTGTTAAATGCAGATTCTGTGGGACAAGCAGATGGTGTAATGGTTACATTGCTAGACTCCCACATAGTTGACGATGGTTCGAGTCCCAGGCCCGGTGGCTTAAAACTCATGCCAGGTTATGTGTGTGCGTGCCCAAAACCCTGAGAGGAGAATGGAGGGGAAGTGATTACAGTGTGGCCATTCCCCCAGGGGGTGATCTCTCTCGTTTTGTCTCTCCAGCAAGCATATGTGTCTATAGCAAAAATCTCTCTCTCTCTCTCAAAAAGAAAATATGCAGATTCTGATTCATTTGTTGTATGTGGTGGACATGCAGTTTTTATAAAATGTGGCAGTTCTAGATAATGACATGATTTATAAGATACATTTTAAACTTTAAAAATATGCAAATCCAGTGTGGATAGTATTTATTTATACAATGAAAAAATGATGGAAATTACACACATGTACACAACTCCACAGAATGTCTTTAAAGAAGACACAAGAAACTGATATCAGAGGCTTAAAACTCATGCTGGGCATGCGTGTGTGTGTATGCCCAAAATCCTGAGAGAAGAGTGGAAGAGAAGGGACTGTGCCATCCCCCCTGGAAGGTGTTTTCTCACTTTCTGTCTCTCCAGTGAACACATGTGCCCTATAGCAAAAATCTCTCTTAAAATTTATCTTTCCACATCCATAGTCATTGTTTTAGGTCTAGAGTAGATGGAGAGAGTGTGAAACTAGTTGAAAGAGTGACATTAGTAAGACAAATAGTCAAGAGTAATGAGATGGTATCTCATACATTACTGTTACGAGAAAAAACTAGGAAGGACTTTGGCCTCATTAGTTAAAATTTTAAGAAGGCATATTGCCAGATAAAATATATTTTAAATATACTTTTGATGATTACTTTACAAAATATAAAAATAGTTGATATGAGGACATTCCTATAATATCATTTGAATCCTACAGTAAGCCCACAAGGTTTTATATTGCATATAGGCAGGGAAGAAATCTATTTTGCTGAATGCAATATAAACAGTACTTTGAGCAATGCCTAGCACAGAGGAGGTATTCAGGAAGATTTGTTGAATGAATAAATGAATGATGGAAATACAAAAGTTCAGTTTATGCCTGGACCTCTGTTGAGTGTTCAGCAAGCTAAGAGTGAATTTTCCATCGTTAATGGCTAAGTTTTACTGGGTTCAGTGGCCACGCTGTACCTTCAGCCCTTGTGAGCCGTTTATAAAATACATCATTTAGAGGGATTTGAGTACTCAGCAAACCAGTCATAAAACACATGTGCTACTGGGGCCAGTAGGCTTGTGTGGTGGTTAAGGTGCTAGACACTCCCACATGCTGACCATGGTTCGGGTCCCAGAACCGGTGGGGATGCTTTCTCACTTTCTCTCTGTGTTTCTCTCTGGTCACATTAAAACAAATGAATAAATAAAATTTAAAAAATCAAATGTGCTACTTATAAGATTAATGCTGCAATGCTTTTATTAATAGAAGAGCATACTGACTTTGCTGATTAACCACAGGTAAGCCATATCTTTTGTTAATTCAACTACTATCACAAAATAAAAAACTATGGAACCAGCAGTTGGTGTAATGGCTATGTCGCTGGACTCCCATGGTTGACCGTGGTTCGAGTCCCAGACCCGGTGGCTTAAACTCATGCTGGGCATGTGTGCATGTGTGCCCAAGATCCTGAGAGGAGAATGGAGGGCAAGGGATTGCGGCGTGGCCATCCCCCCTGAGGGGCGATTTCTCGCTTTCTGTCTCTCTATCGCTGCCTTTCTGGTGAGCGCATGTGCCCTACAGCAAAAACCTCTTCAAAACAAACAAACAAACAAACAAAAACTAGGTCATCAGCACACACACACACACACACACACACACACACACACACCTTGATTAAGTATGAAAGGTTTAATCTTCAGACTAATTATTTAGGAATGTGATATGCCCCAAAGTAAAATATTCATTTTCGTCGCAGGGCACTACTGAACAAAGCATGTAACTTGGTCTTATGTCATACATAGCTGTTCAGAGGTTGAGGAAATCATGAAAGGAAAAACACCTATCATACTGAGGTGATAAAATATGACCTTTCAAAAGCCTGGAATGGCATTACATCATCAAGACACACGGGGGCACTCTAATCAACCAGCAAAGAGAAACAGATAAAAAGACAGAGAATTGACATTTTAACACATACTACAATAGGTGAAGCAGGCAATGGCAAAATTTTGAATGCTTGCCATTTACAGCAAGAGATTTCTCTGTTCTTAAGCCAAACTCTAGAAACCCCAAAGGACTCTGCAACTATGTAAACTAGAGACAAAGAACCCAAAGCTCTAGGATCCAAGGTGAGAATGAACTACATCTCTTTCTGATGATTTGGTAAACTGACCTTGGGACAGGATTTGCCCCTTTCAAGTAAAGATCTTCCATATAATCTACAACTGCACTTGGTGTTTTCTTGCCCTCCACTGGGAGCAGCCCATGAATTCATTTCTTTGCTCCATCTGTTTTCCCAGGAGGACTAGAAGAGTTAAAAGTTTGAGCCAGTGGAAATGAAACAGCATTTTGAACAAAGGAATACAGACCATTGAAGAATATATTTCCTGGCCTCCTACAGCTTTAAATTTGTAAATACAACTACAGCATATAATATCCTGCATCGAATTCAGTAAGTATAGTATAGCGAGCATTTAAATGACCTTTCCTTCAGACCTTTAACAAGAGAGCAACAATAACTCTGCAGAGAGCCCTGGGTTCTGAGGCCATCAGGCTCATTCACAAAGGATTATCATTCATTTTAAAGTCACATTCAAATTGGTGCCTCAGCGAAATTATAAATAATTCCATGTCATAAATCTTTGGGGTCAAACGTAATAGTTAAAATGGAAAGTGTTAAAATTTGGAATGCCAAGGGTATACTGTGGTTGCATAATAAAACCTGGTTGACAGAGAAAGCTAGAATATTCTCTCCATCTCTGGAACTATCTAAAGGAAGCACAAACATATATGCTGCATTCTTGAACTGTTTCTTACTATTTTACTCACTTTAATCTTCATCCATTTGGATGACTGGATTCCTGGCCATGAGGCTTCAAACTTAATTTCTGTCAATGTGCTCGGGAATTTTTGTTCCATGGACTTTTAAGTTTCTGTCCTTAGTCAAATTGGCTATCAGGGCGTATCCAATTAGGCTCAATTTATACTAATAACAGAATACATTCAAAATGTGCTAACTTAGAAAAAGCATTTCTATTTCCCTGTTCTTTCTAAAGTGATCTTGGCTAATTGAAAATGCCAGTGTATCTCCTTTAGTTAAATAAAGCCACCCAAATACTGTATATTATAAACACAGTCATTAAAAACATTTGGGCTGGCATCTAAGAACAAAATATCCAGACACTACATTATGATAACACCCACTGTGTTCATGTGGGTGTATGAAAAGTCACCAAGAGAGTGATGTGCAGTTAGAGGACTATAAATGGCACCACAGAATCTAAATTTGGATAATGTGAAAAAGACCAATTTCAGCACTAAATTTGTATGCTCTAATATGGGGCCCTTAAGATGATCAAGGAGGGCCAGGAGTTGGTGTGGTGGTTAAGGTGCTGGACTCGCACCTGCCTGACTGAGGCTTGAGTCCCAGGCCTGGTGGTTTACTTTTTCACTTTCCCTCTCTGTATCACTCTGGTAAGTGTGTGTGCCCTGCACCAAATAAAATAATAATGAATAAAATTAAATAAATCTTTTTTTTATAGAGAGATTCTTGATGTAGGGTGTGTGCACTTTCCAGAGAGACAGAGACAGAAAGTGAGAAATCACTCCCTAGAAGGGATAGCGATGCTCCAATCCCTTCTTCTTCATTCTCCCTCTTGAGATCATGGGCACGCATGCGCACACACCCGGTGTGAGTTTTAAGCCACCAGGTCTGGGATTCACAACGCAGTGGACCGTGTGGGAGTCCAGCAACATAACCATTAAACCATGTGCTGGTCCCTCTATCACTTTCAACTGGTTTAACTCTGAATCATTTACTTCACCTCCCTGACATGCACACTTTTTATCTGTAAGATGGGAACACTGTAACCTATATCGAAAGATTAAACAGGACACTATATAGCAAGTACATCATACACCTGGCACACAGCGACTGCCCTTAAAAAAAGGCAGCAATTTTCTTTTACTTCAATGGTTATTGCTTCTTGTAATCACTTTTTAAAGTATTATTTAATTTTATTTAGTGTTTTCATTATTTTTAAAATTTGCTATAAGGGACATGTGTCACCAGAGACAGAAAGACAGAGAGACAGAAAGTGAAAAAATAAGTCACTAGGTTCAATCTCAAACCATTTGGCCATGTGGGAGTCCAGAGCCTTCACCACCACACTACCTGCTGGGTCCTCTTGTAACCTTTTTAACTTCTTCCCTTAATCTTTTCTCTACCGTATTCACATACCTTGAGAATCCTTCAGAAATTATTTATTTAACTACTATTTAGTAGGGCCACACTATGTATCAGGCTTTGGGAATACGGACTAAATGAGAGGTGAGAGAAGGCAGACATAAAACTAAACAGCAAGTGCCACAGAGGCATATGCAGAGGTGCCTGATTCAAGGAAACCTTGAAGAAATGCTATATAGAGAGACCTGGAATACATGAAGAACTTAGCCATGCCAAAAAGACAAAAACCAAACACACATACACACATACAATGGGGCAGGCAATGGATAATATTTAAAATCTCAGAGGCAACAGAGGGCAGGATGAGTTCAAGAAACTGAAAAATATCGGCTATGATTGGAACAAAGAGAGCAAGGAGGAAGAGGTCTAGACACGAGCCTGGGTAGGTAGGCAGGGGCATATGCTTCAGGGCCAATTCAAGTACGTGAAGAATTCTAAGGCTTTATCCTAAGAGTAAAGGAAGCTACTAAGGGAGTCTTATGAATGCTTCCAGTTAAAACAACTTCTGGGTTGCAGAATACAGAAGGAACTTCAGAGAGTTAAGACTGAATGTAGAGAAAGTTTTCAGAGGGTCTTGTGTTATTTCAAGAGTAAAGTGAAAATGACTCATGCAAAGGCAAGAAGAATGAGACTGGAAAGAAACAGACCATCCATGAAACCTTTACGGAAGGAGAATCAACATAATGTAGTTATAGCGTTGTTAGAAAAGTCATGAGTATTTTCCTATGTTTTTCCATGGAAAAATGCATCATGACTTTTTATTTTTTTAGAGGTTTTTGCTCTACAGCGCGTGCACTCACCAGACAGACAGAGAGAGACAGAGAGACAGAAAGCGAGAAATCACCCCCCAGGGGAGATGGCCATGCCGCAATCCCTTCTCCTTCATTCTCCTCTCAGGATCTTGGGCACACATGCACACGCGCCCGGTGTGAGTTTTAAGCCACTGGGTCCGGGATGCGAACCACAGTCAACTACATGGGAGTCCAGCGACATAGCCATTATGCTAACTGCTGGTCCTTCCTATCATGATTTTTGAAAATGACCCAATAGTAAGGATATTTTGGAAGTCATAATCTTGAAAATGAGAATGTGTGCAATAAAATTATTTTCCTAAAAATTAAGAAAAAAAATTTAATTGGCAGAGGGCATGCATACATACCAGAGACAGACAGGAGTAGGGGTGGCAAACATTCCCCAATGGGGCATGGTCATGTTGCAATCCTTTCTCCTTCATTTATCCATCCCACTGTGACCTTGGGCATGCATCCCACATTGCTGAGGCTGGGACCCAAACTGTGGTCACCTAGGTGGCATCCAGTTCCCACAACCAGCAAGCCATGGGGCAGTCCAAAAGTACTGCTTACATTTCATAATATAAAACACATGAGCAGCCCCATAGCACAGTGCTCAAATATCGAGTGGTGGGAACAGGACCCAACAGGGATCAACTACAGTTCAAATCCCCACTCCTGTGGCTTGAAACACAAGGGGGGTATATGAACATGTGTGTCTGGGATCCTGACAAAATGGACAAAAGAAGAAGAAAGGATTGTGGCATGACCATATCCTATGGGGAGGAGGGACACTTTCCTTTCTCTTGGTGGAGGGGTAGTTGTGTGACCTCTGGTATTAACATAAATTAATACATTTAAAATATAACCTACAACAGGGGAACCAGCAGCTGGCGTAATGGCTATGTTGCCGGACTCCATGTAGTCGATGGACCCGGTAGCTTAAACTCATGCCAGGCGTGTGTGCGTGTGTGCCCAAGATCCCGAGAGGAGAATGGAGGAAAAGGGATTGCGGCATGGCCATCCCCCCTGGGGGGGTGATTTCTTGCTTTCTGTCTCTCTGTCTCTCTCTGTCTTTCTGGTAAGTGCACGCACCCTATAGCAAAAACCTCTCCAAAAAAAAAAAAAAAAAAAAAAAATTCAAGAAGCGTAACAATAACTTAGCTGTAGGAACATGGATTTTAAAAGGTAGAGAAATAGCATATCACACCTGCTTTTTCCCTTCTATGCAATTATTAGTTCAATAGAGTTAGGATAAACTCACTTGTTAAATATGTGTGCACGATGAAAGTAAAATGACTCAAAACACAGCTCTGAGAAGCTTTGAAATACGTCTGAGCCGAGAGATTCAGAGCTTTCTTCAGGTACACTGACCTGCTTGCTCCATCTAGCCTGGACTCCTGTAGTCCCTACTGCCCTAGGCAGGATGTCTTAAACACTTCCTCTCTGCCCATCTACGTCCCATGCAGAGTTTAAGACTCAAATCCTCCAAGGTGAGACACTGACCCTGTTCTGCTCTGAATTCCAAGAGCAGTTGGAGAATATAACAGGAAATTTAATAAGTAATTACATTCTACCCAGTATTTTATACTCTCTGCTCACAGCTAACACAATCTCACACCTGCTTTTTCTACTCTAATTACGCGATTACTAACCAAAGTCTTCTAGACAACTGCAGGAAGACGGGCTACATGACTGCTAATCGAGTGGAGAGAGACTGTTAACAACCTATTCTAACACGAGGAAGCTGAGAAACAAGTCCAAATGGTTCATAGTGCCCAACCTTAGGTCCAGGTGGAAATATTACCGATTCAACTACTCCTCTGACCAAAGGAACCCTCCAATGAGTAAATAAGAGCTTCCAGCAGTTAAGTTCGGGAAGTGAGTGGTGGGTGAGACAATTCAAACCTTCCTGATGACAAGAAGCCGCTCTTCTCAGCCCACCCCCTTTCCAGCTCCCTGCCACCCCTCCTGTGCGACAGTTCCTTGACCAACGTGGAAACGACGAGATCCAAAGGATATGGCATCACCTCTGCCCTCTGACCTAGCAGCGGAGACTCACCAGTTTCATATTGGACTTTTAGTTGTTCAATACCAGCCTCCGGACTCCTTAACCCCAGGAAGCGTCTTCCGGTTCAGTCTCCGCCACTGGCCCGCCGAGAGCATCGCGGGACTTGCAGTCTTTCATCCTTGCGCCCCCTTCCCGGTGCATCATGGGAAATGTAGTCTTCCCTCCAGGCATCATGGGAACTGTGGCAGTCTTCCCTGGTCTTCCCTTTCCTCTCTGAACACCTCCTTCCGTCAGCTCAAATTCATCCCCGCCGCCAGTTCATCCTCCCTCTCCACCCCAGCATGATATCATGTCCCCTATATGGTCCAGGGACCCATGGTATTCTGGGAGGTGTAGTCCCGACGGCTTCGGCTCCCTTTTCCCCTCCTCCCTGTGGGAAGGCGGATGGGCGCGGGCCTTGCCGGGAGCTGTAGTTCCCTGGGGCTTCCAGACGCGGAGCCCCGCGCTTTTACTCCAGGGAGGCAGGAACTACAACTCCCAGGGACGCCCGGCGGCAGCAGGTGGGAGCGGGGCTGTTGATATCAATATGGCGGTTGTCAGCCAGACAAAGACAGTCAGTCTGATGTGATTGAGACAAGGGAGGTTTTCAGGGGGAGACTGGGAGATAGGGGCCTCCCCTCCCCCTTCTCCTCTTCCTGCGCCGGCCTCCACCCCTCCCCAGTCCCCTCCCGACGGGCGCCCCACGCGGAAGAACCCCTCCCCCTCCCGCTTTCCCTCCTCCCTACCTCAGCCCTTCGTACTGGGACGCTGGGGAGGGGGCTGTGCCGGGCGAGAACTCAGCCAGGATTCGGAGGTGAGTCGAGTGGTTTGGAAGCCGGACTACCTCGAGTCTCTTTCCTCACTTCTTTCTCTTCACTTCCAAGAAGAAAAAAAAAGAAAGAAAGAAAATGTTTTCTTGTGGGGTTTTGGGAAGAAAGTGATCCTTTGCTGGGGCTGGGTCTCTTAAACGGCCCGATGGACTGGAGGGAGGAAGCCAGGGGCTTCCGAGTGGGTGACCCGGACGTGGGGTGTGGGGTGGGGCAGTTTTTGGGGGGCGGTCATTGAAAGGCGTCGACTGCTCCCCAACTCCTCTCCCTGGTTTCCTGTCCTATGGGCGGAAGATTTGAATGCAGGAGGTGGGGTCTCCCGCTCGGAGTTGGGGAAACTGCGAGGTGATTTCGAGGTGTGTTGGCGTGGGGTGTGCAACTGTGTTTTAAACTGTGTGACGTGTACTTGTGTGCCATGCTCGTCTGGAAGAAACGTCTGGAGATGGGAAGTTAAAGAGCCAGAGTCATAGCTTCTCCTGGGCCTGGGCTGCGAAGCGTGCGCGACTGAGGGGTCCTGGTGCTGGACGTTGGGGCCGGCGACCCTGTGCGGGGCAGCGCGGCTCTGCAACTCGGTGGTGTCCCGTGGCCCGCTCACACTCCGCCAGCCGCCTCCGCCCCCTCCCCGGGCAGATCTCCACCCCAAACTCTGGCCGGAGATTTGAGACACGATGGATCGGAGAGCTGGGTTTTTGCATCCTCAAGTCCGTAGGTAGCTGGGAAAGGAAAAGTGTTTCTTAATATTTTATTCCGGAACCGTGTTTTGGTTACACTATTGGGGCTACTTTGAAAGGAGTCCTCCACCCACCTTCACCCCGAAACAGTAGGTAGAGGTGTCTGGTCTTCGTGTTGCATAGACTGATACTTTAGATTCGGGCCGTGGGGTGGGGGGCGGAGGGCTGGACGGTGGCCGCGTTCTCTGTGTGTCTACTCGAGAGCCCGAATGTCTGGAGTGCATCTGGAGATCGGGCGACTTATTTTCATAGTAGGAAAAACTGTTGGGAATTATTTGCAGGGGGGGTGGGGGTGCGCTGAAAGACGCCGCTTGTGTTTTTCTTCTACCCCACCCTGTTCTGTCTCGCATTTGCCTGAAAGCTGGTATGGAAGAGTGAGGAAGCCCTGGGTGAGTGAAAGGAAGAACGCAGTTGGCGTTAAAGTTAAATGGTGTAAGGTGCTTGCTGTTTTTATTTACTTTAAAGCTTTAGAAACACCTTCGTGTATTATCTAGGGTGAAGGGATGTGAATGGTTCATTTCTCTGGGATCCTGCAGGTATAGAAACCTCTGCCTCCTGCCTGCCTTCCTTCCTTCCTTCCTTCCTTCTTTAAGCCCTTCCTTCCTTTCTTGACATAGTGCATTTCTTTTCCTGATGGACATAATACCTTTGGTGCCTTGTTTAGTTCATAGGAATTTGTGTGTTTTGTAGGTTGAGAAAGACCTGCATTTATTTTTATTTTGCCTTATGCTACAGGTAATTGTCACATCAGGACCATGGTGCTTTTCATTCAACTTATTTTAAAATTGTACAACTTAGTTGCTAGAACTAGTTGAATTATGTTCATAAGTTAAATTGGGAAAATTTGATTTCTGATTTTTAAAATTTTTTTTTCAATTAGAGGTATAAAGGGAAAAGGATAGCAACATGTCTGTTTCTCACAATCCTGAATGACATTACACGAAGACAATTTAAGATCATATATTTTGTATTTGCTTAAATCTGAAATACAAGTTTTTCAGTTACCCTTCTGTGGTGGTAGTTTTTCAGCATTATGGATTTTTAAATAACTAAAGGTATTGGGGACATTTCTGGTTAAAGTGTTGGGAATTGAATGTATTTACATATGTGGCCCCAGACTTATCAATTCTTGAATCTGTCATTCATCAGTAAGAGACAGTTACTTTCCATAAAAACTGAAAGTCATGTAGATACAGGATATAATTCTGTGGTATGTTTTATAATCTTTCATGTGAAATTGCTGCTGTTGATCATTCATCCAGATAAGGCGACTGTAACCATGAGGTAGCATATAAATTTACATTGACCCGAACAGAAAAAAAGATTGACATTTCTTCTAAATCTCAAATTTAGAATATTGACTAAGTTAATCCAAAACTGATCATTTAGTTTGTCACAGACCAGGATTTCCAGAATTATTTATTATAAGGTTGTATCTTAACCTGAAACATTACTCTGCAAAAACTGGAGAAAAACTCTGTGTAACTATATTATAGATTATTCCTTTTAGTTTAGTTTAGTTTTGTTTTTCCTGCAACATTCTGATAGTGATAGAGTTTTAAAATGCTTAGTAATTTTTTGGAAGTAAAAAACTAAAGTCTTGGTTTAGAGTTGGAAAAATACAAGTTTTCTCTCCCACCAAACATTACCTTAAAAAAAATTTTTTTTTTTTTGCTTGTTTTGTTTTCGTTTGTGGAAATGCAAAGCTAATTACTGGGAAAAGCGTTTATTAAACTTTCTTGACTAGCACTGAGGTCAAAATCATTAAATGTAAACCAAATTATTCCTTGCATTCGTTGGGGTGGTTCTGTTGCATTTTAAGCACTGGGCATTAAAATGATGTAAAGCCTTTACTGCAGGTTAAAGCATAAAACATCTTCAGCATGTGGAAGTCATATGGTTTACGAAAAAAGTAAAAAACCAGAGCATTGGTGCCTGTCCAGCTTAAAATTTCATCCTGTAGCTGTGAAAGACACATTTATTTTAATGTGATCGCCTCTAAAAATATTGCCTGTAGTTGAAAATCCAAACTTTTAAAACCAATCTGTTGCTGGTTTAGTGTACTGCATATAGTGAACACTATTTGTGGTCACAAATATGCCTCAGGGAAAAGAGCCTTTAGCTTTCAGTTGAACATCTTCCGTGAAGCTTCATTGTCATTGCTGTAAGGACAGACTTCATTCTTCTAGCCCAAATCCTTAGTTAAAGCATCACTAATGGAAACTTAGTAACTCAGTATTGGTAAGCTAAAAAGTATATTGCTACAAATCTTTCATCACTTAAAAAATAGAAGTTACCACTTAGTGACAATTCTTGTAGCAAGTATTGATTGGAATTGTAACTGCTTGTTTCAGTAGATGTTGAATTTATATTGGGAATAGTCATGCCTAGTTTGTGTATTTTGAGTCTCCTGTACATCATCATCAGTTCATTCCACTTTTGATGTTTCATGTAGCCACCTTGTTTCTGATAAAAGCACATTTGCTTTTTCTGTTCATTCCATTGCAGCTCTTCTTTTATTTTTGTTTGGAGCTCTTTAAACTTGAATTATTTCTTTGGGAAATTAGAAATTTATCCTAAAATGTTGTTTTTCACAAATGAAAGTTGATGTACCACTCAACTTTTTTTTAAAAAAACATGAACATTTATATATAGACGAACTTCATGAAAACGTATTGGTTTTGTTTGATTCGTGAACGTGATTTAGTTTTTTGACTTCTAGAATTAATTTTATGATTTACTTAGCTATTCTTTGAATAGATTTTTCTGTTAACTGTTGGCTTTTACTTTTCAGTTTGGTAGAACTTTAATTATAAGACATCACAGCTTGTCTAGAATGTCATATGTGTCCTACCATACTTATACACTCATACATACATAATATACAACACGTTTATGTTCATTTATATAAAAAGTTGATATATATCTATCAGACATACAGTCATAAGAAAGAATCTGGGCCAAAACGACAGGAGACTCTGAACATTGGCACAGGCTAGGAACCAAAGTATAACCACCACCATTTGCTGCCAACATAGAAACTATAGAGATTTTTAGTGTCATTCTAAACCATTTTGTTAACAAATTCTGCCAAAATATAATCCTCTCAAAATGGAAGATATGGTTGACATTTTTTTTTTTTCCCTCAAAATACTAAGTAATGTGTGACTTAGATCCTAGGTGTAAGCTACCTCTCAGAATGTCCTTATTGGAATTAGGGCCCATCCTAGGTATAAAGATTTTTCAGGTGATTAGTTTATGTAAAACTTTGAATTAGTGTCTATTTAAACAAAATCCAGTACTTCAGATAACTTGTTTTCCTTGACCTTAGATGAAACAAGTTGGAAATTTACTATAACATTTTCTTGGGCACTTTCCAAGAGCATTTAGTTACCGGAAGGCCTTGGCTTTAGCATGGTTTTACCTTGTAATAAGGTTGAAATTACAGTAAGTTTTCCCAATGTTTATTATAATCTTAGTACAATATTTTATAGATCATTAGGCAATAAGGATAGTAGAGTTTTAACATTTAAAAAACAAAAAAGAAAAAGTAACAATAATCTGGATTTAGTTTTGAAGTAATCAGTTTTTTTTTTTTAAAGGAGTATTTATTTAATTTGTTGTTGTTATTATCATTATTATTATTTTAATTTGACCAGAGAGAGAGAAAGGGAAAGTGAGAAAGCAAGTCACCTGGTCCAGGACTTGAATCCTGGTTGACCATATGGGAGTCCAGCATTCCAACCATCATGCCACCTGCTGACCCTTAAGTGATCAGTTATTTTAATATTCTTTTTATTTATTTATTTATTTATTTATTTATTTTTGACTTTTAAAACAGGTGGCACTAGACTCCTTCCTCTTAAAGGATAAAATAATTCTAAATCACTCAAAGAACATTTAGGTGTTCTTAAATTTAGAGTGCTGATTATGTTAAAATGTTTGCTGATTGCCACATACTGGATGTTTTCTGTGCATCTTTTTTATTTTTATTTTATTTTTTGAAGGTTTTTGCCATAGGGTGCAAGCACTAACCAAAAGAGACAGAGAGAGACAGTGAGAGGGGAAGTAAAAAATTACCCATCAGGGGAGATGGCCACGCCACAGTTTCTTCTCCTCATGGGATTTTGGGCACACATTTACACATGCGCAGCATGATTTTCAAACCACCAGGTCTGGGATTTGAACTGCAGCTGACCATGTGGGAGTCCAGTACCTTAACCACCAAGCCACCTGCTGGTCCCTATTCTCTGTCCATGTTTGGTCTGGTGATGGCTTAAATGTGGTGTATCAAAAACATTTCATTGCTCTTCTTGTCATACATATTAAACATTTAGTGTGGAGTTACCAAATAAGAGTAACTTTGATGAATATAGTCACAACTTTTATAGAGGGGTAGTCGAATGTTGTGAGCACTGCTGATATGAGCCCGAATCTATGCTTGAAGATTTGATGGAGTAGAAGTAGTGCTAAAATGCAAACCTGTTAGTGTGGGCCTAGTCAGGCAAACCTTGGACTCATCCCCACTTCTCATCCAGGCCTGAAGTCAAGTTAATTTTCATCCTATTGCAGTTTCCTTAATTTAGGGCTTCCTCATTTCTGGCTGTCTCAGTCTCTTAACTAATCTTATTTTCAGTTTTTGTTTGTTTGTTTTTTTCTTTTTTGCCACAAGGTGCATGTGCTCACCAGAGACAGTGAGAGAAACTTGAGAATGAGAAATCACCCCCTGGGAGAATTGGGCCATGGCTCAATCCCTTCTTCTCTTGGGATTTTGGGCATACATGCACATGTGCCCAACATGATTTTCAAGCCACTGACTTCAGGACTGGAACCACATTTGACCATGTGGGAATCTAACACCTTAACCTCTACACTACCTGTGGGCCCCTCTTGTTTTCAGTTTTTTAAATTAGTCATTGTATGCTCGTATCCAAGGGATCTTGCCAAAATAAGATTTGAATTTGATTGTTAGCTGTATTTGCCTGTAATTTTTTAGTGGCTCCCCAGCCTTTCAGATGGGCCCAAACTTTAGAGTCATTCCATCTGTGTCCAAATCCTGGCTCTTCTACTTACTAGCTTTGTGACCTTGGGCACAGTCATTCATCCATTTGTTCATTTATTGGGTGGGAGAGGAGAGGGAAGAGTGAGATACCCACAGGATCTCACTGTTGCAATCCTTTCCCTAGTCTGCGGGTTAACTAGGATCACAGGCATGCGCCACTGTGCCTGGAATGTTCAGTTTGGTCCAGGAATTGAACCCAGACCTCCCATATGGCCCCACTTCACATGGTGGTGCCCTACTGCCTGAATTCTGAGGCTAGTTCAGCAAAACATTTAAAATGTCTGTGCCTCAGTTTCCTTATCTATAGAATAGGTGCAAAAATAGTACCTACTAATTAGGATTATTATAAGCCCTTAGAATGCTGTAAAGTCCTTTGAATATCATATTACAGTTGCAAAAATAGAGAGGGCACTGTACTTTCATCCAGTTTCCCCTATTGGGTCCATCTTACTCTAGTACAATATTAAAATCAGGAAATTGACATTGGTACACTGTGTGTATGGTTTTATGTCATTTTATCCCATGTGTAAATTATGTAACTGTTGCCAAAATCAAGATACAGAACTGTTCCATCACCACAAAGATTGAGTAATTCACCTCTTCTTTATAAGTTCTGCTGTGTTGTCAGTATAACTAAGGGGAGATAACACCAGTTATTAGATCAGTGATTTTACTTTGGTGCCTTATGTAGTATTTCAGAAATTCTTTTAACACATCTTGAAAATTTTTATGAAAAATCTCCATTACCTTTGCTTGTTACAAGAATTTAAGTACTGTTAGTTTTGTTTCAGGGAGGAAATTGAATGCAATATCAGTACTCAGTATGGTTTTCTAGTAAAATTAACAACGTTGGAATTTTTCTGCAACTAAAATATGTAAGATGTAAATGAATTCAAGGCTTAAGTGATATATTTCTTGCCAGAGAAGAAATATGTTAGAATTTGTATTAAATGATGAAAATTATAGCTATTCTGACATTAGTTTGATCTTTGATAGTTTTAATGCAAACCTGCCAGTTACTTGATTGTGAGTGCATGTTAATTTTATTTTGGACTTATAGCAAGGAAACTGGCTTCAGAGAAAGGATCCTTGCAGAAAAAAAGTGAGATCCCAGGTACTATTATTGTTGGTTTGGATACAAGAAAGGACCATCAAGTAAAAGTCTAGTTACAGAGTTGGTTATACTTTGCTGCCTTTTATCAGTCGTGTGAGTTAGTAAAGTCTGTCTTCAACGATGAGGTTGCTAATTCAGTACACTTTATTACATGCTACAACAGAGGTCTGCTTTACATAGGTTAACAAAACATATTCAATTTCTTTTTTCTTTTTTTGGAGAGCTTTTTGCTATAGGGCGCGTGCGCTCGCCAGACAGAGACATAGAGACAGAAAGCGAGAAATCACCCCCCGGGGGGATGGTCACGCCACAATCCCTTCTCCTCCATTCTCCTCTCGGGATCTTGGGCACGCATGCACATGCGCCCGGCGTGAGTTTTAAGCCACCGGGTCCGGTACGCGAACCGCGGTCGACTACGTGGGAGTCCAGCGACATAGCCATTATGCTAACTGCTGGTTCCCAACATATTCAAATATTTTAACCTAAAAGATAGATCATGTGAGTTTGTTTCCTCTGAGTTTAGGACTTTTTTTTTTTTAATTGCTAGAGGGTGTGTGTGCTCTCAGGGAGAAATTATCCCCCAATGGGATGTGGTTACACTACAATCCTTTCTTCTCCATTTCTCAATTCTGATAGAACTTGGGACATGCACAGGCACCTACTGTTTTTCAGGCTTCTAGGGTCAGATTCAAACTAGCTGACTGGTCATGTGAAATTTGGCTCCTTTAACACTAGGCTCAGGACTGGCTCAAGACAATTTTTCATTTGTCAATACTGTGGTATTTTGACTTTTTTAAAAATATTTTTTAAAAGAATTATTTTATTTAACTTTATTTATTATTTTAATTTGGACAGAGTGAGAGAGAGAGAAAAAGTGAGAAAGCAAGCTGCCAGGTCTGGGATGCAGTCAGCCTTGTGAGAGTCTAGAACTTTAAACCACTACACCACCTGCGGGCCTGGCAATTTCCTTTTGGGGGAAAAAAAAAACTATAAAGTTTAATTTGTTTTACTAACAAGAATATAATCAGTGGAACTTTTTGATAAATCAGATTTATAATTACAAAGCTTTTTGGCTATCTATGATTTCAGTTTCTTCTTGTTACAATTTTTTTTTCTCCCGGGATTTTTCTGTTTTCAACTTTTTACTTGTTTTAGTTTACGTTCTGAATAAAATAATGCTTTAATCAAGGTTCATTTGGCTTAAGGAGAGGCTGTTTATAGGGACTCAGCTATTTTGGACTGATGAAGAACACTGAACCTTGTGTGACCGGGAGAACTGTTAGGAATCTGAGAAGCTAGTCTTTCTGTCTCTCATTCTGGGGATATGTGGTTTCTTGTCTCAGCTTCTTTTGCCACGTCTAGCTCATCTACCTTTCTTGCTGCCCCTTTCCACTTATGACTATCTTGCCCTAGTTTTTTAGTCTCTGCTTTACCATAACTTTGACTTGTGGCTGGATTTGGTTTGCCATGGTGCTGGCTTGAACTGTTCTTTGATTGGAAGCTTTTCTCCTAGTAGGGATGGTGTGTTTCTTTTAGTTAAGTTGACAAGAGTGAAATCCAAATATATTTTATGACTATGAGCTAGATGTCTATTCCTAATCCATGACTTGGGCGAAGGAAGAAGAGGAGGGAAATGGAACACAAGAAATCACTTTCTAAGGTTACTGCTTTCGAGTATATACATATGTATGTATACACACACACACACACACACACACACACACACGGGTTCTCTTGTAGGGGTTGATAGGGGCATTCGGTAAAATACGTCAAGTCTAGCAGTGCATGTTGAGGTATTCTCTAGGATACAAGGATAAGATGGATTTAGTTCTTTTCTGCAAGGAGCAAACAATTTTCAGGAAATGGTAGAACACTCCCACTGTACTTTAACATTGCCTTTTTTTAATTGCAGAGGGCATTTTCTCTTGCCAGAGAGAGAGAAGAAAGCACCACCTCATGATCCCATGAGAAGTGCTGCAATTCTGTTTCCATTTTTCTATCCTGTTGGGATTTTGTGCACATATGCCCCCGTACCCAGAGTGTTCTTCAAACTGCTGAGCCTGGGATTGGAACCGTGGTCAGCTATGTGGGATCCAGCTCCCTTTACCCATTAGGGTACCCTAGCATTGTCTTTTTATGCTACTCACCTCAGGAAAACCAGAAAGATGACTTAACCAGAGAGATCCATAGAATTAACTATGATTAAGGAAGAGAACCAGAGGTAACGCCAGAAACATGGATGTACCATCTCTGCGATTTGGATTGTAGATCCACTAAAGTGTGTAAATATTTAGGAGCCATTCTTTCAGGATCTAAGTTGCTGCTAGCAGGGACCATCCCTTCTGGTGTCAGGGAAAGAAGCAGGAACTTCTTTTTCCTATTTCAGTATTGGTGGTGCTATGGATTTCAAAACCAAAAACTTCAAAGCCAAGTCTCAATTATGTACTAAACCAGGACTGAGATTCTTAGAAATAAGCACACGTTGGGGCCGGCAGGTGGCATGGTGGTTAAGGGTGCTGGACTCCCACATGGCCGACTGCGGTTCGAGTCCCGGACCAGGCAGCTTGTTTTCTCTCTCTCTCTCTCTCTCTCCCCCTCTCCCTCTCTCTGTGTGTCCCTTTCTGGTCAAATTAAAATGAATTAATTAATTAAAATAAAATTCAATAAAATAATTCTTAAGAAAAGAAAAGAAACAAGCACAAGTCAGGCACAGGCAACTAAAGAACCTAGATGATCTGAGTCAGGTTACAAAGACACAGAAAGGGGGCCAGCAGATGGTGTAGTGGTAAGATGCTGAACTCCCACATGGCTGACCATGGTTCTAGTCCCAGATCTAGTGTTTTGAAACTCATGCTGGTGCATACCCAATATCCCAAGAAGAGAACAGAGGAGAAGGAGTTGTGGTGTGGCCATCCACCGGTGTGTGTGTGTGGTTTCTCTGTCCACTCCCTATAGCAGAAATGTCTCTTTAAAAAAAAAAAAAGCAAAAACAAAGATACAGAAGATAAAGAATTCTAAGCTCTTAGGCTGCAACAAAGGAAAGCCATGGATCTCATTTTTTATGCAGAAGAATTCTGTGCGAAAAGTATGAAAATTTTAGTTTCCCAAGCTCCACCCCCAGGTTTCCAAAATCTGAAATGGACCCATGCAAATGTGTTCTTCACAGGCATACCAGATAATTCTGACTGTCTTCAGAACACTCGGAAAACACCCAGATACAGCATACCTACTGAGACTCTACTGTGTGCTTGTTTTTGTACTAGTCTCAACTATCTGTAATTTGGAGTGTTTCTTTTCAGATGTGTGTCCGGCTCATATTAAACACTGTATATCCATGATCTCTAATTGTTTATGCTACTAAATTATGACACGAGACTTCCTTTATTTTTCCAGATGTTATATTTAACAACATTTTTCTCCAAATAGCTAGTCTCATATATTAAAGCATCAGCACATTTTCTTAAACTTATATTTTCAATACTAACATCCTAAGGCAATCTTTTTTTACTCTCTTCTTTTGCCAATAAGTTCTTCTCAATATTTTTCTGGATCTATTAAGATTTGTTTTTTTTTACCTTATGCATTTGGGATATCAACCATCTCTGGAACCCTTACACTCACAAATTAATTCTTCACCTTTTTAATAAGTTCAACTGTCATTCTTCTTGGTCTTAATTATTCTTAGAATATTGAGTTGGTGGAGAACATAGACGTCAGAGCTGCATTGTCTAAGTGCAGATCTGATCTTCACCATCTACTCTGTAACTTTGTGTAACCATCAGTGTGTCTCAGTTGCTTTACTATAAACTGGGGGTAGATAACATATCCATATAGTAGGATTCTTGTGAGCATATGAGGCAACATTTGCTTAGAGTAGTAGCTGGTAAAGAGTTAGGTGTACTTTATTTTTTATTAGTTGTCCTGTGCTTCTGTTTTCAAGATATTTACTACCCAGGATCTTTAGAATTCTCCTATGTTGCAAATAATTTCTTTCTAGCTTTTTTTGTTGTTGTTGCTGTGTTTATTTTCTTCTCAATTTTTTTTTGTAGGTTTTAGTTACATTTGATGTAAATGCTTGTCTCCCCTTAGTTAAAAATTCTTCTGTCCAGATCTTCCTTCCCTACTCTATGTATTCCATGGTGCAAAACACTGTTGGAATAATTGTTATCAAACTTCACCGAACCATTTAAGAAGTTACTATATCATAGTTTAAATTGTGCTATATACCAGTTTTTAATCTCTGTACTTTTGAAGGTCTCAACATTTTCTTTCTTCCCTTATTGGTGTCTTATTTTCTTATCCCTAAAGATGTTTTCTAAGGCATTCAAATAAATTGCCTTTCTCTTGCTGTATGTTTTCAGGCTTTATTTCTTGGTATTTGCCACTTAACCCACTTCATATGTTAGTGTATCATTATCTTACCAGATAAAACCTTACTTTTTTTTTTAAATAAAAAAAAAATAAAAGAGTTTTGCATGTTTAATAGGATCTTTTTTTTTTAAGAATTATTTATTTAATTCTATTTGTTGTTGTTATATTTTAATTTGACCAGAGAGAGACAGAGAGATAAAGGAAGAGCAAGAAAGCAAGCCGCCAGGTCAGAGATTTGAACTGGGTCAGCCATGTGGGAGTCCAGCACCTTAACCACCATGCCAAGTGCTGGCCCCACATCTTCAATAAGATCTTGTGTCAAGATTTACCACTTCACCCCCAGCCCACAGACTTCCTAGCCAGTCAGGATCGTGGCTGCCTACAGGTCAGGGAACCAAATCCACCATCTTCTATATGAATCCAGCTTCAAGTAAGCAGGGCATGCATTACTGCTACACCACTGAGCTGACCTAAAACCTTATTCTTGAAACCCAGTTAAATTCTCCTGTGTGAGGAGACATTCTCAAATGAACATTGATGCAGTTGGACCATTTTGTTGTACATATAAGCTGTACTTATATACTCAGTCACTATTGTAACTTTTTGTATTTACTTGTAAGATATATCACTTTTTTTTTTTTAGAGAGAGAGAGATTTTTGCTATAGGGCACATACACTCGCTGGAGAGACAGACAGATAGCAAGAAGTCATTCCCAGGGAAGGATGGCCAGGCCGCAGTCCCTTCTTCTCCATTCTCCTCTTGGGATCTTGGGCATGCATGCACACACACTGGCATGAGTTTTAAGTCGTCAAGTCTGGGACTCAACTGCGGTCGATTGTGTGGGAGTCCAGCAACCTAACCATTCCGCCATCTGCTGGTCCTACGGTATTTCACATTTTAAGTATTTTAGTTTTCATTTCAGGTGTATGAATTGGATTAGTGGAAGTATAAGGTTATTGAGTCTACCACTGCCCTCTCTGCTTTGTTTCCCCTCCCCCTTTCATTTTCACGATTCATTTATTCTCATTCATCTAATGATATTGAATACATAGTTATGTAAGATGTAGGCCTGTCTTTAGGAAGCTCACAGTTAAAAATATTTTTTTTTCTTTATTAAGATAGTTTGTACACATGAGTGAGAGAAAGTGAAAGAGAGAGAACTTCCACAGGGTCTAGTCATGGTGTGATCTTCCTCCAGTCCTCCAGCCCCTTGGATCTGGAGTCCTCACGTGTGTGCTCAGAATGTCTCAGGCTGACTGTGCCAGGAAATTGCTATGTAGGATCCATCTTATCTTTTGCCATCAGGCACATGTGCTTGCCTGAGAGAGACAGGAGAGGAAATCACTCCTCAGAGGAGATGACCACACTGCCATTCCTTCTCCGTTCTCCTCTTGAGATTTTGGGCATGCGCGTGTACCCGGCATGATTTTCAAGCTGCCAATCCAGGACTGGAACGTGACCAGCCATGTGGAACTCCAGCCCCTTAACCACCATGCCACCTGCTGGTCCTAGAACCAGCTTCTCTTATGCAGCCCATTACTGCTGCACCACAGATGGCCCTACAGTTTAGCTTTGATAGGATCAAAACGAGAGCTTCCCCACGTGGCACAGATCTCTACTGTGTGTGGTGCAGTACCTTCCTGACGGATGATAGCTGAGTCTAAGTTCCTGACAGTTATCTTTAGCTGTGGAATATTGGTACTGGGACCAGGAGATGGCATAGTGTCCGTTGCTAGACTCCCAAGTAGTTGAGTGAGCTTCAAGTCCCTGGCCCAGTGCCTTAAAACCCACCCCAGGCCTGTGTGCATTCTTTTCCTAAATCCTAAGAGGAGAATGGAGGAGGTGATTTCCCACTTTCTGTCTATGTTTCTGGTGAGTTCACGTGCCCTGTTGGTACCAGTGACAGAGATTAGGCAAGATCAGGTAGTGATAAGGTAGCAATTTTAAGTTCACTTTTTTCTGAGGATAAGCTTGGCCCTTCTCTCCCCTTTACTAGGACAGCAGACGATCTATGGACTTAAAACTTGTAATTATAAAATTATTACCTTGTGGGCCCATAATGTCATGGTGGTTGAGGTCCTAGATCCTATATGGTCAATTACATGGTTCGAGTCGTGGACCTGGTGGCGTCTAACCACGATGCCAGGTGCATGTACACATGTGCCTAAAATCCCCAAAAGAGTGAGAAATGGAAGGAGAAAGAACACCAGTGCTGGCATTTATGGCCTTTGAAAGAGAATAATGCTCTTCACTTTTAATATTCATGCTTCAGTGATGAAAATTCTAGAGATATTTAGGTATTTGGGATAATCAGGAGCCCCTGTCTATCTAGAAGTTATTAAATTACTTTCCTAGGTTCCAGGACCTTTCATGAAATTATCCCGTATATATTTTTGTGCTTCAAAGGCCTTATCCTATCTCATGACTCTACTTAGGCAGGCTTACTTCTGTGATGTCCTCTGCATTTCTGTACTACTACTTTCTTCTGGATCTTTGCACATTAAACCCCATCAGCCAGTCTTCTTCCTTTTAACAAAAATGCTTTTTATACTTTAAAATACTTAAACCCAGCATCTCAATTTTCATTAGTTAATTAAAGACTTGATTTTAACACATTTCTAATATTTGTATTACTAGCACATTTTTTAGCTTTGATTATATGCATTTTCAGAATATATGCATAATTTTGGCTACATCAATTTATGCAGGCTGACTCATTGCCTAATAAAAGTGGCGTTATTTAGAATATAATCAGAGATTAATCAGAGAGGTCCAGAAACTGGCATTTTAGATAGACTAATGAATTATCTAGTAGCCAACACCCAGTGGGAAATCTAACCTGAATAGATGGTTAATCTTCTCAGTGGTAGAGGATTAAACTGAATTAACATAGGCTTGTTAAAGTTGTTAATTACTGCTTCTGCAATTGGAAAAAATTTTAGCTCTTCTTTGCATTTTCTGCTTATGGTGGTGATTTCTTTAGAGAAACTATAAAATTATAAGAGAGTAAGCGATTACTTGGCACAGGATGACTGAGTTAACTCTTAGTTAATGAGATTTTTTAAATAATTTCTTCACTTTGAGTTTATATTAAAATAAAATCTATTGTATATACATTATTCGTATATCATGTAGTCATGTTACATCACATTTATAATGTAAATTACATTTATGAAATACTCAGAGACCAAACATTCTCTAACTTTGCATATCCACTTCCTAAAAGTGTAATGGCATATATAGATTGTTAGGAAAAGCTTTTGAAAATGATTTTGCGTGGGTTGCCAAACGAATAATTCCTAAATGATCGAGATTGCAGATTGTAAGTCAAACATATTTAAAATGCTATCATAGTCATTTGAAAAATAATGAAATTGATTCTCCCCCCAAAACAATTTAATTTAAAGACAAATAAAAGATTTATTTTCCAAATGAACCATACATGTAGCGTTCAATTTAGAAGAGACACAATAACATTTCGAGACAGTTTTATTGCATGTGTATGGTGGTGGTGTTTTGCATTGTTGGTGCTTAAATCAACAAACTGTAATGTAGAATCTTTGAAAGAAGAGACCAGAAATAATCTAGTTTTCACTTGTATCAAATATAGAGATGAAGGGATAAGGATGTTTGTATCTACAGTTTTATTGCCAATGCAGAACTCAGGTTGCTTAAATCTAGTTTTACGTAGTCTCTCTTTGTACTACCTGTTACTAAAGGCAGCTAAAACTTCTCATCCATGTTGCTCAAATTCTGCTGGTTAGGGGCTTTGACTAGGTCTTGATTTTTAATAGCAATTCAGTTATCTTTTCTGTTTTCTTTATTATTTTATTATGTAGTATACATTATCTAAACAATCCCATTCAGGTTTTGTAAAAAGTGATTTGTATAGTCATTGATTTGTTATTTGCCCCACCACCTGACTATGTGTGTTAAGAGGCCAACACCAGCCCAGCACTTCCCTGGCATCTTTTCTTTTTCTTTGAGAGATTTTTGCTACAGAGTACATGAGCTCGCCAGAGAGCTAGAAAGAGACAGACAGAAAGGGAAAAATCACACACACACACACACACACACACACACACATACACACACACACACACACACACACACACACGGCATGAGTTTCAAGACCTGGGGCCAGGACCCGAACAACAGGTGACCACGGGGGTCTCCAGCGCCTTAACCATGATACCACCTGCTGGCTCCTCTCTGGGATTTTAAGCACCCTCTCTTCTTCATATGTTTTGCCTTCTAGCCATTTGCAGGCCATTGTATTATGAAACACCTCTCTTAGAGACTTCTTAAATAATATATGCATTTTTGACTGGTATGTTGTCTGATTTGATTTATTAACATACATTTGGAACATCATGTTGTACAAGGGATCATCACAGGTTCATGGAAGTTTGTATCATGAAAAAACTGCATGGATTGAGAAAATGTTTGTACCCGGGCTGGCAGGTTGTATGGTGGTGAAGGACGCTGCCCACGTGGCTGACCACGGTTCAAGGCCTGAACCTGGTAGCTTGCTTTCTCACTTTCTATCTCTCTCTTTCTCTCATTCTGTCCCTCTCTGGCCAAGCTAAAATAAATAAAGTTAAATAAAGTAATTCTTTAAAAAAGAAAAAAGAAAATGTTTGTACCAAAATACACTTATACTTTGATTCCATTTTTCCACAAACTTTTTGAAGTCCCCTCGTATAATGTGTACATATATCTGGTTTTGTTCTGTTTTTGTTTTTTTCTAATTTCCAGGGGGTGTATACAGTTGCCAGAGAGAGACAGAGAGGGAGAAAACTCTTCCTAGGGAAGCAGAATGAGACTGCAGTCACTTCTCCATTTTTTCATCCTGTTGGGATTTGGGGCATGCACCTATATGTGCCTGGCATGTTTACAAGCTGAAAGAGTGGGATTTAAACTGTGGTTGGCCTTGTAGGCTTTGGCTCCCTTAACCACCAGGCTTCAGGGCCAGCCTTATTTGTTTTATACTGATTTAATAATCATGTTTTGCATTAATTTCCAAATGAACATAACATGCTGTTTATTTTCTATTGTAATTATCAAATGAAAGTATCATCAGCTTGCAATGACTTCATTTACAGGACTTTTCTTAGGACTATAATTATAATATTGTAATTCAAACACAAGGTTAATATATCTTCAAATTCAAACTTTAACAAGTCAAAGGAAAGGAATGAAAATTGATATCAAGTATATATGTTGAATTTTTGTTTTTTAATTGTAAACTTGAAAATATATGTATGTGGGACTAGCAGTTGGCATAATGGCTATGTCACTGGACTCCCATGTAGTTGACCATGGTTCTAGTCCCAGACCTCGTGGCTTAAACTCATACTGGGCACATGTACGCGTGTGCCCAAGATCCTGAGAAGACAGTGGAGGAGAAGGGATTGTGGTGTGGTCAGCCCCTCTGGGGGTGATTTCTTACTTTCTGTCTGTCTCTCTTTCTGGCGAGCGCATGCACCCTATAGCAAAAACCTCTCAAAAAAAAAAAAAAAGAAAGAAAAAGAAAATCTATGTATAAAAATCAGAAAAATGGGAATTTCTATTAAAATCTGAGTTATGCAGAAGGTCTCTATAGCATTTGTAAGTATACCACCAGAGTATTGTAGCATTTGAAAGCATGTTTTAAAAAAATTATTGGGTTGTCAGAAAAGTCATGATATATTTTTCTGTTTTTCTGTGCAAAATTTGTCTTGACTTTTCTGACAACCCAAAGGTTTGACAAAATAATTTTATCTTTTTTTCTTAGCTTTTAAAAAATAATTATTTTGTTTAACTTTATTTATTGTAATTTGACCAGAGGGGGACAGAGAGAGAGAGAGAAAGCGAGAAAGCAAGTCGGCCCTGTGAGAGACCAGCGCCCTTAACCACCACATAACCTGCCAGCCCCTTGATAATTTGATCTTGATCAGCTTATATGATGGCTCATTTTAGGAGGGTGGAAAAACCGTAAACCAGTGTTTTTTCAAACTGTGGTAACATTGTTTTTTAAATCTCACTGGTTGTCTTTTGTAATGTATAATTTAAAATGAATGGTTTGAAAAAAATTAAGTAAAAAAAATAGCCAAAGAAATACAAGATTTAAGTCCAAATATTTTATTATCAGATTCAGTAGATATGTTACTTTATCACATTGCTATTAAAGTTTTTAAACACTTTTTCTCTATTTTTATAATCACTTCATCATGGACCAGTAACAATGCTCAGGTGTGTTATTCTGTAAACTACACTTCAAGAAGCAGTGTTGGAGAATATAAAAATGCTACATATGCTTTATATTTAGAGTCAGTCCTAGGCTGGGAAATTCTCTTTTATAGCTAACACTGCTCCTGTGGACAATATTCAGGTACCTGACCTGCCAAAGTGCTGACTAGTCTCTTAGGAAGAGCAAAAAAATGAGACATGGGGACTAGCAGATAGTGTAATGGTTATGTCGGTAGACTCCCACTCCACTGCAGTTCAAGTCCTGGACCCAGCGGCTTAAAACTCATGCCAGGCACATGTGCGTGCATGCTCATGATCCCAAGAAAAGAATTAAGGAGAAGGGATTGCAGTGTGGCTATCTCCCCGGGGGAGTGATTCCTTGCTTTCTGTCTCTCTGTCTCTCTGGTGGGCTCATGCACCCTGTAGCAAAAAAAACCTAAAAAAAAAAAAAAGAGGGGACCAGCTGGTGCAGTCTGGTTAGGACAGAGATACCTGTTGCCTGCTTGCTACTATTGGCACTAGACAGATGCCATTGCTGCTTGACTCTTCTTACTGGTGCCCTTGAAACTTAATCTTGCTGCAGTGTCATCTCTGTTTCAAAGGGTTCTTTCTCATTGTTGTGATACCAGTTCTCAATGTACCAATTCGTATGTACCTGTGTGAGGCAGTTACTATTCTCTTTTTCTGAAGGAAGCTATGATATGAAAACCTGGCATTTTCATTGTCAAGCTTCTTAATGAGAGGTAGATTCTAAAGGAAGCTGTGATATAAAAACAGTATTTTCAAGCTTCTTAGTGAGAGGTACATTCTACCTCTTGTTAGTGTTAAAAGAAGTTCAAGTATTTCCCATCATAAAAAAAGGAAAATTACAAGTTTCCCCAACCTCACTTTCTCATCCAGATTTTGCCATTCTTTTCTTTAAGAGTTTTGACTACTCTTACTTCCATTTGCTGCTGTGGACACCTCAAACTACCAGAATCTTGTGTTCATGCTCACTAGTCACCAAAACTGTTTTCTGCAATGTCTGATAATGTGTCCTGAAGTGGGAGCCTTTCAACTCTTGGTAGAATTCATGTGCATTTTAAAGAGTCACAGAGACTGATGAAATGGGAAACCGGTGAAGGTACCTTACTCTGTTCTTCAGTCCTATTTCAGGAAGTGGACTAATTTTAATTTTTTGACTTTGATATATTAGCAGATTTTGTCAATAATTATTTCTCCTTTTTGAATTACTTCCTTCTTTGGCTTCTTTTGATACTCTTGTCTTTTTTCTTTTTTTTCTCTTTTGTTCTCATCTCTTGAAGACTTGCTCTCGAAGTTCCTTAAAGCTCTGCTTGAGGCTCTGGTTTTCTTCTCTGTTGGTACTCCATACCAGGCTCATCTATGCTCAATCCCATCACAGCTCACAGACTAGATACCTCTTTCGGGCTCCAGGAGAACTTTATATCTAACTAGATAATTCTTTTTAGGTGCCCCAAAGGCACCTTAAAATCGCTACTCTATACTTAGGTTTTCCCTGCTTCTGAGTATTGCTTATTGCAAGAAATAACACCAATAATCAAGGTAGAAACCTTGGGATTCTCTCTGACTCTTACCTCCTTCATGCTACATCTTTTAGGATTCTGTTTCCAAATATCTCCTGGATTTCAACGTATCTCACTCTTCCTCCTGTAGTCACCTGGTCCAACCTACTATCAGTGATGACCTGTAATGGTTATTGTAAAACTCTAATAAAATTCTCTGGCACTGGTTTGGCCCTCTTTTCCCAAAGCATGTTTTCCTTAAATCTTCAATATTTCATCCTTAGGATAAAACTAATACGTCTTATAAGGGTTCCCAAGATATTTATATTTACTTATCTGTAGAATTCATTACTGCTTTTCTTCTTGTATTTGATATTCTCACTATACTGCACTTATTTCAGTTTCTCAGTTGGGCAAACTTCTTCCTGTCTTCCATATGCTATTCTCTTTAGATACAAGACTTTACCTTCTTGCCTCTATTTCACCATCTTATTTCTCCACTGCTTAACCTAGCAATGTCAATTAATTCTTCATATTTCTTTTTTTTTGGAGAGGTTTTTGCTGTAGGGTGCGTGTGCTCACCAGAAAGACAGCGAGAGAAAGAGAGACAGAAAGTGAGAAATCACCCCCCCCAGGGAGATGACCACACTGCAATCCCTTCTCCTCCGTTCTCCTCTCGGAATCTTGGGCACGCACACACGCACACACACCTGGCATGAGTTTAAGTCACCAGGTCCGGGACTTGAACCACAGTTGACTACATGGGAGTCAGGCGACATAGCCATTACGCCAATTGCTGGTCCCTAATTCTTCATATCTCAATTCAAAGTCTACTTTAGGAAGTATACTTCCCTAGATTAGGTTAGATCATTCTGGAATACTCTGTGCATTCCCTGTATTTGTTACAATTTATTATAATTATTTATCTTCCCACTAGGCTGTAATCTGTATAGTGTGAGGAAACATGCTTGGAAGTCTCTCTTTCTTTAATGTGTGTGTGTGTGTGTGTGTGTGTGTATGTGTATTCATTCATTCATTGGAAAAATCATGACACATTTTTGTATAGAAAAACAGAAAAATGCATCATGGCTTTTCCAACTACCCAATATTTACACACACACACACACACACACCTCTCCATAACACACAGTACAGTGCTTGACACTTAGCATATGCTCAATAGCTATGTGTTAAAGAGGCTCTGATCCGTTTCAAAGAGAGATTGTGAATCAGTAGGACCAGCTGAAATATGTAAGTTCATTACCTTAGATCTAGATTAATCTTGTAAAAAATATTACTTAGAATTTTATAAATGTGTATTATCAAAGTGGATACTAGAACACAATTAAGACTTACATGGTAAAATATGTATTTAGGAACTTAAGGATGACATCACAATTGTGGTTATATATTGTAATTATTAACTGTAATTTAATTGTAATATTTAACCCATCTATTTTTTTTTACTTTTTTTCTTTCATCATTAATGTATTTTTACATTTTCCCACAAACATTTATTTTACATATCAAAAAATTTTTGCTCATACTCCATAGTTCTTGACAGTTAATAGACAACTTTCAAAATTTCAAAAAACTGAATTTTAAAGATAATATTCGAAACATTTTTTATAATTTTGTTTGTGACTCTATAGCAAGAGACAATATAGTTTTAAATATTTTTGAGAAAATATTTACATGTCTACTACTCAAACTGTTGAAAAGCAAATACCCAGCACCCAATTTACACATATACCTTCTCAATTCAGCCCTGCCTGCCAAGTATTCTGTGATATACCATCTGCTAGCAAAGATCAGTCTCTTTTTCTTCCTTCAAAGTCTTCCTCAAGATAATCCTCTGATTATGGCTGTTCTTTTGCCATCTCTGATTACAATGCTGGGCTGGAAAAGTCCAGGTTATTTTATGGTATGAATTCTTTCATATAGCTTCTCTAATTCTCTCTGCCAGGCTGAACTGTTTATGGTGCCAGGCCATCTTTCCTAGTGCTACTGTTGGCTTACTTGAGATCCACCTTAGTTCCATAATTTTCTCATTTGGAACCAGCAGATGGCATGATGGTTCCGTCACTGGATTCCCACATAGTTGACCGCGGGTTTGAGTTCTGACCCTGACAGCTTAAACTCAATGCCTGGCATGTGTGCATGGGTGCCCAAAATCCCTAGAGGAGAAGGGATTGCGGCGTGACCATCCCCCCAGAGGGGGGTGATTTCTTGCTTTCTGTCTCTCTTTGTCTTTCCGGTGAGCGCATGCACCCTATAGCATAGTTTTCTGGTTTAATCTTCAGATATGACATTCCAGTCAAAGGCCTGTCCAATAACATGTATTTTTAATTTCTGATTCAAGGCAGCAGGTATTATTCAAGTTATGCAAATAACCATTCTGCCACAAAATAAGAATACTCCCAAATATTTTCCAATTCCAGAGGGGTCAGGAAGGGAGAAAAGTTTATGTTTCCATTAAAGAAAGAAACAAAGAAGATCATTTAACAAATTGTTAAACCTATCAACAACTCAGAAGAAAGCAAAATCTTTAAATTGGGAAAGCAAAGCATAGTAAAGAAAAAAAAAATCAGTAATGCTTTACTCGAAAGTCATAAAAGTTCTATTTCACCAGTTCATTCTTAGGTAATTAATCTCTCTGCTGTTGCATTTGCAGTGTTACTGTGGTCTGATCTTTCCATTTAAATCCTGGAAGTTAACATTCAACATTATTATTGATATGTCTTGTCCCAAGCATTAAGTTGGTCATTTTGTTGGTTGCTTTTTGTTCTCTTATTTCCATATGTGTGTCTTTGGTTTTCCTGGTAGAGCACTCCTTCACTTCTTGAAGACCTGGTCTGGTAATGGTAAATTCTTTCAGGTTTTGTTTATATGAGAATGTATTTATCTTTTCTTCCCATGTGAAGGATAATCTTGCCGGGTATAGTATTCTTGGTTGAAACTGTTTTTCACCTAACACTTTGAATATATTTTCCCATTCTTTCCTTGCTTCTATTGTTTCTGATGAGAGATCTGATGTTAGCTTGATGGAACGTTAGTTCATAAGTAAGCTGACATTTCTCTCTTGCTAATTTTAGTATCTTGTCTTTGTCTGTGGATTTGGCCAATCTGGTTATGATGTGCCTTGGAGAAGATATTCTCGGGTTGATTCTATTAGGGGTCCTTGGTATTTCTTGAGTCTGGATATTTGAATGTCTCTCTAGATTTGGAAAGTTTTCTTCCAGGATTTCATGGAATAGATTATCAATGCCCTTACTAGATTTTTCACCTTTTGGGATACTGATTATCCAGATGTTTGGGCACTTAAATAGTATCTAGTACTTCTCATGTAGTATTCTCATTCTTTTTGGTTATTTTCTCCATTTTTTTGGATGTTTTTTCTAGGTCAGAGGTTTTGCCTTCAACATCCGAGATTCAGTCTTCAGCATCGACTAATCTGCTTTTAATACTTTCAAGGGAAGTTTTGATTTCCCGTATTGCAGCCTTCAACTCTAACAGCTCCATTTAATTATTTTTTATGGTGTGTATTTCCTCTTTCAGATTGTGCAAGAACTTCCTCACTTCCTGGAACTCATTGTCTCTTTTCTCCTGCAACTTCTGGAGATCGTTGTCTCTTAACTTTTGCATCTTGTTTAGTTTTGTCACTATGAATATTCTGAATTCTCTATCAGACATTTCCACGAGTTCTACTGTACCGTCTGTGGATGATGAGGGATTGTTCTTTTCCCTTAGGGAAGAGGTATTTTCTTGGTTTCTCATGTTTATTGTGCCTCTGCTTTGGTTTCTGGTCATTCTGTGACAAAATCTCTCCTCTTGTCTGAGTATTTCAGAGGTCTAGAAGATGAAGAGATATAACCCATCTATTAAAGAATGATCAGTGAGGGGGCGACCAGCTAGTGGTGTGGTGGTCAAGTCTGCTGGAACCCATATGACCAATTCCATAGTTTGAGTACTGGTCCCAGTGCTTTGAATATCATGCTGGCACGTGTTTGTGCATTCCTGTAATCCCGAGAAGAGAATGGAAGACCATCCTCTTTGAGAGAGTGATTTGTCGCTTATCCTTTGTCTGTCTATCTCTGTCTTTCTCCAATGAGCATATGTGCCCTGTGGCAAAAATTATTTTTTAAAAATTTTTTTATTATCATAATCTTGTTTATATTACCTTGAATCACATATAACTACAGTGTATTAGATTTCTTTTTCCAGAAGAAATACCATTCATATCAGTCAGTACAAAGACAGTAAAATCACCACCATCATCATCCCATAGCTTTTCATTTTTTTCCATAATAATAATTTATTATTATTATTCCAATTATTTTTTTAAACATTCAATCATTATTTAACATTTTACTTGTAAAAAGACTTTACCCAACATGAAATATTTCTCAGACCTGTCCAGTTGAGAATACTACACACGTCATCATCAGCAGGTAATAAACCATATCCAAATCCCACTAATGTCATGCCTCTCTGTTTGTTCTCTTGCTATCCTTCTCCATACTCTTCTCTTCTCCTGCTCCGTTCCACACTGTCTTATCATTACTAACTATTTTCACTGCTTTTATGCCCTCTAATATTTCAATCTCTACCATAAAGTACAGATAGTCGATATATATTAAGTGAATACATACAGTATCTTTTTTTTCACATCCTGGCTTACTTCACTCAGCAGTAGATCCTCCATATCCAACCACTTTCTATCATATTAAAGGGTCTTGTTTTTTTATGGCTGAGTAGTGTTCCATAGAGTATCTGTGCCACACTTTTTCAATCCATTCATCTGTTTGTGGGCATTTGGGTTGGTTCCTTGTCTTAGTGAGCGTAAATAAAGCTGCAATAAACACTGATGTGCAAGCGTTTTTCCAACTGAGAGTTCTCCTGTCCTTTGGGTAGATACCCAGAAGTGGGATTACTGGATCAAATGGTAGTTCTATTTGTAGATCTTTGAGGAATCTCCATATTGTTCTCCACAGTGGCTGAACCAGTTTACATTCCCACCAACAGTATAGGAGAGTTCCCTTTCACCACATCCCCACCAATACTTACCACTTTTTACATTTTCAATCTTTGCCATCGTGAGAGGGGTTAGGTGGTATCTCATTATGGTTTTGATCCGCATCTCCCTTATGATGAGGGATGTTGAGCATTTCCTCATATGCTTTTTGGCTATTCATATGTCTTTCTTAGAGAGATTTTTGTTCAGCTCATTTTCCCATCTTTTAATTGGATTAATATATTTTTTTTCATCTAAGATGCTTGAGTTCCCTGTGTATTCTGGTTATCAGTCCCTTGTCGAGGCGTATTTTACAAAAATATTCTCCCATTCTGAGAGTTGTCGATTCACACTTATTACTGTGTCCTTTGCTGTGCAGAAACTTATTAGTCTGATATAGTCCCACTTGTCTATTTTAGGGATTATTGCCTGTGCTTTGGAAGTCTTATTTAAGAAGTCTTTGCCTACTCCAATGTCGCCCAGAGTTTCCCCAGCATTTTCCACCAGTAGTTTTATAGTTTGAGGTCTTAGGTTCAGATCTTTGATCCATTTTGAGTTGACTTTTTTTTTTTTTTTTTTTTTGGAGAGGTTTTTCGCTATAGGGCGCGTGCGCTCGCCAGACAGACAGAGAGAGACATAGAGACAGAAAGCGAGAAATCACCCCCCGGGGGGATGGTCACGCCGCAATCCCTTCTCCTCCATTCTCCTCTCGGGATCTTGGGCATGCACGCACACGCGCCCGGCGTGAGTTGTAAGCCACCGGGTCCGAGATGCGAACCGCGGTCGACTACGTGGGAGTCCAGCAACATAGCCATTACGCTAACTGCTGGTTCCCGAGTTGACTTTTGTTAATGGTGAAAGATGGGGGTTCAGTTTCATCTTTCTGCAGGTGGATACCCAGTTTTTCCAGCACCATTTACTAAAGAGGTTTTCCTTTTCCCAATGGATTGACTGGTATCCTTTGTCAAAAATCAGTTGACTTTGAGCTTTGGGTGTTATTTCTGGGGTCTCTATTCTATTCCATTGGTCCACATGTCTGTGTTTGTGCCAATACCATGCTGTTCTTTTTTTTTTTTTTTTTTTTTTTTTTTTGGAGAGGTTTTTGCTATAGGGCGCATGCGCTCGCCAGACAGACGGAGAGACAGAAAGCGAGAAATCACCCCCCAGGGAGGATGGCCACACCGCAATCCCTTCTCCTCCATTCTACTCTCGGGATTGTGGGCAGGCATGCACACACGCCCGGCGTGAGTTTTAAGCCACTGGGTCTGGGACGCAAACCGCAGTCTACTACATGGGAGTCCAGCAACATAGCCATTACGCTAACTGCTGGTCCCCCATACCATGCTGTTTTGATGATCACAGCTTTATAGTATATCTTGGGATCAGGGGGTGATAAGCTTCCCACTCCACTCTTCTTGTGCAAGATTGTTTTGGCAATATGAGGTCTTTTATGATTCCAGACAAATTCTTTGATTGTCTTTTCTAGATCTGTGAAGAATATCTCTAGTATTTTGTTTGGAATTACATTAAATATATAGATTAATTTGGGTAGAATTACCATTTTGATTATGTTAATTCTTCCAGGAACATGGGATGTTTTTCCATTTTTTTTTTGTCACTTTCAATTTCTTTTTTAAGATTCTCACAGTTTTCTTTATAAAGGTCTTTGACTTCCTTAGTTAGGTTTATCCCTAGGTATCTTATACATTTTGTGGCTATGGTGAAAGGGATTTCTTTCTTCAGCTCTACTTCGTTCAACTTGTTGTTCATATACAGAAATGCTATAGACTTTTGGATGTTGATTTTGTATCCTGCCACTTTACTATGTTCACTTATTACTTCAAAAAGTTTTTTCATGGAGACCTTTGGGTCTTTTAAGTATGCCATCATATCATCTGCGAATAAAGATATTTTCAACTCTTTGCCTATTTGAATGCCTTTTATATTGTTCTCTTTTCTGATTGCATTAGCTAAGACTTCTAGAACTATATTAAAAAACAGTGGACAAAGTGGGCAGCCTTGCCTAGTACCAATTTTTAGTGAAAACACTTTCAGCTTTTCCTCATTCGTTATAATGTTAGCTGTAGGTTTTTCATAGATGGCTTTTACTGTGTTGAGAGATGACCCTTCTATACTAATCTTACTGAGGGTCTTAATTATGAAAGGATGTTGTATTTTATCAAATGCTTTCTCTGCATCAATTGAAATGATCATATGTTTTTTATCTTTCTTCCTGTTAATATGGTGTATTACATTTATGGTCTTGCATATGTTGAACCACCCTTGCATCCCTGGGATAAAGCCTACCTGGTCTTGATGAATAATCTTTGTTATATGTTGTTGGATACTATTTGCGAGTTGAGAATTTTTGCATCTATATTCATCAACAATATTAGTCTATAGTTTTCCTCTTTTGTCATGTCCTTATCTGTTTTGGGAATGAGGATGATGGAGGCTTCATAAAATCAATTTGGAAGGTTTCCTTCCTTTTCAATCTTTAGAAATAATTTGAGTAGGATAGGGAATATGTCTTCCTTAAAGGTTTTGTAGAATTCAGAAGTGAAGCCTATGGCAAAAATTCTTAAAAAAAAAAAAAAAAAAAAAAAAAGTTTATGGCAAATTCACTAGTTATACATTTTTTAAAATTATCCCATCAGACTCATCTTCTCTATCTTTAGCTATGGAGACACTCTCTTTCAGGGAAAGCAAGTATCTGAACATGTGCCTTTTGTTCTTCTCCTTGATCATGACAAACTTGTGTATAAAATTTTGCTTAACATCCTTTGAACCATACCACTGTAGCCAACTCTGGTGGTTGATGTGGCAGTGATACTTACTCGTTATCCCTAACCTAGGTTGGATCAGTACCATTTGAATTAATAAATGAATGTAGATTTTTTTCTATGAAAACCTCTTTTCCTCTGTTCTTATTTCCATAAGAACCTAATTACTCATTAGAATTTACTTTACTTTATTTGAAAACAATGTCATACTGGAAGATGTGTGATGGAAACGAAATTCTATGTAAAAACTAGTGAGTATATTATAGACATGTGAAAATAAGATGAGAGAACTACCAAGAAAATTCTATAGAACATATTTTTTAGTTTATCAAAAATGTCAATAGAGGAAGTACAGCTGGGTTAGAGTATGAGTTAAGATACTTTCATTTAGGGGCCAGCAGGTGGCATGGTGGTTAAGGCACTAGGCTCCCATATAGCTCACTGTGGTTCAAGTCCTGGACCCAGTGGCTGGAAAATCACACCAGGCACTTGTACATGTGTGCCCAAAATTCCAAGAGGAGAATGGAGGAGAAGGGATTGCCATGTTCCCTGGAGGATGATTTCTCACTTCCCCTTTCTCTGTTATCTCTCTGTCTTCTCTCCTCTCTATTGAGTACATACAACCTAGGTCAAAACCTAAAATATATATGTACTTTCACTGGAAGATTTTAAAGAATCTAACTTAAACTATAAAGGTAACATATTTGTTTATGTATATGAAAAATTTAATGACAGAACAAGCTTTTGAGAAAAGTTGGTCCAGAGGCTCTAAGATATCAGTAATCTCTTTTGTGTTACACTGTGTTATTTTATTTTGCTTCACATTCTGCACTTTTTAGAACAACTTTGTCCAAGAGAAATGCAATGCAAAACATGTTTTAAAATCTAAATACTCTACTAACTACATTCTAAACAGTATAAAGAAACAGATTAAATTATTTTAAATAAAATCTGTCTTTAAATAAGAATGTCCAATATATTACCATTTCAACAGGTAATCAATATAAAAATTATTGAGATACTTTATATACTTTTTTTTTTTTTTTTTTGAGAGATTTTTACTATAGGGTGCATGCGCTCACCAGAAAGAGAGAGAGACATAAAGCAAGAAATCACCCCCCAGGGGGGATGGCCTTGCTGCAATCCCTTCTCCTCCATTCTCCTCTTGGGATCTTGGGCACATATGCACACGCGCCTGGTGTGAGTTTAAGCCACCAGATCTAGTACTCGAACCACAGTCACCAACATGGGAGTCCAGCGATATAGCCATTACACCAACTGCTGGTCCCAAGATACTTTATATTCTTCATACTGTCATCAAAATCAGTAATTTGCCCATACAACACATCCCAATTCAGACTACCCACAGTTCAGAGGTTCAATAAATTACCACAGGTGGCCCATGGCTGCTGTATTAGATAGCATAGTTTTAGTTTCTGCTTTGTCTTAAGGCTGGCTCGATTCATCTTCTCAGGTTGGCCTTGTTCATATTTTAGGAGAGAAGACTATATTTTCAGCATCTGCTTTTAAATAAGGAGAGACTTCTGTCTCAGAATCCCTCAGCAGTGTCACATGAGTTTCATTGTATTGGGCCTTCTGATAACCCATGATCTCTGTTGTTGTAGTGAAATGTTCTGAATGATACTTGCCAGTCAGGACTTACCCCTAGGATATACCAAGATCACAGAGATTTTTCTGTTTTTTTAATTCTAGAAATTTTATAGTGTATATTATACATTTAAGTCTGTGACCGTTTTCAGTTAGTTTATATATAATAGATTTGAAGTATGGGTCAAGGTTCTTTTTTTTTGCTTACGATATTTATGTATTCTAGCTCCACTTATTGAAAAGACTACCCTTTCACCATTGAATTGTCTCTTCAACTTTGTCAAATATTAACTGACTATACTTGTGTTGGTTTATTTATGTACTTTCTCTTCAGTTCTGTCTGTACTGTCTCTAATAACACACTATCTTCAATACTGTATCTTTATGCTAAGTAATAAAATTAGTTATTGTGAGTCTTCCAGCTTTGTTCTTTCTAAAAATTGGTTTAGCTGTTTTTATTCCTTTGCCTTTCCCTGCATATTTTAGAATGAGCTTATTAATACATACCAAAAGTTCTTCTAGAATTTTCATTGAGATTGTGTTGGCTATTAGAGCAATTTGGGGAGAATTGACATCCTGCTATTGTCTTTTCTTCCATGAACACTGTATGTCTTTCCATTTATTTAGATAGTCTTTGATTTTTTTAAATCAGCATTTTCTTGTTTTCAGCATACAGATTCTTCATCTATTTTGTTAGGTTTATATCTAAGTATTTCATGTTTTTGGTGCTATTATAACCAGTAGTTGTTTTTGTTTTTTTAATTTGGATTTCTAGTACATTGTGAGTACGTAGAAATATAACATTCTTTTTGCAATTTTGCTAAATTCACTTATTAGTTTCAAGAATTGTTTTGTAGAAACCTTGAAATTTTCTACATGACAATCATGTCATCTACAAATAACAACAGTTTTACATCTTTCTAATCATTGTGCTTTTTATTTCTTTCATTTCACCTATTGTGCTAAGATTTAGTTAGTGGTACAGTGGTGATTGGTAGTGGTTTGAGTGAAAAAACTTGCCTTATTTTCAGTGTTAAGTAAAAAAAATTCCATCTTTCATTATTAAATATATTAACTGTAGGGTTTATAGATGCCATTTTTCAGTTTAAGAAGTATTCTTTAATTCCTAGTTTGCTCCAAGTTTTGGTCTTGAATAAGATATTAACTTTTATCAAATGCCTTTCCTGCATCTATTTAGTAGATTCATTATTATGATGAATTTCTTTGAGTGTTTTTTGAATACTGAGTACACCTTGCATAATGTTCTTTCATATGTTACTGGATTCAATTGTCTCCTATTTCATTGTTTTTTTTTCCATCTGTGTCCATGAGTATGTTAACTTGTCATTCTCTTTCTTTCTTTCTCTCCTTCCTTCCTCCCTCCCTCACTTCCTGAGAATGCATGCACTTTTCGGACAGGAAGAGAAAGTACTCTCCAATGGGACATTATCATGCCTTTTTCCAGTTATACACCCTATTGGGATTTGGGGCACACATGTGCCTGGCATGTTTTTCAACCCATCTGGGCCAGGATTTGAACTGAATGGTTGGCCATAAGGGATTTAACTTCCTTAACCACTAGCATGGAGTTGGCTCAATCTGTAGTTTGCTTGTCATGTGATTTAACTCTCTGTTTTTGTATTAGGATAGTTCCAACCACTTAAAGTGATTTGGAAAAGGTTATTTTATTTCTATCTCTTTTTTTTTGTTTAAGGAGTTATTTTATTTAACTTTATTTATTCATTTATTTATTTTAATTTGACCAGAGAGAGAGCAAAAGTGAGAGAGAAAGTGAGAAAGCAAGCCACCAGGTCTGAGACTCAAACTGCAGTCAGCCATCTGGGAGTCTAGTGCCCTTAACCACCATGGCACTTGCTGGCCCTGTTATTTTCTTTTATATGAGAGGATTTTAAAATGTCTCTGGAAGGACTGGTATGTGGCATGGTGGTTAAGGTGCTGAACTCCTACATGACTGACTGTGGTTTGTATCTCAAACCTGGTGGCTTGTTTTCTCACTTTCCCTCCCTCCCTCCCTCCCTCCCTCCCTCCCTCCCTCTCTCTCTCTGTCTCTCTGTGGTGAGTGCAAATTAAAAAATAATAATAATAAACAAAATTAAATAAATAATTCTTTTAGAAAGTGACATGGAAAAATGGAATTATAGTGCAAGTTTATTTTGGTGCTAAACAATTTTTAAAATATACATAGTTTTTTTGTAATACACATCTTTCGTGAACTATTTGAAGATCCTTTATATTTTTGGAAAGAGATTGAGTAGAATTGACATTCTTTCTTTCCATTTTAATTGCCAGAGGCATTTGTGCTCACTATCGAGAGAGAGAGAGAGAGAGAGAGAGAGCGAGCGAGAGAGCGAACACCTTCCAATGCAACATGGTCATACCATAATCCTTTTTTTCTTCTATTTTTCCATGCCCTTAGGATTTGGGGCACAAACGCTTATATGTATGGCATGTTTTTCAAGCTTCCAGGACTAGTATTTGTATTGTGTTTGGCCATATGGGATCCAGTTCCATATGTACAGGGCTTAACCACTATGCTATGGATTGGCTCCTGACATTTCTATTCATTGAATAGTTTGCCAGATTGCCCACTGAAGCCATCTAAGCCAGGGAGGTTTTTGTTGGGATATTTATGAATTCACTTTCCTTAATAGCTATTGGACGATTTAGATTATTTCTTTTGGTAGTGTATGTATTCAAGGAGTTGGTCCATTTCATCTCTTACTGAATTGATGAATTTAGATTTGTTTGTAGTATTACTTGAGCCTTTTAATCTCTGCAAAGTCTCTAATGATGTCTCCTCTTTCATTATCAGTAAAATCATAACTGATTAAATGTTTGTGCTTCATATGAGTATATAAACATCATTTTTTCAACCAGCGCACCATATTTAAATGCCTCGAATCTTTCACTGTATATAAGTGCTTAAAAGTAGTGGAGTTAGGGTCATTCAAAAACATCATTTTCTGAAACATAAGAAAAAATTTTAAAAAAGGTCTGCTGCTTTATTTATGATATATTATTAAAGTCATTTATGTACCTGCATTAGTGAAGACTACTAAATCATAATATAGTTTTAAACAGCAGGAACTACTTCTGAAGACATTTCCCAAACACTATAACATTTTAAAAAGCATTTATACTATCAGTTCTAAACTGAAAATTTAGAGAATTAAAAAGCAAGACAGTTGTCTTTCTCAACCAAAGTACCAGTGGATAGGAAAGTGACAGAATATTAGTGTTCATGTCATAGTTGACTTTCCTTTAAAGATAATGGACTAATCCTGGTAGCAGGTATGGGCAGAAGATGTAGGATAGCCACAACCTGAACTACTCTCTATCACTTTAGATATCAAAATAATGGCTGGCTCTATAGTACAGTGGCACTACAGAGAAGAAGCTAGATCCCACAGGCTGACCAGTATTTGTGTCCCAACATGGTGGCATACACATTTGCCCTGGATCCTCACAGAGTGGAGAATTGGAGGGGAAAAAAATTGTAGTGTGATCAGACCCTGCTGGGAGGGGTTTTTCCCTCTCCCATGTACATACCCTCTCTGGCATTAAAAAGCAACAACAACAACAAAACATACACACCACATATCTTTAAATTTTCATTTGGCAAAAAGCATTTGCTTGAAAGGTTGTATATAATTTGAATTTCTATAAATCAAATTTTGTTGCAAATGACCTAAAGGAGAATAGATAAAGCTTAAAAAAAAATAAAAATTCTATTTTAAATTCTTTTGCAACGTGAATACTCACAGATCAGTGTGGTAAAATGTAGGTTTTGTTTATCCTTTTTAAAGCTCAGAGATAGCTGTTAGTGTAAATTTTCTTTAAGTGAAATTTAACTTTACCTTAATTTAAAAATAAAGATCTTAGTAGGAAAGAGCTTTCAAATGCTGAATATTATAACAAACAAGCAAAGTTCCCCTTCCTCAATAGCTAGGCCTAGAAAAGTATTGCTTATGAATCTGGCTTATGAATTATATTTGTCATATTTTGCATTTTTTTTGTTTTTGAGATTTAACATCAGCCAGATAGTCTTGACAGCAGCTCCAATTTCAAATCTGTATGTTAACCTTTTCTTATATGTGGGGTTTTTCAAAAAGTTCGAAAAAATTGGAAAAAAAAAACTATATATAGATTTCAGTTTCTTTCTACCAAAATAAACCTGCATTTTAATTCCATTTCCCCTGCATTTATTATTTATTTTCTGCATGTACCCTTTACTCACTTGTACCTCTTAGCATCAAATTTAGGTTGACTTTATGGGACCAGCAGTTAGCGTAATGGCTATGTCGCTGGACTCCCACCTAGTCGACCGCGGTTCACGTCCTGGACCCGATGGCTTAAAACTCACGCTGGGCACATGTGCGTGCGTGCCCAGGATCCGGAAAGGAGAATGAAGGAGAAGGGATTGCAGCGTGGCCATTCCCCCTGGGGGGTGATTTCTCGCTTTCTGTCTCTATGTCTCTCTCTGTCTGGCTGGCAAGCGCACGCACCCTATAGCAAAAACCTCTCCCCCAAAAAAATTTAGGTTGACTTTGTTATTTATTAATTTATCAAATCTCTATTGAGTCATTTTTTTGAACAAGGCACTGATAGTCATGAATATAGAGTTGCTCATACCAAGTAATAAATTCTTCATATTTACTTGTAAGATAAAAGCCTAGATAGCATTTGTTTAAATTTTTATTTTATAACCAGTTTCATTATTATGAGAATTTTTTTATGTTAGTTCAGATTCAACATTTGCAAATAAGTGATGCACACGTATATACTTATATTCATGCATATTTAATCAAATATACACATATATACATGACTTGTGTTGTCATGTTTGAAACATAACTAGCAGGGAAGTATAGAGGTTAACAACAGATTCTGGAGTTAAGTTCCCAGGGACTTAAGTTTGAATTCTGGACCGGCTACTTACAAGCTATACGATCTTTAACTGTCTACTTCTTAGTGTTGGATTAAATGAGTTCCTTGGTGTAAAGCACATAGATTTAATGCCCGCTAAATATTCTGTTGATGTTAGTAAACCATGTCGACTAATAATTTGTTAGAAGATATGTGGTTTTACCTTTTGATTTAAAAAATTAGAATAAGACTAGTGAATCTCTGTTTGCTACAGATTACTTATTTACCATGTTACTAAATTATCTTTATTTGGATTTTTCCCCCTAATTCTATTGGGATAAGCTCTTTCTCCCACCATATTATAAACCCTAACTATATTATGTAGCTACCAGTAATCTCAAGGTAGTCTGATAACATCTATTACCACCACAAACAAAATCAGAGGTTTTTTAGTAACAAGTAAATTGTTACGTGTTGCCTTAGGGCATGTGCTTAGAGAGAGAGACAGTGTGAGAGAAAGTGAGAAATCACCCCCTCTCCCAAGGGGGAATGGCCATGCCATAATCTCTTCTCCTCTGTTCTCCCAGGATCTTGAGCACACACATGAACCCTACATGATTTTCAAACTATCGGGTCTTGGATGTGAACCACAGTCGGCCATGTGGAAGTCCAGTGACATAACCACTACGCCATCTCCAGACCCCCATATTACTTTTTCTTTCTTTCTCTCTCTTTTTTTTTTTTTTTTTTTTGAGAGATGTTTGCTATAGGGCGCATGCACTCACTAGAGAGACAGAGAGAACCAGAGAAACAGAAAGTTAGACTCACCCCTCAGTGGGGGATGTCCACTCCGCAATCGCTTCTCCTTCATTCTCCTCTCAGGATCTCGGGCACGCAGGCACATACATGAGCCTGGCGTGAGTTTCAAGCTGCCGTGCTCAGGATTTAACTGGGAACTACATGGGAGTCCAGTGACATAACTATTATGCCATCTGCTGGTCCCCACATCACTTATTCTTATAGCTCATATCAGGTACTTCTTTCTCAAGCAAAACAATAAAGCATTAGTACACGATAAGGTTGGAAATTATTTTTGTATGTATGTTATGTCCCATATACAATCTGTATGTACCATTTAAATGTTAAAGTGATGCTATGTTTGTAACGATTGATGGTTGACTTTCCTCTAGATATTAGATGACCTTGACTCCAATGACATTTTAACTTAGGCTTTTTCTTATAAGAGAGAGAGGATGATTTAGATACATCATATCTTTTTCTCTTTTCTTTTTGAGAGGCTTTTTTGGTATAGGACGCGTGCGCTCGCCAGAAAGACAGAGAGAGACAGAAAGTGAGAAATCACCCCCTAGGGGGGATGGCCACACTGCAATCCCTTCTCTTCCATTCTCCTCTCGGGATCTTGGGCATGCAGGCACGCACATGCGCCCAGCGTGAGTTTAAACCACCAAGTACGACTCAAACTGCATTTGACTACATGGGAGTCCAACGACAGTTAACTTTATTTATTTATTTAAACTTGATCAGAGAGGAGCAGAATGAGAGAGAGAAAGATAAAGTGAGAAAGCGAACCACCAGGTCCAGAACTCGAACCGTGGTTGACCACGTGGGAGTCCAGCACCCTAAACCACCACACCATCTGCCAGCCCAGATGTAACTGTTAAAACAAGGTGACATCTTGGGAACCAGCAGTTAGCATAATGGCTATGTCGTTGGACTCCCACGTAGTCGACCACAGTTCACGTCCTGGACTCAGTGGCTTAAAACTCACGCCGGGCGTGTGTGCATGCGTGCCCAAGATCCCGAGAGGAGAATGGAGGAGAAGGGATTGCGGCGTGACCATCCCCCCTGGGGGGTGATTTCTCGCTTCCTGTCTCTATGTCTCTCTCTGTCTGGTGAGCGCACGCGCCCTATAGCAAAAACATCTCCAAAAAAAAAAAAAGATAAAATCAAAACAAGGTGACATCTTTGGATATTTTTGCCAGTTTTACCTTAATCATTCTAGGTAAGCATATATTTACCAGTAGTGGCCTCATGACCAAATATTTCATCAAAGAAATTAATGGACATTGACTGAACATTTACCATGCCTAGGTTTTATATAAAAAATTTGTTATGAATGAAACATACAATAATTTCTTAACCTTATAAGGTTTACTGTCTGCTGAAGGAATTGGGACTATAAATGAACAAAGCAGTATGACTATTGCCATCATAGAAATATGCTCAAGGTGGTAAAGAAACAAAAAGAAGGGAAATGCTTAATCCACTTTGATTTTTCATAGAAGAGTGTCAGGAAAGGCTTCATCTATCTTCTGGAAGACCAGACATTCTATAAAACAATGAATATATGCAATAATAATAGTGGAGAATCTAGGGTAGATTTAACTAAGTGAAGATTTATTTTATTTCACCTTCTATCTTGAATTAAAGAGTAACTTAGTATTACATAAGCTAGACTAGAAGTAGAAGAAAACTATGGGTCGTAGCATAATTTGTAACAATGAAGTAGTTCTGAATCCATTTTAACTTTATAATGCAAAAAAATCTTTAAAATGAACATTTTATAAGCATTTATATCATATTTAAACCAAATATATTTTCATAGACCTTTTGTCCTCATTTGATGTCAGGATGATGGATTATGACCTTTCATTCTTAGTTTGTCACACAGAGAATACTGTTGTGTAAAGGAAACCTATAAAGACTTGGGAAAGATTGTAATAAAGGCCCCCTACCTGTAAGTAAAGTAGGCATGCATGAATAATACTAGTGCAATGAAGCATTAGTAGATAGGACTGACCAGATGAAATTACATGGTTAGAAGATAATTCAGAGACTTTGGTAACCGGATATATTTCTTGCATTACTCAGTGTTGATAACTGCAAAATTAATCTAAAATAAGCATCCTTATTTGAAATATAGAACATGCAGGCCAGCAGATGGCATGGTGATTAAGGCGCTGGATCTCACATGTCTGACTGCATGGTTCAAGTCCTGGATCTGGTGGCTTGAAAATTACTCTGGCCGCACACATGTATGTGTGTGCACGCATGTATGCCCAAGATCCCATGAGGATGATGGAGAAGGTATTGTGGTGTTGCCATCCCCCCCGTGGGATGGGTGATTTCTCATTTTCCCTCTCGCTTTCTGTCTGTCTGGTGAGTGCACATGCCCTGTAGAAAAATAAAATAAAATTTAAAAAAAGAGAGATGTGTATGAAGCTTATAAAACTAAAATAATTACATATTCTCTTTTACAGTCTATGGATACTAAGTAGGTAAAACAAAATCCTTAATTCTTGTGTACAGTCTTTTACTATTTATGGAAGCACAGAAGATGCATGTGCAGACTGCTAGTGATCAAAAAAATATGTACCACCAATATGTACCATAATTACCAGTGTTAAATTATGCTAAACCAACAAATGAGAAATACATATGAAGCTGACACAAAGGTAATATTAAAAGAGCAATAGAAAAGGGAAATAATCATAAAGTCACCAGAAAAAGCTTCAGGGAAGAGACTGGACTTCAGCTTAGAATTGAAATAATAGAATATTACTTTGGTGGGCTTTTATTTCCGACTTCTCTTTTTTGTTGTTTTTTAAAGTTTATTTTATCCATGATAGTGCATGAAAGAGACAGAAACACCCTCAACAAGGTCTGGCCATCCCATGATCCCCCTCTCTCTGCCCTTCAACTTATCGATTTTGGGCACTGGCAGAGTGTGTCTCACGTTGAAGGGACTGGAGCTCCAAATCCAAAGTCAACCACGTGTCCAAGCACTTTATCTTGGCAAAGACATACCTATACTTTGAGAAAGGAAGCAAAGTATACATTCGTTTAATGGAATATTTATGACTTATCTGTAGTTGTTAATCTGAGTACCACTGAAATTTTTAAATTACCAGTTCCCCATTCAAAGTAGCACATACACACAATTTTCATGTAATTTAAAGCAGTTCTCAGACCTCTGGTTGAGAACTCACCAGGCATTAATCTGGTAGTTGTTTTCTTAAATTAATCTATAATGGAGGCTTTGAGTACATAAAATTGCATTTGAAATAGAGTGACAGTATATTACTACTGACTGTGAAATGTCATTTATCCAGAGTATATTTTGTTTGCAGCCATACTTTTCTGGAATAATAATTATTTCCTGAAGTAGTAATAATTTATAGTTTGTAAAGTAATGCTGTATGACTGCTCTTCCTTTATACATCAAGTTATACTGTATAAAAAAAGCCTGCACATTAGCAGGCATTATCCCCTTTTAGTAATTATTTTTTTAAATTGTTATATATATATATATATATATATATATATATATATATACACACACACACACACACACACACATGCATATAACATAATCCTGACCATTCCTGGGGCTGGCTCTGTAGTACAGTTATTAAGTACTGTGCAGAGGGAGCCAGATCCTACATGACCAACCGTGATTTGAATCCTGGCTCCTATATCTGGAAAAACACATTGGGGATATATGCACGTGCTGAGAGTCCTGACAGGATGGAAAATTGGAGGAAAAGGGAATTGCAGCATGACTAGGCCCTGTTGGGAGTTATTCTCTCTCTCTCTTCTCTCATGAATGGGCTCTCTGATACTAAAAATAATGAACTTTTTTTTTTTAGTTTAGAGATTTTTGCTATAGGGTGCGTATGTTCACCAAAGACAGAGAAAATCACCGTGGAGTGGGGATGGACATGCTACAGTCCTCTTTCCTCTCAGGATTTTGGATATGCACACACATGCACCTGGCATGTAACAAGCTGCCAGATCTAGGACTTGAACTGTGGTCAACCAAAAGTTGACCATTTTAACTATTTTAATGTGTACAGTACAGTGGCATTTACTATATACATGATACTGTGCAACCATCATCACTGTCTAGTTAAGAAATTCTTCATGGGGCCAGCAGGTGGCATAGTGTTTAAGGCACTGGACTTCCACCTGGCCAACTAGAGTTCGAATCCCAAACCTGGTGGCTTGAAAATCACACTGGGCACTTGTCCGTGCATGCCCAAAATCCCAGCAGGCGAATGGAGAAGGGATTGTAATGTGGCTATTCCCCCAAGGAGCTGATTTTACACTTTCCCCCACATCTTCCCTCTCTAGTGAGCACACACCCCTATGGAAAACCAACACCCCCCCATTTATTTATTTATTTGTCCATCTAGAATTCAGTTCAGAAGGAACCCCTGTACCCATTAAGCAGTCACTCCCAGGTCTCCCCATCCTAACCCCTGGCAACTATTGATCACACTACTTTCTGTATGGTGTTGCCTATTCTGGATGGAATGCTATTATGCAATATGTGGCCTTTTGTGTCTGGCTTATTTCCCATGGCATAATGGTTTCATAGTTCATCCATGTTGTAGAATGAACGGGTATTTTATTCCTTTTTATAGTTGAATAATATTTTGTTATATGGAAATGTCAGTTTTTTAATGAATCCAATTTTATGAACATTTATTTCTTCTTTGTCTGTTATGAATAATACTGCTATGAACATTCATGTACAAGTTTTTGTTTGAACATCAGTTTTCAGTTCTTCACCTAGAAGTGAGATTGCTGGGTCATATTCTAATTCTATGTTTAAATTCTTGAGGAACCTCCAAATTTCCACAGTGGTTATACCATTTTATACTCTTACCTACAATGTTCAAGGGTTCCAATTTCTAATATCCTTATCTACACCTTTTGAAAATTATTATTCTAGTCATACTGTGAAGTGGTATGTCTTTGTGGCTTTGATTTTTATTTCTCCAGTAACTAGAATCTCTTAGGATCTTTTTATGTGCATGTGCTTGTTGGCCAGTTGCATATTTTGGAGAAATGCCTGTTCAAATCTCTTGCCCATTTTTTGAGTTTTTTTGTTGTTGTTGTTGAGTTTTCGGAGTTCTTCATATATTCTGAATATTAATTCCTTATCTGGTATGTATGATTTGCAAATATATTTCCCAATTATGTGTTTTTCTTTTCTTTTAATGATAGAACAGTGTGCGTGTACATATAAGAGAGAGAGAAAGAGAGAGAGAGAGAGAAGCTCTCTTGATAATGTCCCAGCATACCATAAAACCCCTTCCCAGCCTTCCAGCACCTCAGGATTCTGGACACCTGTGTGTGCGTCCAACATGTCTTCAGGCTGACCCAGCGAACTGAATCTGTGTTCATAAGTAGAGCATTTGCGTTACTGCTTTACCTTACTAGCTAGGTGTGCATTGATGCACAGAAGTATTTAATTTTTAAGACTGATTTTTCTGTTTTTCTTTTTGCCTGTGCTTTTGGTGTCATACTAAAGAAATCCTTGCCAAATTTGATGTCATAAAGGTTTTTCCCTATTTTCCTTTAAGTTTTATATTCTTAGCTAATATGTTTAGGTATCTGATCCCTTTTTTTTTTTTTTTTTTTTTTTTGAAAGAGAGATTTTTGCTATTGGGTACATATGCTCGATAGAGAGACAGATACATATGCTCGATAGAGAGACAGAGACAGACAGAGAGACAGAAAGCAAGAAATCACCCCCCAGGGGGGATGGACACTCCACAATTCCTTCTCCTCCATTCTCTTGGGATTTTGAGCACACATGCACCCAGTGTGAGCTTCAAGCTGCCAGGTCCAGAACTCAAACCACGGTCGACTACGTGGGAGTCCAGTGACATAAGCATTATTCTATCTGCTGGTCCTGGTTTTTGATCCATTTTGAGGTGATTTTTTTTTTCACGTTTTTGCCATAGAGCTTGTGTATTTGGCAGAGACACACAGAAACAGATACAGTGTGAGGGAAAGTAAGAAACCACCTTCTAGAGGGATGGCTATGGCACAATCTCTTCTTCATTCTTCTCCTAGAATTTAGGACACATAAGCACACATGACCAGCATGATTTTCAAGCTGCCAGGTCCAGGACTTGAACCACAATCAGCCATATGGGTGTCTAGTGCTTTTACCACCATGCCACCTGCTGGTCCCTTGTGATGTTTCTTCCTTCCTCCCTTCTTTCCTTCCTTCTTCCCTTCCTTCCTTCGTTCCTTCCTTCCTTCCTTCCTTCCTTCCTTCCTTTCTTTCTTCCTTTTTCTTTTTTAAATAGGTGAAAAAAGTGAAGTTCATTGAGGTTATGGATTACATCTATTTAAGAACAGATCTTTTTTTTTTTTTTTTTTTTTTTTTTTTTTTTTTTGGTGTCCTTTCCCCTAGACTAGAGGTTGTTAAACTAAGGTCCACAGGCCAAAAGATTCACCACTTGATTTTATATAGCTATAAGCTGAGAATGATGTTAATTTTCAATAAAAACATAATCATTAAAGAGTAGTATTTTGCGGCCTAACCATGGTTGTGCAAAGTTAAGAAGCTGTGTGCTGCAGACTGGGATCACATGAGTTGGGAGGCTGTGGCAGGAAGCTCTCTAGCTGGGGGCTGGCCTAGGCACATGGTGAAGAAGAGTTGGGCATAGTGGTATATGTTTGTAGTCACAGCCGGGAGGCTGAGGTAGGAGGATCGGGACATGGCAAGACTGTTAAAAAAAAAAAGAGAGAGAGAGAAAAAAGAAAACATGTAATGTGAAAATTGTATCCTTCAGATTTTTATTTTCCAGTTTTGCTATAGGATGCATGCACTCACCAGGGACAGACGAGAAAGGAGGGAAAGTAAGATATCTCCCTTTCCTGGGGGGTGAGGGGAAGGATGGCCATTGTCACAATCCCTTTTCCTCCATTCTCCTCTCAGTGTTTTGGGCACGCACACACATGTGCCCATCTGGAATGTTTTTCATGCCTGTTAGTCTGGGATTTGAACCATGTAGTCTGCCCTGCTGTTGGGGATCGAGAGCCTTGAACTGTGGCAGATCATGTGGGATCCAACCACGTTAACCACCAGGCCACAGGCTGGCCCTTAGCTGAATATTTGTATACATCCTCCCCTGAGGGACAATCCTCCCCTCAGCCTGCCAGCTAGCCAGAATCATGGTCATGGCAGGCATGCTCAACTCAACCTGAAGTCTGAATCTCAATCTCCCACGTGGCTCTAGCATCACACACAGTGCCCTACCATCTGCACCATTGCAGCAGAACTTTTTAGTTGTGTATTAGACGCTAACTGAGAAGATCTGGAATTTCATGTAACTCTCTCTGGTATGTAAACCAGGTTTCTTCAAACTGTAAGGAAAGAAGGACCAGAGACAGGAGAGGAAGGAAGGATGCAAACAAGTAAGCAAACAGAGAGGGAGAACTAAGATGGTAAACAGTGAGATGACAGAAAGTTTTATGGGTGTGCCTAAGGAAGCTAAATGAAAGGAAATTCAGATACACTCAGCACTTTGATCTATAACTATCTGGTCTTTATCTTTTATTTATTACGTATTTGTATTTGTTTAGTTATCCCAAGGCACTTGGGTTTGATAAGGTCAACCAGAGTTGAAATATTGAATAGAAGGATCTGAAATGTAGTAGCAGTCAGTCAAAAACCAAACCAGGAAGCCACAGTAGCTCTCTGGCTCGTCTGCATCCTGATATTTATTAATCAGCTAACGGTAACTCTGGGCCCACCTTTGTCTGACCTCAATTTGTAGATGCCTCCTCTATGCCAGACAAGTTACTACTTTAAAGGACTGATATGTTTGATTATTTTACCAAATGTGACATAATTATTTTGTAGCATAGCTCAAGCAATCTAGGAAAAAAGAAGCTATATAGTTTGTTGTCTCTTTTGCATTTAACATTATAATATGAACATTTTTCTTATCATTAGGTGCTGATTTCCAGAAGTTTTAAAGAATGTACATTTTTAAACTCTGTAACTGCATCATAGTATGTTTAACAGTCCTTTATTGTAGAGCATGTGGATTGTTTCCAATATTTCACTATTCTAAGCATTCTTTTAGATTAATATATATGTATTTTTAAATTTGCTAGAACGTGTATATACTCACCAGAGAAGGGGGAGGAGAGAGAGAGAAAGCCAGAAAGCATCTCCCATGAGGAATGGTCATGCTGCAATCCCTTCTCCTCCATTTCTTCCTCTTGAGATTTTGGACATGCACACACATTTGCCTGGCATGTTTCTCAAGCTGTAATCCAGGACTTGAACTGTGGCAGACCATGTGGGATCCAACCACATTAACCACCAGGCTACAGACTGGCCCTTAGCTGAATATCCGTCTACATCTATATAGCTTATAGATACACACCAAATGTGAAAATCGTCTTCTAAGTATATATAGTCTTATTTTAATAGTTGCTCCACTGGAGTGGAGTCGTCTCATTACATACATATACGTGCTTTTGGTATATCCCTCTAGTATGAGTTCATTAAAAATAGAGGCCACGTGGGGCCAGCAGATGGCATAGTGGTTAAGGCACTAGACTCCCACATGGCTGACTGTGATTTGAGTCCTGTTCTGGATCCTGAGGCTAGAAACTCTTGCTGGGAATGTGCGCTTACGTGCTCAAAATCCCAAGGGGAGAATGGAGGAGAAGGGATTGCGGCGTGGCCACCCCCCCTCGGGGGGGCGTAGTTCTCACTTTCTGTCTGTCTCTCCAGCGACCGTACATGCCCTATAGCAAAAATCTCTCTTCAAAAATCATAATAGATAAATAGAGAAATGACATGAAATAGAGGCCAGGGCTCTGTTGCACAGCAGTAGTGCCCTGCTCAAGAGAAGCTGTTTTCCACGTAACAACTGTTTGAACTCCTGGTCCAGTTCGTCTAAAACTTCCTGAACACATGCACAAGTGTCCAAGATCCTGTATGCTGGAGGGGTAGGGGAAGGGGATCACAGTGTGACCAGACCCTGTAGAGGATGCTCTCCTCTCTTCTCCCTCTCTCTCTCTCTTTCTTTCTCTCTCTCTCCCCACCCCCAACACTTTTATGTGCTCATGCACATATTCTACCATGAGTAAAGGAAAAAAATGTTTAATGAGTAAGGTGGATGATGGCATAGTGGTAAAATGCAGTGCTTTGTGAAACAGTCCTCATGGGCGGGTTCCTGGTTCAAGTTTTGGAGACTATCTCAAGGGCACCTGGCACACGTGTGCCCATGATTCAGGGCTGGCTGAGGGCTGGGGGCTGTTGTTAATGCAGACTGGAATAGTTATGAAAGATACTTTGAAATACCAGTTTTTAGACTGGCCCTGTAGAGTAAGTTGTAGTGACTTTGGTTGCCCAACCAGTGGCCCCCTTTTTATCCTCCTGGCAGAGGCTGGTTCTGTTACTGTGTGACTTGATGTACCTACACATACACCTGTCTAGCCTAGGAATGCTAAGCCATCGTTTCAGTGGGTACAGCGGAGGAGGAAAACCGAAAGAATTAGGTTCTTTGATAAGATCATTGGTCTTTTCGATTAGATTATTCCAAAGCTGACATATATATCTTCCACACTTCTTGATATATGAAAGAATGACTGTCCTTGCGTTTTGAGTGGCTTCCTGTTACTTGTTCCTGAAAGCATATTGGTAAGACTTTGTAAAGAAGAATTGTTTTGAAAAGGCACAAAATCCTGCATGTAGCATGTCCAGTGGGAGAAGTAAACAAAGATGAGAATGTGTTCAAAGATGAACAAGACTGGTGGATATACATCAAGTTTTTCCTGCATTCCATAAGAAAAAAGACAGTACCATTGTCAGGCTCCTACTGTTTTCAACAAAAGTGATTATCTCAGTACAAAGAGTCCTTTTGGACTCTTGAGGTCTTCTGACTATCTTATTTAATTTTCTCCAAGCAAGCTGGAAACATGGCTTTTAGGTTTAGATTGTGTTTCCAATTCTCCTGAGAAGAAAGTTACAGTCTAAACTTTGTCCATAGAAGCTACCTAATCAATACGTAATAGTTTCGTGTCTTCACACATAGCCCTAGTCTTTAGCAGGTAGTGTGGGGGTCATACTAGCACAGACCGTATTTAGTTAAGAGTACTTTTCTTATATCTTTCAAAATACTTCTCCTTTAATAGGGTACTTATCTTTCTCATCTTCTTCCCCAAAGGGATGGTACGTACAGGAGTCCAAAACTAATACTTTATCTTTACATTGTTTATTTATTTATTTATTTATTTATTTATTTATTTATTTATTGGAGAGGTTTTTGCTATAGGGCGTGTGGCTTGCCAGAAAGATAGAGACAGACAGAGATAGAAAGTGAGAAATCACCCCCCGGGGGGGTGGCCACCCTGCAATCCCTTGTCCTCCATTCGCCTCTTGGGATCTTGGGCACGCACGCACACACCCCTGGCGTAAGTTTAAGCCACCGGGTTTGGGACTCAAACTGCCGTCAACTACATGGGAGTCCATCAATGTAGCCATTAGCTGGTTCCTACATTATTTATTCTTTAGGAAAACAAGTATTTAAGTGACTTTGTGTGCCAGGCATTAGGCATTGTGTAGGGTCCTGGGGATGTAATGATGAACCAGCCTGAAATAGTCCCTACCTCGATAGCACTGGAAGGACATATATACAAATACATATGTAAATAATTTTCAATAGCTTTAAGTCCTAGAAGAATATAAGTCACGGCTATGATTTTATTTTAAATTGAGTGGTCAAAAGAGGTGGGTTGATATTTGAATTAGCATCCGAGTAATAAGGAACCAGCTGTGAAAACAGTATTTTCGGCATAACGAACAGTGATTCTCTTAAACCAGAAGTGATCTTGGGATAGTCAGGAATCAAAAAGAAAGTAAATGTGCTTAGGGAATCGTGAATATAGGGCAGAGGCCAAATCTTGTAAGGCAGCGTAGGTCATAAGGAGTTTAAGTTTTATTCTGTAGTATTTTAACTAGAGATGTGATTCTAGTCCTCTCTTTCAGTGGGGGTAGGGACAGAGTCACATTGTAAAGGAGTAATTATTATGACTATATGAGTATAATCTATCACAGTCCACCCATTGGCCACTACAGTTCATATTCTTTTTCCTTTTTTTTTTTTTAGAATTAATTAATTAATTAATTAATTTTTAATTTGACCGGAGAGAGGCAGAGAAAGAGAGAGAGAGAGAGAGAGAGAGAGAGGGGCAGAGAAAGAGAGAGAGAGAGAGAGAGAGGCAGAGGAAGAGAGAGAGAGAGAGAGGAAACGAGAAACCAAGCCACTAGATTCAGGACTTGAACCGTGGTCGGCCATGTGGGATTGTCCAGCACCTTAACCACCACGCCACCTGCTGGTCCCCACAGTTCATAATTCTTTCCAAAGGCAAAATACATTCATCCTGTCCCCAAATTCCCAAATGTCTTATTGATTATAGCCAACAAGTCCCAAGACCTCTTCGTCTACATCCAGTCCAGAGGTGAATAAGGCTCCTCAGTTCCAGTTCCTCTGATGTGGAACTATGCTGTGAACTACAAACACTGCCAAATCAGTCATTTAAATTTCTGACTTAAAAAACTAGATAAAGGCTCAGCCATGGTAGCACAGCGGCCCAACACTCTGCAGTGCTGGAAGTCATGTAGAAGATCGTGTGGGTTTGGCTCCTGGGTCGACATGTATGCTCTGGGTGCATGTCTCATGCCAATGATCTGGCTGGCGAAAAAAAGCTCAGGGGAGAATTGTGATGTGGAACCCTGTTGAGGGTGCTTCTCTCTTTCTTGGGGAAAAAAAAGAAAGAAAAACCTAGATAAAGATGAACAAATTAAATTCAATATCTGAAATGAGTGATGGGATATCACTATAGTTCCTACTAATAATAAAAGGATAATGAGAATATTATGAACAACTTTATGCCAGTAGATTTGACAGTTTAGATAAATGGTTAGATTTCTTGACAGTCACAAACTGTCAAAGCTCACTCAAGATGAAATAGGTAATCTGGAGCTGTATGTATTAAAGAAATTGGATTTGTGGTTAAAAACCTTCCCACAAAGGAAACTCCAAGTAAGTGGCTTTATGGTGAATTCTCTCAAGCACTTAAGGAAGAAATAATGCCAGTTCACATAAGTTCTTTCAAAACATAGAAGAAAGGGGAACACTTCTAATTTTATGAGGACAGCATTACTTTGATACCAAGACAAAAGCATTACAGAAAAAAAAAATCTCTATAGATACAAATGCAGACACCCTTAATGAAATACTAGGAAATGATATAACAAATTCAGCAATGTAATGAAAGGTTAGTACGTTATGACTAACGTAACACCAAAATATGTTTGGTTTAACACTCTAAAATGAAGCAATTTGACTCACCATATTAACAGATGCTAGTCAAAAAACTATGATCATCTCAATAGATGAAGAAATACACCATTATTGATTTAAAGACAAAACAAAATGTATCAAGCTAGATATAGAAGAGAACATCCTTAAACTGATAAAGGTATTTAACATCATAATTAACAGAGAAAGACTGAATGAGTTCCTCCCATGATTGGGAAACAGCAACAATTTCTGCATGTGCTACCTCTGTTCAGTATATACTAGAGCTCCTAGCCAGTGCAGTAAGGCAGGAAAATAATGAAATGCAGACTGGAAAAAAAGAAACAAAGCTGTCTTTATTCACAAACAACCTGTGTTTTTATTTTTTATTTATTATGGTTTTTGCCATAGGGCATGTGCACTCACCAGAGAGAGACAGAGACAGTGAGAGGGAAAGTAAGAAATCAACCCCTAGAGGGATGGCCATCCTTTCTCCTCCATGTCCTTCTGGGATTCTAGGCATGCAAGCACATGTACCCAGCATGATTTTCAAGCCACCAGGTCTAGTACTCACACTGTGATCAGCCATGTGAGAGTCCAGCACCTTAACCACTAGGCCACCTGTGAGCCCCACCTGATTGTGTTTTTAGAAAATCCTAAGGAATCCCTTTAGAAAGCCTCCTGAGTTTTTGGAAACCAGCAGTTAGCGTAATGGCTGTGTCGCTGGACTCTCACGTAGTCAACCGTGGTTCGCGTCCCGGACCCGGTGGCTTAAAACTCACGCCGGGCGCGTGTGCGTGCGTGCCCAAGATCCCGAGAGGAGAGTGGAGGAGAAGGGATTGCGGCGTGACCATCCCCCCTGGGGGGTGATTTCTCGCTTTCTGTCTCTATGTCTCTCTCTGTCTGTCTGGCGAGCGCACACGCCCTATAGCAAAACCTCTCCCCCCAAAAAAAGAAAGCCCCCTGAGTTTTTGTCAGTTTAGCAAAGTCACAGGACTTATGAAATCAAAATATAGAAATCATTTTTAGTTCTGTTAACTCCTATCTCATACATGTTGAATATCCCTTATCTCAAATGTTTGAGACCAGAAGTGTTTTGGATTTTGGATTTTTTTCAGATTTTAGAATATTTGCATATACATAATGTTATTTCTTAGAGATGGGACCCAAGTCTAAACATGAAATTTATTTATGTTTCATATGTAAATTTTATATCTAGCCTAAAGGAAATTTTCTATGATGTTTTTGTGCTGCAGTGTTCTTACTGTGACCTCTCATTAGGTCACATGTGGAGCTTTGTATTTGTGGCATCATGTCAGCCCTTAAAACATTTTGGATTTTGGTACATTTTAGACTTTAGATTTTTGGATTAGGGATGCTCACTCTGTACTAGAAGTGAACAACTGGAAAGAGGAAGTACCATAACAGTGCCTTATATAGTATCAAAAATGAAATAGTTGGGGCCAGCATGTGGCATAGTGGTTAAGGCACTAGACTCCCGCTTGATAGACCATGGTTCAAGTCCCAGACTCAGAGGCTTGAACATGCCAAGCACATGTATGTGCACACCCAAAATCCCCAGAAGAAATGGAGAAGAGATTGCAGCATGCCCAACCCTTGGGGGAGGGGTGATTTCTCACTTTTTCTTTCTCTTTGTCTCTGGTGAACATATGTACCCTATAACAAAAATCTCTTTTAATAAAATGAAATAGTTACAAATAAATATGTACAAGACTTCAAGCTTAAAACACTGCTGAAATAAAGAAGACCTAAATAAGTGGAGTGATATACTATGTTTATAGATCAGAAGACTCAATAATTTAAACTTTTCAGTTCTCCTCAAATTGATCTGTAGAGTCAATACAATTGCAGTCAAAATCCTAGTAGACTTTTTTAAAATATAGAACTTAATAAGCTAAGTCTATAATTTATATGAAATTACATAAGATCTGTAGTGACCCAGCACTTAGCAACATGTAGTGACTTAGCAACATTTATTTATTTATTAATAAGAGATTTTTGCTATAGGGTGCATGTGCTCGCCAGTGCAACAGAAAGTGAGAAATCACCCCCCTGGGGGATGGCCACACCGCAATCCCTTCTCCACCATTCTCCTCTCAGGATTTTGAGCATGCACACACATGCACCCAGTGTGAGTTGTAAGCTCCTGGGTCCAGGATTCAAACAGCAGTCAGCTATATGAGACATAACCTCTTCACCCTCTGCTGGTCCCTCATTTTATTTTTAAAGTCTATTTCTTCTTTGAGAGAGACAGACATGCAGATAGGTACCCCCAACAGAATCTTCATGCTGCAGTTTATCCTATTTTCAGCCAGCCTAGATCGTGGGTATAATGTGTACCTGACAGACTCATAAAGGTCCTGCAATGCAAACTCACATATGTGCTTTCCCATGTGGCTGTTGTTTTACCACTTACCACCAACTTCCTTCATAACTTGATTTTTTCTTTTTCTTTTTTAGTTTTTTTTCCCCCCATAGGGTGCATGCACTCATCAGAGAGAAACAGAGAGAAAAAATGAGAAATCACCCCACTGTGGGGGATTTTTTTCCTCCAAGTTGGGGGATGGGAATGGCTATGTTACAATACTTTGCATCTATTCTCCTCTAAGGATTTTAGACATGCACACACATATGCCCAGAGTGATTTTCCAGCCTCTGGGTCCAGGACTTGAACCATAGTCTGCAACAGGGGAGTCCAGTGCCTTAACCACCATGCCACCTGCTGGCCTCCACATTTTGATTTTAAGACTTGCCATATTATAATAATCAAGACAGTACAGTGTTAGTATAAAGATTATGGTCAATTTATTTAATTTTTATTTTTTTATTTAGTTTTTTTTTAAGAATTATTTTATTCAACTTTAATTTATTTATTTTAATTTGACCAGAAAGGGACAGAGAGAGAGAGAGAGAAAGCAAGCCCCCAGGTCCAGAACTCGAACTGTAGTCCACCATGTGGGAGTCCAGCACCCTTAACCAGTACGCTACCTCCTGGCCCTTATTTTTTTATTTTTTAGAGAGATTTTTGCTATTGGGTGCATACGCTCGCTGAGATACAAAGAGAAAACTGAAAGCGAGAATCACCCCCAGAGGAATGACCACACCACGGTCCCTTCTTCATTTTCCTCTTGCAATTTCTGGGCACACACACATGCACATGTGCCTATCATGAGTTTTAAGCTGCCGAGTCTGAGATTTAAACTGCTGTCAACCATGTGGGAGTCCAGTAATGTAACCATTACTCTTATCTGTTGGTCCCAGTCAACTCACTTTTTATAAAGATGCTGAGGTAATTTGAACAAATGGTAGTGGAAGAATTGGGGGTTGATAGGGGCATAACCTTGACTCTAATATACAGAAATTAACTTGACTGTATTATAGCCTTAAACCTGAGAACTGTAAATATAAAGCTTCTAGAAGAAACAAAAGAACATGTAGCTTTCTAAGACCGAATTTCTTAGGAACCCCAAAACATGAACAGTAAGAGTATATTGGTAAATTAATTACATTTCATCAAATTGAAATCTTCTCTTTTAAAGATGTGATTAACAAACAACAAGGTCACATTACAAATAGGATGCACCTTGAGATGAGTATAGTTTGTACTCTTACTTTGCAGTCTATCACTATGGTATGGTGTAAAAAAGAGAGCATTGGGCTTAGAGTCAGGAGCTCTCATATGTAATCCTAGCTCTGACACTTGTCAGAGATATTGTCAGAGATACTGTGTAGTAAATTAACTTAGTGATTTCTTATGTTTTCTGAACTTTTTTTTTTTTTTTTTTTTTTTTTTGGTGAAATGGTAATACTAGTGCCTACCCTGTAGGATTATAGTAAGGGTCAAATAAAAAGGTATACCAAATATAGAAAGTGTTATTACTTCTTTTTCTTTTTCTTTTCTTTCCTTTTCTTTTTTTTTTTTTTTTTTTTTTTTTTTTTTTTTTTTTTTTTTGGTCATAGAGCATGTGTGCTTACGGAAAGAGACAGAGAAAGAGAAATCACCCCCTATGGGCATGATCACTCCACAGTACCTTCTCCTTCGTATCTCACTCCTCTTGGGTTTTTGTGCATGCATACACACAGGCATGTGTGTTTTTTAAGCAGCATGGGAGTTGATCTTGTGAAATCCAGCCACCCTAACTACCATACCACCAGCTGGCCTATATATAGTTGAATACTCCCCTTGAAAAATGGTGAATATGCAGGTCAGCAGGTGGCGTCATGGTTATGGGCACTGGACTCCCACATGGTCCGACTGTGGTCAAGTCCTGGACCTGGCGGCTTGCTTTCTCTCTCGCTCTCCTCTTACTCTCTCTCATCCACTCTGTCCCTCTCTGGTCAAATTAAACTAAAAGTTAAATAAAATAATTATTTTTTAAGAAAAATGGTGGATACTAAAGGACTTATGTTTTTAACATAACCAACTATAATGATCTCATGGGAGAGTTTACTTCTTAAAATGTTTGAATAGATCTGTGAACATCAGATTAAGCCTGTCCCCCTGGTGCAAGCAATTAATCTCTGAGCATAGGGAACTGGATCCCACATGACCAATCACAGTTTGACTCTTCACCCTATTGACTTGAAAACAGGCCGGGGGGCGTGCACGTGCCTGCCCAGAATCCTGACAGGATGGAGAAATGGAAGAAGCAGGATTATGTGTGACCAGGTCCTTTGGGGGGATGCTTTATCTTTCTCACACATGCCCTCTGGCAATAAAAGCAGCAACATTAACGAAAGTTTCATTTAACCCTCCAATTCTTCTTGACTCTGCAAATTTAAATTGGGTCACATTGATTTCATTTCTCTTAAGGGAAGAACAGTACATCCCACTGTTGTGCGTGCTCCATGTTACACTAAGCCCGTCCCTTTTACCAGCTTTATTTTGTGAACAGTTGAAAAGTTGAAGCAGAAATAAGATATAATCATCCTATCATTTATCATTATGTGAAATAACAGAAATGTCGTAAATATATACTATGCATTATATATTTAAACTGTAATAATAAGATTAATTCTTCATTCATAAACGTTTTGCCCGGATGCTTCCTTCATGTACGTGTACTTTTTTAGTTGTAGCAAGATTTCAGCTGTACTCTAAAACATGTTAATCCATGGTGAGAAAAGAAAAAAATGTTAAGTGGCTTCCAAGAACATATTAGGCACTTTGAGCTGTAAAGAGAATGATTTCATGTCAAATGAGACAAACTCGATGGCTCCACAAATCCACTTGTCTTTGGCACAGAGAAAATGAGTTTTTTAATATCTGAGCATTAGATTATAGAGATTCATCCATTATAAGTTTAAACTTTTTATATTACAGATGTTAAGAATCTTTTTTTTTTTTCTGTCAAGGACCACTGAACCAGTTGGCTAAAAAAACAAAGCAACCAAGGCCACTTTCAAAAAGCCAAATTAAGGGACCAGCAGTTAGCGTAATGGCTATGTTGCTGAACTCCCATGTAGTTGACCACGGTTCGAGTCTCAGACCCGGTGGCTTAAACTCAACACCGGGCGTGTGTGCATGCATGCCCAAGATCCCGAGAGGAGAATGGAGGAGAAGGGATTGTGGCGTGGCCATCCCCCCTAGGGGGTGATTTCTCACTTTCTGTCTCTCTGTCTCTCTGTCTCTCTGTCTTTCTGGTGAGCACACGTGCCCTACAGCAAAAGCCTCTCCAAAAAAAAAAAGAAAAGAAAAAACAAAAAGCCAAATTAAGAGTTCTAGGGTCAAGAAAGAGAGAAAATATAACATTTAATCTTATGTTAATATAAAAAGGGTTAGATAAAATTTTATTCGTGCAATATTGTTCTTTATTTTAGGAAGATAGGATAGGAAATACCAGTGGAGAGAAGAACAGGCCATCATCTTCCTTCTGTACTCTCTTTTTCAGTTGTTGGTGCACTACTAAATTTTCAGTCAACTGGACAAGAGAAGAGTCAAGATTGATAGTGAGGGTGGTAGAGCTGAGGAGGAAATGAGGTCTGGAGGTTTGGAAGAGGGTGTCTGCATTTCTATGTCAAATCCTAAGTAAGTCCTTTGGATTGTAGTAATAAGTTATGATTGTTATGCATACACATTGAAATTCTATTTTTTCCATTAACCATTTTTCACCCTCTGTACTTTCCAACTTTAATACATTTAAGGAGAATTAGTCTTAGGTATGTAATATTATCACTTTGTAGAATATTTGCTATAAGGCAGATAGATTCATAAGCCAAAGGTGTAGCCAGTTCCTTGGATCAGTTTCTATTGACAAGGAATTCTCCATTTTATGGCTTTGACATTTTTGTTTTTCCATAGAAAAATCTCTTTCTACTTGTGGAAATACAATATAGCCCAACACATTTTCTGAACTTAATCTTGTATAGTGTTCACAGTACCTACTGGTGTTGCCAAGATAGAAACTTTGAGCTAAAGACCTCTTCTTTGTATTTTCCATAATATTTTGCACAAAGTAGAAGCTTAATGTTTATTAAATGCAAGACTATTATTGGAGTCATTTAGAACTCCCCTGTGTTAGAAAAGGAAAGGAGGGGTAAATGTGTTTGATGGCTAAGAATAGTATAGGTTATGTTATAATGTGTGATCCCCAGAGTTCTCTGGAAGGCATTTTATGGGAGGAAACTAAAAAATCACTTTACAGCATTGGAAAGTGTTGGGCCAGCAGGTGACATGGTGGTTAAGACACTGTATCCCATATGGCCAACTCTGTGGTTCAAATACTGGACCAGGCAGTCTGAAAAAATATGTACATGCACGTGCATTGCATGCTAAGAATCCTGAGAGGAGAATGGCGAAGAAGGGATTGTGGCATGGCCATCCCCTCTAAGGGGTGATTTCTCACTTTCCCTTTCTAGCTATCTCTCTGGCTATGGCAAAAATCTAAAACAAACAAGCAAAAGAACATTAGAAGGTATTCTTTGGACGTAAAAATAGATACCCCTTATCTATTCATGTGTGTCCCTTGATCTACTATGCTACTTAGTTTTGTTTTCTTTCCTCTCCACCATCCATAATTACTTTGTTTGTACTTCAGTTATTAGATGTCATTAGAGATGCCTCATTGAATCTCTGTCTCTGCTATTTTCTTTCTTATTGTCTAAGAAGACTCTCCCATTAACATCATCTGTTTAAAGGCAAGAAAGATAACTTTTGTCTCAAATGATCATAGTAGAGCTCTTGCGTATGTCCTGTCTCAGGCCTCCTCAGTTTCCCATATTTCAGATAACAAACTTTGATACCTGTTCCATATCGTGATGATTGAGAAACTGTATTTCAAAGTAAAAAGTAGTGTTGAAATATGACCTTGCGCAAGTCACCATCCCTCAGCTGGCATTTTTTTATCTACAAAATCAAGAAAACTAATAATTCGCCCTTGGAGCCTAATAAAATTTGTTGTATGTATAAAATTAAATAAAGCTTTGTAAGCTATAGATTTTCTTCAACTTTAAGATATTAGGGGAATGATATTAGTAGAAATAAATGCTGTTTAGGCTAGGGTAAGATAAAATATTCACACTCCTGTAAAGCAGCAAAGGATATCTTTACAGATTCTTCATTCCTTTATCAGGAGTGGCCTCTTCCGCTATCTGTGGAAATTCAATCTACTTCTAAAGGTTTAGGACAGATATTACCACCTTCATGAATTCTTTCTTTATTTCCTAAATTAAAAGTGATACTAACTCCCCCCCCCCCCCATGAATGCAGATAATTTGACAGCTTTTGAATGGATGTAGCAGATCCTTTATTTTTGTATTCTTTTCAGTCTACCTGAGTGAAATATCTAGATAGGAAACAATCGCTAGAATAGGGCAGAAGTCACTCTAATGTTCATATGTCTGAGATTACATGGGTAGCTTGCTGCAAATACCAACCCTGACCTCACCCTTGGATGCTCTGATTTCAGTAAGTCGGGGGTCAGGTCCTCTGCACAACCCACACTGCTCTCCCTTCAGTCCCCTGCATTTTACATGGCCCCTCTCACAGGAAGTGTTTTTTGAGGTGCCCTTTACCTAGACTTGGTATCTCCTTTCTTGGTCTGTGTAACACCTGTCCTTCAAATCTGAGCTTTATCATTAATTCCTAATGGAATCCTTTCCTAACTTCACTGACAAGGTCAGTTCTTCCACATTACATATTCTCATAGCTTTCAGTACCACATTATCACATGTATCACAAGTACAGCTTTGCATTTATTTGATCAGTATTTAAATCATAATTCTAGCTAAACTAGAAGCATCTTAAGGGTAGAAACTATGTTCTTATTCTGTTACATGCCTAATGCTTAAGATAGTTCCTGGAACAGTTGTCACTTAATAAATACTGAGTGCGGAGGCCAGCAGGTGGAGTGATGGTTAAGGCACTAGACTCCCACATGGCTGACCATGGATCGAGTCCCAGACTTGGCAGCTTGCTTTTTCACTTCCTTTCTCTTTCTCTGTGTCTCTCTCTGGTGGGTGCACATGCCCTATAGCAAATTAAATAATAATAAAGTTAAATAATAAAAATAATACTGAGTCGGTAGGTGAATAATGGTGCACAGTTTTTTATTTGTTTATTTTTAGACAGTCTTTTTGTATTGCAATCCTTCTGCCTCAACCTCTCAAGTAGCTGGGGACTACAGATGTGCATTTCTGTACCTGCTTTTTGGGGTGGGCTGGATATCAAACCCCAGCCTCCCATATAGCCTTAGTCTGCTGAATAGCAGCATCATTCAGTGTGGCTCCACAAACATCTTGACAATCATAGGTCCAGGAGTTCTGGACCCTCTCATTGTGTCTCTGGCTTGTAACTATTTGTAATTTCTCTCTTAACTTTTCTGTGTTTCTTTTGGTATCTGAATGAATCTTGCTCTCTGCCTCATAGGGCGTTGTGAACATCAAGTGACAAATGTGAAGTACTTTGAAAAGTGTAAAGGAACTACTCAAATACAAAATTACGCTAAGTAGCTACTGATACACATAGGCTGCTATGTGATGGATACAAAGTATAATACACGAACCTTATTGTTATTTATTCTATAAACCGTAGAAGGTCTATTTCAAGATGAAAGTTAATATCTAGTTCTTGTATATTTGACTTCTTATTTCCTTTAGAAATTACACGCCTTATTTACTACCGGGCGTTTAAGGTAGTGGGTGTTGTTTATTTCCACTTATGAAAAGCATTTGAAACAAAATTACCCTACACTAGCCTTGAAATTCTTTCTTTTTTTAATGGCCCAGTAAGCCCTAGGTTATAATGAAAACACCTTTCTTTTACAAATGGTTCATCTATATATTTACAACTGTTACTTTGGTGTCCTTAGACCTAAACCGATTCTGTATGTTACTTTAGTGGATAAAATGAAATGTGAAAAAATAAGTTAAATAAATTGAAGTAAACACTGTTGTATTTTTGGACCAGAGCAAGATGTCCTCAACTTGAAAAAGAAAACAACTCTGTGTTTGGGCATTCCATGATTTTCTGCCACTGACTTATTAAAATATATTTATGTTTTCTTCCTCTCTGTTTTCTGTTCCCAGTTCTTCCTACCTTCACCGTTTTTCATTCTTCTAATTTCTCTTCTTTTTTACTTCAACAATCTGGGTTGCAAGGGGGAAGAAAAACCTGGCACCTGATCAAGAACATGATCTCATTGCTTTCAATGGCTTAGAAAAGAAACATTTTAAAGCAGTTGAAAGATTTCACTTTGGAAAGTAGGTACTGCATAACTAAGTGTGTTGGTTCCCAGCAGAGCCTTGAGTAACCTCTTTCCAGCCATCCTCATGTTTTTTCTCTTCTACTTCCTGTTCAGTGAGCAATAGCCTAAATTAGAAAAAAAAAAAAAAAAAAATCCAATAAGACTTTCCTTTTGGCTTTCTTGCCAGAGCATTGTCCTTTCATATTTGGGTAGTGTTATTGTTTCTGGGCTTCATCACCTATAGACAGAGAGGGAGTATAACTGTTAGTTCCTTCCTGCTTACATAAAATCCCCAGCCTTTCAGAGCCCTCCTGAGTATTTCTGGGAGTCCTCGAATGGAATGCAACATATTCAGGAACAGAAATAAATATTCTTTTCTTTCAGCCTCCATGGGAAGTCCATGACCTCTCAGGCCACTCCACTGTGGTGCCTTGTCACTGCTACTCCCTCTGAAGATAGTAGCAGAGCCTGAATTGCTTCCTTTAGTGCGTCAGAGTGGTTGGTCATCAGGGCGCCCAGGAGGTGCACGGCTGAAGTGGAGAGCTACCTTTTCTCCAGTCTACATGCTACGCTTTGTCTCCAACTCCCAAAGGGCAGAGTTTGTGCTCACAGTTTTCATAGTCTCACTTGAAAAGGTTTCTTATCTTTTGGATCTACCCTTTTTCTCTTCCTGGGCTCTCAACCAGTTCAAAGAGCCATGTGGAAAGAAGATAGCATACATTTCTTCCACTGTCCTTATTACATCTCACTCCGTTTCCATAAACTTTTCTCCCCACCTTAGGTTCCTGTTGAAATCCCTGTTATCCTTGAACAAAAAGGGAAAATACTGTAAGTGTGGGGGGGAGGGGTATCACAGCTGCAAGTGTGTCATGGTGACAAGACAGGGATTTGGGCTAGGGCAGTTCTGATCATTGCTGAATTCTTAATCATACTTGGAGTTGCTCAGCCAACTTGTTACACTTTTTTATTTTTTTTAAAGTTTTATAAATAGTATTCGAAGCCCAGCATTAGTGGCATGTGCCATTAAGATGCTGTATTCTACAGGCTGGGACCACATGGGAGGTACAGGTTCGATTCTCTGCCAAACCTAAAAAAAAGACAGGGCATGGTGGCATGTGCCTGTAATTCCATCAGTTCTGAGGCTGAAGGTGTAGGATTGTGAGCCCGAGGCTGGCCTGGCAACAGTGAGACCCTGTCTGAAAGAGCTGGGCGTGGTAGCACACGTGCTTGTGGTCACAGCTATGCCAGAGGCTGAGGCAGGAGGATTGCAACACAGCGAGACCCTGTCTTTAAACAGACATAAATTAGAGAGCAAGTGCCTATTTACTTACTACAGAATTCAAAAGGTACAAAAATCTGTCCTGTCTTCTTACTGCCTATACTACTCTGTCAGCAAATTCCCCTCCCCGAGGGAATCAGTATTAGCAGTTTCTTCTGTATCCTCCCAGAAATACTTTATACATGTGTTAAAAAACAAATCTACGTATAATGATTTATATATTCTTCCTTATTCTCTTCCTTCTTCTCCTTAACAAGGGACATATTGTTTGTCTTGTGCCCCTCCTTGTTCTGTTTAGTTACAGTGTATCTCACAATAGCACATAGGAGTTTACTTATTTTCGTAGTTGCATCACTATGATTATGCTACAACTTCTTTTTATATTTTGCTTATTTATTTCTAACATGAGAGATGGAGAGGGGAGTCCGGGGAGCAGGCACCCCTAACAAGGTCGTCATGCTGTTCTCGCCCTCCCAGCCAGACAGGATCGCGGGTATATGCAAGGGTACCCACTGTGCACAGGGAAACCTGGGACCTCCCTGCCTAGGCTCAGCATTGTGGAGCGTTGTATTACCTCTCCTCCACTGTAGGTGGCTTACTGTAACTTATTTTTAAGAAGTTTTTTTAAAAGAAATATTTTATTTAACTTTATTTATTTTAATTTGACTAGAGAGAGACACAGAATAAGCGAGAGAGAGAAAACAAGCCACCAGGTCTGGGACTTGAACCATAGTCAGCCATGTGGGAATCCAGCGGTCTTAACCACCATGCCACCTGCTGTCCCAGAAGTTTTTAAGCTGCTTATTGACAGCTTATAATTGTGTAAATGTACGGAGTACAAAGTGATGTTAGATTATGAATACAATATGGAGTAATTACATCAAGCTAGTTAAGGCATCCTTCATTTCAGGTTTTTTTTTTTTTTTAATGCCATAGTTATTTTATGTAGTCCCCTAATGCTGGCTCCTTAGGTTGTTTTTGATCTTTTGCTATTACAGATATTGCTACAAAGAGCATTTAACATTAGTTGCTTTGTTTACGTGTGAATATTTTGATAAGGTAAATCTCCACAATGTGAATGGCTAGGTTGAAGGTTATATGCACTGTAATTGGATCCTGTTTACTTTTCAGTTACTAAGCTATGAGTGTCTTTGTTTTGTCTTTTTGTTATTCCTAGTTTATACTCTAGACATCTTCTTTTGGCAAACTAATTTCATCGCTACCTAATTTTTAAAAAATATTGTTCAGGCAGCGCCCAGGCAACATAAATAAGTGGGGCCAAGGCTTTTGTATATAAGGGGGAAAAAAAGTAGATTGTTTTGTTTCACACTATAGGAGAGATCAAATTTCTCTTCTATCCTGTTAGTGTCTCTGCTGGGCCCCAAAATTAAACTGACATAAGACAGATTAACAGGAGAAAATTATAAAATTTTATTTGTCATTTCTACGTGTACATGAGAACCCTTAAGCAGTTAGGGTCAAAAGCTTATGTATGTATTTACTACAGAGAATAGTAAATTACGAAAATGTGACAAGACAAAGGGATTTGGGCTAGGGTAGTTAGTCATGGAAAAGTGACGAGGCAGACAAAGATTCGTTTAACAAGATCTGTTTGTGCAGATTTCTTTTGTCCTTGATTCTCTGTCTCTGGTGATAAGGCTGTCTTCCTCCTCCTGGTGCAGAGAGAGCACTTTTCACGTGGGAGGCTTATTTCCTGCCTTTTAGGGGGAAAAGGAAAGATCAGCGTGTCCTTGCATCTACTGTTTTTCATGTGCCCCATAACTCAAAACGATCCATATTCCAAAGCAACACATTTTGGGGTAGTATGCTCTGAACCCTGTCAACACTTTTCATAGAGACATTAGGTACAAAAAGGATTTCCCTAACATGGTACAAAACACAGTGTGAACTCAGTGAGAAATGACAGCTGCTCCTTGGTGTCTGGAGATGATAGGGTGACTACTGTCACCTCTGAGGATCACAAAGTCAGTGGTGACAGATGCTACAATTTTTTTTTTCCTGTAAAAACAAAAGCCTTGGTACATACTTGTAGTCTTCAATCTTTAAAATACTGTGAAGGTCCAGCAGAATACATCCATAGGATTGATCTAAGCCCCTAAACCCCCAGTCTACACCCTCTACTGTTGTACACGCAGAGACAGCTTGTTGGTCTCTTTCTGTAGCTCGGACTCCCCACATATTGTAGTTCTCATCATCTTCTCTCAGCTGGATGTCGCCTCTAGATGTTCCACTAATTTTTAAAATACTCAGTTCTGCATGTCATTCTTGTCTATCTTCTCGAATCTCTACTTGGAGTTTTCTTTACTGTTAATGTTTTCTAGTCACAATGTACAGACTTCTGAGATTCAGATATCACATTTCTATTCAGTTATACCATATCTTATGATTCCAACAAACACTATTTATTTTGGGTGTATAGACAAGAAGAATTTTAGTAGTTAGGAGCAGAAAATACTGATATTAATTATGTTCTGTCCATAATCTCTGCCATAGTTCTTCTGGTCATGATTTGCAGGTAGGATGTGATCATAGATTTTATACAGTATTGGTGAGCCAGAAGGTGGCATGGCTGTCAAGGCACTGAATCCTATATGATTGACTTTGTGGTTTGTGTAATGGCCCAGCAGCTTGAAAACTATGTTGGGCGGGACCAGCAGATGGTGTAGTGGTTACAGCACTGGATTTCCACACGGCAGACTGCAGTTCAAGTCCCAGACCCAGTGACTTGAAACTTATGCTAGGCGTTTGTTCATATATGCCCAAGTTCCCAGGAGGAGAATGGAGGAGAAGAGATTATGGTATGGCCATCCCTTTTGGGGGTGATTTCTCCCTTTCTCCCTTTTTGTCTCTGTCTCTTTCCTTGGGAAATGCACATGCCCTAAGGCAAAAACCTCTCTCTAAAACAAAAACAAAAAAAAAAAAAAAAAAAAAAAAAACACACACACACACACACACACACAATAGTTGGACACATGTGCGTACATGCCCAAAATCCTATGAGGAGAAGGGATTGTGGTGTGGCCATCCCATTAGGGGGTGATTTCTCAGTTTCTCTCTTTCTGTCTCTGGCAAATGCATGTGCCCTATAGTAAGGAAACAAAATAGCTTAATAAGAAAAGTCTTTATGTCTCAATTCATTCATGGCATTCTTTGAATGTAATTTATCCTATAATGTATTGGAAGAGGAATTAATAACTTGGGTCAGGGTTTCCAAGCATTGGATTATAGTTCTCATTGGATCAAAAACTGTTACCTGATGGATCTCCATCTTCTTTGTTCCATGTTTCAGAATTTCCAGCTGAGGAGTGTTAAACGTTTGTCACTATCATTTCTCCCCTTATCAATTGTCAGTCTGCTATTGACATGATCCACAGTTCATCGAAAATTTGGGGAGAAAAAAAGTAATTCCCTCAAGATGGTTAGATGCTTTGATGCTTTTTTCTCAAATCATCAAAATCATTTATTCATAATTAGAATAATTAAAAGATTTATTAGAGGCAATATTAAAAAACTGAGTTTTGGAAAGAAACCTGGGACAATGAGTCCGTGGAGGAAAGCAAGGCTTATCTAAGCATTTTTTGGCTGAGCGCTACCTGCGTAGGTCAGGATTTCTGCATACTCATGAAACAACTTTGTCATCATAGATTGGTTTCTCCACACAAACGCATTGGTTTCTCCACATAAACTCTTCCACTAGAAAGCAAGTGTTCTCAATATATGCTACTATGTTGCTGCTGTTGTATTTTGATACAAACGCTTCCTTCTGTGATTTTTCTGCTTTTTATATATCAGTTTTCTCCTAGGATGCCAGAACCTTTTAGAAAGATTGACAGTTCAAATTTAGAACAGGGCAAGGGAACTAACATTTCTCAGTGCCTGTTTTAAAAACTTTTTTTCACCTTTCCTTGTTTAGTTCTCTCTCTCTCTCTTTTATTTTTTTCTGCTGCAGGGCACATGCACTCCCCAGAAAGATGGAGAAAGAGAGACAGAAAGCAAGAATTCACACCCCCAGAATGGATGGATGGCCATGCCGTAGTCCCTTCTCCATTCTCCTCTTGGGATCTTGGGTACACATGCGCACACGCCCAGCGTGAGTTTAAGCCACCGGGTCTGGGACTTGAACCGCGGTCGACTACATGGGAGTCCAGCAACGTAGCCATTATGCCAACTGCTGGTCCCCCCTTGTTTAGTTCTCATAGTAACCCCTTCAGGTAGCTATTCTGGTCCACAGTTCATGGAAGCAAAAACCAGAGCTTAGCAAGATAAGAAATTTGTATGAAGTCAAGCTGCTAACAAGCAGTAGAAGCTGAGATTTCAAACATAGAAATATTCTGCACCAAATCTCTTATCCTTTGAATAATTCCATCCAGATCCATGTGGGATCTGGCTCCCTGTGTATAGTACTTCACCACTGCACCATGAGACCAGTCCTCAGATCTTCACTTTCACCTACATGTATTAGCACAGATAAAAGAAGAATTAGTAAAGAACATGTGATACAGACTTTCTACCTTTTTAAAAATTCTGATTAAGAATAAAGTAACAATTGAAAACGGATTTGAGTCTTGAAAGTATTCCAAAGATTAAAGAAGTCTTAATACCTACAGTTAGAAATTTATAGTACACTGGGTATTTTTGAGAGCCACTTATACTTGATTGCATATACAATACAAATATTAATACTGTATATCTGTATAGTATGTTGTATAGTATATGCTCATAACTATTATTGTTTGAGCTTATCAGTAGATATCTAAGGGGAATAGTTCAGATTAAGAGATCTGAACCTATATAGAAATGCTGGCTGGTAATGCTGAGTTAAACTCTTATCATTCTGGAGTAGAATACATCTCGTACACTATATAAGAAATACAGAAAATGTGATACTTATCTGTAGCTCCAGGTTCTTAAAGACGAACGTGTGAGAAAGCTATATGTTCTCCAGCTCATGTGGAGAGTATTTTCTCATTATTTGAGAACTTTTTATGTCTATTCATTCAGGCAATATAAAATGTGAGGCCCTAAAATAACTGTGTTGTAGACACTGAGGAATGTGAAGAAATAAAAGAAATCATGTTTGTCCTTGGGATGCCCACGATATTATGAGTAGTGGGTAAAGTAGAAGTTGACTCTGGATTTTGTTTGACATCAAGTTCTAGTTGCAAAATAGCTGATTGGCTCCCTCCTTATTTTAAATTATATATTAGCGTATCCTCCTGAGACATGGGAGGTGGAACAGTTTTCCACTTCTCTTGCGATGGAGAGCATATGAATTCCCTCATCCACTGCCTTCTTGTCCTCCTTTCAGTATTCACTTCCTAGTAAATTGACTCAGGATGCTTTAAAGCTAGTCCTAAGAGTAGTTGATGATGCTCTCTGAAGTACAATTTAATGGATGCCGAGAATGTCCAAAAATAACATCTCTACTGACCTGATGGTGTTATCAGAAGTCCTGCCATCAACAATTCTTACTAAGTTTTATAAATTGGGCTATGCTAAGCCTGTTGATTTAATACCTATTAACTAAAGTAATATTTTGTACTTAATTTTTTTTACCCTTTCAGAGAGAGAGAGAGAGAGAGAGACAGAGAGACATGTACCCCCAATGAGGTCCTTAAGTCATGATCCACCCCCAGCCACTCCAGATCATGGGCATAGACATATGCATGTGCTCATGTAGCCCACATGTAGAAGGAGGCCCTGGGACTTGAAGCAGGATCTTCCCATGTGGGTCCAGCTGGGCCACTGTTGTACTACTTTCTGGCCCCAAATTTTGTATTTTTTAGTAGATACTTTGACCTCTAGGTTCCCCTTTGGTCTGGTCTTCCTGGAAACCCCTACTTCTCTGATTTCACGTTCTAATACGTGCCTACTTGTTCATGCAACTCTAACCGTATTTTTTCAGTACTGTTCTTTGATAGGTGCTTGATAGGCTAGCTATTTCTAGCTCAAGATCTTAATCTTAAATGCTCTCTCCCCTGTATCTAAATGGCTTGCTTCCTAACATCATTTGTCATTATTCAGATTTAACTTTCTCCATTAGGCTTTCTTTGAGTGCCCTGGTAAAATTGTAAGCCGGACCAGCTGGTGGCATGATGGTTAAGGCAAATAGATCCCACATGGCATACCGTGTGGTTCAAGTCCCATACCTGACTTAAGATGCATGCCACTGGGCATGTACATGCATGCCTAAGATCCCAAAAGGAGACAGAAATTGGGGAGAAGTGATTACTCCCTGAACATTTCCCATGGAGGATAGTTTCTCACCTTTTTCTCCTCTCTCTCTGTCTCTGGTGAGTGTACGTCCCCCCCAGCAAATTAAAAAAAAAAAAAAAAATATGGGCCAGCAGGTGGCATGGAGGATAAGGCATCCAAGTCCCACATAGCCGACTACGTGGTTGAGTCCAGGTCTGCCAGCTTGAAGATCACACCAGGCGCATGTGTGCATGCCCAAAATCCTGAGACAGAAATGAAAGAAAAGGGATTGCAGTGTGGCCGTCCTTCTGGGAGATGACTTCTCACTTACCCTCTGTCTCTGTCTTTCTGTGGTAAGTGCACATGCCCTATAGTAAAACTAAAAAGACAAAACAAACAAGAAAATTATAATCCAACTTCCCACCATCCCTATTTTCTTTTCCTGCTTTATTTTTCTCTACTGTCCTTATCATGATGTGAATACTAAACATTTGACTTTTTTTTTTTTAAATTTGTCATGTAGAATGTGTGTTTACCAAAGAGACAGAGAAAGAGCAGAGGGAGGATGAGAAAGTACTTCCCCACCCAAGAGGGGTGGCCATGTTGAAATCCCTTCTCCTCCATTGTCCTTTGGAGGTTTTAGACTCACGCACATACACGTCCAGTGTGTTTTTTAAACCGCCAGGTCCAAACTCCTAACTGCACGGTTGACCATGTGGGATCCAGTTGCCATAACACCCACAACCACTGGCTGCCCCTTTTACCACAGGATTGCAAGCTCCATGTGAGCAAAGATTTTGTTTGTTCATTGCTGTGTCTCTCAGCATCTAGTATGCATGTAATAGATGCCCAGTAACTGTTGAGGTTGTGAATGAATGAATACAAACTCCTGCAGGATTGAGGCATGAAAGAAGAACTTATAGTGAAAGAGGATACCCGTTATCCCATTGTACAGTTTTTCCTGAAACGGCATTTTTGAAAATATGTTAACAAATTTTCTTGTACTTCTCTATGGGAAATCCTTGCCTAGGGCCAACTGTGGAAGACTTATTTTTGCACATTTATAACAATTCTGAACTCTTGACAAAACCTTCAAATGACATGCATTTACTTTTTTTTTTTTTTTTTTTAGAGAGATTTTTGCTGTAGGGCACATGTGCTTGCTGGAGAGAAAGAGAGAGAGAGACAGAAAGTGAGAAATCACTACCACCCCCGGGGGAGAGATGGCCATGCCACAACCCCCTCTCCTTCATTCTCCTCTCTGGATTTTGAACATGCATGCACACATGCCTGGCATGAATTTTAACCTGCCGGGTCTGGGACTTGAACCATGGTTGACTATGTGGAAGTCCAGCAATGTAACCATTACACCTTCTGTTGGTCCCATAGGACATACATTTAAATAGACCTTAAGTAGACCAGCAGGTGGTATGGAGGTTGAGGTGCTGGATCCCACATAACCACTTTCACAATTCAAGTTCCAAACTAGGAGACTGGAGAATCTGGCTGGATGCATGTCCATGTGTGCCCAAATCCCTAGAGGAGAGTGGAGGAGAGTGTACTGTGGCACGGCCATTTTCTCCCTTGCTGTTTCTCTCTGGCAAGCACACGCACCCTATAGCAAAGGCTAAAATAAATAAATAGACCTTAAGTTTCTGGGTGCCTAGAATTTTGTATTTTATTTATTGTGTAAATTAATATGAGCACTAATCTTGGAGTCAGAGTTTCTGGCCCCTTGTATCAGAATTGTTTCCATCTATTAACAGCTGATTAGAAAACATGGTTATTAACATCAGTTCTAGCTTAAGATTCTGTGATTTACTTTATTCTAATTTAATGAAATCTCTTACTCCAATTCTATAATTATTTCCTTTATTAAGCATTGGGGGCTACTGGGGTAAGAGACATGCAGAATGTGGAAGAAGACATTAGATCTTCCAGAAGTGGAGGACCACAAGTTTTTGCTCTAATAATCGCTTCAGTGTTATTAACTTTGCCTACAAAAGAGAGTAGTGGCTTCAAAGCCTCATGAGTGTTTGGGCAGTAAGTCGGGGCATCGAGATTGGTTCTGTGGGTCATCACTGTAACATTTCAACCTCAAAATATTATAAGCGTATGCCGGTAGAAATGGTTTTGTGTTTCATTCAAAAGATTGTCTCTCTTCTGTACAATAGTGACATTGACTTTTAAAATTATTTATAATGATAATAGGTAAAAGGCTGCCGTTTGGTTTTTAAGTTTTCCTGTTGTGGGCCGTAGGTGGCATGGTGATTAAGGGCACCGGACTCTCACATTACTGACCACAATTTGAGTCCTAGACCTGGTCCCTCTCTGGTCAAATTAAAAATAAATAAATTAATTAATTAATTAAAATAAAATAAAAGTAATTCTTAAAAAATTTTTTTAAAGTTTTCTTGTTGTAGTGAACTCTGGAGAACTGTCAGAGATTTAGCAAATAGACTTACTGAAGTTCTGAATTGTTAGTCTGGTATTTTTAGCTGTTTCAGGAGTGTCCACATCTTATCAAAGTTTGACTCTAAGGACCCTGTGGGTGTGGATTATAAACCAGTGACACGGTAGGGTATCCTTTTTGGTCCTGGGAACACATATTATTTATCCAACTTTCTAAAGGAAAGCTCATTTATTTATCTTTGTATATTTAGCATTTTCTTCATAGTGGATATTTCATAAATACTTATTAATTCTGGAAAATGTCCCACTTAAACTGTTTTTCAATTTGTTAATAGAATCTTTTAGTACTAAATTTTAGGATTGGAGCCCTTAAGAGTATCTTATTACATGATAGTTGAAAATAAGAATTTTCTTTAATATCTTAACTAATTTATCTATGACTTAGAAAGTTGCCAAAACATTGGTAAGGTCTGAGATGACAACAATTGTCAAGAAACAATCCTAGCTCTTAAGAAACTCTTTTTTTGGAAAGGTTTTTACAATAGGGCGCGTGCACTTGCCAGAAAGACAGAGAGAGACAGAGAGATAGAAAGCAAGAAATCATCCCCCAGGGGGGATGGCCACACCGCAATCCCTTCTTCATTCTCCTCTCGGGATCTTGGGCACGCATGCACACGTGCCCAGCGTGAGTTTAAGCCACTGCGTCTGGGACTCGAACCACAGTCGACTACATGGGAGTTCAGCGACATAGCCATTATGCTAACTGCTGGTCCCAAGAAACTCATATTCTAATAGGAAAAGACAGAGGTATATGGATAATTACAATGTAGGATATTAGAAATATATTTGTGGTACAATAGTAGCAGGGAGTTTTGTATGGAGGACTTCAGAAAGTTTGTGGAAAATGGGATTGAAAGATAAGAATAAAAAATATAAATTTTCTTTCTCCACATAAACTCCATCAAGTTCAAGACACTTTCATAATTGATACCAGTCATTTAATCTGTCTTTAAAAAACTGGGTTCCTGAAACATTCTTCACAGAAAGAAAAAAAACAATATAAAATTTGTCTGGAATAATTAAAGACCCTGTATTGCACTACTGTGCAATCAAGATGATGACAGAAAATGATGTCCAACTGGAATCAGGATTGGGAATATTTAGCATGGAGACTATTTACAAAGATTATGCTGATATTTAAAAGGCTGCCTTGTAGAAGAGAAGAGACTTAGTCTTTATTGATCCAGCCAGACCAGTGGGTTGATATTACAAGAAACCATTTTAGAATCAATAAAGGAAGATCTTTCTTTATCAGCAAAACTCTCCATTAAGCTTCCCTGTCTCTGGAAATGTAGGAAAAGCTACACAAGTATGTATAAGTCTATAAAATTTTGACAAGTACTATATGTAATAATAGCCTTTACAAATATATTTTATTTATTTATTTATTTTGTTTCTTGCCATAGAGTGCATGTGTTCACAATAAAGAGAGAGAGAGAGAGGGAGAGAGGCAGGAAGACAGGCCGACAGTGAGAGGGAAAATAAGAAATCACCCCAGCAGGTAGCCATGCTGCAGTCCCTTCTCCCCCATTCTCCTCTTGGGATTTTGGGCATGCACACACATGAACCTGGTGTGATTTTCAAGTTGCCAGGTCTGGGACTCGAACTGCAGTGGCCCATGTGGAAGTCCAGCACCTTAACTACCACGCCACCCGCTGGTCCTTATGTACTGATTTTTTTTGCAACACACAAATGTTCAATTTTGTTTATATACTTGCCACACTTGTTACTTTCTGTGTGTGTGTGTGTTTTATTATAGCCATTCCCATAGATGTGATTTTAGTACACATTTTAATTTTTTTCTTAAACTTTTTTTAAAAGATCTATTAATTTAAAAAAAAAAATATATATATATATATGTATATCTTCATATCTTCTATGCCAGGAGAACTCTATGAAATTTTGACTAGAGATGAGAGAGGAGAATTCATAACATTTTACCTTCTTAGTTTTCTGTTCTTAGAATGTTCTATATGAAATATACATGACATAATTTAGTGTCTTCCAGTTATGTAACTTTGCATTTGTGACTTAATCTCATTTTCCTCATGTGTGAAATGAGAGTCTTTGATAATTACTTCCTAGATTCTCTTACAGTTATAGCATGGTTCTCATGCTTATGGAATTAAGGTCAGGATCCCCTGCCAGACTTTCACTGGCCCCCAATAGATTCTAGAAGTCCTCCCTTTCTAGCTTCTCTGTTCCTCATACATGCTATACTAAAGGCCAGCTACACAGTTCTATTACTCTATTAATGTGGTTTATAATATTTTTTTAACTGTTTACTCCCCCTGTAATCTTGCCTCCCCTGATTTTTCACTTCTCTATACACCTTAGTTTGGTAGTGGGCCACTCTAATTCTTCACAGACAACAGCTCAGATCTCTTACTCTAAAAAGTGCTCTCTAACCTAAATTAATTTCTGAGTTGTTATTCTTATAAATTTTGTATTTTAAGTTTTAATTGATTTTGCCTTTTATCAGAGAGAGGTATATATTTGTAATTTTTGCGTGTCACCTTCCTCCCCTAGGTTAATTTGCACCTGTGCTACTGGAATAATATCTTAACTCATATTTGAACCTTGTGTCTGTGCCTGGACAAGCAGTTACCCAGGATATTTTAACTAAATTTGAGCAGAAAGTGAAAAATGTGTTTTGAGTAGTAATCATTTTCATGTCTTCTAACTGTTAAGCCTAGGAAGTAGAATCAGCAAAATTTTCAGTTGATTTTCTTTGTACATCCACTTTTTTTAGGACAGGTATTTTTTAAGTCAGCAAAAAAAAGTAACTACAACAGGAACTTCATTAATGCTTTAATTTAGGGTATGCAAATGTGAAATGTTTCTAACTTTACCCTGTACATTTCACATATAGCATTAGTCAATGTTAGACACTTTGGCCTTGCTTAATATAATTCAGTGCTGAATGTGTATTTTAATGTGAGAGTTTTTTAACATCAACATTTTTAACTTTTGTCAAATTTGTACTCTTAATTTAGAGTTAATGGGAATAGTTTCCTCTCTATATTATGGTTTGAAATTACTAGTAAGTCCAGCCTTCGTGATCTTCACCTCATAAACTGGGTATAGTAGAATTCATAATTTGTGAAGATTTATGTCTGAATTGGAAGAGATCAAAATCGCTGGATAATGAATAAAGCAGTAGAATGCAAATCAGAAGGCAGAAGAACTAGACTCCATTGTTAATTTACACCATGTTTAGGGATCTAAATGCGACATGGATAGACCACTCTTTATTTCAATTGGTAGTAACAGCCCCTACCTACCTCTTGGTAGTTTGTGAAGTGCTTTATCATGTCATTTAAAATTTTTGTTTGTTTGTTTACTTCTTTAGTAGCTCCATGAAGAAGTTATTATGCTTTATCTCTGTTTTCTAGATGTAGAAATTGAAATGTAGAGAATTAAGTCAATAAAGATTATGCTAGCTGTAAAACAAGTAATGCACCTGGAACCAGATCTCAGATTTTTTCCCCAGAGTTAAGACATTTATGTATCATCACGTGATGGCATGTGTTTTGTGTATAGGATTTTACATAAATACACTGACATTATTATTAAAAATATTTTGCATTGTCACTGTTATATATATATATATTCCATTGCATATTTAAATCTGTCTCTGATTGGTCTGATAACTGATTAAACTTTTATTTTTTTTCAGGTTTATTATCTGGAAAGCTTTATGGCATTTTTTTTTTAAATCTTGGTTTAAACAAATGTTTCAGAATTCAAAGTGATTTTTAATAACATTAACCAGCTATTGTTGACCCTTAGATCTTTAAGTTATAGTATCAAAATTTATATTAAATATTTGATTGACAAGTATTTCTCAGTTTTCTTTCTTTCTTCTATAGGATGGTAAATAACGCTGCTCATCTCTGGAAATAATATTGATCCGCCTCATGTAAAGTATGCTCAGTTCCTTTCCAGTGGTGTAAGTATCTAGTTCTTCTCAATTTTTATCTTTTCAATCATTTTAATAAAATTAAGAATTCATTGTGATTATTATGTACATTTGACAGTAAACATTTGTAGAATTGAAATAATTTTTTTTATAAAAAGAATCAGGGCTGGCTCTGAAGCACCGTAGTTAAGCACAGAGAGCATGGGGAGCTGGAATCCACATGGCCATTCCATGGTTCAAATCCTGCCCCACAGTCTGAAAAACCTGCAGGACATATGTGCATGCATGCCTAAAATCTTGACTGGGATAGAGAAATAGAGGAAGAAGGATTGCAGTGTGACCACACCCCATCAGAAGGTGCTTTCTTTGTCTTTTTCTCTCTCTGAGGAGTGCATATACCCTCTGGCAAAAGGAGAATTGAGTGGTATATCTGTTTGATATTAAGGTAAACAAGTGTCAGTCATAATCAAGTGGTGAGGAATGAATTTTTAAACCTGTTGAACCTTTTGTTGTATTTTCAACTTTGAATTTTGGCATCAGTTTTCAATTCAACATAAAATTACTTATTATTTTTAACTGCTTAGTAGCCTTGAAGTTTATCAAATAGATGGCTAACCATTCAAGAAAGCTAGTGATTGGGACCAGCGGTTAGCGTAATGGCTATGTTGCTAGACTCCCACGTAGTCAACCGCGGTTCATGTCCTGGACCCAGTGGCTTAAAACTCACACCGGGCGCGTGTGCGTGCGTGCGTGCCCAAGATCCCTAGAGGAAAATGGAGGAGAAGGGATTGCAGCGTGGCCATCCTCTCTGGGGGGTGATTTCTCGCTTTCTGTCTCTTTGTCTCTCTGGCGAGCACACGCGCCCTGTAACAAAAACCTCTCCAAAAAGAAAAAAAAAAATACAAAAAAAAAAAAAAAGAAAGCTAGTGATAGATCCTTTTGATAAGCAGACTGTTGGAAGCATGTTACCTTATTGCTGCCTTTTGTGTACAAACTGCTAGCACCTTAGCCATTTCCCTTCATCTAATGGGATGACAATGTAGTTACGCCTATTAGCTAATGTAGCTGCTAGCCTTTCTTTAGAGTTAGGCAGAAAATACAAATTGAGATGGTATTATTCTGTTGAAAGTGTTTTTGTGCTGTGATATGAACTGTAACCACCAGTTTGTATTAAATAGGCCTCTGAATAGAAGTATTCCGGGAATTTCAGATATTACAGAAGATAAAGTATCTATTAGCTCACTAAGTGCATCTTTAAAGTCCAATGCAGACTGCCTTTAGCATGCATATTTTCTAAAATTTGGTGGAGTCTATGTTTCATGTGAATTCCTTCTGTTTAGTCAACAGTCCCATAATCTAGCAAGTAGACATTAAGATAGGTTTTCTTTATTATTTTGGCCTTTTATTAAAGTCTTTCCCCCCATTTCATTGATTCTGTGGAATGTTAGGAAAAAAAAATATCTGAAATAGACCCAGATGTGGTGAAATATAGGCTGAGTCTTTGCTAAGTAACTGTCTTTCTTTTGGGGAAGGTCCTTCACCTCTTTAGTCTGTCTCTTTTCTTTCTTGTTTTTTAACCTTTTTTTTAATGGCCATTAGTATGTAAGTATTGTTAGGCCAGAGTTTTGTTCCTTGTTGGTTTCTCTGTGCCTCATGCAGGTTCGGACACATAGTAAGTACTCAATAAATGTTAGTTAAATGAGTGATTTTAGTCTAAATGGTCTCAGATTCTCTGATTCCACACTTAGTTTATAGCTCTATAAATTTACATATTTTACTTGGAATTTGTTGTGTGTGGTGGAAATAAGGAGATGATCAAATGATTTCACAGATCACATTGTTTATTGCTATTTAAAGATAACTTTTTTTTAGGTTCATAGTGTTTAAAGAGGGAAAGGACAATAGAACAAACTTAATTGGGAATGTATTCACTCTACAGACAAGGCATATTAACCAAGTAGTGAGTGAGTTCTGAAAATACATAAAGTCTGACTTGCTCATTTACAATGGAAGTAGGCCTCTGGAAAGAAAGTCTAATTAAAGATTGAGGTATATCTTTATGTGAGTGCTTCTCAGAGAAGCCGACTTGACCACCATTAAAGCGATCAGTGAAAGGGCTGGCAGGTGATATGATAATGAGGGCCCTGGACTCCCACATGGCCATCCATGGTTTGAGTACTGAACCCGGTGGCTTGAAAATCACAACGGACATGTGTGCATGCATGCCCAAAATCCCAGAAGAATTGAGAAAGGATTATGGTGTGGCCATCCTCCCATGGGATGATTTTTTACTTTTCCTCTCTCTATCTCTTCTCCGGCGAGCCATGCCCTCTGGCATAAACCTTTAAAAAAAGAAAAAAAAAAAAAACAGATCAGTGATGACACATAAGGTCCTTTAATGCTAAAGCGTGGTGCCAGTTTCAATAAGTGAGTCTTCAAAGCTCCCAGGTCTGTCACAGTCTGAATTTTTCTTCAAAGACATGACAGAGAATACCCCTGCTATAATCTAAGCTTTCAAAGTGTCTGTCAAATTCTTCCGTTTATATGTATTTTGAAGTTTAGTAGTTGAGGTCATTAACTCACGTATGGGGGTCTGATAAGGAGTAATGTAATATTCCCAAGGGGAGGAAGAGTTTTCTAGGGGAGGGGACACTTACTCCAAATGTTCATTATGGGATTCGATAAGACCTCACCTGATGGAAGGGAGGGGGGAATATACTCCAAGATTTTGTTACAGCGAAACAAACAAAATTCACAAAACAAACCATGTACATATTTGGGATCATTTCAGTTTTGCATAATGGATTTTTTTCCTAATGTGTATAAGATGGCTACAATAAAAAAAAACCTGTCTTAATCAGTGATAATATCTTATTTTACCTAGCCACTACAGATAAAGACAGCAGAATGGTATTAAAGAAAAGCATTTTCATCTAGTGAAGTTTTATGAACTATCAATTCTTTAAAGTAAGGTAGTAGACCAGCCTGTGGCATAGTGATTAAGGCAGCTGGATCCCACACGGCCAAATGTACAGTTTAAGTCCTGCCCCAGCAGCTTGAGAAACATGCCAGGCATGTGTGTATGCTTGCCCAGAATCCCAAAAGAATGAGAAATGGAGGGGATTGCAGCATGGCCATGCCTTGTGAGAGTTGCTATCTCTTTCTCTCTCTCTTTTCTCTGTCTCTGTCTCTAGTGGGTGAGCACATTTACATTCTGGCAAATTAAAAAAAAAAAGGAAAAAAAAAGAAAAATGTAAGGTAGTACTTTTTGCCCATGCGATTTCAAGGTTGATAATTTATGAATACTTTAACCATTTTTGTACATATTTGTAGAATTTTTTTCTAAACATTTATTTTATTTAACTCTATTTATTTGTTTAAATTTGACTAGAGAAGGACACAGAGAGAGAGAAAATGAGCAAGCAAGCCACTAGGTCCAGGTCTCAAACCACTGTCAGCCATGTGAGAATCTAGCGCCCTTAACCACCATGCCACCTGCCAGCCCCTGTTTGTAGAATTTTTAAGAAGTATGTTCTGGGGGCCAACAGATTGCATAGTGATTACATCGCTGGACTCCCACATGGCTGAGTCCTAGACCCGGTGGCTTGAAAATCACACTGGGCGCATGGTGCCCAAGATCCCAGGAGGAGAATGAAGGAGAAAGGATTGCAGTATGGCCACTGCCCCAGGGGATGATTTCTCTCTTTCCCTCTCCCTGTTTCTATCTATCTCTTTGAGCATACACATCCTATGGCAAAAACCTCTAAAAAAATTTTTTTTTGTTCTGGATTTTATTCTTTATCCAAGAGGGATTTAAGTACATACTCAAGTAGTGATCAAATTTATTGTGAAATATGTATACTATTATAGTCTCATGGTATGGTCTATTCTTAGAATATCAGTTTATGAACTGAGACATAATTTCTGAATTTATTCTTTTATGCTTTAAACATGGTGCTATTGCAGTGTCAAAAATTCTTTTCACATCATTTTCAATTATTGGCCTGAGTCTGCATTCAGATTAGTAATTTAAAGTGAAAGATATTCTTTATCCTGCGAACAATCCTGTGCATAAGAAAATTAATTCAATCCTCGCTTTTTATCTTTTCTGTTATAAAAGAATTGCTGATATCATGGACTTCAATGACCTTTGTAGGTCATTTACTGCCATAATTTTATAATGATATCGTTAAAGTGGGTAAATTATGAGAAAGAAAATTTAGAAATGCTGGAATGTATGCCTTTGTTTGTATTAATGCATGTTGAAATATTATTCTTTACATCCAAGAGAGCCTCTACTCCTAGTGTTATTCTCAGAAAAACCTTCAGTGCCATGTGCATGATTTGACCCTGTTGTTTGTGCCCTTTCCTTACTTTATAGTGATCACACTTCTGTTTCTCTATTCCGTGGGGTGTTGAGCATACATGCACACATAACTGGCTTGTTTTTCTAGGAATGGTGGATCCTTTTGCTTCAGACCCTACCTTTGCACTAGGGGCCCCTCTTGGTGTAGGGTATAGACACCTGATTGAAACAAGGTAAAGCCTAAAGGAGCTTCATTTTCTCACATAACACAACAGCAAGAAGAGCAGAGATGTACCAGGGACTTGAGAAGTTCTGGAACAAAGGACATGAACACTGCCGCAAATGCCTTGCTCTACTCTGCATTTCTGGTGTGTGTTTTATTCTCCCACAAACTAGCTGTTTCCATGTGATGAAGAATTTTCCAGACTAACATCTTTCTACTCTGAGTACAGTTACTGTGACTGTCCAGTTTCTCCCTAACCTAACCAGAAACTTTAGAGGAGTGGCCAGAAGGTGGCATGGTGGTTAAGGCACTGAACTCCCACACAGCTGACCATGGTTCAAGTCCCAAACCTTGTGGCTTGCTTTCTCACTTTCTGTGACTCTCTGTGTCTCTGTGTCTCTGTCTCTCTCTGATGAGTGCACATGCGTGCCCTATAGCAAAAATTTTAAAAATAAGATTAGGTCTATACAAAAACATGTTATAACTTTCCCAACGACCTCATAATAAATAAATTAAGTAAGTAATTCTTTAAAAAGAAAAAAAGTAAAAAACTTTTGAGGAGGGCAAAGCTCAGCTTCCTTGTGTGCCCTCTCCTTTGGTGGCCAGGAGGAGGGATGTTATGAGTAGTAGCCCAAGCACATGTGCTCAGAAAACTGTGTGTTAGGCAGACAGAGTAACAGGTAACTGTTGTTCCTCCTTTTTTGACCTTTGGAGTTAAGGTGGTGGGTCAGCTTCATGTTGCTGTGAGAAAGCATTGCTCAAGAGCAGCTGAATTCTGCACAAGGACTGGGGTTCCAGTTCCGGTCTGGTCAGCCTGAAACACACCCGCACACTTGCCAGTGAACTGGAGGAAGGCGATCTCAGTGTGAGAAAACCCTGTGGAGAAAACTCGCATGTGCTCCATCATAAATAAAGAAAAGAACATTATTTAGTGGTTTCCGATAGTCAGTGAATCTGAAATGACATAAATTATTACATTGTATCAGACATTGTGAAATCTGACAGTTCTAATTCAAACCTTAAGATAGAAGGTTTTCAGAAATAGGTGAAAATCATATAATTTACCTTTGTTTTATGCTAATATACAGAGTGCTATTCCATACAGGGAGAGATTTGAAGAATTATATACAGATTACTGTCTGCCCTGATACGAATAGGATAGAAAAATATCATCATTGATTTTTTTTTTTTGTCCATGTAATAAAATACTTCTTAATGTCTTGTATCAGCAGTAAGGTCAGTTTATGAATACTATATTCTGATATCTTGAAGACTGAAGTTAGCAATGGACAGTTCTTTGTTTGCAAGGGATAATAATGATATATAGACCTGAATTTATTAAGCCAATAAATTAGAGGTAAATTATTTGGATTACTAAAGGGATTTGGCAGCTACTTTAGGAAAAAAAAAAAAAAACTTCCTAGGATTAATATATTGCTAAGCCCTTGATAGAGCAGACAAAGGTCTGAGGATTAAAACAAACCGAAGTACTATAAGACCCTAGGAAAATGCTCACATGACTTTTTTTGAAAGACTTTTTATTTAAGGATAATATATTATCGAACTACACAGTTGACTGTGTCCCACTTGATGAATTTACGAGGTTAATCCACCTGTGTGATATAATGACCACCTAAAGCAAGATCGACAACATTATCAACACTACGTAACGTTTTATAATGTATTATTTGTGTTAAGCAAGGAGAAAAAAATAAATGAGCCACTTTGGTCAAAATTTTTCTTTTCTCTCCCAACCAAGTAATGGTATTAGTGGGGAGTATACTTTCCTTATAAGGAAATTAGTATACTGCAGTTATAATAACCAAAGCATTTAGACTAGGCAATACTTGAAAATAGCCCAAGTCCAAACTGCTAATGCACACAACATTATAGCTGAATCTCAACACTTTATGCTCAGTGAGAGGACCTTTACATAAAAATGTAAGTAGAGTTTTAGAGCAAGCATAAAACTATTCCATAGTGGAAAAAAAATCTGAACAGTAGTTGACTCTGAGGCAAATGGACAAGGATTGACTAAGAAATACCTGGGGAAACTTCCTTGGGTGATGGTAATATTCTGTTTCTTACTGAATATTTCTTACAGTGAATTTCTCAGGGTTCTTTGATTTGTAAACTTTCTATTATGTAGTTGGGAAAGTCATGATGTATTTTTTAAAAATAATTATTTTACTTAACTTTATTTATTTATTTTTCATTTGACCAGAGAAGAAGGGAGGGAAGGAGGGAGGGAGAGAGAAGGTATGGAGGGAGAGCAAGCGAAAGAAAGAGAGAAAGCAAGCCAACAGGTCTGGGACTTGAACTGTGATTAGCTATGTGGGAGTCCAGCGCCCTTAACCACCATGCCACCTGCCGGCCCCTTGATGTATTTTTCTATGCGAAAATTTGACATGACTTTCCCAAGGACTCAATATTATATAAAGTTTACCTCCAAAGGGAAAAAAATCTTGAACAAATACTGGGCTCTAGTTAATTGTATATATGCTGAAGTATTTGGGGGAAGGGTATGGGTCTCTGTAACTGATTATTTTTTAGATGTCAGAGGTAGCATGTACTCACCAGAGAGACAGAACAATAGAGTGAGAAAGTACCCTACAGAGGAGGGTGGTCACATTGTAATCCCTTCTATTTCTCTATTCTATGGAGATGTTGAGTGTACATGCACACATGACTGGCTTGTTTTTCAAGCCTCCAAGGCTGGGATTCAAACCACAGTCATCATGTGGGAATCCAACTCCTTTAACCACTGCACTAAAAGGCTGGCCTTGTAATTGATTTCAAAATGCGTCAAATGTGATGAATTGAGGGATGGATGGATGAAGGGATGGATTGATACATGGTAATGCAAATGTTGTAAAAAATAAGCAGTAAAGTCTAGGTAATTAGGATATGAGTGTTCACTGTCAATTTATTTCAACTTTTCTATATGTTTCAAATTTCTCATTTTGAAATGTTGGGATGGAGAACTGAGGCAATCAATAAAGAAAATATAATTGTGAGACTAGGTCTTTTATGATGGAGAGCTTCACACAAATGAATATTAGAAAAAAGCAGACTAGTGTGTATAGGTGTAGAAAGATATTGTGACCCTTGGGTATAAATGGCCTACGGGATATTATTGATAGTTTGAGTCCACAGGATATACATGATTATTTTCATTTTATTTATTTATTTATTTATTTATTTTTTATTTATTTTTGGAGAGGTTTTTGCTATAGGGTGCGTGCACTGGCCAGAGAGACAGAGGGAGACAGAAAACGAGAAATCACCCCCCAGGGGGGATGGCCATGCCTCAATCCCTTCTCCTCCATTCTTCTCTTGGGATCTTGGGCACGCACGCACACGCGCCCAGCTTGAGTTTACGCCACTGGATCCGAGACTCGAACTGTAGTCGACTACATGGGAGTCCAGTGACATAGCCATTACTCCAACTGCTGGTCCCTATTTTCATTTTATTTTTAATGAACTTTTTTAAAAAGAATTATTTTATTTAACTTTATTTATTTATTTACTCATTTTAATTTGACCAGAAAGGGACAAAGCAAGAGAGGGAGAGAGAAAGTGACAAAGCAAGCCGCCAGGTCTGGAACTCAAACCACAGTCGGCCATATGGGAGTCCAGCGCTCCCAACTACCACGCCACCTGGCAGCCCCTGAGCCTGTTTTTAAAACTAGAAAGATTTCACATAAAGATTCTAGATTTTTGCCTGCTTATTTAAAAAGAATTTGAAAGACAAAGCAATCAGTGTACTAAAATAGGTCATCTAAAGGTAAATATAGATTTACATGGAAGTTTTGTATGCGATAAAGATGACACTTCAAAGAAGAGTGATATTATTCAATAAAGCATATTGGACAATGAGATACCCCCATTTGGGATGATATAAAGCCAAATTATTGTCACACTCATTAACTAGTAAATATAAGTACTAAATTGTACAAAGAATTTAAATGTAAAAAACAGGGACCAGCAGATGGCATATGGTTATGTTGCTGGGTTCCCACAAGGCCAAATGCAGTTTGTCCCAGATTTGGAGGCTTAAAACTCACACCTGGCCCATGTGCCTGTGTGCACAAAATCCCAAGCAGAGAATGGAGGAGAGGGGATTACAGCCTAGCCATCCACCTGGGTAGAGAGGTGATTTCTTGCTTTTTTGTCTTGCAGTCTCTCTTTGTCTCTTTGGCAAGTGCACATGGCCTATAGCAAAAATCTCTTAAAAAAAAAAAAAAGAAAAGAAAAGTAAAAACCTATCACTAGGATCCCTACTTCATCAGTAATTAGAATGGTTTTATCTAAAATTTTTTTAAATAATTGTTTACCTTTTATTATTATTTTCAAGAATTATTTATAATTATTATTACCTTTTTAATTTGCTGTAGGGCATATGCACTCACCAGAGAGAGAGGAAAAGTGAGAGAGCAAGCCACCTGCTCTGGGATTTGAACCATCATCAGCCATATGGGAGTTGAACACCTTAACCACCATGCCACCCACAGGCCCCTCTAAATGTTTTAAATTGGAGATTTAAAGAAGTATTGTAACCTGTTTCTGAAATCATATGATTGCATTTAAGTCCTGCAGTATATTTGAAAGGAAAACAGAATAATGTATACTGTTAGTAGTTAATAAGGTATAGGCTTATCTGTTTGTTTCCTACTATTTATTCAAACTTTTTGTAAAGTATGAAACTACTTTGAGCCTTAGTTCCTGCAATAATCAATCTGTCAATATAAAATGAAATAAAATAATATCTACTACAGAGAGTTGCTGTGAGGATTAGATGAGATTATGTTGTATGAAATTTTTATTTAATTCCTACCTAGAAGTGAATGTTTAATAAAATTTTAGAATAAAGGGATGAAGAAACAGTGAGCTCTCCAACAGCACATGGGGACTGGACCAGAGCAGATATTTACCTGTAGAAGGTGAGAAAATTCTTTGACATCTGTATCAGTAGATACTTATTGACACCTACACATGCCAGCCATCATGTTCGGCACTGGAACAATAAAAATAGAAGAAATTACCATGCTACAGAACCTTAGTAGGAAACTCAGGGTATTTTTTTGTTTATTTGTTTCTTGTTTTTGTTTTAATAATTGCCAGAGAGCATGTATACCCATCAAAGAGAGAGAATTGGGGGAGAGGATGGAAAGTATCATGCAATAAAGTGTGGTCACACCCCAATCCATTTTCCTCCATTTCTGCATCCTGTTAGGATTTTGGACACACACACGTGCCCAATGTGTTTTTTAAATCACCATGACTGGGATTCAAACCATGGTCGACCCTGTGGGCTCTAGCTCCCTTAACTACTAGACTACGAGGCCAGCCCAGAAAAGTCAGGTTTATGAAAGAGGAATTCAAATAGTGATAATGTTTATGATGTTTGACAATTCTCTCTATGTGTGTTATATATGTATGTTTTTTGTTTGTTTGTTTTTAAAGATAGGATCTTGGTGTGATATCCTGCCTGAGCTGTCCAGCCCAGGCTCCAGACATATGCTCCCATGCCCTGCTCTTTTTAGACAGGGTCTTGTTATATTGCTCGGGCTAGCCCCAAGCTCACGGTCCTCCTGCATTGACCTTTTGAGTTACTGGGATTACAGGCTGTGTGCCCATGGGGGATTGGGAGTCAAACAAGAGCCTCAGTATGGTCTCAGCCTTTAGAACACAGTATCTTAGCACATATCACCACAGCTGGATCATAAACTAATATTTTTTTTTTTTTTTTTTTTTGCCAAAGAGTACATGCACTTGCCAGAGAGACAGAGAGGGACAGAGAAAGAGAGAAAGCATCCTTCCATAGGGCATGGTCACTCTCCAATTCTTTCTCCTTCATTTCTCCATGCCAGTAGGATATTAGGTATATGCACATACATTCCTGGCATGTTTCAAGCTTCTAGGACCAAGATTTGAACCATGGTTGGTTGGCCATTGGGATCCAGCTCTCGATGCACTGTGCTGAATTACTCTATTATGGGTTTCTACTATTTTCATTCATCCTAAGAAAACATTTTTCTGGTGTGCTATAAAACATTTTTAGTGTGCTATATTATTTCATGCTAGTTAAAGGAAACATTGTAGAAGTTATTTCCTAAGAAAAGTGAATAACTCAGTTTGTCTAAAACCACAGAAGATCCATTTCTCTGGGTAACTGTTAAGAGAGAGTACTTTACAGAGATGAAAAGCTCGAGAAATTGCTAATTATTTGATGAAATATTGTTTAATAATTTTATTTTTTATGTTTCTCTCTTTTTTCCCACTTAAATATTTCTTTCTGGTTATTAATATTTGCTAGGAATTAGCTTAACAAATCATTTGTTTTTACTAAATGAAGTTACAGAGTTTCTAGTTCAGTTTTGCTGACATGTGATAAAGCAAATAGTACAACTTTTTTTTTTTTTAGTAATTAATCAGTTAGTACTCTGATGTAGTACATTCAAGATGGAAAAAAAAACTACTTGGGAGCTATCACACATCTTGGACTCAATGTACTGTGTGTACTTAATCTGTTGACTTGGTATTTTCAAAATAACTAAAATTTTAGTTCCCATATTGACCAAAATTGAGGAAAATGTAAATAGCATGCTATATGAAATTGGGTTTTATGTTACCTCCAGTGTCTGTTAATAACCTCAATATCTGTACCAGTTCATTTGTCATGGCAAAAAACATTCTAGCATGAGACATGTCTTACTACTTTCACTAAAGAAGTTACAGCAATATTATATCTTCTGGTAAACATTCTCTGTAATGATATATTCTTTGGTAGATACTATAAATAAAGAGACTTTTAAATTTCTTTATTTATTTTCAGTTTGCTGGAAACCATGTCTCACTATACAGATGAACCCAGATTTACCATAGAGCAGATAGATCTGCTTCAGCGCCTTCGACGTACCGGAATGACTAAACATGAAATCCTCCATGCCTTGGAAACTCTGGACCGTCTTGATCAAGAGCATAGTGACAAGTTTGGAAGAAGGTCCAGCTATGGAGGAAGTTCATATGGGAACAGTACCAACAATGTTCCAGCATCTTCCTCTACAGCAACAGCTTCCACACAGACCCAACATTCGGGAATGTCCCCGTCACCTAGCAACAGTTATGATACCTCCCCACAGCCTTGCACTACCAATCAAAATGGGAGGGAGAATAATGAGCGATTGTCCACATCCAATGGAAAGTTGTCACCAACTCGCTACCATGCAAACAGCATGGGTCAGAGGTCATACAGTTTTGAAGCCTCAGAAGAAGACCTAGATGTAGATGATAAGGTGGAAGAATTAATGAGGTTAGTCACTTTGCTTATTTAGAGTTCCCCAAAATGTCTGTGTTATTTGCTTGTATTTAAATAATAAGCTAATTCTGCAACTTACCTGTAAAAATTGTGGTTGCTCTCCTCACACTTTCGGAGATCAAAGGAAAAAAATGTCAAATTTTATATTTTTATTTCAAATTTCCTCTTCTCTATTTAAGCCCTTTATTGTTGCTACTTGATAAGCCTTTTCATTCTCTCTCTTTACCAAAGTTTAGCTTTCTCTTCATAGTTCTAATAGCTAACTTCCAACTAGCAGACACACTCTAATCCTTAAGTGCATCATAAGTACTTTTTCTGAAGAATAAGATAATTTTATCATGATACAGAATGTGCACTCTTAACTTTTCCCTCTAACATTCTACTCAACAAAATAAGTTTGAGTACCTGTCATATAAAAAGTGGTTTTTAGAAAGAAAAATGGGCATGGTTTCTGCTCCTCAAAGCTAGATTTCTAAATTTAGCAATAGGTGCTACAAACAAACACACATGTGTGCACATGTATGTTATCTATTACAGAATAAATGTAAGCGTTTAGAGTTTTAAACATTATGTTACCTATTACAGAATAAGTGTATGCACTTAGAATTTTAAAAGCTGAGAAAAGAAATTTACTTTCAACAGAGATAATTAGAAAGGCTTCACACCCTTTCAAGGCAATGACCATGTGTTGACCAGTGTTGTGCCTCCAGTATCTAGAACTTTCCTAGGCACATAGCAAGGACTTAATATGTTAAGAGAACAGATTAATCTGACTGGAACACTAAAAAATATAGACTCTGTTTTGAAATATAGGAGCTTTATTTAAAGTTAAAGGATTAGCAAGAGGTGGAAAAGCAAGATATGTCTTTAGACTAATAAAGATGACATATGAGCTAGATTATGGTGATAAAGATAACATATTAGGAGAGAGTACAGGTTTTGGAAAGCTTTGAGTTTCATACTAAATAGTTTATGTTTACTTTGGTTTGAATTAAATTTTTTTAGGTCTTCAGGAATAGAGTTGATAAAAGCAGTGTTTTCACTGCTATAGAAGGGATATAGAGTTTGCAGATAAATTAGTTACAGTAGATAATTAAAGAAGATATAGTGGGAATTTGTCAAAAATAAAAATAAATTATATAATTATAAGTTATAATTCTTCCTATAAAGATTACAACTTTAAGATAGAATAGTAGATGCCACATGGCAGATCCAGCCTATAGAACCACAGGGGTGAATTCAGCCTTTAAACAAATAAAACTGTCCTGAATTTATTTTTAGGATGGAACTGTATTTTATGGGATTCTAGGCTCAGTGGACTATTGTATCTAGATTCCAATGTAATACTGGTAATGGATAATTTCTAACAGCAGCCACAAATCACTGTTAATAAATTTTTAAAATGTAAAAATATATGAGATCAATCTAGCTTTGAATTTATTTTCACATATTGAAGCGGGGGCTAAAGTTCAGATATTGCTTTTGAATTTAACATATTCTGTATATCATTGTTAAGATTAAGGAAGGGTGGGGATCAGCAGTTAGCGTAATGGATATGTCGCTGGACTCCCATGTAGTCGACCATGGTTCGCATCCCGGACCCGGTGGCTTAAAACTCACACCGGGCGCTTGTGCGTGTGTGCCCAAGATCCCGAGAGGAGAATGGAGGAGAAGGGATTGTGGCGTGGCCATTCCCCCCTGGGGGGTGATTTCTCGCTTTCTATCTCTCTGTCTCTATCTGTCTGGCAAGCGCACGCACCCTATAGCAAAAACCTCTCAAAAAAAAAAAAAAAAAAAAAAAAAAAGAATAAGGAAGGGCCAGATGGTGGCACAGCCATAAAACACAACGCTCTTCAAAGCAACCTCACTTGGGAGGGTTCTTAGTTCAAGTCCAGAGACCTTCCTGAGTATGTTAGGCATGGACTTGCCCATGATCTGGGGCTGACTAAAGTCGATGGGTGGAATTCAGTGCCAAGACCCTGTCAAGGATTCTTTTCCTCTGTCTTTCTCTCCATCTCTTTCTTTGTCTCTCTCTCTCTCTCTCATAGAGGAAATAAAAAAACTTTTTTTAAAAAAGAACTGATTAGGAAGGTTAGAGTTTACTTCACTCATCAAACTGTAATAAGATTAGGTTTTCATTATCCTAAGTAGATAGGGTAGCAACAATAAAATTAATTTGTTAGGATGCTAGCCTGTTTTTTTTTTATTGTGATTTTTGCTGTTAATCAGTTTTCATATGCTTTTGACATAATGTTAATTCTCAAATGTGTATTAGACTAACAATAAGTATGGAAAAACTTTCTTATCAAAGAGGCTCTAGAAGATTGCCTAGTCTAAAAAGAATCTAAAAGTTTGACTTTCAACTAGGTTAGAATAATGTTTTAATTAACCATATCTTCATAATAAACAGAAAATGTATTTAGCAATGACTAAGATTTGTAATTAAACACAATTACACACATTTAAGTTTCACATTAAATATCTATGGGTTTATACATTTTTATCGGTATTTAAATTGCATATTGCTACATGTTGAATAATTAGGCTACTCTACTTTCTTCCTTTTCTCATCTTCTTTCTTAGACCTGCTCCTTTTGGCTCCTTTAATCATCTCGGGGTCTCACTGAACTTTCTGGCTATCTCTGGTCCTGTCCTCACACCCCCAGCCCCCTCTAATTTTCTTATAATGTTCCTCTCCCCCACTCACTTTTTTTCATGCTTGCAGATGATAATCCATCTTAGGTTAGAGTGTGAAGTTCATTGAATGACTTGTAGTTTTCACTTGTAATTCCTACAACCATGCTATGAGGTTGATCAGAGAGACTGAGATTCACAGAGTTAAATAATTTGCCCATGAAAACACATATTAGGTGGCAGAACCCAAATTGTAACCTAAGTTTATTATCACAGTATTGCTGGTAGGTGTTTCCTCTTGAAGAAATTTTTCATGTCTACATACTTTAATAATACTTTAGGAAACGTGGTTGATATAATTAAGACAAGTGTGAATGGCCTTAATGTGCTTGTCACTCCCACCCCTCCACATGTCACTAACCAAATCAATTTTTATTTGATGGAGTATTAATTTTTAAATTTTTTTTGAGAGAGATTTTTGCTATAGGGCCTGTACACTTGCCAGGAAGACAGAGATACAGAAAGCAAGAAATAAGCCCCCCAGGGGAGATGGCCACACCCCAATCCCTTCCCCTCCATTCTCCTCCCAGGATCTTGGGCACACATGCACACATGCTAAGTGTGAGATTCAAGTCGCCAGGTCCAGGATGTGAACTGCTGTAGGCCACATAGGAGTCCAGCAGTGTAACCGTTACGCCACTTGCTGGTCCTGGAATATTAAGTTTTCTGGGCAGTGAATCTTTCTGAATATTCTGCAGACTTAGGACCATACTATCCTTGCTGATCACTCAGCACTGATGGTATTGTGGATTAGAACTGGTGGTGTCTGGTGGACAGTATATGAACCTTCCTAAATGCCTTCTTGCCTCATTTTCTACATATATAGCCTACCTCTTGTTCACATTCTCCAACTTCTAGGGTACTTAACCATAAGGCATTGTTTGTTTTCTAGGTTTTTACTAGGTCATGTGTGCTCACTGGAGAGAGACAGAGACAGAGAGAGGCAAGTAAGAAATCATCCCCTGGGGGAATAGTCATTCCACAATCCCTCTTTTCCATTTTCCTCTTGGTATTCTGGGCATGCACACACGTGACTGGTGTGATTTTCAAGCCACTGGGTCTGGGACTTAAACTGATTGGCCATGTGCGAGTCCACCACACTACCTGCTGACCCCAAGACTTAGTTTTTTGTTTTTTTTTTTCTTCTTTTGGAGAGGTTTTTGCTTTAGAGCACGTGCGCTCGCCAGACAGACAGAGAGAGACAGAGAGACAGAAAGCGAGAAATCACTCCCTGGGGGGATGGCCACACCGCAGTCCCTTCTCCTCCATTCTCCTCTCGGGATCTTGGGCATGCACGCACACACGCCCAGCGTGAGTTTAAGCCATTGGGTCCGGGACTCGAACTGCGGTCAACTACGTGGGAGTCCAGCAACATAGCCATTATGCTAACTGCTGGCTCCCCAAGACTTAGTTTTTAAATCTCATAATTCATTGAGCCTTCAAACTTAACTCATAATAGTTTCAAGATATATAATAGAAATTTTCTTTCTTTTTTTGTAGAATGTCATCAAGTTATAACTGTATACCTGATGAATTTGTAAAGAAGCAGAAAGTATTATCTACTTTATCCATTTTTGAGTTAGGGTTAAAAAAATTGTAAGGCTAGCATGTTAATTCTCAGCAAATTGTTTAATATGACATTTTAGGAAGGACTTAAAGCTAAGAATGAAGAATCATTTCACATTTTAATATTTAAAAAATACACCTGTGCAGGGTTGGCAGGTGGTGTGGTGGTTAAGGCAATGGACTCCCACTTGGTTGACAGTGGTTTGAGTTCCTGACCTGGCAGCTTGAGACTTACAGGGGCGCATTACATGTACATGCCCAGAATCCTCAGAAGAGAACAGATTGTGGCGTGTCCAACCCTCTTAGGTGTTGATTTCCTACTTTCCCTCTTACTAGCTCTGTCTCACTCCGGCAAGCACAGGAACTCTATGGCAAAAAAACGACGACGAAAATGTCTCAAGTGCTTTAAGTGCATCTAAGAGAGAAAATAAGTAACTTAGAAAAAAAGCACCTATAAAGATATAAATAATACGTGTAGGTGTTTGTGCTTGTGTACACATCTGCTGATCGTGTATCTATTAATGTATATATGTTTTGTTGTGTATATATTATGAAATAACAATTTAAATAAGGCTTATCACAATTAATAAACAATGCCATATATTGATGATGTTATTCTTTTTTAAAAAAGGTATTTAATTTGGGGATCACTAAGTAGCATGGTGGTAAAGGTGCTGGACTCCCACATGGTCAACTGCAGTTTGAGTCCTGGACCTGGTGACCTGCTTTCACACTTTCCATCTCTGTCTGGTAAATTTTTAAAATAATAATAATAAATAAAAATTAAATAAACAATTCTTTTATTTTATTTAATTTCCCACAGGGCAGGCATGCTCACCAAAGAGAGAAAGAGAAAGTGAGAAAGCAAGCTGCCAGATTGGGACTTGAACCACTGTTGGCCATGTGAGAGTCCAGCAGCCAACACTGCTCCACCTGCTGGACCCAGTAAAGTTATTCTTAACCACCCATGTACTAAACTTTATGAGCATGTTAGTATTTTATACAAAATTCTGAGTCTTTCTTCCGAGGGAGTTATTTATAGGCCTAACAAGTATTTTTTTGTGTAAGTAGGATATTTGTATTCTGTAGGTAATAAGATAAAATGGTTATGATATCCAATTACCATGCAGAGGAGCTTTTCTTTTATGGTTATATTTTAAATTTTCTTAAAGAATTATTTATCTAGTTAGTTTTATTTGTCGTTACTATGTTTTAATTTGTCCAGGGAGACACAGAAAGAGCAAGAAAAGGGAAATGAGAAAGCAAGCTGCCAGGTCCAGGACTCAAACCAGTCGGCTATATGGGAGTCCAGTGCTTCAGCCACCATACTACCTGCTAGCCCCTACATTTTTCAATTAATTTTGTTTATCTTCATGGTTTGAAAGTTGTGGGAGTAGATTTTTGTTCATACATGAAAGAAATTTGTATGTTATTGTATTTTTCTGAGTGTGAAATAGTCTGTTTTGGTAGGTATTCATATCTGGATGTCTTTTAGATAGATAGTTACCTTTAAAAGATCTTAATGAATATGAAGTATATATTAACTAAGAATGTGGAAGATCTTAAAGCACATTTTTTTTATTTTTTTTAAGGAATTATTTTACTTATTCATTCATTTATTTTTAATTTGACCAGAGAGAGACACACAGAGAGAGAGAGGGAGAAAGTGAGAAAGCAAGCCACCAGGTTTGGAACTCATAGTGTGGTCGGGCATGTGGGAATATCCAGTGCCCCAACCAACATGCCACCTACTAACTCAACCAATTGCTAATATCCTTTGTTCCAGAAAAGGAAGCAATGTCATTTTGAACTGCCATAAATAACTTCATTTTGATTTGAGAAGCTTAAACATATATAAGAATAAGAATTTAAAGCTGGTTTTTTTTTTTCATATTATCTAGATCAGATTTTCCATTTAAAACCTTTTATCTCCAACTACAAGTTTGTTCATTCATTGAACAAATTAAGCTCTATTGTATGCTGTCCCTATGATGAATAAGGCACAGTCTTTGTGCTTGAGGACTTTACAGACTAATAGGAGAGATAAGACAAGATTAAGAGCAACTATAATAATATATTAGCATGTGAGTAATAGAAATCTTGAAGTTATCCTTTAGAAGAAGGAATCTTTTTTTAACCTTTTTTTTAAAAGAATTATTTTATTTAACTTAATTTATTTATTTATTTATTTATTTATTTTAACTTGACCAGAGAGGGACAGAGTGAGAGAGAGAGAGGGAAAGCGAGAAAGCAAGCTGCCAGGTCCAGGACTTGAACTGCAATCAGCCTTGTGGAAGTCCAGCACGCTTAACCACCATGCCACCTGCCAACCGAGCTTATTTTTTTAAACATACAGTCTTTAATATCTTTTGTTCCAGAAAAGGAAGCAATGTCATTTTGAATTGCCATAAATAACTTCATTTTTATTTGAGAAACTTAAACATATTTGAGAATAAGAATTTAAAGCTGTTTTTTCCATGATCTAGATCAGGTTTTCTGTTTAAAACCTTTTATTGCCAACTACAAATTTGTTCATTCATTGAACAAATTAAGAAGAAAGAATCTTTTTATCAGTTATGATCAGTGAGAACTTCTCTGAATAGGTGACAGTTAAATTGTATCTTTTTTCTTTAAAAATTATTTTTTAATTTTAATCATCATTATTATTATTATTATTATTATTTAATTTGACCAGAGAGACAGATAGAGAAAGGGAAAAGTGAGAAAGCAAGCCGCCAGGTCCAGGACTCAAACCACAGTCTGCAATGTGGGAGTCCAGCACTTTCACTACCACGCCACCTGCCAGCCCCAAATTGCATCTTTTTAAAAAAGGTAGTTCCATAAAGACTATTACTGATGAATTCGTCTGGATATTAAGAAGGGCTATTGATAGCAGTAGTAAGTTTAGCAGTTATTAAAAAAATAACGTCAATGGAGATGGAAAGGAAGACTTTAATTCTGATGTGGAAATCACACGCATGGATTCAGCATGACAGTGATGGAAAAAAGTAGTAAGAGGATATGACATGGACTTCAAGTTTTTAGATGCTAATCAGGTGGTAGCTTATCTTGGCCGTAAGCTATGGAATTAAAGAAAAGATCAGCCTACTCCTCACTTTAATTCTGTAAGACTTGAGGAGTATGAGGTATTCTAAGATAAAGGGGAAAGAGATTTATTCTCTTTGAGAAGGATGTTAAATTTCCGATAAAGAGACAAGATAGGAGTAGAAGATGAGAGATTTAGATTTAGATCCAGGAAGGCACAATGAGGATAGTATGAGATATAGATCATGGAAGTTTGAATACTGAGATACTGAGAGGAGTAAGGGAGAGTTTAAAGAACAAAGTTAACCGAGTAGAATGGAACTCCGCGAAATACAGGAGAATTGGACACAGTGAAAGTTAAGTGTTGTTACTATTTTGAAAAATATTGATAAAACCAACAAAATGACACATTACTGCTGCATCTAACTTGACTTTATAAAACTCTTTCCATGGTGCTTTGTAGTACCTGGTACAAATACTTTAATTTTACATGGTTATACCAGATCATTTGTCTCTTCTTTTCCTGGGACCCTTTCTGAGGTTTGTTTTCTTTAGTTAATGTGAGTTTTTGTTTTTGTTTTTTTTGTTTTTTGTTTTTTGTTTTTACAGTAGAGCAAATGCACTCACCTGAGAGAGAGAGAGAGAGAGAGAGAGAAGAGAGAGAGAGAGGAGGAAAGTGAGAAATCACTCCTAAGGAGGAATGGCACTGCCCCAATCCCTTCTCTTCCATTCTCTTCTCGGGATCCTGAGCGTACACACACATGCCCAGTATAATTCCTAAGCCACGGAGTCTGGGACTTGAACTGTGATTGGCTGAGTGGGAATCCAGTGCCTTAATCATCATACCACCTTTCTGAGGTTTTATGTAATAATGTATCAGTATTTATATAGTCCTCCAATATTAAAAAATATGTTTTACTATGTTTTACCTTGAAGAATTTCTTACTTTATGCATTATTACACACACATAAATGTATATTTATACATTTAATATTATTTTCATTGTTTGGAGAAAAAAATGAAAAGTCTTGTGAAGGGAGTATTAACGTTCTCATTTTACCCAGTGATGAAACCAGGGTCTTGTTTTTATTAAATGACTTACACACATCCCTTATTTTTTGTCTTGCTTTTCTTTCAAAAAGACTTCTCTTTGGTAAAGCAGTAAAGAGTTTTTTATTTAAACTTCTTGTGGGCACTTACAAACCCGCCAGGAAGCTAAAAATCTGTTAGAGGATAAGTGAATTGCTGCTGTTCTGTAGATTTTTGGGGCTCCTTCTGTCTCTCTGCAGTCCTTGATAATATTTCAAGGCTGTGAATAATTTATAAATTGGATATTTCCTTTTGTAATAATTGAGTGTTACCTGCTCTGTATGATTTAGTGTCTACTCTAGCTGAATTTGATTTAAAATAAAATGATTTAAGTTCCAGTTTCAATTAGTAGTCAAGAAAATATTAATCATTTTTCCCCACAAAAACACATTTTTCTTTAATCTGAATAAATAGTCTCTTAAATTTTATTTCATTTTTCTAAATCATTCTGTACTTTGAAATATAGTGCTTTATTTTTTGAAAATTCAGGTTAATTTTGTAGTTTATCAGATACTAAATTATTTGGTTGTTTTATTTACATAAGCCAATTGCAATACCAGGGTGCATCAGAAAATTTTTGGAATTAATGTATGAGTTTATGTTGGTGCAAAATTTTTTTTGAATTCCATGTCCAGTTTTATTCATGATAGACATTTCCATGAAGTTTTGAAGACCTCTCATAGATACTGCAGAAGTAACCTTCTTGCTTAACTGGTTATTGATACAGTTTTTTTTTTTTTTTTCCCTTTATGGGCAAGGGAGAGGGAGAAAGACAGATATGTCTGACAGGATCTTGCTAAGTTGAGATCTTCCTGCCCTAGTCTCCCATTCAGCCCCAGTCTCCCGATTTGTGGATTACAGGCAAATGCTTCTACGCTGAATGTGTTCAGGTCGGCCTCAGATTAAAACCTGCCATACAGCCTCCAGCCTCCCAGTCAGTGGTACTTACTACCTGTGTGCCATATAGGCTGGGCCTATTTTTTTTTAAGAGAGGTTTTGCTATAGGGTGTGTGTGCACACCGGAGAGACAGAGAGAGAGAAAGCGAGAAATCACCCCATGGGGAGATGGCCACACTGCAATCTCTTCTCCTCCAGCCTCCTCTCAGGATTTTGGACAAGCACCCAGTGTGAGTTTCAAGTTGCCAGGCCCAGGACTTGAACTGCAGCCGACTACATGGGAGTCCAGCAATGTAATGATTACATCAGCTGTTGGTCTCTGGCTGGACCTATTGATACATTTTTGAGAGGAGTTTGTTCTACATTACCAATGTTTTAATCAGCAGTTATTTTGTTTGTGCAATATACTTACTTTTGCCTCTTTCTTTAGCATATACACAGCAGTTTTTTGTTTGAAATATACTTAATATACACAATTTTAAAATAAAATGAGAATGTATGTTTTTCAAAGAAATATTTCAAATATAGTCAACTATTTTTGGAGGAATTTAGCCAGTATTTAGATCACAATGTAGATCACTATGAGAAATTTTATATATTGCATTAGGCAGCTGGTTCTTTATTTTTTACTCTTTAAGAATCTTTTTTCCCCCAAATAGTTTATTTTTCCATGAGCAAGAGGAACAGAGAACAAGAGAGCGAGAGAGAAGTACACCCAATGGGGTCTTGATACCACAATCCACCCCCAGCTTCAGTCAGCTCTGGATCATGGACACACATGCGCCTTTGTACTCAACGAGGTCTCTGGACACTAACCCAGAATCTTCCCATGTTTTTAAGACTAAAAACAGGGTTTCTGTAGTTTTGTTTCAATCAAGCAGAGGTCAGTCTCTCAGGAGCTCACTTTCTACCACTGTGTCACCATCCTGCCACATCCTTTAGGAATCTTTTTTATTAGGATTTCCAGCCAATAGGTCAGAAATACACTGTAGAACTACAGACTGGAAACTTTCTTTTAGTATCTTCAAATAATTTAGAGAGAGCTGAGCTCCTATAAAGGTTCTATGATTCCTTTGTCTCAGCTCATAGGTCAGCAAACTTCTGTAAAGGGCTAGATAGGAAAAATTTTAGACTTTGTGACCAAGAGGCAAAATTGAGAATACGATGTAAATAGTTATATACAAGAGAGCAAAGAAATGGCCACAAATTGTTGTTGACAGAATTTAATATAGAATATTAATAATGATGGAGTACCAATTTTTTAAATATAGGCCTACTATAAGAAGACTGAAATTTTTAGGCGGAGGGTGATATCTTGTTTACATCATGTTCAATGTTAGCATTTTCTGTCATTAAATTGACTATGAAAGTCCATTTATGAAAGTTTCTTAGCTCAAAGTTTGTATAAAACAGTTGGTAGGCCAAATTTAGCCCTTGGACCATAACTTCCTGACTCCTGTATTAAACAATATGTTAGTACTATTCTGTGTTACTTTTGAACTTGAACAAAAATCAGTTTTCTGTTTATGTAATCCTTTTGAAGAGAAGGTATTCAAAGAGAAATTGGTCAGTTTTAAGGTTTTAAAACTGGTTTTATTTAAGTATTGTGTTTTTTTCTGGTGGAGAAACAGAAGTCTTGCCACTACCTGTCATTCTTGTGAGAGTCTGGTCTTTTGAGAATTTGTTGAGTTTTTAAGTCAGTCAAAAATTAAAACAGTTACCTTAGTGGAAGAAACATGAGGTCTATAATATGTAATTCTAAGGACACAGACTGTAGTGTAGCTTTCAGTATGTTATATCTTACAGGAAATAAATGCTTTTTTTAATACTAATGTTATATCCATCCCATCACACAAAAACAAATATTTTGTTTATATAAATTTTTTTTAATATTAATGTTATATCTAACCTATTACACATTAAGATGTTTTGTTTATAGGAAAAAAAGAATCCTAGTTAAGGGAACAGAAAGTCTTAAAATGGCTAGTATGTTTGTAATTGTGAGAATAATGATGATTTCTACTTCCTTAACCATTTTAAAGGTTTTTTAAATGAACATTATTTTTGCAGTTGCATAATTGACGTGTGAACCCACAATCTGCTCATAACCGAGTTTTGTTATTGCCTTTTATTTTTCTAGGATTTCTGTCTGTGTAAGATATATTCATTCCCCAGTTATGAAACTTTGTGTATGCCATATGACAGCCTTGTTCCTAGTGTGAATTATACACAGCATGTGATTAAGCATCTTCTGGTATGAAACCTATCTCTACTGTGGCATTCACTAAGCGTCTGTCTGATGGTGTGAGGTTTCAGGGCTTGAATATATGGTGTTTCTTGATTTGTTGTAATTTCACATTTTCACACAAGTTTGGTCTGTTTAGCTTTTATTTCTGTGTCCTTTCTGTGTTCTCTCCACCTCTCTGCTTCATGTTTCTTTTAGCAAAGATGAGGATTTCTACCTTCAGCATACATTGTTGGTCTTGTCTTCTGTTTTTGTCAGGAGGGACAGCAGTGTGATAAAAGAGGAAATCAAAGCCTTTCTTGCCAATCGGAGGATTTCCCAAGCAGTTGTTGCACAGGTAACAGGTAAGAGCTGAAGAGCCCTTTATTCTGGAATCATGTCTAGTCTCTGCCCTCTGGGGCAGATGTTGGAATATTGCTTGCATTTCTGCATTGCAGTGCAGATATGTCAACTTCAGCATAATAATGGATGCCTGTGATTTAAAACCCATTGTCCCTAATATCACAGGACTTCTCCAGTGATTTTTTTTTTTCTTTTAAAACTTGGGCTAGTAAATTTTATAGCATTTATAACAAACACAAAATCCCTGTTTTAAGGCTAAAAACAGGGTTTCTCTAGTTTTCTGTTAATCAAACAGAGCTTATAACTCGTGTATCCAACTGCTATCTGTATTGTCATGTTTTTAAAAGCTTTGCAGTCCTCCAAATCTCTTTTTTAAAACAGCTTTACCAGTTAAAAAATGATTCATGAGGGTAAAGAAAAAAAATTTTTTAAGGATTATTTTATTTTATTTATTATTATTTTTAATTTGACCTTTTTGTATGAAAGCTTTCCTTAAGCCATTACTGAGAAGGTAAGAGTTAACCATTGTCTTCTCTTTGTTCTTTATATATCCCATCCCATTCTCCACCCCCACCCAAGCCCCATCCCTAGTATGTGGCGTTAATGTGTCATTTTCTATTGAAATTGAATCTTTTATGAAGTTCTTTAATTTGGGGATTACATGTCTTTGTTGGTATGTAGTCTTTCTTTCTTGGATATCTACAAGGGGTTGTCAGGAAAGTCATGATGCATTTTTGCATAGAAAAACAGACACATTATGACTTTCCTGACAACTCAATAGAAGACCCTCAAAAAAATGAACCATTTAAATCACTAGAGAAACTGAAAACTCTTTGAATTACATTTTGTAGTTGCTGTTTTGTACTTGGTATATTGATAAATAGAAAAATTAATTTTCCTCTCCTTTTTAAAAATACGTTACCAACTTGCTCTGTGACTTCGGGCTTTTCAGCCTCAGTGCCTTAGTTTTTTTACTTCTATAATGAAATACATGGGTCTGAGCTACAGCAGTATGGTCCAATTTTAAGATATTATTTCTGTTCTCTAGGTATTGGTACATATTGAAGCTCATTACATAAAAGATTGTTACTGACTATTCATTTAGTTAAAAATGAAACTTCAGATTTCAGAAGTCTTAAGTTTCATCCTAAATATCTAAGGTCACTCATTTTATAATATGTGAGTGTGTGTACATGTACTATATTACACTAGTAATATAGTTTTATAAATGACATGTATGTTCATGAAAATATACTTTAATTAAAGACATGTCATCTGCATAGATGTTTTAGAACAAAGGTAGTATGTGAATTTAATTGTAGTCTTTAGGTATTTTTCAATAGGACATTTAAAAAATTGTTAACCTTTATCTTTAAGGACCATGTTATGGTACTTAAAGCAGTGTTTGGCCAAGATAAATAGGAAATTCTTTATGGAAACTCATTGATGTGAACTATGAAAAGATGGAGTAATGTCTTTTAGTATTTTACTTCAGCCTCCATACTAGAAGCAATATAGTATCTTCCACTGTGTCAACCTAAAAAAAAAAAAAAAAATTAAAAAAAAAAAAAGATAACTTGTAGTTATAGAACAGCATTACAAATTCTATTTTGTTCTGGGACTATCAAGTTGTACGGTAGTTAGGTTGCTGGATTCTGACATGACCTACCATGGTTCAAGTCCTGCACCCAGTAACTTAAAAATCATGCCAGGCACATGTGCGTATGCGCCCAAAATTCTGTGAAGAAAAATGAAGAGAAGGGGTTGTGGCATGACCATTTCCCTGGGGGAAGGTGATTTTTCACTTTCCTTCTCTCTGTCTCCTCTTTGGCAAGTGCATAAGCCCTATAACAAAAACCTAATAAATTTTACATTTTGTTCGGGTGGAAATCTTTCTATGTCAACTTCCCTGAATCTTGAATCATTTTGGATTTTTAATATAGTAGCTTTGAAACCTATCTAACATTGATGCGAATCAGAATGCCCTTATAAAGTATTTCTTGAGGCCAGAAGGTGTCATGGAGATTTAGGTGGCTGGATCGCACATGGCCTGTTACATGGTTTGAGTCCTGGACTCAGCAGCTTGAAAAACGTGCAGGGCACGTGTGTGTGCAGGCCTGAAATCTCTAGAGAAGGCTGGAGGAGAGAAGATTGTGGTGTTGCCCTTCATCTCGGTGGGGATGGATTGATTTCTCATTCTGTCTGCCTCTACTCCCCACACTCCAACTCTGTATGGTAAGCACACATATCCTATGGCAAACTTGAAAAAAAAAAAAAAGAAAAGAAAAGAAAAACATTTTTTAGGCATATCTAAAAGCATTAGACATACCATAATGGGTTAAACATGACATAATAAGAATTGCTTTTTTGGAAAAGTAAGCTGAATGTATGTTTTTGCATCTTACTCAAAAATAGTCCACTAGTACTGGCATCACCTGAGAACTTGTTGGAAATGAAAAAAATGCAGAGTACTACCCTTTACCTGGAAACAGAATTTGCATTTTTACTAGTTCCCTAGGTGATTTAGATTTTTTTGAGAGTTTTTTTTTTTTTTTTTTTTTTTTTTTTTTTTTGTTTGTTTGTTTGTTTTTTGTCTAGGGCACGTGCACTCACCAGAAAGAGAGAGACAGAGAAACAGAAAGCGAGAAATCACCCCCCCCCCCCCGGGGGGGATGGCCACGCTGCAATCCCTTCTCCTCCCTTCTCCACTCTGGATCTTGGGCATGCAGGCACACACGCTCGGCATGAGTTTAAGCCACTGGGTCTGGGACTTGAACCGTGGTCAACTTTATGGGAGTTCAGCGACATAGCTATTACGTTAACTGCTGGTCCCCTCAGGTGATTTAGATTTGAGAAGTACTATTTTGAACTTTTCTAATGTTAACTTCAATAATTTGGCATTGTTTAACATTGCCTCGTTCAGTAGTTAACATAATGTAGTTATCATGATGCCATCTTTCGTTTTTGAAGCAAGAGTTGAAAATATATTCACACATTTATTAACTGATGAGTCACATGGGCCTTTGTTTTGTGATTATGTTCATGGGATTTGGTAGTGTTCAAAACTTTTTTTTTTTTCTTTGAGAGCTTTTTCGCTATAGGGCTCGTGCACTCGCCAGACAGACAGAGAGAGACATAGAGACAGAAAGCGAGAAATGACCCCCCAGGGGGGATGGTCACGCCGCAATCCCTTCTCCTCCATTCTCCTCCCGGGATCTTGGGCACACACGCACACGCGCCTGGCGTGAGTTTTAAGCCACCGGTCCCGGACGCGAACTGTGGTCGACTACGTAGGAGTCCAGCGACATAGCCATTACGCTAACTGCTGGTTCCCAAAACTTTTTCATTTCAACTTCACCCCAACTTGTTCTTCTACTTCACTTCTACTCCATAGTTGGGTTCATTTTCCCTTGATTAGACATCTTGATGGTTTTCCCATATTTAAAAATTGAAATTCTCTATAATCTGGCTCCAGCCTCCTTTTTAATTGCCATCTTCTCTTCAGTATACCCCTTAGCAGAATTCATTCACTTAACATTTCCAGAATTCTGCTCACTCGGGTCCTTCCAAATCACTGGCCATGTCTAGGATGCCTTTTACCTCTTCATCTCAGTTGTTATCCTCATTCTTACTCTGACTGCTTAAGCCCATGTGGACCTCTCTTTTTTTCTGAAATTACACTGAGCTCACTACTCTCAGCTCTGAAGTTTTAGAACTCATTTCAGTTGTACATTTTATATTCTTCAAAGGCAGTGGTCTTTCCTCGGACAGTTCCAGATTCTAGCCTTATAGATGTGCACTGGATATTTCGTGTTTATCTAGTTGTCTTATACAGCTGCTCTGCAGTGTAAAAGGAGTATTGGTAAGGCTGGCTTCACGGCCTGATGGTTAAGGCAACCAAATCCCACTTGGCTGACCACATGGTTTGAGTCTTAGACGTGGTGGCCTGAGAAATATGCCATATGCTGGGCAGGTGGGTAGGTGTGCCCAAAATCCAAAAGGATGGAAGGATGAAGGAGAAGGGATTGCCGTGTGACCATTCCCATGAGGGGATGCTTTCTCCTCTCCCTATCTCTCTGCCTTTTTATCTCTCTCTGGTGGGTGCATGTACCTTCCAATAATTTAAAAAAAATAAAATAAAAGAAGGGGTATTGGTGATTCTAATAAAAGCTACATGTGTGAAAAAATTGTCTGGTGTTATTTTTTTCAATGTATGCCCTCTCAAGAAATAACTACTTATTTATTCAGGAAATGCTACAGGAATTTTTTCCCTTAAGGAATTTGTATTTTTCTTTTCTTTACTTTAGTTATTTATATAAGACAGGGAATGAAGATGATGGATAACTAGATGGGTCCATTATCCTATTGGTCAACTTACTGAATTCATGTATTTCACATGTGTTATTAATTATGCAATAATTTTGACCCTTCTGTCTAGCCATCATGCTAAACTTGGGTAAGCCTTCTCATTTGTGTGGAAAAGACTTAGCTAGAGAATAATGAGCTAGTGAAAACCTAAATAAAGCCTGGCCCTCAAAATGTGTCCACTTAAGATAAAGTGAGCCTTGGTAAGAAGCTGTCTAGTAACCCTAAGCTTACTCCCTGGAATACCTGATCAGCATGTAGACACATTTTTTTCCCCCTATATTTAAGCAAAGTAGGGAATTGTATCTTAAAAGAATATCTGCTGATGAAATCTGCCCCCAAATAAAGTTTAGGATGTGTTGCTTTGGGATCTTGCCCTATAACAGATTCTCTTAAAGTCAGTTTAAATGCAGCTCTAATATGGGAAGTAAATCAACCTTGAGATAAAAATGAGAACGGGTGGTGCATAACAAAAGAAAATGCTAAATAAAAAAGTGTAGTGAAGTGCAAAATTATAACACATGTGCTTGTTCCAGAAACAAATACAGAAGTGTCTTTTTATAGATTTGGAAGATTTCTATAATAAGATAAACAAGAAGTTCATGGGTGGGGTCTGTATAAATAATATCCTACTGATAGGAAAAATGACAGTATAAACAGGATATAATAACAGTGCCTGCTGAATTCCCAACATGTTATTTGTAGCTTCTTTCAAAGTCGCAGCTGCTTCCACCAAGGGTGGATTTTTAACTCTCAAGGAGTTTGGCCAAGATTCTACATTCTCACTAACAATGGTGGGGTGAGCATAGCCTTTGCCTGAGTAATAAACGCATGGATGCTGCATTCACTTTCAGGGGAAAATGTTTTCTTAGGCTGTTTAAGAATGCTAAAACTTTTTTTCATTTTGCGATGACCTCTGGGAAAAATGAAGCGTGCAGAATAAATGAGTAGATAAATGGGCAGAGCTTGATAAATGCTTAATTGCCAAAGAAATATATGAATTGGATTCATGTCCTCTGAAAAAATAAATACTTGGAAGAAGAAAAAAGAATTAGCATCTATGAATTTTAAGAGACTTATCAAAATTTTGTATGCTTTAATCGTAGTGATATAATTGAAAAGCAACCAAATACCAAGGTTCTAATCTTTCTGTCATTAAATAGCCTTGTGATCTGGAGCCTCATTTTCCTTATTTATAAGACAAAGGGCTTTGACCAAATAGTTTCTCTGTTGGTCCATTTGGGCAAGCTGCTGTTACAAAGTATTATAAACCAGCTAGCTTTGAACAACAGAAATTTATTTCTCACAGTTTTGGAGGCTGGGAAGTTCAAGGCAGATTCAATGTCTTATAAAAGACATGTTTCTGGCATGTAGATAGCATTTTCTCCTTGTGTCTCCACAAAGTAGAAGGAGCCAGGAGACTCTCTTGGACCTCTTTTGTTAGGACACTAATCCCAATCCTGAGGTTTGCACTTAATGACCTGATTACCTCTCTCAAAAGTCCCACCTCTTAATACCATCACCTATGGAATGATGATTTCAATGAATGAATTTGGGGAAGATAAATATTTAGACCATAACTGTCTATGTATCTTTTCTATTTGTCAAATTCTATTCTGTTTATTTAAAGTGTAAGCACACTTTAACAAGTGTGTGTCTTGTATTTAGTGATTTTCATTCCTTTTTAAAAATGTAAAAATTTGCATAAAGACAAGTTCTGGAGTGGTTTTAGAAGCATTCTAACTGTACTTAGATCACTTTTTTTTAATCTCTAAAATGAAGGATAACAATGAAAAGTGTTTTATTTAATTATAATAATTTACTTACAAAGTGAATGCATATTGATCCTCTCCCTCATTAGAGAACTTCAGGCCAGATACTAAAAACCAGAACTGAAGGGCCGGTTTTATAACTCAGTGATTAAGTGTGATGCATAGATTGCTAGATCCCACATGGCCTACCATAGTTCAAATCCTGGTCCCTGACAGCTTGAAAAACATGCCAGGCATATCCGTATGTTTGCCCCAAATCCTAACAGTATGGAGGAAAAGGAATTGTCATGTGACCATGCCCCCACTGAGGAATACTTTCTTTCTCTTTCTCTACACCTCTCTCCTTTCTGCCTGTCTCTCTGGTGAGTGTATGCACCTTCAAGCCAAGAAAAAAAAAAAAAAAAAAATTGAAATGTCAACATACTTTTTTTTTTTTTTTTTTTTTAAAGACAAACTTAAGTTTGTAGAGCAGTTTCAGGTTCACAGCCAATAGGGCAGAATGTACAAAGAGTTCCTATGTATCACTTGTTCTGCTCCCCTATATACAGCACCAGAGTGGTGCATTTATTATCATCGATGAACCTACATTAACACGTCATTGTCATCAAAGGCCATAGTTTATATTAGGATTCACTCTTGGCATTGAACATTCTGTGGAGTTTGGACAAATGTCTAGTGACATGTATCTTCCGTTATGGTATCACACGGAATAGTTTCACTGTCCTACAGTTCCTCTGTGCTCTGCCTATTCATCCTTCTCTCCCCTAACACTCTGGCAACCACTGATTTTTTTTTATTGTCTTCATCGTTTTGCTTTTCCAGAATACCGGATAGTTGGAATCATATAATACGTAGCTTCAGATTGACTTCTTTCACTTAGTAATGTGCGTTTAAGATTCTTCCAAGTCTGTTTTTGGCTTGATAACCCACTTCCTTTTAGTGCTGAATAATATTCCATTGTCTGGATGTACAGTTTATTTATCTGTTCTCCCACCAGAGGATGTATCTTGACTGTTTCCAAGTTTTGGCAATTATGAATAAAGTTTCTATAAACAGAATTTTTATCTATGTTACGAAAGCAATGTTGATAGAGTATAAGTCACAGACTATAGAATTGTCCTATTATAATACAAACAGATACAATTATCTCCTCATTTAATCAGGTTTTATCAATTCCAACTCCATAGGTTTCACCAGTTTTATGTAGATCTTCAATTTAAAGGCTGGCATCTAGCTACATAATGTATAGTTTTCTATGTGAGATGTAATTCTGTCTCCTAACTAGAAAGGTTTAGAATGTTTGTTTCTGTTAGGAGAAACCCTCTTTACAAATCTTTTTTGAATGAACTTCATTTATAAACATTATAAATATTTTTACAGAGGACGTTTTGGGCTTGTGCATCCTCTGGAGAATTCTTTTTATCTCATTCTTTTCTATAATGTGTTGGCAAACTATTGTCTGTAAACACAACATACAAGGTTATTTTTATTTTCCATAGGAAGACATTAGCCTCCTCCATATTCGAATGTCCATATTTTCTCGCTTTTAGTGAAATCTAAGTAACAAGTTAAAGGGAAAATAATTTAGAGGGTACTTTTTGTTGTTAGAAAATCAATTCACTGCAGTTATGGAAATTAATTGTCCTATTAGAGCTTTCATCATCTCAAACGCAGTGAATATATGACTGTAAATTTGTGTATAAAAATTGGGAGACTGCTTGTTAAGTATAAAATAAGATCTCTCTTCCACCTGTATTTAAAGTATAAACTATATTTTAAAAAATTTTACTCTACCCTGAGCCTTGCTTATATACAATGGATATGGCTTTCCTCTATTCAATAATTTTGTTTTTGTTTCTCCTCAATTCTTGTTTTCTAAGATAGTGTGAAAAAGCCTGTACTTAAAATTTCTTTGACTGTTGTGTGAAATATTTCTTACCTGATATATTCAGTTGTTGGGAAAGTCATGATGCATATGAAAAATATGACAATAATTTAATCTTCCTTGCATTAAGGGGAAGAAAAAGAAAAAACACAACTAAAGGATACTCCAGTAAGAGAAACAGGGCCAGCTGGTAGCATGGTTAGGTGGCTGGATCACACATGCTGAAAAACATGCCAGGTGAATATGCCTGCCTACTGAAAACCCCAAGAGGTGAATGGAGGAGAAAGTTTCACAGCATGACCATTCTTCCTAACTGTTTCTCACTTGCCTCTCTTTCTCTCTGTCTCTATCTCTCTCTGACAAGTACATAGCAATTTTTTTTGAGAGAGATTTTTGCTATAGACACATGCACCCTTTAGAGAGACAGAGAAAGACAGGCAGAGAGCAAGAAATCACCCTCCAGGGGGGATGACCATGCCGTAATACCTTCTCCTCCACTCTCCTCTTGGGATTTTGTGCACACATGCACATGCGCCTGGCGTGTGTTTCAAGCTGCAGGGTCTGGGACTTGAACCACGGTCAACTTCATGGGAGTTCAGAGACGCAACCATTACGTCATCCCCACAAACTTTTTTAAAAAGAAACAAAGTCAGAAGGTATCCTGTGTAACCAGTAGCAAAACCTGAAGTTAGATTGTGTACCTTGTGGATCTTCAGGCAGTATTATAAACAATTTTCTGAAGAGAATAAATGTCACATTTTGTAAGTTGTAGATATAGTCCTTTATGTGTTAAGGAATGACTTCATTAATTTTTTTAAAAATTATTTATTTGTTCATTTATTTCAATTTGACCAGAGAAAGAAATAGGTAAAGTGAGAAAGCAAACCACCAGGTCCAGGACTCAGAACCGTGGTTGGCCATGTGAAAGTGTCCAGCCCTTTAACCACCATGCCACCTGCTGCCCCTACTTTGTTCTCTTAAAGTATTACTCAGGAATAAGGTGGAGTTTTTTGTTTTTGTTTTTGTTTTTGTTTTTAAAACCTTCAATTGCTATACATCATTTCTATTGTAAAGAGAATTTACTCAACATGAAATATACCTCAGACCACTCTGTTGAGAATACTGTACACGTTATCACCAACACAACCATTTTTGTGTCCCACGAATGTCTTGCCTCTCTATTTTTTCTCTCTGATTTCCTTCCCTATACTCTTCCCCTCTCCCACCCTCCTTCCACACTGTCTCCCGTGTTCATAACTATTTTCACTGCTTTTTATGTCCTCCAATATTTCAGTCTCTACCATAGAATGCAGACAGTCAGTATATATTTAGTGGAGACATCCAGTATCTCTCTTTAATAACTTGACTTGCCTCACTCAGCCATAAATCTTCCATATTCGACAACTTTATATTGAATGCCAGGGTCTCGTTTTTTATGGCTGAATAGTATTCCATAGAGTATATGTACCTCACTTTTTCAATCCATTCATCTGTTTGTGGACATTTGGATTGGTTCTCTGTCTTAGGAATCGTGAATAATGCTGCAATAAACTTTGATATGCAAGAACTTTTCTGACTGAACATTCTCCTGTCCTTTGGGTAGATACCCAGGAATGGAATTGCTGGGTCATATGCTAGTTCTATTTGTAGGTCTTTGAAGAACCTCCATATTGTTTTCCACAGTGGCTGGACCAATTTACATTCCCACCAACCGTGTAGGAAAGTTCCCCTTTCACCACAACCATGCCAACACTTACCATTTTTTGTATTTTTAATCTTCACCATTCTGACAGGGGTTAGGTGGTATCTCATTGGGCTTTAATCTGCATTTCCCTTAGGATGAGGGATGTTGAACATTTCCTCATATGCTTTTGGACTGTTCATATGACTTCCTTAGAAAGTTTTTTGTTGAGCACATTGTCCCTTCTTTTAATTGGGTTAATCGTTTCAGGGTTGTTTGAGGCATAGTTTACAGAATATTCTCCCATTGTGAGGGTTGTTGATTCACACTAATTATTGTTTCTTTTGCTGCACAGAAACTTCTTAATCTGATGTAATCCCACTTGTCTATTTTGGGGATTATTGCCTGTGCTTTGGAAGTCTTTTTTTTTTTTTTTTTTTTGGAGAGGTTTTTGCTATAGGGCATGTGCACTCACCAGACAGACAGAGAGAGACAGAAAGCGAGAAATCACCCCCTAGGGGGAATGGCCACACCAAAATCCCTTCTCCATTCTCCTCTTGGGATCTTGGGCACGTACGCACACGCGCCCGGCGTGAGTTTAAGCCACCGGGTCCGGGACTCGAACTGCAGTCGACTACATGGTAGTCCAGTGACATAGCCATTACGCTAACTGCTGGTCCCTTGGAAGTCTTTTTTAAGAAGTCTTTGGCTACCTCTGTGTCTCCCAGAGTTTTCCCAGTGTTTTCTACGAGTAGTTTTATAGTTTGAGGTCTTAGGTTCAGATCTTTGATCCATTTTAAGTTGATTTTTGTTAATAGTGAAAGATGGGAATCCAGGTTCATCTTTCTGCAGATGGATACCCAGTTTTTCCAGCACCATTTGCTAAAGAGTTTTTACTTTTCCCAGTGAATTGACTGGTATCCTTTGTCAAAAATCAGTTGGTTGTATGTTTCAGGGTTTATTTCTGGTGTCTCTCTTCTATTCCATTGATCCACCTATCTGTTTTTGTGCCAATACCATGCTGTTTTGATCATCACAGCTTTATAGTATATGCTGGGGTTAGGGAGTGAGATGCTGATCACTCCATTCTTCTTGCACAGGATTGCTTTGCCAATATGGGGTCTTTTATAATTCCAGACAAATTTTATGATTGTCTTTTTCAGATCTGTGAAGAGTATCTCTGGCAATTTGATTGAAATTGCATTAAATATGTAGATTAATTTGGGTAGAATTACTATTTTGATTATATTCATTCTTCCAATCCAAGAACATGGGACGTCAGGAATAATTTCTAAAGGATTCAGCATTGGGACCAGCAGTTAGCTTAATGGCTATGTCGCTGGACTCCCATGTAGTCGACCGCAGTTTGCGTCCTGGACCCTGTGGCTTTAAAATCACGCTGGGCGCGTGTGCGTGCGTGCCCAAGATCCCAAGAGGAGAATGGAGGAGAAGGGATTGCGGCGTAGCCATCCCCCCAGGGGGGTGATTTCTCACTTTCTGTCTCTCTCTGTCTGTCTGGCGAGCGCACGCACCCTATAGCAAAAACCACTCTCCAAAAAAAAAAAAAAAAAGGATTCAGTATCAGTTACTACAAATTATTTGTTCTGTCAGGAAGATGTACTAAATTTATTAATGTATAATTACTAAATAATGCTTTTGAAATTCAGTAGTGTTGTATATGTGTCAGTACTTCATAACTTTTAAGTACTGAGTACTGTTCCATTGAATGGGAAAAAAAAAAAGAGTTAGTTTATCCATTCATTAATTGAAGGACATTTAGATTGTTTCCAGGGTTTGGCTGTTAAGAATTAAGCTGCTGGCACCACCAGATGGTATAGCCATTACATCGTTGGACTCCTAAATGGCCAACTGCAGTTTGAGTCCTAGACACAGTGGCTTCAAGATCATGGTAGTGTCATATGCATGCAGATGTGCTCAAGATCCTGGGAGGAAAATGGAGGAGAAGGGATTGTGGCATAACCATCCACCCTAGGAGGTGATTTCTTACTTTCCCTCTCACTGTCTCTGTCTCTCTCTCCTTGGCTAGTGTATGCCATAAGGCAAAAACCTCTAAAAAAAAAAAAAAAAAAAGAATTAAGCTATGAATGTTTGTCTCTAAGCTTTTTGTAGGCATATATTTTTATTTCCCATTGGTAAATCCCTAAAAATGGATTTGTAGAGTTATCAGTAAATATATGTTTGACCTCAAGTTTATTTATTTATTTTTTTCATGGAAGTGAGACAGAAAGGGAGAAATACAAACACCCTCAACAGGGTCTCACATCCAGATTCCCCTCTAGCTTTTCTAGACAGCCCAGATCATGGGTGTGTACAATTAGCAAGTATAGGTCAACCTGGAAATTGAACCTACTATCTACCATATGGATCCTTCATTGCCTGAGCAGTGCATTACTGTTGTGCCATTGAGCCACCCCTGTTTAACTTTTCACAAGACTGCCAAACTATTTTCCAGTGTGTCTGTACCATTGCATTCCCAGCAGCAATGGATGAATATTCTGATTGCATATTCTTCTTCAGCACTTGGTGTTTGTGCTCTTTAAGCTTAGCCATTCTAGTGAATATGTGATGATATCTCTCTTTAGTTTTATTTTGCATTTTCCCAATGACTGATTATGTTGAACATCTTTTCATATGATTATTATTAAAGAAATTCTTAAATATATGTATACATATATATACTAACTGGAGGCTTGCATTTTTCATTGTCTTAATATTTTACAGGGAGCAAATGTTTTTTATTTTGATGAAGTTATACTTATCATTTTTTTTCTCTTACAGTTCATGGTTTTTGTTTTTTTTTTTAGATAACTTGCCTAAACAAAGTTTAAAATATTTTTTCTTACATTTTCTTCCAGAATTTTTATAGTTCTAGCTCTTACATTTAAATTTATGGGTCATTTAAAGTTAATTTTTGTATATGTATGCTGTAAGAGTTAGAACACACTTCTTTGCCCATGTGGAAATCCAATTGTTGGAGCCCCATTTGTTGGAAAGTCTAGTCTTCATACATTCAGTTCATTGGTATCTTTGTGAAATGCTATTGAGCATATATATGTAGTCTATTTCTGGATTCTTTATTATATTCCATTAAGTTTTATGCATATCCTTACACCAATATGATACAATACTATAGATTATTGTAGATTTATAAGTCTTGACATCAGAAAGTATAATTCCTCCAAATTTCATTTTTCCCTTTCAAGATCACTATCAAATACATTTTAAATCAGCTTTTTTTTTTTTTTGTTTTTTTTTTTTTGAGAGGTTTTTTCATTTCCCATATACATGGTTCCCTTCTCCTCCCTTCTCCTCCAGAATCAGCTTTGGGAGTCCAGCGACATTTTAACTGCTGGTTCCCATGATGAAAAAGCATATTTGTTGTGAACTTGCGATTAGAATTGGGTTGAATACATGGATCAGTCTAGCATTGGAAATTGATCTTTCTCTAAATCTGCTAGTGTTGCTGTAATGGAGTATTTGAAACTGAGTGATTTAAAAGGAAAGCAGTTTATTTGGTTTATGATTCTAGTAGATGAAAAATTCAAAAGCTTAGTATTGGCATCTGCTTTTCTTTGGTGAGTGTTATATACTGTTTACTCTTGTGACAAAAAAAGTGTGAGTCCAACAGATACATGCAAAAACAGAAGCACATCTGTAGTTAGTGTATTTTATAACAACCTTCTATCATAGGAACTAATTAGTGAGAGCTTCCTCCCTCCCAGAACACTGAATTAATGTATTCATTGAGAGATCAGACCTCATTCTCCAGCCCTCCCTTACTGAGCCTGACCTTCCAAAACTGCCATATATGGTATCAAATTGCAGCATGAGTTTTCAGCAGAGACACAGCATTCAAAACATAGTAACATCTTATGCCTATTGAATATCAATCCATGAACATGGTATCTCTCTCCACTTGTTGAGGTCTTCTTTATTTTCTCTCAACCATGTTAGAAAGTTTTAGTGTACTGGATTTGCACATATTTTTTGAAAATTTCACTCTAAATATTTTCACTCTAGATATTGTTGCTATTTTATTGGTAGTGGTTTTAGTTTTAACGTACAATTTTTTGCCTTTTATGTCATAGAATAATTGATTTTGTTCTATTGATGTCCTATTCTGTGACCTTGCTTAATTCATCTATCTGTCATAGTAGCTTTTTAAAAAATAAATTTTGGGGTTGGACGGTAGCATGTTGGTTAAGGCACTAGACTGCTACAGAGATGCCTATGGTTTGAGTCCTGGGCCAAGTGGCTTGCTTTCTCACTTTCCCTTTCTCTTTCTCTTTCTTGCTCATCAAATTAAATAATAATAATAATAATAATAATAATAAAAATTAAATAATAATAAATTAAATTAAATTAAAAAATAATAATAATATTAAATTAATAAATTAAATTAGTAATTCCTTTAAAATAGTATATAAAATTTTAAATTCATGTTCTAAAAATAAATATTTAGAATTCTCTACACAATTATGTTATCTGTAAATAGAGATCATTTTACTTCTTTTTCAGTGTATATTTCTATTTTTTTTCTTAGCTTGTTACATTGACAAGATTATCAATTCAGTCTGTAATAGAATGATAAGAAGAGACATCTTTGCTGTGTTTCTAATATCAGGGAAAACCATTCAGTCTTTCATCATTAAGTATTATCTTAGCTGTACTTTTTTTTTTCCATAGGTGCCTATATATATATATATATATACATATACTTTTTTTCCATAGGTGCCTATATATATACACATACATATACACGTATACATATGTATGTGTGTGTATGTGTATATATGTATATATGTATGTGTATATGTGTATATATACACACACATATATAAATCTAATATATATAATCTAATATATATATATATATATATATATATATATATATATATATAATCCATCTGTTTCTTCAAAGAGGGAAAGACAAACAAGCACCCTTAGCAGGGTCTTTATGCCATAATCCACCCTCTTGTTTTAGCCAGACCAGATTATAAACACATGTGTGTGCACCTAGGATGCAAACCCAGAACCTTACCATGTGGGTTCAGCACTGCAGAACATTCCATTACTGCTGTTTCACCATCTGGCCCCCATAGATGCCTTTTATCAAATGCCTTTCATCAAAATGCCTTTCAAAGAATGTTCCCTTCTATCTCTAATTTCCAACAGTTTTTTATCATGAACAGATGTTGTATTTTATCAAATGCTTTTTTTGCATCTTTTAAGATGTCACATATATTTTATTGTTCATATGTTCATTACATTGATTTGCATTCTGAGAAAAGCTTCATTTAGTCCTGATTTATTCCTTTTTTTAAATTCAATTTGTTGATTATTTTGTTAAGAATTTTTGTATCTATGTTTTGATGTGAGTTCTTGCTCTGAGTTTGTTTCATTTCATTTCATTTTGTTTTCTATTCCTGTAGTATCCTTGTCTAGTTTGGTTGTAAGTTTGGTCTCATAAGATGAGTAGAAATATGTTCCCTTCTCTTATATTTTCAGGAAGGATTTGCATAGAATTGGTTTAATTTCTTTCTTAAAATTTTTGAGACTATCTTTTTTATTATAGTAAATAGCTTAATGTTGGTCATGACTTACTACCTAGATATCCTGTAGGGTTTATACTCATTACCAAAATCAACAGAGTAGAATACAGAAGAGTAGAGATTATGGTGTTCCTAATTCCTCAAAAACTGCTAGCATTTCCCTGCCTGATTTTATCCTTGGGAGGGCTATTTTTCTCTTGCTTACATAGATCATACATAAATGGCCATTCCCTTGGGCCTTTATGATGCCTGAGTACAGGACACAGTTTTTACCTACTGAGCTATGAAATTTTGCTTCCTATGGTAGTTTTGCTTCCCTATAATAGATAGTAGTAACCTATCTCTATATCTCCCAAGCAAATCCATGGACATTAATGTGGTTTTGAACACATTTATTTTAAAGTATATGTCCATTGTAATTTGCTTCAAGCTTCTTGTCCTTATTCTTGATGATAAACATAGTAAAGGGTTATAGAAACATCCTTAATGTAATCTTTTATTAATGGTGTGAGCCGTTTTCAGGACTAAAATATGCTTCTTTTTTTTTTTTTTTTTTTTTTTTTTTTGACAGCTTTAAACATAAAGATTATTCTTTGTCTCCAGTCCCCTTTTGGCTAAACATTTTTTGAATTATACAAATTACCTGTTTGTCCTGATTTTTTTTAAGAGATAGTGTCTTTGAAATGTTTGAATGCTATTCGTTAAAATAACTATTGACACACATAATATTTAGTGAGAAGAATCTCTATTTTTAAAAAAACATTTTTAAAATAATTATTTAATTTTATTTATTCATTTCTTTTAATTTAACGAGAGAGAGAGAGAGAGAGAGAGATAGAGAGAGAGAGAGAGAGATCGGCTGTGTGGGAGTGTCCAGCACCTTAACAACTATGCCTCATGCTGTTGCCACATGCTGGTCCCGAGAAGAGTATCTCTTAAACCATTGTTTAACCACACTTTTTATTCAGTGTTTACCTCTGCTCTATTCTAAATTCCTATCAGGAAAGATTGTAGCCATCTTCGCGTTGTATAGGTGGCCAGTGGCTCAGCTTTTCATTAACATGGACCCTTTCAGCTAAACTTTTCTTTTGGAGGGTTTTTATTTTTATCTGTAATTTATTTAACACTTACCAGGTGCTAGATGCTGTGCTAACTGTTTTATATATTTGAGAGGCAGGTGTTAACTTCCTCATTTGCAGATGAGAAAACTGAGGCCAAGGAGATTTGCTCATTTGCCCAAAGTCATATGCTAACTGTTGTTTGTTTTGCTGTGAACTCTGTTCTTAACATAGCAGTTCAGTGTATGGAAGAAGTACATTGCAGTGATCAAGAGCATGACTTTGATGATGGACTGCCTAGCTTCAGAATCTGATATCCATCCTTTGGTAATTATATAACTTTGGGCAAGTTATTGAATGTCTTAAGCCTCATTTACCCCTTCAAGAAAGCAGAAATAATAACAATGCCTACCTAAAAGGGTTCTCGAGTGGATTGATGTAAAAGGGTTTTTTGAGTGGATTAAGTGAGTTAGTTTAGGTAGTTTCAAGTGGCTAATAGTAAAATGCCATAGAAGTTTTTCTATCGTTATCATCATTACTAACCATTATAATTACTTAATTTTCAGCAAGGACCTATTTCCTGTTTATCTCTCTCCAAACTGACCAGAAGTTTCTGCAGCTATGGCTCCTGAGACTAAATATGTTAACCAAAATTACAGTAGCCTTAAAATTTTTCAAAAGTAAATTTATTTTTTGTATTAGAAAATATATTCATGTGGTTCAAATTGCAGAAGTACCTTTAGAAGGGTTTATGTGCTTAATCTCTTCCCTATGTCTTTTTGCCACTTCCCAGAAGAGACTAATGTTAACAGTTTCTTCAGAGGGGGCTCGCAGGTGGCATGGTGGTTAAATGGACTGGACTCCCACATGGCCAACCACAATGAGTCCCAGACCTGGCAGCTTACTTTCTCACTTTCTCTCTCTGTCTTTCTCTGGGCAAATTAAAAATAATAATAAATTTTAAAAACTTGAATAAAATAATTCTTTAAAAACTTTTTTAGAAATTTTCTTCAGAGATATTTTATGTATTTATAAGCAGATCAGTATATCTATAGTCCTTTTCTCCTTTTGTACCTGATAGATTGGTATACTATCAACACTGCTCTATATTTAGCTTTTTAAACTTGAAAAGTATCCCATGTTAGTATATAAAATATTATCACATTTTCTAATATATATGCATAGTATACCATCTTCTAGATACTATAATTTTCAAATAGCTATTAACTTTGAGCAATTCAATAACTTTTTTTTTTTTTTGGAGAGGTTTTTGCTCTACAGCGCATGTGCTCGCCAGAAATATAGAGAGAGACAGAGAGATAGAAAGCGGGAAATCACCCCCTGGGGAGGATGTCCACACCGCAATCCCTTCTCCTTCATTTTCCTCTCTGGATCTTGGGCATGCAGACACACGCACCCAGTGTGAGTTTAAGCCGCCAGGCCAGGACTTGAACCACAGTCGACTACATGAGAATCCGGCGACATAGCCATTATGCCAACTGCTGGTCCCAGCAATTCAAGAACTATTTTAAACCAGTGTTTTTCTTCTATCTTACACAGTAGGTACTACTTGTTTAATAAATTAAATGTATTTAGATAAAGATTTAGAAAATCCTTCAATTTGATAATAATTATATTATTATTCTCTACAATATACATTAGCAAGGTGGTGAAGGAGCTGAATTGCATTTGGTCTACTGTGCGTTCCCACAGCCCAGACCACGCAGCTTGGAAAACACACCAGGCTTGTGTATGCGCATGCCCCAAATCCTGAGAGCTGAATGGAGGAAAAAGGATTGCGGCATGGCCATCTCCCCTGGAGGGGTTTTCTCACCCTCCTTCTCTTCCTCTCTCTGTCTCTCTCAAGCACACGCATCATATAGCAAAATTAAAAAAAAAAAAAAGAAAAGTATATACATATTCTTGGATGAGTAATATATTTCTTTTTTATTTTTTTAAGCTTACACATACCCCCTTTGACTGTGCAATCTAGTTTCTAGGAATTTAGTCTATAGGAATACTTGCTTATGTAAAGAATAAGGACACGAATATTTATTATAGCATCTATTACAGCTAAAAGGCATAACCTAATTTCCATTGGTAGGAGGTTTGTTAAATTATGGCATATCCATGTTGTGAAGCACTGTTTATCCATAAAAGAATAATAAGACAGCTCTATTTGTCTCTAATGGGGTAAGGAATGGGTTATAATAAGGTGTGGAGAGGAGATGATTTATTTTCATTCCTTTTGGATTTTGTACTCTGTACAGGAATTCTGTGTTAACACAAAAGCAAAAATTCTAAGCACCAGTTTTAAAAATATACCACGTCACAGATTCAGCAATATTGTTTACTGGCCAGATTCATCTCAAGGCTTACCAGTTTTCTCTATGTGCCTTCTGGTACCAATTAGAATCAGAACCAATTATTTTTCTAAGATTATTCTAAAGTTCGTCTGAAAGAAAAACTATGTAAGAGATTCTTTAAAGAGGACAGATGAAAGAGTTTGAACAAATTTGCTCAATCAGATCTCAAAATATACTTTACAGTGACTAGAATAAGTAAAACAAGGTCATATTGTCAGATAGATATTATCAGTTGTGTAGAACATAGTTTATTTTAGATCCTTGGACATAAGGACGATTGGCTTAAATATGTGAAGCATTTTAAGATCTATAAGGAAATTGGGGCCGACAGGTGACATGGTGGTTGAAGGCACTGGATTCCCACATGGCTAACCATAGTTCAAGCCCCAGACCTGGTGGCTTGCTTTCTCCCTTTCCTTTTCTATCTCTCTCTGGTCAAACTAAAAAATAATAACAGATGGAATTTAATAAATAAATAATTCATTTTTAAAAATCTGTAAGGAAATAATATTTTTCCATTGATTGTTTATTTGAAAATGAAAAAATAAAAATAGGGGCTAACATCATTCCAGAAACAAAACTCAACTTCCATACTGAATAGAGCAATAAAAAGAAAAAAATATAAATATATATGTATATATAAAGCTAGAATAAAGAGTCTATATGACTGTTAGATGAAAATATTGAATTTTTTATTATTTTGAGATAGGAAAGGCTTTTCTAAGAATATATGAAACCCAAAAGATAAAATTGGATGGATTTAATTGAATAAAATATTCTTCTTTTCTTTTTCTTTTTGAGAGGTTTTTTGCTATAGGTCGCACGCGCTTGCCAGAAAGACAGAGATAGAAAGCAAGAAATCACCGTCCAGGGAGGATGGCCACACCACAGTCCCTTTTCTTCCATTCTCCTCTTGGGATCATGGGCATGCATGCACATGTGCCCGGCGTAAGTTTAAGCCGCTGGGTCCGGGACTTGAACTGCGGTCAACTACATTGAAGTCCAGTAACATAGCCATTATGCCAACCACTGGTCCCTCTTTTTCTTTGTTTTTAAGAACTATTTTACTTAACATTTATTTACTTGTTTACTTATTTTAATTTGTCCAGAGAGGGACAGAGCGAGAGAGCAAGACAGAGAGAGAGAGGGAAAGTGAGAAAGTCACCTGCCAGGTACAGGACTCGAACCACTGTCGGCTATATGAGAGTCCAGCGCTCTTAACTACTATGCCACCCACCAGCCTCTGTTTTTCTTTTTTTAATTGCCATGTAGTTAACCGCGGTTCAAGTCCTGGACCTGGTGGCTTAAACTCATGCCGGGCACGTGTGTGTGCATGCCCAAGACCCTGAGAGGAGAATTGAGAAGGAATTGCAGTGTGGCCATCCCCCCTGGGGGGTGATTTCTTGCTTTCTATCTCTCTGTCTCTCTCTGTCTTTCTGGCAAGCACATGTGCCCTATAGCAAAAACCTCTCCCCCCCCAAAAAAAAAAAAATAGAATCAAATGGAACCGTTACAGATGAAAGCTATAATACAGGAAGTCAAAATCTCTCTTGAAAGTATTAAAAGCAGACTAGATCATACAGAAAATAGAATCTCAGATGTAGAAGAGAAAATTGCTGGCCTAGAAAAATCCACCACGAAGACTGAGAAAATTGCTCAGAAATTTGACACTAATATATGAGAAATACTAAATAACATCAAACGTCCAAACATCCAAATAATTGGCATCCCAGAAGGCAAAGAGACTCATAAGGGCATTGATAATGTATTCCATGAAATCCTGCAAGAAAACTTTCCAAACCTAGAGAGGCACTCAAAGATCCAGTCCCAAGAAATACAGAGGACGCCAAATAGAATCAACCCAAGAAGATCTTCTCCAAGACACATTATAGCCAGACTGACCAAAACCACAGACAAAGACAAGATACTAAGATTGGCAAGAGAGAAAAACAGCAAGTTACCTACAAAGTCTGTCCCATCAGACTGACAGTTGACCTATCATCGAAAACAATGCGAGTGAGGAAAGAATGAGAAAATATATTCAAAGTGTTAAGGGAAAAGCAATTTCAACTGAGAATATTGTACCCAGCAAGATTATCCTTCATATGGGAAGAAAAGGCAAGAACATTCTCAGATAAACAAAACCTGAAAGAATTTACCAGCACCAGACCAGATCTCCAAGAAGTTCTCAAGGGAGCGCTATGTCAGGAAAATCAAATGTAGTCACACAGAAATAAAAGTTCAAAAACTAAGAAAATGGCCAACTTAATCATAGGGACAAGTCTGGAGTTGAATATTATATCCCAGAATTTAATCGGGAAGATCAAACCACAACAGAAGATAAAGTACATGAGACTGAACTGGTGAAATAGCATTCTGTGACTTTTGGCTAAAATATTGCTGCTTTTCTTCTAGGTTTTGTGGTCCCGTTTTATGAGTTTTTGTCCTGTCTTGAACTGTTAATAGGTTCGTGTACCTACTATTTGAACAGAATACTAACCTTTTTCCAGACTTTAAGTTTTAAGCAAGTTTCCTTACCAATTCAAAACTGCTTTTCTTGAAATTACCAACTGAACTTGCTATTGAAAATAGTTAGATTATTTAAGAAATTGTGTGATCAATAAAATGTGGGGGGGAAAGGAATGGAAAAATAATTAATTAATTTTAAAAATTTACTTTCTGACTTTTCTTTGTGGGAAGATTTTTGACTGATTAGCTGAACTTCCTATAGGTCTATTCAAATTTTCTGTGCCTTCTTAAGTCAAGTTTGGTGATTTATTTAGGAATTTGTCCATTTCATATAGGCTACATAATTTTTGCTAGTTGATTATAGAATCCTTTATAATCCTTATTTCTATAACATTATTAAATAATGCTATTCTTTCATTCCTCATTTTAGTAATTTGAATCTTCTACCTTTTTGCATCAAGCTATCTAAAAATTTGTCCATTATTTCCTTCCTTCTGTTTGCCTTATATTTAACTTACTCTTTTTTCTTTTTCTAAAATTTTAATGTGGATGTATCAGTTATGATTTGAGATCACTTTCTAAATATAGGCATTTAGAACTATAAATTTCTCTGTAAGCATTGCCTTAGCTTTCATCTTGTAATTTTGGTATGTTGTAGTTTTTTTGTTGTTTGTTTATTATCTCAAAGTGTTTTCTATTATAATTTCCCTTGGATTTCTTTTGTCTTGAGCCGTTGGTCAGGAACGTATTGTTTAATTTTCACATATATTTAAAAATGTCTCAATTTTCTGTTATTTCTGATTTTGTTCTTTTGTGGTTAGAGAACATACTTCCTATGGTTTCAGTCCTTTTAAACATATGGAACTGTTTTATTGCCTAACTTACGAGCTATCTTGAGGAATGTTCTATATACATTTGAGAAGAATGTGTTTTATACTGTTGTTGGGTCTAGTTTGAGTTTTGAAAGTAGCAGCTTGAAAAGCACACTGGGTGCATATGTGTGCATGTCTAAAATTCCAAGAGGAGACTTGTTAGGTCTAGTTTGTTCAGTGTTGTTCAGATCTTCTGTTTCCCTGCTCTTCTGTCCAGATGTTACATATATTATTGAACGTGAGAGATTAACACCCTTAACTATTAGTATAGAACTATTTGTTTGTACCTTCAATTCTCTTATCTTTTGCTTTATGTATTTTAGGGCTTTGTTGTTTCATGCATATGTGTTTTAAATGATATCTTGCTCATGAGTTGACCCTTTTGTCATTATAAGATGTCCTTTACTCTCTAGTAGCAAGTTTTATTTTGAAGTCTATTTTGTCTTTCATTAGTATTTAAATGACATTCAAGTTCTCACTTGGTTACTATTTGCGTGTTATATCTTTTTCCATTTTTTTACTTTCTCTGTCTTTATTTTCAGTAGGATACATGTGCTCACCAGAGAGAGACAGAGACAGAGAGGGAGTAAGTGACAAAGCATCCCTGGGGATGGCCATCTCACAGTCCCCTCTCCTCTATTTTCCTTTTGGGATTTTGGACATGCACACACTTGAACCCCCTGTGTTTTTCAAGCTGCCGCTTTCAAAACTGAAACTGGGGGAGCAGCAGTTAGCGTAATGGCTATGTTGCTGGACTCCCATGTAGTCGACCGTAGTTTGAGTCCTGGACCCGATGGCTTAAACTCATGCCTGGTGCGTGTGTGTGCGTGCCCAAGATCCCGAGAGGAGAATAGAGGAGAAGGGATTGCAGCGTAGCCATCCCCCCTGGGGGGTGATTTCTCGCTTTCTTTCTCTCTGTCTCTCTCTGTCTGGCGAGCGCACGCGCCCTATAGCAAAAAAAAAAAAAAAAAAAAACTCCAAAAAAAGAAAAAGAAAAAAAAACAAAAACAAAAACCTGAAACTGTACAATTGGGACATGTGGCATCCAGCCACCTTAACAACCATGCCACCAGCTGGACCTCCATTCTTTTACTTTCAACCCATTCATGCCTTTGAATCTAAAATGTATGTTTTTTAAACAACATACAGTTGATCTCGTTTTTCATTCCTTCTACCCTCTTTCGTCTCCTTTGAGGAGTTAATTCATTTAAATTTAATGTAATCATAGAAGTTTTTGAACCATTTAAAATAAAAATAGTTATGATGTAGGATTTACATGTACCATTTGTTTTCTGTATTTCTTCATTTGTGTTTCTTTTGTTTCTCTATTGTTTGATTACTTCCTCTTTTTAACTCCAAAACATGTTTGGTTCTTTCTTGTAATCTCTGCTTTCTTACTGATGTTTTGTCTAATGAGGCATATTTCTCATACTTCCTCTAGTTCTTTAAACTTGTTTCTTTTAGTTCTTAGGATATTTTTTAATTAGCTTATTTAAATCTTTGTCTAGTAAGGTTAACATCTGGGTTTTTCAAGTACATTTTTGTTTTGTTTTGTTTTTAGAGAGATTTTTTGCTATAGGGCGTGTGTGCTCTCTGGAGAGATAGAGACAGAAAGTAAGAAATCACCCCCATGGGGGGGTGGGGGGCAGATAGCCACCTAGCAATCTCTTTTCCATTCTCTTCTCGGGATTTTGGGCATGCACGTACATGGACTCGACATGAATTTTAACCCATCATGTCCTGGATTCTAAACACGGTTGATTGCATGGGAGTCTAGCAATGTAACCATATGGCATCTACTGGTTACCCAAGTACATGTTTCTATTGGGTGTTTCTTTTACTACATGTGAGCCATACTTGTTTCTTTGTATCCCTCATAAGTTTTTATTTTTGAATTCTGCATGTTTTTTTTTTTTTTTAATTTAACATTGTTGTTATTTATTTATTCAAATATTTGACCAGAGAGAGAAAAGGAAAGTGAGAAAGCAAGCTTCCAGATCCGGGACATAAACTGTAGTCAGCCATGTGAGAGTCCAATGCTTCAACCACTATACCACCTGCTGGCCTGTATCCTGCATATTTTACATAATGTAATGTAGAAACTCGAGATCAGATCCCTTCCTCTCCAGGATTTGTTGTTGCTATTTGTTTTGTGGATTGCCTGATTTAGTTCTGTAAAGTCAATATTTTTCGTTTCATGTGGTCACAGAAAACTCTCTTCCCCATTAGCTTAGTGGCCAGCTAATTATTAGACAAAGATTTCCTTAAATCTCTTGGACCAGTTAGTGTTCCAGCTTTTGCCAAGGGACTTTATATGCATATTAGGGCTAACCTTTAAAACTTAGGCAGACATCTTATGATTCTGCACTAGCCTTCACTTTATCCTTGAATCGAATCTCAAGGTCAACCAGAGATGAGAGCTTGAGGCTTCACAGATCTTCCCTGTGCATCTGCATAGCCCTAGACACATGCACAGCCCTACACTTGCATGTGGCATCATAGATTCCTAGGAATGTGTCACAGCTTTTTGAGGATGCTTGGAGTCATGTCATTCCTCAGCTTTTCTTTTAAATATTTTGTCAGGTTTTGTTCACCACAATCATTACTGCCTTGAGCAGCTGGAATGTTAAATGACTGTCACTAGTTGTTTTTGACAAATCACCTCTTTTCTATCTTCCCTTTTTTGGAAAAAGGCTGTTCACATGGAGCAAAGTCTGAGTTAGGTCAAATAAAGGCAAGCCTTGCAAATGGGGATTTCCAGGAAGTTGCCAGAAAAATCAATAATGAATTGGAATGTTCTCTTAGAATGGTTTTTTGAGATATTCCAAACCTTTTCTCTTAACTCCAGCGGCTATTAGGTCACTCCTAGTTTTCTCTGTGATTGCTAAAATGTAGATTTTCAAATCTGGTGTGATGTTGATTTGAGTGGCATGGAAGGAAGGCAAGTTAAAATGTCACGTGACTGTTTTTACTACTTTCTTTTGGGTTGTTGGAAAAGTCATGACACATTTTTGTGTAGAAAAACATAGAAATACATCATGACTTTTCCAACAACCTAATCATTTTTGCTATAGGGTACATGTGCTTGTCAGAGAGAGAGAGGGAAGGTAAGAAATTATCCCTCAGGGAGATGACTACATCTCAATCCCTTCTCCTCTTGGAATTTTGGGCATGCGCATACCCTCAGCCAGAGTGACTGTCAAGTTTCCAAGTCCAAGACTTGAACAGTGCAGTAGACCATGTGGCATTCAGCCCCTTAACTTCACAGCACCTGCTGGCCCACCACATTGTAACTTTTTTTTTTTTTTTTAATAAATCCTCTATGTATTGTCACAAGCCTTTAGTAATTTCCAATTTTGAAAAAAAAAGTTGATTCTGACCATGTTTGTCAGTACTTTTATGGAAGAGCAGCTTTTTTTGTTTGTTTGCTTGCAGTAGGGTTCATGTGTTCACCAGAGAGAGATAGAGAGAAAGAGAGAAAGTACCTCCCAGGCGGCATGGCCACACTACAATCACTTCTTCTCCGTTCCTCTTGGGATTTGGGGTGCACACATATACTCACCCAGTGTGTTTCTCAAACTACTGGATCTGGACTTGAATGGTACAATTGACCATGTGAGATCTAGCCACATTAACTGTTATGCCACCAGGTGGCCCAAGTATAGTTATTTCTAAGTGGTGAGAATTTGGGTGTTTTCTTTTTTCTGCTTAGAATTTTTAGAATAATGAATATATATTATGTTTATATAAATAAGGTCACACTTTCAAAATTTTATATTTAGTAAGAGGTGAGATTATAGGGAAACATTCTCATCAGTATTAATCAGAATATGAAATCGAGTACAGCCTTCTTTAGTGGATGGTTTGGTGACATCTATTACAGACTTAAAGGCTAGGAATAAAATATATCATTTCTTTCATTTGCCCCTAAATAATATTTATTCATGTGCACAGAGATATATAGTGTCATGATATCATTTATTATAGTAATACATTAGCAACAGCTGAAATATCCAATGAGCAACAAGTATTTTAATGAATTATAGTATATAATGCCTAGTAGCTGTTAGAGTAAGGAAGATTTATAATGTACTACATGAGAAAATTCCAAGACAGTATGTGAGAAAAGTAAGTTACTCATGTATAAGATAATCCCAAATATATGTGTTTTTATAAACAGAAGCCAAAGGACCAGCAGATGGCATAGTAGCTACATTGCTGGACTCCCACATGGTCAACTGTGGTTCAAGTCCCAGACGCAACAGCTTGAAACTCACACTGGGCTTGTGTGCATGTTTTCCCAAAATCCCAGAGGAGAATGGAGGAGAAGGGATTGCGGCATGGTCATCCCCCCAGGGAGTGATTTCTTGCTTTCTGTCTCTCTGTCTTTCTCTGTCTCTCTGGCAAATGTACGCACCCTATAGCAAAAATTTCTATAAAAAGAACAAAAGCCAGAAACCCAAAAACTAAACTACAATAAGTATGTATGTGTGTGTGTGTACACGTATGTTTAAGTATGAAATGCATGGGAATAGCCTAGATTGAGTCATCAATTAAACAAGGATACTTCTAGGAAAGGACATAAGAGAAGGACTGGGAATGGAGAAAGGACTTTCTTTTTTCTTTTTATGTTTGCAGATTATGTGAATTTTTATAGAGAATCATTCTTTTTTTTTTAAGAGAAATTATTGCTATAGGACATTTTCATTTGCCAGAGAGACAGAAAGTTATAAATCACCTCCTGGGGATGAATAAATATTATTTGGGGCAAATAAAAGGGATGACTTTTTTTTTTTGGAGAGGTTTTTCGCTATAGGGCGCATGCACTCGCCAGACAGAGAGAGACATAGAGACAGAAAGCGAGAAATCACCCCCAGGGGGGATGGTCATGCCGCAATCTCTTTTCCTCCATTCTCCTCTAGGGATCTTGGGCATGCACGCTCACGCGCCCAGTGTGAGTTGTAAGCCACCGGGTCCGGGACGTGAATCGCGGTCGACTATGTGGGAGTCCAGCGACATAGCCATTATGCTAACTGCTGGTTCCCAGGAATGACATTTTTGATCCCTAGCCTATGAGAAGCATTTAAGGTGGGGGGAGCACGCTGGGGCTGTGCTACAATCCCTTTTCCTCCATTCTCCTCTTGGGATTTTGGGCATGCACACCATCCTCCCCCCCATGAGATTCAAGCCGCCAGGTTCAGGACTTGAACCATGGTCAGCCATGTAGAAATCCAGTGCTTTAACCATTACACCACCTGCTGGCCCGTAATTCATGTGTTTTAAGTAGAAAAATTGTTTGAGAAGGACGTTTTACTTTTTCAACTGTAAAATGATCTAGTAATTTTTAAAAAGAGCTAATCATAAGGATTTTGTACCTTGTGAATCTTGATGGTTTGTTTTTTTCATTAAAGTTGTTATAAATGTCCAAGCAAAAAAAGGCCAAGATTCCAAACTACAGGAATGAAGACTGGAGAGCAAAAACATGAAGAAAATTTTAGAAAGAGTAATGTGAGAGTTTGGGGAAAGAGTAAAGTGAACAGTGAAACTGAGATGGAGGACACTGAGAAGGAAGAGCACATTTCAGGATGAGGGTAATGAATTAAGTTTACTCTGTTGAGAACCTCTGGTGAATTCTCATTGAAGCTATGGCAGCAGATGGTTTGAAAGAACAGTCTCATGCCCTTGAAGTCTTTGGCCTTTAGATGACACTTTGAATCATAATTGTTGGTCATTTGGATGACCAAAATAAAAGTGTATAGAATGAGAGAAGACAGTTAAAGAACGAACTCTTGGAGCCCCTAACGTGAGGAGCTAACAAAGCAGCCCTCAAAGCTGCCTGAAAAGATGTGTTGGAACAGTGGTATCCAGTGTTCCAGGAATGAAGATGATGAGTGGGCAGTAGTGCCATACTCCACAGGAAATAGAAGGAAGAGGAAACACATAAATGCATAGTATCAGAAACTTGCACAAAAATGGATTATGGTAGGGAGCCCTCTAGTGGGAGGGAGTGCAATATTTGAGGAGCTGGAAGGAGCCCGCAGTAGTGAGGCCTAGAAATAAAGTGAATGAGGCTGGCATAAAGACTTCTTCCTCTGAATACAATGTTATTACTCTCTCTAGAAAGAAATTAATTAGGGATTAGTTTTAGTCTGTCAACATATGAAAGTTTTATGTAAATCTTTCTTCTATCCTGTGAAAGATAGAAAGAAGTTTAAGGAGGTAAGACTTGTGGACAGTGACATTTTCTTCAGCAGTAGGGGAAACTTAAGGAGATTTCTCCCAAGGAGAAGTATTTAAACTGTCAGTAAAATGAAGCTGTAGAAGCTTTGATACCAAGTGTAACTCAGGTTCCAAAACAGCCCCAGAAGTGCAAATTAAAGGAGCCTTACCTATCAACAAGCTGCTGAAAAAAATAATTGGAAAATATATCATTGTATGCAGTTTGTTTTTTTATTATTTTAATTATTTTTACAGTACCTCTTCTGGAAAAAACTCCTGGCTTTATTACTTCTTTTCTACCTTTATCATATGAAAACTGAGGTTAAATTTATAGGGAATAAGTTGTTTATTTCCTCCTACCCCAAAATATGAGACAGGAGGATATTCTATATTGCCTTCTTCTTACTGTGGTTTATTAAAATAATAATTTCACAAAAAGAAACTCATGGAACAACCTATGTATAAACAGTACACTGCTTACCTTGAGTATGATTAAAGAAGGCAGTAATTAACTCCTTTTTGCAACTCTTTGTTTAACTTAATTACAAAGTTTGTAAAAAACAACTAATAAAGTGTGTAGTATTTAAAGAGAAAAGCTAAAAAATTAAGTTAATACGTATTTCTAGAAAGATTAGGAAAACAATATGGACTTAAAAATAGAGGGAGAGCCTACCACTCTAAAGTCATATTGTGTTATATTATAACCTATGGTTACTTACTATGCAAAGCAGGGTAGATCGTGTAAAATTACATATTCAGAAAAATATGTTTCTTTTTTTCTATCATGGGCATCTTTCCATACTGATATATATATCCATTCACTTTTTTTTTTTTTTTGAAACTACATAGAATTTTTTTTTTAAAGAGGATTTTACCGGGGGCTGACAGGTGACATGGTGGTTAAAGGCATTGGATTCCCACATGGCTGACCATGGTTTGAGTTCCAGACCTGGTGGCTTGTTTTCTCACCCCTCTCTCTCTCTGTGTGTGTCTATTTCGCTCTCTCTCTTGTTCTGTCCCTCTCTGATCAAATTAAAATAAATAAATAAAGTTAAATAAAATAATTCTTTTAAAAAAAGAGGTTTTTGCTATAGGGCATGTAACTCAGTGGAGAGAGAGAGAGAAGCAGAGACAGTGAGAGGGAAAGTGAGAAATCACCCCCCCGGAGGGGGGATGGCCACACTACAGTCCCTTCTTCTCCATTCTCCTTGGGATCTTAGGTATGCATGCACACATGCCCAGAGTAATTTTTAAGCCACCAGGTTCAGGACTGGTGGGAGTCCAGCAGTGTAACCACTATGTCATCTGCTGGCCCCAGAAACTATATATAATTTTAAACACTTTCTTTGGGAAACTTTCTTTTTAAGTTGACTACTTTAACATAAATATTCAGTTTAATGTCTTGAAAAGTGAAGACCCCCCAAGTAACTGTCCTCCAGATCAACATACAGAGCAAGGCTGGTCACCACATAAGGCTTCCTCATTACTACCTCCTGGGCATTAACCTTTTCCTCCTGCATAGGTAACCACTATTCTGATTTCATTCATATAGATTTGATATGTCTGATTTTTAACCTTATAGAAAGTGGGTCATGCAGTTGTGGGCTTTTTTGTGTGTCTAAGTCTTCTTTAGCCAACATTATTTTTGTGGTACTTATCCAAGTGGTTACATAGAACTGTAGTTTATCTTTTTTCTGTTTGGTGTATTCATCTATATAGAATGGATAGATATTTACACATAATGATGGGCATTTAGTTCAAATTGGGGGGCTTTTATAGATATGCTCATATGTACCTTCTTATCCCTGACTTCTGAACGTATTTCTTCTTTATTAGTTTGTTTATTTGGAAAAGATAGAATGAGAGATCGACTTTTGATAGGGTGTCATTATATTAAGATCCTCTTGCCTTCCAGTTAGGATTAAAGGCATGCACCACTGCGTCTGGCCTGGTTAGGCTGGGAACTGAACTCGGGCCTCCCATGGAGCCTCAGGCTCCCAGAAGCAGTGTGTTAGCAGCATGTACCACCATCGCTGAAGCCTTCTTTTGAACATGTTGCTATTGAGTATGCATTTACATTTTTGTGGGCTGTGAACCTAGTGAAGAAATTAGTAGGTCGTAGAGTGTACATATGTTCTGCTTTATAGATACAGTGCAGCTGTTTGCCAACGTGGCCTTGCCATTTTGCACTTTTATCAAGGAATATGAGAGTTTTTTATATTCTGTGTCCTTGTAAACACTTCTTGTTATAGATTGGGTTTGTTTAATTTTTGCTTTTAAAAAATATTAATTTAAAAATTCTGCCAGTGTTCTGTTACGAAAATACTTTGTAATTTAACTAATGCCCTTGTTATGGGCTTCTGCCCTCTTCCCCATCATGGCATATCCAGATGCAGACAGCTCTAATGTCTAGTGGGCTCTGTGGTTTGATCTTTTGTATTAGGTTGTTGGAAAAGTCATAGCACATTTCTGGATAGAAAAAAAATACCTCAAGACTTTTCTGACAAGCCATTATGTGTGATCTGACAATATGAAGAAGATTTAATAATGGAACAAACTAACAGAACTGATATTTTTTTCTTAGCACATTTTCCTCATATTCCCTGTTTTTGAGTAGGATGGTACTAATATGAAGAATCTATGCAAAATAGTTTTATTTTGTTGACATGAAATCCAGTTTTGATTTCTGGGAGGCTAATGATTGTTTTCTTCACTCTTGTTTAAAAGAAATGTTTAAAATGCTATAATGTCTGAAACTAGATTTTGGTGAAAGTCTTGCTAAACACAGCTGATTTAATTATCTAGAATAATTTCTATTCTCTTACAACACGCAAGCAGTGCTATTTGCCAGCACCTGCATCATATAGATCTTCAATCCATTGGAAAAACCACTGAGAATTACTCGAGAATGTAATCAATGAGGTTTGGGAAACAGATTTTCTCTTTGAAAGTAAAAGTTATTTCAAGTCAGAGAACCTTGTTTCACAGCCTTACTTCCTTTTTTTTTCTTTTTTAAGAAAGATTTTTTGCTGTAGGGCATGTGTGCTGGTTGGAGAGACAGAGAGACAGAAAGTGAGAAATCACTCCTCAGACAGGATGGTCACATCGTAATCCCTTTTCCTCCATTCTCTTCTTGGGCATACACGTACACGCGCCCAGCATGAGTTTCAAGCCACCAGGTCTAGGACTCAAAAGGTGGTCAACTACATGGGAGTCCAGCAATAACCGTTACACCATTTGCTGGTCCCCACAGTCTTACTTTTAACACTGCCCTCCCCCGTTGCCCAAATTTCCCATTAATGTAGATTTTTACTGCCTGAAACTTAAGGGGCTTCCTTTAATGTTGACTGAGATCACAGGCCTCCTGCTTTTTCTCGTGTTCGGGAGGTGTGATCACTTCATGGTGTCCACTCTTCCTGTAGGGCAGTATAGCTTTAACAGGTATTAGCATAGGTGTTATTCCGTAATGTCCAGCTACATTTAATTCCTTGGGAGAGTTTAGATATTGGTAATGGATGATAGCTAAATGGTATTTTTGAAATTGCATTGTGAATTTCTAAGTTTTGTTTTTTGTTATTCTTTGTTTTTTTTCACGTTGTGTTACTAAATTATTCATTTTTTGGAATAGCTGTAATCATCAGAATGAGCATGTGATTGTCATACTAGTAAGTTTTAGACATGCTCTTTTAAAATTTTCAGATGTAAATATCCTTCATATTTCCTTTTTTTCCCCTTTCTTCTTCTTCCTGTTTTGATGTTGTTAAAACAGTATTCTCCTCTGTCCCAGTCCTCTTGCCTCAGCCTCTTGAGTAGCTGAACCTGTAGGCATCCGCGGCCACACTCAGTTCTCATAGACAGGGTCTTACCATAATTGCTCCCACTGACCTGCCTCAGCCTCCTAAGCTGGGACTACAGGCCCAATACCATTTTTAGGGCAGGCCTCCTATGTGGCCTCTGCCTGTGGAGAGGCTGTGCATTATCATTCCTTGCTGGGGTCCGGCCTTGGCAGTGGTGGGTGGCTCGTACACAGGAAGGCGACCCGGGTGATCAGGAACAAAAATTAGACTGAGACCTCATTGTCCATTTGCATGTTCTCAGCCGGCCACAGCTAGAGCCAGCTCCAGGCTGCAGCACTGTGGCTAATAAGACACGCGTATTTATTGAGGGAGGTTTAGGAAGTAAAGGGGGTGAGGGGTAGTAAAAAACCCACTCTAAGGAACAGGGTATACAAAGCATGGAAACAATAATTATAAAACATGCTGTTTGTCTTGTCAGATTAGTTAAAAATCAATCACAGTTCTCAGGATGAGGAAGTCCATTTGTCTGTTGTATTTTCTTCTTAGATCTTGGTTACTGGGAAGGATCTTCAGAAGAGGGGGCTTGCAGGATGTTTGATAACTTTAGTCCTGGGCCAGGCCGATAACATTGCTGGTTGCAAAGACCTAGATAGAAATCTTGTCTTGCTAAGTTAATATATGGACTATCCATACATTACAACAATAGAAAGTGAGTCTATGATCTTATATGGGAAAGGAAGATGATCTTATAGCTCAGGAGACAACACAGGATGTTTTGTTAGCAGTTTTTCATAGTCAACAGCACATAGATGAGAAACTCTTTGTTGTTGAAAGCTACCTGTTGCTTTAGATAAGAGCTCCCAGCTAAGTTAATCTTTCTCTGGAGTCCTCAGGTTTGTTTATCCTGTTGTCCCAGCCAGGCCTTTTCCTTTTATAAACCTGCCGGGTTTCTGCATTTATTTGCTGAGTCTGTCAATTAGTGAGTTCTTTTCATCTCTGAGTCTCTGTTATGTGGTGAATGTGCTTACTTTGCCTAGCATGAGTTAACTTTGGCCTGTATCTTTTTTTTTTTTTTTTTGGAGAGGTTTTTCGCTATAGGGCGCGTGCGCTCGCCAGACAGACAGAGAGAGACATAGAGACAGAAAGCGAGAAATCACCCCCCAGGGGGGATGGTCACGCCGCAATCCCTTCTCCTCCATTCTCCTCTCGGGATCTTGGGCACGCACGCACACGCGCCCGGCGTGAGTTGTAAGCCACCGGGTCCGAGACGCGAAACCGCGGTCGACTACGTGGGAGTCCAGCGACATAGCCATTACGCTAACTGCTGGTTCCCATGGCCTGTATCTTTAACAAGGGGTATTTACAAAAACTAGCCTTAAACTAACTTAGTCTACATATGCTTCTAATGCTAATTTGGTTTATACTAACTTAATCTATATGTTAATTTTGGCTTAAAAACAGACAGGTGGGGGAGTCTTAAACTTCCTGGTCCTCCTGTCAGTCTTAGGGAACCACATTCTCATATGGTCACTAATTGGCTTTATTGTAATAGTTGGGGGTGATGTTTTACCCTTACAGGGTACCATAATAACAGTAAAACTCATGGCAGAGAAATTGAATACCGGCCAGTTCAAGGACACAAGGGAGAGCTTGTAAACTGGGCCTTGCCTCAGTTTCTTCCCAGTCCAGGCCTTGCCTTAGAATGGGAGGCAGCATCCTTACCAGCTTGTGTTGCCTGCATGGTTCCGTCAATTCCTCATTGCCACGGCTGAGCCAAGACTCCTCACATTTCTAAGTAATTGCTGTCAAGAACTCAGTGATAACAACAACACACACAAAAAAACCTCTCTACTTTTTATTCTATTCAGTTTTTTTGGAAAGTATATGTGTTGGAAGAACATCTTTAGCTGTTGATATTTCTTAAGAGGTCATATTGCAGCATAATTTTAAAAGTCTGCCAATTCTTATGTCTCTGTATTAATTGTAACAGGTCTAAAAATGCCTAAATGAATTAACAAATAAGCCAAAAATCTTATTGAAGACAGTATTTTTAATGACCTCTTTATCCCTAGACCCTAAATCTTTTTATAACTATTAATAAGGAGTAGCAAAGCTTGCTGACTTGATTTTTTTCCCTCATTGTTAAAAGTTCTAATATTCTAAACCAGGGGAGGTAAGGAGGGCAGTGGTAGCTGCAGGAACATAGATTTATGTAATCAGTTTTGACAAAGAGCTATCACTTAGGAACCTCTTTGTTTACCTTAGATCCATGGACAAGGTTTGGAAATTAATTTTAGAGGAGCACTGTCAAGTCTTGGATAATAAAATGTTTTGACCTCTAATAGATTATTTCTGAGTATATCTTAGTGAATGCAGTCAGCCTTTATAGGAAGCCCAGTGTTAAGGAGTTTATTCAAGGCGTAGCTTCTTTACAGAGAGACACAGAGAATAAAGCACCCAGGAACCTAGAACCCACAGAACCTTTATTAATGTCACTGTCATTTCAATGGCCCCCAAAAGCTGTTTCTCTTTCTGCGTAGGTATCAGTCAGAGCCGGATCTCTCATTGGCTGTTGCAGCAGGGATCAGACCTGAGTGAGCAGAAGAAGAGAGCATTTTATCGCTGGTATCAACTTGAGAAGACAAGCCCTGGTAAATATCATTTCCTCTTATTTATTGTATCTGAAGCAAGATAAATGGAATGAATTGCTTTATTGAATTCATGTGCTGACTTGTTCAATAAGGTAGTTTTATACTTTATTCCTTTATGCAAAAACTTCCCTGATGTCTCCTCCCAGGAGCACCAGCAATAGGTTGGAAAGCAAAATGAAATCTTAAGAGATCACGAAAATCTTTGTGCCTAGAGTTGCCAATAAGACACAATACTTTCTTTTTGTCTTCTTCTTCTTCTTTTTAATTGCCAGAGATTGCATGTGCTCACCAGTGGAGAGAGAGAAAGTACCCTTCAGTCTCCTAATAGGGTGTGGTAATGCCGTAGCTCTTTTTCCTCCATTTCTCCTTCCCCATAAGGATTCTGGCTGGACACACACATGCCTGACCTTTTTTTTTTTTTTTAGAGAAAGATTTTTGCTTTAGGACATGTGCACTCACTGGAGACACAGAAAGAGAAAGTGAGATATCACCCCCCTGGGGGAAGGGGGGATGATGGCCATGCCACAGCCTCTTTTCCTTCACTCTCATTTTGGAATTTTGAGCACACATGCCCAGTGTAAGTTTTAAGGCACAGGGTCCAGGACTTGGACCATGGTCAGCCTTATGGGAGTCCAGCACCCTCACCACTACACCACCTGCTGGTCCCACTTGGCATGATTTACAAGCTGCTGGGGCTGGCCATTTGGGAGCTGGCTCCCAGTGCGCAGCTCTCAACCGCTGCATGACCAGGGTGGTCCTGGCATGATACTTTAACCAAATGATTTATAAAGTGAAATCTGAAATTGTGGGAATGTCAGTCTACACATTTCAGGAAGGAGTGAGAGTAGGCCTGCTCTCAGGTGTAAACTTATCACTAATTGGAATATCGCATAGTAACTGCATTGGTTCTGAGGTGGACTTAAAGAATGTTATAGAGACATATTTTTGTGTGTATCTGTGCTAAGATTTTTTTTCCCCATAGTTTATGTTTCCAATTCATCAAGCCCCAGCAGAACAAAGTAGAATAGACCATATCGATCCTGCAATTAATTTTTAAAAAATCTATTCTGCCCTTGATTTTGATTTTTGATTTTACAGTGTTCAGTTGTACAGAAAAGTTGAAGGACTAGAACATTTATACCTATTTACGCTCTTGTTAGATATAATAATTGTTAACATTTTGCTACATTTGTTTTCTCTCTTTAAATAAATGAACACACCTTAAGGTGTATGTTTGTGTGTGTATGTGAGTGTGGGCATGTTATTCAGCATTCATCTCTGAAGAAAAGGATAATCTCTTATATATCACACCTAAGAAAATTAATAATTTTATAATGCTATCTCATATCCAGTTGATAGTTACATTTTTCTAGCTGTTCCACGAATATCTTTGTAGTTTTTGTTTGTTTGTTTGTTTTTTTAACTAGTATTGGGCTAACCCCATAGTGCGGTGGTTAAGCACTGTGTATTGGAAGCCAGATCCCACATGAGTATCTGGTTTGAATCCCTTGAAAAATATGCTTGGTGTATGCATATGCATGCCCCAAATCTTGATGGGATGGAGAAATTGAGGAAAAAGGACTATGGTGTAACCATGTACCTTTGGGAAATTCTCTTTCTCTTGCTCTTTCTTTCTTTCTTTCTTTTTTTTAAGAATTACTTATTTTAATTTTATTATCATTTTTAATTTGCTGTTGGGCATGCACACTCACCAGAGAGAGACAAAGAGAGAGGGAAAGTAAGAAAGCAAGCCACCAGGTCTCGGACTCAAACCAGGAGTCTAGTGTTTTAATCACCATGCCACCTGCTGGCCCCCTCTCACTCTCTCTTTGGTGAATGCACATACCCTCTAGCAATTAAAAAAAAAAAAGAAGTATATGTTTTAGGTTGACAAATTTGAATGCTTCTTTAGACTCTTAAATTTAGACACCCAAACTTTCTTTTATGACATCAACTTTTTAAGCTCTATGTCCCATATTCTTTTTTTTTTCCTATTTAATTTTATTGTCAAGTAACTTATTTCTTTAACATCTGTATGTCCTGTTAATTGAAAGCTAGGATTAAAGGCTTCATTAAATTCAGGTTGAATATTTTTGGCAAGAAGACTTCACAGATTAGTTAGGGGGCCATGTGCTAATAGCTGCAATTTACTTTGAAATGCTTTAAAAATTGGATTGATAGATAGAGCAATAGATACGTGATAAGTGCAAAATATTAAGTGATATGGATATGATTTTCATTTATAAAATTATTTCAATGTTGCCATCTGTTTGAAAACTTTTACAACAAAACATCTGGGAAAAATACTTCAAAAGTAACACTTAGTACCTTGTATTGCCACATATCAGGGGGCCTGTAGTCTTAGGTTGGAGCACTGTTTCTATGCTACATTTAAGCGTTTTGTGAAGGTGGTAACCACCAGAGCTTCTCTTTGTAGTTTCTTAATCATCTCTAGGGTGACATTTTGCCACTGGATGAATGTCCCCTTCTGCATCATCCTCTGACCATCCATTCATTGTCTCTGCTTGAATCAGTTATTCTGTTGGGAATTGCAAAATAAGATAATTTAATCTGTCATTCCTTCAACATTTTTTAGCTGGCAGTTTCTCTGCAGAGAAGAGCTTTCAGTTTTAAATATTTTCTAATGATGTCTAGATATATAAGTAGATCTCTCAAAATACTGTGTGGTTGCTTCTGTGAGTTAAATGTTCTAAGGCCACACAGTCCTGAAGAAATAAAATGCAAATGATATATATAATTTTAAATTTCCTAGTTGTCAATTTTAAAAATAAATAAAAACCCAAGATTAATTTTAATATATTTTATTTAACAAATGAATAATATTATAACTTCAACATTTAACCAATATATTTTTTTTCTTTTGTTGGAGAGGTTTTTGCTATAGGGCACGTGCGCTCACCAGAAAGACAGAGACAGAGAGACAGAAAGCAAGAAATCACCCCCCAGGGGAAGTGGCCACACAGTAGTCCCCTCTCCTCCACTCTCCTCTTGGGATCCTGGGCACGCACGCACACGTGTCTGGCGTGAGTTTAAGCTGCCGGGTCCGGGACTCAAACCACGGTCAACTACGTGGGAGTCCAGCGACATATCCATTATGCTAACTGCTGGTCCCTCTCCCAATATTTTAAAAATTATAGAGATTCCCTTCTTAATTTCCTCTCATTTTTCCATCCCTCCATCCTTCCTTTTCTCTTTCCTTCTTTCTTTCTTATCCTAATTCTTTTAAAAGCACATATATTTTGGGGACAGCTGGTGGCATGTTGGTTAAGGGCGCTGGACTTCCACATGGCCAACCGTGGTTCAAGTCATAGACCTGGAGGCTTGCTTTCTCACTTTCCCTCTCTCTATCTGTCTCTCTCTGTGTCTCTCTCTCCCTCTCACACACACACGCATACACTCTGCCCCTCTCCAGTCAATTTAAAAATAAAGTTAAATAAAGTTAAATAATTCTTAAAAAAAAAAAAAAAAAAAGCACATATATTAACCAGCCACCTTTCAAGTGCTCAGTAGTCACATATGGTTGGTGGCTACTCCATGGCATAGCACAGTTGTAAAATATAGTTGGGGCTGGCTCTGTACCTAGGAGTTAAGGAATCCACATTCCACATGGCTGAGCCTAGTTCTGATAACTTTGCTACTTGGAAAACACACTGGGCTGCCGGAAGCCCTGCTCCAGCCGGGGTGAGTACACAGGAAGGAGACATGGGTGATTACGAACAAAAATCAGACTGAGACCTCAATGTCTCTTCGCATGTTCTCAGCCGGCTACAGCCAGAGCCAGCTCCAGACTACAGCCCAGTGGCTATTAAAACATACGTATTTATTGAGGGATGTTTAGGAAGTAAGGGGGGTGAGGGGAAATAAAAAATTTACTTTAAAAAAATAGGGAATACAAAGCATGGAAACAATAATTATAAAACATGCTGTTTGTCTTGTCAGATCAGGTAAAATCAATCACAGTTCTCAGGATGAGGAAGTCCATTTGTCTGTTGTATTTTCTTCTTAGATCTTGATTACTGGGAAGGGTCTTTTGAAGAGGGGGCTTGCAGGAAGCTTAATAACTTCAGTCCCAGGTCAGCTTGATAACTTTAGTCCTGGGCCAGAGCGGCAACATTGCTGGTTACAAAGAAATCTAAATAGAAATCTTGTCTTGTTAAGTAAAGACACAGTTAATATATGGACTAACTATATATTACAGCTAGAGGGGGTGAGCCTAAAGGAAGATGATCTTGTAGCTCAGGAGACAACACAGGATGTTTTATTAGCAGTTTTTTTATAGTTAACAGCACATAGATGAGAAACTCTTTGTAGTTAAAAACTACCTGTTGCTTTAGATAAGAGCTCTCAGCTAAGATAGTTAATCTTTCCCTGGAGCCTTCAGGTTTGTTCAAACTGTTTTCCTTTCTTTATAAACCCACGGGTTCCTGTATTTTATTTGCTGAGTCTGTCAATTAGTGAGTTCTTTCGTTTTATCTCTGAGTCCCTGTCCTGTGGTGGATGCGCTAACCGGGCCTAACATGAGTTAACTTTGGCCTGCAGCTTTAACAAGGGGTATTTACATAAAATTAGCCTTAAACTAACTTAGTCTACATATGCTACTTACGCTAATTTGGCTTATACTAACTTAACCTAACATATGCTAATTTTGACTTAAAACAGGCAGGTGGGGGAGTCTCAAACTTCCTGGTCCTCCTGTGCCCTCTTAGGAAACTACATTCCTACAGGATCACTAATTGGCTTTATTGTAAGGTTGCAGTAAGATTGGGGGTGATATTTTCCCTTGCAGGGTACCGTAATAACAGTAAAGCTCATGGCAGAGAAATTGAGTGCAGGCCAGTACAGCAACACAATGGAGATTTAGGGCTCGTAAACCGCAGGTCTTACCTCGCAGTTTCTACCCAGTCCAGGCCTTGCCTTAGGCATGGGAGGTAGCCTCTTTACCAGCTTTTGTTGTCTGCATGGCCCCGTCACTGGGCATATGTGCACAAATACCCAGAATCCTGATGAGGGGAGGAATGGAGCAAGAATTGCTGCCCATTAGGGGGTATGCTTGCTCTCTCTCTGGTGAGCACACATGTTCTCCAGTAATTAGAGAGGGAAAACCGAGCAACTTAGGCTGATAGCAGAGATTCGGCTAGGTAAGCAAGGAATTATGCGCAAAGATTTCACAAACCTGATCACATTCCAGACAAGCAGTTGGGACCACCAAGGAGACCAGCACGGGGACTACCAGATTGTCAGGTGTTCCAACACGTGTCGGGTAAAGCAGGGAAGAATTTGTAAACAGGTGCTAGTCTACTAGGTTAGGCAGTCAGCCCCTCTACGAAGAAGGGATTTTTGTCTCTTGGATTTGACATTCAGAATATAATCTAATCACAGTTGGTGGGGCTAAATTTCCACACTGGAATTTCAGAACTGGGCTCCCATCCAGGCAGGGACTAGACACAAGGAAAATTAATTCACTGGAAACAGGAAGGAGGATGACTACAGCTGACCTGGTAGCACTCCTGACTATGGATGCTACTCCAAGAGCCTGTTTTTAGCACTGGGCTGGTAGTGTTCTTCTGAAGCTGGATTTCGTTTTGTTTCTTTTCAAGTTGTTGTTTTTAGGTTATTTGTTTTTAATCGTTTTTCTATTTCATTTTATCTTGGAATCAGAGCTAGGTTTATTCCATGGGACCGTTAGAAGAAGGTGGAACTGGGGCATTGCAATAGAAAAGGACCAATAGCATTCATCCAGCTCATGATCAGGAGCTGCCTTCTTTTACCTCCTTTAAGAATAAGTTTCCCTAATTATGTATTAGGTCATTAGGAAACTCATGATGTATTTTTGTTTTCTGTGCAAAACTGCATCATGACTTTACCGGCCACCCAATGCATTTGCTTTTTCAGTTAAGTTACATTACCATCATCTTTCAAAAATCACATTCTATTCTTCATTTAAATCCCCATCCATACTGGTTCCCTTCAGTCAGGTTTTCTGTAGGACATAATTTAAATTAGCTGAAGCGAGCCGGCACGTGGCATGGTGCTTAAAGTGTTGGACTCCCCCGCTGGCTGACCACAGTTTGAGTCTCGGACCTGGCGGCTTACTCTGTCACTTTCTCTCCCTCTCTCCCCTTCTCTTGTCAAATTAAAAACATAATAATAACAATTAATTTAAAAAATATTAAATAAATAAATGTAACTGAAGAAAAGACAGTAAGTTTATAATTGTCAGTAGTTTTTATTGCATTAATGACAATTGGATATTGGTCATTGAAATTTAAATTTCTAAAGTTTCTCTTTGCATTTTTACATTTATCGCAAAAGCTAATACGGCAGTTTTATTTTGACTTTAAAAAAATCTTGGGTTTGGGACCAGCAGTTAGTGTAATGGCTATGTTGCTGGACTGCCACGTAGTCGACCATGGTTCATGTCCCGGACCCGGTGGCTTAAACTCACACCAGGCGTGTGTGCGTGCATGCCCAAGATCCTGAGAGGAGAATGGAGGAGACAGGATTGTGGCGTGGCCATCCCCCCTGGGGGGTGATTTCTCGCTTTCTGTCTCTCTGTCTCTCTCTGTCTGTCTGGCAAGCGCACGCACCCTATAGCAAAAACCTCTCCAAAAAAAAAAAAAAAAGAAAGAAAGAAAAATCTTGGGTTTTAGCTAAATCTTGGATTTTATTGTTTCTTCTTATTCCATAGGCCCTTTGGCACTACTGTTGTGTTTGGGTAAGAGGAACTAAAATTATGTCAGCATCTAAGAATAGCTTGTCCATTCTGTAGCCAATAGTTGCCTATAGTACATCACATTCTTCTTTGTAAGTCATTTCAGAGATGGGAGAATCCACCTAAATATTCCTGAGTTGAGAACTAGTTAAATAAAATGTGTTAAATTGTTGTATATCTGGATAATAGAATATTATAGAGCTATTTTTTAAGGGCAGCTTTATATGAATTAAATTTATACGTAGTGATATAGAATGCATAACTTTAAAAAGCATAGTATAAAACAGTAAGTATAAAGGGTCAGATGGTGGCACAACTGGACCCATATGGGAGGGTCCTGGGTTCATGTCCAGGGCCTCTCTGTGCACAGCAGATGCACACATATGCTCACCATGCTCACAGTCTGGGCCAGCTGGGGCTGGGTGTAGTTTGTGGTGTGGGGACCCCGTTGGGGGTATTTGTCTCTTTGTCTCTCTGCCCCTGTGCCTCTCTGTCTCTCTCCCTCTCAAATAAATAAAATACCATTGAAAAACAGTATGTGTAGTGTTACTATTTACATAGACATAATAGAAGCATAGTTGATCTAGGGGTTGGCAGGTGGCCTGATGGTTGGGGCACTGGACTCCCACATAGCTGACCATAGTTCATGTCCTGGACCTGGCGGGTTGCTTTCTCACTTTCTCTCTCTTTCTCTAGTCAATTTTAAAAAATAACAATAATGATAAATAAATTAAATAACTCTTTTTTTTTTTTAAAAAAAAAGCAGCAGCAGCATAGACAATCTAGAAGGCTGTGTTAGGATGTGGTAAGAACAGTTCTTTGTAGGGGAGCTAAATGGCTGGTAGTACAAGAGTTGTTAGGAAACTTCTAACTCTTCTTCTTTTCTGGCATCTAAACTTCATACTCTATAGTTGTATTACATATTTGATATAAGGCTTAATGGGAGAAAGGAGGGAGGGCAGAGAGAAAGAAAGGAGGAGACGGACCGAAAAAAAAAAAAGAGAAAATTAATCGGCCATGTTAATGGCAATGAAGATTTAAAAAAAAAAAATGAAGAACCTAGGTTCATAAAGTCCAGACCTGATTCTTTTTTTTTTTTTTCAAAAGAAGGTTTCATGCAGTGATCTACAGCTCCGTACCACTATGCCTTTTGACTAATTTTTAACTCTATTAAATTAAAATAATTTAGTTCGTAAACGTTTCTCTGTCTAGGATGGACAGCTCTTCAAGGAAAATGTGAATAATATCATCCCTTTGCTTATGTTCTGAGAAGAAAATGCAAACTAAATGAAAATCACAAAATCAAAAACTCTTCTCTCTTCTGTAAATTTAAACATTTAGGGGACCAGCAGTTGGTGTAATGGCTATGTCACTGGACTCCCATGTAGTCAACTGCGGTTCCAGTTCTGGATCCAGTGGCTTAAACTCACACTGGGCGCATGTGTGTGCGTGCCCAAGATCCTGAGAGGACAATGGAGGAGAAGGGATTGTGGCGTGGCCATCCCCCCTGGGGAGTGATTTCTCGCTTTCTGTCTCTTTCTTTCTCTGTCTTTCTGGCTAGCGCACACGCCCTATAGCAAAATCCTCTCCAAAAAAAAAAGAAGAAAAAAATTTAAACATTTAGAAAACCAAAAATGTTTGTATAGTCTGTGCCCCTGTTGTTGGGCCTCAGAGTATTTCTCTTTATAGACTTTGAGTGAAGTTCCCTTATTCAACCTCTTTATTGTGGATCAATTTAAATATGGTTTTTGTTTTAAGTTTCTCTTCAAGTACACTCAGCAAGAAAAATAATAGAATGGATATTTAGATTATTTTTACTGATAATCCAATAGATGCAGATACAGTGTAATTCTCTGATAAACAGATGCATCATCAGAATTTCCCAGCATAATCCAAAGCCTGCCAAGGATATAAATAAAACAGGCTGATGGAAACTAATCAAATACATTTTATCTTGTTTCTTATGAAAACATTTACAAGAAAATGCCTATTTTTTAAAAAAAGAAGTGAGTGCTAAATTCAGTGTGTTTGACATCAAAAACCCCTTTATTAATCAAATTAAGCTCAAGAGTCTTTTCCTTTGTCTGATTTTCTCTCTTTCTTTCTTTCTTTCTTTCTTTCTTCTTTATTTTTGTTGTTCCTCAGGGCACATGTGCTCACAAGAGAGAGACTGAGGGGACCAGCAGTTAGCGTAATGGCTATGTCGCCAGACTCCCACATAGTTGACTGCGGTTCGCGTCCCGAACCTGGTGGCTTAAAACTCACGCTGGGCGCGTGTGCGTGCATGCCCAATATCCCGAGAAGAGAATGGAGGAGAAGGGATTACGGCGTGGCCATCCTCCCGGGGGGGGGGGATGATTTCTCACTTTCTGTCTCTCTGTCTGTCTGGTGAGCACACGCGCCCTATGGCAAAAACCTCTCCAAAAAAAAAAAAAAAAAGAAAGAAAAGAAAAGAAAGAAAGAGATGAGACAGAGGGAAAGTGAGAAATCACCTTCACCCCACAGGGGATGGCCACCTACAGTCCCTTCTCTTCCATTCACCTCTTAGGATTTGGGGCAAGCACGTGCATGTTTTCCAAGACTCCAAGTCCAGGACTTGAATTGCACAGTTGGTCATGTAGAATCCAGTGCCTTAAGCACTACCCCACCTGCTGGCCTCTTATCTCATTTAAACATTGTAGCAGACAGGGTTTGCTGAGTTCCTCTAGGCTCATGGCACCAATTTGTCATATTTTTACATTAAACAATTAAATAAAGATTGCCATGAGGCATTTGCAGCAAGCACATGAAGTAAACGGGGAGATAGAAGAAATGCCTGCTCCTGCACCTGCATAGTGTCTGAGCTCAGGGAACCCTGCACTTAATGTTGGAGGTGAGAAATTATTTCTGGAAAAGCTGGTTTCAATAGGTAGAGTAGTCTTTGTCATATATACAAAGAACATTGACTAAATTTTCAAAATCTTTTAGCAAATTATAAAGAGTTCTTGTTTTATTTTTTTTTCCTCATGGGTTTGTGTTTGCTAGATGAAGTTGCTAATTTTTGTTTTAGTAGGAGCTCAGTTAATTATATGTCGGGCGAAGCTATTTCTGTAAAGAAATAGGTAGTACACTTTTCCTTTAAGGACCTTTAGTCAACTGACAATCATATTTCAGAATTTAAAAGTTTATCTACATCATTTCCACATTCTGGTATCTTTGTATTTTTCTGTCAGTAATTTTGAACCCATTCTTGCATTATTCATTGTTCTTAGTTCATTTTGACTAAAACAAGATGAACCAAGAACAAATCTGTGTTTATTGGAGTGTTTCTTGGGCTATTTTTGACTATTGCTATTTTAAAAAGAAAAAGGAACAAGAAGAAAATTCTCAAGAGTAACATGATAATATTGTTACAAATTAAGTATGTTTACAAGTTCAAAAGAGTTTATTCAGTTCCCACCTTGAGTGCATAAATTGTCTTTATTTCTTTCAGAATAACCAGGACACTACTTACCTTCTTTTCTGTATTTTCTCTTTCTCTCTCTCCCTTTCTTCTCATTCCTGACCAATTTATTATTTTTTTCATCTGTTTTTCTTTCTTGCCCAACTGCAGTAGCATGGGCAGTAGGGTGCTACTCTGCAGTGGTGGAGCCATATGGAAGACCAGGGTTCCAATCCCAGGTCAGCCTGAACATGCTGATGCATGTACACATACATCAGCCTGTGATTCCGGCTGGCTAGAAATTTGGGGAGAGAACATGACTTGATGATGCCCTATTGAGGTGCCCCTCTGTTTCTTTCTCTTTCTCTCTCACAAAAGAAGTGAATTAACTTAATTAAAACAAAACAAAACAAAAGAATGAATTTCTTTCTGACAGGAAATCAAGAGGGCTGACGCATGGCCCGGTGGTTAAGGTGGCAGGATCCCACATAGCTGACCATGCAGTCTGAGTCCCAAACCCAGCATGAAAAACATGCTGGGCACATGTACATATGTATCCCCCTTCCAGGAAGAAAAAAATCTCCAAAAATAGGGAGAAATGGGAGGAGAAAGGATTGCTATGTGACCATGTCCTATGGGAGGTGTTTTCGTGTGTGTGTGTGTGTGTGTGTGTGTGTGTGGTGTGCACGAGTGCTCTCCCTCTTCCCTCCCACCCCCCGCCCCCCAGCACACTGTACACTCTGGCAAATAAAAGGAAGGAAGAAGGAAGACAAGAAGGAAAATCTAAACCATACAGAATGTTATAAAGAAGCATAATAATATTAACAATAAACCCCATTACCAGGAACCATTGTTATCAGTTAGCTGATTTCCTTCAACCTCTTAAGATTCTTTTTGTTCTCTATTCTATTCATGCCCATTTATCATTGTACTTACCTAAGAAGGCATGTAGCAGTTACAGACATAGTCTGCTAGCTGGAATTCACTGACCTGACCTGTTACCTACCCTCCACCCTTATTTATCAGAATGACACTTTGGATGGGAAGACCTGTTACCTAACCTAGTGTATTTCTACCTCTGCTCTGATCAGCTGTAAAATAGCCCAGCTCTGTTTTGGGTCATTTCTCCCTGGCTGTAGAACAACACTCATGTAGTCATGATTGGTTGGATTCCAGAACACTTGTGTTCTAATCTCTGCTTGTTTTCAAAACAGTACTAAAACCAAGGCCTCAAAACTCTCCTGTCCCCTAATTCTTGCTTTTGTTTAAACTTTGTTAGTTTTGAGTTAGACCCAGACCAGACTTCCAGGTTATTTTGTTAGGATGGAACACTTTTTCTTAAACTGTTTAAAGAAGAGTTTCAATTTACTGAGTTTCATAGGCCAGGAATGTTTACTGGCCAGATATCAGCATACTCTCCCTATAAAGCATCAGAAAGTAAACATTTTAGGTTTTGCAGACAATGCGAACTCTGTCACAGGTATTCAACTCTGTCTTTAAGGTACAAAAGCAGCTATTGTCAGTGTGTGAATGAATGAGCATGACTATGTTCCAGTAAAACTTTATTGACGTAAACAGATAGGGGACCATAGCCATAGTTTATCAACTGTTTTAAGCACTGAATCTCTAAAGCATTGTCTGATATTCTTGCTCTTTTGGAAAAAAAATAAAAATTGAACAGTTACTTTATCATGCACTTATAGGAAATTATATAAGAAAGTTCTTCCAAAAGATCATGGAAAATGTGTATTATGAAAAAACTCTGGGGACCAGCAGATGGCATAATGGTTATGTTGCTGGACTCCTACATAGTTGACCGCGGTTTGAGTCCCGGACCTGGCGACTTAAAACTCATGCTGGTGCATGTGTGTGCATGCCCAGAATCCAAAGAGGAGAATAGAAGAGAAGGGATTGTGGTGTGGCCATCCCCTCAGGGGGTGATTTTTCACTTTGTCTCTCTGTCTCTATCTCTCTGGCAAGCACATATGCCCTATGGCAAAAAAAAAAAAAAAAAAAAAAAAAAAAAAAAAGCCTCTCAAAAAAAACCCAAAAAACCTATGGATAAATTTTAAAATTTTTTGTGTGAGAATAAACTCTTTGTTCCATGACTTTTTGGAACTCTCCTCATTTAGATTAAGGGCTGAAACAAAATAAAAAACTGCAAAGATAGTCGGAATAGTATTTAGACCCACTGGCCATAATAGAAAAGATTGATACATTTGACTACATAAAGATCACAAAGTACACCATACATAAAGGACAAATGACAACCTGTAGAAAAGTAATTGTGATTTATATAACTAGCAACTGATTTAGGCCTACACATCAATAAGATGAATAACCCAAAAGAGAAAAGGGACCAAGTTATAGATTCATTAGAAAAGATATATATTGGTCAGAAAACAAGAAAAGATGCTTATTTGTACTAGTAGTGAAATTTCTATTAAACAAGTTTTTGTTGGCAAAATTTATATATTTGAAAAATTAATAATGTTCACAATATTGGATTGTCGGGAAAGTCATGACACATTTTTTTTTTTTTTTTTTCTTTTTGGAGAGGTTTTTCGCTATAGGGCGCGTGCGCTCGCCGGACAGACAGAGAGAGACAGAGAGACAGAAAGCGAGAAATCACCCCCCAGGGGCGATGGTCACGCCGCAATCCCTTCTCCTCCATTCTCCTCTCGGGATCTTGGGCACGCACGCACACGTGCCCGGCGTGAGTTGTAAGCCACCGGGTCCAAGACGCGAACCGCGGTCGACTACGTGGGAGTCCAGTGACATAGCCATTACGCTAACTGCCGGTTCCCAAGTCATGACACATTTTTGCGTCGAAAAATACTTCATGACTTTCCTGACATAGTATGTTGGGGAATGTGGAAAAATAAACTAATGATGAATTTTAGTAGTTATCTGTTGTACAGCAAATTACTTCTCAATTTAGCAGCTTAGCACAACAAGCATTTATTTTATAATTGTGTGTAGATCAGGAATCCAGGCACAGCTTAGCTGGGTGGTTTGGGCTTAGAGTAAGTCATTGGGACTAGACATTTCACTTGCAGGCTCACTCACTTGGTTTTTGGTAGGCCCCCCTTCCTTACCACCTATTAGCCGGAGACGACAATTCCTTTCAACATGGGTTTCTCCTTCTACTGCCTGAGTGTCCTCACCCATGGCATCTAGTTTTCCCTTGAGTGAATGATGCAAAAAGGAGAATCAATGTAGTTGCCACAGCATCGTCTGCCATCTAACTCTGACAGTGGGATGCCATCAATATGCCACTTGCTGTTGGACACGAAGACTAATACAGTGTGGAAAGGGGTACACAAAGGTGTAGATACTGGAGACGGCATCGTTAGGAACCCTGGAGGCTGGCCACCACATGGCTGTATTGGGTCTATATTTCTGGGTCCCTGTTTCTCTCTGTCACTGGGGTTCTACAGTTGTCCACGTATTTGTGTGGCTGGAGTTCCCAAGATGGCGTTTCCTCTCTCAAATGTCTGGCATCTAGGCACAGTTGGCAGAAATACCTAGGGACTAACTGGAAGTCTTTTTACTCCCTATAGCCACTTTTTTTTTTTATTTTTCAGAGAGATATTTTTGCTATAGGGCATGTGTACTTGCAAGAGAGATAAAAAGTAGGAAACCACTCCCTGGGAGGATGGCCACACCTCAGTCCCTTCTCCTCCATTCTCCTCTCAGGATTTTGGGCATGCACACACATACACACCTGGTATGTTTGTTTGTTTTTTTTTTTTTTTTTTTTGGAGAGGTTTTTGCTACAGGGCGCATGCGCTCGCCAGACAGACAGAGACATAGAGACAGAAAGTGAGAAATCAGCCCCCGGGGGGATGGTCACGCCGCAATCCCTTCTCCTCCATTCTCCTCTCGGGATCTTGGGCACGCACACACGCATGCCCGGCGTGAGTTTTAAGCCACCGGGTCTGGGATGCGAACCGCGGTTGACTACGTGGGAGTCCAGAGACATAGCCGTTACGCTAACTGCTGGTTCCTACACCTGGTATGTTTTAAGCTGCCGGGTCCGGGGCTTGAACTGTGGTTGACCACGTGGGTGTCCAGTGACTTAACAATTGCACCATCTGCTTCTCCTCCTATGGCCTCTTTATATGACTAGCTTGGGCTTCCTCGCAAGTATCAGGTTGGTTAGTCAGACTTCTATGGCAGCTTCTTAGGTGGCAACTGACTTCCTCCAGAGCTAGCATTCCAGGAGACGTAGACACAAATTTCAAACCTTCTTGAACTTTTTCTGTATTCTTTATCAACAATGTGTCACAGAACCAGCACAGATTCAAGGTCACAGTTACCAGAAGGTATGAATTATTGTGAGGAGCCATCTTTAGAACCTATTCCAGGAAGTTATGATTGTGAGAAATGATGCTGGCTCATTCTAAAGTAGTAACAGTGCAGGTAATAAAATTAGTGTGGATAGATTTTGAAGATAAAATGAACCAAATTTGCATTTGCCTCTGGATTAGATATGTAATATGGGGGAAAAACAGAAATCCAAGATGAATCTATGATTTTTGATATGCAGGAGATAGGTAACATGCAGGAGAAACAGAAATCAAACATAAATCTGAGATTTTTAAGCTGAGCAGTTGAAGAATGGGGATCTGTTTACAAACATGGGAAAGACTGCAGGACAACAGGTTAAAAAGAAAAATAAGGGTTGGTTAAAATCTCACTGTATAGGGACCAGCAGATGGCGTAATGGTTATGAGGCTGTACTCCCACATGACCGACCATGGTTCATGTCCTGGACCTGGTGGCTTCAAACTCACATAGGGCACATGTGCACGTGTGTCCAGAATCCCGAGAAGAGAATGGAGAAGGGATTGCAGCATGGCCATCCCCCTGAGGGGGTGATTTCTTGCTTTCTGTCTGTCTGTCTGTCTGTCTGTCTCTCTCTCCGGGGAGCACATGTACCTTATAGCAAAAATCTCTCTCTCTCTTTTTTTTAAAAGAATTGTTTTAATTTTATTTATTCATTTAAGTTTACCAGAGAGAGAGACACCCACAGAGAGAGAGAGAGAAAGAGAGAGAGGGGGAAAACGAAAAAGCAAGCTGCCAGGTCCGGGACTTGAACTGTGGTCAGCCACGTGGGAGTATCCATCATCTTAACCACCACACCACTGCTGGTTCCCGCAAAAAATCTCTCTTAAAAAAACAAACAAACAAACAAACAAACAAACAACCTCTGTATAAAAGAATACATATAGAGACCAGCAGATGGCATAGCAGTTATGTTGTTGGACTCCCACATGGCTAACCATGGTTTGAGTCCAGGACCCGTGGCTTGAAAAATCACACTCGGTGCATGTGTGTGTGTGCCTAAGATCCTGGAAGGAAAATGGAGGAGAAGGGATTGCAGCCTGGCCATCCCCTCAGGGGGTGATTTCTCACTTTCTGTCTCGGTCTTTCTGGCGAGAGAGCACATGCCCTATAGCAAAAACCTCTCCAAGGAAAAAAAAAAAAAAAGGAAGAGAATCTACAGTAAATCCATGTATACTGAATTAGAAACACTACCCATGATATTACATGAAAGTTCTCTTGGAGTGTAATTGCTGTTATAAAGGAATATATACTTATTCATATAGAACTAATATTTATTAATATGTGCATAACCTGTCTATATATCATCCTATATGTTCTAACCTGTCTTTCTGGGGCTATGTTAAGAGTTTGGATTAAACCACTGGCAGAGAGAACTTTTCTGCAGGTTTTTTGTTTTGTTTTTTAATTAAAAAAAAACAGATACAATTGTTACTATACTTTGGAAAGGTGAATTTAACAATGTAAGGAGTGAAAGAAGAATGGGGGATCCTGGGATGAACTTTCTGAGAGCATACCAAATTACATTTAAGTCCTAAGAAGTGCGTCCATGAAGGTCAGAGTCAACGTTGTTTTCTTTTTCTTACTATTAGCTTCTAGCCTAGAGCAAACCTTGTAAAAGGGGCTTGATAAATGATAAGGGAATGAATAAACACATCATTACCAGTTGAGTGACTGAGAAATACTAGACTAAATCAGTAGACTATCTCAGTCTTAATTATGAAATAATTGTAAAATATTTTACTGACATTTTACTACGTTCAAGAGGTTACAGAATATAGTTTAGTACGACTAGGTAGTAGACCTCTAAGACCTGATTTAATTAGACTTAAAAGCATATCAAATATCATCTTGTTTTTTAAAATGCTGTATTTGACTCGTTTTTTTAAGAGTTTATAACAATTAGGGTTAGTTTAAATTCATTGCCTACCAGTATACATTCTTTAAGGGCTCCCAGATCCTTTGAGAACAAAAGGTTATGAACCTCTAGGGTATGCTGTTCAAAAATATTACCACTATCAAGTAGAAGTGGTTTTTTTTGTTTGTTTTTGGAGAGGTTTTTGCTATAGGGAGTGTGTGCTCGCCAGACAGACAGAGAGATAGAATGCGAGAAATCACCCCCCAAGGGGGATGGCCACATCGCAATCCCTTCTCCTCCATTCTCCTCTCGGGATCTTGGGCACGCATGAACATGCGCCCAGCGTGAGTTTAAGCCACTGGGTCCGGAACTTGAACCACGGTCAGCTACATGGGAGTTCAGCGACATAGCCATTACGCTAACTGCTGGTCCCCTCAACTAGAAGTTTTAAGAGAGGGTTCTCAGGCGAAAGTACGCTTATTTAGTTGTCACTAAGCCAAAGACCATACTTCCCCATTCTCATAAAGAACTTGAATTTTGTGCTTTATTTTAGAAAATACCATAAATGAAGGTAACAGGCAAATCATCAAGGGAAAAAAGAATAATATTTTAAAATAAGTTGTAATGGACTTTTTTCTTAAAGTTTGCTAATATCTTCCATGAGTAAGAGAGGTTGAGAGACATGTAGGCACCCCAACAGGTACCCCATGCCTTGATCTATCCCTAGTCTGAGCTGGTCTGGAGTGTACATGCACATGCCTGGTGTGTTCAGGGAGGTCGTGGGGTGCAAACCCAGTTTGCATGTGGCTCCAGTTGCATTACTGCTACACCATTGCCTGGCCTCTAATGATGAACTTTTTTTTTTTTTTTTTTTTTTTATTGCTAAAAGGTGCATGCACTCACTAAAGAGAAAGAAAGAGCATGTGAGCACAGGCGCTCCCAGCTGGGCATGGTCATGCTGCAGTCCTTCTCCCCCATCTCTCCACTCTGTCAGGATTCGAGGCACGTACGCACATGCGTCTAGCATATTTTTCAAGATCCCAGAGCTGGGATTTAAATCATCATGTGAGATCCGATTCCTTATATATATGACGCTTAGCTGTTGCACTATGGGGTCAGCCCAGTGATGGGCTTTTTAAGAAACAGTTTTTGCCACTTTGGATTTTTTTATTTTAGTCAAGTGTGGGCGTGTGTGTTTTTAGTATAAATACCAAATTTGTTGGGCTACACAGTTCAATGGAAGGATAAAAGTTTCTGTTCAAATTTTCATTGTTCTTGATTTCATGGTTCGTTTTAATAAACTACAAGATATTTGCTGAAAATATCTTCTTTATTTCAGGGGCTACACTAAGTATGAGGCCAGCCCCCATTCCCATAGAGGACCCTGAATGGAGACAGACGCCTCCCCCAGTCTCTGCCACATCTGGTACCTTCCGACTACGACGAGGGAGTAGATTTACCTGGAGAAAGGAATGCCTGGCTGTCATGGAAAGGTACATATCTCCCTTTCCTGTGAGAAATCTCCCAAACTTAGGAAAGAGGTAAACTTCATATAGCATAGGATAGTTTTCATTCTAAACAAGTAACTTATATTTATATTTAAGTGCTGTGTTATTGAAATAAGGTGACATAAGAACTGAGAGAATTTATAAAGCTGATGCTAGCATCCATCAGTTTATTTCATTGCAATTTAATAGTGTCCTCAGTAATTGAAGAAACTTTTGAAGAAATATGTCTCTGGGGCCCGGCAGGTGGCATGATGGTTAAGGCGCTGGACACTCCCATATGGCCGACCATGGTTCAAGTCCTGGACCTGGTGGCTTTCTCTCTCTCTCTCTCTCCCCCTCCCTCCTCTCTCTCTCTCTCTCTCTCTCTCTCTCTCTCTTGTCAAATGAAAATAAGTGAATAAATAAAGAAAATTAAATAATTTAAAAAAAAGAAATATGTCTCTGACTTTGATCTTTGTATTTTATTTTGAAAAAAACCCCTTGAAGTCTTATTTTTTATCAGAAATACTGAATAATGTTATAGGAGGCCACTGAGGCTTAGTCCCAAAGGTTAGAAATGTTTGTTTTTGCGTTTGAATCAGAAATTTATTCTCTCGCTACAGCACCAGTACCTAATCCATAGTAGGTACTCAGTCCCTTTTTAACTCGAATTTGCCTTTAGCTTTAGTTTTCCCATCTGCATAAGTATAAGTAAATACAGTTGTAAAATGTTCAGTGTATTTAGCATGGATCTCGTAGTGGAACTCTCATTTGAGTCATTTTCCTGTAAGCGATGTTAGTAGTGTGTTGTTTCGATGAGTTTTATATGCAATACAATAATAATTTTACAGCTGCACATTTCCCCCTTTATCTAATCTGACCAGTAGAACGGTATACTGTACAGAGCATTCATCCCAGAGTCAGAAGGCCTGCAACCTGATTAACTTTGTTCGGGTCACAAACTCTGAACTGTAACTTCCTCATCTCTAAGATGAACTTTTTTATTAGCAAATATGTCATCTCTCTTCCTGTATACTTCATGGTTATTTCCCAGCTCATTAACATCACTTCCCAAAAGAGCAGGAGAAATAAAATGCTGAAATTCAGACCATGCCTTTTTATTCTTGTAATACAGTTAAGTTAATAGCTTTGTTTAAGGAGAAAGTTGGAGCCAACAGCCAAACTGAGAGCAAAGGGTTTTCACTGTTATCACTCCTTCCTTTTCTCGTTCCCTCTGTTATGCATGAGAGTAGAAACCAGTCACTGAATGCAGAACCTGGATGTGCTTGAGTGATTGGAGTGAAAGAGTGAGACTTTATTGTCCTGGGGACCTGATATTTGCAATCTGCTGTATTTTTCTTATCTGGAAATTTTCAAAATCAATGAAAAACATTGTTTTTGAAAATTTCTTTAGAACTTACCATATAGCAGGTGAAAATTAAAATAGTATCTGACTCGGGCCAGCCTTACGGCCTAGTGGTTAAGGAAGCCAGATCCCACACGGCCGACCACTGTTCACATCCTGACCCTGGCATCTTGAAAAACGTACTGGGCACGTGTGTGCATGCTCAGGATCCCAGCCAGATGAAGAAGTGCAGAAGTGGGGATTGCAGCGTGACCATGCTCCATCGAGGGGTGCTTTCTTCCCCTCTGTCTCTTTCTCTTTTTCTGGCGAGCCCATGTACTCTCTGGTAATAAAAAAATAATAATAATATCTAATTTAAATTACTTACAGTACTGTACGTTTTCTTTCAGGTAATAAAAGCAGCATTCATATTAGTTTCTAGATGGTATCATATCTCTAATACTACTACTGACTCAGACATTTAAATTTTTCCATGAAGATTCCAGTACATATGTATCATAATGTCAGTGTGAGAAATAATTTTAAAATGATAACAATAAAAATTTTGGATTATATTTCTAATACATTTTCAAAATTGAACCTCAGACACTTTAGGATTCTTTTTATTAGTGTTTTTCTAAGGCAACACGAACCAGCCACAGCATCACACTGATTAAATTTCGGTATAATGGACCAGTCCTGTGGCTCTGTGGTTAAGGAAGCTGGAAGCCCATGTGGTGAACTCAGTTTGAGTCCCAACCCTGGCAGCTTGAAAAACATGTTGGGTGCAAGACCAGCAGATGGCGTACTGGGTACGTCGCTGGACTCTCACGTAGTTAACCATTGTTTGAGTCCTCGACCCGGTGGTTTAAAACTCACACACCAGGTACGTGTGTGTGTGTGTGTGTGTGTGTGTGTGTGTGCCTAAGATCCAAAGAGAATGGAGGAGAAGGGGTGATTTCTCATGTTCTGTGTCTCTGGCAAGTGCACATGCCCTATAATAAATTTTAAAAGTAATAAAAAATAAGTTAATAAATTGAAAAGGAAAAACATGCTGGATGCTTGTGTGTGCATGCCCAAATACTGCAGGATGGAAAAACGGAAGAGAAGTGATTGTGGAATGAGCATACTCCACTGCAGTGCTTTTTCCCTCTCTGTCTCTCTCTCTCTGTCTCTCTCTCTCTCTCTCTTGTACACACTCTCTGGCAATGAGGAAAAAATTTTGAAATTCAGTAAAAATATTGAGCACTTAGTAAGACTCCCACTTACTCTTTTTTTTAAAATTTATTTGCCTATTCATGAGAAACAAGTGTGGGTGAAGAGATAGGGAGATCTCCTCACCAGGGTGCCATCACACTGCAAGCCCTTACCCCAGCTCTCCAGCTTGTTAGGATCTTGGTCTTGCACACCCATTGTGTTTCCAGGTTGATTCTGGATCCAAACCCACAATCAGCCATGAGGTTTCTAGCACTGTAATTTTTTTTTTTTTTTTGAGAGGTTTTTGCTATAGGGCACGTGTGCTCACCAGAAAGACAAGAGACAGAGAGATAGAAAGCGAGAAATCACCCCCAGGGGGGATGGCCACGCTACAATTCTTTCTCCTCCATTCTCCTCTTGGAATCTTAGGCACGCACGCACATGTGCCCAGCGTGAATTTAAGCCACTGGGTCTGAGACTCGAACCACAGTCTACTATGTGGGAGTCCAGCGACATAGCCATTACACCAACTGCTGGTCCCAAGCACTCTAATTTAATACACTGTTGCCTATACCACCAAGGTTAGGTTTTCCATTTAGTCTTAATTAGTAAGTATGTAATCTACAAATTGTCTCCCCCTTTTTTTAATTAGTGCCAGAGGGCATGAACACACACACACACCTGACAGAGAGAAAGTGATCCCCTAAAGAGGCTTCATCATGCTACCGTACCTTCCTCCATTCCTGCTTTTGGTTGGTATCGCTTGTGTCTGTTTTTTTTTCTTTTAGAGAAATTTTTGGTATAGGGTATGTGCACTCACAAGAGAGACAGAAAGCGAGAAATCACTCCTGTGGGTTAGGGGAGTATTGGCCATACCGCAATCCCTTCTCTTCTTGGGATCCTGGGCACGCACGCGCATGCACCCAGCCTGAGTCCCAAGCCACCATCTCCATCTTGTAGCAAAAATTCCTCTTAAAAAAAAATGCATCATGGCTTTTCCAATGATTAAGCATAAAGTAAAAGCATAAAGAAAGGAAGTGGATAGAAGGTAATAGGTGATTAGAAAAAAAAAATTGAAGAAAAAAAACAGCCAAACCTATTGATAGTTACAGTTAAAAACAAAAACACCAGAGCAGAAAGTGTAAAGGTTAGCATGGTGATGGTCAAAGAGCATTCACTTGGGAGGCTGTGTGTGCCATTAGAGCACAGTTTGACCTTGGGCAAATCATTCAACATCTCTGGACCCCAGATGCCATATTTATTTAAAAAAAAAAAAAAGGGTTAAGTATCATGATAAATGAAAAGATGGGACTTGAGAGTCATACAGACTGATGGTTTAGTCCCAGCCTCACCTTGTCTTAATCACTGGGAATTTGGGGTTTCTGTACAGTGGAGATGATGATTATGAGAAGAATTATGAGACTTACTTGAGAGAATATACATAAAGCTCATAGTAGCATGCCTTCCTTATAAACAGCGTTGAACCATTTTTAAATTTTGTTTTGTTTTATTCTGTTTCATTTTTAATCTAAGTTCCTTCCAGTTTGGAGCTTTGACTGTGAAGTCACCTCAAGATTTCTATGTCAGGAGGTTACAGTCACACTGGAAATGAATAGTTAGGAGTTACCAGTATGTTAGGTGCAGTCAAAGCCATGAGTATGGTTGAACTCTGGTTAAATAATCTGGTGAAATTTCTGTTCATGCAGTTTTTGCCTTTTTTTTTTTTTTCTTGCAGCTAAATGTGACTGGAGATAAACTTAAAACCCTGCTGACTGATCTCATTTTAAATTCATGACCATGAACCTCAAGTGGGTCTTTAATTCTGCTATGCAATCATACTATATTCTCTCCCTGCAAACTCCAACCTCAATCTCTCATAATGACCTTGTTTCCTGTTTAAATGAGGAAAATAAAGCAGTTAGAGGATAATGTTCACAAACTACCTACATTCTAGCATGTACACACTACTCTCTTTTTTAAAAAAGAATTATTTTTATTTAACTTCAGTTATTTGTTTTTTTGTTTGTTTTTTTAATTTGACTAGAGAGGGGCAGAGCGAGCAAGAGAGAAAGAGAAAGTAAGAAAGCAAGCTGCCAGGTCTGGGACTTGAACCACAGTTGGCCCTGTGGGAGTCCTGCACCCTTAACCAGCATGCCATCTGCTGGCCCCCATACTGTCTTTTCCTATCTTTTACCTACCCAAAGCACCTCAGTGATAAGTCTATTGGCTGGCATATCTTGGTGCCTGGCTTATAGTGGATACTCATTACACACACACACACACACACAACTTGTTCCTTCTCTTTTTTCCTTTCCCCCTTCTCTGACCTCATTGCACTGACTATTCCACATATTCGAGTTAAAATATTTAGTTCCAGAAACATTCATTGTCACAAAGGACAATATTCTTATGATTTCTTTTATATCAGATATCCAAAATAGGCAATTATATACACACCAAAAGTAGATCAGTGATTGCCTTGGGCTGGGGAAGGTGGAGTTATTGAGAGTGTGACAGCTAAAGAGTATGTGATTTCATTTTGCGTGATGGAGATTTCTAAAATTGAATGTGGCGAATTGCACAACTTTATGAATATACTAAAATTTATTGCATTATACACTTTAAATGGGTGAATTTTTTTGTTATGTGGATTATATCTCAATACATCTGTCTTAAAAAAAAATATTGTGGCGTGGTGGTTAATGCTCTGGACTTCCATATGGCCAACCGTAGTTCAAGGCCTGGACTTGGCGACTTGCTTTCTCACCCTCCCTGCTCTGTCTCTGGTGAGCACACATGACCCATAGAACATTTAAAAATAATAATAAACTTAAAAATTAAATAATTAGTTCTTTTTTTAAAAAAATATATTGTAACCATCCATTTGTTTAAGAATATTTTGGAATTATAACTGGGAAAAGATGAGACAAGAATGGCAAAATTCTGCACTACAGGGGCTGGTCCTGTAGTGCAGAACTTAAGTGCTATGTAGTAGAAGCTGGACTCCATGTGGCTGGTCAGGGTTTGAGTCCTGGTCCCCGAAGCTTGACAAACATGCTGAAAGTGTGTATGTGTCCTGTCCAGGATCCTGATGGGATGGACATTTGAGAAAAAAGGATTTCAGCATGACCAGGTCCCATCAGCATGTTCGCTCTCTCTCTCTTTATAAAGACACACACACACACACACACACACACACACACACACCCTACTATTTAGGGGGAAAAAAGAATGTCAGAACAGTTACTATAATGGGTATGTGGGATATCATGGATTTATTATACTTGTGTAGGTTTGGAATTCTTCATAGTTAAAAAAGGTTTTTTTGTTTTTTTTTTTTTTTTTTAAGACGACCTGATTATATTTTAATTGACTCATATTTACTCATTCATTTATTTATGAAGCATTTGTTGTGTTAGTGATAAGCTAGATTTACCTCAAGTAGGTTACATAGTCTCAAGGGGAATGAAGTTCTCTATATTGTGTGTTTGAAATAGCTGCATATGCAAGTAATGTGAGTCTAAAATGTGATGTATCTTTAGTAAACTTAATTGTCCCTCTGTTCATTTATTCAATAAAGGACTTATTAACTATGAGGCAAAGTGCTAGAGATATAGAAAATAGATACATTTTAGGGTGAAAAGAGTAAAGTGATGATGAACCTCATAGACTTAAGAAAGAAAGATTATGTCAGAAGTTTTTGGAGGTTTTACAGCCTAGGAGTGAAGTTTCTAATGTACTCTTTTTTTTTTTTTTTTTTTTTTGAGAGGCTTTTTGCTATAGGGCATGTGCGCTCCCCAGAAAGACAGAGAGAGACAGAGAGACAGAAAGTGAGAAATCACCCCCCAGGGGGTTGGCCATGCCACAGTCCCTTCTCCTCCATTCTCCTCTCAGGATCTTGGGCACGCACGCACACGCGCCCGGCATGAGCTTTTAGCCACCGAGTCTGGGATATGAACCGTGGTCGACTACATGGGAGTTCAGTGAGCCATTACACTAACTGCTGGTCCCAAATGTACTCTTTTCTTACTAATCTTTTAGCAATGTGCTGCATCTCTCTTTAGCTTTGGTAACAGATGTGTCTGTGGAATGCTCAAGATCCCAAGAGGAGAATAGAGAAGGGATTGTAGTGTGGCCATCCTCCCTGGGAGGTGATTTCTCGCTTTCTGTCTCTCTGTCTCTCTGTCTTTCTGGCGAGCACACGTGCCCTATAGCAAAAACCTCTCCAAAAAAACCATATTGCTTGTTCTTAGATTCTTTTCAAGTTCTTCTGTGAACAATATTAAATCAGTAATAAAGCTCAGGACCTTCTGAAATTATTGGGAAAATGTTTTTGTTGTTTTAACCTATATCTATCTCCAAAGCAACTTTTAAAAATTAATCTACAATATCCTCCCCAAAAGGCAGAGAATCAGCATTAGGAATTATAGCTTAAGAGTAAATGTCTCTTCCCCCAAAATTAAAGCATCTAAAACTAGGTTCATAGAATAAAACTGTATCTTCATAAACAAAAATAGCATCACAACTATGGTTATAACAAACCCAAATTAAATCATAGCTCTGAATTTGGTCTCACTGCTATTAAATGGACATGTATAGAATCTGAATTAGAGACATGTATACAGTACACAAATACATTTTACACAAGTGTTTTATATATCCTGGACAAATTAGCACAGAAGAGACAAATCAGCTTGTAAAGCGTATTTCTAGAACATTGCTTGAGGTTTCTGTAATTTAATTCTCTTGGTCTTTACTGGATTTTGGAATTCTTCCCAGGACAGTTTATTAGTACTTGGATTTTGGTTTCAGTCTCTTTCCTTTCTCCTTTTTTACTTTTAATTTTTTTTCAGTGAATACCTAGACTGTGAAGGTTAAGAAGACCAATTGTTCCAGAAACTAAATTCTATATTTAACTGCAGACTGGGTGTGGTTCAGACAACTGCAAGCTTGCCTGATGTTTTGCCAGTCATCAAAACTCTGACCTGCAGAGAACATTCCTTTTCCTCATCTTCTAACTTTGAAATACGCTGAGCTATGATAATATAGTGATATATGGTATATACTTTTGTATATATATAAATAAAATAAAGACAAAAGATTCTCATAGGTTGAAGCTTGAAATGACTCTGGAAGATCATTTTTTTCTATGTTCTTTTATAGCAATCTCCAAATAATGTTAAACTGTCCTATTTTCTTGGTGCCTATGTCCCATTATTCTTTTATTATCTTTAATTACCACTGTGCAATTTGAAATACTTTTACCCAGGACATCTCCATCTCATTTCATGAAGCCACATTTTGGTTTTTCTTTTTAAGTTTATTCATTTGTTTTATGAGAGACACAGAGAGACAGAGAGACAGGTACCTTCAACAGTCTTTACGCTGTGATTCATCCACAGTGTCGGCCGACTTGGATTAAGGGCATGTGTGCATGCCCACACTTGGCATACTCAGGAAAGCCTCAGGATATGAACCGAGGGCCTTTCACTTACGGGTCCAGTTGCATTACTACTGTGCTATCATCTGGTCCCACATTTTTAAAAAATATGTATTTTCTTCTTGCTTGCCTTTTATATTTTGAATATGTGTTAATTACCATTAAATGGAGAAATACATACTTATATTTCTAGTGAGATTCCCCATGTTAAAAAAAAAAAAGAATTTTACCTTATTTTATTTATTTATTTATTTATTTTTTAATGTGAGAGAGAGATGGGAGGGGAGAAAGGAGGGAAGACTGGGAGGACTGTTGACGAGGTTTCCGCACTGAGATCCTCTGCCCGGCCTCCCAGTCAGCCAGGATTATAGACACAGCAGCACCGCTATGCGCGGCTAGTTCAGCTTTGTCTGAGATCTGAACCTGGGCCTTCCTTGGTTCCCCAGGTTGCTTAGAGAACCTTCCTTAGAGTCTGTTTACCCATAGTTGGTCACCATTACTGCATAGAATAAGGAATAGACCTTAGTTTGAACACTTCACTTTTTAAAAGAATTATTTAATTTTATTTCGTATTATTATTAATATTATTATTTTTAATTTGCTCTAGGATACCAGAGAGAGAGAGAGAGAGAGAGAGAGAGAGAGCAAGGAAGTGAGAAAGCAAGCTTTCAGGTCCAAGACTTGAACTTGTCTATGTGGGAGTCTAGCACCTAAATCACCATGCTACCTTCTGGCCCTGAACAGTTCATTTTTTTTAATATCAAGAACCTGCAGTTTAAACAGGCTCATTAACTTGGTTAAATTCACAGAAGAAATTAGATTAAGTTGTTTATTTTGAAACTATAGCGATGTGAACCACAAAATAGGATTTTTAAAAGCTTAGAACTTAGAACTTATCAGTCCTTAATTTTTATTTGATAAATGTATTTTATCTGCTATGTACTAAGCTTTATGCTAACTTGGAATACAAAGCTGAGTGAGACAACACTTACTTCATTTAACTGTGAATATATTTTCTTTTGTGTTTCTTTATTCATCTCTTACTCATCCAGGCCCCCTTAATCTTCCTTTTTCCTCCTGAATTCCTTTCTATGTCTTCTTCATTTTTTCTTTAATTTGCCACAAAAACTTATATCCATTTCTTTATCTGTCCTCTAGCACTTTTTCTTTTAAGCACACCTTCTACACGCCACCTCTATTCCTAGTTGCTTCTTCATTGATTATGATGTAAAACTAAAGTGTATGCTTTAGTATTTCCTATACTTATTGAATAAAATAGTATGCTCTTATTTCATTTACAAACAAAATTGGTCAATATATATATTTTAAAGACATTAGTAAATGTTATATATGACTTCTAAGAGTCCTTCGATTTCTTAAAATTATATCACTCCATGATTCAATTTCCTGTTTTATGTGGAATCTTTGTCCTCTTGAGACTTGAAGCTTTGAAAAGGAAAATATTTCCCACTCTAGAATTAAATCTTTGGAGGGCCAGCCCTGTTACCTAGTGGGTCAGGGGGCCAGATCTCTCATGACCAACCACAGTCCCAGCTGAGGTAGCTTCAAAAACACACTGGACACATGCACATTCATACCCCAAAATCCCAACAGGATAGAGAAGGGACTGTGGCATTACCATACCCCATTGGGGGTGTGTTTTCCCTCCCTCTCTCCCTCTCTCCCTCTCTCCCTCTCTCCCTCTCTCTCTGGCAAGCTCATGTGACCTCTGGCAATTAAAACGAAACAAAAAATCTTTGAAATAATTTGTGTTCAGCCTAACAACATGAACAGACTTCAAAAAGTAAAATCACTGCGTGATAACTAAGTTGTCAGAAGACCAGTTCTCAGTGACTGTTTTTACACGTCTTCATAATCTGTCTTAGTACCTCATTTAGCATTCATCTTATATTCTGGTTCCTTCCATTTCTATGTTTATATATTAGAGTACTAAAATACCTTGAGGATATGCACTCTGAAAATACAAAGAAACCATTGTTCACCGCCCTTTTTATCGATCTACATAGAATTATTTCCTTCTTCCTTATAAAATGAGAAAACTAAAAACTCACATTCTTACTGCATAGAAGAAATTGGCTTCTCTTATTTTTCATTTTATCTCTAAAACTTTTTTAGTGCTTTAAGGTAGCAAAGAAACTTACATTTCATTTTTTTCATTTTCATGACTGAATTGAGGGAAGTGCTGAAGAAAATATCTTCTTCACATCTGTGATCAAAGAGGCATGTGTCTGACAAAGATAGTGATTTTGTTTGGTTAGAAAATTGAATGAATTTGTTTTTCAGCTTCTTTGTATTTAAGTACAATAGTTTTTATAGCAAGTAGCTAAGTCAATGATGATAAACCTATTTAAGTGGGATGTCATGGTAAAATGATAGATGTGGCCTACATAAGTTTGAGGGGAAATGAAAGTAATGTTAAGCAAAGGAAGAAATAAATCGTATTATTATAATAACATAAGCCATAATCATACAAAGATAAAGGTTGAGAGAGGAGATAAAAAATAAATAATTCTCCTTAAATGTTGGTTAGTTCATATAGTTTTCTGTTACTTTTTGTTTGTTTGTGATGACCAGTGAGTGGTTAAGGATACAGACTTTGAAGTTGGCAAGACGGGGCTCTCATTGAGACTTTTACTCCCCAGCAATGTGTCCTCAGGCAAAGTTCTTGTTCTAAAGTAGCTGTAATAGTCATACCTATGTTATAGGAGTGCTATGATTTGAGTTCTCAGCATGTTACCTGACACACATAGTAGGCGTTTATAATAGATACAGTCCTCCTACTTCTAAACAATGCAAAAACATTAAACAATAAGAACTTTCATAAGGATTTCTGGGTTTCTTCAGATGGGAATTTCTTAAAAGTTAATCATTTTCATCGTTCCTAAGCCTCAACTAATAAGTCTCCCTTAGTCTTTCTTTATTCAAAAGAAAGTCATTCCTCCTCTGTGTGCCAAACACTACACCCAGTGCTGAGACATACTGAAAGATAAGGGTCCAGGCCTGGTGGCCTCAGTCCAGTGGAGGAGTCTGGTTTAAAGTCACACAAGAGGTTGGCCAAGTGCAGGAAAGACACAGAAAAGTGGTGCAAGGAAAGGAATCACCGAGGCGAGCGTGGACGTGGGTCATGTCGAGCAATGTGGTGCCCATGGCTGGGAAGAGGAAGATGTGCAGGATGGCAGTAGGGCAGCAAGTGCAAAAGCTGTGGAAGGAGAAGTGAGGTGAAGTGTTTGTCAGAGTCAGGCAGGCAGGAAATGAGGCTGGATGAGCAGGCGCTAGACACACTAGGGGATAACTTCGTATTGCCATTTGTAGCACTTGTCTTTTCCAAACCAGTCTTACTTATATCCACACCAAACTACTTTCTTCTAATACAGGTTGGGACCAAGAAGAATTCTGGATTCTGGGTTTTTTAAATTTTATAATATTTGCATATTCATAAAGACATATCTTAGGGGGCAGCCCCAAGTCAAGACACAGAATTAATTTGTTTCATATATACTTTATATGTATAACCTGGATGTAATTTTATAGTGTATTTTAAATAATTTTGTGCATGAAATCCTTTTGGCTGTATGTGGAAAAGTTATTATTTCAGATGAAGAGGGTAGGAGAGAGTCTTTTTTTCCCTTGTGTGTGGTGTGCCACACCATGACCCTCGCATGAGGTGAGGGGTGGGATTTTCCATTTGTTGGCACGTTGAATTCCAGCTTGTTGGCATCATTTAGTATGCAGTTTTATATCTGACAACATTTGAGATATCAGATTATGCTCAATCTGTCATTGAAAAAAGGCTTTCCTTTATGGTCATTTTGTGCCACTTTCCTCCTGTGTATGAAACAGAGATACCAGGGTTTTTTTATGTCAGTAACTCAAATTATTTTTTAGGTAGGAGAGTGGATTTCATATTTGTAAAATATCCTGAAAACTGAAAAACTGAAACAGTTTTGAAAAATCTTTCCAGCTTTCCTTTTTAAAGACAAAAACCTAAATAAAAATCCTCACTTTCTTCTATGTTTAAGGAAATATCTTGAAATTCTAGCCATTTTTCAATAGAATTATTTATTTAGTTTCATTTATTATTTAAATTTGTATTATCACTTTTAAATTTGCTATAGGGCATGTGTGCTCGTCAGAAAGAGAAAGAGAGGGAAAGTGAGAAAGCAAGCCACCAGGTCTGGGACTCAAACCAGGGTCGACCATGTGGGAGTCTGGCACCTTAACCACCATGCCAACTGTGAGTCTCCCAAAAGATTTTTTGAAAATTGAAAATCGGGGGCCTGCAGTTGGCATGGCGGTGAAGACACTAGACTCCCACATGGCCGACAATGATTTGAGCCCCAGACCTGGTGGCTTACTTTCTCACATCCTCCCTCCCTCCCTCCCTCTCTCCCCCTCTCTCTGATGAGTGCACACTCCCTATACCAAAAAATAAAAAATAACTATAAACAAAATTAAATAAATAACTTTAAAAAATAATAAAGTCTTTTGGACCCAATAGTCATACAGCTATAAAACACAGTGCTCTGCCAGGCAGACCCACATGGGAAGGTTGCTGGTTCTGGCCCAGAGACGAGAGCATGCCAGGCATGAGTGCATCCGTCATCCCAGTTGACAGAGGCAGGGCGGGGGGGTTGATTTCAGTGTCAAGACCATGTCAGGAGTGCTTTCTCTCAGTTTCTTTTTCTCTGTCTCTCTTTCTCATGGAATAAACTAACTTAAAAAAAAAAGTCATTTGATTAATTTTTTTTTCCTGCTATCCTTGCATTATAAAGGTGAAATATTACAAAAATATAAAATCCAGTTTTCCTACTGACTTCTACTATAAAGGTACATTGTTAGGATGAAAGCAGAGGCAAAAGTTCTCAAAATGAGTTATTTCTGCTAAGTACATTTTACTGTTTTTTCCAGGAGAGTTTATGTGCTCCCTTGGGCAAGAAGGTGCTTATATTCAGCTGGGGTATAAGCTAGCTTAGTACTGTGCGTAAGTCCAATATTACTCGATGTTTTCTGAACTTTATTAAATTTAATATTTAAAAAGACCCCACAACATTAAAAAAAAATTAGAAAATGCTTTCCCTCTCTGTCTCCCACTGGACAAATTAGACTCAAAGGGGGAGAAATACTATAGTATGTTCTAATTTTGTTGACGTTTTTAAGGCCTTCAGATCAATTCAGTGATAAATAATAATTAAAAGTTTAAAGTGACCCAGTCGACAGGCTAGCCCATAGCACAGTGTTCAGGTGCTGTGCGTGAGGAGTTGGATCCCACATGGATGGCTGTGGTTTGAATCCCAGCCTAGGCAACTTGAACGACACTCGGGGTGCATGCATATTTGTGCCCAAAGTTCTCACAGGGTATAGACGTGGACGAAAAGGGAAGTGCAGAATAACCACGCCCCATCAGAGGGTGCTTTATGTCTATATGTCTCTCTGTCTGTCTGTCTGTCTCTCTCTCTCTCTCGTGAGCACACGTGTCCCCTGGCAATAAAACAGATTAATGAATAAAAATAAAGTGATCCAATTGAAATGACTCAAAAACAGCAAAAAATTTACTTTCAAATGCGTTTTTTTTTATTCGTTGGTATGATCATTGTACCATTTTCACTCACGAACATTTCGTGGAAGAAGAGTTGAGTTCTTTATTATTTATTTATTTATTTATTTATTTATTTTGGAGAGATTTTCGCTATAGGGCGCGTGCGCTCGCCAGACAGACAGAGACAGAGAGACAGAAGGCGAGAAATCACCCCCCGGGGGGATGGTCACACCGCAATCCCTTCTCCTCCATTCTCCTCTCGGGATCTTGGGCACACACGAACACGTACCCGGCGTGAATTCTAAGCCACCGGGTCCGGGACACGAACCGCGGTCGACTACGTGGGAGTCCAGCGACATAGCCATTACGCTAACTGCTGGTTCCCAAGAGTTGAGTTCTTTAAAATGCAGTGTTTGTCTCAGCCTACAATGAGGACCTAAAATGCATGCGGCGTGTCCTCCTTTAGGGTTGTTTTGCTATCACTGTAACCTCTGGCAAGTGGGTCTTCCTCTTCCCTCTCTTTTGACGTTATTGCTGTTCTAGGACAGAAAATGCTGGAAGAATATACTATAAATTTTGGAATTAATAAATGGTGAAAGTTGAATTTCAAAAAGAATTTATCCTGGAACCAGCAGATAGTGTAATGATTACACTGCTGGACTCCCACGTAGTCAACCACAATGTGAGTCCCAGACCACCGGGTACATGTGTATGTGCCCAAACTCCCTAGAGGAGAATGGAAGAGAAGGGATTGTGGTATGGCCATCCCTCCTGGGTGGTGATTTCTTGCTTTCTGTTTCTCTGGTGAGTACACATGCCCCATAGCAAAAATCTCTCAAAAAAAAAAAAAAAAAAAAAAGGAATTTGGGGCTGGCAGGTGGCATGGTGGTTAAGGGTGCTGGACTCCCACATGGCCGACCGCAGTTCGAGTCCCAGACCTGGCAGCTGACTTTCTCGTTTTCCCTCTTTTTCTCTCGGTCTCTCTCACTCTGTCCCTTTCTGGCCAAATTGAAAGATAAAATAAAATAAATAAATAAAGTTAAATAAAATAAATTAAAAAAATAATTTATCCTTGTTTGTACTTCTTCTGGAATGACTCGGGTGGAACGTAATGAACTATACACCTCCTGTATCTCTGCAAATAGAAGGAAGTTCTTACCATTTATATGAGACAGCAGGAGCCTGGACATGACCTCATTTCAGTCCATTAGACTATTTGAGGAAAAAAACTACAAAACTTTCCCACTTATTGACAGGTAAAGTTATCCCAGTCCATTTCTCATAGCCAGTACGAAGATGAACTGTCCTTAAATGCATTTTAAAATTGGCAAATTATACTTCCTGGTTCCTTTTTGGTCAAACAGAAATAGCCAAAAGAAAAATTGTCATGACATTTTTGAGGCAGATTAAAAGTTTTCCCCATCCTCATATAGATGCTTTGCCAGCAGTTTCTTTTTGTATAAACAACATACCCTTTATTTTCTCTGGTCCATGAGCCAATTAAATAGGACAAAAGACCCCATGTCCCTCCTATTGTCCCATGGCCACAGTTGGTGTTGTATATAATGAGTCATCAGTAAAATATATGATTCATCCCAGAAGCAGAATTATAGGCATCAGGCTATAAACATTAATACAGAGAGAAACCAATTAAATACTAACTAGAAAATCTTCATGGAAAACTAGTAAGATTTTTCTTTTGTAAACTCATATTTATTGAGTTTCTACTTTGTACCAATCGTGATGTAAACACTGGGGTATACAGTAATTAACGTGAAAGATATGGTCCTGGTACTTATAATAAATAGTTCATTAAGAAATTATTATTGAGGGACCAGCAGTTGGTGTAATGGCTATGTTGCTGGACTCCTATGTAGTTGACCGTGGTTCGAGTCCCAGACCCAGTGGCTTAAACTCATGCCAGGCGCGTGTGCGTGTGTGCCCAAGATCCTGAGAAGAGAATGGAAAAGAAGGGATTGCAGCGTGGCCATCCCCCCGGAGTGTGATTTCTTTCTTTCTGTCTCTCTGTCTCTCGCTGTCTTTCTGGTGTGCGCACGTGCACTATAGCAAAAACCTCTCCAAAAACAGAGAAAAAAGAAATTATTATTGGGGCCAGCAGGTGGTATGATGGTTGGAGCACTGGACTCCTATATGGCCACCTGCGATTGGAATCCTGGACCTGGTGACTGGCTTTCTCACTTTCCGTCTCTTTCTCTCTGTCTGTCTCTGGTGAGCACATGTGCCCTATAGCAAACTTAAATATAATAATAATAATAATAATAAAATCAGATAAATAATTTAAAAAGAAATTATTATTGTTAGACTGAATATTCTCAACATATACAAAGGATTGCATATGTATTTAATGTTTGAAGATGTCAACTAGAAGGTAATTTATTAATATTCTGTTTCAGTTGCCTTTTGTTTGAGGAGGCTTGAATCGAATATATAATCTTTTTTTTTTTAAAGAATTATTTTAATTTTATTTTATTTATTCATTTATTTTATTTTAATTTGACCAGAGAGAGTGACACAGAGAGGGAGAGAGAGAGAGAAAGTGAGAAAGCAAGCTGCCAGGTCTGGAACTTGAACCATGGTCAGCCATGTGGGAGTGTCCAGCACCTTAACCACCACGCCACCTGCTGGTCCCGAATATATAATCTTAATGTTATAAAAATCCCCAAATGGGACCAGCAGTTGGCATAATGGCTATGTCGCTGGACTCCCATGTAGTCGAATGTGGTTTGAATCCCAGACCTGGTGGCTTAAACTCATGCTGGGCACATGTGTGTGTGTGCCCAAGACCCAGATAGAAAAGTGAAGGAGAAGGGGTTGGGGCATGGTCATCCCCCAGGAGGTGTTTCTCGCTTCCTGTCTCTCTGTCTTTCTAGTGAGCGCACGCACCCTATAGCAAAAAACTCTCAAAAACAAAACAAAACAAGACAAAATATCCCCAAACTAGTCTTTATGCTATACTTTGAAAATGTAGATTCCTTAGATATGCTAATCATAATAGTGCCTCATCCAAATATTCTTTATCATTGTTCCTATTTTGACATGTTATACATTAAAAGGCCAGACTTAACTATAGTTCTAACCATCTTGGGGCTATCATGGAGTTATTGTTTTGCTGGGAATAGAAACCTTGACTTGTCATCAATCAAAATACATTTGTTCTATCACTGTGAAGAAATTTGTTTAACTTTAATGCAATTGGTAAAATAACATTTCAGCTTAGACGATATTAATGTAAGTAGCATGTATTTTGTCAAATATTATCATAATTAATTTGTTTTTTTTTTTTTATTAAAAAAAGGGAATTGAAGGACCACCAGGGGCCATGGTGGCTAAGGCACTAGACTCCCACATGTTGACCATAGTTCAAGTCCCAGACCCAGTGGCCTGAAAATCATGGCAGGCATGTGTGCGTGGGTGCCTGAGTTCCTGAGGGGAGAATGCTGGAGAAGGAATTGTGGCATGGCTACTAGGAGGTGGTTTCTCATTCTTCTTACCTCTGTCTTTCTCTGTTGCTCTCCAGTGAGCACATGCACTCTATGGCAAAAACCTTTAAAAAAAAAAAAAAAAAAAGGAACTTAGGACCAGCAGATGACATTACGGTTACATCACTGGACTCCCAGGTAGCTGTCTGTGGTTTGAGTCCCGGAACCAGCAACTTAAAATTCACACTGAGTGCGCGTACATGTATGCCCAAGATCCTGAGAGGAGAATGGAGGAGAAGGGATTGCTGTGTGGCCATCCGTCCTCGGGGATGCTTTCTTGCTCTTTGTCTCTCTTTCTCTCTGGCAAGTAGACAAGGCAGCTGGCATGGTGGTTAAGGGCACTGGACTCCCATATGGCCGACCGCAGTTCGAGTCCCGGACATGGTGGCTTGCTTTCTCCCTTTCCTTCTCTCCCTCTCTCTCTCTCTTGCTCTCGCTCTCACCCTTGCTCTCGCTCTGTCCCTCTCTGGTCAGATTTAAATAAATAAAGTTAAATAAAATAACTATTTTAAAAAAAAAAAGGAACCGAAGGCCTAACTGCAGTTGTGCAAGTGGGAGGCACTGCTGCACAGTGTCTGAGACTACATGGTAGGCTTAGGGTGGATTCCTGGCTCAACCCAGACAGGCCAGGTGCAGTGACCCGTGCCCGTCGGCCTAGCTAACTGGGGAAGCCGCTAACTGCTGGTCCCGATCAGAATCCTTTAATCTGTTCATAGAATAACATTAATTTTTCTGCTTAAAACTATTCTATTTTTGGGACCAGTAGTTGGCGTAATGGCTCTGTCGCTGGACTCCCATGTAGTCGACCGTGGTTCGAGTCCTGGACCCGGTGGCTTAAACTCACGGTGGGCACATGTGCATGTGTGCCCAAGATCCCAAGAGGAGAATGGAGAAGGGATTGCGGCGTGGCCGCCATACCCTCGGGGGCGGGGTGGGGGGGTGATTTCTTGCTTTCTGTCTCTCTTTCACATGCCCTATAGCAAAAACCTCTCTCAAAAAAGCAAACAAACAAACAAAAAAACTCTTCTATCTTTTCACAGGCTTTTCTATTCCTAAACTTAGAGACACTGCAAAACTATGAAAATGTACAGCTTTTCCGCCAATATAACTCATTTATATTTTAGATTTTCTTTTTACTCATACCTTCTAAAAGGCTAATGTGAAGAGAGCTTTTATTTATTTAGTCGGTAGTATTAAAAACAAATTCATCTATAAAAAAGTGTATTGGTATAGAGCATCTTTTGTTGTACAATATAGTGTTTGTAAAATAAACTTTTACTTTTTAAAGAATTATTTACTTATTCCATTTTATTTGTTGTTATAGTGTTATTATTTTTTAAACTTGACCAGAGAGAGAAAGGGAAAGTGAGAAAGCAAGCCGCCAGGTCTGGAACTTGAACCATGATCAGCCATGTGGGAGTCTAGCACCCTAACCACCATACCATCTGCCAGCCCCATAAAGTAAACTTTTAAAATATAAGTTTATTATTGAAAGGCATTAAGATAACCTAGGAATGTTTATTATTTAAGAATAATTTTATGCAATTCCATTTTACTCATACTTTGAAACAGCAAACTTTATTTTCACATAATGTTTTTTATAAATTACAAAATTAGTACATACTTAATATATAAAAATGGGGGGACCAGCAGTTAGCGTAATGGCTATGTCGCTGGACTCCCATGTAGTCGACTGCGGTTCGAGTCCTGGACCCAGTGGCTTAAAAACTCACACCGGGCGCATGTGCATGCATGCCCAAGATCCCGAAAGAGAATGGAGAAGGGATTGTGATGTAGCAATCCCCCTGGGGGGTGATTTCTCGCTTTCTGTCTCTCTGTCTCTGTTTGGTGAGCGCATGCGCCCTATAGCAATAACCTCTCAAAAAAAAAAAAAAATATATATATATATATAAATGGGGAAATTCAAGAAACTAAAGAGAATAAAATTAAAATACCCCCTTAATGCTACTACCCAGAGATAATCATTGTTAACATGTGGTTTATTTCTTTTCAGCTGTTGTTCCGTGTGTTGTATATATATTTACATATCTTTCTAAACAGAAATATTCCATTTGATATATAGGTTTATATGTAATATCATTTATATATACTCTGTGGAAACATGATTTTTATTGAGAAAGTCCACTTTAAGACTATACCGTAACTTATTACCCAGTTTTGGGGGCTGGCCTGTGGCATGGTGGTTAAGGTGACTGGATTCCACATGGCCAATTGTGTGGTTTGAGTCCTGGACCTGACAACTTGAAAAACACAATGGATAGGTGGTGTCTGTGCCCCCAAAATCCCAAAGTTAGGACGGAAGAAGGGTCATCTGGTATGGAGGGTGTTATCTTACCTTCCTGCTCTGTCTGCATCTTTCACCATTAAATGCATGTACCCCACTGGCAAATTTTTTATAAAAGGAAGAAAGAAAAGCAGTTTTTTAAGTTAACCAGAGGTAGGTTTTTGTAATATTATTTAAAACCTAAGTTTTAGTTTAAGAAATATATATACATATTTACTTTTTTTGAGAGGTTTTTGCTATAAGGTGCATGCACTCATCAGAAGAGTGACAAAGTCAGAGACAGAAAGTGAGAAATCAGCCCCCAGAGGGGGATGGCTACACCGCAATCCCTTCTCCTCCATTCTCCTCTTGGGATCTTGGGCATGCATGCAACACGTGCCCGACTTGAATTTAAGCCACCAGGTCTGGGACTCAAACTGCAGTCAACTACATGGGAGTCCAGGGACATAGCCATTATGCCAACTGCTGGTTTTTGAGAAATACTTTTATTAGAAAATTTTTTTAAAAAGAATTATTTTATTTTGTTATTTTTTAATTTGCTGTAGGGCATATGTGCTTGACAGAAAGAGAGAGAGACAGAGAGAGAGAGAGAGAGAGAGGGAAAGTGATAAAGTAAGCCATCAGGTCCAGATTCAGACCAAGGTCAGCCATGTAGGAGTCCAGAGACATAACCACTGTGCCATCTGCTGGCCCCAGGTCAGCATTTCATTTGGTCTTACCAGATAGCCAGTTTTCCTTTCCTCATCAGATTTAAGATTCTTTCTCGGGGGGCCAATAGGTGGTGTGGTGGTTAAGGTGGTGGACTCCCACATTTCCAAATGTGGTTCAAGTCCCAAACCTGGCAGCTTGCTTTCTCATGTTCCTTCTCTGCCTCTGTCTGTATCTCTGTGGTCAAATTAAATAATAATAAGAAACGAAATAACGTAATTTTTAAAAGAAAAATGTTTCTTTCTTCTGTGTAATATTATTTGTTGGTTCTATTGACCATCATCAATTCTTGAACCATAGTTTTGATTATCATAACTTTATAATTTCATAATATTTATCAGGATAGAGCCCATTTGTTACCACTTATTTTCAGTGTTATGAATCATTTTTATGTGTTTTTTCCCAGTTAACATTAAAAATTACATAGTTAAATTTTACCACTCTCGGGGCCAGCAGGTGGCATGGTGATTAAGGCGCTGGACACTCCCACATGGCCAACCATGGTTCAAGTCCCAGGCCTGGTGGCTTGCTTTCTCACTTTTCTCCTGTCTGTGTGTCTGTCTTTCTCTGGTGAAATGAAAATAATTGAATGAATAAATAAAATTAAATAAATTCTTCTTAATTTTTTTTTTTACCACATTAAGAAAAGACAGAGAAGAAAAATGTATGTGTTTAATTTGATTGAAGTGTATTAAACCTAAAAACTCATTTGGGAAGAAAGGACATTGTTACACTATTCATTCTCATCTGCATTGTATGTTATGCATCTTCACCTCCTTATCTTTTTTAATAACGGTGAGTGTAGTTTTTACTTTTTAAATGACTTCTGTACTTGTTAGGCATTTTTAAGTCTTTTTCTTGCTCTTGGAGAAGATGCTTTTCTCTCCTCCCATAAGTCATCTACCTAGTTATTACTGATAAATGGAAAAGGTTTTATTTTTATTTATTTATTTATTTTAAGAGAAATTTTTTGCTGTAGTGTGTGCTTGCCAGGGACACAGATAGAGAAAGTAAGAAACTACCTCAAGGGGGTATGGTCACGCTGCAATCCTTCTCCTCCATTGCCCTCTCGGGATTTTGGGCATGCATGCACACACACTCAAAGTGAGTTTCAAGCCTCCAGGTCCAGGACACAAACCAGTCAACCATGTGGGAATCCAGAGCACCATCCACCATGCCACCTTCTAGCCCCAAGGTTATTTTGTTTTTTTGTTTTTGTTTTTGTTTTGTTTTGTTTTGTTTTTTAAGGTTTCTTTTCCATTTCTTTTTTCAAATTCATTTAGTTATTCTTTTAATTGATAAAGTATCAATTTTCATTTTTGTATTTATTTAGTACCCAATTGTCTGATTATTTCTGAGACATTTAAAATTTATTATATCTCTCAGTTTTCATTATATTTTACAATAGGTAAATGACAATTTTTATAATTATTTAATTTTATTCATTCATTTATTTTAATCTGACGAGGGAGACACAGAGAGAGAGAGAGAGAGAAAGAGAGAGAGAGAGAGAGAAAGCAAGGCACCAGATCCGGGACTCAAACTGTGATCAGCCATGTGGGAGTGTCCAGCGTCTTAACCACCATGCTACCTGCTGGTCACTGGTAAATGATAATTTTGTAATCCTCTTTTGCAGTTTGTTTGTTTCAAATCTTGTACTGACAAGGACTTTCAGAACAATGTAAAATTGTAGCAATGTAGGGAGCCAGCAGTTAGTGTAATGGCTATGTCGCTGGACTCCCACGTAGTCGACCGCGGTTCACGTCCCGGACCCGGTGGCTTAAAACTCACGCCGGGTGCATGTGTGTGCGTGCCCAAGATCCCGAGAGGAAAATGGAGGAGAAGGGATTGTGGCGTGACCATCCCCCTTGGGGGGTGATTTCTCGCTTTCTGTCTCTGTCTCTCTCTGTCTGGCGAGCGCACGCGCCCTATAGCGAAAACCTCTCAAAAAAAAAAAAAAAATTGTAGCAATGTAAAAAATTTTATCTTTGATAATGGACCCTGTTGGCTTATTTCTGAATCGATGATGCTGTTAGTATTTTACCATTTTATTATTAATGTTATCAGTTACTGTTTTCCCATCTTTCTATCATGAAAGATTCAAGCATAGAGTAAAACTGAAAGGATTTTATAGTCTATACGTATATGAATTTCATCGTGTTATTAATGTTGGCAGTTTTTTTCTCTCATTGTATTATAAAAATTTTCAAGCCAATAGCAGAATTGGTTCCACCATTAACATTCCACTATACTTGTTTTATTATTCATCTCTAGCAGATTTTTTAACATCCATCACACTGATTATGTTACAGAAGTAGATTAAAAAAGAACTTACTAGAATTTTTCACTGTTTGATCAAACCTTCTAGAGAGCAGAATGTCTTATTCTTTATTTATTTACTTATTTATTTTTTATTGTAGGGCACTTTTGCTCTCCAGAGAGACAAAGGGAGACAGAGAGAGAAAGTGAGAAATCACCCCTCAGGAGGGATAGCCACACCACAATCTCTTCTCTTCCATTCTCTTCTTGGGATTTTAGGCATGCATGCACTCATACCCAGTATGATTTTCAAGCCTCAGATCTGAGATTGAACAGTGGTCAGCTATATGGGAGTCCAGTGCCTTAACCACCATGCCACCTGCTGACCCCAAAGGCCTTACTCCTCAGATAGCCTTATTTACAGACATATCTCCTCGGCCATCTGTAAATCTATAGTGAAATAAAGCCCATGCTATAATGTTGGGTTGTGAGAAAAGTCATAATGTATTTTTATGTTTTTCTATGCAAAAATGCATCGTGAGTTTTCCACAACCCAATAGTTTAATCACATTATTTCCTAACACCATCCCATTCTCATGAACTAGCCATGTGTACTCAGTGTATTAGTTTCCTAGGGCTGACACAGTTACCACACACGGGAGTCCTTAAAACAACAGAAGTTTATTCTCTCACAGTTCGGGAGGCCAGAAATCTGCAGTCGAGGGGTGAGCAGGATTGGTTTTTCTGGAGGCTGTGAGGGAGAATCTCTCCCTCCAGGGCGTCTCTTCTAGCTTCAGGCAGTTGCTGGCAATCCTCAGTATTCACTGGCTTGCAGATACCTCACTCCAGTGTTTGCTTCCATCTCCCTACTCCCTCTTCTGTCTCTTATAAAGATGCTCGCACTGGATTTAGAGCCCACTGTGATCTCATCTTCCTCCTGGGTGGGCATGAATTTGGAGGGAGGAGAGGAGCACTGTTCAACCCCCCATACTGAGCAACTTGCTTAGCAAGTGGTCGTGGAAGGAGCATGGGACTAGAAGTCCAGAGGCTTGGTTCTGATTGTAGCCAGCTCTATAACCTGGGGGAACTCAGGTCTGCATTGTCCCCATTTCTCAGATGAGGAACTTGATCCGTAAATAATCTTTAAGGTTCTTAAAAGTCCAGTTAAAAATGTTGAAGAGTCATTTGTGTAGCTGATTTCTTTCTGGTCCCTGGTTGTTTCACAGGGTTTTTAAAGGTATGATTAGTATTAGAGGGGCTTAGATATCTTTGGTTGAAAGATAAGATTATCACTGTTCTGGTCTGTGAGTAAACTGACAGTGGATTTTTTTTTTTGTTTTTAGTTTTTTTTTTTAAATTATTTACCACCATTCACTATACATCAATACAGTATACAAAATGAGGTTTTCCATCTAGTATACATTGTATATTGGCTCAGTCAAGGATGTTCCCATACATGTTATCATCAACAAATCATTTTCTATTTCTTATATATTTTGCTTTTTTCTTTCTCCCCTTGATTTCCTACCTCTCACGCTCTGCCAACTCCTCCCTTCTCCCACACTGTCTGGCATGTACAGTTGTTTTCCATGCCCTTTTTTTTTTCCACATTAATTTAGAGACTTTCAATAACCAACACAGCTGATATATACATATTTATGAACGTATATCTGACTTTAGGCGTAAACCTCAGTGAGTAAAGTGAACATACTATAAAGTAGTACCTCACTGGGACTGCAGTCATTAAATGGGTACTAATAGGTTTTCTTAATGCATTTTTAATTTAAAAATAAGTATTAGTTTCGGGAACCAGCAGTTAGCGTAATGGCTATGTCGCTGGACTCCCACGTAGTCGACCGCGGTTCGCGTCTCGGACCTGGTTGCTTACAACTCACGCTGGGCGCGTGTGCGTGCGTGCCCAGGATCCCGAGAGGAGAATGGAGGAGAAGGGATTGCGGCGTGACCATCCCCCCTGGGGGGTGATTTCTCGCTTTCTGTCTCTATGTCTCTCTCTGTCTGTCTGGCGAGCGCACGCGCCCTATAGCGAAAAAACCTCTCCCCCCCCCCAAAAAAAAAGTATTAGTTTTAATAGACCAAAATAGAAAAAAATGTTAAGAGAAATTTGCTTAAAACTCTAAAGCCATGAAAAAGTTAGGAATCAGTTTAAATAGTAGGTAGATGGACCTATCAGCAGTTCAAGAGAAGACAAAAATCCTTAAATATGGAAATCAAAGCATCGAAAAAAATCAGTACTGTTTTAATCTAAAGTCAAAAATTATATTTCACTAGTTCAAACTCATGTAATTAATCTCTTTTCTATTGAATTTGCCGTGTTACTATGGTCTGATCTTTCCATTTAAACTCTAGGAGTTAACATTCAACTCTGGACTTGTCCCCACCATTAGGCTGGCCGTTCTCTTGGTTCTGTGTGTCCAACTTTAGTTTTCCTGGTATAGTACTCACTTCAGCACTTCTTGGAGAGCTGATCTGGTGTTGGTAAATTCTTTCAGGTTTTGTTTATCTGAGAATATTTTTGTCATTTTTCCCATGTAAAAGATAATCTTACTGGATATAGTGTTCTTGGTTGAAACTGTTTTTCACTTAACACTTTGAATATATTTTCCCATTCTTTCCTTGCTTGCATTGTTTCCGATGAGAGGTCTGAGGTTAACTTTATGGGATATCCTTTGAAAGTAACTTGATGTTTCTCTCCAATTATATAGTATCTTGTCTCTGTCTGTGGGTTTAGTCAGTCTGACTATTATGTGCCTCAGGGAAGATCTTCTTAGGTCTATTCTATGTGGGGTCCTTGGTATTTTTTGGGTCTGGATATTTGCATGCCTCTCTAGGTTTAGAAAGTTTTCTTCCAGGATGTCATGGAATAGGTTATTAATGCCCTTATTAGTTTCTTCACCTTCTGGGATACTGATGATCTGGATGTTTGGGCATTTAATGGTGTCTAGTATTAGTCATATGTTATTCTCATTTTTTTTCAGTCTTTTTGGTGAATTTCTCTAGGTCAGAGTTTCTATCTTCTACATCTGAGATTTGATCTTCTGTATGATTTAATCTGCTTTGGATATTTTCAGTGGAAGTTTTGATTTCCTGTATTACAGCCTTCTAACAATTCTGTTTGATTCTTTTTTGTGATGTGTACTTCCTCTTTCAGATCGTGTAAGAACTTCCCCACCTGGAATTCTGCGTCTCTTTTCTCCTGCATCTTCTGGAGTTTGTTGTCTCTATTCTGTTGCATCTCTCTTGGCTTTGTCACTATGAATATTTTAAATTCTTTATCTGACATTGCCGTAAGTTCTCTTGTTTTCTTTGTGGAGGAAGAGGAGTTATTTCTCCTTTAAAGGAGAGATATTTTATTGGTTTCTCATATTTCTTGTACCTCTGTGGTGGTTTCTGGTCATCTGATGGATTAAATTTTTTTTCTATTTTTTGAAGTTAAATTTGGCTCCTGGCTAGACTGGGGAGTAGGAGGGTGAAGTCTGGGCAGAGAGTCTTTGGTGGTTGAAATCCAGTGTTTCTTAGACTTTTCTGGATTAGCAAAAGATAGTTGCTCTACTTAGAGGTTTTCCCACTTCTTTCATCTCTGCTTTCTCCCCCTTGATTGAAAACAAACAAAAAAGAAAATTAAATTGTTTTGTTAATGGAAATCACTTAGCAATTAGATACTCTTAAATAGGGTATGTTAGTTTCCAAAAAGTATATTATAGTTATTTTCTTTTGAAAGAGTAATCGTCCTTTTTTAAAAATTTTTAAATTCAACTTTATTTATTTTTATTTATTTTAATTAAACAGAGAGGGACAGAATGTGAGATAGCGAGAGAGAGAAAGCGAGAAAGCAAGCCACCAGGTCCAGGACTCAAACCATGTTCAGTCATGTGGGAGTCCAGTGCCCTTAACCACCATGCCACCTGCAGGCCCCAAGTAATCTTTCTTCTAAAAGTAAGCATTTCCCCCTACTGCCCAGTAATTCTACTTAGTGAATAAATACACACTGAATTATAGGTAGTGAGAAATACCTGACAATCTCGAAACCTTCTTTTGGATAACTAAAACAGTGAGGTTTAAATAACCCTTCGGCAGAAACAGTTTACATAAAGGCACAGGGGAAAATGCTCATTTTCATTGCTTAAAAGGACCAGCGTCTATTTTTTCTGTATGTGTATCCAGACACAAAAGGAGGGATTCTCTAGCTGCAATTGCTATGGACTTCAATGTTAGGAATGAAAGTGCTTCAAGGACATTTCCATTTGCTACTAGCTGATGGTTTCTCATCTCATGTAAATTATTTTGCCACTTTTCATTTTAATTCTTTCCTGTCATTGTCTAGCAAACCGATCATTGAGTTTCTCTCTGCGAAGATATTCACTGATCACTTAGCTGGCAGTGTCCTTTGTCTGTAAAAGTAGAGTGCCCTTTGGATTTATTTTATTACTTCTTCATTGCTACCTGTAGATTTGCTTACATTTTTAACCTTTTTTTGTCTTAGAAAATGTCTAGGGCTATAAAATTTCTTATATGGAATAAACGAATGTTTTGGACTTCAAAGTTCCATTTCAGAAACAGGTTTCTGTTAAACTCTAACAGCCAAATTCTCCTGCAGTTTATCCACCTGGTAATGGTAGAAAGAATCTACCTTTGAAATAATCTACAGATTAAAATGCTAGAAGGTGAATATAAATAGCATGTACTGTTTCTAGGGCCACTTTGAATGCATTTGTTAGCATTGCCACACGTCCCTTCTGTCTTACCTTTCCTTTCTGTCTCCCTCTTCAGCCTGCTCAGGTCCTCTCCTCAGCTGTTGTTACAGCTGCCACCACAGCTGCCTAACTAGCTTCTGCCTCTGTGGTATCACCAGAGAGACTGCCTGATGAAAACAAGTTTGGCCATAGGGTACCACTGCTCTTAAATGTGGCTCCCAGTTGAATTTTAAAAAGTTAACCCCTAGAGGGCCAGCAGGTGGTGTGGTGGTGAAGGCACTAGACTTCCACATAGCTGACCACAGTTCTAGTCCTGAACCCAGTGGCTTGAAAGGCACACCAGGCATGTGTGTGTGTGTGTGTGTGTGTGTGTGTGTGTGTGCGTGCGCATCCCAAAATCCTGAGAGGAGACTAGAGAAGAAGTGTGGCCCTCTCCCCCTACCCCCCGTGAGGTGGTTTCTCACTTCTCTCTCTTGTGTCTTCGTTGGAATTCAGAAGTAGACCATGGTAGAGGGTGGCAGTTGACAAGACTGGGAGGATACAATTATGTGACTTGTGTTTTAGGAAAGGAAAGTTAGGAGGGCACAGCAGAGAGGGCCACCCAGAAGAGGGTGGTGTCAGAGTAGGTTTCTGGTGGTTCCAGAGAAGGAGAAGGCGTAGGGGCCCTGGTGCTCACAGCAGGTAGGCAGGGTGAGGGAATAGGAAAGGCTGCATTCTAGGGGAAGGGAACCCTCTGAAGAAATTGTAGCTACTAAAATTTTGATGAGGAATCATTTCCTAATCATAAGTTTACAGGTTCAAAAATAAATAAAAAATAAAAAGGTTTACAGGTTCAAAGCATGAAAATTCATTTTTTTAAACTCATAGATGACAGAAAAAATAGCACTAATAAGCATTTTCTTCCCACATACAGTCTCACGGGTCTGATAATTCTAAGGACGGTTCAGCAAACCTATTTTTTAAAAAGTGTTGTTGTTCAAAAGCAATACATACATTTTTACATATGAAAAAAAATTTTAAATGCTTCATTCTCCTCTCACTAAGCCTCTTCCCTCACAATGAGTATCAGGAGTTATAGCCTGGGGGTTATACTCCATGCCCTTTCAGCTCTTACCCAGGCCAACTTACGTATACCCAGACAGACAGTTTTCAATTTTATAATAGTATTTTGCATATTATTCTATAGATTGTTTTTCTCACTTCGGGATATGTCATAAACATCCCCGGGACCAACAGTTGTTGTAATGGCTATGTCGCTGGACTCCCATGTAGTCGACCGCAGTTCGAGTCTTGGACCCGGTGGCTTAAACACACGCCCGGCACATGTGCGTGCATGCCCAAGATCCTGAGAGGAGAATGGAGGAGAAGGGATTGCAGCGTGGCCATCCTCCCCCACCCCCCCCCCCCCCCCGGGTGATTTTCCACTTTCTGTCTCTCTGTCTTTCTGTCTTTCTGGCAAGCACACACACCCTATAGCAAAAACCTCTCAAAAAAAAAAAAAAAAAATCCCCCAGGTCAGTGGACAGTCATTTTTAAGTACCTGTTTATAAATATAGATGTCCCAGAGATTGTGATGCTGTTCTCCTATTCATGGACAGTTTGCTTCTACAAACAATATGACCCCCAAAAACATCCTATCATTATAAAACTTTGTGATTTAAGTCACTCATATGTATCAAAAATGACTTTTATATCAATGATATCTTTCAATAAAGAAGAGTAGTGTGTAGACCTGCTGTACCATGCCAAAGCCACTTAACAAAAATGAAATAAAATTCCATTCCTTACATTAGTCTCATTTCCATTAGTAACCAAGAGATCATTTCTATCTCACAGAAGATTTCATTGGACAGCCTGAACTAAACACTCAAATATTACACTTTAAATAAGAAGATATTTTTCAGTCAGTGTCTCAATGAGAGCATATTTTAAAAAGTAAAAAATTTGTGTTTTTATCTGTTGTCTCTGCAGTTACTTCAATGAGAATCAATACCCAGATGAAGCAAAAAGAGAAGAAATTGCAAATGCTTGCAATGCAGTTATACAGAAGCCAGGTAAGATAGGAAGCACAGGGCCAGCAGACCGAGTGGAGGTTGGGGCAGCTGGATCCCACATGGCCGACTTCACAGTTCAAGTCCTGGACTCGATGGCTTGAAAATCACACTGGACACGTGTGCGTGCATTCCCTAAATCTCAAGAGGAGACTGGAGGAGGAGGGATTGCAGTGTGGCCATTCCTCCTGAGGAGTGATTTCTCACTTTCTCTCTCTGTCTCTTCAATGAGTGTGCACACCTGATAGCGCAAAAAAAAAAAAAAAAAAAAAAAAAAAAAAAAAAAAAGATAGCGACCACGGCTCTGCTGTTATACTGCTCTCAGTTACAGATCAGCACTGAAGGTACTAAGTCGCATCCTCATCCCAGCTTCATGCTCTTAGCTCAGTCTGCATCGTCCTTCTGCAGGTGGTCACTGCCCTGTCCTATTTAAACAGTACTTCTGGGAGATGTTGCTGTGGCATTCAGATCAAATGTTTATGTTGGAGAGTTTCTAAGGAGTGACTCTGTAGGATACAAGACCTTGAAATCATTAGTTTTTTTCATTAGTGTATAGATTTCTTTTTCCAAAAATTTAGCATAAATATATCAATTCCAAAATAATATTAAAGTTTGAATTATTTAAGCAAGCTTTACTAGTCAAAGGCTTAAAGGCTATATGCAAAGGTATCACATTTCTGTAACAATGAAATAGTAATTTATTCTCCCTTACCTAGAATCTAGATCCTGCAGGCTCAGGTTCAAGGACACATTAATGAGGGGAATCTGAACCCTATTTTACACAAGCCAAAAGTCCCAGTCCTACAGCTATGAAGGAGCTTGACCTCTCCCTGAAGAACACTCTACTCCCCTATCACCAAGGCCTTAACTAACATCTGGTCTCTCCACCAATTGTGGATTAAAGGCTGACAGACAGAAAAAAACCAAGAGAGTAGGGAACAGCTTGGGGGTCCTCAACAGTAAGCATGATACTCTCTAAGAAATCACCTTTGAAGCAAAGATGACAATAAATCTCAAACACACTTGTAATTATGCTGTGTATCCCAGCAGCACTGCAATAATGGGTGGGCTTAGTGGCCTTTAGCCTTCAAGAAAACATGTATAATGTCCTCTGTCTTAAAGTGCAGGACTGTAGTTAATCTAAGGCCTTAAAGATGTAAGTACCCTGTTATCTGGTTACTTGATAAAGAATAACTTACTTGTCCAGAATGATGCTAATTAAATGATACTGCCGCAGTACTGTCATGTGGACTTTGATCCGGCACCTTAGCAGACCGACTCGGTAGGATTCTTTAATATTGTATGTAACTTTCTGAATTAAAGAGCATGTGTTGTTAGTTGCTATTTCTGTATTCATCTCTGTGTTCATTTAATAGTAATTTGAGTATATACATGCTACTAGGTAATGCTAAAATAAATTCCCCCTGCATCTGTTATTTTGGCAATAAATGCAATCAAAAGCAACATTAAAAGAAAAGTACTTAAAACTAGTTCATTCTTGACTCCCGAATATAGATTATCTGAATTTTATCGCATGCATTCACAGGCAAAAAACTGTCAGATCTGGAACGAGTTACCTCCCTGAAAGTATATAATTGGTTTGCTAACAGACGGAAGGAGATCAAGAGAAGAGCCAATATCGGTAATGTATCAGAGAGGCTGCTTTCTCTTGTGAAGCAGTTAAAAACATTGTGATTATTTTAAGAGTGACTTCAGTTAAGACTCTGGACATTTAAATGACCCTAACTTTTAAGCTGAATGAGAATCGCCTTTATAGTCCTCTTCATTACATTTTTCGTAGCTCAAAGTTAGTATTTACACTACTTGTAGTAAGAATGACACTGGGATTTATTTATAAAAGTCATTGTTCATAATGTTCTAGAACATAGAATTAGACACCCCTCAGCAACTTCTTACTTCTGTAGCACATATTAAGGATACTTGTAGGGTCTTGAGAGAAGAACCTACACTTGATATCCTATGCTTCTCATTATTACTGAGCTATGACGTGCATATTAAGGAAACACCCAATTTACAGAATTGGAACGAAGTGACTTAATAGACATGAAACACAGCAGTGGGTATAAAGGGCATTTAAGAAATCTGAATTCTTAAAAAAAATCTGAATTCTTGATTTATTTTGTGGTATATATGCTTGTATTAAAACATGTTATCATATACACCAATACATACTATTTTTCTTTTTCACTTATACCTTAATGAAGTTGAGAAGGGAGGGAGAATGTCAAAACTTCCTTAGGGAGAACTAAATACAATCAAAAAAGGAAGAACTAAGGGTGTTTCTTCATTCTAAACGAAAGCAGGGAAATAAAGAAAAATTTGAATGGATGAAATTGAGATAGGGGAATGGTTTTGAGCTTCTAAAATTGCTTTTCATTTATTTATAAATATATTTTCTGTTCATCATTACAATTTTCAGGTGCTTCACAGACTCCCAGGATAGGAGGGCTATTTTAGTCAGTCAGCAGGTGTTTATGAAATGCCCGACAGTGGGCACCGTCTCACACTTGACGTGCAGAGCAGCAAGGACCCCAGAGTGGCAGAGGTGCACCTGCCCCGACATTGTGCAGTTAAATTTCCTTCCTCTGCGTTTAAAGGAAACAAAATGTAGAGGAATATAGGTTCCTGTTTAATTATGTTTAGATCTCCTCCACACAACGGCTCAGCATTTCAGCAATTTTGATAAGGTAACAGATAATTTAGGGATCTATTTGCTTTTTTCGAAGAAGCAGCAATCCTGGAGAGTCATGGGATAGACGTACAGAGTCCGGGAGGCCACTCCAACAGCGACGATGTCGACGGGAACGACTACTCCGAGCAGGTGAGCAGCTGGGCAGCGCTTCCTGGCTTCTGAGCGGTGGGACGGTGTGACCTGGCGTTCTGTGGGTGTGGTCTTATGGGTGGGGGAGGGGAAACAGTTGCTGTCCCTCCACTCTGCTCATGTGTCTAGTTAGATTTTCATGTAATTTGAAAGGAATGTGGTAAGATTCCGTTTTCCTGTTGAATTTGTGAGAAATCGTTATTCACCCACACGGATTTATTGTCATACAACAGGATACTTGGCAAGTGCGCAATGGGGAGGAGGAGGAGGGAAGAAGTTCAGAGGGAGGCAGAGAAGCAGAGAAGGTAGAAGAAGAGAGGAGGATCTGACCCAAACAAGCAAGTTACACCATTCACCACACACACTCAGTGTCTGAGAAATCTAGGGGCAACTGGGCAGCCGCAACCCGTGCCTAAACATGTACCAACGCAGGGCACCATGGAAGGCCCCACCCCCTCTGGCCCCCTGGCAGTGGGAACCCTCGTGCCCAGAGGAGTGGTTCTTCCAGAGTCTCTCTGGCACACTGACACATGCATCCTCATAAATGCAGTGCCTGCATGTCTTCTCACCTCACCTGATTTATTCTGCATTGCTTGGGGGAAAATGTATTTAACTGTAGCCACTGCATGGAGTAATTCAGTAACTAAAACACGTGGGAGGTTTTCCCCCACATATGTGTTGACAGATCTCACTAAAATTTGTACAGGATTTAAATTGTGTTTCCGTTTGGAATATGCAGAGAATGTGTGGTCCCTTTTCCTGGACCCCAGCAAGAAAGCTTTTATTCTCTGCTCTGGAGTCTCCTCCTCAGCCAGCCCCTTGACTCCACTGTGTTCTCCCCTCTCCCAGCAGCCTGTGTGCCAGCCGGAGGACAGACACGCTGAGAATGCACACAATTCTGTACCAGTCGCTTTTTAGGTCCTAAAGCCTGATCTGTGAGAGGCAGAAGGAAACGATGATGCCCGCAATACCAAAGGGTTGCCTTTTTGTCCCTTATGGACTCCAGGTCATAGCCCAACTTTTATTCAAGAAAATGTTCTGTAAATCTTTCTAGTTGGAAGCATTCCTGTTATTTTTCAATCTACCAACATAGATGGATCATTTCCATCTTTTTTTACAGATGCCCTGAGGGCAGCACCTCCCCTGCTTTTTTTCCTAAGGGACTTACCCTTTCCAAAGCTCTTTGATACAGAGTTCCCCTGACGATGTGACAGGTGAGAAACCTACCCTTCTTCATTTGTAACACTGTCCTCAGTGCCAGTTTCCTTCCCGGCTTTATTGTCTCACACACTGAGCGGTGTGGGGAGAAGAGCTTCACACTCCCTCACTCCCCCACACGGCAGGAGAGCTCCACACCTTTCTCCCCGAGCTGTTGCTGCCAGTTTTTTTACAGAAATGCATTTTTATCTCTGAGACGTTGGGTGTCTGTAGTTTTAGTTTTCTCAGTTTACTAGAGAAATACCATGAATGCTAATAATCCATTTGTAAGAGTAGCAGTCCGGATTTACTAGCTCACTCATATGGCCTTTGATGGTCAGTGTTACACGTGTTGCCAATAGAAAGAGCCAAAATAGTGGGTTTGTATCAGTCACTCCAGGTTCGATCGTCACCAGCAATCTTTCTGAGAGAATAAACAAACTTCTCAGCAAGGATAAAAACAAACATTTTTAGTACTTTCTATTTGTCGAATCATAAAAATGTCAACTGAGAGTCTCTGGACCCAAATCCATTCAGTGTCTACTTAAATACAACTCACCTCTACCTTACATAAGACCCTCCCCCAGCGTTTCCTCCCACGAATGTTCTGCCCCTCCCATCCCCCACCCCAGCATGCCTTTCTGTGAGCTAGAGACCCGTATCAGCCCACTAATGACGTTCATTTCTCGTTTCTGCATGTCTAGGATGACAGCACGAGCCATAGCGACCACCAAGACCCCATCTCATTAGCTGTGGAAATGGCAGCAGTCAACCACACTATCTTGGCATTGGCCCGACAAGGAGCCAGCGAAATCAAGACAGAGGCCCTGGATGATGACTGATCAGGGAGAGTTAAACATGAGCAGTTAACTTAGTTTAGATGTAGCACCTTAGCAGACTTTCCTCGGTCCTTAACATGTGTTCTTACAGTATAACTTGCAGTTTCTTGTATGTCAGGTAGCCGTTAGGGTCTTGTTCTGTGAAGATGGCATGGTGCCCTCAGCCTTTGCATATACTCTCTCAGTATTAATCCCCAGTTAATAATAACCAACCAACCAACCAACCAACCAACCAGACTTCCCTCTCCCAGCCCCTGAGGCTAGAAAATCTTGCTGCTCCGTCTTAGCATTCCAAGAAAGTGCTTCCAGGTATTTAGATAGCCCTCAGTTCTCAATATTAGGCTACGTGTAAAACCTTGGGTACCTTTAGATTCATGTAACACTAGTTTGTACCCCATTTTCCTTCCTCAAGACTGATAGGATGCAAGCTGAGGTAGTGGCACAGGATTGACAGATACCGTTTGGGGAGTATCCAGAGAGTAAAAGGAACACTAGAATCCCCACCTCAGCATGAGAATAATTGATTTCCAGCTGCAATAAGCCGTGCCTCATTATAGTCACACTGTGGCTAGATTATTCTTCTTTGGGTGCTGTGCTGAGAATGTCAATGGAAAAACTCGATCTCAGATTTTGGTTGATGTTAACATGCCTGACACAGACATCCTTTTCTCTCACAAGCTGTGTGACTTAGTAGATAAAATACTGCCTTCTGCCTTTGGGACCATGATTTAAAACAAAGACAAAAAAAACAAAAGTCATAAAAAAGCAGAACCCAGCTTGAGAGCATTGGGGGAAAAAATACATAGAAGCTGAATGTGTAATGGAGGCTAAGTCCATTCTCAGAGCCAGTGTATGTCCCATGGCACAGTTACCAGTGCCTACCTGGAAAAGTTCTGGAGGTCACCGTGGAATTTGCTTTGCCTCCTGTCGGTGTTCCCTTTCCCTACTACCAAAAAAAAAAAAAAAAAAAAAAAAGGAAAAAGAAAAAGAAAAAAAAAAGTCTTTCAAGGATGGAGCTAAGGTCAAAGATGAGTAAAAGAACATACAGTCTTTATATCCATTAACTGAAGCGCCCTCAGTCTGAGAGGTTGATAAAGGACTTTGCAGTGGGAATTCATGACTATCACAAATGCCTGAATAGGAGCAGAAAAAAGCAGGAGACGCCTCCCACTCGCATCGTGGGTGTGTGAGGTCCAACAGATGTGACTGCTTTGGTGTTCTCTGTACTCTGTCCTTGTAGAGGTGTGAAAAGCTATATTGCTACAGGCAATTTATTTAATAATTGGAAGCCATATTGATAATGGATGTGGTAATATTTGTAAAGTTTAATCTACTTTAAGCGGCAGTAACTAATGGAATTTTTTTCCTTGATCACATATGTAGCACTTTTGTTACTTTTGAAAGATATTTATATTTGATAAATCTTCTTTTCATTTTTCAAAACTCAAAATACCAAACAGTGAACTTGCGTTATAAAGTCACCCTGTGATCACCTTGTCATCTAGTAGCAAAATGATGAACTATTCATGCATCACAGAAAATTACATCTGCTGGCCTTGTATGAAAATGATCTCTTGGCATCCCGATTAAATGACACACTGTCACCGTGGGTAAGAGGAGACAGCCTTCACTGTAGCAGCCCAGGGTGCGTCTGGGAGGCACGACTGCTGTGTGTCCTGCCTCATTCCATCTCTCCTCCCTGTGTATAACGCAGCCTCGTTTAAAGGGGAAGATGAGGCTGGCTATTTAACAGGGCTTCTGTCTGTCCATTATCTGAAAAGAATCTTCAGTTTGAAGGAAGGTGCCATTTCCTTACCTCTTAACTCTTCCTCCCCAACCAAATGTATTCAGCTTAAAATGATTGCGAGTGGGCACGTGCATGAGAGAGAGAGAGAGAGAGAGAGAGAGAGAGAGAGAGAGAGACTGACTTACCAACTTGCTTTTTCTCCTTTGTGAGATAGTGAATATCCACCCATTTCTGGCTGGTCTCACTCCACTTCAGGCACACATGGACTAGGTCATCTCTGTATCTGTTCATCTTGCTTACGTAAGTGTGAAGACTTAACTATGTCAGTGACTTTAAACAGCTGAAGGCAGGACCTGGTCCTGCTCTTACCCATGGATTTCAGGGGAAATGCATGTGCTTTTTCCAGCTTCCGACCAGTGAAGTAAGGTGGAGCCGTCCTCTCTGTTTTACTGTATTACTGGAGCCAACACTTTCAAGGGTAGCATTAGTTATTCTCAGGAATGATACACCCCTTCCACCCTTCATACTCTTGCTTGGTTTATTTGGCTTTTTATTTCCATTAGGAGATTGCGTTATCTTTCCTTATTTTACATAGAAGAAATATAGCATAGTGTATCTTTCCATTTTGGTGGACATTTGTCTGCTTATTCTCAGTTGAATCCAAAAGAACAAGGAGAGAAAGGAAGAAAACACTCTCTCTGACAAGCCACATCCATGATTTATTGTGAGGAGATTATTATAATTGATAGGTTCTTTATGATAGGACTGCTAGTATCATTTGTTCTTGCTGGTCTTTTTAAAGGAACAGATTCAAACTGTTAACGACAGCTGCAGTTTCTAAGGAAATACCGTGATTGCCGCAGAAGAACTAAAAGGTTCATTCTTTTTAAGACCTTTAAGGAAGAAAAAAAAATAATGCTTGTGAGAATAAAGGAGAGTCGATATCCGTGAAGGGAGAACCAGGCCCTTTCTGGTGATGTGGTAAACTAAAAGGACATTTCTGCCCAGGCAGGACAGCATCACACTGAGTTCAGCGTGAACAAGAGGACAGGATCTTTTTCCCACAAGTCTTGTAATGAGAGAAGACTGCTGACTGCTCTTAAGACCTGCTGCCTTACACATAATGTTTGCTTTCTCACCAAGAGTGAATGTACTTCTTTGGGGCCAGCTGTAAGTCTCCCATCGGGTCGTAGTGTCAATTCTGCGGTCTTGTCCAGGCCCCCTCAGTTCTTATAATGACACACGGAGCTGCCAGTGTTTGCTTTCTAATATCTCTGATTGGTAAATTTCTTTCTGAAGCCTCTCCAGGTTTTAGAGGTGACTTCAAAGTAAAATCCTAAACTACTCTGTTACTGAAGGGAAAATAGCGAGGCTTTTTAAAAATAGTCATGTTGTCTGCTTTTCATTGCTGTGTCCTCCTCCTCTCACTTCATTCTAGACTTCCTCAGCACCCGGAGGACTCTTTTAGGGGCTGTTCCTTCTTGGCTCTTTAGGCAGACTTTTAAAAGTTGAGGGTTGTTGGAATCTTGCCAGCAGGTATTCATGTGACTTATCTATTGTTATTATTTTTAAAAGACATTTTAATTGAATCATTATGGTCAGATGGGTAAGCTTTCTACCCTTCTTAAAACACCTCCCATAGGGACCTTTTAAAGATGGACCATGTTAATGAAATTTCTGCCTATCTTTGACAACAGTGGATGAAAGCCAGTGGTACACTCTTACCTGAGGCCTTCCAGTGCCATGCAGTACCAAACAGACATTTTGGTATATTTCAGCAAAACTTGTAATAATGAAATATGCCTGAAGGCAGTGTACTTCACTCTCTCAATTCCCCTAAGAAGTTGGTAACTCTAGTCACCCTCTGCCTACCTACTATGGATTCTGAACAGTTACACACTTGTCATTTGGTGGGACAGCTCACCCAACTCCACACACATTCTCATCGTCCTGCACAGGAAGGAGGAAGCTGGGGTGGGCAGGCCATAGAGACCCCAGTTCAGGGGTGACCACGTACAAAGACATGAGTGAGCAGGCAGCTCATAAATCCTGAGGTTTATAAGTGCAGTCAGTGCTCTGGCTCCTGATAGGTTAGGATGGCAATTCAGTGATCAACGACACCCATGTCAGGGCCAGATATCCAGATATGTTTTTACCTCAAGGGAATAACTATGAAGAATTTACCGATACATTTGTCTCAGTTCCCCATTTGACCTTTATCTTTAAGAAATGAGGGTTTTAGAAACTCTTTTCTTGGGCACCAAGTATAAATAGACTCTAATCAGGAATCTCTAGCCTTATCCTTCCCTTTCTTCCATTTTTCTCCACTTTTCCACCACTGAGCCCTTTTCTTGAGCTGATTTCTTTGCTGGAATGTTTAATCTTCCCACAGCAGGCAAAGTAGGTAGGTGTGGTCCACTCTTAACACAGACACTCCTTCCTGTCTTGACCAGCTGCATATTCCCCTGACCAACCGTATTATCTCTGCCCACAGCAGTGGGGTTAATCCCTTCTTCACAAATGACCTCCGCCCACCCATCCTGAAAATGTGAACTTCAAGTCCTTACTCTCTCTTTGGTCTTAAGAAGGGTTTGGTTAGAAGCAGTCTTCCCATTTAACTTGTGGCTTTGCCTTTTAAAATTGTGTTTTGACTTGTGTTATTCAGAGATCCAGAGTATTTTTTCCTCAGTGAATCTCACCAGATTCTTAGGCAATAATTTCTCGTCGTCGGTGATCCCGGGCTCAGCGGCACACCGCACTGACTGACCCTCCACCTTGCGTGTTGGTTTCTGTGTTAATCTCCGTCCGTGATTTCAGTCTTACGTCAGAGTGGTGAGAGACATTTTGTCATTTTGTTGTGATTATTAGTAATGTTTTACTACTGTATTCACTGGGGGCTGTGTTGAGACCAGCCAAATCCATTTATAGCTTTACTGAGCCGGATTTATTTGTCAAGATTTTCTAAGTAAAAGTTGGGCACATTGACCAGCTCCTGCTGGTGGTATCTTTGGGGGTGGGTGGGGTGGGTGTGCACTAGGGCAGTGGTGGGATTTCACAAATAAAGCATTCCTTTCAGTGTGTGCTCTTTAAATAGCAAGGATGTTTAACTCAGGATTTGGGGATCAGTTGTCAGCCATACTGTTTTGGCAAACTGGGCAGCATGCCCTGAAAACCCTCACAGTTCCATCCTGTCTGACCTGTGTCACTTCGGGACACCTGCTATCCAGTGTGAAGCACCGTACCCTGGTGAGAGCGAAGGTGTTCCTGGGGAGGACGCCTCTGAGGACATTGTCTAGCATGCTGCCCGAGCAGACCTTTTCTTCTTCTAGCCTGCAGCCTCTTTCCTTGTTCACTCTTGGTTTAAAAAGATTGCTTTCACTCCAGACGAAGGATCTCCTCCCTACCTAGAGGCATGAAGCCAAGTAGGTTGTCTGATTACGGAAACTCCACTCCAAAGATTGAGCTTAATTCTCTTTATTTATAAACTGAAAGTGATTTGTCATCTCACTGGGCTCATGGGTGACTCGCTGATGTTTGAAATGCAACTTTGTTCACGTCTGTGTACGTTCAAAAGCTAGAAGTTTGCAAAATGAGAAGTTTCCATAGTAGTTTCATTCTTCTTTCTTGGTGGGGGATAGGAAGTAGCAAAAAAAATAAAAAAAAAAAAAAACTAACAATCTGAGAAACCCAGTTTCCTTTTACACTGGCCATCTCGTGTAGTCAGAAGAGGGAAGAGAGAGCAAAGTAAAGAACAAGGGGAAACTGATGGCACCCTTCTTATCTCTCTGGCAGGGAGGCCTTCGGCTCACAGATGCACGTCTCCCTGGACTTCTTCAGCACTTTCGTATGACATTAGGAGCAGACCGAAATCTAGCTGATTCCAGTGAAATCTGACTAGCATTTTTACACCAGGTGACAGTTTACCATGCACATTCCACAGCCATTAGCTCCGAAGGAGGCGTCTGCAGGAGAGCTGACCCTTCTCCCCTCCTGACATCCCTTCCACGCAGCAGGCAGGTTTGCTCCTGGCTGCCGCGGGCTGGGGCAGCATCTGCCTGTGCTCACGGCCTGCTCGGCGTCCCAGCCCTGTGTGGCAGGTGTGCGTGTGCACACACAGCTCGGCTCATTCTTGAGAAATCTTGGGATGCCAGCTCCCTCGACTCCATTTTCATTTTCTCTCTCTCTTAAATAAGAGTGTCTCTATGCAGCCATAATTAACTCTCAAATTCACATTGGTGTGCTGTGATCAAATGAAGGTTGGGCCGAATCTTTTCAAATTGTAACCATGGTAATTGAGGGGGGTAGCACAGAATGAATATATAAAAATATAATGGCAATTGTTCTGAATGACTGAGTGTCCTCCTGACATGTAATTAGCTGTTTTAGCAGGATGTAGATTGGCATGGTCATAATTAAAAGGATTTCTATCCTTTATGTGATTGAAAATGGCAGAGCTCCCATCCCCTGTTCCCTTTTAGCACTAATGCTCCCAAGAACATTTGGAATAGCAACTCAGTAAACTAAAATAATGACATGGTATTCATGTTCTCTTCGAAGGGAAAGAGAAGGACTTGCAATTTTTTCAGCATCAAAATGGAAGCCTTTGACTATTGTTCCCCATTTGACTTCTAAATTATTTGAAACCACTCTCAAATCCAGTTTCAACCTGCTGCATCTCTGTTAGAAACCTCAGAGTCCCAAACTGAGTCAGCCTCTGACCAGGCCTGCAGCTCCCTCCCTCCCATTCGCTATCCAGCCAGGGTGCCACATGGCCTGACCTGAGGACCCATGTGTGCTGTTTCTCCAGCTCCTTAGGATTTTCAGATTTTTCTTTAGTTAATATTTCCATTGCCATCGCTATCAGAAAAGATGTCCCTAAAAGTTTACAAAGAATTGAATAGGGTTTTCTCGTTGAGTCCTAAGAACCAGAGCGACATGACAAGAAGACTCAGGTTAGCACAAGCTCTAGACCACCATGTGGCATGAATGGAAACTTGGCAGCATTCCAGAGGTATGGCGTGAACAGACTCCAGGGAGTTTGCCCCAGCTTTTCTAACATCCTCTCACATAGCAAGGGCCAGGCTCTTTTTGTCAGGGGCCACCTTCTGCTGTCTTCATTTCCTTTTCCTTTGTCACTGTGATCTGCGGTGTCACTGTGATGGTCTCCTCAGCACTTCTGAGTCCATGCTCACTCCTTCCACTGTTCCTCCACTCTCTTCTGTGTACCCTGTTCCCACATGGTCTCCTGACCACAGTCCCCTATTCTTGTCCTGAGGTGTCACATTGGGTAGGAACTAAGTCACTAACCAGCCTTCCTCTAGGATATGATTGGTTGGTTTTCCCATCACTGGCAAAAGTCTTCATTCAAGTATGTGATCAAAGATGAGTCTACAAGAACACCAGCACCCAGAATAGTGCCAAATGGCCTTCCACGAGCTGTCCCCATGAAGCCTATGATTGTGCTAGGTAAGCCCAGGTCTGTGAACCCTGTTTTTTCTTTATAGGCCTGGATTTTCCAGGGTTGGTTGGTAGGCACTGAAGAAAGTATGCTTCCTCTTATAGAATCTTTTCCCCTTCCCATATACCAGAAGGAATCTTAACCTAACCAATATGCTAGTTACAGTTCCACTTTGTGAAGATGCTAAGGAAGGCTGTTAGTAATTGTCCTCTCCTCACACCCCAAACACACACACATAAAGAATTGAGGGAAAGGACCTTATGCCTTGGGGTTCTTTTATTTTTGTTCCTCTCAAAATAGCTGCAGTAAAATGTATAGTAACTACGCCAGATCAGGAAGAAAAAAAAAAAAAAAAAAAAAAAACCCTGGAAAAGACTTTTACTTAAATGCTCATTCTTCTATAAGCTCTAAAAGCAACCTGTGCCCACCCACTCCTCACACACCCGCATTCAAAATACACGTGCAGTCATGGGGCTACTTCCTTTGGGATTCGATTGGTATCTATGACAGTTGGAATGAGTATGGATTTATGACCCAAATGAGTAGAGAATCTCTTTTCTTATTTCCTAGCTGCTGCAAGATAACTATCTCCATTAGAATTTAGAATCTGTTTTACGATTAGAGATTCTCAGAACTGGCTAGATGAGTCTAATTCTATGATTTGTGAGACGTGCTTTGCCACAGTGAGCAGAACATTCCGATTATCTGCTTACATTCAAAGAAAATAGAATTAGCAGCACAGTTAAGACCTTCTAACATAATCTACTGTCTTAGCGATCAAGGGATTAGACGCGCTGCTTTAGGGATGGCGCTACTTGAAAAGAGCTGGCGTTGCGGAGGCATTTCCCTTCCCAGGTGTTTTCCAGAGGCCACTCTTGATTATTAAAAACAAACAAAAAATAAACCCCTCCACCCTCCAGATTCCTTTGCCACCAGCAGCTCCCACCCCGTCCCTAACAACAAAAACCCCTGCTCACCCAAACCTGGCAGAATGAGCTAATGCTTAACTGTGAAATATGTACTTTTTGGAAGGAAGCATCAGAACTAAAGTATTGTAAGAAACTAAGGATGCCACCATTTGCGACATAAAGCCAGAGAGAGCCAATGCAAGCCTGCCGCCGGCTCAGAGCCCGGTCGTGCCAAGCTGAGCATGCGCGCTGCTGCCGTCACCCAGTGCCATAGCCAGACACCCAGCAGCAACACCTTAACCCCAAGTCCGGTGGCGTCCTTCATTTCAGTAGGGTGTCCACCCGCCACCGTTCTCCCTGCTGTCACTGAATACTAACCTGCCTGTTTTCTCATGGGAACAGTGCTGACAAATCCCACGGCACACTGTCTCATTGCCGTCACCTCCATGACCCGAATTCCCTGGCCCTGGACCAGCTTTGTGACCAGGACCTGGATCCTACGGCCCGGGCTGCTGCTTCAGGCTTTCCTTTAGTCCTCCCCCTGTCAGTGACGGTGACAGAAACGCAGTGAGTGCCTACAGCTGTCGGGAAGCGGAGCCCCGGGGTGGTCCGAGGGGACAGGGAGCAGGCCATGACAGCAGGTGCAGTGCACGAGACCCTCGCCTTCTCGTCCCTCCAGCTCCTGGAGCGCTCTCCTGGTGCCCATCGCTGTAGGCGTCCCACTTGTGTTCAGTGTCCTGCTAAGCCATCTCACTCCTGTGGCCCTCCCCATGTCACTGTGCCACTTCAGGAGGTGGGGTGTTGTGGAACTCGGGGGCTCTGCTGTTCTGGGGCTGTGCGTGTCTGCCCGGCCTTGGGCCCTCCCTGGCTCCTCACCAGCCTTGCTGGACAGTAGGCGGGAGTTGCATGGAGACGAAGGCAGACAGGGCTCAGCTGAGAACTTCCTGCTGTCCAGAACCCAGCAAGGAGCAAGTGAGGCGGAGCAAGCGGGGTAGAGGCCCTGTCCCCCTCCCCGTGTGTCCGCTGGAGGTCACGGACTCAGTCAGGGACGGGACACCAGGCCGATCTGAAGACCCAGCTGACTAAAACTGTTCCTTCCCCTCGGCCCCTCTTCTCGCACTAGTCCATGTCAAACACACTGGTTCTCTAGGGGTGCCGTCTGTCCGTCCCGCTTCCCGTATGCCCTTCATGTCCTGGGCGACCTTGACGCTCAAGAGACTGAGCGGCACCTCGGGAGCGAGGCCACAGCTGCAGGTGGCCCCCGTGGGACAGTCCGCAGGTGGCTCGTTAGCACCGGCCCCCGCGATGGGCATGTGATCACAAGCTGGCTATCGGGGTTTTGTTATCCGGCCCCTCCCGTGCCCCCTAAACACCCGTCATTTGAAGGGGGGCAGGCGTGCCTTTTTGTCAGTGCTGACCCAGATTTTGCCTCTCTGGTAGTGGTTGGGGAACCACTGAAATTCTGGAATGGGGGCACCGTTGACGCCCTCTCGCAGGAGGAGCACGACTCCCACAAACTACCTGTGGCAGAGACGAGTCTTGACTCAAGCTTTATTTCTCCCTTTGGGGGTCCTTTGACTTTCCGCCACGTCCAGGCCGAGTCTAAATTTCAGTCTTGTTTTCTGGCCTCCCCTGGACATAGAAACTTCTCCCTTTTTTGCTTTACCGGTACTAAGAGCCCAGCACAAATTCGTGAGGGTCTCGTTCCCACTTCATCGTTCTCTGAAGCTATGTAGCTGGACAGCCCGATGCATTAGCAGCCACTGGCCAAGGCGCAGTGACCCGTTTTATGGCGGACTCCTGGATGGGCGGCAAGCGCGGGCACCGGTAGAGTGGGCGGTGACGGTGAGGGCTCGCTGTGGGCTGCTTTCAAGAAGCATCATTGTTTTTTGCCTTGAAAAGCACATTTCACCATATTAGAATCGGTGAACCCCTTAACCCATGCAATTCTAAAAACGGGCACCGCAAAACCAAAGTTCTTGGGGTGGGGGGGCGGGGTGTGGAGCTTTTTCTCTGCAAGTGTTGGGAGTCTGGCAAAGTTTCTCTTTCTTGCTCTTGCGTTTTGCCAGAACCCCTCTGTTCTAGTAGTTTGCTCACCTTGACCCTGGAAAGCAAGTCCGTGCGGCCCGCGCCTCTGCCTTGCAGTGGGGTGTCTGGAGCAGGCCCGTGCGGGCTTTGCCTGCCCCTGCGCTGTCCACTTCCTCAGTGGGCTGCAGAGCGTGGACCTGGAGAGGCCCCTGCAGGGACCAGTTCCTGGCCCCTGAGCCCTCACATCACTGGTGTCTTCAGACCCACCGTGGCTGAAAGGTAGGACACACTCCAGCCAGAAGATGCCAAGGACATTGCAGCTGCCTCCCCTGGAAGAGCCCACAGCCTTCTCTGACCCCCCATGGGCTCACCCTCCCTTCCACGGCCATGGTCACGTCGGGTACGCAGTACCTTTCAAGGATAAATTTTCATTTCTGTTTTTTAAGTGCCTAAGCAAGTTACAGACCTCTGGAACCTGCCAGAGAGTCGACCTATGCCCTGTCCCCTGTCCTTCCCCACCCTGCACTTAGCCCTCAGGGGCTGGCACAGGGTGGCTGCCCCTCTCCAGTGTCCCTGGCGTTCTGCAGGCAGAACCACAAGGGCAAGCAAGTGGGAGCGAGCTCTTCACAGCCACGCCGGGCTGGCTTTGTCACTTTCCCTGTGTTTCTTCTTTAGGGGCGTTTCTGTTTATGTGGTTATGGTCCTGGCTCAGAGAGAACTTTAAGGAGTCTGCTTAGCTTAATCTCAGTAGCTGAGATTAAGAACAGGGAGGGAAGACAGCTCAGAGCAGAATCCCATCTGTCTCTGTGAGCAGGTGGAGACTGTGTCTAGAGACGAGGGCAGAGCATCCAGTAACCAGTTACTAAACATGCTGACTGATTTGCAGCCGTGGTCACCGAAGCTCTGGCGGCTTTTCTGAGTCTTGTCTTCCTAGATTCGGAGGGATCGGGGGTCTTCTCACAGGGCTCGGGAAAGATTGGCATCAGTAGGTGTGAAGATCGAAAGTCTTTGAAAGCAAGTGTGAGATTATTTGTTTGCTTCTTTTTTTTCTTTAAGTAATTTACGTCTAACCTAACATGGGGCCTTTATTACGTGGTGGGTGTAGACAGATTGTTGGTGACTGTGCTGTCCAGAAACATCACTCAGCAGCGCTCAATGTGTTGGTGCATTAAAAGGTTTTGCAAAACGAACAATCCATACCCAGGCACTTTATTTCATTCGTAATCCAGCGTTTTTGTTCAGACAATGGAATAACCCAAACACTGGGCATTCACACTTGAAATGTGTGGGCAAATTTGCCAGTGAAATTTTGACTTGGTTAGAGAGGGAAGGTGGTTTGACGAAGGCGATCGGATGGGAGAATACCACTGATCATGAAAGTCAGGCTTTTCTGGAGCACGTGAGCCAAACAGATTCTGGCAGCGCACTGTCACCCGGTCCTCCAGGCGCTGTCCCTTACAGGCCCTGCCGAGAGCGTGTTGGTTATCCCGGTTGTAACTGAGAAGAGGAGGATGTGAGCGAGGGTGCAGCGAGCCAGGGGGACCACAGTGCCGTGCAGTCAGGGGCAGCGGAGAGTCCCGTGTCTGACTGGGCTGACCTGTCCAGCAGGAGCCGAGTGCTAGGAACGGGGCCACTCCCAAACGTCGTGCAGCTTCGTCTTGCTGTCACTGTGGGCTGGGATGGGCTGGCGCGGCAGGTCCACAGCCGTAATCTGATCAGAGGCCTTGGGGCTGCCGAAAGCACTGAGCAGCCCCAGCGAGTTCTGAGGTGGGCTGTGCGGGTCCCTGCCGGGTGGGCCGGGCACAGCGCCCCGCCGTGGCCGCGGTGTGTCTTAGTCTGTGTGTTTCCCTTCGGCGTCCCCTCTGGTCTCTGTCCTCATCTGTGCACCATGTGTCCCTGAGGCGAGTCACACCTGTGTCCGAGTCTGCTGTAAGGTGTTCAGTCTACCTCAAGGGGTCCTCATGGTCAACTCTGTCCCCGTGGAATCCTTCCTCCATCGCCACACACACTGGAATGTAGATCTCCCTGCCCCAGCCCGCCCCCCAGTAACCTCCCGACCCCGCCTTTCCTGTAATCTCCACCAACTCCTAGTGCAAATTGGATGCTGCTTTAAATGTGAAAACAATTGTTCAAAAGCTATAAAACCTGAATGAAAGCTAAAGCTGAATTTATAAGCCTTGTTGCATATGAGCCAAAAGTGCAAAAAGCTCTATATAATGAACTAACCTGCCACTCGTATAAATATAAATATATATAAATATATTAAAATCAGACTGTTCTACAAAATTGTGTATTTGTATTTTTGTGTACGTACAATTTTCTGCTAAGCAGAAGGAGGATGTAGTATAGGATGCTGTGAGAAGAGATTTGGTTTAATCCTATTTCTTTGTTACTTATTTTTGTTAACATCAGATGCCTGTCTTCGTCTCCCATGTGTATGACGCTGTTTGGGAAGCTGCAGTATCTCTCTTCCTGAGGTCCAGGGTCCATTAAAGAATCAAGTCTGGGGCTCAGCGGGCGTCTAGCCACCCCACACGGATAAGTGGGCAGAGCTCAGCTCCTGTGACTCCGTGTGGCAGAACCGGAGCCACTCGTGGTCCTGAGGTGGGGGTCCGAGGGCGGGAACTGGCTCCCCTGGCATTTTGATTTGCCTCTGGGCAGCAAAACCCCACTTCTAGAAATCTCTCTCCAAAACAGAAGATGATCATCTCTAATTCAGGATCTCCACGGGGCCCGCCAGGACATCTGACCGTAGGAACTGGCCACTTACTTCTGGGCCAGTCCGCCCAGAGGCAGCAGGTGGCTGTGCCTGGCCTCGTGCCCAGGGCAGCGGCTGTCCCTGGGGCTTCATCTCCTCTTCAGAATAGTTGCTGCCTTTTTCCGGATCAGGTTCCCAGATGCCTCTCCTCTGCCGAGCTGCTGGCACTCCATCACCCAGACCTCCAGCCCCAGTTACCTGGAGCATCTCAGAACCCACTTTGCTGGTGCTAAAACACAAGAGGGGTTTAGAGTGGCTGCCAGTAATGGCCAGGAACCAGCCAGCCAGAGGCCGGAGGAAAGACGCTCCGAGTGCCCAGGGGCCCACTGCGCCCGCCCACCCTCAGCCCCAGGCTGGTCCCTCGCTGTGACCCTGTAGGGAGAGTGATACTGCACCTTCACCTGTGGGACTCATATTGATAACAGTGTGTAATGACTGTAGCAAACGCCCTTGTTTCCAGATGTAAATGGTCAAAGAAACAAGTGCTCTATTGTATTGATTAAATAGTTCCAATGGGTCCTGTATCATTGTATCTCCTATTCTGGATTAGTGCCTTTTGGACAGTAGACTGTTCTGTAATTAAAATGTAGTATACTGCTTTTTTGTACAGTTTTGTTTTAATAAAACTTTTTTTTAATTTGTGTTTATTTTAGTATTGTACCTACTAGAGAATAAAATGTATAACTGAACAAACACTGGCCGGCATTTCTTTGGATCCAGCGCAATCATTTGGGAACTTTGGTAGTAAAAAACGCTCCCTTTGGAACACCAGTCCCTTCATACTTTTTAAAAAAAGATCGGGGGACCAGCAGGTGGCGTAATGGTTACATCACTGGACTCCCACATGGCCAACCTGGTTCAAGTCCTGACCCAGTGGCCTGAAGATCACACCAGGTGCGTGTGTGTGTGTGCCCAAGATCCTGGGAGAAGAGATGGCAGCATGGGCATCCCCATGGGGGGAGGGGGGATTTCTCACTTTCCCCCTCACTGTCTCTGTCTCTTTCTGGTGAGTGCACTTGTCCTAAAGAAAAAAAAAAAAAAAAAAAAAAAAAAAAACAACTCTTAAAAAAATAAAAAAGGAATCAGGAAGTCCAGTACCCAAAGACACCTGGAGAGGATTACACTGACAAACCCCACCTGGTAAAGGCGGTGGGTGGGGTGGGGAGCCCACACTGGGCCAAACTCAAGAGAAGCCCAGGGCCCTCCAGCCTGTGCCCTGCGAGTGTGCGCTGAATGGCCTTCCCTGGGGGGCAGGGGGCGGAGCTCCTTCCCCTGCACTCGCTGTGGGTGTGAGGCTGCCCAGTCCTTCCTCTCCACCATCTCTGCTCTGCACTAGCTCATGGCGATCTGGCCACCCCTGAAAGCACTAGGCCCCCAGCCTGCTGGGAATGAAGCCCTTTCCTGTGCAGGGCAGAGCAGCTAAATTCACGCATCTTATCTGCACTTTCCCCTCCAGGCCACTCCCTGAGCCTCATTTGCTTAAAAGGCTGTCTCTCCAGCACCTTCACCTTTAGAATAAAAAAAGTCAAAAACTTAATGCTACATTATTTGGTTTTCTTTCAAGTTTCCAGGGGCCAGCACCAAGCTCTTCAGCAGGGCTCCAGGACAGTCCCCAGGCTTCCCTCACCTCAGTGGACTGGACTTCTCAGAGAAGTCTTTGTATTCAGCATGCGTAGTTTTAAAACACTATACAAAACTGGAAGCTGCCCCCAGGCCCGGTCCACGCTGCGCGGGGGAGGCAGGCAGGGCCCACACCGAGGGCTGTTCCCACCCCTGCTCCGCTCTTGTTTGGTTCGAAAGTGCTTTGCTATGTACACAGAAGCCTCGCTGACCCTGCAGTCCCACAGCGCGCCCAGCCACCCTCCACACGCACTGGGCAGCCGGGACATCTTCGAGCAGCCTCTTCCCAGCTCCCGTGTCCTCTCCCTGCACCTCGAGGGCTGGGGACCCCGCTGCACGACAGAACTGCCCTAGTGAGCCCATTCAGCAGGTTTACTGCACTGTAGGCCTCACGGCCAGGCACGGGCGAGGTTGCAAGGGCTGGCTCAGTGAATGGATGTGCCACCGCGGGGGTCCGTTCTGGGGTCTGCACAGTGAACCCCCACAGCCTTAGACAAAGGACCTCATTGGGTTGCAAGAGAACAGCAGCCTGAAGAATAAGATGTGTCCTAGGAGTCAGATCGATTCTGCATTCAGACTCCTGCCTCACTGGGGCAGGGCAGCTCCTGGCTGCCAAATTCCTGTCATTACTTGGCAGTGCTTATCTCTGAGAACTGGTGCACTTGTGAATATAAACAAGTCCTGCGAGGATGTGCTCCGACTGAGGGCCACGCCCATCACCCCTCCGAGCAATGGCAGCCGACATTTGCAAGTATACTTGGGATCAGAGGCACGTGATTTACCGGCGCAGGGAAAACAAACCTTCACATGAGGGCCACAGGCAGGACGTGTCCTCGCGGAAACCAACACTCGCTGGCTGTCTGGGCTCCTCGTTGGTGCACGGCTGTGATCCTGCGGCTGAGGAGCTCAAAGGCTGGCTCTGCTGCCTTCCATGGGCATGGGGTTGGGGGGGTGGGGGGGTGGGGGTGGTGTCTATAGGAAGGCGGCCTCACCAGCAAGTGGGTTCCACAGGCCACCAGGTTGGCCCTGGGCCTGCTGGCCGACTCTGTTCCCGACAGACCATTACAGAACCAGGGTGGACCCAGCTGGCAACAATGGAAAGCAGTCCTCTGTCCCCGGGTGTGGACTGGAAAGGGACAGCCAGTGTGGGGCCTACCACGCAGGTGGCCATGGAGCCCTGACAGCAAGCTGGGGACGGCCCCTCCACCTGTGTCCCTGGTAGCCCAGAAGTTCCAATCACCTCGGATCAAAAACCTGTAGAAAGTTCCTAATGGTTCCTGGTTTTGGTACAAGGCTGAGGCCTAAGGGCAGGAGAGAAACCAAGGAACTGTGGGGCCTCCCTGGCTCTGCGGGTCTGCAGGCTGTGTGCTCTGTGGCCTGCCGCTGTGTCCCCACCTCCGTTAGCCAAGTCCCCAACACCATCACCGAGAACAAGGCCATACCATGACCAGGGCATAGCTGCAATGGCCCCCAAACCCAAGGGTCAGGGTGAGGGAAGAGAGAAGCAAGACCCACCTCAGACCAAGCGAAGTCATCGGGCTTTATTTGGAAGCTGCTGATCATGGTGGAAGGCACGTACGGTACAGAATTACAGCGTCAGTTCATTACACGGTACAGGTCACGGGGTCTTCAAATTCAGCAGTCTTTGGATTTCCTTGAACAGCCCCACTGTGCACCAGATCCACATAATCCCCGAACCGAAGTCACTGCTTTATACGGGACCCCATCCTATTTACAGAAGTCCACATGGAGACGATGTCCCGACTCCCAGGACCATCAGGGTCAGCAGAACACCTGGAAGGCACCTCGGACCTTTCTGCGAAAGATGCTTCAGGGTACAATCGCGTCGGTCCCTTGGAGACTGGGTAGGGCAGTAAGGCACAACGGACACGTAAGGCCACCTCAGGCCCCTCCTGTCTGAGGCGGCCCTGGGAGGTGATGATGGCACCGCTGGCCCCAAGCACCTTCCACACACGTGCATGCAGGCGGCCTCGGGCCAGCAGGCCAGTCTTAGCAAGGAAAATAAATACTCGGGAACTGTGTCACACACAGGGGTCTGGAAGCGGGGTGGGGGTGGGGGGCAACGCCCTCAAGCACGGTGCAGGGGGACCCAAACGCCTCCTAGACCTTTCAGGCTCGAGTGACCAGTCACATTCAGGGCTCCATCTCACAAGGCCTCACACAAAGGGGGTGGGCCCAGAAGCCTTCCCCCACGTCCTCTGCCTGGCCAGCAGGAACCAGGGTTCGCACCCACCTTCCCCCTCCACTGCTCCACAGTTCCCATAGGTGGAGATGGCCGCCCCCCCCCCCCCCCGTAATGTCAGCCCCTCGTTGAGGGCCTGAGGCTGGGGAGGAGGGGCAGGTGGGCCGGATGGCACTGGGTGTGCAGCTGGGGACACAGGCCGGGAAGTGGCTGCCCTGTCTGTGCACCTAGTTACTCCCTGGGCCTGCCGGGAGCAGCACCCAGAAGCCTAACATAGGCGCTCGATTTAAACCCAGTCTGTGGGTGAGGCCGCAGGGAGGACGGGAGACAGCCGCCCTCGCCCACACACCACTTGGGGTGCCCTCTGGCTTCAGCGCAGTGGCCGCTCTCCCAGCTCCGCGTTCATGTTAGCCTGCACCCAAAGGCAAGGGTAGGAAAGGCCACCGGGAGCCACTTCATGTTCGTGTCCCCGCTCTGGCAGTGGGGAGGAGGGGCCCGAGGCCGTCTTCAGGGAGCGTCTGTACAGAGGGCAGGACCCCACACCCCGCAGGGATCCAGATCCACGTGGGCCAGGCTCTGGCACCTGCTGCACTGTCCCACCTGCCTTGGGGGTCAGGGCTGACGGGGACAGCATGGTAGCCAGATCAGCCCCCCCACATAAACGCACTCCCACAGGACAGACGTCTCTGACGCACTACAGGATGAGGCGGACCGGCTCCATTTGGAGGAAACTGGAACCCTAAGCACTGGACTCCAAGAGCAGCAGAGATCTCTCCTCGGAGAGACAGCTAGGCTTCCTTCCGCACAGGCGCGTTCTCCGCAGAGGCAGCTTACCCTGCACAGAGGGGCACGGTGGGTGACCTGGAACCGACTGCTATGGGAGGATGTGAGGGGACGCCTGAGTGGTGGGGAGTGGGGACAAAGCGAGGCTGCCTGGGGAGGGGGGGCTGGAGAAAGGGAACACGGTCCCGACAGGGCTGCAGGACCCGGGGGGTGGCCCGAGCTGCACAGCCACGCCATGGCACCCTACCCCAAAGAGCACATGCGTCCCAGCTGACTGCCGCGACTCCGTGGCCTCGTCAGGGTGGCCGGGCAGTCGCTCCAGCGAGCCCACCAGAGCGAGAACCATCACGCGCAAGCTCCTCGCGATCTGAAAGCGACTGCTGTCCCCACAGGGCGCCCCTCAGCCCAGGGGAGGTCCTCAGACGCCCGGGGCAGCCAGCTGCTGGTGTCGGGTGACACAGAGGTGCTGGGGTGCCCCGGGGTGTCCACAGGGGTACAAGCAAAATCCTCTGAGCAGGGAACGTGTGTGCTGGGGAAGGGGCCAGGTAGGAAAGTTGAGCCGAGCTGGTCACAGGCCTGCAGGTTCCCCCCAAAGTGCCCCCGGGCAGGAGGAACAGAACGAGCGCCAAGCCCCAGGCCGCCCAGGGCTCTCCGGCTCGCGAGGTTCCTCAGCAGGCCCTCTACCGGCCCAAGCCCCCTCCTGTCTGGCTGCTGCAATGGAAAGGAGGACCCCCGCCTCCCAGGCACGGGGTGCTGCGTGGGTGGCGGGCCATGAGCTGGCCTTGGGAGCCCCTACCGTGGAGGATGCTGGCCCTCGCGGTGCCCATCCATGGGTTATCTCCAAGAGCACCAGGTTAGGTTAAGGAGCCAGCACGTGGTGCCAGTCCCTCCGTCTGCTCACTGTGCTGGGCAGACACTGGTGGCCAGAAGAGGCTGTGGCATCCGGAGGGCCCCGAGCTGGGGGCCATCAGAGATAGGGAGCTGGGCTACTTCTCACCTGGGCTTCAGTCCCTAGAGAACCAGAGTGCCGCCACAGAAGCTCTCCAGACGTTTTTAAATCTAAATGTGGGGCCAGTTGGTGGCACGGTGGTTAAGGGGGCTGGATGTCACATGGCGGACTTCAGTTTGAACCCTGGACCGGAGCCTAACAAACACAGGGCCTGTGAGCACGCCTGCCCAAAACGCCTGGAGTGGAGGAGAGGCAACTGTAGTGGCCACCCCCAGGGGTGTTTCTCGTTTTCTGTGAGCACGTGCACCCTATAGCAATCAAAAAGAAGTCTAGATGTGAAAAGCAGCAGCAGCCTGCCAACTGGGCCCAGTAGAAACCTGGCACGGGGCTTGTGTGCCCAGAGCTGAGCAGCAGCCGGTGGCCGGGGGCCAGCATCAGGCACGTCCTCGGCCAGGCCTAGCTACCCCTTCCAGCAAAGCCAGCTCCAGGACCAGCGGCGGCTCCGCAGGGACGGGAGATCCTGAGGTGCTGCTGCCCCTCAAGCACCTGGGTGGCTCTGCCAGGGCCCGAGAGCTGACAGCAGATGGTCGGCCCCCCTCCCAGGCCCACCTGCCAAGTGGCTGGCCCCCAGGGTAGTCAGAGCACTGGGCTAAGGAGTGGCCGAGACATGATGATGGGCCTCCCGGGAACCCAGACCACTCCCAGGAGAGAAGCGATGCTCTACGTCGGCCCCGGGGTGCCCACGCTGCCCACACTGCCGTCATCTGGTACGAGTGACGCCACCCGTGGCTCCACACACAGAGCAGCGTGAGGTGCCCCCGGGAGCCACCCCAGGACAGGGCAGGGGCCGCAGCTCCCCAGCGGCCTGGTGCCCACGCCCAGGCCGATGGCGATTGTGGCTCGCGAATGATTTCAGGTTTTGGAAAAATAAATATAAATAAATATACTCCAGGCATTCAGTTACAGGAATAACAGAAAACAAAAAGACTCTCGGGGATAAGACACTAGACCACCACCAAGAACGCTCTCAGAAGCCCTGTGCGGAGCAGCCGCCGGAGGGGGGCGCGGGGCCTGCGTGGGAGGCCCGGAGGCTAGACAGAGGCACTGGGTGTAGGAAGTGGGGGCGCAGCGGAGCCGGCGTCGGGGTGGCGGGGGTCTCCCCGCAGGTGGACGGCACCGTTAGGGTTGCTGTTTAAATTAAGACACGGCCAGGCGCTGGAACTGGGGAAGGAGCGCGAGCACAGCCCTGCGGGGCCAGGGCACAGCCAGGGCCTCCTGCCAGGCTCCTGCTCCGGCTCCCTCCGAGCTCCCAGAACCTTCGACCCCCTCCTCAAGGAGGCGTCGCCAACGTGGACTCTGGGCAGAGGAAGGAAGGAAGCTTCCAGGGTCCCGAGGAGGGTGGAAAGGGGAGGTCACTGGTCCTGCACCCGGGAGGGTCCCCAGGGCTGTCGCTGGGCGGCTCGAGGACGGCTCCTGTCATGGTCACCGCTGGCTGCGCTCAGCTGGCCCAGGATTTCCGGTTCTCGGGGTTCTTGTGGCTTCTGTCTGCCTTGGCCAGGGCAGCCGTCAGAGAGGCCAGGTTGGTGGCGGAGCCCGAGAGGGTGGCGCTCCGGCGGGCCTCGGGGGCACCCTGCGGCCGGGGCCCTGCACTGCGCCGCCGCGTCACGCCCGTAGCCCTGCGGACCCGGTCGGGCCTCACCAGCAGCCCGTAGCCGGGGTTGCACTTGAAGTACTGCTTCCCTCCGATGGAGCCGTCATTCTTACCTGCAGGGGAAAAATCAACATGGAGGGGCGCCGCTGTCACACTCCCTCCTGCCCGCTCCTCTCCGGCCCCCAGATGCCGGGGTCTCCAGGCCCCCTCCATGTCACCCCGTGGACACAGGCAGCTTACAGGCAGGCACTGGCCATGGCCCAGCAGGCCCTGGGTGAACCAATAAGGCCAAGGGCGCCGGGGACCCCGTCTCCTGGACCAGCCAGCAATGGTGACCAGGGAAGGACACCCCCTCAGTCCTGCAGCCTGGACGTGAGGTGACGGGCCCCCAGGAGGGACGTGCTAGAGCCCAAGTGCAGGCCGGACACTAAAGCAGAGCTGGCCCCTGCCCATCACACTCAGTGGGCATGATCATTTTCTTTCCTTATTTTTTTTCAGTAATTATTTATTTCTAATTTGTTATTTTTTAACTTGACCAGAAAGAGAGACAGAGAGAGACAGGGGAAAAGTGAGAAAGCACTCAAACCACAGTCAGCCATGTGGGAGTCCAGTGCCTTACTACCACACCACCTGCTCGCCCCCCCTTATTTTTTTATTGCCAGAGGACACACCTGTGTGTACCAAAGAGTGACAGAGGGAGAGAGGGACGGAAGAGAAAGCACCCCCAGCGGGGCGGGGTCACACACAGCCTACCCTCTCCCATTTCTCAATGCTGTCAGGGTTCTGGGCACACACACACATGCCTGACACAGCTTTCGTGCTGCCAGAGCTGGGATTCGAACTGCCATAGGCCACGTGGGCTTCTGCTCCCTACACATAGCGCTTAACCACGGCACTATGGGGGCTGGCCCACAGGCCATTTTCCATATGGATGGTCAAAATGCAAACCCAGGATGGAGGTGCTGGCAGGATTTTCCCTAATCTGTAAAGTGGCATCTGGCAAAATTCCTAAGTTGGAGCGAGGCAGATGGCACCGGGGTGTGGGAGCTGGATCAGGAGGAGCTGGCTCTGTGATGGCACGGAGACCACTTGGGCGGAAGGGTGGAAAAGCAGCTCAGCCAGTCGGGGAAGGGGGTGAGGGGAAGGGGGCTGCCGAACCCGAACGAAGGGCCACCCTCCCCGTGCCCTGTCTTCATCTCCCAGCCAGGCCTTGCTCTGCAGCCACTCTCCAGGACAGCAAGGCCAACCCCACCTCGCTCCTCCTCCTGGCAGAGTCTGACTTGGGACACTGTCACCCCTAGATCCGGGGACCTACTCCTGCTTCCACCTCTTCCTCTGGTTGTGCCTTGTCTGGTCCCAGCAGCTGGGGCCTTAGTCGCACACAGGCAGTGGCCCCGCCCGCCCTGCCATGGACCCTGAGGCCTCCAGCCCCAGCTCGGCCCTCCAGGTGCCCCTAACACTCACGACTCCTCCCTCACAAGCTGCTCTCGGGCCTTCCCTATTCCATGCGCCAGCGTCTATCCCGTCACTCCCTGGTGCCAAACACTCAGGGGTCATTAGAGGCCACATGGCTGCACCTTCCTGACTTGAACCTCCCCTCTCTGCCTCCACAGCTCCCGCCAGGCCTCCAGGGCACCTTCCTATTTGCAAGGTTCCCTTGAGTCTGGTCTCCAAAAGAGTCATCTTAAACCTCTAGCACTTTCCCCTCAGACATTCTTCTAACGTGGCCACAAAATCTTTTGTTTTTCTTTCTTTCTTTTTTTTGGAGAGGTTTTTGCTATAGGGCGCATGTGCTCACCGGAGAGACAGAGAGAGACAGAGAGACAGAAAGCGAGAAATCACTCCCCAGGGGGGTGGCCACGCTGCGATCCCTCCTCCTCCATTCTCCTCTCGGGATCTTGGGCACGCACGCACACACGCCTGGTGTGAGTTTTAAGCCACCGAGTCCGGGACTCGAACCGCGGTCGACTACGTAGGAGTCCAGCGACATAGCCATTACGCTAACTGCTGGTCCCAAAATCTTTTGTGATCCGGCCACCACGTGCTTCGTGGGCCTTACCACCCGACCTTTCTGCTGGTCCTCAAATGCCACAAGCTCGTCCCTGCCTCGGGGTGTGCACACCAGAGCAGCCCTCAGCCTGTGACGCTGCCCTGCCTGACTCCAGTCCCACGTCCCCACAGCTCTCACCTTCGTGCCATCTGAGTCTGCGTCTCTGAATATTTAAGGTATCGGCCACCATGCCATCTGCCAGCCCCTTTCTTTACTTTCTTCATAGCACGGCTATCACAATCTTTGTTCATCTGTTTACTTAGTTACCTTCTCCCCTCCAAAGTAAGAGGCCAGTTACATCAGGAACTTTGTTCTGCTCACTAAGGTAGCCTGGACTCTAGAACAGTGGCTGGAACACAGTAGGGGCTTACTGCTTATGTATTACTTGTTGCAAGAATTAAATCGCAAATCCTCCTTTAATCCTTGAATTCAATTGCAGACAGAAACTTCTTTCCAAATTCCCCTTCACATTTCTGCACGAATGGATTTAAGAAAAATTTCCAGCCTGTGCTACATTAATCTTCTAGAACCTCTTCCAATTCAAGTTATTCTCTGCCAGATGATTTCCAAAGACAGTGAGTGACTTCACAGCAAAGCTAATGAGCCCAGAGACAAAGGAGTCATGGGAGGTGTGGTGCTGGCACCTGGGGTGGGCCTCCCGGCTGCCCTGGGTCTGGCCGAGAGTCACAGGTTCGGCCGTGGCTGGGCTCTATGAGAAGCCCACTCCAAAGCTCCGCCCCACCCCGGGACATGCTGAGCATCGGAGACTGAAGGGCCTTCTCTTGGGTGGCAGAGTCTAACTATAGTCAATTATGCAGGGTGCTGGTGAGTGACGTGTCCTCGACTCCTCAGACCAAGGCTGTCTCTGGACTTCGGATTTCATAAAGCTCTTCCCCTCTCACTCTGGACTGATCAGGGAAAACTCAACTTGCTCTCACACCCCTGCCCAACTCACTTCTCAATGCTACACCTAGCAGCCACCCACAAACCTAAAGACACACCTATAGCCTCTCATCTGCAAGAAGGAGGCCGCTGGTCCTCACGCCATGCCTGGGGAGGTAAATGATGCAGCCTAATCCTCCTCTGGGAAACAGCTGAGCCGGCCTCCACGTGACGCCCAGAGCTGACTCCTGGGTATCTACTCAGGGAATGAGGCTTGCGTCACCGCCGCCACATACACACATGCACGTGAACGTCACGCTGCATTACTCAGGATAGACGGAGAGTGGAACGACCCGAACTCCCATCAGGAAGCCAGTGAACAAAATGTCTCTCCACACCGTGGGGCATCACTCAGCCATGAACAGGCGTGAAGTGCTGGCAAGGCTACACGCGGGGTATGCCTCGACCGCATCGTGCTGAGTGCGGGAAGCCAGACCCAAAGGCCACGCGCTGCGATTCTCTTCATCCAGAAGTCCGGACTCCAACATTTCATACGAACTTAGACCAGAAGCAGGTGACGGTGACCTAGTGCTGGGGAGAAGAGCAGCTGCCAATGGACATGGGATCTCTTTGGGGCTAGCAGTATGTTCTAATATTAGCTATGGGGGTGGCTGAGGAACTCTATACACACACTAAACACGTGAAGTCAGTGGTCCCCAACTTCCTTGGCACCAGGGACTGGTTTCATGGAAGAAAACTGTTCACGTATGGGGTTGGCAGGGGGTGAGTGGGTCGGAGGCAGGTTATGAGAGCCTAGATAGAACCTGGATCCCTCACATGTGCAGTTCACAGCAGGGCTCACGCTCCTGTAAGAATCTGATGCCACCGCGGAGCTGACAGGAGGCAGCGCTCAGGCTATAATGCCAGTGATGGGGAGCAGCTGTAAATACAGGTGCAGCTCTGCTCGCTCGCCCGCCATGCCCTCCTGCTTTGCAGCCCTGTTCCTAACAGGCCATGGACCAGAACTGAGAGGTGGAGACCCTGCTTTAACTGGATGAATTATATAGTGTATAAATCACATCTCTGTAAATAAAGCTGTTTAAAAACAAAACAAAACAAACAAAAACATAAAACAAGGGGCTGGGTGGTAGCACGGTGGCAACATGCCAGTCTCCCACCCCCTGGATGGGAAAGGACCCAGGTTTGCATCTGGGTTGTTCCTGGGCACACCGAGCAACTGGGGTGGGCGACGCTGGGGATGCCTGTCTCTATCTCCCTCCCTCATGGAATATATTCCTTAAAATTAAAAAAAAACTTCTGAAAGATCAAGTCTTCCCTTTCTTCCTTTCTCCTTTCTCTTCTGAAACAGGGTTTCACTATGTTGCCTAGGCTGGTCTTGAACTCGCCACCCTCTGGCCTCAGTCTCCCAAGTACCTGAGGTCAAAGGCATGGGTCGCAGGCACAGACCACTGTGCCCAGCTATTCCAATCCCTTCCGAGGTCTGCCACTCTGTCACGAGGCCCAGAAGCCTACACGGACCTTAGCTCGCTGTGGGCTTAGGAGCCCGGAAGTCTTGAAATGAGGGGAACCAGCGCGTCGACTCAGTCACCTGAGCACGCACATCAGACACAGCCACTATCGCGCTTCAAATGCAGGTGCTTCTGTGGCTTTAAAAGAAGTGCATCTAAAATCATTCCCAAATTTTATAGTGGCTTTCAATGATTCCTAAGTTTCTGAGAAGTTTTGGGAGGTTAAACGAAGAAACTAAACTAGCGAGAAATCCTGGTTTTCAAATGTGGAGGCCGGGAGCTCAGAGAGGTCAAGCAATGTGCCTGGAGCTGGCTCCATGGTGCCGTGGGGGCACGCTGCTCCAGGGAGGCCAGAGCCCACAGGGCGACCACGGCTCAGGTGCCCGGCCAGATCAGCTTGCAACATGCTGGGCACATAAGTGAGGGCCCAGGTCTGATAGCCGGAGGGCCCACTTACGGCACAACCAGACCCAGTGAAGGGTGTGCCTCTCTCTCTCTCTCTCTCTCTCTCTCTCACACACACACACACACACACACACACACACCTACTCTTGCCCTGTATCTTGAACAAAGGGAGAAAAGTTAAAAAAAAAAAATTAAGTGCTTATGAGCCAGCTGGTCCAGTGGTTGGGGCAGCTGGAACCCCCATGGCTGGCTGCATGCTCAAGTCCCAGAGTCAGCGTCAGCAACCTGAGAAACATACCAGGTGTGGGTGCATGTGCGCTCAAAATCCTGAGGAGGAGAAGAGATGGAGAAGGGACTGTGATGTGACCTTGCACACACTCCGGCATTTTTTTTTTCTTTTTAGTTTGCTCTAGGGTGTGTGCACTTGTGAGAGACAGAAGGAGAGATAAAGAAAAGGAGAAATCACCCCCAGGGGGATGGCCACATTATTCCCTTCTCCTTCACTCTCTTCTCAGGATCTTGGACATGCACACACACACACTATGTTTTCCAAGCCACCGAGTCTGGGATTCCAACTGCAGTCAGCCAAGTGGGACCCAGTGCCTTAATCACCCTGCCACCTGCTGCCCCCGAATTAAAAAATAAATAAATGAATGAATGAATGAATGAATGACAGAAAGAAAGAAAGAGAGAAAGAGAGAGAGAGAAAAGAGAAAAAGAAAGAGAGAAAGAAAGAGAGAAGCAGCAGCAGCCAGGACACACAGCAAACACCCGGCAGCCCCAGTGGTGGTGTGCCCCCAGCAGCCATACTCGGCCGTGGGGTACCCCAGTGCCGGCACCGGCTGCAGACACACACAGCTCACCTGAAGGCAGGTCCAGTTCCACGCCGACCCACGTGCCCTCCTGGAAGCTGGTGGGCCCGACATATCTCACGATCCCCGTTTTGTTGCTGCCCACAGTGACGTACTCTCCCTCTCTAAGCCACTCTGGGACTTCGTTGGCTTCCTCAGAATCAGAGGCTACTTCCAGCTTCTCCAGGGCCTGGCCCAGGTCACCCGGCCCCCCTGGGGCCAGCGGGTCCTCCTCAGCACCAGAGGAGCAGCTGGAGTCTCCACCAAGCATGCGTGTGAACGACTTCAGCTCCGAGGTCCGCACCTTGTGGATTCGGAATGGAGACACAGGAGCAGGCGCCTGAGGTGGGAGGTCGGGGGGCAGCTGCAGCTTGGAAGGACCAGGCTCCGAACTGGGAGCTGCCTTCAGCTGGGCCTGGGCCTTTGGTCGTCCGAGCTGCTTGGAGGCAGAGACAGCTTCACCCCAAGGCTGTTGGCCTGGGGGCTCCCCTCCAGGGGCTGAAGTGAGAGGCAGAGCAGGTGGCTCTGCTTGGACTGGCAGTGACAGGGTCCTGTTCTGACTCTCCAGCCGGGCAGGAGGGTGACTCTGTGCACTTGTAGCAGCAGCTAGAAAGGGCAGCTCGGCCTCCAGGGCTGCCTGGCAGAGGGGCGCAGTGGGGGAGCCCGGTGTCTGGCCACCTGCTGGGGTCACAGCCTCCAGGCCAGGGAGGAGTGCGTCAGAGAGTGTGGCAGTAGATACACTGTGTGAAAAGTACCCGCTGGAAGCCTCGCTCAGAGGGCTGGGGGGGCCGTCCTGCCCTTCTGGGGCCATGGTGGAGGCAGCGACTGGCAGTGGGGCAGTGACTTTGGCTGGTCTGTCACTGATCTTCACCATGGGGGTCACCTGCACCATCACGTCGGAGGCCACGCTGGTCCCCACACTCCCATGCTGGGCCTGCAGCAGAAGGGGGCACAGGGCTTAGAGCTAAACATCTGGCAGTCATTGCCAACAGAATCCCAACAGGGCAGCTATTGTTTAAAGCTTGTAAAAAACATACTGCAGGAACAGCAATTAGTGTAATGGCTATGTCGCTGGACTCCCACGTAGTCGACCATGGTTCGAGTTCCAGACCCGGTTGCTTAAACTCATGCCAGATGCGTATGCGTGCGTGCCCAAGATCCCAAGAGAAAGGAGGAGAAGGGATTGAGGCGTGGCCATCCCTCCTGGGGGGTGATTTCTCGCTTTCTGTCTCTCTGTCTCTCTCTATCTGTCTGGCGAGTGCACGTGCCCTATAGCAAAAACCTCTCCAAAAAAAAAAAAAGCATGCAGTAATCTTTGACTTGCTTGACAGGCAGTATTTATACTCTGAGAACTCCTATAGTACACTGTAAAGATTATAGTCATTAAATGTAAATAAAAATAAACAAAAGAAAACTCTACTCCTATAGAGAGCCAGTCTGCACGCACAGGAGAGACAGACAGAAACGCTGTCACACTGCAGCGTCCTCCAGCCCCTCGGGATCCTGAATGCACGCCCAGTGTGTTAAGGATGACCAGCGGGGGATCTGAACCCACACTTGGCCACGCGGCTTCCAGTACTGCCGCTGCCTGCACCCCCGAAGCTGGGCGAGCAGTTGAACATTACAACGCTTGAGGGGTGGGGGAGGGAATGGCTGTGCGGTAGGCCAGACCTGGTTCCAGTATCGGTTACGCCACTTAGTTCTATGTGACAGTGGCTTGGCACGTAACGAACACTGACGGGGTCCAGGAGCACTGTGCAGGCCCCATGCTGGGTTCTTGTGCTAGAGACAGTGCTGACCTACAGCCACTGACACCACCACTTCCACTCCTATCTTCTACACAGACTCTCGGCTCCAGTGCCTGCCACACAGGGTCGGTGCAGCGTGACAGGGAACACAGAGCCCACAGAATGCAGCACGCAGTAGGTGCACACTAAAATCTTGCCATCCCCAGGGCAGCCTCCCCACTGCCCCACATTTAGGCTACTCACTTTGCTCTGACAGAGAGATCCCCTGCCCAGAACTGACCTCACAGGAGATTGAGCAAATCACGGAAAAGGCCAGAAGAGCATTTTTGGCCAGCAAAATTGAAATGAAGACCTCATCAGAGGATCCGAAGTGCTTTAGCACTGCTTCACCAGCTCAGGTACCAAGAACGGACCACGGGCCTGCCACCAGGCTGGGTGCCCACAGCCAGGAGCCAGGTGCACAAGGAAGGGGACAGGGGCTCCCTGTGGACTGTGCCCCGTTCTTTGAGAGGCTGTTTTTTTTTTTGCTACTGTGAAAGGCTGGTCCCATGTCAGGGGTCAGAGACCCTCTGATCCGGGGACCTAAGCTGGGAGGAGCTGTGGGGTAAGGAGTGAGCCAGCAGTGGCTGGGCTGCTACTTCCTCTGTCTGAGTCACGCGGACAGAGGACACACACACAAAGCCCACATCTCATGGGGAATGACGCCAGCCACCACTGTCCAAATCCTACTGTTTCTGAGGAGCATGTAAGGTGTCGTTCCTTCATAACGCAGGTCGTCCGGAGAGGCTGGTGCATCACCTTTCTAGTCCCTATTCACAATGGTGGGGGAAGAGAAGGCAGGAAAGGCAACAAGGTGGGTGGGGCAGAGAGGGGCACCATTTGGAGAAAGAAATATGCTTTCCAATATTTACGGAAAAATTATTTATATTACAGGAATGGTCATTTTCCATCTGAAATACAGGATTTATTTGAACTGGGAAATAGCTGAGATCTATAAGTCTCTTACAGTTACTTGGCTTAACTCAGCAATTTGATAAATCATGCATTTTCCCGTGAATTGTCATTTATATTCCTGTTTCTAGGGGCCCTCTTTTCCCCACCAGGCACACTTTCAGGGTATGAAATTAACGGCACCTCTTGAGATTAACAGCCCATTTTTGTGATAGATCTCTAGGCTGCAAAATTTACTCAATCCAATAGATCAATAACTGTCACCAGCATAAATACTCTAAAAGATTAGGTAATCCTTCAATCATTTTACGTTTGCAACTTGCCCATGTTTTATTTATTCTTTTCTCTTTTAGTTTAATACCAGTGACTATGTAGGGAAGATTACACAAATACAACTACTAAAGCCCAGAATGTGAACAGCAGCCAGGGTCCTGAGACAGTTTCTGTTCCACATTCACCCCCTGGGTGAGGCCCAGTCATTGCCATTTCAACACCTGGCTGCTCAGGGCAGGGAGGGTCAGTCCTGTGGGGAGCAATGGGGGCAGTCCTAGATTTACAGGTATTATTCCATTTGCTTCTGCATGAATCACTAGCAGAGGGCAGACCCATAGGGGTTAAAGGATTTAATCTCCCACCTCCCTCTCCTTACGCAAAAGGCAGAGATTAGGGGTCAGATGGGATGCAAGAACAAAGAAGAGAGTGAAGATGGAAGTAGACCCTGCCAGGAGGTGCTCTGGAAGCTGATGCTTTGCAGTACCCCCTTCCTTCAAGTAAGACACTTCCAGAGAGTTCTGCAAAAACTCAGGCTTGAAGGAATCACCTCATGAGCTTCAGCAAGGCCCCTACTTTTTCCTTCTCACTGGACTGGGGGCTCAAACCTGCCTCTGCAAAATGACAAATGCCATGCACAGGGAGGGGCCATGACAGTGGCCTACAGTGAAGTTTCTAGATGCCAAGGATATGCAGGCAGAAAGGGAGCTTTTCATTATGTGGGGATTTGTGGAGGTCTGGATTTTCTTTCAACTTATTAGGCTTTTTTTGCTGTTGTTTTAATAAATAAAATTTTCCTATGAAGATCTAGCATTTCCTAAGAGAATGAAGGCACAGTGGGAGAAAATAGATTTGCTATTCATAAGATTAGAAGTGCTGTTGATCTGTGGGAGATCATAAGAGACTATTTTCTCCCCAGCTTAGCATCAGTCTTTTCACGCTGATATCATGAATCAGAATGAAATGTAAAACTGAGAATTAAGCAAACACTTAGAGGAAGGAGATTGTTCTGTTTATAGAAATCTCCTTTGCCTAGCAGTGGGCTATTAAAGCTGCAGACTACATTAGCAGTCAAGCACCTAAAAGTTTAGCAATCATATGATTAACAAGTTGAAAATAGAAAAGTGTAATAAGGAAAATAGAGAGAGAAGACAGTGACCTATATTATAGTTAATTATCAAAACGGGCACGGTGAAATAAAAGCTGAGGGTGTGGACTACATAGTTTTAGAGCAGGGGCCACCTGCTGTATGTGGGGCAGCCACTGGCAGCCCGACTGACTCACCTCCTCCGTCCTGGTCCCCCAGGCATCCGGGCAGGTGGGCTGAACCATGATTCGGGGCACGGCCTGGAAAGACAAGGACACAGGTAAGAGACTCAGTGTGGCAGCACGGGGACAAGTGGGGGAGTTTTCCTTGGATAGACTGCAGAGCGTCAGGAAGACACAGTGAGGTGACTTTCACCACTCTCTGGAGTTCTAACAGTCACTGCAAATTAGGCATGCAAGTGCCTGGGGCACCACCCCAGGCCAGAAAGAAGGAGCCAGCAAGGGACTCACTCTCCAGCCAGGGCAGCAGGGCACATGCTAAAATCAATGACACACATGGCACGTGGACACTCAGGCTCCCTCTCAGTGGTCACATCCGTACACCTGACGCGAGGGCTGTATCTGCATACACAGGCATTACGCGACTCTGTGTGGAGAAATGACTGGGGAAGGAAAGATCTGGAAAGACCTTACATATAGGAGGTGGAAGCCACACCAAGCCTTGATGACAGGGAGAGTTCATGGAGACGTGCAGTCATGGGTAGCGAGTAGGAAGCAGGCCAGTCTGGCCGGAGCACGAGACAGAGCAGGCAAGGACACGCAGAGGCCCTGGGGATCTGAGACCAACCTAATTAGGGAATGATGAGAGGCCACCACAGATTCCTGAGCAAAGAAAGCAGAAGATAGCTGAAGATCAGAAAGACGGATCTGGCAGTGGGATGCACATTGATTGGAGATATATTTAAAGTCCGAGGAGGCAAATCAGCCACGAGAGTCCAGCAACAGAGCAGGTGTGAGATGATAAGAGCCTGAATCAAAGGATGTAGGAAACGTCAGAGGAAAGGACTTCGTTACTATAGACACATGACTCAAGGAACATCAAAGGGGGTGGGGGAGACAAAAAATAGTCAGCCAGAAGAAGGAGAAGGGAGGTCAGAAGGAGAAGGAATCAGAAATTCCTTTTGTAGCTGCTGGGTTTTAAATGGCAGCGGCACATGAGCTGACGGGCAGACGTGAGTACCTCTGAAGAAGCCAGGAGCCCACCATTTCTGCCTTTATCCCTTCAACCGACCCGTGGCTCCTTCCCAGGCCCCCTTCTCCAGAGCAAAAGTCTGGCCCTGGCTCTGTGTGCAAGCTCTAGAGGCTCCATTCTGGCTGAAGAGCACAGGGCCAGCTCCTTCCGTCCTGCTGGGCCCACAGGGAACAGCGGCGGATCGCCTCTCTATTACACGATTGAAGCTGCCTAGAGATGGAGATCCCATGTCTCTAAGTTCCCCTCTGGCCCTAAGCGATCCAGCTGCTTCCAGTTTTCATGTGTGTCTGGGTACCTGAAGCTTCCAGGTAGTCATGACTCTGCAGAGAGAGTCTGCAGGCAAAAGCTTAGAGCATCAAAGTCTTCCCTCCTAGGGGATCCCCCTTCCTAAGGAAGCCCAGATTCTTAACTAAAGGGTCTCATTTTACTGAAGGGTGCACCTCAATCATCTGGGCCTTGGGACTACTTTTGGAAGACAAGTGTTAGAAGGGATTAATTCTGTTGAAGGTAAGGGAACAGAGGTAAGATTTGAGAAACAACACAGAGGAGGGGTGAATAAGTAAAAGCCATAAGAGATAAGACTTAAAAGAGGTGGAATAACCAAGGATCAAACTAAAGGAATAAACACTTTACCCTGGGGAGTGACTGGGCAGTTTGAGGCCCAGGGAATCCAGGATCAGAGGGGTCATTAAGAAAGATGATTTTAGGCCAGCACTCTGGCTAGTGGTTAAGGGAGCCGAATCCCACATAGCCTGTTGCAGTTCGAGTTCAGGCCTGGTGGCCTGGGCCAGGCACATGTGCATGCATGCCCAGAATCCCGAAAAGATGGAGAGGAGGAGGAGAAGGGGCTGCGAGCAACCATGCACCCTTGAGGGTTGCTTTCTCCCTCTTTTTCTCTGTCTCACTCTAGCAAGTGCACATGCTTTCTGACAGTTTAAAAGGGAGTGGGGGAGGCACAAAAATGTGTCTCAAGCTCTCACTCCAAAACACTTACGTTCTCCAGCTAGACTGTACTTAATTAGACAAGATTAAGAAAGAACAGTTCCTACTAAGCTCACCTCTTTAAAACATAGCAATGTAAGATCCCCACCGAGGATGGAAGGTTACTACTGAGGATGACACATTTCCTAGAATGACACCCCTGCCCTCATAAATGAAGATGGAATCAACCTATACTCCTCTTTGTGACTCCATGATTAGAAAAATCTAGTATCTGAGACTAGCAAATGGCATACCGGTTACGTCACTGGACTCCCACATGGCTGATTATGGTTTAAGTCCTGGACCTGGTGGCTTGAAAATCATGCCAGGCATGTATATGTGCATGCATGCCCAAAATCCCAGGAGGAGAAGGGACTGTGGCATGGCCATCCCCCCTGGGGGGTAATTTCTCACTTTCCCTCTCACTGTGTCTGTCTCTTGCTCTCTCTTGTGACTGCACATGCCCTAAGGCAAAAAAACTTCTAAAAAAAAAAAAAGAAAGAAAGAAAGAAAAAAGGAGGGACCAGCAGTTAGTGTAATGGCTATGTCACTGGACTCCCATGTAGTCGACTGCAGTTCAAGTCCTGGACCTGGTGGCTTAAACTCACGCCGGGCACGTGTGCGTGCGCGCCCAAGATCCTGAGACGAGAATGGAGGAGATGGGATTGTGGCGTGGCCATTCCCCTTGGGGGGTGATTTCTCATTTTCTGTCTGTCTCTGTCTCTCTGACAAGCGCATGTGCCCTGTAGCAAAAACCTCTCCAAAAAAAAAAAAAAAAAGAAAGAAAGAAAGAAAAAAAAAAGGAAAGGAAGAAAGAATGAAGAGAAAGGCAAAGAAAAGAAAAGTCTAATAATATCCAGTCATCAGAAGAGTCATGACACCATGACTTTTCTGAGGACTCAATAAATACTTAATAAATATGGCTGAAGTTAACTTAAGAACCAGAATGGCTACAACGCAGGTTGTCACTCTCGACATATAAACTGGGGTCAACAAGGACTCGGCCAGGTCTTTCTATGTGCAGGGAACTGCACCAAGAGTCAGCGACAACACTGAAATGAGAACGGCCTGGGCACTGCTCTCCCGGCCTGACAGTCCAGTGTGGAAGAGAAGGAATGTGGTAGATGTTAGGAAGCAAAGAGGCTGCAGAGGAGGAAGGAGATCACAAACAGAAGGGGTACAGGGTAGCTGCTCAGGAGGAACTCTGAGCACGGCCTTGAGAAGCAACACGAAAGCAGGACACCAGAGGAGCCCATCTATGTTGACCTCTCCTCGCGAGTCTGCCCTGGGAAAACCTACTCATCCTTCGGTCATCCTGACAGACAGTGCTGGGCAGAGGGAAGGAAGGTTAGGGCGTGTGGAAGAGGCCTGGTGAGTTCACAGTTCAACTTCGCAGGCACTAAAGAGCTATGGCAGGTCACTGGATGAAAGATTTATGCTTTCAGAAGACTAACCCTTAGATGGGAAAGATGATCAGATTACGGAGACCAATTAAGAAGTTAACTTAGGGCCAGCTGGAGGCGTGGTGATTAAGGTGTTGCATTCCTACATGGCCATCCATGTTGAGTTTGAACCCAGGGCTTGAAATCACACCAGGCACATGTGAGTGTGTGCCCAAAATCCAAGGAGGAGAATGGGGGAGAAGAGACTGCAGTGTGGCCATCCCCTCCGGGGTATGATTTCTCACTTTCCCTCTCCCTATCTTTTTGTTTCTCTCTCGCAAGCATTCACAATCTGTGCCAAAAACCTTAAAAAAAAAAAAAAAAAAAGAAAAAAAAAAAAAAAGGCAGGGACCAGCAGGTGGAGTAGTGGTTAATGTGCTAGACACTCCCACATGGCTTACCATAGTTCAAGTCCGGACCTGGTGGCTTGCTTTCTCACTTTCCCTCTCTTTCTCTCTCTGGTCAAATGAAAACAAATAAATGAATAAATAAAATTTTAAAAATAATGAAAAAAAAGGTTAATTTGGTAGAAAGCAAATAAGAGCCTGAACTTGGATGGTAAAAGGAAAGAAAATAAAAATAAAAGTTCAGAAAGAGGGCCAGCAGGTGGCCTGGTGGTTAAGACACTGGATTTCCATATGGCCAACAGCAACTCAAGTCCTGGACACTGTGGCTTGAAAATCACATAGAGCGGGACCAGCAGTTGGCATAATGGCTATGTCGCTAGACTCCCATGTAGCCGAACACGGTTTGAGTTCTGGACCTGGTAGCTTAGACTCACGCTGGGCACATGTGTGTGCATGCCCAAGATCCCAAGAAGAGACTGGAGGAGAAGGGATTGCGGCGTGGCCATCCCTTGGGGTGGGGTGGGGTGATTTCTCGCCTTCTGTCTCTCTGTCTCTTTCTGGCACGCTCACGTGCCCTATAGCAAAAAAACTCTCCAAAAGGAAAAAAAAAAATTCACACAGATCATGCCTGTGTGTGAGCCCAAAATCCCAGGAGAACGGAGAACCAAAGGACTGCAGTGTGGTCATGCCCACCGCTCGAGGGGAAGTGTGATTTCTCACTTTCCCTCTCTCTGTCCCCATCTATGTTTCTCCAGTGAGTGCACGTACCCTATGTGGGAAAAGAAAAAGAAAAAAAAAAAAAACAAAAAACAAATAAACACCTAAACTAAACTAAAAAAAAAAAAAAAAAAACAACTTAAAAAGGGCTGGCCCATGGCCTGGTTAGAAAGCCAAACCCCACATGATCAAACCTCAGGATGGACTCCACAACAAGCATGTTGACGCATGTTCCAAATCTCAACAAGATGAGGAAATGGAGGAGAAGGGATTGCCCCACTGGGGTGGGAGTGCTTTCTCCCTCTCCTGTCACTCGAGCAAGGTAAGGGAAAGCAAGCTCAGAGAGATGAAGATGATTTCACATACGGAAACAACCGGCTCTGAAGGCAGAACAAGGAGAGGGGCAGGGGTGGTACTAGCAGAAAGTGTGGCGTACACGTGTGTGTGCGCGGGCACACACGCTGGGCCTGGGTTGGGGCTACTGAGTCTGCTACATTTGGCAGTGGCCTGCGATGAGCAGGGTATCAAATACATCTACCAAGTACGTGAAATCGGAACCGTGCCACCGTCCTTCACACGCAATAGCTCAGATTTCCGATGTGTACTGTGGGCATTCTCCTGCTCCTTTCCACACCCCCAGGGCTGGCAACACCGCCTATTTCAGGAGCTCCAAACATTTCAGCTCTAAGTTCATAATCCTTACAACACATCTGGTGACTATTAATAAAAATGACTGCAAGGGTTTTGCAGCTATAAATACTAAGGAGAAGTCCATGAGGCAAGCGAAGGTGAGTGTAACTGCCACCGTTTCACACTACAGAAACCAAGGCTCAGGGAGCATTTCCCTGATGGTGAAGAGCATCTGGGCTGCTCTGGGAGTTAGCGACAGAAACAGAAACCGACAAACTTGTGACCCCATTCTCTACTAATCACTGCTGAGGCCGAACAGAAGAGGAGGTCCCAGGCCACAGAATAGCTTAGAAATATTTCAGGCAAAAGGGAACAGTCACTTCTCAGCCCAGCGCTCGCCAGTTTTTAGCTCTGGTTTTCACATGCCGCACGAGTGTAGGGCGACCCGCTCAGGACTTTGGGAGCTGGTATAAAGCGACGCCCCTGCCTAGCAGAACGAAGTGTTTACTCCTTGGCAAGGCGGCACCTTGCCTTGCTTGTTACTGCATCTCTCTGAACTCCCTGACACACTGCTTTTCAAGGCCCTTCTTCCCCTAGGGATTCAGGCTCCTAAAGGAGCCGCACTAGACTTCGAGCTCTGTGACTGGTGGGATTGGGGTCGCTCACCTCTGTACTCGCAAACATAAAACAGCACTTAATGTCTGCTGAATTACGTAGTAAGTGACACCAAGGAGACTGAATTATACGGTTACATGGAATTTAGAAAAGAACAGAGAGTCCAAAATTAAGGTAATGGGGTAGGTAAAGGGAGAAGAGATGCTAGTTAAAGAAAAAAGATGACTTTAAAATTCCTTCAACATGGAGTTTTCTGTGTATTTTTGATGCTGTTGTTTGAAAATAAATGTTTCCTAATAATCACCCCTTACCCTAAATTCGATAAACCCTTAAATGTTATTTTTTTCCTCCTCAGTTTGCTATAGGGTGCATGAACTCACCAGACAGAGAAAGTGAGAAATCACCTCTCAGAAGGGTGGGAAGAGGACAGGGGAGGGAGTGACCATGCCACAATCCTCTTTTCCTCCATTCTCCTCTTTGGATTTTGGGAATGCACGCGCACGCTCCCACATTACTGTCAAGCCAGAGGGTCTAGGACTTGAAGTGCACAAAAGGCCATGTGGGATTCAGCTGCCTTAATCACTACACCACCTGCTGACCCAATGTCGTTTTTTAATGGTGTCTGTAATGTGATCCCCTATGTCTTAAAAAACCTAACCAAAGATTTAAATCCAAGTATAGGAAATTATTATTATTATTGGAGAGGTTTTTGCTATAGGGCGCGTGCGCTCATCAGAAAGACAGAGACAGAAAGCAAGAAATCACCCCCCCAGGGGGGATGGCCATGCCACAATCCCTTCTCCTCCATTCTCCTCTCGGGATCTTGGGCACACACACACACACCCAGCGTGAGTTTAAGCCACCGGGCCGGGACTCGAACCACATTGACTACATGGGAGTCCAATAACATAGCTATTACGCCAACTGCTGGTCCCAGAAAATTAGTTTTTAAGGGACTATACAACAAACGATGTAAAATTTGTCTTTTGCTATAAGTAATCAGTAGCCAACTTTACAATTTCCTGCTAAGGTGGGAAAAATATAAGAAACAAGAACAAGCAAGTTTTCAGAATTTTCTGTGTTACTTTTATCAGAGTATTTTGAAGAGTTAGAGGTGTTTTTGTGACATGCACTGCCTGCTGACTGAGCAGTTCAAGTCCTGGACCCGTGGCTTGAAAAACATGCTGGGTGTAAAATTCCATGAGAAGAGTGGAGGAAAGTGTCCTGGGTGTGGTCAGGGCCCAGGTGTGCTTGCTCTCTCTCTCTCTCTCTTTCTCTCTGGCAAGTGTGTGCACCCTATAGTAATTTTTTTTTTTTTTTTAAGTAACACACAATGGATAAAAATCAGACCTCTGTAATTACCTTGAGATAAGACTCAGCAATATCCTAATCAATAGAAACGTGCTTTGTAAAGGTTACACTAGTGGGGACAGGCCAGTCCACCTGGAGGAACAGGGGATGGCACCACGGGAGGCAAGCTGGGAGGAAGCACAACCCTGGCCCTGAGCTGGTGCTCCAGCTGGCAGCACTTGACGCTTTAGGAACTGGTCCATGCAGCCACCCCAGCCCACAGCGGCCTTCTGCTTTGTGCTCTGGCCTTCCGCGGTGATCTGGACAGATGTGGCACCAATGACCTCAGCATTCTGACACAGCAGTCCTGTTTCTGTAAAGTCCATCGTCTGTCATGGCAGCCCGTGGCCACCTGCGGTGACTGAGGATTTCAAATGTGGCTGATGTGACTAAGGCGGTAAAAGCTTTATTTTGCTTAGTTTGAATAAGTAAAACGTAAACTTAAAAACAAAAGTACTCTTTAATGAGTTTATATATTTACTTCTTCTCCAAGTAAGAGAGACAGTCAGACACAGAGAGAAAGAGAGAGAGGAGGGAGAGACAGTCAGACACAGAGAGAAAGAGAGAGAGGAGGGAGAGACAGCACCCCCAACAGCATCCTGACACCATGACACAACCCAAGCCCCAGCCAGCCCTGGATCATAGGCATGCCCATGCTGTGGGAGTCTCGATAAAAACCCACACCCTCCCCACGTGGGTCAGTCACACAGAGCGTGCATTTCTGCACTGTGCCACTGTGCCACACCACCACCCATCCATCTGAAGGCCTTCTAAGTGTGTCTGGGATATCTGAGGGATGTGGGTCTACTTTTTCCCATTACACAGTTTATGAACTCTGAATGCAGAGTAAGCATTTCCAGGGAAAAAGAGTATCTGAACCAGAATATGCTAGAAATGTAAGCTGCACACCTGCTTTTAAGGACTTCACACAGAAAAAAGGATGTGGATATCTCAGAAGCTTTTCATATTGATTACAGGTTGAAATTATAATATTTCAAATATACAGGGTAAAATAAATTATTAAAATTAATTTGACCTATTTTCATTTTCACTTCCATACATATGCTACTAGAAAATTTCAAATTACATATGTGTCTTAGTAATAGTCATCCTTTGGTATCTGTGGGAGATTGGTTCCAGGGTCACCCCTCTCCGAACTGTCATATCCTTGAATGCCTGAGTCCCTTGTGTAAAATGGTGTAGTATTTGCATATAACTTATGTACATCCTCCCGTGTATTTAAAATCTCTCTAGATTACTTAAAATACCTAATACAATGTAAATGCTATATAAATACTTGAGAGGCTGTACTGATAGGGAATAATGACCAAAAACAGCCTGTACGTGTTCAGTATGAATGCAACCAGCAACTGTCATAGGCCCAACTTCACAGTACATACAAGTCACCACCTAACATTTTCTTTTCTAAGTTTGCTATAGGGCACGTGTGTTTGCCAGAGAGAGAGAGAGAGAACTGACTTCCCAGGGGGGATGGGCACACTGTAATCCCTTCTCTATTTTCCTTTCAGAATTTTGGACACACACACACCCAGCATGTTTTTCAAACCGCCGAGTCCAGGACTGAAATCACGCAGTTGGCCATGTGACACTCCAGCTATCTTAACTTCCACACCACCAACTGGTCCCAACTTAACACAGTCCCAACCTAACATTTTCTTTTTCTTTTTTTTTCCTTTGAGATTTTTTGCTAAAGGACATGTGCACTTGCCAGAGAGACAGAAAGTGAGAAATCACCCTCCAGGAGGGATGGCCACACCACAATCCCTTCTCCTCCATTCTCCTCTCAAGATTTTGAGCACACACACACACAGGTGCCCAGCGTGAGTTTCAAGCTTCCAGGTATGGGACTCGAACCACAGTTGACCATGAGGGAATCCCGCACCTTAACCTCTATGCCACCTGCTGACCCCAACAACTTAACGTTTTCAATCCACGGTTGTTTGAATCAGAGAAAGCAAAGCCAATGGACACAGAGGGCCAACAATCTGTGTCTACTGGACAGTACTGGTCTAGCGCAGTCCTGCTGCAGTGACACCTATAAAGCCCCTGCACCGTGCCGGGCACAGTGAGCAACCAGACAACGTGTAAGACATTGTGGCTATCACCACCACTGGAAGCCCCTGTGTTGTCTTCCAAGATTATTTTTTTTCTTAAAGAATTATTTTATTTATTTATTTATTTATTTATTTTTTGGAGAGGTTTTCGCTATAGGGCATGTGCGCTCGCCAGACAGACAGAGAGAGACATAGAGACAGAAAGCGAGAAATCACCCCCCAGAGGGGATGGTCACGCCGCAATCCCTTCTCCTCCATTCTCCTCTCGGGATCTTGGGCACGCACGCACACGCGCCCGGCGTGAGTTTTAAGCCACCGGGTCCGGGATGTGAACTGCGGTCGACTACGTGGGAGTCCAGCGACATAGCCATTATGCTAACTGCTGGTTCCCTTTCATTTTATTTTTAAAATTTGACCAGAGAAGGACAAAGAGAGAAATAGAGAGAGAGAGAAAGAGAGAGAAAGCGAGAAAGCAAGGTACCAGGTCTAGGACTCAAACCGCGGTCGGCCATGTGGGAGTCCAGCGCCATATTAACCACCACATCACCTGTCAGCCCCCCAAGATATTTTTACGGTGACTTCCTGTAAGCCCATTTTAAGCTATCAATCAATAATTGTATCTGATCTAGAAACTGAAAGTTTCTCATTATGTTTATTAGTTTCAAAGCCCTTCAGAATGCAATGTTAATTCCATTTTCACTCAAAGAACCTAAACTTTTATTAATTTACTCATCCACAAACATCTGCCTACTACATTCCGCGGGTTGTGCTAGGAGCTAGGGATACGGTATGAGGGCAACCAAAAACAGTCCCTATGGGGCCAGAGGGTGGTGTGGTGGTAAAGGTGCTGAAATTCCCACATGGCCGACTGTGGTTCGAGTCCCAGAGCTGGGGGCCTGCTTTCTCGCTCTCCCTCTTTCTCTCTCTTTCTCTTTCGCTGGCAAAACTCATGTGAAAAAAAAAAATAAATAAATAGATAATTCTTAAAAAAAAAATAGCCCCAATGTGCTCATCAAAAATAGGCACACAAGGTCTAACATCGAATATTCCAACATAATTTTAATTACGTAAAACAACCAAAAAGCCCATTTCTCCTATCTACATAGAAACAGTTTATCTGTGGGTAAAAGTGAATACCACCACCCAAATAGAATTTTTATTTCATTATATTACATATGTGTTAGTCTAACACATAAGTAATTTGGGTATAAGTGTAACATATATTCTAAGTATTACATAAATAAAAATTTAAATACTACTATTTCTGGAGTTACCAGAAAAGACACACCTTCTGGCTTTTAGAATCTAGTCAGTTTACTTTTAAAAGTTCTACATGAAAACTGTTTAAAAGTATTTAAATATTTATGTAAAAAATTAAAATTAAAATTAAATTTTATTTAAATTAAAATTTAAAAGGATAGAATATTCAATTCATCTCAAATGATGGTTCTAGTTTTTCAAGTGTCGTGAAGGATGAAGGATGTTTACTTAAATCACAGAGTGTTTGTTAATGCCCTGTGCGCTAAGATGGCTTTTGCATTCTTAATGTTTCAGCAAGTCAAAAGAATGCCTCATGACATGTGAACATTATGTGATACGCAAATGTCAGGCTAGTTGGAATTAAAGTTTTATTGGCACTACTTCGAACTATGTTTTGTGCTCCTGTTTCCATCCTACCTGTGGGAGATCGACAGTAACAGGGGTGGATAATTACATGAGCATCTTTACATTCACTGCCAAAGACATGCCGGGCACTGTCCTCTCTACTCAAAGCTTTCTCTACCCACCACACTGGAAGCCAAATAGTGACAGGGGAAAAATATCCCCGTGGTTCAGAAAGGCAGCCCTAACCAACATAAAGACAGGGCAGTACTTAAGTGTGCATTGGATGGCAGAAACAAAATCTGACCATTAACTCTTTAATTCCCCAGATTATTCAAAGACGCCATGTAGAGTCCCTAACTTTGAAGCACATAAATAGCTTCATCGGAACACAAACTTCTCGATACATGAAAAAAGCTATTATGCCAAATTAATTCAATCTAACTAATTAGAGAGCAGGAAGTTCTTTCAATTATTTTATGTGCTGTCTGAGAAACACACTTGAATATGAGTGCAGATTTCATTAATTGCAGTTCATTATTTTCCAGATTAGTTACTAAACTTGCCTCAGAAGGTCAAAGACAGCAATTTTGTCAGCTGCCACCTCCTTCAGAGCAGTGTGTCTTTGCATTTCTGGAACTCAGACAGAAATTGATTACAAACAAAAACAAATCTCCATAAAAATGAGAAATGTAAGTCTTTATGCATATGTTTAAGCCAAAAGACTTTGTAAATTACAAGAATCTTTGTTTTTAATCCTTCAGAACAAACTGCTAACTTCCTCTAATAAGAAAAGACCCATGGACCTCCTCAAATTCACCTGATACTCAATTCTGAAACATAATGGCAGGAAAATAACCAACTTGACCAGAAAACCTGCTAAGCCCAAAGAACAATAAACATGAATCTTTTCATTAGAGATTCATTTTGGTAACATATCTGTGTAGTTCTGCCTAGGGAAGGGATTCAACATTCTTGTCTGGAAATGTCAAGGACACTCTGACATACTAATTAAAAGTATCTTTTTGTAATAATCATTCCTTCATTACACAATGTGCGCCTCTCTTTCACCTAATTTAATGCTGAGAATGGTAAAAACACACGAGTGGCAGGGCCTACTCTGTTCCTCAGTCCTTACTTGGAATATTGCATATCCTCAAAACTTCCTTTAAAAAACAAACTGACATGGGAACCAGCAGTTAGCGTAATAGCTATGTCGCTGGACTCCCACGTAGTCGACCGCGGTTCGCGTCCTGGACCCGGTGGCTTAAAACTCATGCCGGGTGTGTGTGCGTGCGTGCCCAAGATCCCAAGAAGAGAATGGAGGAGAAGGGACTGCGGCGTGACCATCCTCCCTGGGGGGGGGGTGATTTCTAGCTTTCTGTCTCTATGTCTCTCTCTGTCTGTCTGGCGAGCACAAACGTCCTATAGCGAAAATCTCTTCCCCTGCCCCCCCCCCCCAAAAACAAACAAACAAACAAACACGACAGAAGTCACACTTTCTTTTTTCGAAAGTCCTGTGCTATCCAGAAACCACTTTTCTTAAGCCCAGCGGTCCCCATTCTCTCTGTTACTGTCACGTCTCTCACCCTATGAGCTATCCCACTGCTTTGGTGAAACCATCCCTGACCGATTCTTCACCTCCTTTGGTGAGGAGAGCCCTGAACGCTTAGACGGTCAGCTCTCTTAGCCATTGTTCAGTCCAGCTATAAATAACTCCTTTAATCCTGGCTCATAAATCATTTCTGATGTTATTCTCTGAAATAATTCCAGTTGATCACTGTATTTCTAGCAGTAATAAATACAGAAGCCAAGTGCAATAACTTAAGTGTCATCAAATAACACCAGAGGAGAACCCAGGTAAGTGTAGGGGTATGCCTGGTAAAATAGTGTAATTTCCTGTTATTACAACTGTTTCAGAGGAGTTTTAAGACTCCAAACTAAACTGGGATTATACATTAAAAGCAAGTACTTTTAGGCCAGCAGATGGCGTGGTGGTTAAGGTGCTAGATCTCACATAGTTGACTTCAGGGTTCAAGTCCCCTACTTGGCAGCTTGAAAACACACGCTGGGGGGTGAGGGGCAGCAGGTGGTGTGGTGGTTAAAGGCACTGAATTCCCACATGGCCAACAGCAATTCAAGTCCTGGACCTGGTGACTTGCTTTCTCACTTTCCCTTTCTCTCTCGGTCTAAATCTCTCTGGTCAAATTAAAAACTAATAATAACAAATGGAATTAAATTAATAAGAAAAGAAAAAAGAAAACACACGCTAGGTACACAAAATACCCAAAAAACAGAGAAGAAGGGATTGTAGTGTGGTCACCACCCCAGGGGATGATTTTTCATTTTCTCTCTCTGTCTTTCTCTGGTGAGTGCAGCATCCTATGGCAAAAATCGAAATTATAAAAAAAAAAGGAAGTACTTTAAATATCTTTCTTCATTGGTGGATAATAGCTAGAGGAATGGTTTTTTAAATGATAAAAAGACCCAGCAGGTGGCAGGGTAGTTAAGGTGCTGGACTCCCATATGGCTAACCACGGTTCCAGTAAGTCCTGGACCTGTCGGCTAGGTTTCTCACTTTCTCTCTCCCTCTCTCTCTGTCTCTGTCTCTCTCTGTCTCTCTCTGATGAATACAGGGGCCCTACAGCAAATTTAAAAATAATAATAAATAAAATTAAATAGATAAAAATGATGAAGAGAAAGCAGGAGTGAGATAGACATAAAAGACCATGTTAATAAACATGATGGTCTTACTGTCCCAGGGAGGAGGGGCTTTGTTTTGTTTTCTTATGCCAGGTCACATTATAAACCTTAAGCAATGTTACTAAATCTACTTGCTGTCTCTAAGTCTGATGCAGTATTAATATCAATGTCTACCCCTTCCTATATTATAGAACTGATCCAGATTTCTTTCAGCCACAGGCACTGATCTGTTTTTTCCTGAATTGTCTTTTTTGATGTTATTCTAAATATAGAAACATCTTATAGTGCTTATTTAATGGTAATTTGGGGGCCAGCAGGTAGCACAGTGGTTAAGACACTGGAATCCCGCACAGTCAACTGTGGTTTGAGTCTCAGACCTGGAGTCTTGAAACTCACACTGGGTACGTGTGTGTGTGTGTGTGTGTGTGTGTGTGTGTGTGTGTGCCCAAAGTCCCAAGAGGAGAATGAGAACAGACTGCAGTGTGGCTATCCCTCCAGGAGTGATTTCTCACTTTCTCTCTGTCTCTCCAGCAAATGCATGCACCCTTAGCAAAAATGTCTCTTAAAAGAATCATTTGTACAGGCCACTGAACTAGGGCTCTACCAGGCACTGGCAGCAAAAGAAAGGATCAAGATAGGGAAGGAGGTGCGGGGTCTTCGTGTATCTGTTTAAGCTGCTGTTAAGCTGCACCATTAGATGCCTCACTCAGATTCATAGTAAACTGGTCAGTGAACTGCTAATCTAGCCACGGTTACTAGCATTCACTTAGGCCTCCTAAGATTGGTGACACAGGGGAAGGCCATGGTCACTGGGTCACTTTATTTCTATAACTTGCCTAACAAAGTCTCCTGTCAACTCTTTGGTAAAGAGGCAGTAGATGGGACTGGAGATGTAGTTCCTGGCCACAGAGCTGAAATGTGTGGGTCGGACCAGTCTGTGGCTTGAAGAGTAACCTCTCTCCTCTGCTTGCAGACGGCAGGGCTCATGGCTTTAGGCTGGATAACGTTCAGTGTTTGTCTGTGACTCAAATGCAACAGACCATAGCTTTAAAAAGTGTGCAGATGATAGAATATATGCATTTTTAAGAAGATAATTACCCGAAAAGATCTTAATGTCCTAGGAATGTTACAAGAAAATCAGATGAAAAATTTTAGAAATTAATCTTTAGTTCTTCACTGAAGTATCTTTATACATCAGTTAAATGATATAACAATAAAATTAAAAAGTTGCACCAGCAAGAGCGTAAACAAGAGTGTTAAAAAATAAAAGGGAGAGGGGAGCAGTCATATGCTGTAGAAGTTTAAGCTTTGGGATAACTCTCACTTCTGGGCTCCCCACTTCATGCAAGACCCAGGCAAGACAACTGAAGAATGATGGAGCATTTCTTAGGGGAGATATAGGTGGAAAGTCTAGGTAAGTTAAGACAGGAAGAGGTCTTAGAGCACAAAAAAACAAAAACAAAAACAAAAACAAAAACAAAAAAAAAAAAAACAACAACAACAACAACAAAAACACCTCATCCCGTCCTTTCGACTTCTGGGTAAACTCTGAGGCAAAGAATGGTTGAGAAAATAAATGACCTTTTCCTGGAGCACTACAGGATGGAGAGTAGAGAATATTAAAAATAAATAAATAAATAAATCCGATTTTCAAGTGAATGGGACTATGCTATAGTGAAGATTGCTGTTAAAAACTGAGGAACACTGGAACCAGCAGTTAGCGTAATGGCTATGTCGCTGGACTCCCACGTAGTCGACCGCAGTTCGCGTCTCGGACCCGGTGGCTTACAACTCACGCCGGGCGCGTGTGCGTGCGTGCCCAAGATCCCGAGAGGAGAATGGAGGAGAAGGGATTGCGGCGTGACCATGCCCCCTGGGGGGTGATTTCTCGCTTTCTGTCTCTCTGTCTCTCTCCTCTGTCTGTCTGGTGAGCGCACGCGCCCTATAGTGAAAAACCTCTCCAAAAAAAAAAAACAAACAAAAAAAAAACTGAGGAACACTGAAGAGTCCAGCCAATACGGCATTTTCACTTACCGCTATATTTCGCAATTGCACTGGCACTATGCTCCAGTTTCAAAGGTAAAACACCACACGGGTAAGCACATTTAAAGTGACCTGGATATGGGAAACATTTGTGTTGATACTGTCGTTTAACATTATAAATGATTTCTCATAGAGTTTTAGCAGAGAGTAAGTAAAAATGAGGTAAACACAAGCATCTTTGATCAATTAAATTCAAAATGAAAAGCTCTACCATTTTTCTCTCCTTTAGGAATGTCTGTTACTGAAACATCTATCAACCTAGGAAGGAAACTTCAAAATATGTGCTGATATCTCAGATCCCCATTCAGATGTGATTCTTTGACCTCTGAACTGTAAATGCCAACATTTCTCCCACTGAATGATGCTTGGTACAGTCAACCTAATGTTATAATCTGTTCATATGCCAGTGGCTGATCAATATACATTTTGTATCTGCTCTATACCAGGTACTGTTCTAGGCATGAGGAGCCCTACCTGGGAACTACATTCTAGAGGAGAGACAACTGGTAAACATACACATCTAATAGTAACTCCTCCCAAAGTATCAACTATGGTAATACAGCATATGTGTATACAATGGGAGGCTCTTTGAGCTTGGCTGGTCAGGAAGAACATTCACCTGGCTCTGCGGTTTAATGAGCTGCTCATTGTAGTCAAATCCAACACAGCAACAGGGATTCAATCCCCAGCCTGGCCAGCCAGAAGTACACTGGGTATGCACACCAAGGCCCACGGTCCAATAGGTGGAGAACTGGAGGAAGGGGATCACATGTGTCCAGACTCTGTGAAGGATGCTCATCTCTCTCTCCTTCAAGTGCAAAGGCTCTATCATAAATTAAAAAGGGGGGGGCACTCTAAACTCAAATGTACTTCTTTAACAGTGACCTTCCTTGACCACTCTTCTAGACCACTCTACAAGAGAAGCAGCAACAACGAAGACTGTGGGAAAGAGTTCATTCCAACTGGGAGAAAAGGCAAGTGCCCAAACTCTTGGGACAGAAATGTGCTTGTGCATTCATGAAGTACAAAGGTGGCTGATACGGCTTAGTGTGGTGAAGAAAAAGAACAAGGGACTAAACACTAAAGGTCAGAGAATCAGATCCCACAGGATACTGTAAACCACAGTGAAAAATTTCGATGTTAGCCAGTTTTCATGGGAAACACTGAGAGGTTTCAAGGATGGACTAATGTAATATTATGAAAGACCACTCTGGTTATTTCATGTAAACGGTTAAAGTCATGGAACTGAATGAGATTAGTCATGGACAAAAATTGTTTTGTTTTGTTTTGTTTTGTTTTGTTTTAAAAAAGGGTCCAGGACAAAGCTCTGAGGTATCTATAGATAGGAGAGTCTTGATGGAATAAACAGTCCTTAAAAGGGACTGAGGACAGAGCTGTCAGCAGGAGGGAAGGCAGGTAAACAAAGCCTCACCGAAAAGTTTCCAGAATGTGTTGACATAAAGTCAGCAAGATGAGGCTGGAGCCGGTGTGGGCGAGATGGGATGCCCTAACAACCCAGAGAAAAGGGAAGCCCCTTCTGCGGAGCAGTGTTTTCACGAACCCACAGGAGTGTTTTAGCTCCATTCTGGGCTATCTTCATTAAGGCAAGTTTTAGATTTATATTTGCATTTACCTATGGAATAAGAAACATTTGTATGAAGACGGTTTCCCCAATGCCTTTGTTTGCGTGTGCACAAAAAACAAACTGAAGCAAACAAGAACTGCTTAAGAAATTTCTCAAACATTTCAAGATCTCTTTTATTTCAGATGTTATAAATCATTGTTATTTTCTAATCACTAGATTTGTTTTTCATCATTCTTGTTCCTCTCAGCCACAGAACCACTGTGTAAGAATATGAGCTCTACATGTAGCAGCTGATTGACTTGCTACATGGAAAACTGAAGACAGCTTTAAAAAATAATTGTAACTATGTTAATCTGATTCAATGACTTCTAAGGCAATTCCAATTTCCTTCAACATAGCTAAGTTCCTTTAACCAGCAGCAAATGAAAAGCACTAGTTATCAAACTCGAATGGTAACCGGATGATTCTTGAGTAAGAATCACCTCAGGTACTTATAAATGCAGATTACAAGACATCTCCAAGTGGGCTACTGTTTTCTGGCTCAGGCTGAGAAACCTTATTTTTTATTTGCCAGAGGATGTGTGCTCTGACCACAGAGACAGAAAGAGGAAGAGACACAAAAATACATCCCCCATAGAGAATAATCATGCTGCAATTCCTTCTTCATTTCTCCATCCGGTCAGGATTTTGGGCACACATGGGGGCAGACCCACATGTTTTTAAAGCCTCTGGGGCTGGGGTTTGTTTGAACTGCTTGGTTTGCTATATGGGATCCAACTCCCTTAACCACCAATCTAAAGGCCAGCCTGAGATTTCATTAAAAAAAAAAAAAAAATCTACCAGGGACAGCAGGTGGTATGGTGGTTAAGGTGCTGGACTGCTGGACTCCCACATGGCTGACTACAATTTGAGTCCTGGACCTGGTGGCTTGCTTTCTCACTTTCCCTCTCTCTTTCTGGTCAAAATTGAAAGAAAGAAAACTAATAATAATGAATAAAAGTTAAATAATTCTTAAAAAAAAAATCTACCTTGGTAATTTCCAAAGACAGTTTATTAATCACACTTTGTGAAACTCTATATACAGAGAGAGCGAGCGAGAGAGAGATTTTGCTGTAGGGTGCATACATTTGCTGGAGAGACAGAGTGAGACAAAACGACAGAAGGCAAGAAATCACCCTCCGGGGGTATGGCCATGCCACAATCCCTTCTCCTCCACTTTCCTCTTGGGATTGTGTGCACACATGCACACACGGCCAATGTGAGTTTAAAATCACCGGGTCCAGGACTCAAACCACAGTCAGCTACGTGAGAGTCCAGTCCAGCAACATAACCATTATTCCATCTGCTGGTACATGAAACAATATATTAATAGATGTTTAGAACACAATAATGTACACAATGACAAAAAATAGGAAACATCATTTTTGCCTTTCTCCAAACCTCCTATAACTTAGCTCCCACAGTTACAGATTCATTTCAATAACTGACATCTATCAACAGATGAATAGATAAAGAAACTGCAGTATACATACGTGAGAGAATGCAATTAAGAAGAATGGAGCCATGTCATTTGAAGCATCATGGACAAGCCTCAAGGACATTGTATTAAGTGAAATAACCCAACCACAGAGGGAAAAATACCACAAGTTCTCAGTCATGTGGATACTGAAAAAGAAATGACCTCACAGAAGCAGAGAGAAGATTAAGCATTACTAGAGGCTGTGAAGGGTAAGAGGAAGGGGGGAAAGAGAAATGTGGGTTAATGAATACAAAATTACAGGTACATAAAAGAAACAAATCCTACTGTTATGGCACAGTGGGGCAATGACAGTTACTGAGAATTCATCACAAATTTCAAAATAGCTAAAAGAATTTCAAGTATTTTCAACACAAATAGTAACAAATGTCTGTGGTGAAAGATATGCTAGTGACCCTAATTTGATCACCACGCGCATCATATTTATGCACTAAAATAAAGAAAAAAATTCACACCATATCTTGCACATAGCTATAATTATTATGTGTCAATTAAAAAATAAATAATTGGGCCAGCAGGTGGTGTGGTGGTTAAGGTACTGGACTCCCACATGGCCAACTTGGTTTGAGTCCCAGACCTGGCAGCTTGCCTTCTCACTTTCTCTCTCTCTGTCTCTCTCTGGTGAGCACATATTCCCTATAGCAAATTTTAAAAAAATAATAATAAATACATAAATAAATAATTCTTTAATTTTTTTAATATTCCAAACTATATCAAAATTTTATATTGGTTTGTCAGAAAAGTCATGATGTATTTTTTCTGATTTTCTATGCAAAATGCATCAGTACTTTTCTGACAACCCAATAGTTTACATTTATAAGTATAAGAAATTGTTAAACACCCTTTCTGTGCCTAGTTAAATATAATTTGAACATCTTCAAAATCTCAATATAAATTTTTCCTATCCACTGTATATACATGGGGGCTTATGTATAAGCTTATATAATGTCGGATTGAAAAAAAATACATATGCTCAAAGCAGCCTTGTAAAAATAATTCCATCTCCCTTGAATATGTATTCAAAAACTTAGAAACTTTTTAAAGTAGTTATGTCTCAAACAACTATTTATCTGTATTTCTGCAACTCAAATGTTCAAAAGAATGTGGAGAGAAGCTGATGTGAGAAGACTTATTTCAACAACTGAACCTGCACTGTATGTGTTTTGGAATGAGTAAAAATAAATCCTCATTTATCATTTTCTGCTGAGTTAACACCTACATAAGACTAGAAACTGCATTTCCAACAAAGTTCCCATTCACCATTGCCTAAGAGCAGCTTCCTGACTGTTTGCAAAACCCTTTAACATTTTATCTAGAACTTATCCTAGGGCTGAGTGGAATTACAAAAAATAAAAAATAAAAAAAAGGAAAAGGAAATAAGATAAGTGATCACTTTTAAGTGAAATAACAGGTTATCCACTGTAGAAGAACAGGTTGAGAGAAAAGGACAGTTATGATGTAAAACTGAAGAAAGAAATGAAATCAAGAATTAAAAATAGAATGACATTTTCTACTTGGCAATACACAAACAACGCTAAGTGCACTTCATAAATTTTACTATTGTTGCTCTAAGTGATATTACCATAAATCACATTAGTTGTGTCCTTGGCACTTTTTAAAAGCAAAAAGGATGGAGCGTGTCAATGAGTTTAAACAGCTCTGTTATCTCTGAAGAGAGTGGGAGAGGAATGACCACCAGCACTGAAAGGTGTAAAAGCCCAGGTCCAGCACCCTCATCACTCTACGTCCCTCTGCCTCTAGCCTGGGCGTAACACGGAGCATCGCTGTGCCTGTGATCTGTGAGGTAGCTGTGGAGATGTTCCCTGTCGGATGCCTTTTACCTGATGGGCAAGAGGGGATGACTGCTTGCCCCTTTTCTCATCGCGGACAGGGAAGAGAGACTTCAGCAGCTTGGGCATCTGTGGCACAAAGGACTTCACTGGATTCAAGTAGGAAGCTGCGAAGCTACTGAGTCCTGTCAACAGCAGTGAGAGGACAAACGATAAAACAAAAGCAAACGCAGAGACATTTTCTCCCTGTAAATTTGCACACATCAGTTGTCGGCAAATCTAATGATATAAATCACAGAAATTATCTCTAAAAAGATGAATGCTAGAAAAACAGCATCTCAGTAGTTACCTTCGGGCACAATGGCAATGGTGCTTCCTTTCCAATAAGATGGCAGTAATTGGGATATGTCTACAACATTCTAATATGCAGTGTTCCTAACAGTGTGGGTCACTAATTGGTACAGGTACTAACTTCCACCCTAGGATAAAACGGGATTTGATTTTTAAGTCACAGAGTCAATGGCACATGTAACACTTCTCTATCTAGGCTGCAAGCTCTCTGCAGCCAGAGGCTGTCTTATTCGACTCCAATCTTTTCATAACTATTTTTTGTAACTAAAGGAAGATCATAAAACTGAACCTTTGGAAAAAAGGTGGAGTTTGGGTTGTTTTACAAGAGAGGGATAAAAGCCCTGAACTAACTATGCTCTTACCTATTAAAGACTGAAATCAGGAACCCAGATAATATTTATGATATAGTAAGAGTTCTTCACCCTTACTAATTACAGGCAAATCTAATCCAAGTTATAAATGAAAAAAAGCTGTATCTGTATACTGCTTTAAGAAGAATAAGCAAGTCACCTTTAGGAATGTGTATATTCCACCTGAAAAGGAGTGTGTAATGACCCCCAGAATTCTACACTGACCCCGAAAGGACTCCAAGCTTACTGGCAATACAGTTGGTAACTGACCCAACAGAGCTGTAAAGGTTTCTACATTTTACATGAAGCACATACAACTTACTCTAAGTAGACTGTGCAGAGTTCAGAATGTGCATTGTAATCGTGAGAGCAACCACTAACAAATACAGCGAAGAGATGGCTCCAAGTCCCAGACATACAGTGCAACTGAGTTCAGAAAAGCAAAATAATTGAAAAGAAATAAAAAATGCAGAAAAATCCAAAAGAAGAGATGATAGAAAATAAAACAAGTTAAAGGTGAATAAAGAGCCAGAACAAGGACATAATCATCTCAACACTTAAAAAATAAAACGACAACAATCTAGATTTCTATATCAAGTTAAACTAACTTTCTAGAATGAAGGTGATGACTAATTAAGGAAAAATCTCATCAATCAAAAGCTGCACTTATCACGGGAACCAGCAGTTAGTGTAATGGCTATGTCGCTGGACTCCCACGTAGTCGACCGCGGTTCGCGTCTCGGACCCGGTGGCTTACAACTCACGCCAGGTGCGTGTGCGTGCGTGCCCAAGATCCCGAGAGGAGAATGGAGGAGAAGGGACTGTGGCGTGACCATCCCCCCTGGGGGGTGATTTCTCGCTTTCTGTCTCTATGTCTCTCTCTGTCTGGCGAGCGCACGCGCCCTATAGCGAAAAAACCTCTCAAAAAAAAAAAAAAAAAAAAAAAAAAGAAAAGAAAAAAAAAAAAAGCTGCACTTATCACAAAAGGAAAGACAATCAGACATCATGGCTCTCCAACCTCTCTGGCATCTGTACACAGCCCTTAAATTAACCCGTATGTGAGAAAGGTCCTCACTCAAACTACCAAGATAGGAAACACAGGGACAGGGAGTCATGTTTAAACAACCTAATGACAAGGCAACCAGCAAAAACAAGAGTGTACAGTCCACTCTGTACAGGAACCTGGCTTACCGTACCAATCAACTGACCAAGAATCTGGTCTCTTCGACAAACACAATTGTGAAGAAGAAAAAAGACGGAAGGGAATACAGAGATGCAACAGGCTTAAGAGCCATATCAACCAATTACAACATATGAATCTTACTTGAATCTTCATTCAAGATAACTGAAAAGTACTTTTCAGCCAAATGGAGAAATCTGAACACTGCTTAAATGTTTGATGATAGGTAGAAATCATTTTTAAAGTTTTTCTTAGGAGTAAAAGTTATTGTGTGTATAGTTTTAGAGCTACATACACAAAAATATAGAGATGTAATGACATCTGGGATTTGCTTTAAAATCCCCATGGGAGTGTGTGGAAAAACAAGAGTACAAACAAATCAGGCTAGTCAGGAACTGATCATTTTGAAATCGGGAGTTGGGTTCTTGAGGGCATTTGATATTATTCTCTTCACTTCTGTGTGTTTGATACTTCCATACTAAAAGGACTTTTCAAAGTGAGAGCAAAATAAAAACTTTAACATAAAAAAGAAATAGAGTTGTCACTAACAAATAATCACTAAATGCACTAATGATGGATTAATTCACTAAGGAAGAAACCAAGCCCCGAAGAAGGAAGTGAGATACGAGAAACAATGAGCAAAACTAAATTACAAATATGTAAATCACATAAGTAATTATTATAATTTTAAAAACAACCATTTAGGGAATTTAAAACAAGAGCCGGGGAGACTGAGGCAGGGGGGTCATAAGCTGAAGGTTGGCCGGGGCAACACGGTGATATTCTATCAAAAAATTTTAAAAAATAGTGCTGGGTGTAGTGGTGTGTGCCTGTAGTCCTAGCCCAGACACCGAGGCAGAGGGTTACAACAGCAAGACCCTGTCTAACATAGAAAAAAATATAGCCTTTGTCAGCTATAGGGCCATAGTAAGCAATCAAACCCTATCCATGATTAGATTTTCAGAAGACACAAAAAGAACAAAAAGGACAGGGGTATAATTTTTTTTTTTTTTTTGAGAGGTTTTTGCTATAGGGTGTGTGTGCTCGCCAGAAAGACAGAGAGAGACAGAGAGACAGAAAGTGAGAAATCACCCAGCAGGGGGGCTGGCCATGCCGCAATCCCTTCTCCTCCATTCTCCTCTTGGGATCTTGGGCATGCACGCACATGCGACTTGAGTTCAAGCCACCGGGTCCAGGACTCGAACTGTGGTCAACCACATGGGAGTCCAGTGACATAGTCATTACTCCACCTGCTGGTCCCCAGGGGTGTAAAATTTAATGAACATTACCTGAACATTATTCAAACTAGCCAATTAATATCAATTTATAGATTTAAGGGCATGGTGGAACCTGAGCAAGATATATACTAAGGAAACTGTACCTGACCAAAACACAGCATGACCACTAAAAACAAAACAAAACAAAAAAACAAAAAAGAGAAAAATTTGAAAGCACACAAATCCAACAAAGACACATTACGTTCAGGATGAAAATGGCACAACTGATAGCTGGATTCTAAGCACAAAAGGGGTCAGGAGACGATGAAATATTCTGAAAATGCTAAAAGAAAAACGCTACCAACCCAGAATTCTCTAGTTGATGAAAATATCCTTTAAAAAATAGAAAAATAAAAATACTGTCAAATGAGGAAAGCTTTTTTTCTCTAGGAGAACACACTATAAGAACTACTAAACAGTATTCTTCAGGCCAAAGAGAGATGAAAATACCTAATTAACAGAATTTTTAAGTGAATGAAAGAACTGATATAACTAAAAGGAAATAAACAACACTTCATAATCATATTGGATGTCAAATGCCCTCTCAGGAACTGATAGAATACATGCCTCCTCCACTGCCCAAATCAGTTAAGAATAGAGAAGATCTGAACAAGACTATCAGCTACACGTACTTAATTTGATATATACCACATGCTATACCTCAAACACAACAGTGCACATAAAATGGCGGCCAACATAGAACATACTCTGAGACATAAAGTCTCAAATATTTGGAATCAACAGATGGCATAGGAGTTATGTTGCTGGACTCCCATATGGCTAACTGTGGTTCAAATCCTGGACCCAGAGGCTTAAAACTCACTCCAGGTATGTGTGTGTACATGCCCAAAATTCTGAGAGGAGAATGGAGGAAAAGGGATAGTGATGTGGCCATCCTCCTTACGGGGTGATTTCTCACTTTCTGTCTCTGTCATTCTTTGTATCTGGCGAGAACACACACCCTATAGCAAAAAATCTCTCTTAAAAAAAAGCCTCAAATATTTTCAGGAGACTGATATATTAAAGAGTCTGTTCTTTGATTATAATGAAAGTTAACTAGAAAATGCCCCCAAATATACCAAAATGAATTAGCACACTATTCCATAACCCATAGGTCAAAGTAGAAATCACAGGGAAATTAAAGATTTTCTGAATAGGAACCACAACATGTCAAAATGTGTGACACGCAGAAATAAATTTCAAAAGTTAATGAAGCAGAAAATAAACAATAAAGAAAATTAACAAAGTCAAAAGTTGGCCCTGTGACAACATGAATACATTTGATAATCCTATCGCAAAAGTATTCAAGAAAAGCAAGGGGAAAATAAAACAAAATAAAGACAAGGAACATTGTAAGAGATCTTTAGTGAGGTAATGTTGTAACACTTGTGAAAATAAATGTAATGATCTAGGTGAAACAGAAAATTCCTTGAAATATAACTACAAAACCCAACTCAGAGGAAATATAAAAATCTAAATAATCTTATATTAAAGAAACTCAAGTCATAATTTAAAATATTCCAACAAAGAAATTCCAGGTCCAGAGAGTATCTCTGGAGAATTATGTCAAATAATTAAGGATGAAGTAATGCCAATGTTATATAAACATTTTCTTCCAGAAAAACAGATGAGAAGAAACATTTCCGAAGTAATTTTATGAGACCAACGCAATCAAGACACCAAAACCTAACAAAATGAAATGAGAAAGTTTAAAAGTACGTATATCATTACAGAAAACACATACAAAAATCCTTCACAAAACATTAGTAAACAGGGACCAAATGGTGGTGCAGAGGCAATGTGACACTGCAAGGCTAACCTCATGGAAAGGTTCTAGATCAATCTATATGTGAGTTCTAGGTTGCGTCTGGAGATGTCTCTAAATACAGAGGGTACATGTGCCCCATGCTCCAAGGCTGACTGAAACTGGGGCTGAATTTTAGCATAAGGACTCTGTTGGGCATGCTTGTCCCTCTGTCTCACTCATGGATGAAATAAATAAATAAACTTAATATATATATATATATATATATATATATATATATATATATATATATTTGTAGGGCCAGGAGGTGGTGTGGTGGTTAAGGCACTGGAATTCCCACATGGCTGACCATGGTTCAAGTCCCAGACCTGGAGGCTTACTTTCTCACTATCTCTCTCTCTCTGTCATTCTCTGGCAAAACTCAAGTGAAAAAAAAAAAAATAGAGAAATAAATAAATTAAATAATTCTTCATATTTGTATATATATGTATATGTATGTATGTATATATATACATATACATATATATATTTGTATATATATGTATATGTATGTATGTATATATATACATATACATATATATATATATATTTGTAAACAGAGTAAAATACATAAAGAATAATGGACTATGATCATTATGATCATGTAGTATTTGTCAGAGGAAGACAAAATAAATTCAATATTGGGACCAGCAGTTAGCGTAATGGCTATGTCGCTGGACTCCCACGTAGTTGACCGCGGTTCAAGTCCCGGACCCGGTGGTTTAAACTCACGCCGGGCATGTGTGCGTGCGTACCCAAGATCCCGAGAGGAGAATGGAGGAGAAGGGATTGCGGCGTGGCCATCCCCCCTGGGGGGTGATTTCCTGCTTTCTGTCTCTCTGTCTCTCTCTGTCTGGCGAGCACACAAGCCCTAAAGCAAAAACCTCTCCAAAAAAAGGAAAAATAAATAAATAAATAAATAAATAAATAAATAAATAAATAAATTCAACATTACAAAATCAACCTGCTTCAACATATTAAGAAATGGGAAAATTCAATTAGATATTAACCAATAGAGCAGTGGTTAAATAGGAAAACCCAATTTAAACTCTTTCTGAAAGATGCTCAAAGGTCATAACAATAAATGACAAATGAAAAGAATAACTCACCTGGATCTGGAGAATGGTTATTTTGTGATGAAACAGAGAGACTTGTGGGGACTGGTGCTATTCCTCTGGAAACTGTAATTTGAGAGACATCTTGCTGACTTTCCCACCGGCCCTATTTAGGAACAAAATCAAGAATTTTCTTTCACATTCTTCAATTAACAAAAATACTTAAAAAGATTCACTAAAAATCTGTCATATATCATCATGTTATTTCTTTTACAGGACATGGTCAGTTTGATTGCCAAGAGTACTTTTCTTCTCAGACTTGTCATTGCTCATAGTATCAATTTCCCTAATGATAACACCTTGTGTTTGCATATCCCTCTACTTACAGTCTTCCAGTGAGTTCTAGCCTCATGTCTTCTGCAATGCCCTGTTGCCTTCTCACAAAATATGGATATATTAAAATATTCCTTTTGAAATTCTCCCTGAAGTTCTGCTTCTGGTGTCATTTCTGCATCAAGATACCCTTTTTACACTGCAGCTTCTCAACTGAAACCCAAGAACATCCCTACTATTGGAACGTGTCTCTTCTCTCCTCTCTAGGAGTACATGTTTCTATCTAGGTGCATACAGCTTTTATTTTTATAGTTTTTTGTTTAATTGTGAGAAGGTGCATGCACTTGCCAGAGAATAAGAGAGAGAAAGAGAAAGCCCCCCACCTCCTGAAGTGGGATGCAGTCATACAGCAATCCTTTTTCCTCCATTTCTCAATACCGACAGGATTTGGGGCATATATGTATATGCACCCACAGTGTTTTTCAAGTTGCCAGGGGCCAGGATACCAACCACCGTCAGCCATGTGGACTCTGGCTCCCTATGCATAGAGCTTGACCACTGTGTTACATGGTTAGCCCTATTCAAATAATCTGTGAATGTTAAAGTTTTCCGACAGCGTATTACCAAGCCTCTCATTTTTAATTGATATGAAAGATAAATTCTGGCTCAAAAGAAGTCAAATAATCAGTTCTCAATTATGGAAGTCTCTGAATTAACAAGTTTTACTGTACTCTCAACTTATTTTGTGAATTCCTGTAAAAAGGTTTCACTGCATAACACAAGAATAATGCCAGTCCACTGATGAAGTAAGTGACCACTGTAAGCCTGTGGTGGGTCATAAAAACGTGAGTCCATCAAAACACTAACATCAGTTCTATCCAGTAAAGAAAGCAGCCCCAACCAAATGCTACTTGTACAAAATATTTAAGAAAAGAGCTGCAAAGCATTTAAATGGTTTAAGTCCACTTTGAACTGTTGGGCAATCTCTAGCTTCTGTTTCACTACAATTTAGCAAGACTGTTAACATTATTTTAAACTAGTGTCCACAGATGAATGACCCCAACGATTAACTCCAGTTTTCTTTCCTAATGGCCTGAATGTGGAGAGGAAGGAACAGCAAGCTCTTCGCTGCTCTTTAAGATGGATCGAGGTGGAAAAGCCTCTTAGGTTTCAGATGTGTATTGGAAACCTATCTGCTTTTAGCAACACCCTAAGTACTGATCATAAAATCAATAAACCCTAAGTGATCTGGATCCTGTTTACCTCAGAGAACGCCTCGCTTCCCTAGGAACTCTCTCAGCACTTGACAGGGTTTTTAAAAATGGTATGACGTCCAGCCCTCATCAGGAAGCAAGGAAAACAAAACAGGCATGAATGCGACCAGGGGAACTCTGAACCCTAACACTTCACCGCGGGAGCATTTGTGTTATAGGAATCGCACACTCATTTACATACTTTAATGATTTGTTAATGTTTTTTGCATTTGAATTTAATTATCTGCCTGGGATGTGGCGGCTTTGTGTACTCTGGGATATCGCCATCAGGTGCCTGAGCTCTAGGTCAATAATCTTCTCAGGGAGGAAAAGCCTCATGCTCTGTTTACACTTTCAAGCTCATACAAGGTTATTATGAAGACAACTCACTTAATTTGAGAATAAATTCATTTCATATTTTAGATTTTCGTTCTTGTTGGGCAGCTGATGTGACAGCACTCCATCCTTTAAGAAAACTAAGTGGCTGATTTGGAATCGGCACCTGGGCTGTCTGATGTCAAATGGTCCAGTGACAAATACTGTAAGCGTCCCCTCTGCCACAGGCTCACTCGGGCTCTGCTAGCTTCATGGGTAATTTTTTCTCAGCACTCCACACCCGATGTTACTACCAAATTGGAACAGAACAGAACAGAACAGAACAGAACAGCAGTCCTCCCGCCTCCCCTTGTATACTCGAAGGTTCGAAGTGGGAACACGCAGGAGCATGTGTAGATACTGAGACAACGCCTTCGCCATGCTGTCAGCCCTTCAGACCAGGAGAAATGGAGACCCAGCCCACTTCCTTCCATCCATCCACCAGCAGGTCTCTTAGCCTCGAGAAATCTCACACGCTACCTGTCCCTGGTCTCACCGCGTCTAAAGACATGGATCTCAATTCGCTCGGGGATAGAAAGAACCCTGATTTACAGAGAACAGCAAATTCGAATGATAAGCTGGGTGCAATACTCTTCTCTCCTCCAGCTGACACCCACGAGCCTCCGGGAAGACACCCACTGAAATCATTCTCTCTGTACTTTTTGTCCTGTGTCCATGTCCGTTCTCCTACCAAAGAAGACCCCTATGGGTCAGGGTATGGCTACATACACTGTCCCCGAGGGACAAGGCAATTACTTTCTTTCCAGTTAATTTTATATGCTTCGCTGTTCTAGAGCTTTTCCCCCTTTACTGAAATGTGGGGTGAGATAAAAAAATTAATAAATAAAGCAACTCAGTTAAACATACGTCAGGAGATGACCTCAGGACTATGAATAAAAAGTATTCGTGGGACTAGCAGATGCTGTAATGGCTGTCGCTGGGCTCCCACGTAGATGACCATGGTTTGAGTCCTGGACACAGCGGCTTAAAACTCACGCTGGGTGCATGTGCGTGCGTGCCCAAAATTCCAAGAGGAGAATGGAGGAGAAGGGATTGTGGCATGGCCATCCCCCCGGAGGGTGATTTCTCTCTTTCTGTGTCTCTGGTGAGCGTATGCGCCCTGTAGCAAAAATCTATCTCAGGAAAAAAAAAAAAAGGATTCATAAGATACTGAAATTTTTGGTTCTTTTAAACAGCACAGATACAAAAGTTGAAAAGTGTATTCTTTTGGTTTGTTTAACCTTCTATCACAGCAATCTACACCCCACCATGAATCTAAAAAGATGAGTCTCTGTTCTGCTTCTCACCTTCTGCACATCTAACACCCTTAGGAATCCGCCATGCTAAGGGCATACAAGCGAGAAGGACCTGGTCTTGGTTTTGGATCCCTAAACTAGCTTGGGAATTAGGGATTATCTGTCTTGACAGGAGGAATCCAAATAAAAACATCCCATTCATTATAGCAACTTTTTGTAGCTAGCATCTTGCTTGGAGGCAAAGTGGAAAGGGCAAGAACACAAGAGTCCCAGGCAGGCTTGAGGCTGTGGCCTGGTCCCCGTGTGCTTCCTGTTCCTGCTCCGCTGCCAGACACAAATTCTTTGGATTTTTCCATAAAAGGGTCTGATTTTGAACACAAAAGTGACAAAGAGAAGTGCCAGTGACATTTCAGGTCCAAGAGTAGCTGCTAATGCAACTAAAGGAGAAGTGACTCATGTCTGGCATCAGCCTTTACCAAAGCTACACTAAATAATTACTTTTCAAAAAAGGGATAAAGCCAAAAGACACAATATAGTTTTGTTTAACTAAATATTCATTCAAGCTATTGACTACTTTTAATTTCCTCAAAAACTCCAATCAGAAGATGACAACGTACCATATTTTGCTAACTTATAAAAAATAAAATTCTTCTAAAATGGCTTTAGAGATGACAATATTTTTGTGGACAGGGTTTCTTTCTTTTTTTTGAGAGGTTTTCGCTATAGGGCGCGTGCATCACCAGACAGACAGAGAGAGACATAGAGACAGAAAGCGAGAAATCACCCCCCGGGGGGATGGTCACGCCGCAATCCCTTCTCCTCCATTCTCCTCTCAGGATCTTGGGCACGAATGCACACGCGCCCGGCGTGAGTTCTAAGCCACCGGGTCCGGGACTTGAACCGCGGCCGACTACGTGGGAGTCCAGCGACATAGCCATTACGCTAACTGCTGGTTCCTAGGACAGGGTTTCTCATATTTCGAAAGACCTCAAAAACACACAGCCAACTTGAAGTGGAAAGACCAACATGTTGAAATTAATTCCGCACCTAAATGCCAGTTAGTCTTGGTAGATGATCATCATAAAAAGCTTGCTAAGTGTTCATTATACCTATAAAAAGTATCCTTACAATAACAATGAAATAGTAACAGTAAATGGCCAATATCGTTTCAACTGGGGTTCATATTTTGTATCTGTAATTGAAAGACTTATCCCAAGAATCATTTCTCTTAGGCCCTATAATGAATTTAAAATTTGGAGTAGTTGATCAAATTCTATTTATTTCTTTAAAGATTAGTTAATCAATTCCATCCTGGTAGTTTAGCAAAACAATTTCTATTTTAATATGTAAGGAGCATCAATAAACAAGAGCATGAAAAACAGTCCTGACTTAATTCAAAGTATTCCCAGGCCAGAGCGTGAATCTGTATTTAGCGCCTTCTACGGCCCCTCTCTCACCTCCCTACAGGCCCCGATCCACCACACCCTTCTGCTCCTGCTTCTCTGTCACCCTCTTAATCTCACTCTTCCTCCCAACTGATGAATCTCTGTATGAGAGTATCTGAAAACTAAGGGGAGGGGTGACCAGAACTTATCCTGTGTATTCCCATGTAATTATAAGTATTAATGCAAATATAAATATATCTTTTTTCTTTTAAATGAGAGAGGGGAACATGGAGGGAGTAAAGCAAAAAGGGAGGGAGAAAGACAGATAGACAAGAATTTTGGACAGGGTCTAGCCATACTGTGGTTGCTATCATCCTGCCCCAGCCTCCCAGTTAGTTAGGACCCCAGGCATGTACATGTGCCACCACACCCCATCTGCCTCCCACATGTCCCCAGCTACTGCACAGCTCTCCCACCTGTACCATCAAAGCTGAGCCTAAACATGTTCACGCTGTGTGACATGAGGTGACATGATGTGGAGGAGGCAGCATAGCGAGTGTCTCGTCTATGATTTGGATTTCTTTTTTTTTTTTGGAGGGGAGAGGTTTTTGCTATAGGGCACGAGCACTCGCCAAAAAGACAGAGAGAGACAAAGAGAAAGAAAGTGAGAAATCACCCCCCAGGGGGGATGGCCACGCTGCAATCCCTTCTCCTCCATTCTCCTCTCAGGATCTTGGGAATGGACGCATGCACATGGCGTGAGTTTGAGCCACCGGTCCAGGACTCGAACTACAGTTGACTACATGGGAGTCCAGCAACATAGCCATTATATCAACTGCTGGTCCCTATGATTTTGATTTCTGAGCAGTATTAGAGACAAAAACAAAGATCTGTGGAAAGAGAGGGCCCAGAAACAGCCCCACCCAAGTCTGCAAGGTAGATGTAACTGTTTAAGTCTAATTTTCAATGCCTTCCAAACATATTTTCTAGTATTTTCAGCATCACCAAGTCCAGGTTAAAATTATTTCTGACTCAACTCTCTTGTACATTAAATACTTTCATGCAGAGACACCAAGACATTCTCACGCTGAATGAAGGCCCAGGACACTTCTGCCACCCTTTGTTCCACTCACCCTGACCCATGCTTGCAAGTCCCCAAATAGTTCTCTGTATTATTTATACAGCATACACTAACTCTACCTCCTCACATTCCAAAACCTGCTAAATTCAGGAAGATGTCCTCATTCCTGGTATTTTCCTGACAAATACTGGGACAGTGTTGGACCCAGTCAGAAAGGCACAGTTGTAAGAATCACGTACACTGCTACAGAAGTCATTTTTACAAAAAGGTACAAGTTAGCACAGGGCCGAATGTAGTCATCTTATAGAAAACACTTAGAAAAGCATTTGCATTCTGAAGGGAAAAGTAAACATGGTCAAGGGTTTGATAGTAGGATAGTACTTGTATCCCACTCATTAGGAAAACCTAATGGATTAATTACCTCTCCCTGGATCTCTGAAAACTGAGGAATGCAGGAAGTCCCCAAAAGAAAAGAAAAAAAAAGAAAAATAATAAGTCTTTGAGATTTCCAAAATAACAATTTCTTTGGTAATTGTTCCCTTAAGATTTCATATACAAATTGTTAAGGATAGAGCTAACTGGAAACCACCTGAAACTACTAAATATATAAAAAAAAAAATTTTTAAACTTAAAAAGATTAGATTTTAAAAATTTTAAGCAGGTAATTAGGTAATTTGTCCACATGGTCAAAACACCAAATAATACAAGAAAACGTATACAATGAGAAGTCTACACCTCTCTACACTCCACCCGCTTTTAACATCCACCACTTTAAACATCCACCACTTTCCCCCAGCAGGTAACTAACTAACCGTATTCGAGCTCTGTATCTGCCACCGTCTCGAGCATATGTAAGCAATATATACGCACACTCTTCTGCTGACCCCTCCTTTTACAAGAGAAACAGCAGCAAACCATTCTGCATCTCATTTTCTATCACTATATATATGAGAAGGTCTTCGAAAAGCTCACAGAAAAGGCTTACATGAAAAAAACTAATCATGGATTTCAAAATTTGCATCAAAATAAACTTTTACTTTAATTCCATTTCCCACAAACTTTTGGAAGTACCCTCTATACCCTGGCAAGCTTTCCACATGAGTGCCTGGAGGGGGACTTAATCATGTTTATGGTTGCACAGTATGTCATTTGTGTGTGTGTGTGTGTGTGTGTGTGTGTGTGTGTGTGTGTTCACGTGTGCACGTGTGTATGTGAAATATATTTAAGCAGACTGTACTAACAGGCAGTGTGTTTGTTTCCAAACTTCTGTTGTTATAAACAATGTGCTAGTGAATACCCGTGTACATAAATCACATGTATGCAGCATTGCTGTGTCAAATGTAGCATTGCTGGTATCTCCATTTTAAGAAAAAAAGATTGGGGGAGACAGAAATGCAGAAGAAATTTTGGCCACTTCTTTCAATAAATCCATAATTGAAAATTTGAGCTAAATACATTTCCCCCCAAAAAATGACATCCTATTTTTTCTTGTAAATGTATTTTCCTTAGGGTATAATTTTTTTAAAATTTACATTTAAAAATCACTACATAATCAACTTTCCAAAAACTTTTCTTTTATTAAATAATTACAATTTAGGCTGAACTTAATCAAACCAACCACTGGTTGAGTATAAGCAAGTACTGAAGTTTAGCACACTGCTAGAGACTCAGATCTAAGTTGGCCATAAGTAAACTGTCAGGCTGGAAGGTAGTTTATATGTCTGAAAAATTATACATATATTATTTCAGGAGACCACTTGTAATCTATATCTTAAAAATAAGGCAAAAAAAAATGAGTCTAACAAATTTGTCAATTCATCTTATTACTGAAATTTTTATAAGGAAAATGTTAAACACATAAAAATAGACCATAGAACAATTAATCATAGTTTTATATTAATTCTATTATAATAATAAAAATAGTGGTATTATGAACACCACTCAGCCTCAATAGTTACCATTATAATAGCCCATCTTCTTTAATCCACGCTCTACATTCTCCAGGTTATTTTAACAAGAATCATGTCATCTTATATGACAATATCCACTGCTCAACTCAATGGTTACGCTAGCAAAACAGAGCGAGTTCACAGCTGACAGCACCATTATCTAACCAGGTCACTCAAAAAATGACAAGCCCAGGCCTAGCCACAGGTGCAGGCAGCAGGATCCCACTGTGCAATGCTGGAGCCACACGGCAGGCCCAGGTTCAGATCCCGGACCATGCTTAACATGACAGGCACAGCAGTGCGTACCTGCAATACTTGCTAACTGGCAGGCTGGGGCACGGGGACCACAGCGTGCTGAGACTCTCCCTTCATTAAAAACAAAAACAAAAAATGACAGGCACAAACCATGATGGGTGACATCTAGATAAGGCAATTTCAAGGAGTGCTCGTCTTCTTTAAGTAAATAAAAATGAGTCGTCTATGCTTAAAACTCTGGTAAGTGGGGAAGCTATATGAAAAAGTAAATATATTCCAGCTAACAAAATTTCTGTTCCCCTTTTCTTTCTTCCAACAAATTACATTAACTTTTCAGTATAATTTTTTGTTTCTCATAAGTTTTTAATCATCCTATCAATATTTCACTATTAGAAATCTGATCTGATGTTACTTTTAGACAGAAATATAAACTTTCACAAAATAATTACTTTTCACTGTGGTCATAAGAGGACCTAGTAAACCTTATTTTCTTCTTTTTTTTTTCTAAGAGAGATTTTTGCTATAGGGCGTGTGTGCTTGCCGGAGAGACAGGGAAACAGAAGGCAAGAAATCACGCCCCCCTCAGGGGGGATGGCCACTCCTCAATCCCTTCTCCTCCATTCTCCTCTTGGTATCTTGGGCATGCATAAACATGTGCCCAGCACGAGTTTAAGCCACCTGGTCTGGGACTCAAACCACAGTCAACTATGAAGGAGTCCACCAACGTAACTATTATGCCATCTGCTGGTCCCACTAGTAAACCTTATTTTAACTGGTTGATTAAAAGACATAAACATAAGGACTTTCCAATTAATTTTACATCATATGGATGAGTGGGAGAAATTCTGGCATGCTAAAATAACCTGTCATATTTGAGAAAATGGAAGTTGAAAGGGAAACAGGTCTCCAACTGATGAAAATAAATGCTTACCTTATTGCTGCCCAGGCTGAATGATGGAATAAGATCTTGTCGGCTTCCAGACAACTAAGAAAATATAAAGAGAGATCAGTTCTTTATCAATATATGTAAGAGCACACATATGGTCCTTGCACCTTAGAAAACCAGTTTTCACCCTGTTACAGGTGGATGGCAGGGTCTGACCTCATGGCCTGGTGGTTACGGGAGTTGGATCCCCACATGGCTGATGATGCAGTTTGAACCCTTCCCCCAGGAACTTGAAAAGCATGCTGGGTATAATGACAACATGTAAAAGGGATTATTGGGGGTACTTTCTTCCCCTCTCTGTCTCTCTCTGGCAAGTGTATATGTCCTCTGGCAATTAATAAATAAGTAAACTAATTAGTTTAAAATCTTTTTAAAAAGGTGAGTGGCAGCAGGGAGGCTGTTAAGACCAAGGCTGCAGACCAGTGACCAGTGTCCTCGGGGACATTAAAACCCTGACCTGGGAACCAACCATTTTCAGATGACAGGTCCACTTTACACTGAGGAACAACTGGCTAACCTCAAGTAAGAGCGATTTCATTTGCTGGCCCTCTCCTTTTAACAGATACTACGTTACTGGTTATCGTACTGTGGCCTAAGCCTATGACCCTTTTCCTGGGTATCTGTAGCAACTGTAAACTCAAAAACTATTTTAAGGGATCAGCAGTTGGTGTAATGGCTATGTCGCTGGACTCCCATGTAGTCGATCACGGTCCAAGTCCTGGACCCAGTGGATTAAACTCACACCGGGTATGTGCGCGTGTGTGCCTAAGATCCTGAGAGGAGAATGGAGGAGAAGGGACTGTGGCATGACCATCTCCCCTGGGGGGTGATTTCTCGCTTTCTGTCTCTCTGTCTCTCTGGCAAGCACACGTGCCCTATAGCAAAAACAAAAACAAAAACAAAAAACAAAACAAACAAAAACTCTCCAAAAAAACCTATTTTAAACTACAGAATCCAAAGACCAAATCCCTGCATATATTAGTGTATTTTAATATCATTTTCTGAAAGAATGAGAAAATATTTACCTTAAAGTGCTATTTTTTAAAGATTTTTTTGTTTTGTTTTTTGTTTTGTTTGGAGAGTTTTTTTTGCTATAGGGCATGTGCGCTCGCCAAACAGAGAGAGACAGAGAGACAGAAAGAGAGAAATCACCCCTCAGGGGGGATGGTCACACCGCAATCCCTTCTCCTCCATTCTCCTCTCAGGATCTTGGGCACGTATGCACACACGCCCGGCATGAGTTTTAAGCCACCGGGTTCGGGACTCGAACCGCGGTCGACTACGTGGGAGTCCAGCAACATAGCCATTACGCTAACTGCTGGTCCCTTTTTTTTTTTTTTTTTTTAAGAATTATTTATTTACTGGGACCAGCAGATAGTGTAATGGTTATGTCGCTAGACTCCCATGTGGTTGACAGTGGTTCAAGTCCCGGATCTGGTAGCTTAAAATTCATGGTGGGAGCGTGTGTGTGCATGCCCAAGACCCCAAAAGGAGAATGGAGAAGGGACTGTGGCTATGCAATCCTCCCTGGGGGTGATTTCTTGCTTTTTGTCTCTCTGTCTCTCCAGTGAGCACATGTACACTATAGCAAAAATCTCTCTTAAAAAATTTATTTACTGGGGCTAGCAGGTGGTGAGGTGGTTAAGGACGCTGGAGTCCCACACAGCTGACCACTGTTGAAGTCCTAGACCTGGCGACTTGCTTTCTCTTCTCTCTCACTCTCGCTCTGTCCCTCTCTGGTCAAATTAAAATAATAAAGTTAATAAAAATTATTTATTTATTTATTTGTTATTATTACTTTTTTTTTTTTTTTTTTTTTTTTTTAATTTGACCAGAGAGAGACAAAGCGAGAGAAAGAAAGGGAAAGCGAGAGAAAACAAGCCACAAGGTCTGAGACTCAAATCGTGGTTGGCCATGCAGGAATCCAGCGCCTTTAACCACCACACCACTTGCCAGTCCCTAAAGTGCTATTTTTAATATCTGTGAATGGTCCCAACTTTTCTGCTTGTGGTCTCTGGTGATGTGGGGCCACATGGACTCTTGGTAGGAAACACTTGTTGTCACTCACCTTCTCTCTCAACACCAAGGTTAAGGCTTAGCTGCTCTTTTTTCCCACGCTAATATTGCAGGCTTCTTCGTGTAAAATTAAAACAAGAGAGTAATATTTTTTACATCTATATCTTTATCAAAAATGGGGTAAAGAGGAATAAATCAAGGGGCAATGAGTATATTTCTCTGTGAAGAACCAGTCTCATGATCTAAATGCACACAAATTATATTTATGTTTTTTAAAAAATGATATCAAACTAGGGGCCAGCAGGTGGTATAGTGGTTTAGGGCACTGGACTCCCACATGGTCAATTGTGGTTCGAGTCTTGAACCTGGTGGCTTGCTTTCTCACTTTCCCTCTCTCACTCTGTCACTCTCTGGTCAAATTTAAATAAATAAATAAATAAAGTAAACAAAATAATTCTTTAAAAAATATTATTAAAAAGAATAACAAACTCAAGTCACCATTATGAAGCAAACCTATTTACTCAATTGCCTGTAGGCAAATAAATACCCTGCAAACCAAATCCAGGCTTCTACTCAATGCAAAAACAGAGTCTAGGTGGTAGCACAGTGGGAATACAACCAGACCCATGTGGGACAGCCGTGGGTTCACAGCCCAAGAACTTCCTGTGTGTGCTAGGCATACACATATGTGCCCCTGACTTGGCCTAAGATGGGGTAAGTTGTGGCATAAAAATTCTGTTAGGAGTGCTTATTTCTCTTTCTTTCTACACCAACCTCCCTCACAGAAGAAATAAATTTTGAAAGTAAATAATCATTTTGAACCCAGAAAATGTAACTGGTTTACCCTAAAACTGGCTAGTTCTGGTTTAGTTCCACAAACATTCACGGAACACCTAGTCTGTGCTAGGCAGCAGTGGTAGGAAGATAAAAGACAAACACACAAAATAACACTTTCCTTCTAACATTAGCAGGGACAGTGGCAGAGTACGCACACATGCCACGGGGAGAGAGAACAGGAAGATGAAAATCAGTCTGGGGAAGAAAACTAAAACTGACATGAGACTTAGAGGGCCGAAAAGAGTTCTCCAAGAAAAGAAGAGAGAAAGGAGATCTCGGACACTGCAGAACTGGGAACCCATGGACTCACCCTGTTCACATTCGGAGAGCTGATACTCCTCCTGTTCAGCTTCCCTTTTCCCGTTAGCTGTTCCTTCACTGCAACTTCCTGCCAATCAGACAATACACAGAGAAAAAATACACGTAAGGGACACGCCCCGAAAGCGTTCTGTAAGAATCAGGTTTGATCTACTACTTAAATACAGACTCTCTTAGTTATTTAAATGATGGCTGCATCATATGACAGAATGCCCTAATTGCAATCTCCTAAAGTTAATTATAGTAAATGCTTCAAAAGTGTAGACACAAGAATACGGTGAGTTAGTGTAAGTCAAACACAAAATATGGTTGGGTTCACACTGCTGCTACCAACTCTAGTCACTGTTGGCTGACCTGGCGAAGGCGGTCCAGAGTGAGAAGGTTTTCCACAGCCAGCACACTCCTGAGGTACTTCTCGATGTAAGCCTCTGAGTCAGCAGAAGCCGGGTTCTCAACATTCGCTGCCATTCTTGCTAAGGCCTCTCGTTCCTCTACTCCCTGGGCATCCTGAAGAACAGAAAGTTGTACATTAAAATTGAGAGCACTGCAGAACAAAACACTATAAAAGGTTCTCAGTCTATACACACACATGTGTGCACGTGCGCATGTGCACAGAGTTCTAAACTAGCAAACAGAATGCATTCCAAAATTCCACTTTTAAGTCAGCTTTTGGAAATCAAATGCATCTTCCCACAGAAACAATAAAATGAGGGTACTACTGGGTCATCGGAAAAATCGTGATGCATTTGTGTGTATAAAAACACAGAAAAATACATCATGACTTTTCTGATGACCCAATAGGTTACTTGAAGGACTAGTTAAACACTGCAGACCTGAAACCTAGCACCTTCTCAACAACTATCCATTACTGTGCTGCAAAACAAAACAAAAACCACTAATAGTTACAAAAGATCTTGCAGACTGGCAAGAAATATAACCACCATAACAATAATATTTTAAGAACCATCACCCCTTGAACTATTAAAGGGTAAGAGAGAGGAAAGAGGAGCTGGGGTGACCAGCCAAACACAGGTGGGACTCCCAGCACTCTAATGGGAGGAAGACCCAGTGTAGAGGGCAGAGCCAAAACGAGTGTGAAGTTTCATCTCCTGTTACTACATGGACTGCACACTCCAATACAGCAGCGTCTAACGCTGTTCTCATTTCTCGGCCCTGGAGAGTCAGAGGCCAAAGGCTGGAAGTCTATCAAGCAGAGCAGTATCGGGGGTCAATTCCCCCTTCCTGGGCTTTCTAGGGCCTACCCGACTCTAACTGGGCTATTCACAAGTCAGGGAGGGACTTCAGTAGTCTAATTATTTCAAGCAAAGAGTTCTCAACAAGTTACTTTTATCAGGGAAAATGAGATGCTTTATTTACTTGTGAATTTTGTATAATAATGTCAAAATCTACAAAACAGACACACATATGCTACTGCATCTTAAATGCCATCAACTCTAAGACAAAATATCCTTTTATGATGAAGTATTAAGAAGGAAAAAAAAACTCTGCCAATTAATTTTAAGATAGCAACAATTATAAGACACATTGTACCTACAAAAATATTTTTTAAAAGCTAAATGAGTCCTAGAACAAATAAAATATGGGAGGATTTGTAAGATGGCATATATCCCTAAGAACTTTTGTCTCCCACAGCAATTCATCTGAGCCATGTAATAACTGTGGAAAGAAGGAACCTATTTTATTTTATAGATGACAAAACAGAAGGCCACACAATTAGCAAAAGGTGCAAGCAAGGCTAGAACACAGGTCTCCTGGCTCCTGGTAGAGTATTCTTTCGCCACCTGACACGGAATACTTTTGCGATCTGGAGGGAACAGTTGTTAGCCAGATTTCATAAGGAGAGGGAAACATACTGTCTCGTATAGTTCTTCAGCCTGGTATCACCTCTTTTGGCCATCTTGTCCTAGCAGCTCAGGAACTTTTCAGAGGGAAGCTAGCTTAGTAAAGGATCCTTTGATTTTGTCTAAAGTCTAGTCTTTGCACTGTACTCTTCAAGTTTCACATTTCCTCTTTCTTTATCTCTGGGACTTGAGAGTGTGAAACGTCAACTGAGATATTTAGCTAATTTTTTTTAAGAAGTATTTTATTTAACTTTATTTATTTATTCATTTTAATTTGACCACAGAGGGAGAGAGTGTGTGTGTGTGGGGGGAGAGAGAGAGAGAGAGAGAGAGGGGAAAGATGAGAAAGCAAGCTGCTAGGTCCGGGACTAGAAGCACGGCTGGCCATGTGGGAGTTCAGTGCCCTTAACCACCATGCCACCTGTCAGCCATGATATTTAGCTAATTATTAACAGCCCAGTCAAATGTGGCTCTGTTTAATCTTGGAGCTGATTTCTCCACATTTCTTCCTTAACACATCGCCTAAGGAATGAAACCACTTGTAAAGAGAATAAGAAACTACAAGTGGGAGGGAAGGAAGGTGTAGAGGAGATGAGAGATTTGAAAGGGAAGACTGAAGGCAGTTCACTGTAAAGATCACTGTCTCTCAGCTGCATTCAAGGCATTTATAGAACAAGATCTAAACCTGGAAAAACATGTAAGACGTTTAGGTGCAGCGAATAGACAGTCTGTAGCTAGCCATACAGGTACATTTGTTTTAAGTCTTACAAAGAAGAGCAAGTAATGCTCACAAAGTAATCTGTTACAGCCCCCAAATTCTGCATCTAGCCTAACTCCACAAACAGCCTTACTTTTTAAATGTTTAGCAGCCTCCAAATTAAATCAATAGTCACTACTTACTAGGTAAGTCTAACACTTTGAAGATCCAGGAAAGAGTCAGCTTACTCTTACATGTTACTTGAGGGGAAAGGGAACCTTTTACAATAAGAGTTACCTAGAACAAAATCTAAGGACTGGGTTATCTACCTTTATCCTTTTCCAGAACTGATCTCTCATCAAAATATACATTACTGGCTCTTTCCCACTATACACGATGGCAGGCGATAAAGCTGCAAAGCAGGATACTAAGGAGAAGAAACCTGAAGCCAAGAAGGCTGATGCCAGTGGCAAGGTTAAAAAGGGTGACCCCAAGGCTAAAAAGCCCAAGAAGGGGAAGCCCCATTGCAGCCGAAACCCCGTCCTAGTCCGGGGCATCGGCAGATACTCCCGGTCTGCCATGTATCCCAGGAAGGCCATGTACAAGAGGAAATACTCGGCCACTAAATCCAGGATTGAAAAGAAAAAGAAGGAGAAGGTTCTCGTGACTGTCACAAAACCGGTTGGTGGAGACAAAAATGGTGGTACCCGGGTGGTTAAACTGCGCAAAATGCCTAGGTATTATCCTACTGAAGATGTGCCTCGAAAGCTGTTGAGCCACGGCAAAAAACCCTTAAGTCAGCATGTGAGAAAGCTGCAAGCCAGCATCACTCCTGGGACCATTCTGATCATCCTCACTGGACGCCACAGGGGCAAGAGAGTGGTTTTCCTGAAGCAGCTGAGCAGTGGCTTGCTACTTGTAACTGGACCGCTGGTTCTCAATCAAGTTCCACCGCACAGAACACACCAGAAATTTGTCATTGCCACCTCCACGAAAATTGATATTAGCAAAGTAAAAATCCCAAAGCACCTTACCGATGCTTACTTCAAGAAAAAGAAACTGCGGAAGCCCAGACACCAGGAAGGTGAGATCTTCGACACAGAGAAGGAGAAATACGAGATTTCAGAGCAGCGCAAGATTGATCAGAAAGCTGTGGATTCGCAAATTTTACCAAAAATCAAAGCTGTTCCTCAGCTCCAGGGCTACCTGTGATCCGTGTTTGCCCTTACAAATGGAGTTTATCCTCACAAATTGGTGTTCTAGATTTTTTTTTGCCAAGAACCTAATTAAATAACTGATCATATATAAAATACATATATATACATTACTGGGCCAAGCAGGTGGCATGGGATTAAGGTGGTTGGATCCCACATAACTGAATATACAGTTCAAGTCCTGGACCCTGTGGCTTAAAAACACACCTGGCATGTGTGTGTGCATGCCCCGAACCCTGAGAGAATGGAGGAGAGGGGCTATAGTGTGTTCCTCTCCCCTGGAGGGTACTTTCTCACTTTCTCTCTCTCCCTTTCTCTCTAGAGAGCACATGCACCCTATGGTAAACTAAAAAACAAAACAAAAGAAACAAAAAAGGTAAAAAGGTCCACCCACCTGTCAAACACACAACAGAACAAATGAGCAAATCTTAAACCCTGAGGTGAAAGGAGGAGTCTGTGCTGATGGCATGGTAGGGAGTGGTGTGGCCCCACGTCTCACACTGAATTTCTCCCACTGGAGGAAACTACAGTCTCCACCTCCACACAGAGTCCTGTTCTTGGGACCTAACCTTCTACCGCTGCAAGGAACACACTATTGTCCTGCTGTGCCAGTGCCTGGGTGAACTAATCCAAGTATCAGAAAGTGTGTATAAGCCACCTCCTCACCATGCTTCTATCAGGCAGATTGTTTTGTTTTGTTTTGTTTTGAGAGGTTTTTGCTATAGGATGTGTGCGCTCACCAGAAAGACTGAGACAGAGACAAAAAGTAAGAAATCACTCCCCAGGGGGAATGGCCACACCACAATCCCTTCTCCTCCATTCTCCTCTCGGGATCTTGGGTATGCACACATGCACACGCACACGCACACGCACCCTGCGTGAGTTAAGGCACCGGGACTGGGACTCGAACCGTGGCTGACTACATGGGAGTCCAGTGACATAGCCATTACACCAACTGCTGGTCCCTCTAGGCAGATTTTAAGCTCTACTTATCTGAATCCTCTGTCTTAATTATTGGGTCATCAGGAAAGTCATGATGCATTTTTGAACAGAAAAATATGTTGTGACTTTCCTAAGACCTAATAGTTCAGAAAGAAAGCAAGAGCAGTAATAAAATGATAAGTGCAGTAACACAAATAAAAATAGCAATTACAATTTATTGTTAAGTATGTGCACAATCATTTATGCACTGTCTCATTTAATCCTTAAAAGCAGCCCTGTGCAGAGTATTACTAACCCCCCTGTGACAAATGAAGAACGTTAAGGCTCAGAGTAATTTGCTTAAGTTCACGTTGCTAATAAATTTCAGAAACAAGATTTCTGTTTGACTCCAAAGTTAAACATGAACCTTTATGCTATGTTTTGTGGGTAAAAAGGTGCTCATTTGCTTTTGTTTGTTTGTTTATTTTTGTTTTTGCCATAGGGTACATGTACTCCCTGGAGACACACATGCACACACACACACACACACACACACACACACACAGGAAGTGAGAAAACATCATCCAGGTGGGATGGTCATGCTGCAATCCCTTCTCAACTCCATTCTCTTCTTAGGATTTGGAGTATATATGCACATGCACCAGGCATATTTTTCAAGGCGCTGGGTCCGAGACTGAAATCGTGCAGTTGGCCACGTGGGTCCCAGTCATCTTAATCACCACACTGCTGCCTGGCCCAGTGTTCATTTGCTTCTCAAAAGAAAGTTCCTCCAATAAATACTAATACCAGAACTTTTAAAGCACAAGTACATTTTACTATGAATTATGTTTAGGAAATTCCTCTAAAACCTACAGCATTTCCCTAAATATACATTTTCATTTAATACCTGTATCCTGGGTAGATGAATTTTTAGGGAGTTTGCCCTTTTTAAGTGTTTATTTTTAGTAAATTCAGATTGCATGTGATACTTCACCTCTGGAATATTGGAGACAATTTCAAAAGTCACTCCACAGCCAGGAATAGAACTTCGATGCGACATCTTTTTTAGGAGACTCTGAGCAAAACCCTAGAGAAAAACAAAATAGAAGACAAGGTCTTGCACTTGAAAACCGAGTTTGCATTAACAAAGAGACAGCATAAAGGATATTGTGCTCATTCTAACCAAAAGAAGACAGCGTATTTCCAGCATAAGCAGGTAAATTCCAAATCACCAAATAGTCTCCACAACTTTGTCCTAATGCACCAAACCCAAGTTCTTAGATGTTTGAGAGATGTGACAAGAGCCATAAGCAATCTATGAAATGTACAGTCCGGTGTCTGGGAACCAGCACTAGCCATCGGGATCACTTCTGCTTATGTGCTCCTGAAAGGGGACTGTCGACTTCCACGCAGCAAAATGACCTTCTCACTCAAGTGTGAGCACGGGTGACACGTCCGCTCCCCCCCAGCACGATGGACATCTTGTACCATGAATATTGACAAGTTCGGGCATTAAATTCTTGACCGAAGCAGGATCGTTATGAAGGATGATTTAAGACTGCATGGTCATTGTTTATGCTGACTGCGCTCTTTGCGCAGTTAAGAACTGAGCTGTTGAATTAATGCAGAGATGACTCATTTGAGGATGCTGCTAAGACTGAACACCCTGTAGAGGTTGAAGAGAGCAGCGATGAGGCTAGAATACAATTGGTGAACAGAGAGAAGGAGAGATGGCATGAAACGAGCACCGAGCCAGCTCCCCATGTGAAAGTGGAAGCAGAAATGTGAAAACTCCCAAAGGTAATTAAAAAAAACAAAAAACAAAAAAACAAAAAAAAACAAGCAATGTAGTCTTAGAAACACATAATTTCACAAACCTAACACTAATTTATTTCACATTCGATGAGCTTTAATTTTTTAAAAAGACTTCAGCTTCTCAGAATGCAAAGTGACCATTATTTTATCCCTTCACTCCCACAACTAGAGCTTGCAGCCTTGCAGTGCTGAGCTAAGGCCAGTTACACAGGTAGAAGTACGGCTATGGCTGCTTTTCTACGAGAGGGAGGTAAGAGAGGGGAGAGAGAGTGAGAGAGACAGAGAGACAGGGATTTCTGACAGGGTATCTCTGTGTGGCGATCCTGCCCTAGCTGCCTGAATAGCCAGGATCACAGGCACATCGCTGTGCCCGGCATGCTCAGGTTAGCCAGGGAACTGACCCAGCCTCCCATGCAGTTTCCAGCCTCCCAAACAACGGCGCTACCTCTGTACCACCATGTCTGGGCCTCCAGCGAGAGCTATTTTTTAACAAGTGATAGAAGGAGGTATGGATATCATGACTAGCTAGTAATAAAAACAAGAAATTTTCTTATTTTCTATTTGTATGGAATTAATGAAGCTGACTTAAATGTCATAGGGTCACATGGAAGCCCTTGTTCTTAATAGAAAGAAATAATTTTTAGGAATAAAATACCCAATATTTTTTTAGGAATAAAATACCCAATATTGAGAGGGAAAAGGAAATGCCTTAAAATACTTCCAAATGGGGCCAGCAGGTGGTGTGGTGGTTAAGGTGCTGGACTCCCACATGGCTGACTGCAGTTCAAGTCCTGGACCCAGCGGCTTGAAAATCACACTGCAGTATTGCGTATGCCCAGAATCCCAGATGGAGAATGGAGAAGGAGAAAGGTCTGTGGAATGGCCATGCACCCTGGGGAACAATTTCTCACTTGCCCTCTCACTGTCTCACTCTAGTGAGCACAAGCGCTCCATGGCACCCACCTAAAAAGCAAAAACAACAAAATGAAACAACTTCACTCAGTTCAGTCAGGGAGAATATGCGGCAACTCATTACCCCTAAATAAAAAGTAAAAACAAGGGAGCTAGCAGTTAGTGTAATGGCTATGTCGCTGGACTCCCACGTAGTCGACCGCGGTTCGCATCCCGGAACCGTTGGCTTAAAACTCACGCCAGGCGCGTGTGCGTGCGTGACCAAGATCCCGAGAGGAGAATGGAGGAGAAGGGATTGTGGCGTGACCATCCCCCCTGGGGGGTGATTTCTCGCTTTCTGTCTCTATGTCTCTCTCTGTCTGTCTGGCGAGCACACGCACCCTATAGCGAAAACCTCTCCAAAAAAAAAAAAAAAAAAAAAAAAAAGTAAAAACAACAAACAGGAGCTGGCAGATGGTCTGGTGGTTGAGGCGCTCGATTCCCACATGGCCAACTGTGGTTCAAGTCCTGATGAGCCTGGTGGCTTGCTTTCTCACCTTCTCTTTCTCTTTCTGTCTCTGTCTCCCTCTGGTCAAATTAAAGAAAGAAATAATAATAAATTAAATTTAAAAGTGAATAACTCTTTAAAAAGCAAGCAAAAGAAACTTGGTGATTACGCGGTGTACCCTTTCTGGTGAGGACTCTGTAGGGCTGGTACTTGTGCCAGGTAAGTCTCAGGGCCTGGCAACCAGCATGTTAAATTCTGAAATGGAAAATCACTCTTCAAATTGCTCCCAGAGAACAGTGTGTCTTTTTCAATCCCTTACAGACTTATGAGGAAAGGGAGACAGACAGAGTGAACGGGAGACACACCATATACATCTATAGCTGACCCTGTGACCTGGATTTTATTGATGTTGGATTGCCAAGCTAAAGAGCTGCAATTTTAACAGCATTACCGCCAGTCTTCATTTCAAAGATTGATATCGGTGTGACATTTAGAACTAAAGATTAATTTTTAGGGGTGGAGATTACATCTAGGAGTCTGTCAACCATGACTGTGCTCTTTTAAATGAAAAGATTAATTTTTCTCTGCACTGGTTTTAGTGTATTGAGAAGGCCTCAAAAAAGGGAGGTACGACAGAAAGGATCCCAGAATCAACCGCCCAATTCTGTTTATTTGCAAAACCAAAACACAAACAGAAAACTTACCTGGAAGTTTTCTGCTAAAGCCCTTCAAACTGGCACAAGGTCATTCATAGCGTGGCCACAGCACATTCCTTGGCGTACGCAGTGTACCTCGTCACATGCAGCACACCCTGTCCCACTGTGCTGCTGTGGTTCTCCAAGTCAGCCCTGCCCTCCCGCTCTCCCTATCTCTCTATAGTCACTTCTCCTCTGCCTCAATGCCCCTCATCTATACAGAGCCCCTCAGGTGCTACCTCCTCCCTGAAGCCTCCCCTGACTTCCTGGAGCTGCATTCTTCACTCTCACCTGCCATCTTAACACACGTGGTCAACACCTGCACTGCGGCATGCATCCCAGCAGAGTGGGTGCCTGCTCATGCATCTACAGGCATGGATAGATTCAGGCTCTTAAGGAAAACAGACTACTCAATTTGCTGTCATCCCAAAGCCAAATACAGGAATCAAAGACTGCAAGGAAAACAAGGTGGAGGAGGAAAAGGGTGAGCAGCCCTGGGTTAATAAACTACCCTTGATCTGCCAAGGCATTTCCGTATCTGCAGGACCCAGAGGAGAGACAGCCAAGAACCACTGAGAGTCCTCTGAGCAGGGCTCCATGACACCTGAATGACTGTAATTTGTGAATATGACATAAGAGAGATGACAGCATGACGCTATGGACTGAAGCAAGAATGGTTATAGTCACCTGGAAAAGAAATGCTCAGTGCTCCACAGACCACATTTGGATAGACAGCCAGAGTAATCACCCCAAGGTCTCACCCTCATATTGTGGCAAAAGTAATTTCTTCAATTAGGATCAAAAACTCACCTGCCGGCCATGAACGTTGACACAAATTCTCTTGCGTAATACCAGCTGCATGTCGGCAGGGTGGCTGAGCTGGACCGTCACGCGCACAATCAGAAACACGCGCTCGTCTGTGGGGGTGCCTTTACTGAGCTGAGGGCAGCTGTGGACTGCGGAGTCCCAGGATGCTTCTGCTTTTGCCTACAGAGAAATCAGAAGATGTTTCCCCTCTCTCCACAGAAACGCGTCCTCTCAAGGAAACCATCTTGGCTTGGGCTGAACGGATATAGGCCAGTGCTGCGTGAAGTTCTGTTAGGAAAAGTGCCCTGACGAGACAATGGGAGGTGAGGATGTGGCCTGCATCAGCTTAGTCTGGAAGGTCCAGAGCAGGATGTTCCTGGCTGGCTGGTTGGCTGGCTTCTGAACTTTATGTTTTTAAAAAAGGGCTCAGACAGAGCCATCAGGTGGCATGGTGGTTAAGCCACTGGACTCCCACATGGCTAATCACAGTTTGAGCCCTGGACCCAATGGCTTGAAAATCACACTGGGAATGTGTGTGAGTACACAAAATCCTGAGACAAGACTAAAGATGGGATTACAGTATGCCCATCCCCACTGGAGTGGAGGATGATTTCTCACTTTCCCTCTCTCTGTCTCTCCAGTGAGTACATGCATCCTATGGCAAAAACCTTAAAAAAAAAAAAAAAAAAAGGCTCAGACATCAAGAAAAGTTGCAAAAATTTACCCCTCCTGCGTACCTTCCATCAAGACTGACCAACCATTAACATTTGGCCATTTTTGCTTCTTGCTTTCCCTCTCACAACCCATCTGCACACCTTACTGTTACGTCTGCTGAACCACTTTCAAGTAAATTGCAGACATCAACGTTGTTCAGGAGATTTAACATCAACATAATACTACTGTTTAATATAGAGTCAGCATCCAAACTCTTCCATTTTCCCAGCCCAGGATCACCAATTGCATTTGGCGCCATGTGCCTCAGTCTACTTCGATCTGGAATAGCTCTTCAACCTTTGCACTGCTTCACCCTGACAATCAGAAGGATGCAGGCCCACTGTCCTACAGAATGTACCTCAACTGGGTGTGTCTCATGGTTTCTCTTTTATTAAAGTTTTGTATCTTAGGTAGGAATACTACCAAGGGAAAAATGTTCTCCAAGTATCACATCCCTTTTCCTTCCTTAAAATATTTTATGATGTAATTTTTCAAACCTATTCAAAATGAGAAAATAAACCTCTATACTTTACCTACCACTCACATTAAACCAATAAAATCAAGATTTTGCCCCACTGGCCTCCCTAGATTCTTTTTCTCCTTTTAAGAAAATCTTTACAAAGAATTTCAAGGCAGATTCCCCACATCATGTCCTTCATTCCCCCTCTATAAACCTCAGTGGCATCTACTTCCAACTCTCCTGGGTGGAGAACAGATAATCGAACTCCTAACATGGACAGCTGACCTAAAGTATTCATACTAACTCAGATCCTTTACCGAAAGAAGTGATTAAAGGTGAATGGACATAATCATGCTCAAGTTCCATTCTTTCTAGAAGTCATAATGAAAAGTTCTCATTATACATTTTGAGAAACATAAGTACCAAAATGATCACCTAGCTGATCTTTCAAAAAATTCACATTGGGACCAGCAGTTAGCGAAATGGCTATGTCGCTGGAATCCCATGTAGTCGACCGTGGTTCGCGTCCCGGACCCGGTGGCATAAAACTCATGCCGGGCGTGTGTAAGTGCGTGCCCAAGATGCCGAGAGAAGAATGGAGGAGAAGGGATTGCAGTGTGGCCATACCCACTGAGGGGTGATTTCTCGCTTTCCGTCTCTCCGTCTCTGTCTGGCAAGCGCATGCGCCCTATAGCAAAAAAAAAAAAAAAAAAAAATCACATGGAGGCTAAGCAAACTCCGTTTTATCTGATCTTCCCAAGCATGTTCTACTTGCCTCTCCATCATGCTGTTTTACAATCTGCAGTTCAAAAAACTCTTCTTCTTCTTCCCCAGTCAGGGTAGCATCCCATCCACCAGCTTCTGGGTCATCAAGATTATCCTGAGAACTGAAATCATCAGCTAAAAGCAGGGAAGAGCCATTAAATGATGAGATCATTTTGAAGGATAACTCTTACTAGCTAAATTTCAATGTGCTTATTATTATTTTTTTGTTCCAAATTTCATTCCCTTTTTCCTCTGAAATCTTATGACATTGATGATGACCACTCCAAAGTTCACGGACCTTAGACACAGGAAGTGCCTCAGGAAATTATCTTATCCAATCTGCCACCTTTATGCCTTATTTTACATGGAAGGCAAGTGAAGTCGAGATATTTGAGGTTACCCAAGGTTAGCTCATAAATGTTAATGACAGAATTAAAACCCAAATTCCCCACCTTTTAGTGCATTGAAGAAATAACAAGCGAGAGTGATTCCAGTTCTCTGACAGATAAGTTTAACAAAAGGATCAACTGGCCACGCATGAGCCTGAAATCAGAGGCTATACCATGGCCCGCTGCTTACCAGGCACAAGCCAGGCCCTCCCAAGGCCCATCCCTCTGACGCTGTTGAGTGAGCATTAGAAATACGTCTAGTAGGTGGCCTCGGAGGGACTGAGCACATGCATAAGGCTGAACGAAGCCCTAACCATCTCTTCCAACCCAGATTAACATCTTCCATATTTTTCTCCACTTTGTCGCACACATCCTAACCCTCCCTAGACAGACACACACACACCTTACCTGTCTAGGGAACTTAATATAAAAATAGGCCAGAGTAACCCTCAGTCTGTTTAAGAGAACTACAGGTAGGATAGAATCTTGTTGCAACAAAAACATTAAAAAACAAGTCCCGCCCAATCATGTGGAGAGACAATGGCACTGGCTCAGTATTACTCTCTAACTGTAGTTAAGCTAAGTGAGTCGCATCATGACACAGTGGTTCTCTCTGTGTGGAGAGAACTGGGTCCCTCGTGGCCAGCGGTGATTGGAATCTCACCTCTGGAGACTTGAAAAGCATGTCAGGTTTACGGGCACACATGGCAGGGTCCTGACAGAATGGTGGCATGGAGAAAAGGGGATTCAACCTGACCAGGACCTACTGGAGGGCTCTCTCTCTCTGTCTCTGTCTCTGATTCTCTCTCACTCTGGGGCATGTATGAACCCTCTTGCATTAAAAAATTTTTTTTTAAAAATGTATATATATGGTATATGGCACAGAATGCTAAAAGCCTCAGATATTATAGCTCACTTTCAGGGCAGGAGAAGAAAGCCACTGAGGACACCCAAGCTTATCTATTTAGGAGAGTTCATTTCAATACATAACTCTTCTGCAAGAGTTTTAGGAATTTAACTGCTTATTTTAACTTACTTTTAACTCCTTAATCTACTTTTTCATTTTTTATTTTTCCTCCTATAGGCAGAGCATACATAAAATGTATTCAGACTTAAAACATTTTATATAAGGGTGAGGGAGTGTCAGAAAAATAAAAGTTATTCATAAAACAAGTGCAAGAATAGATGAAACAAGAACTCAGAGAAAAAGTAAGAAATTTTTTAGATAATGCTAGGAAAACACCAAAAGAAGAAAACATTCTACATAAATATCACTAGTTGTTAGACCTTCCCGGGAAAAAGTCTTTTCCTAAGAAGGGGAAAAAAAAAAAAGAGCACAAAAATATGACTACCATACTAAACTTTTGGAAGAACAATCCACTGTGAGTTGTAGCAATGAAATGGAATAAAGTGTCATGATAAAACATATCTACTACTGTGGTAAAAGATCCTTCCAAACAACTAAGTCTTTGTCAAGCATCAAAGTATGTGGACACATGTAAAACTGACTCGAACCTTGGGAAGACAGAACCTCCTAATGACGTACTTGGTTAGGTTAGAGTCTACGTGTGACTTAGGCACTAATTTGTCAGAAGCAAGCCTTCAGAAAACACTTCTAACTTACCATTTAAGTCAAGGAATATAACAGGAATATGGGTTTCCATCCCAGGTACTGGGGTCCTAAAACATGAAGAACAAATAGCATCTCAAATAAAGCAGGCTCTGAGCAGAATGCACCTTGGAACCTTAACTAACATTCCAAAATCCTACATGTCCAGACAATAATGACTCTGGGCATGGGTTTCAAAGACTGAGCTGTCACTGCTACTCCATGTTCTGAACTAGACCTGAGTCTCGTAAGACACACATACCTGTTTATAGTGAAGTTCCCTTACTTAAGGGCACTCTCTGGCTTAATTGACCATTTTAATTTCCATAAAGTAGCACAGAACATTTGCTGACAGTACAGTTTAAGCCAGCACCAAAACCAAAAACTCATGGAGATGCAATTTTCTTACGACCGAACAGTCTTTTAAGGGAATGACCTAAGTAATTAACATATTAACTATTTTTTTTAATGCTAAGTGCAGTTGGTACTAAATATTGATTTAGATTCTCAGAAAGCTTAATCACTTTGGGCAATAACAATATTATTTAATAAAACAGTTTCAGGCCACGGTTACTCAACTCACGAAAAGATTTTAACAGTTCCTTCGATTCAAACAACATTTCCCATATGTGATTATGAACCTTCCATTACTTGTGGCACACACAAAAGTCCACACTGGAAGCAGGTGGTCTAGTGAGTATTCAGAACTTCACAAACCATACTGTCAGGTCCGTACCATTCTGCAGGGGCCCCCGGAATCCCACTGCCAGCAGAGGGGACCATCACCGCATTCCTTTCCTCGGTTAGAGTCAACCGCATTTCTAGAAGTTGCGCTTCACGGTCAGCATCATCCTCTGTCTTATCTGGAACATAAATGAGGATTAAGTACAGAGCTCTCATTTGCTATTTATGTTTTTTCCTGAGTAAAGACTGGGTTTGCCTACATTTCATTTAGAGGTTGATGAAAGTCTATTAGTGATTTGAAAACAAACAAACAAACAAACAATCTGACGGGAGGAGCCACTCAGGTGTGCCCCTCCAAAGAGGCCCGTTTTCAGTTTATGGGCATCTACAAGGACAACATGTAAATGATTTGACCCAGAGTCAAAGACTAGAGCAATTTCACACAAGGAATGTCAGCATCTTCCTGTTTAAATTATTTCTGAGGGGTATTCGCTTTTGTGCATTGTATGTTGTTCTTCTTAGGTAAAGGGTGGGGTGAGGGGCCTGCACCAAGACATTATTACAAGGTAAATGGAAGGACATGTCACAAGCTAGGAGTCAGTGACACTCGCATGTTTCTCCATCCCTGGGAATTAATTGTGCACTAATGGGGGGGGGGGGGCATCAACTTGCTATTCTTACCATGTTTACTGACAAGTTTCTGCAGCTGTTGATCCAAGTATTCCTGACGCTTGGTTAACGCATTCAGCCATTTTCTACGCAATCTCTCTAAATCCCGATCCTGGAAGACAGCAGAGAAACCACACTCAGCACAACGTCAAGGCAGAGCATCTGCAGTGGGTGCTCTATTTGGCCTTACTCTAAGTGCTTCTAAAATGCAAAACATTACACAGTTAATTTATTACTACACCACCTGACTCCAGCTATAACTCAAACAGAAACTCTCAGAATTTAAAGCATTATTTTATAGAGGAAGACTGTTTCTAACAGAGCATTTTCTGGTATCTAGGACCACTTTTATTTCTAATGGCTCAAGGGACAGAACTCCAAGTGCTTATAATGTAGCTCTTCTACAAGGTCTCTATGCTGGATAGTAATCACAAATAGTACTCAATGATCTTCAAATGTATATACTTTAGACCATCAGATGCTTCAGCTTTTGTAATACTGCCTCCTGCATGTTTCCCTGGGCTCTTACAGACAGCATGTAAATGCTTCCCTCCTTCGTTTTAATGCATTTTGGGGAGTGGAGCGTGTGGAAAGAGGGGACAGGAGTTATCAACAGGCTAACAACTCTACCAGTCAACACCTGCACACACACCAATCGCGCCTCATTTCCTTCGGTAATAAGGTTACGAGATTGGCAGGTCAGTGGAATGCTGCAGAGGTAGTGCATCTGGATTTCACTAGGGCACTTAACCAAATAGCCTATGACATTCTTATGGACAAGATGGAGAAATGTGCAGGGCGTCTACTTAAATGAACTCACAGACCAATCAAATATCACATCCAAAGAAAATTGACCAATGTCAGCTTAAAAGAAGTTTCTGTTACTGTGCCACAAGACTGTGTTTAACCCTATCTGATACAAAGTCTTTAATCAGTGACTTATAGGAAGGCAGACAGTTCTATCAAATTAGAATGATGCAAAACTGGGAGAGTGACTACACTGGATGATATAATCAGGCTCCAAGAGCTCTGACAGTCCTAAATGATGACTAACAAGATGAAACTCCACAGACACAAACAAAATCTTGCAAAAGCTTAGGAGAAGAAAGGGGGGGGGGGGGGGATCTCAAAACCTCTAACAACTGCATGACTTCAGGAGGTGGGTAAGGGAGACCTGGTATAAAATATGGAAAATATGGAAAACATGTAGGGCTTGACCAAAGCTCAGGATGAGACCAACGATTGTAATGGGGAATGAATAGTGGATGATTTCACTCAAAGAGTGAAAAAGTCCAAGGAGGAGGATCTGGAGAAACGAGTCTTTAGGGAACCTCGATGCGAAGCACTAGGGCAGGAAAAGGACAGCCGTTACAGATGGCTTCCTGCTCAGAACGTGTCCTGCTTCTCAGACTGAGACAATACTCAATGTCCTCCACTCTGTTTTACTTTAAGGAAAAGCGGATTTGTAAATCAAAATCAATGGTTTAATTATGAAGTAACAGTGTAGCAAGACTCAAAAGTAACTATGTACTCCCCTATGTACTCCCACGAAGCCTGTTTAATGAGGTTAATGGCTAAATTACCTGGTAGCTATCCATGTCCTCTTCTTCCTCCTAAAAGAACAAAAAATCTTATATAAAACCAAAATAATTATTTATCCAAGAACTAGACTACGCTAAATAACCTAAATCTTTCCCACAGTTTCTCTTTTCAAATTTAACAAATATACGATTTTATCTCCCACCCACTCTTCCCCTCACTCTGAGTTTTAGAGCTGTGAGGAAGTTGGAGTAAAATCTTGAGCTTCTCATTGGGAAGTGAAGAACATTCCTTTGACCTTTTCAGGAACCAGTACAATACTTTCCCTGCTGGGTGTACAGCCCCACTCACCAGGGGAAATCAAACACCTGCTGGCAAATAGTCTTTACAAGCCAGTAGGGGGTTTCTGCACAGGGCGGGGGTGATGTGGAGGAGGTTAATCACTATTAGGCAGGGAGGGGTTGGAGGAGGGTGAGAAGTTTTAACCATCAGTTAGCCGTGTACTAGGCAAAACCAAGGGTAGACTGGTGCAGTCATTCCAGGCAAATATACCACTATAAAACGGACATCAAAGGAAAACAGAAACCGTGGACACAGTTCACAGAAAGTAGTTTCTGATAGGTTCCAAAAGATTCTGGTCTGGTTTTGGCTTTCAACAAGAACGTAACAGGCAGAGAAACTTACATGGAAGGCCTCATGAGTTTTAGGGGATCTGAGTGGTCTAACTTTTATACATCCGATGCCAACAGACAATATGCATTCTTCCATGAGAGGTAAAGTCCCAGATTCCTGCACAGACTTCACTTCAACTTGAACTCGACGGGACTGCCCCTAGATCACAGAGAGTTGTCTTCAAATCAGGTTCTTGGTTTCTAAAAATTTGGTTCAGAGAGACCCCTACAGGCTGATGCTGAGAAAAACACTTAATTTGGAAGAGTATCTCACCATGCCTTATAAATGTTAAGTACTAAGATAATTCACAAACTAATCAGGAGAAATAATTCCCCTTTCAAGTGAGAGGAAAAATATATATGAAATTCATAGTTTTTCAATGAAAAGGAGCATTACAGAAAGATATTCTAACAAAGGAAATGGAAAAAATGTTCCACTTGATGGTAGTTAAAGAAGTACAATGAGCACAAAACACCTTTATTTTCACTTATTAAACTAGCAATTTAAAAATAAATATTGCCAGAGGGTGTGTGTGCTCTCTAGAGAGAGAGAAAAAAAGCTAGAAAGCACTCCCCATAGGTATGGGCATTCCACAATCCCTTTTCCTCCCTTTCTCCCTTCTTTTCAAATTTTGGATATACACACATAAGCGTGCAATGTGTTTTTCAAGCCTCTGGGTCCAGGACTCGAACCTGGAGGTCATCCATGTGGGATTCAGCCACCTTAACCACCAGGTTGGCCTCTAGCAATTACCTATAAAAGGCAATTCTCAGTATTGTCCATAGTTTACGAAACAAACATTTTCATATGCTATAGGGGGGTATTTAATTGGTGCCAAGCTTTCTACAGACAATTTGACTTAAATAAGTATCCTGGGGCTGGCAGGTAGTACAGTGGTTAAGGCACTGGACTCCCACTTGGCCAACCTTGGTTTGAGTCCTGAACCTTAGAACGTAGCTTACATTCTCATTTTCCCTCTCGCTCTGTCTCTCTGAGCAAAATTTAAAAATAATAATAAATTAATAATTCTTTGAAAGAAATATATAGGTATCCTTTGACACAACAATTCAACATTCTAGGGATAGATTATAAATAAGCAACCATATACAAAAAATGTGTATATAAATAAATATATATGTATAAAATCTTAGTCTTTTTTGTTAAAAAGTTAACAAAAAATAGATATAAATTAAATGCATAGTAATTATAACTATTTAAATAAGCTGAGGTATATATAATGAAACACTATATAGTTATTAAATATTGCTGTAGAAAAACATGTATGACATATTAAGTTAAAGACCAGATTACTGTGACCAGCAGGTGGCGTAGTAGTTAAGGCACTGGACTCCTAAGTGGCCGCTCGCGGTTCAAGTGTTGGACTCAGCAGCTTGAAACTCATGCCGAGTATATACGTATGCACGCCCAAAATCCCGAGAGGAGAATGGAGGAGAAGGGACTGCAATGTGGCCACCCTCCCCCATGGGTCATTTCTCACTTTATGTCTCTCTTGTGAGCACACACACCCTAGAGCAAAAATTTCTAAAAAAAAAAAAGTAGATTACCAAAGTCAATGCATAAAGGGTCTTTAAAAAGTTTATGGAAAATTCCTTTTATGAAAAAACTATGCATTAATTTTAAATTTTCTTGCACCAAAATAAACTTGTACTTCAATCCCATTTCCCCACCAATTTTCTGAAGCCCCCTCATAAATGGTATGACCTATTTTAAAACATAAACAATCAAGGGGCTGGCGGGTGGCACAGTGATTAAGGGTGCTGGACTCCCACATGGCCAACTGTGGTTCGAGTCCTGGACCTGGTGGCTTCCTTTCTCACTTTCCCTCTCTTGTTCTATCCCTCTCTGATCAAATTAAAATAAAATAAAATAAATAAAGTTAAATAAAATAATTCTCTAAAAAAAACCATAACAATTGAGACAGAAATAAGAAAGGTCATTGCCATCTTGATCCCAGAATAGAAATAATTTGAGGGCTGGTCAGTGGCACCGCTATAATGCACTGGTCAAGAGAAGCTGCTCCACGGGGAAGATCCCGGAACCCTAGTCGGCTTGTACACACGGGACTTGCTTGCCATGACGGTGGCTGGCTGAGAGGACTGGGACGGAAGATGGTGTGAGACCCTGATAAGGGTATCTGTCTTTCTCTCTCTCTTACTCTCATAACAGAAACGAACTTTACAAAACAGCAATTACAATAACCATAAAACAAAGAACTGATCAGAATGAAGCTATTTCTCCTAACACAGGTTTTCAAAATAAAAAACGTGACCTAGTACAATGAAAGAACATTTTAAATGTGAATTCCCAGTATCCCTTAATCACAGACTTCAAGCTTCATTTACAAATTTTAGAAACATAAAATAGCATCTGAAAGAGCAGAATTTTCTATTTCAGTTTCAAGTCAATTTACTTTTGCCCTCTTCCATCAGATTATGGTTCCCTAGAGCTTTGTATGATCAGGAAAATCAACTTAGGCAATCATCGATCCTATCGAGCTCCATTTGAATAAACGGGACACAGATGTCTTTTGATTTAATATTTTCCAAAGACTATGCATCAAATGTTTTGTGAGAAAAGTCCTTCAGAAAACATCTTAATGGACTAAAATATTCCTGTCACTTCATTTAGCTACATGTTGTTTACTTTCCCTAAGCCCACGTTTGTCGGAGAAAGTGATCTATTGGATTTTGAATGTGTGCCTAAGTGTGAAGGGTCAAGTATGCACTTTGAGAGCAGATTCATGAAAAGGAGGGGGAAGAAAAAAAAGGCCCTAGGAGCAGCTAATGGCTTACTGTTCTAGAGGACAGCTTTGAAAACTATTCTTTTTTTTTTTTTAAGAGAGATTTTTGCTATAGGGCACATATGCTAACTAGAGACAGACAGAAAACCAGAACTCACCCCTCCCCCCGCCGGGGGAGTGGCCACACCACAATCCCTTCTCCATTCTCCTCTCCGGATTTTGGGCATGCAGGACTCGCGCCCAGCATGCATTTCAAGTCATTCAGGTCTGGGCTTCAAACTGAAGTCAGCCATGTGGGAATCCAGTGATGTAACCGTTATTCCATCTGCTAGTCCCTGAAAACTATTCTTAAACTACTGGACTGAACTTCTTGTAACTGCAGATATTTAACCATTTGTTACCTACAAAAACAATTATTTTTACATGGTTAAACTACTGTCCTCTCCACTTTCCTGTCCAAGAACAGAACATTCCAATTTTCAAACATTAAATGCAAGTGGGTTTGGCATTCAAGGCCTTCTGAACTAGCTGCTACAAGTGACTTTAACCTTCTCTTTCTGCTTCCCTATGCACGATTTTCTGCCCAGATGGACCTAATTCCTGCTTCTGGGTCTTTCTTCTTGCCATTTACATGGGAAAACCCTTTCTAGTCCTTCTAGGGCTTTTTTTAGCACCCAACTGAAAGTGTGAGTCCTTCAAAAGAGCCTTTCATGATAAATCCAGAATATCTTTGAATACTTACAGTAAACAATGTCTGAAGTATAATAAATACTTAAATATCCAATATACACAAACTCTAGAAAATTATCTGGTATTGTCTTCCAGCACATGAGTTTCTAAGGCATCCAAGGAAGATATATATATATATATATATATAATATATATATATATATATTTTAACAGATGCCCGGAAAAAAAAATGTTCTTCACACCCTGAGAATTCTATTTTATGTATATCCTTCATGCTTTAATTTAAACTAATCTCCTTTTCCTTTTAGTTCCTTGCCCATACGTAAATGTGTCTGCTAAAATTCATTTGCTAAGGCTACAGAACAAGTGCTTCTCTTTCTCTTCCTCCTAAAACTTAAAATAGTTAAGCAAACAATTCCTTTCTTTTAACCTTTGCTCATACTTTGAATGCTTCCTACATTTACATTCTAGAACTAGTCTAGTATTTTACATTGTTTTGAAGTATAAGTATTCTTTCATAAAATAGAAGAGCCTACTACGTGTTGAATTTATGTGAAAAAAACAGCAAAAAGAGTATTTCTAAATCATATATGCAAATTATATTAAGATCTCCCAGGGGCCAGCAAGTAGCGTGTTGATTAGGGTGCTGAACTCCCACATGGCTGACCACAGTTTAAGTCCCAGACCTGGTGACTTGCTCTTACTACCCCTCAACTCTGTCCCTCTGTGGTCAAATTTAAACAAACAAACAAACTTAAATAAAATAACTCTTTAAAGAAAAAAAAAGATTTCCCTTTGGGTTGGCTCTGAAGCCTAGTGGTTAAGGAAGCATGGCTGATCACAGTTTGAATTCTGCCCTAGCAGCTTGAAATACAGGTTGGGTGCAGGTGTGTGTGTGCCTACAATCTTGACAAGATTTCGCTCTCTCTCTGGTGAGTACACCGGTCTCCTAGCGATTTAAAAATAAAAATGGGGGGATCAGCAGATGGCATAATGGTTACGTCACTGGACTCCCACATAGTCGACTGTGGTTTAATTCCCAGGCCCGGCAGCTTAAAACTCGTGCTGGACAGGGCCAGCAAGTGGCATATTGGTTAAGGGAACTGAACTCCCACATGGCCGACCATGGTTCAAGTCCCAGATCTGACAACTTGCTTTCTTACTTCTCTCTCTCTCTGTCCCTCTCTGGTCAAATTTAAATAAAGTAAAATAAAATAAATAATTCTTTAAAAATTATAACAAAAAAACAAAAAACACCCTCATGCCAGGCACATGTATGTGCGTGCGCAAGATCCCTAGAGGAGAAGAGATTGCAGCATGGCCATCCCCCCCAGGAGGGTGATTTCTCACTTTCTGTCTCTGTCCGACAAGTACACACACCATATAGCAAAAATTTCTCTCAAAAAAAAAAAAAAAGAATTTCCCCTGTTAGCTGCTATATATTTGTATCTGCCTGGCTGCATTTACTTAACACCTGCTATGTGTCAAGCACTGTGCTTTATTCACAGCTCTCTGTTCACACAATAATCCGAAGAAGCTGGTAACACCACCATCTCCATGTAATAGGTAAAGGGGGTTACTGAACTTCTTCACAGACATACAGCGGGGGCATGGGAGACCCAGAATGGAGCCGACCCATGTACATCCTGATTGCCTCTCTTCTGCCACTGCACACCGCTCCTCCTAGTCTCCATGTGAGAGCTAATGCTGCTCAATGTGTTTGTTTCATTTGCTACAATTTTAATTTTCCTTTAAAGTGTATCTTTTTTGGACTTACCCCTAACAGAAGCTAGTTTTAAAATATTATAAGTAGCATATATATGGCAATGAAACAAAGTACACATGTACATGATGGAGACATCTGAATATAAAAAATGGACTTGGCCAGTCTAGATTTCATCATTATCAATGTCTCCACCAAAAAAAAAAAAAATCCCCCATATAAAGTTTTCTGGTGCCAAAGATTCTAATATAAGCATTCACAATCTTCTTACCTGTCGGAGTTGGAAGATTCCTCCTGTTGGGACATCCTTTGCAGAAATCACTTCTACCGGGCAGTATTCACCATTCTCATTCTGTTCCAAGATTTGAACCCAGAATTCCAATTTCCTGGTGACTTCACTCCATCTAGGAAACAGTTGAAGTTCTTAGAATATCAAACACTTCTATTTCAATAAAGACAGGACCCTACTCTTGAGAATTAATGAAAGTGACTTCCAAGCACAGCAGTCCAGTATAATATTCGTAGTTCAATGAGTAACATATAAGCACATATTGACAAATATAATAGAAAAAATTTAAACTAAATATCAGAACTACTAATGTCTCCCTCTATTTTGTGCAAAAAAATATAATGACAAATCTATTTTAAGAGGTTACCTAAAACTTGGGAAGGTCTAATCAGATGTACAGAAGTACAGGGCTTATTTTTTCATAGACAGAGAAAGGTACTGTCATACACTTCAGTGACTTGACAAGAAATCTCATGTCAGTAAGAAAATCAAGAAAATAATCTTACATTCTAGCATTGGCTAAAACTTTGTAAATGCAAAAATATGAGAAAATCTGGTTCTCATCTAGAATTAGAGGAAAAGGATAAACAAGCTATTTTAATTCTTCCTTTTAAGTCAGCAAGCAAGCCTACCTCTTTCCATAACTGATGCCAATCAAGAACTATGAGCTATAGACAAAGTAAACATGAATGTTGGAAAGGCATTAAATCCATGCTCTCTCCAGTTGATTAGTTAAAAGTCTTAATAACAAGTGACCTATTCTCCCGAAATTCCTTTCACTGTTTCTTCTTCAATAACTACATATTCAACTTTTCTTTGATCACTCTTCAAAGTTCACTCCCCTAAGAAGGTGAAACTCTGTGATAAATACCTTGAAGATACTACCATCCATCCTGGAACACTGGTAACGCTCATGAAACAGTAACTTTTATAGAGAGCAGCATTAATCCCTAGCAATTTTTTTAAAAAAAGTTTTCTCTTTATCCATGAAAGAGCGAGTACATGTACACATGAGAGAGAGAAAGAGAGACAGACAAGCACCCAACCACAGCACTGGACATGCCACACTCCCCTTCCTCAAGCCCATCAGATCTTGGGCACTTGTACACAACATGCCCAGCATGTTCAGACTGACAGGGCAGGGATTCAGATCACAGTCACCATATGGGATCTGGCTTCTCCTGAGTAGCGTATCAGCCTTGCATCACGGAGCCAGCCCATCTCCTAATTTTTAAAAATTATAAATGAAGTCAATGTAGATCTAAAATTTACCTGTCTCGAAGACTACGTGTTTTTGCTTGAATGATTCCCAAATCCCACAGAGCTGGGTTTCTCCGGGGATCGTTCATTTTATGTCCATACACTTCAATTGCCAACGCCCCTTCTGAAAGATGCTCAATAAAGTCTTCAGTGATGTTAACAGAAAATTCCTGAAACACAATAGCTGATTACACTTTCAAAACTTTTCACCTTGGAAGTCTAGTATACAAAATCAGCATTCTATCCTATTCTTTTAGCCATATTTGGGGAGCTATTTTTTAAAGTATGACTGTACTAAGTATCACAAGGACTTATAATGTCCTGATAGAAAAGTCGTTACATGCAGTAAGGAGCTGTGTGTTGCAAACACAATCTTCCCCATTTCTTAGGCAGTTATCTCCAATACAGGGAAGACAATGATACTCAGTACAAATAAATCACCTAACTGAAAAGAAATTCTTCCAACCTGTCCATCTTCATAAGGCAGCATTTGCAATTAAGATTTAGCTTCAAAACAGTTTATTAGAGAAAGTCATAGAATCACCTCTCTGTCAGTATCTTGCCCTATCTGATCTTGAGTGCACTAAAGGTTATTTTTCTGTTTCAAATAAATGAGAAAGAATGTGGGACAGTAGGAAAAAAGATCCTGGAACCAACAGTCCAGGCTCTGCTGATTCCTAGCCATGAGCAAACTGACTAGTAACTTCTCTAGGCAGGCTCTCTCAGCCGGTTTCTTCAGCTGAAAAGATACACTATCATCAAATACAACTGTGGTAAGGGTCAAATGAAAGAATAACGAAGTGCTTATGAGAGCACGCGCTGCTCAATAAAGTTAGTTCTTGAGTGTCATCTGTCTTTCTCTCACACACTCGTTTCTTAACCTTTTTGGATGATTTCTCCTATAAGCTATTACAAATCACTGAGTCCCTTGAAGGAGAGTACACACATATGTATACATATTTTTCTCAAACAAAAATTAATTTGATTGTGTGGGAATGATATGAATTGATATTTTAGTTATTTACTCCATCCCTACCCTAAGAAACTGCTTTGAGACATATGTTGGCACCATTTTTCAAAGAGATAAGGTTCATTTTTTTGTTTTGTTATTATGTGACCTAGTTTATATCTTTTAATTAATTAATTTTTTATACATTCAATCACTATTTACCATTACAGCTTGTAAAATGCATTTGCCCAGCTGAAATACACCATATTAGCCCAGTTAAAGATATTATCATACATCTTGTCATCAAAAGGTAACTTTCCATTTTGTGTCCCTTACATGTTTTGCTCCTTTTTTTCCTCCGGATTCCCTTTCTCTGCCCTTGTTTACATTTAACATTGACCTAGTCTGGAAAATACTCACATTGCAATGATCAAAAACAACCATGCACTGAGGCTCCTTGCTGATGGGAGAGGAGGAGGAAGTGTCCACTTCAGGTGCAACAATTTCGGGCTCCTGTTGATCCCAGAAGTTGTATTTGCAGAATACAAAGTGGCACAGATGTTGTGGCAACCCAGTGGCTTGAAGTATTTTAACCTGAAGAAAAAAAAGAAGGTTCCATTTTTAAATCAGAGGGTTCCATAAAGTTCTTTGAGTAGAGACATGGGTTCCAGTCCTGACTATGTTACTAACTACTGACTTATGTTGGCCGAATCGCATTCACTCTGGGACTGGATGTCTGCATCTATGATTTACAGCTAATAACTGTCATATTCAGTGAGTGATTTAAAGCTGGGAAACAAAGACCTTGACAATTAAAGTAGAAATTGTAAAGTATTAAAGGCAGCACGTAGCATAATGGTTATCTCGCTGGACTCTCACGTAGTGGATTGCAGTTCAAGTCCTAGACCCAGCTTAAAACTCACGCCAGGTACATGTGTATGCATACCTAAGATCTTGAGAAGATAATGGAGGAGAAGAGACTGTGGCATGGCCATACCTCCCCAGGGTGGGGAGTGATTTCTCACTTTCTGTCTCTCTCTCGCTGTTTCTCTGGCAAGTGCTCCATAGCAAAACAAATTCTCTCTCTCTCTCTCTCTCTCTCTCTCTCTCTCTAAAAAAAGTGTATTTAGAAATAAGATTTAATCAAATAAAATTCAAAAAAAATTTAAACTCATTTCATGATCCTAGAATAGGCAAATATTATCCATTGAGAAGTTAGTTCTCAAACATAAACACCATTCAATGATATGAATTTGGCTAGCCACGTATATGTCATAAAAACAGAACAAGACTGTTAAGTACAATGAATGAAGAAAGAAATCAGTGTATGTGTCAATAAATGACATTCAGGAAAGGGAAAACATTTATTTGATAATCTCAAATATAAAGTGGAACAAGGTCCTCAAGCAGAAATGTTGCATGCTACAGCACTTTGTTAGAGAACTTTAAAGGCACTAGGAGTTTTGGAGATCTGGAGGAGAGAACGGAGGAAGCGGAAGACGGTGCATGTTTGCACTCTGCACCAACAATGACTTCATGCCCTTCCCACGCAGATTTTGGACAGCCTGGTACTAAGTATGAAGAAGTACCACACCTGCTATTGCTTTCTTGCATTCATTTCATTTTCTTTTGTCAGTGTGATCAGTCTCACCCCAGTGTGATAAGGTAGCTGTTAATATTCCCAGTTGCCTAGGAGAAAACTAAACCTAAGAAAACTAAGTATTTTACTGTAATTATACCAAGTAACATAATAAGTGGAAAACAATTTTATTGAGGTCTATATAACTTAAAAGTCTGGTAATCTCACCAGATACATTGCCTCACCTTTAGGAATAAACATTTTAAACAATAAAAAACAGTTTTTACAATTTTACGAAAAATTAATTGCAGAATATGGATTCTTCAGTTAGGTTTGGAAAGTTAAAACATTCAATACATACTTCTTTACAACTGAATTTCATCTGAAAGTCATTTGTTTATGTAGAAATTAATTTCAATTTTAAGGATAAAATAAGTAAGAAACAAGATTTAATGTATTCGATTCTCCTCTACAAGCAACTTCTCAGGAACAAGACTGCTAGGAATAAAGATGATCAGAAACAAGAAATACCCAGATATCTAGAACATAGGCTGTTTGAGTCTTTTTTTTTTTTTTTTTTTTTTTTTAAGTTTTTGTGAACAAAACCCAAAATCACCACAAGGTGTCAGAATACCACAGACATCAACTTGACAGTTGTCTAAGACAAAAGCACTGAGGAATGTCAATAGGCACTGTTGTTGTTTGGTATTTTAAAATATATTAACTTTACTTAATATTAAAGAAAATATTAGCATGTTACTATGTGCATGTCTGGGACCAGAAGATGGCATAGTGATTACGTCAACAGACTCCCACATAGTCAATCACGGTTTCAAACATGGCAGCTTAAAATTCAAGCCAAGCATGTGTGCGTGTGTGCCCGAAATCCCGAGAGAACAGAGAAGGGACTGCGCTGTGGCCATCCCCCTAGGGAGTGATTTCTCACTTTCTGTCTCTCTGGCAAGCACATGCTCCCTATAGCAAGTTATGTCTCTTTAAAATAAAAGGCCTATGTATATATATATAGATATATATAGATATATATAGATATATATAGATATATATAGATATAGATAGACAGATATGTATGTGTGTGTGTGTTTTTTATATATATATATATATGTGCCTTTTTAATGTTTATTATATTTATATATATTACACACACACAGGGAACCAGCAGTTAGCGTAATGGCTGTCGCTGGACTCCCATGTAGTCGACCACGGTTCGCATCCCGGACCCGCTGGCTTAAAACTCACGCCGGGCGCGTGTGCGTGCGTGCCCAAGATCCCGAGAGGAGAATGGAGGAGAAGGGATTGCGGCATGACCATCCCTCCTGGGGGGTGATTTCTCGCTTTCTGTCTCTATGTCTCTCTCTGTCTGGCGAGCGCACGTGCCCTATAGCGAAAACCTCTAAAAATAAATAAATAAAAATAAAAAATATTACACACACACACACACACACATGCATGTTTTTTCATCATGGAAACAAATCCAGACTTCCTTTATGGGCCAGTGATACTCATCACCCAGGATATCTTAATTGTCTCCTAGCTGATTTCTTTTTGTTCTTCCACCAATATTTTATTTACTGTCATATAGGTTTTTTTTGCCCTCATTCTTTTTCCACAAAAGGCTACTACATGGCAGAATATGGTCTCTAAAAACCATTTCTCATGAAAGGAATCATTTCCCTGGAGAAATGGCTGATTCCAGGTTTGGGACAAGAAATAATATGAGATCAGAACAGTTATCATTCCAGGAGGCAAGAAAGTTACCACATTTAGGGTTAGGTTAACCAGATTTAATAGCAAGCTAAAATGACTCCCAATGACCAAAAACGGGATCACCTGAGCTTCAATATAGGCAGTAAATACAATACGTAAAAACATGTCACATATGTCTCAGCCCAGGAGTTCAGGATGATATTAAGATTAAAAATAAAAACAAACAAACAAAAACTCACTGGTTGGGGCCAGCAGGTGGCACAGTGGTTACGGCACTGGACTCCCACACTTGAACCACAGTTCAAGTCCCAGACCTGGCAGCTTGAAAATCACCCTGGGTGTATGTGCGCACATGCCCAAAATGCCAGGAAGAGAATGAAAGAGAAGGGATTTTGGCATGGCTATCCCCTTGGGGAGCGATTTCTCACTTTCTCTCTCACTGTGTATCTGTTTCTCTCCTGTGAGCGCACATGCCCTATGGCAAAAACCTTTAAAAACAAAACAAAACCCAAAAAAATGGCCACTTTTCGGAAAATAAATTCATTATTTTTAAATCAGTAAATAAATGGAGCACTTATCCTGCCTTTTCTATACAAATTGTATCTCTGAATAGTAAAATAGTTGATAATGGGAAGACTTTATCTATAAAAGTATTTGAACTAGTAAATGAAATGACAGAATTATAGGACCATTCTTTTATAACTCCTAATGAAATACTGCATCCAGGGGGCTGGCAGGTGACATGGTGGTTACGGCAGCTGGACTCCCCACAGGGATGACCATGGTTTGAGTCCTGGACCTAGTAGCTTGAAATTCACACTGGGTGATGTGAACCCAAAATCCTGAGAGGAGAATGGAGGAGAGGGACTGTGGTATGGCCATTCTCCTGGGGTGGGGTAGGGGGGTTTCTCATTTTCTATCTTTGTCTCTCTGGCAAGTGCACGTGTCCTATAGCAAAAATCTCTCAAAAAAGAATAAAAAGGAAAATAAAGTAAAGAAAAGAAATAATGCATCCAGGTAACAATCATCAGTAGCTGCTAACAACCCCAAAACAGAAACAACCAGACATAATATGCCTCCAATGGAAGACACACCAGGACCTACACAGTGCTCTGATACCCAGTCCTCTACACGACACGTTTATCCTAGCTACCAATTACAGCAAATACGTCCCAACATGTTCATAAGCAACACCAGACGGGAGGTTCCGGGACGTGAGAAACTGCAGGACAACAACCCAGTTTCTACAGTGAACAAACGAACTACAAGAAGAGAGAGGATGAGAAAGAGGGAAAGTAACCATGAAAGAGAGAGAGAAAATACAAACATCAGCATACCAGAACCAGAGCCTAAACATTAAAATAGATTTGAGATACCAAGACAATTATGAAAATTAACTGGGTATTTCATGGCTTTAAGAAATTACTCATTTTTCATAACGATATGGGTTTTTGTTAGGTATTCGCCTTTTGGAGATACATCCTAAACTATCTGTAGATGTACTGTGATGTTCTGGATAGTTTCAAAATATAATCATTCCTCAGTATTAGGAGTACTGAGGACTGGTTTTATGCCCCATATACTAAAATCCATGCACTCAAGTCCCTTGTATAAAATGGCACCGTATTTACATCTAACCTACGTCTATCTTCCTGGATGCCTTAAATCTACTAGAGTAGTTATACCTAATACAAGGTAAATACTACATCTAATAAATAGTTGTTAGGCTCTATTTTAAAAACTGTATTGTTTTATTATTGAAGTTTCTTGGCTTTTTTTTTTGGGGGGGGGGGAATATTTTCGATCCACCATTGGTTGAAACCAAGGATGTGGACACCACGGACACAAAGCCCAACTGTAACCTAAGGGAGAGGCAGCACAGACAGATGCAAATATATAAATGAGACCCAACAGACCCTGAACTGGTAACGAGAGAGCAAGGGTGAATGCAGACTCATAACACTTTCCTCTCTACCCTTATATAGGCTTGCTATCTTACATTCAAAGAAAATCTTAAGATATTTAAACATCATTAAAAAAAAAAAAGTCTATGTTAACCAGGATATACTACTTTTCTTCAGTGATAAAAATAATTTGTTCAAGTGAGATAGTACCCTTGCATGTTATTTTGGTCAATTGGTAAAAGTTCACCTTTCAGAACTGCATTTAATAGTCCAGCACCAGGGTCAGCAGTTAACATAATGGCTATGTCGCTGGACTCCCACGTAGTCGACCGTGGTTCAAGTCCTGGACCCGGTGGCTTAAACTCACTCCGGGCGCGTGTGTGTGCGTGCCCAAGATCCCAAGAGGAGAATGGAGGAGAAGGGATTGCGGCGTGGCCATTCCCCCTGGGGGATGATTTCTCGCTTTCTATCTGTCTCTCTCTGTCTGTCTGGCCAGCGCATGTGCCCTCTAGCGAAAACCTCTCAAAAAAAAAAAAAAAAAAAAAATAGTCCAGCACCTTGAAAATGGGCTATCATAGAGTCATCAAGGCCATGTCTCCCTCTCTGATTACCACGGAACCTCCAAGGAGATGTTCTGACATCAAACAATATAATAATGGTAAACCTTTTTATGAGTTAAGCTTTTCCCCCTCACACTGAAGTAATTGACTTAATACACTGCAGTCCTTCATATATGCAGAAAATAGCCCAACTGGTTAACTGCTATAGTTTTCTCCTTCCTGTGGCTAATCCATGACTTAACTCCTGTTAACATCAACTTCAGTTCCAGAAACATTTCCTGAGAAAGAAGATTGTGCCTGGAATGGATTAAGAACAAGATTTAGGGTTAGACTTCCTTCACATCAGTCCTTAACGACCTCCTTTTCCCTTGTACGTTGCTCCTAAGCCCCTTGCTGATTTCTGGTCCTCAAAAACCCTCTTTTTAACTGGTTTCTACAGGGATTCTCAAACTGTAATAACGCCTGCCCACTGAGGAGTGTTTAGAAACGTCTGAGAGGCATTTTTCATTGTTATAATGAGTGGGGTAGTGGCTCTACCCATGCTGAGCAGGCGGAAGCCCAGGAATGCCATGACCTGCCTGGCAATTCCCACAAAATCACCAACAGCAACAACGGAGGAAGAGTTTAACATAAACTCCCTCTCCTTCAGGTTCAGCCTGAGTCTCACTTACTCAGACATTTCCTCAGATCTTATCAACTAAATTAAGGCTCTACCTTGCAGGTTTGGGGTCACACTTGCATGTCCGCCATATACACACACTTGAGAGGGGGAAACTTGTCTGTTCGTCTTCTTGTTCCTGGTATCTGACACAATGTCTGACCAATAACACTCAGCACATATTTCATAAATGGAATAAGTAAGAAAAGCAGAAAGAAAAGGGTTCGGGACTGACGCATGCTAAATATCATCAGTAAAGGCATATGGGCAAGAAGAAAAGAACCTGTGGAGAAGCTCCAGAGTGACTTATGGCAGCAGCCTAGGAATGGGACTAAATTTAATCTTTGGCAAGAATCAAGAGTGCCAAACAGAGGAGGACACTGGTATAAAAACCTGGGCTCCTGTAAGGATGCATCCAGTAAACAAAGATTCATACAATTAAAAACTGAGTGGCCCAGAGAGGTGACTTGTTTAGATCTCACAAGTAAGGCACTGAGGGGCCCAAACCAGTACACTTAGGGATTTGTGACAGAAGATCGTCTCTGGAATATCAAATACTGAAGATTTATTTACAGATAGATATTTTCAAAATTCACAAAAAGAACACAAAATATATTATCTAAATACTCACAGTCCTTTAAATCAGCTGTATTTCGACCAATGCTAAAATGAAACTCGGACTTACCATGCAGACCAGTTTGTTCTCCGGGGTCTCCTTCTCAAAGGACACATCTGTGGCATCATCACCTCCTGCAATTCTTTCCACTATTTCACCACTGATTCGCATCACCTCTACATGTAGCCGACCTGCCACCTAGAACAACGGGGGCAAAGCAGAAACTCTGTTCCAATTCGGTTCATTTTCCTTTAGATCACCTCGCTTCTGTTTTAGAGCCAAGCTGTTAGGTTAATGGTACATGAGAATTTAGAAGTCTAGTTTCTAACAGTTACTCTCCCTTCAAAGCACTTGGAGTAACTACCACAAAGCCCTATGGAAACACAAGGCATTAATAACAACATTCAGTCCCATAGCCTAGAGCTTTATAGAGCCAGATTCTACATGGCCAACCATGGTTCAAATTCCAGCCTTGGAGGCTTGGAGAAAGTACTGAATGCTCATACATGTGTGTTCAAAACCTAACAGGATGGAGAAATGGAAAACGGATTACAGTGTGATCACCCCACTGGGGAGTGCTTTCTCTCTGTTTCGCTCTTTCTCGCTCTCTCTCAGTTCCTCTCTGTTTTGTTCACTTGCTTCCAAGCACATACGCCTTCTGGCAATTAAAATAATAATAGTAATACACATTAACATCATCTATTATTACAGATAAAAAAACACTAACAATGGGACCAGCAGATAGTGTAACAGTTATGTCGCTGGACTCCCACGTAGTCGACCGTGGTTCAAGTCCCGGACCTGGATGCTTAAACTTACGCCTGGCACGTGTGTGTGCATGCCTAAGATCCTGAGAGGAGAATGGAGGAGAAAGGATTGTGGTGTGGCCATCCTCCCTGGGGGATGATTTCACTTTCTGTCTCTTTGTCTTTCTGGTGAGCACTCACACCCTATAGCAAAAACCTTTTCAAACAAACAAACAAAAAACCCCAACTAACAACGATATACCATCACCACTCTTCTGCCCTTTGTGGGAAATGAGGCATGAAGAGAAAACCAACCTCTCCTTTCTGGTTGACAATCGGGACAGCATACTGTAATTTTACATCATAAAAGAGAGACTCGAGGAAGACATTGGCCACTCCAATGAGACTGTGATTCTCCTGTTCATCATAGAATGGATCAGCACGCTTGAAATAAGATCGTATCACCTGTAAAGAGATTCCAAACATACAACTTCAGAAAAATCACTGGATGCAACCTACTACTGGTGAGCACTCTCATTTAAGTCACTGAAATTAGATCTCATCACCCTATCCTGACTCTCACATTTTTCAGAGAAAAATGAAGTTCTTGTTGAAGTATAGCATTTTATTATTCTCTTTCTCTCTCACACACACATAAACACTCTCCTCTCATCCCCATTGATAACGGTGGTCATCAGTAAAGAGAAGGCAATGCCAATAATGGATCATTACTTTTATCATTTCATCTCCTTTTTCATGGAAATCTTGACATAAAAGGAGAAACAACATATACTGACTATCAAAAGAAGTAAAGTGTACTAAACTACTCTGCATTTTTCTTTCGGGGGGAGGACCATCATGTCTGATCCATTTGTTCCTACCCAAATCACCTGATCTACTACTTCAGATGGTCATTACCGCAGAGGAGAGTGGATGGCTTCTTTTGCATCTTTTTTTATTTTTGAGAGGTTTTCGCTATAGGGCGCGTGCGCTAGCTAGACAGACAGAGAGAGACATACAGACAGAAAGCGAGAAATCACCCCCAAGGGGGGATGGTCACGCCGCAATCCTTTCTCCTCCATTCTCCTCTCGGGATCTTGGGCACACAAGCACACGCACCCGGTGTGACTTTAAGCCACCAGGTCTGGGACTCGAACCGCCGTCGACTACGTGGGAATCCAGCGACATAGCCATTACACTAACTGCTGGTCCCTGTAAGAAGTCATTTTTATTAATGACAATATAAACCATTTTTTGCAAACCAAGAGACTAAGGAAGTAAACAACTCCATGCAGAAACTGGACTAGTAGTAGTTAGAACACGCAAAAACATGCAAACCACATACTTCTATTTAAAAGATGTACAAACATGAGGAATCTTTCAAAAGTTCATGGAAAATGTCTAGTATGGTTAAACTATATGGGTTATTTCAAAATTTTTTGCACTGCAATAAAGTCACACTTTGCATTTCATCTTTCCATGAATTTTTTTCAGTCCCCTCATGCATGACTGACCCAAATGAGGGAATTTGTCCTGCAACTTGAGGACAAAATAACAGTGTTCAGATCCATGGCACCTACTTTAACTTCAAAACTCCTTCAAAAAATGTCCCTAATGTTGAAAATATTAAGGTACAATTGATGTTTAATTTTAAAAACATGCATTTTAGATTTGTTTTTGCAAGGTTAAATGTGTTAGAAAATAAGAAGAGAGACAGTAAGGCCTGGTCTCTGACTTAAAGAGATTCCCAGAACAGCACAGGACACAGTCAGAAGTCAGAATGGGGGACAGCAGGTGGCATGGTGATTGAGGCGCTGGACTCTCACATGGCTAACCACAGGTCAAGTCCCAGACCTGGTGGCTTGCTTTTTCACTTTCTGTCTCCGGCAAAACTTTAAAATAATAATAATAATAGTAATAATAATAATAATAATAAATTAAATTAAATTAATATTTTTTTTAAAAAAAGAGGTCAGAACGGAAAGTGAAAAATTCTGCTAGATATCCAGAAAACACTAATGAAAAGGATAAACAATGAAGATACTGAAAAGACAAGTTACTAAAATTCATTTTCTAAACAATATAAAGGGTTAAAATAAATTTCACTCTAGAAATAAGGTTATAATTTTGGAAAAAATGAACAGTTATCTTTTAAAATTAGTAGGTTCATTCCAGCTGGTTGTTTCTATGACTAGCCATTAAGGAATTCTTCTTAAAATACTTACTGGGGTATCTTCTTCACACTCTTTCCACTCCTGATAAAGGTCTCTCATATCCAACAACCTGTTGTCCAGTTTTTCCAAAGACCAAATCTGCTTTCCTTTTCCTTTTCTTCTCACCTGGATTGCAGGTTCACTAAGAAGAGAGCCTCGCTGTAAAGACAATAAGAATGATCGCATGAAACACAAAGATGTCCATCGAGACAACCAAAGTCGAACCTTCTATACCCTCCAGTCAAATGCCATTACACCAAACCTACAACTGCAACTGTTCTGTCATCTGTTGATAAGAAAGCTTCCCCCAAATCTTACAAGTTTTAAGACAATCAAGTTTAAATATAAGTATTGACTTAAATTCTGGTTGCACCTGGCTATCTACTCAAATTTTTTTCTGAGAGCTCAAGCACATGCATGACAGAGAAAGAGAGGGAGAAAGAAAGCAAGAAAGAGAGAGAAGAACTCTTAACACAGCCTTGGCAGACTGCAACCCCCTTTCCCTAATCTTCCAGCTCCTCAGGATCTTGGATACTCAAAATGTTCTCAGACTGGCCCGGGATCCAAACCAGTGTCTGGCCACGTGACTTCCAGCACTGCAGTCCAGTAGCTATGAACTGTGCCACCTGGTTGGGCCTAAATTTAAATTTAAAATTCAGAATATAAGACCATGTTTAATGGAAAGTGGAAATAAAAATGATTTATTCAGGCCACCATACGAGCACAAAATTATGGGTAGAGGAGTGTCCTAAGCATCAAATGGTAAGGGAAGGTTTATTGGGATAGATGGTTAAAATATATGGTTAAGTTCATGCTTTTAAAAGTGTGAATTTTTAATTTTTGAAAGGATAGTATCTTAATGGGGTACAAAACACAAAAGTCTTAAAAGAGTAAACTGTAAAAAGTGTCCCATTTACCTACTTGGAAGAAACAAGTAAGTGATGCCAGCTTCCAAATCCACGTAGTTTAAATGCATTGTTACACAGGACAGAACTGGGAAGAAGGGAGGGCTGCACACCACTGTGAATGTACCAAATGCCACTGAACTGATCACTTCAAAAGAGCTGTTACGTGAATTCCACCTCCAAAAACACAGTATTCATTGAAAGTTTTCCAGCTTACAAAAGCAACATGTGTCTGGCTGGCCCAGTAGTCAATAGGTGAGGAGAGCCAGATCCTACACGGCTGACTGTGCTTTGGATCCCAGTCCTGCTGACTTAAGAAACACAAATCCCCTCTTCCACAGGAGGCCTACAGGCTGCCGCTTGTGCCACCACTATGTCTCTAGTGATCCCTGAGAAGTTTCAGAACATTTTGCAAGTTCTCAATACCAACATCGCCGGGCAGCGACATAGCCATTACACTAACTGCTGGTCCCCCTAGACTGGTTCTTAAACAGGCAGAAGACTAATCAAAAAAAAAATCTCAGAAATAATTTGAACAGACTTGAAAAAAGGGAGCTGACTGAAATGACTTGGTAGGATCAGAGGAGGTGATTAGGATGTTCTTAGTGGATTTTATAAACACACACAAACATTTAAATATATACACATATATATATATGTGTGTATATACATGTTTATATATATTTAATATATACACACATATGTGTATGTGTGTATATGTGAATTATATATATTTACACATTATGTATGTTTAATATATACATATATATGTATGTGTATGTATATGTAATATACATATTTTATATATGTGCACATAATATGTATTATATACATATATCATGCATATATATTGTATGTGTATATAAATGTATATATGTGTGTGTGCGTGTGTGTGTGTATATATACACATATGCGCACAAAGAGAACAAAAAGAAATATACTGAGGGGATCTAGACAGGGTTTTGAGGGCAAACCCATAGGAGCTTAAAAAAAACCAGAAAAACATAAAGCCATTTTATCCAGTCAGATCAGAAATTTGTTTTTTTTTTCAATGAGTGGCAACCTCACCTTCCTGTTGGCATCCAGGCTGGAGGCTGGAATCTGTAGGGTAACTTTATATTCTGTTCTTTTATCCAGTTCCTCTGCAATAAAACTAGCTTCTCTCACCAGTAGATTGGCTTTAACGATTTGTTCCCTCAGTCTCATCAAGCTGTTATTCAATGTTGCTTCCCTTAAAAAACAAACGAGCAAATCAGGGAGATGGTGGAGGTGGGACGAGACAGCAGATAAAACAACATGGCAGAAAATCATATGGTAATAATACATAATGCCAAAGTGTAGACCAAGCCTGACTATTGCCTTCTATACACAGAAAATCTATTATGGTCACTGACCCATGCACACACTTGTATCTGGGAGACATTTTTTAAAAAATCATCTACCCAAGCTTCAGAACCTAAAGCACTCACAGGCACTTGTGCAGCAAGCTGGCCATAGACAAGGCAAACTTGTCTGTGTATGCTAATTACATGGGACTCTAGATGAACTAGAAATTTTGACTTAGTAGATCTGAGGCAGGGGCTCATTTCTTTCAGTCTCTGGTAATAGGGATACTGCCTGTCTGCAGACCAGACTTTGAATAGCATGAGGTTAGTAAGCACAGTCTGTAACCTGGAAATAAGGCATTTTAGTGAAACAGTAATTAGCCCATCCAGAGACCAAACTTGTCATCTGCATCTTATTAGCACCATGCTTTACCCACCTGAGCTCACCAGTCCAGATAAACAATTTTCCTTTTTTTAAAAAATCATCTACCCAAGCTTCAGAACCTAAAGTGTAATACAATGATATAGTATATACTTAACATTTTTTTTTTGGAGAGGTTTTTGCTATAGGGTGCGCATGCCAACCAGAAAGACAGAGAGAGACAGAGACAGAAATCAAGAAATCAGCCCCCAGGGGGTATGGCCATGCCACAGTTCCTTCTCCACCATTCTCCTCTTGGGGTCTTGGGTATGCAGCACGCACACATGCCCAGCGTCAGTTTAAGCCATCAGGTCCAGGACTTGAACCACAGTTGACTACTTGAGAGTCCAGCAACATAGCCATTAAGCTAACTGCTGGTCCCAGTATATACTTCTTTATTCAAATCCAAAAGCCATACAAACCAAGAATGAGACTGCACCTAATGTAAGCAGTTTGAAATAATCAATAGAAGTTGGCAAGTCTTATCTTTTAAAAAATGGACATAATAACAACACAAAGTAGTTCTTGGCTTAACACTCTCAGTATCATTCTCCTGCAAGAAAGATCTGAATGTGCCCATTCGGCAGCTGCTCTGAGTGGTTAGAGGTGACAGTGTGAGCGGTACTGGTAACGAGCCCCTCCACACCTACCTCTCCTCAGCCCACTGGCGTAGGCGCTGCTGAGCACTGGGTGAGTGGAAAGAAAACCTGTCCATGCTCCGACCGCTCTGCTTCTCGGGAGACAATCTCCTTCGCAGCTGCTCCAACTCATGCTCGTACATGAGCCTCTGGCGCTCCAGGGCAGAGCGCTTCTCTTCTTCATGCTGTTGTTCCAGGCTGTTCAACAGTGCCTGCATTGGGTCTGAACATGATTTTACCAAACATAAACAAGGGACAGAAGCCACAGTACAGTAACTGTGAATGTCATTCTATACAGCTCTACTGTTCGTCATCCTGACTGATGCCACTGAAGGCAATCTGGAGTAAACCTAGCTTCCCTTACTTTCCCTTACTTAAGTTGCTACCTCAGTTGGATAGACTCCCAACTGTCTTCCATTATAGAAAAAGCAGGGCTTGTTTATGCCCCACAAATAACCCTAAGGTGTGGTGAATGGTTCAGAAACACTTGATAATAATAATGAGCCACTGGTCATCAAGTTTCAAACCTGAGAAATTCTACCAGTGAAGACAAGTGAGCAGTGATTTAAGTGTATATTAAGGAGAAAGAATATATGTTTTCATAAATATATATATAATAAACCAGTAAAGCCAAAAATATACAATAATACAAAGGACAGCAGGGTAAAGATGTTCTCTTTTGCTAACATTTAGAGGGACTCAACTGGAAACAGTTTCAACAGTCTACCAATTTGAAGACGTGGCAACCCACGACAGAGCTGCTCACCATTGTTGCCCAGGGCCTTCATGGTGACCTCCATCTGTGCGTATTCATAACTGAAGTTAACTTCGCTGGACACCTCACTAGAGGAGTCTCCATCGACATCCAGCTGCTCAGAGCTGTCATTCTTTAGGGAGGTGTCTTGCTCCTCATCCACTCGTTCTGCTTTTTTTTTCTTTTTAGGCAGATTGAGTCTTGAAAGGAAAAAAAAGTTAATACAAAAAATTGAGATAGGCAACTTATTTGTTTGACTCATTAGGTAATGGCATTTTCTGAATGCAAAGGCAATGCTAAGAAAGTTCAAGGCAACAGCTGTCTTCAGGCACTTCATACTCTGGTAGCAGAAAGAAAACACATGTGCACAAATAATCACAAGACAGTGTCACACAGGGCCACCTGGCCGTTACAAACCAGATGTTAAAGGGAAACTGAAGACCACTTCAGACTGAAATACATGAAGGCAGGTATGATAGAGGAGGAAATTAGATGAGCTGAGCCTTGAAAGAAAAGCAGAAAGTAGAGCAGAGAGAATAGCCTGAATAAAGGTGTGAAACAGAAATGCTCATGGGAGCTAGAGAACACAATGTGAGGGTACATAAGATTTATACAGTGGGCCAGCAGGTGGCGTGGTGGTCACGGTGCTGGACTCCAACATGGTTGACAATGGTTTGAGTCCTATACCTAACAGCATGAAAATTGCTCTGAGAGCATGTGTGTACCCAAAATCCCAGGAGGAGAATACAGGAGACAGGATTGAGGCATACTCATCCACCCTGAGGGGTGATTTCTCACTTTCTCACTCTCTTTCTGTTGCTCTCTAGTGAGTGCATGTGCCCTATGGCAAAAACCTTTTTTTTTTTTTCCTTTTCTTTTTTTTTGGAGAGGTTTTTACTATAGGGTGCGTGCACTCGCCAGACAGACAGAGAGAGACAGAGAGACAGAAAGCGAGAAATCACCCCCCAGGGGGGATGGCCATGCCGCAATCCCTTTTCCTCCATTCTCCTCTTGGGATCTTGGGCACGCACGCACACGTGCCCAGCGTGAGTTAAGCCACCAGGTCCGGGACTCGAACCACGGTCGACTACATGGGAGTCCAGCGACATAGCCATTACGCTAACTGCTGGTCCCGCAAAAACCTTTTTAAAAATATTTACGTAGCAAGAATTGAGAAATAAAGCTAGAAACATCAACTTAATTCAAACTACGAAGGTACTGAATACTAAGCTAAGCAACTGACACTTGATTTAGCTTGAGAAGGAAAAATTTTAAATGTCCACATTCTTTGAGCCCATCTTTTTTCAACAATCAAAATATTAACTGGTCTACAACAAAGGATCTCAACTAGCTACAAGAAAAGTCTGTTTGAAAAGGAGGGAGAAATGGAAAAGTGACTGTGGCATGAGCATTCGCCATGAGGAGTTCTCTCTCTCATTCTCTCTTTCCCACAGCCCCCCTCAGCAAGCATGCTACCCTGTGACAAAATTATCAAAGGAAAAAAAAAACTTTTTTTAATTTAAAAAGAAAAGTGTGCTTGACACCTTACATATATAGGCTGACAGGAAGAGGAAGCAACCAGAATTTAAATGTTATACAACATCCAACCTGCCTGCTCTTGCAAACACACTGCCAATGTTGTTTGGAAAATGATGGGTGTGGTCCCAGGTAAGATACCTTTCTCTCAGCCTCCCTTGCAGAGGCAAGTTCTAGCAAAAGAGACATTGCTGGAAGATCACTAGGAGCCTGGGAAGGCTTCTGCATTTTCTGAGTAAGAGAACAGTCAAAGCTAATATTGTCACTTGTCTCTTTTTCTTCCTATGACTCTGGAATGCCACTCTGACAGCTAGTGTGGCATGGTCATCTTTAGACCATAGGGAAATGCCAAGACAATGAAAAGCCTTCAGCCACAACATTTTTGAGATACTTAACCAATGTGAACAGTGACCTTTCTCCAGATTTCTTGTGTTGTCAGGTAAATAAATGATCTGTTTAAGCATTACAGTCAAAACTTGCCATTTACTGCAGCTAAAAGCATTCCTTTAAGAAAGCCAATGTTATTTTTTGGACAAGGAAACTAAAATCACAATTATTTTTCAGTAAAAAATAAGATAGGCATATCTGAAGGAAAAAAAAAAAAAAAAAAAAAAAAAAGAATGGATCTTATACCAGATGGCAAAAAACAACCTACTACTAGGAAATTAAAAGGAAAAAAAACTGGGGCCAGTGGGTGGCATGGTAATTAATGTGCTGGACTCTCACATGGCTGACCACATTTCAAGTCCCTCACCTGGTGGCTTGCTTTCTCCCTTGCTCACTCGCTCGCTCTCTCTCTCTCTCTCTCTCTCTCTCTCTGGTGAGCACACATGCCTTATAGCAAACTTCAAAAATAATTCTTTTAAAATAAAGAAAAATACGTATTTTATCTGAATATACTATTCATACAGGGTTCAGACCTTATATATAGTGAATGAATATGTGTGTGTCTATGTGTATAATACATAAAGCATACACAGATAATATGTATATCTATATACGCACAAAAAAACGTATAATTTTTATGGAGTTAAGTTTACTTTTTAATATATATTTTTCTATTTTAGAGCATATTCTCTAATAACCTCCCACTTTGAGGGCTATGAACAATGTCATACCTGAAGAAATGGTTGTTTCCCCATAATATCCTGTCTCCATGGTGCAGCTGTATCGGACTGGAGACAGAAGACCCATTTACGAAAGTTCTGTAAGGAGAAGAGGTCAAACACGTGACGAGTGATTATCATGTCTTCTGCTTTAATTTTCCGGTGCTACAGAGATTTAGTTACTAGAGAAAAAAAGAATAATTAATCCCCTAAAATACAATTTATCCTTGGTGAATTTTATTATTTGTATTTACTTCTTTACTGATTTAACCTAAAATGCTTATTGTACTAAGTACAATAGACTCTTATCCTCCATTTTTCAAAGTTCTAAATTTGTTATACAGTATATTAAGGAGCAAAAATGGAACCGTTACAGACTATCATGAAGAGACAGCAACAGAATACACTGCAGGTAAAACAAGTGTGTTGATCTAGATGAATTAAAAGACAACCAACTATGAGGGTGTCAGGAAAATCATTTCATATTTCTCTATGCAAAAATGTGTCATGACTTTCCACACAACCCAACAGATTCTAAAAATACCTACAGATACCAGTAATAAGAAATGAGACCTACGTTAAATTGTTTTGGAATTTCCTATAGCACAGAAAAATGTTCACATCCTATCAATATAGAGAAGATTTACCAGTCCCACTGGAATGCTTATCTTGAAAATGGAATTCAATAGTTGAAATGGGGGTCAGAATGCTATTATTCAGGGAAGAATTTGAACGGGCAGGAGATAGTTAGAAAGTTGTGCAGATGACTGTAAGATTGATTTTCCTGGAATACCAGTGTCATCGTGCCTCTCCCACTGAAATGACTCATTCACTGAAATTCAGGGGATCAAGTCCAAACTCTTTGCCTTGACACTGAGGCCCCTCTCTTCCGTAAGGAAGCCTTCTTTCCTGCTTCCTTTCCCTCTTCTAGTAAACTTTAAATACCTGCCCCCAAAAGGTGTATTTTCTGTACACTACACATGACAGACTTCCTCCAAAGGTCGGCTCACATCAGTCCTACAACCTGGAATGAGGTTTCCATTCCTCTCCAGCCTCTCGAATCTTACTCAGCAATCCAACCCCAGTTTAGTTCCAACTTCTTCTGTAAAGGCTGCTGAGCACTCCTGCAGTATCTCAGTTTCTTTAAATCCCTAAAACACTTCACTAGATTTACCTTGTTCATGATTTCTAATGTACATGCATACCCATGAAATCTTTTCTCTATCTAGATTTTACTTGCCATGTAGGTTTCAAGCACTACTGGTAAGTGATCCTTATGTTCCTCTATTGTGATGATTCAAAGAACAAGCTCAAAAATTATAGTTATGATGGCAGGGGACTAAATAAAATGAGGAGAGCTTCGCCTATGTGACACAAATTCCTCTAATATAGCAAGGAGTTTAATAAAAGCCAAAACACATACAGGCTTACTTTTACTAAGCCGTCAGAATAGTCATGATGCGTTTTTGCATGGAAAGCCGAAAAATACACCATGACTTTTCCAAACCCAATAGAAGCACGGCAGTTAAGCCATGATAGGTAAATAAAAGAAAATATAACAGTTCTCAGAGTATAGTCCATGTGGGGTCCCCAAGATGAAAACTGTCACAGTAATGCTAAAACACTAGTTTCATGCCCTTTATCACGTGTTGACCTTTGTACAAACTCTGAGCAGAAACTGCTGATGCTTTGACAGAAATCAAGGCGGCAGCAGCAGGCCTGCTAGCGAGCACAGGGTTACCTCCGCAACACACCCGGAAAGAAAACAAGCGTTTCATTTGAGAACGTCCTTGAGGAAGTACAATTACTACTTTTATTAACTCTTGACCCAGAGTATACAACTTGTTAAATATTTCAGGTGACCAAATGAGAAGTAGAGAAAATGAACTGGTAATGAATATAAACGTATGATGATTGTCTTGACATACACAAACTGCTTTTTCAGACGTGACGTTTCTTGATAATGAACAAAGTGAGCCTGTCACTTCAAGGTCAAATAACTGGTACAATTGTTGCCAATGATAAAATTCAATATTTCAAGTGAAAATGAGAATTTTAGGTCCAGCTTCAGGCATACACAGATAGTACCATCGCTTGGGTGGCCAAAAGCCACGTGGGAGGCGTGGGTTTGTTCCTGGGCCAGCTTGAATACACTGGGCATAGCTGTATCTGCAATCCCAGCTAACTGGGAACCCAGGGCAGGAAAACCATGACATGGCAAGACCCTCTGGAAGCCACATATTTCTGTCCTTTACTCCCTCACACCTTGCTCCGTCTCTCTCTCTCATAAAGGGAAGAAAAAATTAGAACTCAGGAAAACTTATGTCAACATACCTTTAGTTGAACAGGATGGGTTTTTTACCATACTGGATGAAAAGACACAGCATGAAGAACAGTGTCTCAGTGAGACAGTGTTAGAAAGGACTGAATGTGAGAACAGCAGATGGCATAATGATTATATCGATGGACTCCCATGGTCTGAGTCTCAGACCCAGCAGGTTGAAACACGCTGGGCCTGTAATCATGCGTGCTCAAAATCCCAAGAGGACAGTGGAGGAGAAGGGATTGTGCTGTGGCCATCCCCCTAAGGGATATTTCTCGCTTTCTGTCTCTCTGTCTCTCCAGCAAGCACACGTGCCCTATAGCAAAAAAGTCTCTCTTAAAAAAAAAAAAAAAAGAAAGAAAGAAAAGAAAAGAAAGAAAGGACTGATTGTGAGATTTGGGCTCTGGTTGGCTGACTTCAAAGAGGGTTTAAGGAAATGGGGGTGCCATATATATTGGCTGCTGTCAGAAAGTTGAGTAATCCTGTGATCGGCTATTTCAAAATTCTTATTTATTGGAAAAGTGGGAGCTGGAGGAACTAGAACAAAGACAATATTGTAATTGCTGAAAAAGTGGTCACTCACATTGGTCGAGAGACGGTGTTTGGTATTTTGTAAGTAGCATGGGTGCCTGTGTTTTCATCTATGCTTACGTGAAATGATGATGTGGCCTGCTCTGCCATAGTTACCAGTCTCAAGGTGGCTTCCCTGAGCTTGGTGTTCTCTGTGATTATTTATGCCTAAGAGAAGAACATCATGGACTAGCTGTGAAGGCCAGGCCAGTTTGTACTCTTTTTTCTTTCTTTTTTTCACTTGTATTCTTTACCATAACCTGGACAACTCCCCAGTATTAAAGACTTCATGGATAAACCAGCGATGACATTAATGATTTTTTTGTATCCTATAATAAAATGAATCAATATTTGGAAGATCAATTCAGTTAACCACTGTCTATAGAAGTTATGGATATTGTATGAGTCCAATTTTGTAATACTATAAGAATTTTATAGCTAAAGGAAACTGACAAGCATTTAACTTATAAAATGTTATGCCTCTTCATTCATTCACTATTTATTGAGAATTAATGCACTAGTCTATGTTGCAAGCTAGGGACAGAGAAACAAAAACAAAGGCGCTTGTCCTTAAAGAGCTCAAGTCCAATGGGTAACAAAGGTCAAAGGCACATGAGAACACAATAGGAAGCGTGACACATGGAAATCATAAAGGCATGGAGAATACACCCTAAGGACACATATTAGACCACAGAGGGAATTCCCCAAGGTAGATAACAACACGGCTGAATGCTGAAGGTCAAATATAAGGGGAACAGCAATGTAGAGGAACAGGAGACAAACAGGAGGGGATACAGGGATTTTTCTTTTTTTTTTACCAAAGACAGAAGAAAGCCTTCTAGCTGTGTGGTAAGACCAGGAGGCACCTTAGGCACTAGCAGGGGTTTCAATCAAGGCTGGATGAAGGCTTAAATATGGCCACGGTAGTAGATACAGGGAGGAAAGGTGGTGGGTAAAAAGTTTATATTATCAGGCTGGCAGGTGGCATAGTGGTTAAGGCATGGGACTCCCACATGGCCAACTGCAGCTTGAGTCCCAGACCTGGTGGTTTGCTTTTTCACTTTCTCTCTCTTTCTCTCTCTGATCAAACTAAAAAATAATAATAGTAACAAATACATTTTTTTAGATTTATTTAATTTTATTCATTATTATTATTTTACCTTGACCAAAGACAAACAGAGAGAGAGAGAGAGAGAGAGAGAGAGAGAGAAGGGGAAAGAAAGAAAGCAAGTCACAGGTCCAGGACTTGAACTGTAGTCGGCCATGTGGGAATCAGCACCTTAACCACCATGCCATCTGCTGGCCCCACCAAATACAATTTAATAAATAATTATTTTTTTAAAGGTTTAGATTACAAAGGGCTTAGTAGCTAACTGGATGTCATAAATGAACTGAAAAATGAAAGGAGACAATGCGCCCACTGTTAGTGCACTTTCTTCCTCTTAACAATTATGTGACATTAACGCTAAGTCAAGTACAGTACCTGGTGTTCTTTTGCGGCGTCAGCATAACCTGGCCTTCCAGTGTGATGTCTATAATACAGTGTTCAGGAAGAATCCCCATGCCACACAGTTGGATATCTTGGGAATTTGCTGACCCTATCAATGTATGTTCCTAAGAAAAAAATCAAATTCACTGATTAATAGTATATTTTCACAAGTACACAGAATGAAATAATCTACACTGAGCCCTCTTACATTGATGTTACCTTAGCTAAAAAAAAATTAAAATAAATGAAGGGGTGGGGGAATCCCTGGCTCACTCTGAAATCCATTCTGTCAGTAATATTTGTAAGGAATAATGTACTCAGTTGAGTTACTCCTTTTAAATTTAACCTATATTTTATACTCATGTCTATACTATAATTATCCATCATAATCTTATTCTAATTCTTTTATAATGAACTATACTCTTATGTGTCAATGAAGCACTGAAAATACTGGTTTCACTGCCAAGCAGATGGCATAGTGGTTAAGATGCTGGTCTCTGATATGGTCAACAGCAGTTTTAGTCCTGGACCTGGCAGGTAGCTTTCTCACTTTCTCTGTCTCTGTCTCTGTCTCTGTCTTTTTCTGGTGAGACCTATAGCAAATTTTAAAATAACAGTAACAATAAATAAAATAAAATAAGTAATTCTTTTAAAAAAAGGAATCCTGGTCTGAAAATCACAGTTATTTACATTGTATAGCATTTACCCCATCTCAATCAAAATGATTCAACTACAAAAATGAAAGCTATTCAAGGGCCAGCTGGTGTCGTGGTGATTAAGGCAGGTGGATCCCATATGGCTGACAGCACAGTCCGAATCCCAGAGCTGAGAGCTTGGAAAACATGCCAGGCATGTACATGTGCATGCCCAAAATCCTTAGAAGAGAGTGGAGGAGAAATGCTTTCTCACTTTCCCTCTCTTTCTCCTCCTCTCTTTCTCTCTCTCTCTTTTTCTCTCTCTCTCCAGTGAGGGCACGCCCTATTCCAAATTTTAAAAATAAAGAGCTCATCTCCACCGAAGTCTTACTACCTCATGTTTAACTAAGTTAGTCAGTAGATTTTGATGAGCTCTTCCTACTATACCAATCACTGCATAAGAAATCTGATGAGGGAAATGAGAAACTTACTATAGGTTGGTATAGAAGATTATCTAATGAGGACCTAAATGCTATGAAGGTACAAGATAATCAAAATAACAAAGTTAATCAGGAACAGCATTATCAGTTTCTGTATGTAAAGGTGGGTATAATGATTCTAAAGTATATTACTATAAAGTATGCCAGAATCAATCAATGGAGAATAATTTCTAGAAGGGTAAGAGAACCATTCGACGTGGAACTACGAAAGAACTTTACAGATGTTTTAATCCAGTACCTTCTCTTAGAGACGGGGTGGCTAAAGTCACCCAGAGATGTGAAGTCAACTGCCCAGCATCTAAACTGACTTGAGAATTTGAAGGCAAAAACAAAACAAAACAAAACGCTTGGCCTCCAAATTCCTCCATCCCACATCATGGTTATCAATTTACTGAAGCAAAAACTGTTCTTGGGCTGAGCTCATCCTTCTGAATGTGCTTTGTCATGAATATATTCTTGTCATGAGGTCAGCTTGGGCAGTCAAGAAGGCAACACTGCCTCAAACTCAGCCAAGACCGGGCTGACCACACAGCCTGAAACAGAACCCAAACACCTCCACACAAGATGGCCAGAAATATTTTGACCACTCTCCAAAAGTCTCTAAATAGTTTCTTTGTTTAATTTTTTCGTCAAAAACAGATATGAATCAGGTTTTTTTTTCTTGGTGTGTGTGTGCCTATGTGTTCCAATTCAAACTACATCACTTCAGAAAAAGAATTCCTAGTTCTGAGAAATAAAAAGGGTAGAATATCTAAATTCTGTTCTAATACTGCATCTCTCAATATATATTTCTTTTTTCAGGTTTTTGCCACAGGGCACGTGTGCTCGCCAGAGAAAGAGAGAAAGTGAGAAATAACCCTCCAGGGAATGGGTTGGCCACACTACCATCCCTTCACCTCCACTTCCCTCTCAGGATTTTGGGCATGCAGGGACATGGGTTCAGCATGATTTTCAAGTTGCTGGGTCCAGGATTCAAACTGTGATTAGCCACGTGGAAATCCAGTGCCTTAAGCACACCATGCCACCTACTGGCCCCAGTACAGCATCTCACTTACAGCATTAACTGTCTACAGCTGATAATCTAACTCTAAATCTGTCAGCATTGTTCAAAAGCACAGGAAGTGATGTGATAAATAAATGCATTGGTGTCTAATAAGCAGACAATATGGATACCATGGACTACAAGCTGTCAAAGAAAAAAGCAAAACGCAGAATATTTTATATTCATATAGTGTTTTTCCATGAATAAAATGCTTCTACATATCTAATCCTCACAGGAACTGTGCCAAGTAGCCAGAGGTAACGTCCATCCTTTTACAAAGGAAGTGCACCCATTAGGTATATGCATCCAGTAGGTATTTATCAAAGACATCACTTAATTCACAGCATAACAAAACAGTGTCACGGTATGAGATGCTAATTAATAAGGGGCCAGCCAGGTGGTGGCAGAGTGGTAACACAATTGGACTCCCATGGAAAAGATCCTGAGTTCGCATCCCAGGACCTCCCTGAGTATGACGGGAATGCACACATTTGCCCATAATCCAGACCAGCTAAGACCAGAGGACCCTGTTGGGGATGGGGGTGGGGTGCCTATATCTCTGTGCTCCTCTCTCATGAAGAAAATAAAACCAATAAAAAAATACAAAAAGACCTTCTCAAAACAACACAATGCAATTATTCCCAGACATCTTCAATAACAAATAGAAACTAGTCTGTGTTCCTTGAATCTTTTTTTTTTTAAAGAAATAAAAGCACACATGGGCCAGGAGGTGGTGTGGTCACTGGACTCCCACGTGGCTGACCATGGTTCAAGTACTGGACCTGGTGGCTTGCTTTTCACTTTCCCTCTCCCTCTCTCTGGTGAATTAAAACTAATAGTAATAATAACAGATAAAATTGAATAATAATTTTTTTTGAGAGTTTTAGCTATAGGGCGCGTGCGCTCGCCAGACAGACAGAGAGAGACAGAGAGATAGAAAGCGAGAAATCACCCCCTAGAGGGGATGGCCACGCCGCAATCCCTTCTCCTCCATTCTCCTCTCAGGATCTTGGGCACGCACGCACATGCGCCCGGCGTGAGTTTAAGCCACCGGGACCGGGACTCGAACCACGGTCGACTATGTGCGAGTCCAGCGACATAGCCATTATGCTAACTGCTGGTCCCAATAATTCATTTTTAAGAAGGCATATTGTTTAAAAGAAAAGAAAGAAAAGCACATAGCTCTCTCATCTTTTTTTGTTTTTTAAGGGAGATTTTTGTTATAGGGCATGCGTGCTCGCCGGAGAGATAGAGAAAGACAGAAAGTGAGAAATTATGCCCCAGGGGGGATGGCCACACCACAATCCCTCCTCCTCCATTCTCCTCTCACGATTTTGGGCACACACATGTGTACATGTGCCTGGCATGAAGTTCAAGCCACAGGTCTGGGACTCAAACCATGTTCGGCCAGGTGGGAGTCCAGTACCTTAACCATTACACCACTTAATGGCCCCACAACTCTCTCATCTTAAGCTGTTTTCAACTTAATTAGCTTGTTAACTCTACTTTCCATGTCACATTAGTTAAATCCACATATATGAGGAAGACAGAAACCTTGTAGTAGTTATTAACCCTATGTTAGAATCATATAACCCATTTTACAATTAATTTATGTGCAGGTCTTGGCAAAAGCAATTCTGGAGCACTCCTCACAACCTACGTTGTCTCAAGGTTCATGTGCATTCCAAAGTTGTCTCTTTTTTCCTAATAAATGAATAATTTATAAATGTCAATGAATACCAACATTTGCCCTTTTTTCTGTTCTACAATCTGACCCTTTCCATCTCTAAGCAACATATTATCTGTTGTTTTAATACATTGAAAATCCAAATTTTAAATTTTTCCTAAGAGTTACTCTGAATTTAAATTTCTTATCGAACGGTCCCAAGAACTACACCTCCAGGCCAGCAGGTGGCATGGAGGTTAAGGCATCTGGTGCTCACATGGCTGATTGCATGGTTCGAGTCCCAGACAAGGTAGTTGGAAACTCATGCTGGGTTCATGTGAATGTGTGCCCCAAATTCCATGAGGAGAACAGAAGAGAAAGGAATGTGGTGTAGCCATCCTCCCAAGGGGTGCCTTCTCAGTGTGTGTGTATGTGTCTCCGGTAAGCAGGTATGCTTTATAGAAAAAAAAGAAAGAAAAAAAAAAAAAACACAAAACTTTCTTTAAACATTTCCTCTTGTGACCTAGCAAACCGCTCACAAAAAGCTTCATATAAACCACAAAAGTTTTAGTCTACTCACTAAATTAATCATTTAGTCTTACAAGTCTTCCTGTAAACTTTAAAGTTTTCCACTTCAAAACTATTCAACTTGTTGGAAATAATATAAGAATTTCCTTCTTCTATATTACTAAGATGAATGACAATATTCAAAGACTAAAAAGGAAAGCTGATCCCAGAAACCCAAGATTGTTCTATACTCTAGGCTATGTAAATTAAAACAATTTGTTAACTTAATAGTTAACAATTAAGAATAGTTCCCCAAATTTAAGATAATATTGTGAAATATTATTATAGTTTGTGGCAGAAAATTAGCATCAAAGCTTATTACCTTTAAATAGTACACCAGAAGTTCATTCAGAGCAGGGTCAGCATTCAGATTAACAAGGAAACATTTATCATCCCCAACTTTGATTCCAGAAGACTGAAGAGATATCCCAAGACTCTCAAGTTGTTTCTGTCTCTCCTGTAATGTAGTAGAGAAGCATTAATTCACAACTATAGAGGCAGTGAGATATAACAGAACTTACAATCTTTGAGTAATTATTCATATTTTTTATAATTCAAGTATGTTGCATTAGAGTATAGAATTATAGACAACCATATTTTTCTCCCCTTTCCAAACTACACAGAAATGTTTTATTTTGGGCCAGCCCATGGGGCAGTGGTTATGGGGGCTGGATCCCACATGGCTGACCACACAGTTAAAATCCTGGTCCCAGAGGCTTTGGGGGGAAAGTTTTTATTTTGTTAATTAAATTCTTTTTAAAAAAATCAAGTATATTATAAACAGCAACCAAGTTTTCAATTTTTATTCTTGAAAATATCTGACATCTTGAATTCATCTATCTTACTTAATTCTGTATATATGAGTAAATGTGAATACATTTTACTCAACTGTGAAAAAAGGAAAGATCTGAATACACTCTCCCACTGAACATCCTTCAGCAACTTCTCAGCTGGGACAAAGGCCAAACTCCCTCAATAAAGTTCGTCAGGCCTTCAACCTGGCCCACGTCCTCTGCACTCGCCTTGTCACTCTGACTTGCAAACCCTACAGTGCAGTTCTATGTGACATCTTCAAGGCCCCTGAAAGTGCTAAGAACGCTCCCTTTGTTTTCTTTCACTGAAGGGCCTTTATACCCCTTCGGTCTACTGCAGCAGACTTGTCCTCATACTAGCTAACTGTTCACTGGAGCATCTCTTGCAGCCCAGACTATGAAGTGGGTGGGCGTGGGTACTATCCTCTCCACCGTGTTATGCCCCCAGCACCAACAACATACAGTGAACACTCAAGACAGTCATGTTGTGAATTTATAAAAAAAGAAAAAATCCTCACACACGCACTGAAGCACTATTTTCATAAGAATATAAACCTGCTCCTTCAGTACCTGCCTGCCTCAGAATCTGCGCAACATAAAAATGTATGTGCAGAGGAGGGCACACAGGGTGGGGTGTCCTTGGCTTTGGGTAAATACCAAGGAGTGATGAGTCACAGTTGCCTAAGACCTTTCATGGGGGAGGGGAACAAAAAAAAAACTAGCTAAGCCACACAGTTAATATACACCATCATTAAAATAAAGCTTCAGAATTTTGTTCTTACTAGGCATACCATCCTAATTTATGTGGTCACTGCAAGTCAATCAATACATCCCACTGAGAAGTACACTTACAAAAATGGAAAGTGATTTTTATAAATGGAAAGGTCCTGGGTCTTTGAATCAAATGTCTCATCTAACAAAATGAACTCCAGGGTTCTTTCCATTTTTAGTAGTTTTATACTAGACACTAGTGTTTTCAACACTGAATTCCAAGAAATTATTTTTGATAAATAACCATGTTCCTAAAATGAGGAAGGTAATTCTAATATACCTTTCTCTAAGTTATCACTGGCAGGAAACAACTTTTCTATGCTATTTTCTATGCATTTTTCTGACTTCAGTTTTTTTTTTAATTTATTTATTATCATCATAATCTTGTTTATATTACATTGAATTGCATATAACTTTACAGTGTATTACATTGCTTTTTTAAAAGGGAATGCCATGCATGTCCTGACTTCAGTTTTTAAAGGCTAAAAACATCATAAAATTTTTGTCTAAACCAAAAAAGGCATAATGGTGGAAAACTGTCAACTTGTTATCATATTTACCACCAAAAGCTTTAACGTTTTTACTCATCTATAAAACTACAAATATTTGCACCATCTAGGAATCAGCTCATAAAATAAAAAAGCATTGTACGATAACATACAGTTGTGTTTTCTGATATAGAATATTGCTTCTGATACAAAGGGTTCACTAACTTTTTCTATAAAATGTCAGATAGTAAGTATTTCAGCCCTTGTGGGCCGTATGGTCTCTACCGTTGACTATTCAACTCTGCTGTCGAAGCCATACATGCATAAACAAATGAGCATACTGATGCTCCAATAAACCTTCATTTACAGAAACAAGCGGCAGACCAGAGGCACTGTCTGCAACCAGTGATCTCAGAGTTTTCATTTCACTTAACTGTGCATTTCTAAATGAAAACATAAAATAAAATTAAAGGTAATTTGGTGTGACGGATATAACACTGGAGTTAGAAAATAATCCCCTTCAATTTTGTTTGTTTATCCAAAAACATCAGTGAGCCAACATCTAAAAATATATAAGACACGGCCTTTTCTCTTGAGCACCGTACAAACTCATTAGGAAACCAAACAAGACAAATGATTAAACGGTAACAACTGCATGATTTCAGGGTCAAAGGGTGCAGGTAAGTTGCATGGCAATTCCATGGCAGGGGCGATCTTATGCAGGATCAATGCCACAGAGCACAAAGGACATACGGAGAGCCTGGGTGACTTGCAAAATGACTGAGAATTCCTCCAAAAAAGAAATCCATTGGGACCAGCCAGGTGGTGTGGTGGTTAAGGTGGCTGGATCCCACCTTGTCAACTGTGTAGTTCGAGTTCTAGACCCAACAACTTGAAAAACACAATATGTCCAAAATCCCAAGAGGAGAATAGAAGAGAAGGGACTACTGTGTGGCCATCCCCCCCAGGGAGCACGTTCTCTGACTCTCTCTGGTGTGTGTGTATGCAACCTATAGCAAATTTTAAAGAGAAAAACACAAAGCCATTGAACTCAGTTTATATAGAATTTCCCAAACTGAGATCTAACCATGGACTATTTTTTTCCTCAGAAGACACATTAATATTCATGGCTACAGTGTCAGAAATAAATTCTGGAAAATTCTAGTCTAGATTAGGAAGAAGTAAAAGATCAACAGACCAGGTTTTTCCATGAGAAAGGTGAAAAAGGCCAAGAGCAAAACAGCCTGGAGGCTCCAGAAGGTATTAAGGCCTTGAAGAGGTGTTGGGTAAAATGGGGCAAAGCCCTAATCTTGAGTTTAACTATCTTATTTCTGTATATATGAGTAAATGTGAATGCTTTTTACTCAGCTGTGATCTTTCTAAAAAGTAAAGATTTCAATAAACTCTCCCACTTGACATCTTCAGCAACTCTCCAGCTGGGCTGAAGTCCAAACTCCCTCAGTAAGATTCATCAGGCTTCAACCTGGCCCCTAGAGGAGAGGAGGACTAATGCCAAAGGTACGCTTCTGGAGGCCCATGACCTCCCTCAGACCTAGCCTGCTCTGAGCTCAACAGCACTTCAAAATCAATATTTTACTTTTAGAGTAGCTCAAAAAGGCGCACATAAAATAGCTCCAAAGTGGACGACTCTGACGATGACTTGTAATTTATGGAAAAGAGTTCATGCTATGAGAGATCAATTACATCCTCACCTATGGTCTCATTTTATTTATTTATTAAAGAATTACTTGTTATTTACAAATCAAACTAAATTCTAGCCTGTAATAAAAAATCAAACTAAATTCTAGCCTGTAATAACATAAATATAAGGCTAAATAACAGTAGTACCATCCTACAACATGTGATGTGTAAATTGATGTGGACAGCACATTCAAAGATGTGATTTACTGGGTAACAAAGGATGAAGCTCTATTTATTCTCTAATACAAGGAACACCTAAAAACATTCAGGTATTTTTAACTTAGAAAAGGAAGGGATGGGCCAGCAGGTAGCATAGAAGTTAAGGCAATGGATCCCATAGTGCTGGCTACATGGTTTGAGTCCCAGTCCCAGTTTGAAAATCATGCTGGGTACACGTGCATGCATGTGCAAAATCCCAAAAGGAGACCGAAGGACAGGGGACTGCAGCGTGGCTGTCCCCTTGGGCAGTGATTTCTCACCTTCTCTCTTTCTCTTTTGATTAGCACACACACCTTAAAATAAAAACCTAAAAAAAAAAAAAAGAAAAAGAAAAAGGAAGGGAAAGAGCCAATGAAGTGACTTAAAGTAACTGAACAATCATATTAGGTAATAACAGTCCTGTCGAGTAGGGCTAGTGATAGGAATAGGTAAAAGATGGTAGTTAAAAAGTGCTTATTAGCACAGGACTGGATACACAGCGTACCAAATAAATGTTGGCTATTACTGCTATCATCAGTTACTGCACACAGGTGGGACACTTAGTCCCTCAGCTATAGAAGAGCAAACTAGGGCCAACGAGTGGAAATGAAAGAATAAGTGATCTCAATGACAGAGCTATTACAATAATTGTCCAATCATGACAAGGCTGCTGGACGGGGTACTGAGCTCCACGCGATCACACACGTCTAAAACAGAGGCTGGATAACCATGTAAGAGGAAAGCCGGAGAGTTAAGTATTTTATTAAGTAGATAATTAGACTTTGGGGCATTTTTCTCCCAATGCTTTACTTGAACAAATCTTCCTAGGCTAATACTAATGTTCCCACCCTAAGATTTCACAAAACTAACTACCGTAAGTTTTCTAATGAGAGAGTGTCCCTTGGACTTAGGTATTTCATATTACTTTTACTGAGTTGTCACATGAAAGTCAGAAGCTCATTTCCTACTAGTAATTATATAATCTTAGTAAGTTCCTAAGGTTTCCAAAGTATTGGGTCATCGAGAAAGTCATGACACATTTTTATAAAGAAAAACAGAAAAATATACCATGACTTTCCTGACGACCCAAGAGTGAATACAATGTAGGGTTCAGAGTTAAAAAAAAAAAAGAATTCAGGTTTACTAACACTGAAGAATTATTTCTTACATAATAATCTATTTCAATTATGCTTTCTTTATCCTTCAAATTAATGTTATAAAGATTCTCTTGGATCTAGATGCCTATTAGTGATGCTAACAGGTTTGCCAGCAGCAAAACCAAGACTCGTAACAGCCCAAATTGCCATCTGTGTCCCACGATGCAAACTGCCACGAGGTTTCACTCTTAATCAGGAAACACGAACCTGTGCGATCTCCTCAGTTTTCCTTAACTTCTCTTCCCAGGTCACGGTCATTTCCTGGATTAGCTTCTCAGATTCTTCCAGTCTGTCTTTGAGCTCTGGAGATTTCATTGCCTGCAAGCAAAATGTTTACTTCATGAAATGTCTGGACGATGTCCTGGAAAAAGAATTTGCTAACTCTGAAAGGATGAAAGCAACAACCTGGCTCCTCTCAGCTCCACAGTGTGCTGAGTCTGAGTCTACCCAAAACATAACAAGGGACCATCGCCGATCCCAGCACCTAGACTGCGTGAGGACCACGAATTCAAGTTCCTCAAAGCAGCTTAAAAGGGAAGATTTAACCTTTTCCTCTTCCTCCCACCTAGAGTGAAGATCTAATTACGTTTAAAAACATAACGTAAGGCTTATTAAAGGCTTAGTCTTTACATTCTAATAGACTATCATCTAGGCTCAGACGTGAGTCATTCTAGTCTTTATTGATGACGTGAGGAATTTATTCAAATACAGACTGTGTACATACTGCAAACTGGATGACATTATTAATACCAGGGAAACAAAACCAAATTCCAAGGAATCTTAATGAACTGTAAAACTATCCCTATAAAAACAGGATGACATTCAACAGGCAAAAACATAACCAGGAGAACTGTCTTAACTCCGTATTTGACTGCTTTACTACCAGGAAACAGGTGCTGAGAAAGAAAAGGGCTATGATACCTGCCCTGAGAAAGGTCTCCTAAGGTTGGGTAACTGTGAAAAAAGAAATGATAACTCAGGTAGGAATCCTCAATCTGGAATTTCCCCACTTCTTAGCACTTGTTGTAGGTTAGAATTGTGTAAGTTTTAATGAAACAAACACCATCTACTAGAGAATATGAAGGAGACAGCTGAAAAGAGTACCACTACACACGTTTGCTTCCGTTGTAAAATATTGAGTTGTCAGATAAGTCATGACATATTTTTCTATCTTTATCTATGCAAAGATGCATCATGACTTTTTTGATGACCCAATAGGTTTTATCACCTTAGAAACATAATGAACCTACATAACAAGGAAAAGCTAGATTGTTAGATGGGAGAGAGTCAGCAGGTGGCATGGTGGTTGAGGTGCTGGATTCCCATGTAGAAAAAAGAAAAAAAATGTGGAAGACCTCAAGATTTTCACTGTAACTTCTACCAGTTAGCAAATGAAAGACACAACACGAATCTGCGTGATTCCTCTTCTAATTGGTAGAGGCCCAGTCTTCAGCACTAGAATTAAATTACATACACTCCGCCTCCCTCTGTTTCTCCCCATTCTTTTTTTTTTTTAAGAAGTTTTTGCTATAGGGCGCGTGCACTCGCCAGACAGACAGAAAGCGAGAAATCACCTCCCAGGGAGGATGGCCACGCCGCAATCCCTTCTCCTCCATTCTCCTCTCGGGATCTTGGGCATGCACGCACATGTGCCTGGTGTGAGTTTAAGCCGCCGGGTCCGGGACGCGAACCACGGTCGACTACATGGGAGTCCAGCGACATAGCCATTACACTAACTGCTAGTCCTCCCTATTCTATTATACCTTTTCTCTCTTATCTTCTGCCTGGACAGAAATGGAAAGAAAAATTTTCTTAATTCCCTTTATTCTCTCCCCCATTTGACCCTTTAAGGCCTGTAAAAAGTCACTAAATCTCAAATATGACAATTTTACTTATTATTCGCCTCAAATTTCTCATCCTGTAGGAAATTCATACATTCTAAGTAGAGTACTCCTCACATAAGCCAAGGGGGCAGAGACTCCAGCTCCAGCTCGACTAGGTCTTCCCGGTCACTCCCAGCACCGCTCAGCTGTGCCTCATACCTCCGCTTTGGTGAGCTGCTCTCGGAGTTTCTCGACCTCTTCCCGGAGATCCCGGATAATCCGAGCATTAGGATCCTCATTTACCACAGCATGGTTAACGATGTGCTTGGCTCGATCAGCATAACGCAGAGTTGAGAGGGTCTCATCATAGTTATCAGCTGCTGGACTCACAGTAGCCACCATCGCTGTCTTGCTGTTACCCCCAAGGCTATCCTACAGAAGGAAATAAAGACGGAGTAGAGATTTAAGGTTGGAAGAAGACCAACTGGTGGTGTGGTGGTTGATGCAATGGATCCCATATTGCCAATGGCATAGTTCGAATCTGATTCGGGCACATTGTGTATGCATGACCAGAATTCTAAGGGGAGAATGAAGAAGGGATTGAGATGTGGTCATCCTTCCTGTGTGTGCGTGGGGGGGGGGGGGGTTCTTTCTGTCTGTCTCATTTCTACATGCACACATGCACTACAGCAAAAAAAACTTTTTTATAAAGTTGGAAGAAGACATCATATGAGAAAGTTGAAGTCCAAAATGATGAAAGATCTCTAAAGTCAAACACACATTTAAGGGCAAAGTCACATGGGAGTCCAGCGCCCTTAACCACCATGCCACCTGCCAGCCTTGCAAAAATCTCTTAAAAAAAGAAAATCAGTTTTCCATGGAAAACAGAGATAATTACATTACTGAAGAAAATATACTCTGAAGCATGAAAAGGTAGGAAACCATGAATTCAGGCTTTAGGAGGTGAAAGCCTGAACTGCTTGCTTTGATACTCACTTCCAGACATTAATCTGCTGGTGCCCCAGACTTGGCAACAGCCAGAAAAATACCATGGAGAGTACTGTGCACACTAATACAATTCAAACGTGATATAAAAAAATGGTGAGAATGAAAGTGCTTCGCAATTCAGTTCGCCAGCAGCACTGTATGGAGTGCTGCCTGCCCTTCAAGGACTAATGCTGCTGTAAGCCCACGAGAACAGCAAGTGCTACTGGGTAAAGGGGATTTGTAACAATAACCACCAAAGGAGAAAAGTAAGCATATTGTGCTTCAATTTGTGCTGAGAAAAGGAAACCTGGCAAATAACAAACACTGGGTATTCTGAAAGCCCTTGTTCATGGAGTAACAATATGCTTATGTTAAAAAATGGCCTTGTGCCATTAGCAAACAGGAAATAGCAACAAAAGAACTGGCACTTGTTCAAGGAGAAAGTATAGTTTCTTGTTTACTCTTTATTTGTTTAATTAGGCAAATCAGACGAGCTTCATTTCAAATGTGGCAGCTACAAATTAAATGGACATAGGAAAGAAATTTAATTTTGGAAGTCAGAATTTTTTAAAGCTGAGTGAACTTTTTGAAGTCATCTAATCAAATTATTTCATTTCATAGATGAGAAATGAGACCCAGGAAGGCTGAAAGATCTATCAAAGATCATGACGCCAGTTCAGAACCGACCTGTAAGGATTCATTCATTCAGTTCTTGGTGGAGTGTACCACCTACACTCACTTTGGGAGATGCTGCTGAGCAAATAAGACACGATCAGAACTAAAGCAGGGATAAATACAGTATCTAGTGGACAAACAGCAGAACGCCAGTTCTTGAGACACCGGGGAAGAGTCCCAGAGTAGGTGACATTTGAGACCTAAAGATAAATATGTAATATTCAGGAAAATGGAAGAGAGGAGGAAAGTCAGAGAAACAGAGAAGGGGAAGAATGTTCCAAAAGGAACAAAAGGGAAGTCCTAGGAGTAACACGGCACTCAGCACATAGCTAGAATTTCTAATACTGAGAAGCAAACGATGAACAATGAAATGTAAGGCAGAGTCAGATTATGAAGAGCCTTGTAAATCACACATCATTAAAGAATCTGGACTTTATCCTAAAGGTTTATAGATAGTTACTGAAGAGATTTGAAATTAAGAGTATTAATCTAACCTAACTGTGGAGAACAGATTGGACTAAGAAAGCTTAAGGGAAATATTGGGTTGTTGGGAAAGTCATGATATATTTTTCCATGTGAAAATGTGTCGTGACTTTCCCAATGACCTAATTTTTGACATTACAGTGAGAAATGGAAGTGCTCTTCATCCAGAAAATGGCAGTAAGACAGAAAAAAGGAAGAAGCAAATTACAAGGGCTGTTAGTGAAAAGACAAAAACTAGTAAATGCAGGTAAGAATGTAGAAAAAGGAGAACTCTTTCATACTATTGTGGGAATGTAAATTAGCACAACCATTATGGAAAACGTATGGAGGTTACTCAAGAAACAAAAAATAGAACTGTCTTATATTCTCCATTCCTACAATAAGGCAAATATCCAAAGGAAAAATCAGTATTTTGTAAAGCTGTCTGCACTCTAATGATGACTACAGCACTATTCACAATAGCCAAGATATAAAATCGACCTAAAAATTCACCAAAAGATGAATATAGGATAAGGAAAATGTTAAACACACACACAGGAATACTATTCAGCTATTAAAAAGAATGAAATCCTGTCATCTGAGGCAACATGGGTGAGCCTGGAGAACATTACATTAAGTGAAATAAGCAACATACAAAGAGAAATATGCACATTTCCCCTCTCATGTGGAAACTGCAAAGATCAGCAAGTTGAAGAACTAGCCAAGGGTGGAAAGAATGGGGCAGGTGAAGAGGGAGTGGTTGGGCTGGCAGGTGGCATGATGGTTAAGGCAGCTAGACTCCCACATGGCTGACTGTGGTTTGAGTCCCAGACCTGGCAGCTTGCTTTCTCACTTTCTTTCTCTCTTGCTGTCTCTCTCGTGTTAACTTCAAAAAAAAAATTTATATATATATATATATATATATATATATATATATATATTCATTTATATATATATTTATATATATTCATTTATATATATATTTATATATTTATATATATGTATATATATATAAAATAATGACAATGAATAAAATTAAATAAAAAATAATTCTTAAAAAAAATGAGGGAGTGGTAACAAAATGTTGGTTAATAGGTTGGTAATTACAGGTAGACAGAAGCAACTCCTAGTGACATAAAGTAGGGTAAATATAGTTAACAACAATTTAATGTATATCTTAAAGAGCCTAAAAAAACAGGATTTAGAATGTATCCAACACAAAAGTAATGGCAAATAGTTGAGGTGATAAATATACCAATTATTCTGAATTAGTCCTCACACATTACATTCTTTTACTGAGAAATCATGTTATACTCCATAAATACGTATAATTATTATATGTCAATTTAAAAAAAAAAAAAGAGAGAAAGGGAATGAATTTGAAAGGTATTCATTATCTAAGCATTCATTACCAGAAGTTCCTTGATGTGAAGAGGCCTTTGTTTAGAAAGTTATATAGAGAAGCAAAACTCATCTTAATATGAAGTAGTTCTGCACTAACTGCCCTACCAAATGAGTAATCCACATGCGATGGTGAGAAAAGCCACCAGGTAGAGGATCAATCATGGTCAGGTATAACCTAGGCTATGAGGTTAGCCTGAGAAAATGAGCTTTATAAAAACATTTTGGTTTCATTCCTCAAGAATGACAAATGAGAGGGACAGGGGAAGAGACAAATAGCAGCAGCCTCACAGGGTCTTGATGCAGTGACCCACCACCAGCCTCGCCAGCCCCAGGTCATTAGCACATGTGGGCCCAGTACTTAAGAGATCTCCAGATGTGAACCAGAAAACTTTCCCAACTTGGTCAGCCTCATAGAGCACAGCCTTTTACCGAAGTGCCACCATCTGGACCCTTGAATTCCAATTTTTTTTATTTTAGTTTTATTTATTTTTTATTGCCAAAGGGCATGTGTGCTCACCAGAGAAAGACAGGAAAAGAGGGAGGAGAAAGCGCCACCAAGGGGAAGGAGGAAGTGTTCTATCATGATCGCCTGGTGGGGGGAAGAACAAGTGAAATGTCAAGACTAATTTTTTTTTTTTTTTTTTTTTTTAGGAGAGATTTTTGCTACAGGGCGGTGCACTCACCAGAGAGACAGAGCGACAGAAAATGAGGCATCAACTCCAGGAGGGATAGCCATGCTACAATCCTGTCTCCTCCATTCTCCTCTTAGGTCTAAGTGAAGTGTCTACCACATGGTGCATCACCAACCCAAGCCACAGTATTTTTTATTTTTATTTTCTTTACTTATGATAGAGTACATGGGACCACATGTGAGAGTGAGAGAAAGAGATAGAAAGAGAACACCATCCATAAGGTCTGGTCATGCCATGACCTTCTTCCTCCAGTCATCCAGCCTGTAGGACCCCTTGTATTTGCACATGCCCAGGTGTGTTTCAGGCCATAGAGGCTAAGGATTCAAACCATAGCCACCAAGTAGGATCCAGCTTCCCCTGAATGGTGCATTACTGCGATGGAGCCAGCCCATGTCACAGTATTGTGGGTGTGCAGAAGTGGCTTGCAGGTCCTCGTGTTCTCCTCTTAGAGATTTATTTTCTTTCTCCTTTCCATCTCTCTCATTCACATTAATCAATTAATCAATGAGGCCCTGCCTGGTGGTACAGTCAATAGCAAACTGAATTTCAGGGCTAACCAGATTCAAATCCCCAGATTGGCCTGAAAATATGCTGAGTATGTGCCCACCATCCTGACTACCTGGAGGGCAGAGGAGAGGAATCGTCATATGACAAGACCTGGTTGACGGTGCATCTTTCTCTCTCTTTCTCTCTATCATACATGCATGTACTCCTATGCTCTATCTCATAAATAAATGAATAAATGGACTATAAAACTTAATCAAGGGCATAATGATTATATCACTGGGCTTCCACATAGTTGACTACAGTTCAAGTCCTGGACCCGCTTGCTTAAACCTCATACTGGGCATGTGTGTGTGTATGTGTGTGTGTGTGTGTGTGTGTGTAGCCAAGATCCCAAGAGGAGAATGGAGGACAAGGGACTGTGGCATGGCCATCCCCCCTGGAGGGTGATTCTAGCTTTCTGTCTCTGATGAGTGCATGCACCCATAGGAAGAAAACTCTTTTAAAAAAAGTTAATCAATAAATGACTGTGCTGTGCTCTACCTGTAAGAAATTGAAAGTAAATTAAAATGATTATGAATAAGGTTAAACAGAAAATGAGGTCCAAAATGTTAGTGAAACAAAAGGAGTCTGTGAGGAAGATGGAGCAGTCCAGCTGAGTATGCCAGACGGTGGAAACTCCTTTCCGATGACTCACTCGGCTGTTGGATTCACACTGGGTCCTTTCTCTAGTCCCCCAAATCTCCAGAAGCAACTGTGTGATTCAGAGTGTACCCAGAGACCCTAACCCATCTAGGTTCTGGAGGACCAGAGGATATTAACTCCTAGGAAGAAACTTAACGCTCATCCATCAGAATTGTGATTATCTTAAGAGTCTGAATATTATAAATTTGAGCATTAATGGAGGAAATGATAACTGGAAGGGATTAATAGTCTACTCTTTATTCTTCAATTTTACCAACCACCAAAAGTACATGGGGGCGGGGGGAAGAAAACTTACTTTGAGCAGCCAAGTGAGAACTGAGTCACGATACGGAACAAATTTGTTCTTGTTTTTGCCAGCACCCTGATCTGCTAGGGCTGAGATAACCAGACCGAGGGTTGTGAGGGACCTGCATGGTGCAACAAAGCGTAGTAATTACAAAATATGCCGTAGATCAAATGTCACATTTCAGCACAAAGATTGAACACCAAGGTGCCTTTGTACCTGCATGTGAACAGCATTGCCATCAGCATTTTGCTCCTCAATATCAAAACACACAAACTCTAGACAGCTGTTGCCCTGCTCATAGGACTTTAAGCAATGAAACTGCTTAGGCCCCTTTTTCCCCCCGCCATTCTTTGTAGATAAAAATGTGAGCTGTAAATTTCAGGTCAAAATAACAACACGAACACCACATATCTTTAAGGAAGGCACGCCCAAACACAATATAATGATCATAACAGTATTAAAGTATTAAGACAGCAAACATTACTTTGATATATATGACTCAATAATATTACAGCAGCTGGATGACGAGGTTCTAGCCGCTCCAGTTGGTTAATACTGACTTACTCTGTGCCCTTCTCAGAGACAGAAGGACAGAAAAGATCCCTCCCTACCTGCGAGGACCGACTTAACCTTAGCAGAAAAGATAACCATATGACAGAAGTGGTGAAAAAAATTTTACTTCATGAACTCCTAGCTTCTTGGACTTGGGTAAACACAAGCAGTTATAAAAAAGAAGGTCCAGCGTGGCCAGTATCCACACTGTTCAGACAGCAATACATGGTCAGGATCCAAAGCTCGGCCCCAAGAGAACCATTACCTTTGTGCTTCTCTGTAGCCTGGACCAGTGATTCTCAACTGGAGGGTGACTGTCCCCACAGTGACCAGTGAGCAATGCCCTTACCAGCTGGCCTGTCCTAACAGGGGTGCTGAGGCAGAGGCAGCAAGTACTAAGACCCTCTACTGAGAGAAAGCCAGGGATGCTGCTAAACACTCTACAATGCACAGGACACGCCTCTACGACAAAATTCCCCAACCCCAAATGTCAGTAGGGCCATCACCGACAAACCATGACTTGACTGAGGCTGTGTGTGCTCCTCGGCCCATCACACAGCTCAACAGAGCAGAAACTGAGCTCAGATCCAACAAACTCAACAGGAAATAGTTCCAAACTACTTACTCATGATGGCCTTAATCACTCCAGATCCATCTTATTATTTTAATAACCACAGATGTTTCCCTATTTGGCTATTAAATCGGAAAGCCATAAAGACAAGCTTCTGGGACACCTACTTGTTAATGTTGCTCCCTTCTTTCAGCCGGTCCCCAGCAGCTCCTGTTTTTGTTGCTCGTTCACTGCCAGCCAAATCAACCAAGCTGAGTTTGCCCACTTTCTCTCCAGATGTCTATAAAGACAATTGATAGAGACTAATAAGCAGCTAACATAGGAAGCTGAACTGTCTCAATCGAATGGGCTCAAGATCCAAATCCTTTATTTGGTTATTTACTCTTATTTCAAAATTACTCTGTGCTGCTACAAAACACTGTAAGAAACCTAAACAATCTCGTAATAGATACGCATTTACAGAACTCTTCTAATCCAAACAGAGTGAAAGTGAATTAGGTCAGAACAACAGTGTCTCCAAATGGAAGGGACGTTTTGAAGGACCCCAACAAAATATTCCAAGAAATATACCAGAAGATGTAAATTTTAACATGATTTGACATTATGTTTAAAATTTTGTTAATATTTACCAATAATCCTGAGGTAAAATATTGAAAATTCTTAATGATATTAAAAAATTTACCTGATTTTTATAAAATAGAAGAATCTGTCCAAAATTTGAAACACTTTCTACTTTCTAAAATTTTTCATAATTCTCTTTTATTTAATATTTCAGTTATTAGATATACATCCTTTTCTAATTAAAATATTATATTATGTATATTTATAAATGAAAAGTAAAATATGTATGTATATATGTAAATATGTGTGTGTGTGTGTGTGTATATATATATATATATGTATGTGATACATGTCACAGGTATTTTATACTTCAGCAGTCATACAAGAAATGTAGAGCATCAATACCAAAACCTTATAGATAAATCATTTTTGAAACTTTCCCTTAAAATGTACATTTTTTCTTTATCTCCATAAGATAAATGTTACTAACAAAAGCTTCCCAAATCGAAAGTATTTTTTGTTTAAAAAAAAGTCTGCAGTATGTTTTTCATTTTGTGCTGAAAACAAAATAGAAAACAAAGAACTTTTTGTTGTTAAACTAATCTTGCTGTGATTGGTAAAAAGGAGAAAAATATGCTTTCAGCAAATGAAAATCCTGCCAAAATATAGCACTTTGCCAGAATAATTATTTTAGCTTCTGGTATTTGAAATTGATGTTCTAAGGGATAGGCATCATAATAAAATATGTGAAACTTCACATAAAAAGACAGAAAACAATTGTATCAGTCAACAGGGAAGTTTTCAATGTGGCAGAAAAGCATTTCCATTGGTGATTCGATTTAATTTTTTTTTAGAACTTACAATTTTAATACAAATCAGAGTCCCACAGTTCAACTCAACAAAAAAGCAGGTAAAAATTTAGCACTCTAAGAGATACTCAAGGAAAATGAAGTCTCAAAATATTCCTTCATGTTTGAGACCATGTATTAACAAAACATATTGCTTACACTCTGCACTGTGTTTGAACAACCAGATGTAACAGTGAGGTATTACTGTCTCCTTCTTGGGACTGATGTTTTCATATATTGCCTTTCCAGGAAAATTCAGGGTTTTTTTCCAATGATTAAATCAATTACTAACAAATGTATATTTTCTTTTATTAGCTATGTTTTTCTAAGTCCACGAAAGAACATCAGTTTCCAAATCTTTCCGAGATAACTATCTGTAGGTAGTTGTTTCATCAATAATTTCTCCTGTAGAACTATTACTGGTTAGCGGCGGCAGGTGGCATGGTGGTTAATGCGGCTGACCATGGTTTGAGTCCCAGATCTGATGGCTTGCTTTCTCACTTTCCTTCTCTCTTTCTGTTTCTCTCTCTGGTCAACTTCAAAAATAATAATAAAATAAATAAATAAAATAATGACAATGAATAAAATTTTTTAAAAAGAGGAAGAAAAACTACTACCTGGCATTGACACTGTGTGAATCGGCAGGCAAAGAAAACCATCAGAGGTTACAGGGAATGAAATACTAATTAATGCAGTAGTCAAAGATAAATGTAATTATGTAAGCAGATATCAAATATCCAATAATGTAATTAAATTGAGATTTAAAAAAGTTAACCACCAGCTGCACATTACACTATTAAACATTGTAATCCTTTCCATGATTCATAGCTGTCTTTTACACAATCATCCAAGCCTGCCCTTCCTACTCTCCCTCCCCTCATTTTAAACACTGCAAATGATCTGCATGATGGCAGAATTACATTTAGGAATATGGCACGATATGAAAAGGACACACCAAGAAAATATGAGTGAGACAAAAAGTGGAAATGTATACAGGGTACATATGGAAAGGGCAAGGGAAAACACTCATGAAAATGTTCACCATTATCCTTTAAGATGTGCTCAAACCACACACATACACATTTGTCAGACATGATAATTAGTGTTGTTCTTCAACAGAAAAAAAAAAAGAAAAATGTGAAAGGAGATGATGGAACACCATTCTCCATTCTCTGGCCCAAAAGAAAAAGAAAACCAAGCATGACATCACACTGCCTTAATGGTGAACAGCTCCCCTTAAATATGTCTTTTAGACACCACAGTCAAACTGGTGTACATGCTTTGGCAAGGTGGGATGCATTCCAACACATGTGCAAAGGCCTGCTTTTCTCCGTTGGTGGTTCAGCTTATGGAGAACATTTATGTAAAATAACGGCTCTCACATTCCTTCAAACTCATCAATACGCTGCTTTGTGTTGCCCTGTCGAATCTGTCGCAGAGTCTTATACTTACCGTGGCCTGCTTTAACTGCCTCAGTGTGAAGAATATCATTTTGTGTCTTTGGTTTCATCTACAGCTTGGGCTAATTCAGAACTTAATGCCTGGAGTTGCTTCTCGACTCGTTATTTTTTCTGTTTCTGTTACACGTTCCTCCTCACTTCTCTGGTTCATTACCCCTCATCTGATAATTCAGCACTAGCCTCGGCATTATTTTCATGATGTTCATCATGTTCATTTTCTGTTGGAGGAATGACTGGTGGGGGTGGGGGGGGGGGGTAGACATTAGTTTTTAACTCTTTGGTCTTTTCCAAGTCTTCCTGGGCTACAAAAGCTTTGTGTTGCCTCAGTAGCATCCTCCTCCTTTTCCTTGCCTTCTTCTAGAGGGCAATCTGGGCAGTGAATTCGGCAAGTTCCGCTGCTAGCTGTTCCTGATTCTTCATCTGGTCAGCAGCTTGTTTCGCTATAGCAAACTTGGCCTCTTCAGTAGCTCGACGCTCCTTCTCAGGCCAATCTGCTGCTTCTTTTGTCCATTTTCATTCCTGATCCAGTTCTAGAGCTTTTCGAGTCTGTTCTTCTAGTTCTTTCTGGGCTTTCATCGTCTGTTCTTCAATTTTCCTTAAGTGTTCCATTAGCTCTTCTTTTTCATGTTCTATCCATTCCTTTTCTCCTTTCTCTTGTCATTCTCCCATTGTTCTCTTTCCAACTGCACCTGATGCTTCTCCTCCCTCGCCTGAGCCTGCATCTGCTGTACCTCAGCAGTGTCGGGCTTCCTTCTTTTCATGTGCTGCTCGTGGTTTCCCATGTGTGCGGCCAAAATGCGTTTGCATTTTGGTGCATAAAACCAAAATCACATGTCTTTTTGTCAATCAGCTTTATAACAAAATTTTTGTCATTGAATAAAATATTTCTGATTTTACCCCAAGGAAAACCAATTTTAGGTGTTAACTTGTCATTGTGCTCATAAACATTCAGACCCAATGCATCAAGGCCTAGCCACAATTCAGTTCCCCTTTTATTCTTTATTTCAAAATAGTTGATTCCATACATTTCTAGATGTCGTGCAATCTTCAAGTATTCCATCACAGAATCTTCCCTTAGTATTCCTCTATGTTCTTCAGGTCAGTGCTGTATTCTTTCTTCCCACTGTTCCTTTGTCAGTTTATGTTGTTTTAAAAACGCTGGAGTAGGAGTCTACCATTAGCCAGGTGTCCTGGCTTGTGAATTTCTTTACTGTAATCACCATATTTTGCTTGGACAACATAAGAAGCCAAAAGAACTGCAGTTTCTGGTGGGCATTATATCTCATTACTTAAGATTGCTTCTTTAACGTGTAAGAAGAAATGCCTCTGGGTTATTTCTTGAATTAATCCCTCCAAAACATCTTCAGGAAAGAATTTGGTGCTAAATTTGAATCGTAAAAGATTCTCTTTTTTAACATCCTGCTGTGTTACCTTTTTATTTAGTTTAAGCCATGTATAGTAATCTTTGCTGTCTACATACTGCAGCCCAAAACACCAGACCTCATGCAAACCGTTTTCACCACCTGGTCAAAAAGTTGTTTGCCAGTTGTATTGGGCCGAATGGCAAATTCCTTTGTAGTTACTCTTACATTGATTGGATTAGGCATTTTCCTTCTTTTTCTGTTACCTACTTAAAAATTTTTTTACTTCTATGAATTCTGTTGTTACCTTTCCCTCTCTCAGTCCCTAAATCTCCATCTGTTTCTTTCTCTCCAGCAAGTGTACACACTCTATGGCAAAAACCTCTTTCAAAAAGAAAAAAAAAAAAAGGACCAGCTGAACCAATGGAAGCAACTTCTTCATCCCTGCCTCCTGGGCTGGATCTGTGTTGTCCTGGAAGTTATCCCTAGAAGTTCAGTCTAGAATGCACTACTCCTCAGGTGTCCACCAACTACTATAAATCCCTTTCTGTTTACCAAGAAGGGCTTCTTTTTCTTCTCCAGAGTCCTAATTAATACACAGGTCTGGCAAGGACTTTAATTCATCTAACACCTGAAGAAAAAAGGGCAAACCATGATGCAGTTTAGAAATTCACAAAGGGGCCAGCAGGTAGCATAGTGATTAAGGGTGCTGGACTCCCACATGGCCAAAAGCAGTTTGAGTTCCCGGACCTGGTGACTTGCTTTCTCACTTTCTCTCTCTCTCTTTCACTCTGTTCCTTTATTGTCAAATTAAAGTAAATAAATTAATTGTTTAAACACACAAAAAAAAGAAATTCACAAAATGGACATGTATCTGAACACCTACCCCAGACTTCGCGTCATAGAGCGTATGCGTGAGGGTGATTTTGAAGACAGCATGGGATCTGCTACTCTCCTCATTCATGTTGGTTGCAGCAACTGTACGAGATTTGTTACCCTCTGACATCAAAGACTCAATGTCCTAAGTGGAAAGAAGTTACAGACACACATTTCACTATTAGTTTGCTACACAGGAAGACTGCTTTGAAATGCTACCGTATGGATTACAAATGTCACTACTTAGGCAATACACTGGAAGTTTGTATTTTATTTCTCAATGAAAATTAAGCCCCAGAGTATGATAGCCATTACTCTCTGAAAACTCAAAGTACATTATTTCCTGTAGATACAGAAGATGTGGCAGCTTTGACTTAGAATTAGAAAAGTTCAGAAACTATATTTTTAGAATCACACAAGATGGTGGGGCTAGCAGATGGCATAATGGTTATGTTACTGTACTCCCATGTAGTTGACCGTGATTTGAGTCCTGTACCTGCTGGCCTAGAACTCATGCCGGGCACATGTTCATGTGTGCCCAAGATCCTGAGAGGAGAATGGAGGAAAAGGGACTGCAGCGTGGCCATCCCCCAGGGAATGATTTCTTGCTTTCTGTCTCTATGTCTCTCCAGCAAGCATACTTGCCCTATAACAAATCTCTTAAAAAAAAAAAAAAGAATCACACAAGATAGATGAATATGCCATGCCAACGTAATTCAAAAATTTGGAAAATTTTATTTTCTTTAATTACAGAAGCAATACACATTTACTATTAAAACAGATCATAAAAACACACAAATAAAAGTAACTCATGGCCCATCTTCAAAGACACAGGCAGTATGGTATTGAACTGCAGTGCTGGAAGCCACATGGCCAACCGTGGGTTTGACCATGAATCAATCTGAGCCATGTAGGAGACCCTGAGGAGCTAGAGGTCTATGGGAAGGGAACTGTCAAGATCCTGTTTAGAGGTGCTCCTTCCCTTTCTCTATGTTTGGACTCTCCTCATGAATTAGAAGGGAAGAAAAAGGTAGGGGTGGGGTAGACTGGTACCCTGTGGCCTAGTGGTTAAGTGAGCCAGATCCCACACAGCCAACCGTGCAGTTGGAATCCTGCCCTGGCAGATTGAAAAACATACTAGGCACATGTGTGCTTATACCAAAGATTCTGAAAGGGTGGAGATACGGAGGGGAAAGGACTGTACCATGGCCATGCCCCCACTGAGAGGTACTTTCTCCCGTCCCCTCTCTTTCTCTCTTTGTCCCTCTGCCCTCTGGCAAATTAAAACACACAAGCAGTAAAGAAAACTGAAAATAACTTGTAATCCCTTTACCAAGGCAAATCATTAACACTGTGGTATATGTTTTACCAGATCTGCTTTTAAAAATGAGAACATCAAGAGACTCATTTTCTGCACAGATTTATTACATGTTCCTAGTCCTGCAATAGAAGGATCGTGGAGGCTAGCAGGTGGCGCAATGGTTATGTCCTGGATTCCCACATGCCAATTGTGGTTTGAGTCCTGGTCTGGAGGCTTGAAAAATCACACCGGGCACATGTATACACATGCCCAAAATTCCAAGAGGAGGACAAGGGATTGTGGCATAGCCATCTCCCCTAGGCAGTGACTTCTCACTTTCTTTCTGTCTCTCTCTCCAGCAAGGACACGTGTCGTGCCTTTAGCTGGCTTCCTTTCAGTACAATAAAAACTCCTTTCAGTGAGGCCGGACTCCATAGGTACAGTTTCTGGAGGCCCTTCCCTGGACAAGGCTAGAACTGAGCCAGTACACAGTCTAAAATAGAAGAGCCTTTTTTTTTTTTTTAGAATTATTTTATTGGGACCAGCAGATGGTGTAATGGATACATCACTGGACTCTCAACTGTAGTTGACCACAGTTCAAGTCCCAGACCCAGTGGCTTAAACTCACGCCAGGCGCATGTGCATGCATGCCCAGGATCCCGAGAGGAAAATGGAGAAAAAGGGATTGCGGCGTGGCCATCTCCCAGGGGGGTGATTTCTTGCTTCCTGTCTCTCTGTCTCTGACTTTCTAGTGAACGTACGTACCCTATAGTAAAATCCTCTTCAAAAAAAAATTATTATTTAACTTTATTTATTATTATTATTATTTTTAATTTGACCAAAGAGAGACACACAGAGAGAGAGAGAGAGAGAAGAAAAGTTAAAAAGCTAGCCGCCAGGTCCAGGACTCAAATTACAGTCAGCCATATGAGAGTCTAGCATCCTTAATCACCACGCCACATGCACCCCAAGAATCATTTTTAAATGCTTTAACTATGTATTTGTTCCAATACTTTTAAATAATTTTTTAAATAAAAACTACTCTCTTGAGACCAGCAGTTAGCATAATGGCTATGTTGCTGGACTCCCATGTAGTTGACCGCAGTTCGCATCCTGGACCGAGTGACTTAAAACTCACGCCGGGCGCATGTGCGTGCGTGCCCAAGATCCTGAGAGGAGAATGGAAGAGAAGGGATTGCGGCGTGGCCATCCCCCCTGGGGGGTGATTTCCCGCTTTCAATCTCTCTGTCTCTCTCTGTCTGTCTGGTGAGTGCACACGCCCTATAGCAAAAACCTCTCAAAAAAAGAAAGAAAGAAAAAAACTACTCTCTTTAAAAAGAAGTTATAAGCTCCAAAATAATATGAATTTTAGTTTTATTAATAATGCTACAGAATGATGGGACCAGCAAATGATGTAACAGTTGGCGCCAGACTCCAACGTAATCAACCACGGTTTGAGTCCCGGACCCAGCAGCTTGAAACTCATGCTGGGTGCATGAGTGTGCATGCCCAAAAAATCCCAAGAAGAGAATGGAGGAAAAGGGATTGCAGTGTGGCCATCTCCTCTGGTGGGTGATTTCTTGCTTTCTATCTCTCTGTCTCTCTAGGAAATGCATGCACCTGATAGCAAAAATCTCTCTAAATAAATAATAATCCAGAATTATAACATTATCTTCCTTCTAAGAATTTTTCATGAGGAACAATAAAAATGATATATGGGAGCCAACAGGTGGTATGATGGTTAAGGCACTGGACTCTCCTACATGGCCAACCATGGTTCGAGTCCCAGTGGCTCGGTTTCTCATTTTCCCTTTCTCTCTCTGTGTCTCTCTCTGGTCAAATTAAAATAAATGAATGAATAAATAAAATTAAATAAATAATTCTTTAAAAGTAGTAAGAGAATGACATGTGAGAATGTCAACAAGCTCCCTCCATTATGCAATATCCTCATCTTTCCTGTAAGGAACCCAATCTGAGCATGCTGTGGCAGAACTAGGACATTTCCCAGATGCCCTCGCAGCTCAGTCTAGACATATAATTAAGTTTTAGTAAATAAGATGTAAAGTACAACATAGGCCATCTGTGAAATCTCCTTAAAGGGACTAGCACACCATCACATCTTGATTCTAAACGTCATCTTGAATTATGAGAACAAGGGTGTTCCCACATCTCTCTGTGGAACGCCAAAAGGCTTAGGTCCTTCATACCACCTTTGGAGGCACCATGCAGGCCCTGGAGAGTCCAACTCCAGACCCTGTCCGCATGAAAAGTCTTGTTTAAATTATCATTCATTCATTCATTCATTCAAATGTACACTGAGAGCACCTACCACATGCCAGATACTTTCTAGACACTACAGATATATAATGAACCAAACAGGTAATAATCCGTGTTTTAAAGAACTTATAACATACTCCTGACACACTTTGAAAAACTGAAAATCATAGGTTTCTATTTTGTTGTATAAATGAAAAAGAACAATGTTTTAGGAAAAAGGAAAAATTTAACGCTTTAAGTAAAAAGCCTCAAAGTAAAAATATTTATCACAAAAAGAGGTATAGCAGACACCAGAATAAAAAAAATAATAATAAAAGATAAATTTCATAATTATATAGATTCATTCCAAACACATTTTAAATCCATTAAATATGATAACTGAGGCTTAATTTAAAAGCTTCATCCTGTTTAGCCTACCTTTATTGACAGGTCTCCAATCTATTCTTATTTTTTTTTAATTTTTAATAAAAACATATGATTAAGTAATACTACAGTGGTAGTAGATTTAATTTAGAAAACAATAACAAGTTAAACCAAAGAACCTCAAAATTTTACTACACTAAATTTAAGCAGTTCACAGGAAAGAGGTTGTTACCTTGTAGCTCGTGACAGCCAGTTTAGAAAGTCCATCGACATAAGGTCCCAACACATTATGCTCTCTGACTTTCAACGTTTGGCGGCTTCTGTTCATGCAAAACAAAGAAACAATTTTTTAACAGTAGCAATTGTTTAACAATAAGGACTCAACTGTGCTCTAGATAAGTATATGGTGAATTTAAGAAAGACCCCAAATAAATAAATAACAAACTGCCTTGATCCCTGAAGAATTTAAACCAAATTTTAAAATCTTCACTGGGAAGAAAAACTTCATAATGTGGTAAACCATCACATCACTCCAAAGGGTACACTGTGGGATGTCTATTTACTACCACAAGGAATGCGAACAACCCACTTGTCAGGGCACACAATGTGGTACGAAGAGCACAAACTCAAGAAATGTTAACTGCGAGAAAGGAAAACTACAGCCCAATCTCAACCATGATAAAGACAAACAAAAGACAACAAATCGAATCTAATAATGATTTCAAAACATAAAATGGAGCTTATACCAAGCTGCTAGGTTGTTTTAACACTGGACAAAAAGATTCGAGCACTTTATCACATTGACAGACTAAAGTGAGAAAACTCACAATCACTTCAATGAATACATGAAAAAAGATTCAATAAAGTCTACAAAACAAGGAACTGATAAAGCGTGTAAAAGACATCTACCAAAAATATAGAGCATATAAAGAATACTTACTGATATACACCAGAAAGTATTTTTTAAGAAAGATTTTTTCTATGGGGCATGTGTGCTCAACAGAAAGACAGAGAGACATAAAGCGAGAAATCACCCCCAAGAGGGGATGGCCAGGGCGCAATCCCTTCTCCTCCTTTCTCCTCTTGGGATCTTGGGCAAACACACACACAGTTCTGTTGAATAGTCTGGCTGAAATGAGATCATCTTTGGAGCTTCAGTCCATTTACTTTAACTGTTCAGAAACACTAGCCCTAAAAAAATCCCAAGAGACTTTCATGGGGGACACAATGACAGCTACCAGCTATTGCACTTACGTATACTACTAAGTACTCTAAGACTCCTCAAACCTTCCAGTGCTTTTTTTTTTTTTTTTTTTTTTTTGGAGAGGTTTTTGCTATAGGGCGTGTGCGCTCGCCAGACAGACAGAGAGAGATATAGAGACAGAAAGCGACAAATCACCCCCCGGGGGGATGGTCACGCCGCAATCCCTTCTCCTCCATTCTCCTCCTGGGATCTTGGGCAAGCACGCACAAGCACCTGGCGTAAGTTTTAAGCCACCGGGTCCGGAACGCGAACCACGGTCGACTACGTGGGAGTCCAGTGACATAGCCATTACACTAACTGCTGGTTCCCCAGTCTATCTTCATAACAGCCCCCTGAAATACTGTGAAACAGTATCATTCATCTCTGTACAAATGAAGCCTCTGTGCAAGTGAGGCCTAGAAAGTGCAGGGAATTTGCTCAATAAGTAACAAGGACCTGGATCCAGATCGCTGTGGATCCAAAGCCGGTGACATCAATTACTAACCTGTCCACAAGATAAACATGTAAGAAATTACTAAAGACTGTGACCAAGTATAAATAGTAAAGTTCAAGCTATTCCACACAAGCACTATGGAAAACGAAAGAATGAACAGGTATGAAGTCGGTCAGCCAAGAATTTCTAGAAAAGAGTAGGACTGTGCTTGATCCTGAAAAATGTGATGATCTTCACAGAGGGACAAGTGCAGGAAAAAGGCATAAAAGACAGAGAAAACGAACAGGGGTACAAGATTAAGCAAGAGGGGGAACCAGCAGTTAGCGTAATGGCTATGTCGCTGGACTCCCACGTGGTCGACCGCGGTTCGCGTCTCGGACCCGGTGGCTTACATCTCACGCCGGGCGCGTGTGCGTGCGTGCCCAAGATCCCGAGAGGAGAACGGAGGAGAAGGGATTGCGGCGTGACCATCCCCCCTGGGGGGTGATTTCTCGCTTTCTGTCTCTATGTCTCTCTCTGTCTGTCTGGCGAGCGCACGCGCCCTATAGTGAAAAACCTCTCCAAAAAAAAAAAAAAAAAAAAGATTAAGCAAGAGGTGGGGACCTGGTCCCAAACCTGCCTATCTCTGACCTCCTTTTGTTCCAATTGTTACTTCTGTGAATACTACCCTTCCAACCACACTGAAGTGCTGGGTCTTTCTCCAAGTTAATGAGAGGGGCCTTTTTATACCTCCATGCTTCAAAGCCCCGGCTGTTCCCTTTGCCTGAGTGGTTCCTACCTAACTTCCCAGTGGACGAATTCCTCTAAATTTACCAAGTACTCTCTGTGGAATCGTCTCCTCTTCTCTGGGCAAAGTCTGTCGTACCTTATTTGCTCTGTACATTGTATGAAGCTCCTTCAAAAGTTAAAAGTAGATTGTATTGGGTTGTTGGAAAAGTTATGATGTATTTTTCTGATTTTCCATGCAAGAATACATCATGACTTTTCTGACGACCCAATATTACATGATAATTATCTACTCACAGAATCCTCACTCTGTCCACAGTGTGAGCTTCCTTCTATGACTTGCATATACCTGCATACTAACATAACAATCACTCGCTAAATGTCTATTAAGTACATTTTGTATAGAAAGGACCTGAATATTACTATCTTGATAAAAAAAATAAAAAAAAAAAAACAAAAAACCAGATGGCTATGAGAAACTGAGAGGCTCTCCAGTCCTCCTGCTGGCGCACCACTGCAATTCACAGCTTCATCACCATCTTTCCTGGTCATCTTCCTCATCCAAACAGAACTAAATGTCTCCTCAGTGTTTTGCAAGCCTTGACAAATTTGACTCTTTGACCTTCCTAATACTGTTTTCATATCAACAAGCTATTGTGTTCATCAACACTGTGTTTGTTTTCTATTTCTTTCTCTCTACTAACTGCACTTTAAAATTGGAACTGCTGGGGTCAACAGGTGGCATGGTGGTTGAGGCGCTGGACTTCCACATGGCTGATCGTAGTTTGAGTCCCAGACCTAGCAGCTTGCTTTCTCACTTTGCCTCTCTCTCTTTGTCTCTCTCTATGTCTGGTGAGCGCACATGCCCTATAGCAATTTTAAAATAATAATAATAAATAAAACTAAATAAATAATTCTTAAAAAGTAAAAGAAAAAAATCTGAATGGCTACGCGCTGTATAATAAACAGATTTCTCCCACTAGCTCCCACTTTACTCATTAAGTACAAATGTGGCTATAGAGTCATAATATTTCTGCAGGTCATCTAATGCTCAGAGACTCTTGTCTTTCAAAATCTGTGCCATGAAACCATGGGCATGTTATTTTTCTGAGAATCTTCAAAACTATCATAAAGACCAGGTTTCATATCTCTAATTATGCCTCTCCCTCACTTCATAGCCTTTGAACAGCTGAATACCAAGAGAAATTTCTTAGCTCAAAAACAAAACAAACTTCTTAAGGCTCCAAGCTATGATGATGCTAAATGACTGTCACTGCGCTGTGTTTGTTGGTGGCTCTGGATGAGTCTGAGGAAGGTGGTATGACACAAATGCAAGCCTGCTTGGCCACTGTTTTCTGTCCCTAAACTCTTCTCTCACCGCAGCCCTAAGTTCAAGAACCCACGATTGCCTGCAAAAGCTACTCAGCGTAAGGAAATATAAATCACAGAGATAATAACTAGACGACCCTCTACTACGGTTCAATAGAAAAAATTCACTTAAGCAATTTAGTAAATCCATTTTAGTCCATAATGCTATAACACTACAGTCTTAAAGTCTTTTACCCTTTGGGATCAAGAAGGTCTCGAACTTTCTCGTTATAAATTTCCATGTAGGATACTTCTACTTTAAAACTCTGCTCTTCGTTTTCTTCTTTCTGAGTGCGTTCAAAGAGTCCACTGCAAAGTCTTGGGATCAAGCCAGGTTGGTCAGCTGTGCCCATCATGGTATAAGATTTCCCAGACCCTAAAAAAGTGAAAATCAGAGTAATTAATGTCTCTTTGAGAAAGTTAATCAACTAACCATCTTTCCACTGCTCATAATAAATTATTAGCACTTAGCAAATGCCCAAAATACCATAAGTAATCTACCCAAAACAACAGTAAGTACAAATGCAATCCTACTGCTTATGTAAAATTCAAAAGTAAATGTCCTTTAGAATGAAAAAAAAAACTTTCTTGAATCATCTTCATACTTAAAAATATACCTAAGGCAACTGAATAATGGTGAGGTTTGAAGTTTTCTAAAATAATCTGGAAAGATTAATTTGATTAATGCTGTACCTGCTCCCCAACATAAATCATATCCAAAAAAAGTATGGGTTATCTCAGTAGGCCCTGAGAAAATACCCTTTGGCAATAGTGTGGAAACTAAAGAGTAAACTTTTTCTAATATAAATTTTTTTCTCCATTATAGGAGAAATACTTCTGCATTCAAAGAAAAGTTTGGAAACACAGTCAAATAGAAAGAAAAAAAATAAATTCCCAGAGGCCTATCCTTCAAAAACAGTAACCACTGACACTAAAATAGAATTCTTTCCTTCTCTAGCACCGTGATTCTGTAAATATGCTCTGTAACCTGTAGTTGCTGCTTTTGCCACTTGACCCTGTATCTTATCGTAATGCCTAAACTAAGGCACCACTTCCTACACACCCAGCCTTTTCTAAAGTTTGCACCCAGTTAACTCATTATGAAGGCCCTACAGAAAGGTCTGTAACGATCAACACTTTATAGACAGGAAACCGAGGGGCAGTGGGGTTAAGAAATGTGCCAACACTTCCCAGTTGATGGGAGCAGGACTAGAACTAGCACAGCCTAACTCCTGGGTTTTGGCTCTTTAAACTGCTATGTGTAATGTTTCTTGAAATGTTTTTCTGTAGAAAACAGTTTCCAAGTGGACAGTCTTATATGACATCCTCTTTTTTTTTTTTGAGAGGTTTTTGCTATGGGGTGTGTGCGCATGCCAGAAAGACATAGAGAGACAGAGACAGAAAGTGAGAAATCACCCCCCGAGGGGATGGCAACGCCGCAATCCCTGCTCCTCTCAGGATCTTGGGCACGCACGCACACGCGCCCGGTGTGAGTTTAAGCCACTAGGTCCGGGACTTGAGCCGCGATCGACTACATGGGAGTCCAGTGACATAGCCATTATGCCAACTGCTGGTCTCAATATGCTCTTTTTTTTTTTTTTGGAGAGGTTTTTGCTATAGGGCGCGTGCGCTCACCAGACAGGCAGAGAGAGACAGAGCGATAGAAAGCGAGAAATCACCCCCCAGGGGGGATGGCCACGCCGCAATCCCTTCTCCTCCATTCTCCTCTCGGGATCTTGGGCACGCACGCACACGTTTCCAGTGTGAGTTTAAGCCACCGGGTCCGGGACTCGAACCGCGGTCGACTACATGGGAGTCCAGCGACGTAGCCATTACTTTAACTGCTGGTCCCTCAATATGCTCTTATAAACATAACCAGTTCCCAGGCCAGCAGGTGGCATGGTGGTTGAGGCGCTGGACTCCCACATAGCTGAACACAGTTCAAGCTCCAGACCGGCAGCTTGATCACACTGGGTGTGTGTTCATGCGTGCCCAAAATCCAAAGCGGAGAATGGAGGACAAGGAAATGCAGCATGGCCATCCCCCTAGTAGGTGATTTCTTACTTTCTGTCTCTCTGTCTTTCTCCCGAAACCACAAGTACCATCTAGAAAAAAAACTAAAAATAAAATAAAAAGTAACCAGTTTTCTTTAAATAGAGTTTCTTTCCTTGACCACAGAGGTACAAATGCCAAAAATCACCTATCAATTATACCTGGTAAGATAATAACAAGCATGTTGTTTTTGGTGTTTTTGCTATTATTATCATTAAGTCCCTCAAACCGAATAAACAAACAAAAAAGCACGATAGATATGCAGGGTGGTGATATACTTAATAGTCATCACTATATAATGCATTAAACAAACAAACAAACTCTTCCAGTGACTTGTGAGATCTATAAAGAAAAAGAATTCTAATCCTATTTTTTTTTTTTTTTTAAGTTTGCCATAGGACACATGCACTGGCCAGAGTGAGAAAGTAAGATAGAGAGAAAGGGAAAGTGAGAAAACACCCCCGCAGGGAGATGGCCATGCCGCAATCCCTTCTCCTCCATCCTCCTTTTGGGATTTTAAGCATGTACACACACATGCCCATCATGCTTTTTTGTTTGTTTGTTTGTTTTTTGAGAGAGAGAGAGAGAGAGAGATTTTTTTGCTGTAGGGCATATGCGCTCGCTGGAGAGACAGAGACAGACAGAAAGCAAGAAATCACCCCTCAGGGAGATGGCCACACCACAATCCTTTCTCCATTCTCCTCTCAGGATTTTGGGCACATATGCACACATGCCTGGTGTGAGCGTGCCCCATGTGAGTTTTAAGCTGCCAGGTCCGTAACTTAAACTGCGGTCGACTACGTGTAAATCCAGCAACATAACCATTATGCCATCTACTGATCCTGCCCGTCATGTTTTTCAAGCCATGAAGGACTCAAAGCATGCAGTCGTCCATGTGGGATCCAGTCACCTCAACAACCACACCTCTCACTGGCCCCCTAATCCTAATTGTATCACACATATTTAAAATGTACATTGTCTGTGGTACTTTCTGAAAAGGAAAATTGCAACAAAAAATAAATCAGCAATATGTTACTCAGAAAACATGGTTGTAGTAATACATTCCTGTGTGTTGAAAGATATTCACTCATGTGATTTCATGTTATTGAACATTACCAGTCTGTCCATAGGCAAAGATACATGCATTGTAGCCATCAAAAGCATTCTGAAGGATATTCTCCCCAAGGCACTTGAAAACATCATCTTGTCCTGAAAAGGAGAGGAAAATGGGGAAAAAGGATGTTTTAAGTCAAAATATGAACAATTCAAAAACTCAAACACCTAATAAAAATCTCAAAAATGTACAATCAGTTAGCCAGTTTATCTCAAAGAAGATTTTTTAATTTGATGAATGCTTCCAAAGGTAATTTTTAAAAGAATTATTTATTTAATTTTATTTATTTATTATTATTATTTCTTTATTTGACCAGAAAGAGAGAGTAAGAAAGCAAGCCTCCAGGTCTGGGACTCAAACCACATTTGGCCATGTGGGAGTCCAGCACCTTAACCTCCATACCACCTGCTGAGTCCCAGGTTATTTCTATTAGTACATGTGGGAAAAATCAGTAACAAATTTCCTATAATACACACTTAAATAAATTCTTAGTACCAAGAATCCCCTACAATGCAGACAGCCAATGAACTATTAATTTTATAATTAATGGTTATAAATATTCAAAATGTACACTTGGGATCTAGGTGTATAGCAATCTCACTGCCGCCACCAAGTTAATGCTTTTACTCAGGTACCAGCATTCAGGACAATCCTATATACTAATCCCCGCTCTCCTTTTCCTCAATGATAATTTCTTATTACAGGATCTGTAATACAGACCAATTTGACAGGGAGAAAAACCCTGAAAATTTCCTTTAGCTTTCAATCATGGATGTAAACAGTAAATACAGTGAACCTTACAAGTCATCCAACCTTGCTGGGTCTCATAAAAGAGGGAGGAACTGAATGCTGTTTTGTTCAGACAATGGCATGCCTTCATGCCTCACTTCCAACCTAACTTACCAGTTAATTCATCATACTTCTGATACTGGGGTGACCCTTCAAGTCATCACTGAGCCAGTCAGATTAAATGAGGTTTACCTTCTGAAACAGCCATGCCAGAATTCTTTCTCATAACAAAGTCAATATGATGCTCAATACTTAGAAGAGGTTGCTTAGAATCAGGTGGCATGAGCAGTTAGGAATAAAGGACATAAAAGGCTGACACTGTCGTCCTAAACTCATGATGAACTGGGAGTAGAGATAGGCATTAGTTAAAAGAAAATAACTGACTACCAGAGCAGAATGAAATTTCAGAAAGAATATGGTATATTCTTCTCCACTTTTTTGGAGAGAGAAAATGGAAGCTGTGAAAATCACAGAGGTGATGAAGTGAGCTCAGATTCCAGTCCAGGCTCCTTTTCTCCTGGCCAGCACATTTCTGTCACTGCGCCACACACTGCCTCTACACCGTATCAGACATCTGAGGGACTATAACCACATCACAGATACCCAGGGAGTCTGGACCACGCCACAGATAGCCCAGGGACTCTCAATGGCAACGGTGTTTTCCTGGTTCTGTGTAAGATTTGGGGGTGTGTATGTATGTGTCTATGATAAACTATACTGTGAACCCTATTCATTTAATTTTTATCATCTCATACTAAGAAAAACACATCGTGAATCTCCATTTTTCTAGTCAATGTAAAATAGCCAAACACTGGAGGAAGTTGTCTATTTAGTTTTGTTTTTGTTTTTAGGTTGTTTTTTTTTGTTTTGTTTTTTTTTTTGTTTTTTTTTTTTTTTGCCATAGGGCACATGTGTTCACTGGACAAAGACAGAGAGAGGAATAGTTGAGAAATCACCCTCAAGGGAGGATGGCCATGCCACAATCCCTTCTCCTCCAGTCTCCTCTAGGATTTTGGGCATGTACACAGATATCCAGCATGATTTTCAAGTCACCAGATCTGGGACTTGAATTACAATCAACCACGTGGTAAATTAGAGTCATAGCCATTATGCCATCTGCTGGCCCATCTGCATAGATTTTAAACTTTAAAAAAAATAATATTATGACTATGTATGGGGAAAAAAGTTTAAACATCTTTTCTTTTTTTTTTAATTTTATAAAAGGATGCATGTGCTCATCAAAGAAAAAGAGAGAGAGAAAGAGAGAACACATTCTCCAATGGGTATGGTCACACTGCAATTCTGTCTCCTCTATTTCTCCATCCAGGTAGGATTTTTGGCACATAGGCACAGTCACCTGGTGTGTTTTGCAAGTCATCAGGGCTAGGATTCAAACAACATGGTAGAATACCACTGCCTTGACCACCAAGCAACAGAGCCAGCCCCAGACAGTCTTGCTAAACTATCAGCAGTTGATAGGATGGTGTACTCTATTACCTGCATACTTTTCTTTGACAGATTCATCCATAGACCAGAAACAATGATCATAAGCAAACACCTGTTGAAAAATGAACAAAACAGTGACCAAAATCCTAATTACTCATAATGTTGTAATAATGTCACAGTATTGACAGACCTGTTCAAGATAATGAAATTTTTTCTCATACAACAGGGAGTAGTTATTTATATAATACAATCATACAATGACAACAAATCACCCTATAGGTGACATAGATCTAAATCTTACATGGAAAACCATTTGCAACATTAAGTGAAAAAAAAAAAGGTTATAAAACAACATGTATAATGTAATAGCTATTACACACACAAATACACACACAGTTTATATATACAATCATGCGTCACTTAACTATAGGGACGCACTTTGAAAACATGCTGTTAGATGATTTTGCCGTTGCACAAACATCACAGTGTACTTACACAAACCTCAATGGTATATGGCCTACTACACACCCAAGTATATGGTAGCTTGTACCATACACTTTATGGGAGCACTACTGTATTTGAAACCTGCAATTGGCCAAAATGTCCCTATGGGTATATAACTATATAAAGTTAATGTTTGCATGGTGAGTTATCAATCTTTGTTTCATTCTTTATGTTGTTCTATATTCTCACTTTTATAATCAGAGGAAAAAAAGGTTTCTTAAAATAAACGTTAAAGATAATTCAGGATATTGAAAATAGCTACAAAATAGCAGGCTATAGGGCATATGTGCTCACCAGAGAGACATAAAGTGAGAAATCATCCCCCCGGGGAGATGGCTACACTGCAATTCCTTCTCCATTCTCCTCTCAGGATTTTGGGAACCAATGCATGCACAATCAGCTTGGGTTTTAAGCTGCCAGGTCCGGGATTCAAACCACAGTAGTGACTACATGGGAGTCCAACGATGTAACCATTATGCCATCAGCTGGTTCCAATAGCAGCTTGTTTAAATAAATTATAACACACCTTTGTGGAATACTACACAGATTTCAGGAAGACTTACTGACAAGGAAATGTTCACATTAATGAAAGTCATGGTATCTTTACAAAAATCTCAACATGCATAAAGAGTAAAAAGAATATACATTAAAAAATGCTACTTGGCAGGGGTAGGGGCAGGCTGTTGCTTAGTGGTAAAATGCCAACACTTTGCAAGGCTGACCCACATGGGAGAGTTCCAGATTCACAACTAGAGATATTTCTGAGTACACCAGGCATGTGCATGCCCATGATCTGGGGCTGGTTGAGGCCAGAGATGGATCACTGTCCCAAAACCCTGTTGGGGTTGTGTCTTCTCTATATCTCTCTCACTCACTCATATATATACACATATATAAATGCTATTTGGTGGGACATTACAGATGATTTCTGTTTTGATCTTTGGCCTTATCACTACTTTCTAAAACATGCACAAAGTCCTTTTGGGGTCTTTTAAAAGCTTTTTCTCAATGAGTATATCTTTCATCTTTCAGATTTCTAAAGGTTTTATATATAGTTGTTCATGTCTTATTACTTAGTCTCTTTAAAGATTTTGAGAGCAATTCTTTTAAAATTCATCTGAGCTTACAATTCATCTTTCTCACTTCTGAAATTTGTAATTTCTATACTTCCTAATGACATTTTCCTCCTGTGCCTTCGTAAGTTCATTTGTAAGCAGATCTTAGTTAGGAGTGTTTTTGTTTTGTTTTGTGCTTTTTTTTTCATTTTTATCAAAGGGTGTGTGTACTGACCGGGGCAGAGAGAGACAGGGAGGGAGAGGGGAGAAAGCCTCCCCACAAGGGGAATGGTCATGCTGTAATTTCTTTTCTTCCATTTCTCAATCCTATCAGAATTTAGGGAACACCCACACATGCACCTGGTGTGTTTCTCAAGCTGCTGGATCCAGAACTTGAACTGCAGGGTTGACCATTTGGAATCCAGCTGCCTTAACCACCAGGCTATGGAGTCAGCCCAAAAGTGTTTGTTTTATGGTTTACAAGACTGTTTCTTTTTTCCTCTATCATCTATAATAATAATAATAGTATATAGGACAGACATGCAGTTGGCCATGTGGGATCAAGCTCCCTCCACACAGTGCCTAAGCTACCGTGCCATCACCATATGTGTATATTTATCGAAGATCAGGTTCTTTTAAAAGATCTTTCTTTTATATATATGGAGACAGAGACACCGAAGAACCCCCTTAACAGGGTCTCACATTGCAATTCTTCCCTACCCTTCTAAGCCAGCCAAGATCACAGGCCCACGTGCCTGTGTGTATGTGTCAACCCAGGAATTGAGCCCTGATCTTCCATGTGCCTCCAGTATCAGGAACGGTGTGCACCACTGCATTACTATGTAAGGCCTGTCAAAAATCAGGTTCTATATGGTGCTTCCCTCTTCGTTATTATTGGGTTTTATTCCTTATCTTTCTTTTAGAAATTTCTTTAACAACAACATTTTAGTACCAGTTTTAGTAGAGAAGCTATCCCTAAGAAGTTATCTCAAAATGGGACCAGCAGGTGGTGTGGTGGTTAAGGTACTAGACACTCCCACATGGCCAACCACGGTTCAAGTCCCAGATCTGGCGGCTTGCTTTCTCACTTTCTCTCTCTCTCTCTCTCTCTCTCTCTCTCTCTCTCTCTCTCTCTTCCCCCCATGTGTCTCTCTCTGGTCAAATTAAAGTAAATGAATAAATAAAATTAAATAATTTTTTAAAAAGACATCATCTCAAAAGTAACCATAACACTAGCTAAGACTATGAGCTAGACACCATTCAAAGGAAGCTGATCCTTGCAGCTAGTAGGTGGGGGAACTGGGATTTGAACACAGAATTTCAGCCACAGTTCAACCAAAGTCCATGCTCTGCACCACTAGACTATTGTGGTTCTCCAATTATATGAAAGTGCCACAGCCAGGCACAAAGTTGAAGACTAATAAACACTTACTTCTCATCTAACAATGCTGAACAGGCTTTGAGTTTTAGGAATTTTGAAAACTATTATAAGTATCTTGAGCCAAATATTTCATGAAAAAGACAAGCCCTTTTCTCTTCAAAGAAATATCATTCCTTTAAATTCACATGAACAGTTTTAAACAGTCATCTTAACTGCAATTTCCAGCTTCAGCTCCAACAAAAAAATAAGAAAACAATAATAAGCCAGTACCTTCTTCATAGAAAAGTTGAAGTTTTAAAAAAGCATGATCTTCAAAAACTTCCTGGAAATGTGTACTCTAAAAAAGCTTTGCAAAAACTTCTTGCAAATTACATTTTTGTAACAAAATAAACTCATATCTTAATTCTCCATGAACTCTTTGAAGTCCCCTCATGTTTCAATAAAGAAATCAGAGCATATTCAACTCTTTTTGAAAAGTCATTCAGACTCCCAAACAGCCATGTGTACACATATTTTAGCAGCAAAAACAGAGAATAGAATTACAATTCAACCACTGACTCTAAAACAAAAACAAAACCCCAAGAATATAGATAAGAATCTGAATTTCCAGAAAGTTCTAAGTAACTTCGGAGAATGCTCAAATAAAAAATATAGTCCTTGTACTACACTTCAGAACACCAATAAACTCCCTAAAAAATAAAGAAACTGACCCTCTCCACAAAAGTTTCTTTAGACTCTGGGCTCAAATGTAAGATCAAAGCACATTCCCTAGAGGAAGCTATGGGCCAGGGTAGGTTTCTACTGGCCTGGGAATGCGTTCCCAGCTGTCTGGGGAGCAAGGAGGATGAGTTGGTCTTGTGTGGTTTTGACCACAGTTTGGAACTACCAGTTTTGAGCCAATCTATGGCACAAAAGGAATCTGTGTTGTAGTTGCTAAGAGACTGGCCAGAACTGGTTGAAGTGCAAATACAGCTTTTCCATAAACCTCCAGTCTCTCCAATGCCAATAAACAGCTTTGGACTTGTGAACAGACGGATGACTTGCATTCTTTTTATAAAAGTAACAAAGAAAACGTAGTTTCATCTCATCTACGGAAAAAATTTTTTAAACTTCCAATACTTCAAAAATATGCACATAAGGTCTTAATAAGCATTAGATAATAAACTATATCTCTTACCTTTGGCTGTCCCCTGAGTTTCCAGAAGAGATGTCATCATTGTCATGAAAAAAAAAATGGAGAAAGTTTTAAAAAAAGGAATTTAGTTTACGAGACTCTTTTTGAAGGGTAAAATAATAACAAACATTATATAAAGTTGTAGCAAGAATATAAAGTGTTACCTTTGAAATCAACGAGTAATTTTGAGGATAAATTAATATCTATTAACTAGTAGGCTAGGATGCCAATTCTAGAAAACTAACTTGTGTCTCTCATAAAAGAAAGACTGAGCACTGGATAATTTCAAAAGTCTTTATGTATTTTGCTTATCCTTACACATGTATTATAAATAACATTTGTTTGTTTATTTAGGTTTTTGCCATAAGGGCATGGGCGCTCACCCAAGAGAGACAGAGAAAGAAAAATAGTGAGAAACAACCCCTCCAAGAGGGATGGCCACATCGCAATCCCTTCTCCTCCGCTCTCCTCTCCGAATTTTGGGTACACACACACAAGCACCACGATTTTCAAGTTGCCAGATCTAGTACTCAAACTGTGGCCAGTCGTGTGGGAATCCAGAGCCTTAACCACCATGCCACCTGCTGGCCCCTAAATATGTATCTTTAAAATCTTTTACTTTTCATCATCTGATTTCATTTCCAAGTAGTCTTTTCTTTAAAAAAAAAAAAAAAAAAAAGGAATTATTTTATTTATTTATTTATTTCACACGAGTTTTGCAAGAGAAAGAGAGGGAGAGTTAGAAAGTAAGCCACCAAGTCCAGGACTCGAACCACGGTAGCCCATGTGGGAATTCCAGTGCCTTAACCACCATGCCGCCACCTGCTGGCCCCCCAAGTAGTCTTTTCTGTTTTGATAAGCAGCAACTTATTCTTTTATCTATTTGGCTAAGAAAAAAATGATTAAATTAAAAAAACTCATTTCTTGCCAGTAAATTACTACTTACTGAATTACTCCCTCCTTACCTCTCTACATCAGCCAGACACTTCTAACCACCTCCCTCCCTCCCTCTGAAACTGCAGTGTGTATATCCAATATAATGGTGAGAGAGCCTCAAACTTAGAGAAAAGCTGGGAGAAGTACGAAGACCTCCTGCAAGCCCTTCACCCAAATCCCCAATTGCTAACACCTCCAGGACCGCTTTCCTCTCCCTCTGTACTGTGCAAAAACACACACAAGACACACACGTTATTTTCTATGAACCATGTGAGAGTAAACTGCAGACATGTCCCCTTAGCCCCAGACATTTTAGTGTAGAATTCACCCAAATAATGATGTTTACTTATATATCACAGATCCTTATCAAAATCAGACAATTTAAGAATGAAAAAAAAGTAGTTTTAGAACTGAAGTTATTATAAATAGGAACAATAATCACTGGTCTTTACCAGAGGCTCAAAACTCTAACTCCAGCCTGAAACTTGAAAAGAAACCATATAAGAAAATGATTCCCTCTAATTGTACATCTTCTTGTCTCTTTGTCTCAAGATTTTCTTCCAAAGAAATTTAAATTTGGTCCAATCCTGGGCCAGCAGGTAGAACAGTGGTTAAGACACTGAACTCCCACATAGCTGACTGGGTTTGGGTCCTGGATCTGGCAGCTTGCTTTCACACTTTCCCTTTCTCTCTCTCTTTCTCTCTGTTTGTCTCTCTCTGGTGAGCGCACATACCCTATTACAAATTAAAAAAAAATAGTAATGGGGCCAGCAGGTGATGTGGTAGTTAGGGTGCTGGACTCCCACATGGCTGATTGTGGTTCAAGCCCAGACCTGGTGACTTGCTTTCTCACTTTCCTTCCCTCTCTCTGTCTCTCTAGTCAAATTAAAAATAAATGAATAAATAAAATTAAATAATTCTTTTAAAATAATAATAATAAATAAATAATTTTTAAAAATTGAACAAGTCCCAATATTGGTCAGGTGGCTAAGATGTCCAGATCCCACATAGTAGACTATTTGATTCAAGGCCCGACCCCGGTGGCTTGTAAATCATGTTGGATGCCTGTGTGTGCCTGCCCCAGATCCTGACAGGATGGAGAAATGGAGAAGTGACTGTGGTACAACCACGCCCCATTGGAGGGTGCCTTCTCACTCTCACTTTCTCTCTCTGCCTCTCTCTGGTGAGCACATGCACCTTCAGACTTATAAATAAAAACAAATAGACAAAATGAAATTTAATATTTATTATTACCAAGTGATTTCAGAAGAGAACGCTAAAATGCCATGGAAAGTCCAGTGAGTGTGGTGAAATAAAGTCCAATGTGGCTAATATATCCAAGAAAGTCACTTCTCTGGAGTAAGAGAAATGGAAAAAGTTCCTGGTAATAATACTGATATATACTATCATCTGTTCATAGGTCTTTATAAGCAAAGCAGATTCTTACCAACTGGGCAAAGCTTAGTTATAAACACGGCTGAAGGTAAGAGGAGAACCACACGTATGAATGCCTCTGTGAGGCAGGTGCATTGCATCCCTCATTCTGTTCTCACAATAGCTAGGCACGATGCTACTACAACTCCAGTATTACAGAGGGGAAAACGTAACGTCAGAAAAGGCAAATGACATGTCCAACCCACACGAATAGGCAGTCACAGATCTGAGATTCAAAACTAGGTCTTCTGACTCCCAAGTCCACGTACTTTCGCTCTCCCACACCAGTCAAAACAGCCTGCACTTAAGGATCTATGAGTCACACATTAACAAGTGCTCCTGCTAACAGAAACATTTCCCAATGTATTAATTTCCTCCATCCTAATTATTGCTCGACAAGAGGTTACCATTGGTGTTTATGTCAGCGTATGTTTATGAATTCTTTGTATTTATTAAAATCTCCAGATTGTCTGTTCTGATAGAAAAAGAAGGTATTTAGGCTATTTCAAGTTTAAAAAACATATTTTTATACAATAAATCAGCTCTTCTTAAGAGGCAAATGACAAATGTGAAATTCAATAATATATGACACATAGCAGAAGAATCCACGGGACTAACCTGAATTTAACATCATAATAAAAACAGAAACGAACCAGCAAATTAATTACAGTGCTAAGTTTCCAGCTACAGATTCTGGTGGCTACAAAAGCAAAGCTCAAATAACCTGGACAGCCATGGGATACCCAAAGATGTAATTACAGCTCTGTACAAAAATAAATAAGTAAATTAATTAATTAAACAAAAACCTCTTCAAAGTGTATCTGTAATTCAATACAGCCATGTCTCACTCATCCCAAGATACCTTATTTAGAAACCTCAGGGATCCAGATTCCTTGGGGATTCAGAAAGCAAAGAAAATCAGCTGACCAATCAAAAGAGATGGCACGAAGCACAAGCACCGAAACCATACTTTCTCAGCTGAGTTGAATTATTTTTGTTGTTGTTGTTGCTTAACTTCATTGTGAAATACTTTGGGACTTACAAAAAGATCCAAAAATAGTACAAAAAATTCCTGTATATCGTTTGCCAGGCTTCCTCAAATGTTAGTATCTTAACCACGGCCACATGATCAAACCTAGGAAACTATCCATGCACACAGTATTAAATAATCTACAGCCTTCCTTACCCAAATTTGCCAACTACCTCCACTAATGTCCTTTTTCTGGTCCAGGATCATGTGTTGCATGTAATTGTCATGTCTTCTCCAATCTGGGACAGTTTGTCTCTGGTGATCTTGACACTTGAAGAGTACTGGCCACATACTTTGCACAATGTCTCTCAATCTGGGCTTGCCTCATGCTTTCTTCTGACTAAATTCAGCTTGTGCATCTCAGCAAACATAGGGCAGAAGTAACGCCATGCCCTTCCCGGTATGTCCTACCAGGAGGCCAATGATGTCCATGTATCATTATGCGTCAGGTTCATTCTGATCACTTGGTTAAGGCTGTAGCTAGCAGGTTTTCCCAGGTAACATGACCATCTTTCCCTCTGTAATTAACAAGCATCATGGGAGGACAGACTTCAAGACCAAGTAAATATCCTCAGCACACTGACACACGTGAAGTCTGGCATCCAGCTGTGATTCCTGCCTGCAACAATTACAATCTCTCAAATGGGGATGAGCCAGTTACTGTGGATCTTTCTCTCTCTGATGCGCCCTCTGATTTAAAAAAAAAAAAAAAAAAGTAACAACAAGGGCCAGCAGATAGCATGGTGGTGTGGTGGTTAAGGCACTGAACATATAGCCAACTGAGGTTCAAGTTCTGGACCCGGTGGCTTGAAAATCGTGCTAGATGTGTACATACACATGCCAAAATCCCAAGAGGAGAATGGTGGAGAAGGGACTGTGGCATGGTCATCCTACCTAGGGGGTGATTTCTCACTTTCCCTCTCTCTCTCTGTCTTCTCCAGTGGGCACAAGTGTGCTACGGCAAAAACCTTAAAACAGTAATAATAAATCACACCACAAAAATAAGTCAAATTATAGTCCTAACCTGTAGAATGTCAAAATATGAAGAAAGGTACTGATCATTTTATACAAGTTAGTGATCTTTGGAAATTTTTATTAATACTTGGGATTACAACACTTGGGAGCCAGGCAGGGGCGTGGCAGTCAAATGCCAACCTGTGAGTTCTAGGTTCACATCTAGAGACCTCCCTGAGTACACAGGGCACCCACATGCCCATGATCTGGGGCTGGCTGAGGCTGGGAGAAATTATGGGTCAAGATTTTCTTGGAAGCACGCTTTCTCTCTATATATCTCTCACTCCTGGAAGAAATAATAAACTTCTAAAAATTAATAAATAAAATTGATAGTGGGCCCCAAAATAAGCTACACAGTATCACGTATGTGTAGGCATTAAAACAATGTTAGCAGAATGATGAGTTATAAATCAATTATTGCTGTCAACTACCAAAATCAAATACTAAATCCAACTACTACTTGGTATTTTAAATCACATATTTTAATTTTAAAGATTGAAGTTGCTGAATCTTCATGATTAGAAATATTTGGAATCTTTGTTTAACCAGATCCCACTCCAACCGTATAATGGATGTACACATCACAAAGGGCTTATTCTAACACAGCTGTACTACGTAATGATATTGTTGCTTTCTCAGACTTAGCTGGCAGTACCAGCAACCAAATAACAATCTGTGTGATGATCATTATTTTTCCCTTTGTTACCCCTTCCCCCAGTGTGCTTTCCACATAGGAATGAAGCCAACCTAAGAATTTAGAAAGCTATCTGACCCACAGGGGAAACGTCTCCATCTTGCTCATCTCGTCAACTCTCTGTGAGATGCACACATTATCACTGGAAGTCCCACTGGCTGTTTCCTCAACATCTGGAATACTCCAATTTGGAGGAAAAAATTTCAACAGCAACTTGATAAAATAAGAGTATGTTTGAAGAACAGCACTCAAGAGAAAGAAGGGCTTGAAAACTCTTAACAGTGAAAGAATAAAAAGAACTGGAAACATGCAACCCAGAGCAGGTAAGATAAGGGAAGACAAGAGTGCCCATCCTCACAGTGGAAGGGATTATACCTGTCAGGGGGCAGACTTGTTCTAGGTCTCTTTGGAACAATGCATTCAGTACTGGGGAATTACCAGAAGTGGGCATCTCTTTAATATGAGAATAACTGACCCTACTCACTATTCCATCTGCATTTCGAGTTCCGGATCTGGTGGCTTGCTTTCTCACTCAGCCCTCCCCTTCCCAACACCCCACCCTGTCTCTCCGGTGAGCCTGAATTCCCTGTGGTAAATTAAATAATAATAATAATGATAATAGTAAATAAAATTTTTAAAAGAGAAAGAAACAGTCAGCTTCACACCCATGGAATTACCTAAGGAGAGAGTAGAAAGCATCTGATGAAGATGTTGCATAAGGAATGAGAGGTAAGGCTGGATTACCTAACTCTCTATTTACAAGAAGTCAGCATTAAGCGTTCAACAATGAAGCACTCAGTCGGTCACCATTTCTATCAGTGACACCCACGGCACACTGGAGGATCAGAGGTAACCCAAACTACAGTTCAAGCACCACCTGCCCCATGACACCCTGAGAAGATGTCGGGGCTATCCATGAGAGAAAAGCTAAGATCAAATACTTCTTTCTCAAGAATCCTTCTGTAGGAATCCCAGCTGAAAGTCGATTTCCTTCCCCACTTCCTATAATAAGCTTAAACTATCTCTACTATTTATGTGAAACCTATCTCTTTGTCTCATAAACTTTTTTTTAAAGTTATTTGTCATAGGGCATATGTGTTCACCAGAGAGAAAGAGAGAAAGAGAAAAGGAAAATGAGAAATCACTCTCCCCAAGGGGATGGCCACGCTGCAATCCTTTCTCCTTCATTCTTCTCTCAGGATTTTGGGCATGAGTGCACATGTACCCAGAGTGTTTTTCAAGCTGTCGGGTCTGGGACTCAAACCACAGAGTTGGCCATGTGAAATTCAATACCTTTACCACCATGCCACCTGCTGTCCCTGTCTCACAAACTTTTATATATATGTCATCTCAGCTAGACTGCAAGCTTCTGAAGGACAGTGTGTCTTTCACCTATCTGTGTCCAACTCGTTGCTTATCCAGCAAGTATTTCTTAAGCTCTTCAGGTGACAGGTCCCCTGCCTACATCTCCAACAACACCTCAAATGAGAATCTTTCTTTCATCCACATCGGCCTTTTCTAACTGGTCCACTATATCCACTTTCCAGTCTTGGGGCTTTCATACACAATTTCCTTTCTGCCTTGAATGCTTGAGACTCACTCCTATTTATCAATCACTTCTCATTTAATTCTTAGTTTCCTAGATATATCTTCTTTAAACATCCCTTCTCTTACTCTCAATCACAGTTTTGTGGGAGTTCTGTTTTTTTTATTTTGTTTTGTTTTGCTGAGAGCTTTTTCCTATAGGGCGTGTTCCCTACAACCAGAAAGACAGAGACAGAGAGACAGAAAGCGAGAAATCACCACCACCAGCCCCCCCCCCCCCCCCCAGAGGGGATGGCCATGTTGCAATCCCTTCTCCACCATTCTCCTCTTGGGATCTTGGGCACACATGCACACATGCCCAGTGAGAGTTTAAGCCACCGGGTCCAGGACTCAAACCGCAGTCGACTATATGGGAGTCCAGCAATATAGCCATTATGCCATCTGCTGGCCCCCCCTCAATCACAGTTTTATTAGCAGAACTAAATCAGTTTCACCACCACTCTCTTCTCTAAATCATCCCAAGGCAATAAGGCAAACAAGAAACAAAAATACAAATTCCATGTCCAATAAAACTAGGAAAGATGAGTAACTGAAACACATGACATGAGACAGAAAACACATCTACAAAATGGGAGATCTGAAATGATGGTGCCAAGTATCCCAGAAGGTAATGGAAAAGAGGCCCTAAAATATGAAATATCATTTGGAAGGAGTAGTTCAACCCCTCCTATCTGCAATCCCACTCAGAGGTCAGGTCACTACCTTCGATATATAGATCTTGGAGAAATGTCTTTAAATCAAGAAAAAAGACAGTTTGACATCCCTCCTCAGTTAGGATCTTCCACCCACACAAACTAAACTGGCTGACACCCAAAGAACATGGTAAGTGAACCATAATGAGTGCATTCCACAATCGCAAGACTTTAGAAACATGAAAACTCTCACTTACAAGCTCCGTGATTTCACATGCTGGGATAGCATGATTCAAAGAGTATATTCACGATTCAAAAGTATATATTCACTATTAAATCAGTCACTTGCAAATCACCTGCCTTTTTGCATCTGTCAAATCAACACACCAGTGGAATGAATTTTAATTCATCATCCACTTTCATTGTAAGAAAGTTTACAGCTGCCTCCATGGCATAGTGGTGGCAACCGCAGTGCAAACCCCCAACCTGGTCTGCCTTAGATATGCCAGGCACACATACAAGCACCCAAGATCCAGTGGGCTCGAGGACTAGAGGAAGGTGATCACAGTGTGACCAGATCCTGTGGAGGGTGCCCATGTCTCTCTCTCTCTCTTTGTCTCTCTGTGTGTAAACATGGACATGCACTTTTTTAAAAAATCAGGTTTTTTTTTTTTTTTTGCCACAGGATAAGTGCATTTGCCAAAGAGAGACAGAGACAATGAGAGAAAAGTGAGAATCATCCCCTCTCCCCCCCCCCCCAGGGGGGTTGCACTACAATCCCATCTCCATTCTCCTCCAGGATTTTGGGCACACACCCACATGCACCTAAAGTGTTTTCAAGCTGCTGAATCTGGGACTCAAACCACAGTCAGCCATGTGGGAGGCCAGGGCCTTAACCACCATGCCACCTGGTGGCCCCATGAAAAAAAGGTTTTTATGTTTAAATGTGGCCAAAAAAATGTTGATTGATTTGTGGTGTTTACTGAAAAAATATATTTCATGATCCATGTTAACAGAGCAGTACATTCATTTGAATAATTATAAATTCAAATAACCTCAAGATGTATACAGAGATTAAGGTAGATTATTAAAATATTCATAAACTCTAAGCAAAGAAAGCTTATAATTTTGACTTCTCTTAGTACTTGTAGTTTCTAATTTAATGAATCTATATTTTTCCTGTTTTCAACTAAATTAACACAAATAGACTTCTCCTTGATTAGACTGAATTTATTTGAGAGTGCTCAGTGAGTATGAAATTAATTAACCCCTTCCTGTCCCACATTCTTTCTCTCCTCAGCCTCCAACACAGAGGCCACATGCTCAGAGTCCAGAGACCCCAGATAGCCCACAGAGGCTTGTCGTCTAGCCCTCATGGTTTTGCTAAAAAGTCAAAAATGAGATTTCGTGTCAGAAAATGTGGATCTGGTCCAGCCATGGTACTGCACACTGGACACTGCTACTTAACAGGCTGAGGCCATATGGGAGGCCTGGGTTCGATTCCAGGCCTACCCTAAAAAGCTGGCCTAGGTAGTCCCAGCTACTCAGGAAACTGAGGCAAGGGTACTGCAACATAGTCACTGTCTCTGGTGACCACATGTGCTCTATTTCAAAAACCTAAAAAAATAAAAATAAAAAATTCATCCAGCAAATGAAAACTGTTACTGTATTGGGCACTAATCTACATCCTGTCTAAGAAAACAAAAAAAGAAAAGTGGGGCCAGGAGCTGGTGCAAGATGGGCAATAGGTTCCTGTCCAGGGATATCCCCGGGCATGCCAGGCACTTGGGCCCCCATGTTCCCCATTAGCAAGGACTGGGTAGATCACAGCCTTGGGATTGTGATCGATCGATCGATCTCTCTCTCTCTCTCTCTCTCTCTATAGAAAGAAACTTTAAAAAGAAGATCACTGCACAGACAAGACAATCTAGATTTTCAAATACTCTCAAAAAATTGAGATGATTTGGAAAGGTTAGCCTAAGTTCCCCACATAGCAAAAACAGCTAGATCTCAACTCCTACTGTATCCTCCCAGGTCTCTACTGTTTCAAATTCTTGCCACTAGAGAGACAAAGTAAAAAGGAGTTTTCTTTTCTTCAGACTTGAAGAAAACACAAATTGACACCAATAAGGAGAACATTACCGAATGCAACTCCCAAGAATCCCATGGAGATGCCCATTGCATCAGGACAGATTCTGCACCCTCACATTATTTACATACAATACCTTTAAAATTCCAACACATGGGTACCAGCAGATGGTGTAATGAATATGTTGCTGGACTCCCACGTAGTTGACCGCAGTTTGAGTCCTGGACCCGGTAGCTTAAAACTCACAAAGGGCACATGTGTGTGCATGTCCAAAATCCCTAAAGGAGACTGGAGAAGAAGGGATTGCAGCGTGGCCATCCCCCCTGGGGGGGGTGATTTCTTGCTTTCTGTCTGTCTGTCTGTCTGTCTCTCTCTCTGGTGAGTACACGCACCCTATAGCCAAAAAAAAAAAAAAAAAAAAAAAAAAAAAATTACAACACATGATCCTAGCTATCAGATCCTAAACAAGTGATCCCAAACTTAAATGTGACTCAAAGCAGTAAAGTCATTAGAATTAGCAGCCACAAAATCAAATGAAAGCTAAAGCCATTGTCTTCACTCTAAGTAGTGAAGATCTAGAATTGAGACTTAAATTAGAAAGCCTGAGGGCATCAAAGCAAAAACAAAGGCACAGGTGAAAGCTTGCCACACACGCTTGTGCAGGCTTGATACATGTTAGCTACTCTCAGTGTCAGTGATTTTGTTTCATGAGGCAGTGTTATCTTGGGGTTTAAGTTGGCTAGTGGGCTGAGAAAAACTGACTTTCTAGCTCATTACTAAAATTACTCCCCAAATCCATGGCTTAACAAAGGCTTCCTTTAGAGGAAATTCAATTTCCATACATTACCCAACTACCTACTTCACTACTTACAAGGGAATAAACTGCTCAGTTAACTGACTGAAGATCACTTTGTCTCTTTTCTGAGATACAGCTTCCTTTGAATATCTCAGTCCTGTATTCCCTTTTCCTTCTAGTAAAAATTCATCCTGCTGCAGGGGCAGCAGATGGTACAGTGTACTCTCACATGGCCAACTGTAGTTCAATGGCAATGGACTCCCACAAGGCGATGGACTCCCACATGGCCGATTACAGTTCAAACCCTGGACAGAGAGGCTTGAAAATCATGCCAGGTGCATGCCCAAAATCCTGAGAAAATGGAGAAGGGATTGCACCATGGCAATCCTTCCTGGGAAGCAATTTCTTATTTTCGGCCCTTCTCTCTCTCCAGTGAACGCATGTGCCCTATAGCAACAACTAAAAAAAAAAAAAAAAACCTAAAAATTCATCCAGCAAATAAAAACTAAGTGCTTACTGGGTTGGGCACTAATCTGAGCCCTGAGAACACTGCCCTGAACAATCAGACAATAGCCCTGGCTCCAAATTCTGTTACAATTGGAGAAATGAATGAATATGTAATGCAATAAGTGCTAAGGGGAAAAATAAAGCAGGAAAGGGGGTTGGGGCTGGATTTCAATCAGGGTAGTTAGGAACCCTCACTGCAGTCACATTTGCACAGCAACCAGCGAAACAAGGGAGTCAGCAGGGTGGCCGGCAGTGGACACCATGCCAGCCTGTTTTTTCACTCCCTTGGGGTCCACTACAGAACTTCCAACTGCATTCTAGCTGCCTCCAGTTCCCCCCCCCCCCCGCACCCCACCCCGTGCATGACTAACCAGCCACAGAATGAGCAGACCATAATTCACCTCAAACCTTCCTGGGCTCCCTATGCTTAACCACATAAAATCCAAGCCCCTGAGCACCGAAGACCCTTCATATCACCTCTCCCCTGCCTCCCTCTCCAACCACCGCTCCCCAGTTCCCGGTGCTCTGCACAGGTTTGGACCACTGTGAAGACTCAGTGGGTCTTGAAGTCTTGGAGACTTGTGTACTTTAGGATACCTGGGTACTTCTCTTGCTTTTTGGCCAAATGATTTTCTATTTGTCCTTCAAAATAAAAGTTACCTTCTCAATCCCTTTGTAGGAACTTACAAGTCCCTTCAGTCTTATTTTCTAAGGAAGTGTAGCATACTGCCTACTCCTTGATTGTTAACTCCCTGACAGTGCTCAGGCCTCATTTCTGTTTTCCCTAATGCCTCCTAGGGTAGATGCTCAGTAATGCTTATTACAATTTAACAGGAGATAATGAGCCTGTCCAAACTATTAGGCTGTTGTTTTCTGATTTACACTCTCTCCCTGATCTCTGTAAACCTCCCACTGACCTGACTCTCATCTAAAAAACATTTTCAGTATATACCTCAACATACCTTTTTGTCCAGAGATCAGAATTCCATTTACCAATTATTTATAATATATTTGAAACAAAAGATGCTTCCAGAGATAGGGGAAACAAAAATGATGATTTTCTCCATTGAAGAGGCCAGGGTCCCTACAGGTTATTCGGTGACTGTAATTTAAGGTACAGAACAGATGAGGTTGGCTCATCTCTTTCCCTCTAACAATGTTCCTACTTGGGGAGGTCTGAAGTGATGGCTTACAACTGCTCCAAAGATAAAGGACATGGGAACTAGGAAAGCTCTCAGCCTAGGGCCATTTACTGAGGAGCAGAGCCTTGGACCACAGGAAAGGACAATAAGCCAACTCCTGGCCCTCAAGGAGTTAGGGATGTAGCAAAGTCAGACATTTAAACTACTAGAAAATGATGTGTTTGCAGCTTATCATGAAAAAGATTCTAAGCCATTGTCTCTCATTAATTTTCTTTTTTTGATACAGGGAAATATGAATATCTTAGAAAGGTTAATGTAAAAATTAATTGAAATGACAAGAAGAATTACCTTTTATGGTGCTTTATGAGGTTAGGTGTGGGTATCATAAAATGATAAGCTTATCTAGCAGAGCACCTACCTGATATTGGGTAAAAGTGGTGCTATTTAAACATTTATTGGCAATTGCTTCTAAGGTATGGGAAAGAGGTAACATTCTAGAACTCATGTTTAAATAGCTATATCGTAGGAACAAAAACAGAAAAGAATTGTGAAATTTGCGTGAATGAAATGAGATCTTCAGGCCATGGGATAGGCATCCATGCATCTGTGAATCCTTGCTATTATTTTTTTCTGGGCAGAAACTATAGTTTTCAGAGTCTCAAAAGAGTCTATAACCCACAAAAGATTAACAAATAGTATTCTCAGGGCTGGCATGTGTCATGGTGGTTAAAGCTGTACTCGACATGGTCGAGACCATGGTTCCTGTCCTGGACCTGGCAGCTTACTTTCTCTCTCTCCCCTCTCTCTCTGGTCAAATAAAAAATTAGTAACTATGATAATAAATAATTCTTTTTTTTTTTCTTTTTAAGAAAGAAATAGTGCTCTGGAGAGAATTCACTAAGAAGGATGGCCACTGTTAGGCCGGTGTTCAACTTGAGACAGGCTATGGCCAGACCATACGTGACAATGAACTCTGCCCCACAACCCTGCAATAGTCATCCCAGAATGGTCAGGCCTTGGAAAATGACTCCTAGACTCTCTGTTTTGTTCTTTTCTTGTAACTCAGAACAGACCAAAGAAAGCCAAATATGTTCCCCACACAGATCACCTAAGACAACTCGCTTTTATTTAGCCTGCTTCTGCCTTCATGCAGCCGCTTCTACTGGGAACACCGACGGCTTCCTTTTCTCCACTGTAAAGCTTCCCCATATCCATGCCTGCCCTTGGATCTCTGCCAATGCAAGTGATGATGGCTGACTTCCTTGCTATAAATTTTTTTCATCAGAGGTGCACTCACCAGAGAGAGAGGTAGAAAGCACTCCCCAGTGGGACACGGTCAGGAAGCAATCCCTTCTCCAATTCTCTATCCTGTCAAGATTCTGGTCATGTACAAACAGCCCTCCAGTATCTTTTCAAACCAGTGGGGCTAGGATTCAAACAGCAGTCAGCCATGTGGGATCCAGCTCCCTTGACCACCACGTCACAGGGCTAACCCTCCCTTGCTACACCACATTCTAGAAAAAGAGCCTCTGCTTGTTCTCATTTGTGTGGTCTTAGTTTATTTCCACAGGACAATAAGGCAAGTCCTGGCCCTCAAGGAGTTAGGGATGTAGCAAAGTCAGACGTTAACATGTTATATAAGAAATAAAGCCACTGAGGACAGAATATAAATGAAAAACATCAAAAGAATATTAACTTAAAATTTTTTATTTCTCTAATAAGGCATCTTTAAAAGAGACTGAAAAGGAATGGCCAAAGGGAGCGAGAAACCAGATGGCGAGGCACTGGGGAACTGAGAGCTTCACAAAGAAAGCAGTATCTACAATGGGGAACGCTGTGGGAAGGGCGGGCAAATGGCAAATAGAGAGCTAGAAAGCCCCCGTCACCTGTGTCCCCAGTCCCGATGCAGACGCAGCCATACCTCATCTGCTCTGTGCAGCTCACATAGCTGCTGACCTGCCTAACCTCAGAAACGCAGGAAATGAGCTCCTCCTGCCTGTGGTACATCCAGGCTGGCACAGGTCAAGTGTCATAAAAGCTAAAGAACGAGAGGGCAACACAGTGGGACTGGAGCTCTAGCTCTCAAAGACCAATTCTCCAAGCTGCCAAAATTACTCTCCCTGGGCTCGGCTCCTCTGTGACTCTGTGAGGCAATTCCTGCTCTCACTCTCCAAGTAGGATAGAGCTGATGCATATCTGCCTGACAGCAAATGCTTCTGTTGTCTGATAGCTACTTAACAGGAGGTGGCACAAGCTTTGGGCATGAAGTCCACTACGTGATCTAGCTGCTAGGGCAGAAAAGGATCCATCCAGGTTCACCACTAGCAGGATCACTGATCCACCCTCTGAGAGCAAAGAAGCAGTGGAAACAGTGGTCAGACTACTATGGATAAAGGATGAATGGAAGGGTAATTACGACAGAAGGTAAGTCATAAGAAGAGACAAAGAATTTAAAATACCTAAGATGAGTTGGTAAAAGCTCACAAGATTCTCATTTGGTTTTCCTTTTTGTAATTTCCCAAATCACTTGAATGGCATGTACCTTTCCAGAGCACACAGCCAGTCCCTGTAGACCCATCCTCCTAGAGATAGCTGCAGGCTTCCATGTTTCTAGCAATAACCTGAAGATGGAAGAACCGATTGTCCAAAGGTACCAATGAAGTGTGCTCAGATCCTTTTTTCAAGTGAAAGCACCCTGAATACATCCAATATCACTTCTAGCCTTACTGTCCCCAAATAATGACCCCAAGAAAACATCACGTTCCCGAGTTTACAGGGTTTCAGTTCTGGTTTAGTTGAATAATGTGGAAGATAATATGTGTGTCAAAGTAACTGGTAAAAACATATGCAGCTTTAAGATATTTATTAAAATGGGATACTAGGGAGCTAGAATGTACAGTGATAGTTAAAGGCAATGGACTCCCACATGGCCAACCACAGTTCAACTCCCGGACCTGATGGCTTGCTTCCTCTCTCTCTTTCTCATGAGCATGTGTGCCCTTTAACAAATTTTTAAAAATAATAATAGTAATAAAATTAAATGAATCTTTTTTTTTAAAAGGGATCCTAACTGAGACTTCTGCCTTTCCATGGTGATTCAAAATAAAATATTATGAATGAATCTTTTCCTTTAACTGTGTGCCAAATTTACTTAACCCGCTTTGGGATGGAGAACATAGACAAATGGTTTTCCAGGAAGCTTTCATCAACCTATGAGGCACAAGTAGAACACGAATGGATGCTTCAGAATAACAGCAACTGTCACACTCAGTGCTGCCGGGGAAAAGTCAGGCCACCTGGCCAAGGCATGCAGGTGTCCCTTACAGAGAAAAAACAGGCCCGGAGGGGAACTGGGGGCTTGGGTCAAAGCAGAAAGGCTGAAAAGATAAAGCACTATTTGCTTTTCATAAGGCTAAGGTAGTCTACAAGGGGTGCCTTTTTCTAACTTGTCTGGTCAGCAGAGTCATCTTCCTCTAATTTGCACAGAAGGGCCATTTGCTAGAAGAGCTCTTAGAGGACACTGGCTTCCATTTGCTGTTTGGCACAGGTATCAGAAAATGTTTCTACTCAATATTAAACTAGGGGTTTAATTTAAGGCTGAAACTCCAGCCAGGACAGAATAAACTGGTCCTAGCTCTCCGGCCATAAACAACCAGAAAACTGGACTCGTGAGAAGCATGCATGTTCAGAGAACGGACAACAGGCAGTATATGATTTGGATCATATACTGTAATCGTCCAGGTTTTCTGTCTCAAGACACTGTCCAGACCATGGCACAGGAAGGAGGTGCTCAAGCCAGAGCTTGTGGTGAGCTGAGCTGACAGAGACTGGAGAGCTGAGATCCTGAGGCAGCTGGATTTTGCTGGCCTGGAAGAAAGAAGCAGTACAAAGGAGGAATTCCGAGAATGTGCACAGGGTCCCCTTTAGTCTTGGCTGAGTAAACTGTACTGCAGAAGGTGAAACTCCAGGTGGCGGGGAAAGAACTAATACAGGAGAAGTAGACACATACTGAATACTTCCTAGAGCTCCCAGGAGCTTGAAGGCAACTGTGGAAAGATCTCCTTGAACACAAGGGGCATTTGGTACATAGCCCAGAATGACCCCAACTTAGGAGGGGAGCTAAACTAGCCCTACAATAAAGGCTAGTCTAGCCTTAACCTAACAACCTTAAAAACAAGCCAGGATCAAGCTGATTCACAAGTAAATTATCCAAGAGGAGTTTTCAATGTCTCATTCATACCAACAAAAGGAAGGGCACCTCAAAGCAATAAAATGCAATGTCATGTGGGAAGGTTCCTGGTTCATGCCCAGAGACCTCTCTAAATACACCAGGCACAGGCAGGCCCACGATCCAGGGCTGGCTGAAGCTAGGGGTAGAAGGACAACTTCAGGATCCTGTTGGTGGTGGTGTTTCTCTGTGTCTGTGTCTCACGGTCTCTGTCTCTTACTCATGAAGGAAATTAATAGATAAGCTTAGGGGAAAAAATGTAGGGCAAGAATTCATTCAATTTAGACTCAGAATCATTAGAGATGAGATTAATATAGGAATATTCTTACAGAATATTAACTGAGCACCAAGCACAGCATTAAGTACTTTACATTCATCATACCTAACTAGTAACCGTCAGCGATATTATCCTCATTTTACACTTGAGCTAATTAGCACTCAGAAATTAACACAGCCAATGGGGATAGAATTAAGATTCAAACTGATGTCTGCCTGTTCCAAGTATTTATTCAGACACTGGGTGCTACTCGAATAGAGCAAATATAATGCACTAATATAGCTGCTTCCCCAGTTCAAGTGCATGACATGCATGACTAATGCATCACATGCTCTTATTCTTCGTTAAAACAAATTTCATAAGCTGTGGTATAGTTTTATGTGCAGAGAAGACTGTACTAAGATAAATAAAATATTAAAATAATGTTAAATGTGTCCAAGAACAAAGCATTTAGAACTAAAATATTTGGGACCAGCCCGTGGTCTGCTTGTGAAGGGAATGAGATCACACATGGCATACTGCAGCGTTCTAATCCCGGCCCTGGCAGGTTGATAAACATGCCAGACGTGTGTGTGTGTGTGTGTGTGTGTGTGTGTGTGTGTGCATGCTCCAAATCCTGACAGCATGGAGAGATGGAAAAGGAACTGCATCGTGACCATGACCCATCGGCGGTGCTTTCTCCCTATTCCTCCCTCTCTGTGTCTCTCTGACAAGCACATACTCCTTTTGGCAAAAAAATAAAATATTTAGAAAGTATTATTTAGAGGTCTTTATAAAATAAAAATCACAAAATAAACAAAACAAAATATTTTCACTGTGAACAAACCTCCAAATCAAATTTCGATTGATATTTTTTTGTTAACCGATTTTAAATACACTATTAATAATCATTCCCTTCTCCCCAAAACTAACCGACTTATTTGCTACATGCCACAGACCCAAACACTCCATCATAGTTTCATTAATACTAAAAGTGAAGCCTAAAATTAAGGAAAAATAAAAACGATACCCATTCCTCATTGTATGGTTATCCCAACACATAGCATGCCTCCATCGTTTATATGTTCATAAATACTAACTTTAATAGGAAAAGGAATGACAGAGAATGTGAAATAAGTTGTATGAATTAGCAGTGACCGGCTGCTGAGGTAGCTAGAGGAGTTCAGTAAATACTAAATCCCAGAGGAGGGAGTCCAGTTAAGACCTTGGTTTTGGGGGCCAGCAGGTAGCATGTTGGTTAAGGTACTGGACTCCCGCTTGGCAGACCACCATTCGACTCCTGGACCTGGCAGCTTGCTTTCTCATTTTCCCTCTCTCTCTCTCTCTGTCTCTCTCTGATCAAATTTTAAAAATAATAATAATACCGCATAAAATTAAATAAATAATTCTTTAAAAAAAAAAAAAACCTTGGTTTTGTTAAAAATAGCAACTCTTGGGGGACCAGCAGTTAGCGTAATGGCTATGTCGCTGGACTCCCATGTAGTCGACCGCGGTTCGAGTCCCGGACCCAGTGGCTTAAACTCACACCGGGCATGTGTGCGTGCGTGCATGCATGCCCAAGTTCCTGAGAGGAGAATGGAGGAGAAGGGATTGCGGCATGGCCATCCCCCCTGGGGGGTGATTTCTCGCTTTCTGTCTCTCTGTCTCTGTCTGTCTGGCGAGCGCATGCGCCCTACAGCAAAAACTTCTCAAAAAAAAAAAAAAATAGCAACTCTTGTGTCTTAGAAAAAACACTATCATTTTAAAGGTATAGCAAATATATGTTCATTTAATGTTTTAACAGTTTTATTGAGGTATTAATTTATGTGCGATAAATTTCATCTGCCACAATCCACTTTTAGAACATTTCCATCATCCCAAAGGGCCCCCTGATGCCCAAGGGCAGCCAATCCCAGATCCCACACCCAGCCTCCAGCAACCACTACTCTACTTTCTGTCTTTTGTGGACATTTTGTATAAATGGAAGTATACAGTATGTAGTCTTTTGTACGTATGTCTTTCACTTAACACATTTTGGAGGTTCACTCATGCAGAGCATCTTATCAGTACTGTGTTCCTTTTTATTGCCATATAGTATTTTGTTTATCCATTTACCAGCTGATAGGCATTTGGACAGTTTCCAGTTTGGGGCTATTATGAATAGCACTGTTATGAACCTTCAAGAATAAGTCTTTGTGTACACATTTGCTTTTTCTTTTGAATAGACATCTAAGAGCAGAATGCTTAGGTCATATGGTAAGTTGTTCATATCCATCCAAAAGTAGGTTTAATTTTTTTTTTTAGAAAATAGTCAAACTTTTCCAAAGTTTATGGACCATTTTGCAGTCCCACCAATAAGATATGAGAGTTATAATCACTCCACTTAGCACTGTCTTTTTTATTACAAACATTCAAGTAGGTGTGTAGGGGCATTTCAATAAGGTTCTAACTTGCATTTCTCTAACTTGTAGTTGTTGAAAGCCTCCTAAAGAAGTGTCTATGTTTCACTTAGAGAACAGAAGAAAAACTCACAATTTAGTTTCTTACATTAGCTTGTTAACAGGGATTAATTAACTGACTCCTATCCAAATGCAAACCACTTCCTTATCCTCGTTCATACTGATTTCTCTGTTCCATACCTGAACTTTTTAAAATATTTATCTCTCTCTCTTTTTTTTTTTTTTAATTCTAGAGGGGACATTGCACACACATGAGAGAGAGAGACAGATAGACAAAGAAAGAGACAAAGCACCTCCCAATGGGGTCTGTCACACCACAACCCTCCTTCCTCCAATTCTCTATCCCATCAAGGTAATAGACACATGGTTATGTCAGGCATATTTTTCAAGCCACCAAGGGCTGGACTTGAACACTGGTCAACTATGTGGGGTCAAGCTACCTCTGCCCAACATTTAACTGCTACACTTCAGGACTGGTCTTTTGTTTCCTTAGCCACTTTCAAGCTCCTTCACCGTCTTTGTGTAGACATTCATTATTTCACTTGGAAATCTACTGGGTCGTTGGAAAAGTCATGATGCATTTCTACATAGAAAAACATTAAAAAATACGTCATGACTTTTTCCAAAACCCAGTAAAACTAAAACTGCTGGTACGTACCTATAAACATCACATTTAATACTTGTTTCATGATTCAGATGTATACAGTTACCCACTTAAAATGCAGATGAGCCTATTCTGGACCAGCATTCATTTACTATAGTAAATTATATTTTATTACTAGTGTTCATACCCAATGACTCAACACATGTTCCTGAAGCATTACGTTAATCTTTATTCCATCAAGTCCCAAGTTTCTTTTTGTTTTAAGAGAGGTTTTTGCTATAGGGTGCATGTGCTCACTGGAGAGACAGACAGAAAGTGAGAAATCACCCCCCTAGGGGGATGTTCACACCACAATCCCTTCTCCTCCATTCTCCTCTTGGGATTTTGGGCACGCACGCATGCACACATGTCCGGTGTGAGTTTCAAGCCACCAAGTCTGGGACTGGACCAACCACATCGGCCATGTGGGAGTCCAGTGACATAACCATTATGTCACCTGCTGATCCAAGTCTCAAATTTCTAACTAAGTCTCTATAATCAGATGCCATAACAACTGGAGCCAGGCACATGTGCATGCATGCCCAAAATCCCAAGAGGAGAATGGAGGAAAAGGGATTGTGGTGTGGTCATTCCCTCTGGGAGGTGATTTCTTACTTTCTGTCTCTCTGTCTCTTTGGTGACCACATGTGTCCTATAGCAAAACTCTCTCTCTTAAAAAAAAAAAAAAAAAAAAAAAGATCTAATTTGGATTTGTTGTTATTGCTTTGTTGTTGTTGTTGTTTCCCTTGCTGTGAAATAAAGCAGGCAGCAACAGACTGCTATAAGCCAGGGAAACCCATGTGGGTAAGCATATGCCATGCCCTGAGTTGAAGCTATGTGAGCTTCAGATTCTTAGTTTAAATCTTATTTAAGGGAAGCCTGACCTTTCTCCATCTCTTGCCCTGTGTCTACCAACGTATGCTCACTACCCGAAAAGACTCCATCTTACATGAACCACAAGTATTTAGGGAGAGAATATCCTAATGACAATATTGGATTCATATTAATAAGAATCCTATTAATGAATAAATCCCAAATGAGAACTATCGCTCATTTCCACATCAAAAAACCTGAAATAATACTACAGATGACCCTAAGCCACTTCACTATGTCCTCCCGCTATAAGAGGAAAAGCAAATTATCAAATTATTGGTGTTCAAGGGAAGAAACTGAGTATCCAGGTTCTGTTCCCGCACCCCACAGCAAAGGCCTGCAGTTGCCCACCTGACCTGCCTGCTAAGCCTACCGCTCAGGGATGAGATATCAGCAAGCCCAGCTGGCCAACAGAAGAAAAGCCATTTTCTCCCACAGTTTTATCAATAACCAAGGTGAAATGAGGCACAGGAAAACACTGGGATGAAGACTAGGCTCTGGAATCAAATTGCCTACTTGTGAATCCAGGCCCCATCAATTATGTGACCTTGGGTCACATAACCTCTCTAGGTTTCGGTTTCCTTCTTGTTAAATGCAGCTAGTAAGAGAGGCTATTTCACAGGAATGCTGAGGAGAATAGAACAATGCCTGGTACATAATATACATTAGGTGGTAATGTACTTTCTTCTTACCCGTGTTTTTTACTCCTCCTTTCTCTATCTTAGTTCAGAACTGGATAGGAGAAGAAAAGAACCCTGTGCATGGACTTCCTAAAACCTTAACAAAGAAAAAGAATTTCTTGGGGCCAGGAGGTGGCATAGTGGTTATGTTGCTAGACTCCCACATGGCCAACTGCAGTTTGAGTCCAGGACCCGAAAGCTTGAAACTCACGCTGAGCACATGTGCGTAAGTGCCCAAAGTCCCAAGAGGAGAATGGAGAAGGAACTGCGGTATGGCCATTCCCCCTGGGGGCTGATTTCTCACTTTCTCTCTGTCTCCAGAGCAAGTGCACTCACCCTATAGCAGAAATCTCTTAAAAAAAAAAAAAAAAAAAAAAAAAGGATTTCTTTCAAAAGTGAAAAAGGATAGGGCTAGCCAGTGGTACGGTGATTGAGACAGTATGGCCTACATGGCCAACTGCATGGTCCCCTCAGACTTGGAGGCTTGAAAAAACACCAGGCACACGTGTGTGTGTGTGTGTGTGTGTGTGTGTGTGTGTGTCTGCCCAAAATCCCGAGAGAAGAATGGAAGAGAAGGGATTGCAGGATGGCCATCTCCCTGACGGGATGCTTTCTAATTCATATTCTCACTCTCTCTCTCTCTTTCCCCCTCCCTCCCTCCCTCCCCAGCAAGTGCACATGCCCTATAGCAAATTAAAATTTGTAAAAAAAGTAAAAAAGGATGAATGCCTTTTGGCTATGGTAACAATGATGCAAATGTCTTTCTTTTATTCTCTAGTGAATTAGACTAGAGAAAACTTCAGAATAAGAGCTGGTCCAGAAGACAACGCACTAGGTGCCTAGTTTAATCTCCACAATTATAGGGTTAGCAGGTGGAGGTTAAGGGACTGGATCCAATACGGCCAACTGCATGGTTTGAGTCCCAGACCCAGTGGCTTGAAAAATCACACTGGGAATATGTGCATGCATGCCCAAAATCCTGAGAGGAGAATGGAAGAGAAGGGACTGCAGCATGCCCAACCCCCCTAGGGAGTAATTACTCACTTTCTCTCTCTCTTCCCCTCCCTCCTTCTTTCCCTCCCTCTGGCAAGCATACACATCCTATATAGCAAAAACTTAAAAACAAAAACCAGACTTTACCAACTACGATTTCATTTGCAATGATATGGAGTTTTTTCATGGCAGCAGGATGTCAGGAAACACCCATGTAGGCTGGTTCATCAAATATGCCACGTTAATCATTATCTATCACTCCCTAATGTTCTACAATAAAATTTGGTGGTTTTTTTCCCCTAAAACCACCGTCCCCTCTTCTTATGTATTATGTATAGTAACTGATTCCCCCGGAACTGCCAACCCTGTTTCCTATGTGAAATACTCTGGCATTGTAAGTACAGTTATACCGTACCAATCATACCAGTCGAATGACATAGAGAAGCACAGCAACCAAGAGGGAAATGTACAGTTCCCAGTACACCCTGAATACATTGTATTCTAACGACTTTTACACTGTGGTAACCACTGCAGGTGATCCTCCTGCCCGCCACCTCCATGCCAGCTCCTTCCTTTGCTACCCTCGGCACCTAAATTTAGCTCAGTGCCTCCCAAATTGCAGGCATTCAGTGAATGTTTACTGAAATCAGAGACTAGGAATTAGGTTAACCATGACCACATCCTCTCTAAAAAAACAGCTTTCCTTATAAAAGCCTCTTCTCGAATCTCCAGACACCACTTTCCTTATATATATTCTTTGTCAACAGCTTGTCCTAGCTGTATTGTTGCACGTTAGATCTTAAACTACCTGCTCCCTTAAATAAGCACAATCTAAAAATTAAAAACAGCCAAGAAATACTAACTGAAAATGATTCTTCACTGAGTCCTAGATCAGAGCCATACAGCAGCAGATATGGAGAACCAGAGGATAAAGATTCTGAGACGAAAATTTTTGAAGATAAGATTCTGAGATGAGGAACGGTAAGGCTAAGACATTGAAAGAAAAAAAAAATAAGGATATACTGAAGACAGAACAATGAATTAAACCACAAAAACAAAAAGCTATTCAAGAGAATCATACTCCAAATAAAAGAAAAAAAAAAATAGTGGCACAATCTGTTGGAACTGATAGAACTTAGGGGGGCCAGCAGGTGGCATGGTGGTTAAAGGTGCTGGACTCCCATACAGCTGACCATGGTTCAAGCCCCATACCTAGTGGCTTGCTTTCTCACTTTCTCTCTCTCTCTTTCTCTGTCTCTCTCTCATCAAAGTGGAAAACAGTAATAATAATAAATAAAGTTAAATAAAATGATTCTTAAAAAAAACTTAGGAGAAAAATAATTTATTGACACTTTATGCTGTAAACCATCCAGAAAAGTGTGCTCCACAAAGAGTGTTGAATAAACAAGAGCTGGTCAGGCGGGCACTGGGTGACTCTGTGCCCACTGAAATAAAATAACACAATGTGGGCAAGGGAGAGGCGAACGTCATCGTGTGCATTCTCAGTGCAAAAAGACTGGGAGGAGCACAAGAAGCAGCACCCAGATGCTTGAGCCAATGTTTCACAGTTCTGTAAGAGGTACTCAGGAGGTGGGAGACCATGTCAGTAATTTAATTAGTCAGAAGGCACGTGCACTCACAGGTGGGGGGGGGTAGGAAGCACTCCCCATGGGACATGGTCACTCCACAATCCCTTCTCCTTATGGACCTACTTTCAGAATTGTGAGCGCACGTGCATACACATCTAGCATGTTCCTCAAGTCACCAGGTCTAGAACTCAGACTGCATAGGTCAGCCATGTGGGATCCAGCTGCCTTAACCACCAGGCCACAGGCTGGCCTCTCAACATCCTTTTTTTTTTAATTGAAAGAATTCTTGTTAGTCAGTAATTTTATATCCCACTTCCCCCAGAGAATCATATACTAATGAAAAATCTTTTATTAACCACTCTATTACTGTTTTCTACAAAAAATATGTATATAAATTAAAATTTCAAATGTTTTTAGGGTGGCTTGGTGACGCAGCAGCAATGCTCTGCTCAAGTGAAGCTGGATCCATACAGAGATCGGGCCACGTGCACATGCCCGCGACCATGGCTGGTTGGGAAGGCGGAGGGAGGATCTCGGCATGGCGCCCTACTGAGGTGCCTGTCTTTATCTTGCGCTCCCTCCCTATCTGTCTCTCTCTGTGTCTATCTCTCAGAAGAAACAAACTTTGAACATGTACATATAAACACATACACACACATGCACATATGTATATATGTGTACAAATATTATTTTTAATGATCTAGTAGCTAATAAATCAATTAGGTCACCTCAGATCAAAGCATTGGGAACCACTGGGTTGTCAGAAAAGTCAAGATGTACTTTTCTATGCAAAAATGCATCATGACTTTTCCGTCGACTCAATAGATGACGTATAAAAGGAGTTGTGGCCCAGGTCATAAAAGCCACTCTTTTTCTCAATATCTTGGACATATGCCAAAGATTTCACCATAACTTTTCAAGTTAATTACACCCGCTATTATTTCACTTAGTGGTACTTTGCTTATTACCTTCTTATATTCAGAAGTAGTCGAGAAAAAAATATATTAACTTCACTACACCTCTGACAAAACAACATTATTTGACAAAATGATTTAATCTTATGGAAGAAATATATTTACTTCAAAATACTGAAAGTGAATATTTAGCTGATTTGATTATGGAAAAGTTTGCCATATAAACTTGAATATGGATTTATTACTAAATCTTCATTTTATGTATATATTAGCAAATATTAATAACCTTATCAAAATAACCACATACATCAAAATGTTCTGTACAGAACAACCTGGCCTCACTTAATTCAAATGAAAATTTTAATATCCATTCAAAGGAGACGTAAATTACAGAATAATTTTGTAAGATTACTAGAAGTAATCAAGACATGATTTGAATTACTTACATCGAAAGTTTTTAAATGGATAAAAAACAAGATAGATCAAATATACTATTTCTCAGTAATTAATTTGCAATAATAAAATTTTAGTATGCAGATAAAATTAGAAGGTGTTCATAAAAAACATATGATAGAAATATGATATATATACCTTTGGCTAATGTGTTTTAACCAACCAACTCTAGTACACATATTATGCTCTTGGAAACAAAAGAACTCCACTAAGTTTTTTAAACATGGAGACTTTTCTTATGTATTTAATGAAAGGAAAGAACACATAGAACTGTAAACCACCCTAGTAGATGGTATAAATTGTTTTTTGCTAATAGGTGGCAGAAAATGGTAAATATTTCATAGCTTGAAATGAGGATTGATTCATTGTAATTAAGATAAATATTTTATGGTTTTAACTATTTTCCTGAATAAAGTATAACAAAAACCTGAAAGAAATGGTATAAAATTTTATGTGTGTATTTAGCCAATGTATTTTTAAATTTACCTTATTATTATTATTATTATTATTTTTAATTTGACCAGAGACAGTGAGAAAGCAAGTCACCAGGTCTGGGACTCAAACCAGTCAGTCATGTGGGAGTCCAGTGCCTCAACCACCATGCCACCTGCTGCCCCCCAGTGTATCTTTTTAAAAAAAAAAAAAAAAATTTTTTTTTTTATTTTTTGCCATAGGGCATGTGCGCTCACCAAAGAGAGAGAGAGAGAGAGAGAGAGAGAGAGAGAGACAGTGAGAGGGAAAATGAGAAATCACCCCCTCAGGGACATGGCTACACCACAATCCCTTCTCCTCCATTCTCCTCTCAGGACTTTGGGCACACATGCACACACGCCTGGAGTGATTCCCAAGCTGCCAGGTCCAGGACTCGAACCATGGTTGGCCACGTGGGAGTTCATCACTTTAATCACCACACCACCTGCTGGTTCCTAGTTAATCCATCTTAAAAGAATAATTACAGTTTTCCCACTCTGGTAGTTTCAAAGTACTTGGCCTTCCAATTTAGTGGCCTGTCTGAAGGTTAAGTATTCAGAACAGATGAAAAGAATTGCTTTTTTCCTCTTTCTTCTCTACTGGCACGTGCTTACCAGAGCGAGACAGAGACAAAGATTGACAGAGAGGGAGAAAGAACGCCCCCCCCCCCAAAGGGGGTGCTCACCACCATCTCTTCTCCTCCATTTCTCCATCCTGGTGGGATTTTGGCTAAGCAATTACACATACCCAACATGTTTTTCAAGCCATTGGTGCTAGGATTTGAACCACAGCCATGTGGCATCAGCTTCCTTAACCCTGGGATACAGGGGCCGGCCCAAGAAGAACTAGTTTGTCTTTCCATCCTGGAAATCTACCATTTGTTAACTGCAATTAACAACTAAGCTTAAACAGAAGTTCTTTCAATTATTTTTAGAAATCATAGTTTAAATCAGACTATTATTTTGTCTGTCAAAAATGAAAGTGAAAATTTAAAATATGGAAGTGAAACAGGATTGCAGAGAATTTATGTGAGACCATGTGGATGAAAATTTTAACATTTGGTCTGACCTGAAAATCCTCACTGCCTTATGGTAGATTAAAACCAAAAACAGGGCCAGCCAGTGGCATGGTGGTTAAGGTGGCTGGATCCCACATGGCTGACTACACAGTTCAAATCCCAAACCTGACTACTATAAAAACATGCATAGCTTGTGTGTGCATGCCCAAAATCCCAAAAGGAGGGCAAAATGGAGGACAAGGGATTGCAATGTGACACCCCCCCACACACACAGAGTGTGCTTTCTTGCTTTCTCTTTCTCTCTGGTCAAATTAAAAATAATAATAATAATAAAGTTTCTCTCCAACAAGTGCATGTGCCCTCTAGCAAATTTAAAAAACAAAAACTCAAGTTCCGACCAGAAATCTGAGATTCTGAGATCTCTCTGGGTCCTAGGAAAGCAAGGAAAGAAGGGCTAGAAGGGCTCAGGAGAAGACACCCAAAAGGTCCCCAAGCCCCCACCACTGGCTTCTAAGAAATGTCCATCCAATGAATGACCTCCCATGATGTCACTACAAACCAGGAGCTGAACACAGAAGTGGCCAATAAAAAGCTTTAGGACCAAGAACCAGTTGATTGCATCTCTCTGTCAGTGTGGAAGGTAGATTAGGAATTTTTTTTATAAAACTTCCATTTATCCAATCCTCTAAAATTCCACCTATGATATGGAGAGCTACGGCTCCCTGTTATCCGCTGAGCGGTCCTGCAAGTTTAAACCACTTTCACGCCCTCTACAATCTATTAGAGAACTCACTGTGCTTCCAGGAACCTTTTCCTGGATCTAAAAGTCAGGACTCACTGGGATATTTGCTACATTTTACATCAAAACTTAATTAGTCCTGCTCTATATCCCGCTGCATGTACTGTAAGTCTGCCCTGGACCTCAAACCTTACCTCCCACTTCACTGGTAAGTTCTCATGAATGAGTCAGATTCTGAAAGTCTCCTTTACCGTGATATGGTGCCAGCATCTGAGTCACCCCACAATAAAGGTTTGGAATCCATGTCACTGGTGTTGCTATCTAGTTATGTGACTTCGGTGGTACCTAAGAGTAAACATGTAGGGGATTACAATGAAATCCTGCCCCAAATGAACACTCTTTAGAGGGAGCAGGATTTGATACAGAAATCGATTCAGCTAGTGACAGATTTTAAAAGTCAATAGCTTGTGTGTGCATGCCCAAAATCCCAAAAGGAGGGTAAAAATCTCTATTCAGGAGGACAGCAGGTGATGTGGTAGTTAAGGCACTGGACTCCCACATGGCTGACCGTGGTTCTAGTCCTGGACCTGGCAACTTTCTTTCTCACTTTCCCTCACTCTCTCTTGTGAGCACATATGTCCTATAGCAAGTTTATAAAAAATAATAATAAAATTAAATACATCATTATTTTTTTTAATTAACAAAAAAATTAAAATATTTTTAAAATCTACCCCAAAACACTGCACTTTCACTTCCTATTTTGTGGATGTTGTCTAGCTTGAAGATGAATGTGTAGATTTCCAGGCTGGAAAATTCTTTTCACCTGTTCTTAATGCTCGGCATTCAGGGCAACTTTATCATCCCTGGTCGGTATCATTTTAAGTCTCTGACCCGATTTCCTATCTCATCGCACTCCTGCCTGATCTATCCTCCACACGGTCATCAGTGTAATCTTGTATTGAGTAGTTCTGACTCCAGCAGAGCCAGACAGGCCAGGTTTTGACTCTGGGCAAGTTACTTTCTCTCTCTCTTTGCCAGTTTTACCATATGTGAACTGCAAATAGCAATAGAGTTGTTGTCAGGATCAAATAAATTAAAACAGATAAAGAGCTTGTAGCCAAGGCTGGATCAGTCTGTCCTCACCTGCAGAAAAGGCTTTCATCCTTCATGTGTGCCTCCATGCTTCCTTTCTACCTCCCATCCCCAGCCATGCTACCCTCTATATCCAAAATAGAGGCTATCTATTGATATCTGAAGCACGGGGAACAAAGCTCTCATGGTCTTCATTCTATGAGGTCTTTTTCAATCCTAAGAAAAGAGGAACGGTAATGAGAAACTTTCATTTTCTCCCTTCTTTCTAGTGGCCATAGCATGGGTCTCTCTGTGTTTGTCTAGATCCTGTTACAGTGTATTTAAGTTTGCTAGACAGAGTGTGCATCGGGGAGAGACAGACGAGAGAGGGTAAATGAGAAAACACCCTTCAGGGGTGATGGTCAGGCCACACTCCCTTTTCCTCTTTTTCTTGAGATTTGGGGGACAAATACGGACACGGCGCATGCCCAATGTGTTTTTCAAGCACCCTGGTCCAGGACTTGAACCACACAATTGGCATGTGGGATACAGCTACCTTAACTGCCACTCCACCAGCTGGCCCTAGAGTTTTTATTTTAAAATATTTCAGCATAATGCCATAGCACTTTGTTCCTACAGAACCCCTCACAAGTCCTTGCAGTTTATAGTCATTATTTGTATAGAGGTCTCATCATCCCTACAAAAAGGTGGTATGAATGCAGATATTATATTTAATCCACACATGGGGATAATCAGTTAACATTTGCTATCCTAATCATGAATATAGAGTTAATCAGATAGCATATGAAAACTCTAATCAAGGATGGGTACTCTACAACAGGGATTCTTAAGCTGAACAGAATGAATAGGGGAGATATATACTTTTATTTCTCAGTAACTTATAACTGAGATCTAGCAATTCCTTTGGTTATTAATGTAGGTAATGAATTACAAGATTAGCAGTGCCTATGACCAATACAAATCAGTTATTTTCATATCAGATTTTAAACAGTTATGAATGTCTTGAAATATTATTTATAAGATCATTTATTGCTTTGAAGTTAAATGATTTTTCCCAGGGCCAGCAGGTGGCATGGTGGTTAAGGCACTGGACTCCCACATGGCTAACCATGGTTCTAATCCCAGACCTGGCAGCCTGCTTTCTTGCTTTCTCTCTCTCTCTTTATCTCTCTCTGGTCAAATTTTAATTAATTAATTAATTAATTATTCTTTAAATTAAAAAATATCTAATTCTAGGTCTTGTTATTAATAAAGTATACACAAGCACATATTACTGTATCACACATCTTTTAAAATATTTCTAACTAAATTTCGATGTATATTTGGTTTCCTTTGGAATCTTATGCATTTTATGCTTTTGAAAGATTATTCTAAAAGAGGGTCCACATCTTTATCAGACTGCCAAGGGGTTTATGGCAAAAAGAAAAGAATTTCTGCTCTAGAAGTTTTTTTTTTTTTTTGGAGAGGTTTTCGCTATAGGGCATGTGCGCTCGCCAGACAGACAGAGAAAGACAGAGAGACAGAAAGCGAGAAATCACCCCCCAGGGGGGATGGTTGCGCTACAATCCCTTCTCCTCCATTCTCCTCTCGGGATCTTGGGCGCGCACGCGCACGCACACGCACACGCGCCCAGCATGAGTTTTAAGCCACCGGGTGCGGGACACGAACCGCAGTCGACTACATGGGAGTCCAGCGACATAGCCATTACGCTAACTGCTGGTTCCCTGCTCTAGAAGTTTTTATGAGCCTTCATCTATCTCTTTTTTCTTTTTCCCTGATGGACCCTGGAGGATTTCTTAACAAAAGATCTGTTAGAAATAATTCTGGGGACCAGCTAGGGGTATGGCAGTTAAGGTGGCTGGATCCCACATAGCCAACCTCACAGCTCGAGTACGTACCCCATAGCCTGAAAAACAAACCAGGCACACATGTGTGTCCACAAATCCTGAAAGGAGAAATGGAGAAGGAACTGCAGTATGGCCGTCCCCCATGGGGGGCGCTTTCTCACTTTCTTTTTCTCTGACAAGCACACATCTATCTAGCAAATTAAAAAGAAAAACTAATTTTTCACTGGTAAACACATAGTGTAAAACTGGAGCCTAACTAGAAATACAATATAGGTATCTGCATTCTTGGGAAAGCAAAGCAGTAACCAACCTAGCACCCTCTATGGGTGGTGTTTTTGGCTAGGGCTTTGTTCAGATCTGACTTTAGATTCTGTCACGTAATTTTACTCAGAAGAGTATTCAAATCCTACTCCATCTGTCTCAAGGGAAACTTTCGAGGAAGGTGCTTGTCAGAGCTGTGACTTCGCTGAGCTTACAGACACAGGGTGTATGACTCATGTTGTGGCTTCTTGCTAATAAATACGTGGCAGAATTCAGCCAGGGTTTTATTGCAACACCCTCCCCCCCCAACAGTGTGGTTGTGAGGTAGAGGCCTAGGAAGCCTCACCTAACTCTAACCACAAGAGGTTACTACACCTTATTATATAATCACTATAAATAACCAAAATGGCTTAAATCAGTCCAAACACCCAGGCCAGACTACAGCGCTCCATGAAGGTTGGGACCAAATACCCTTTTGTTCATCACTGTTTCCTTATGGTCAACACTGTCCTGACACACAGAGGGCACTCAATAAAGAGCTGATTAGTGAATTAATAAACATGACATAACTGTCTATGGTTTTCCCTAACTCCAGAATGACAGCTCCCTTCTTTTTTCTTTTCATTCTTTTTTTTTTTTTTTTAATTTTTGCCATAGTGCACATGCAGTCGCTGGAGACAGAGAGAGGGAAATGAACAAATCAGCCCCAGGAGGGATGGCCACACCACATTCCCTTTTCCTCCATTCTCCTCTCAGCATTTTGGGCATGCATGCACACGCACCCAGCATGATTTTCATGCCACCAGGTCTGGGACTTGAACCGAAGTCAGCCTTATGGGCATCCAGCCCTTAATCACCATGCCAGCTGCTAGCCCTGTACGTTCCTTTTCAAAAAAGCATGACACATTTGTCACATTTATCTTGCCCTTACCAGACACTCTGCCAGGGTTGTGTACATTAGATTACCAACCAGTAACTATGAATGCCTACAGTTTTGACCTAGTCTGAATTAAGCAATTATACTTTTCTAAAAGCTTAAAGAGAAAAAAAAAATCTAGGACCAGCCAGTGGCATGGTAGGTAGAATGGCTGGATCCCACAATGCCAATGCATGCATGGTCCAAGTGCCAGACCCGGTTGCTTGAGAAATGCACTGAATGCATATGCATGCATGTGTGCCCAAACTCCCAACAGGAGAATGGAGGAGAAGAGAGTGCAGAGTGGCGCCTTCTCTGGAGGGTGATTTCTCATTTTCTCTCCCTCTATCTGCCTCTCTCTGGAGCCCAAAGCAAACTAAACAAAACAAAAAGAATGTAAACCTGCCAAGTACTTGGGTATATCATATGTAAAATACATGTGTGTGTGTGTGTGTGTGTGTGTGTGTGTGTGTATATATATATATGTATGTATATATGTATATATATACATATATATGTGTGTGTGTGTGTATATATATATATATATATATATATATATATATATATATAGGGGTGTGTGTGTGTGTATGTGTTATTAAATAAAAACTATGGGGGATTATTATTTTTAAAAAATAATAAGAACATTGTAAAACCTTAGAAGGCAATGAGAAGTAGTGAGTTCACCTGGCTCTGAAGAGATGAGCTCTGGCAGACTTCAGTTCAAATCCTAGTTCTGCCACGTCCTAATCATGTGATCCTGGCGAGCCCTGTAACGTCTTCAATCCTCACTCCCCTTCTGAAAATTATGAAGTAGTAATGGTGTCCCTATTTGTTGATGTAAAGATTTCATGAGAACTTGTACCCCTTTGAAGACTCCAAGGCAATATAATGAATAATGCTTATAAGTAAGTGCTATTTGTCATCAATGAGAAGATCCCAAAAGTAAAGTCTGTATTCACTTCCAGCATTTCCAAGAATTTTCTATTCTAATGGAATTCTCTCCACTACTGACACCTTCTAAGTTTTCAAAGACCTTGCCCACTGAGTTCTTCTTCTTACTAGATAATAATAGTTCTTTGCTCAGAACACAGAAACTAACTCTGAGCAATATTATGCAAATTGATGCTCTTCAGAGGAAACCCACAATCCCTGAAATAAATATCTTGTAGTTACTATCTGGAGGGTTCAGAAACTACACTTAGATCTACAGCTTAAGTCATCTATGATTATAGTCAGTTAAAAGCAAAAGGGTATCATTTCCTATTAGGAACCTAGTATTATAATTTACTACATATCAATCAAGTCAATAAATATTTATTGAGTACCTACCATGTGCCAGTGTTGAAAAGAGTATTACTTAAAATGTGACAGGCCAGCAGGAGGCATGGAGGTTTACGCAGCTGGAGCCCACATGGCTAACAGTGCAGTCTGAGGCCCAGACTCTGTGACTTGATAATTAAACCAGGTTATGTGTACATGTGACAAAAATCCTGAGAGGAGAATGGAGAAGGGATTTCTATGGCCATCTTCCCTGGAGGACGATTTCTCACTTTCTTTCTCTTGCTCTTGCTCTCTCTTGCACAGTCTCTATTGCATTCTCTCTCTCTCTCTCTCGTTCTTGCTCTCTCTGTGTATGTGTGTGTGTGTCTCATTCAGGTGCACGTTTGCGCCTTACAGCAAAATTTTTAAAAATAAAAATTTTAAAAAGATGTATTCTGAGGGAAAATAATTTTCTAAAGAAAGTTGATCTGTTTAATTAATCAAGGCATAGCCGCAGTACCATCTACTGAGTACCTACCACATGCTAGGCACTGTACATAAATAGCATTCATGCCCACAGCAGTATTGTAAAACTCAAAATGTTATCACCTCCATTTCACAGAAAAGGAAACTGAAGCTCAGGGAGGCGCTGTGGACTTCCAAATTCACACAGCTGGTAAACGGTGGCCCCAGAGCTCACACTCCAATTCGGGGTCCTACTTCTCTTTAACCAGCACTTGCCTTTTCCCACAACAGTGGTGACAGTTAATTCCACTGGCAGCTCCTTGATTCCAGAGCCTCTCTAATGCTTACGGGGTTGATAAATCAAATAATTAACCCACTGTAAGAAGAACAAGTCTAGCCTTTTCCTAATTTTTTAAGATCAGATCTTTATGACAATACCAAGTATTGGTGGCAAAGAGACCAGTCAGGCCAAGACATGCCAGATCAAATAAGAACCAGTTCAATGAACAAGCAAAAGAATTCCCTAGTTTGTATATGGACAAGGACATACAAAAAAGTTGTCTACATGTGGATTCCTAAGGTATATTGGGAGTGCATCCAGGGAAGGGGGGAGGGAGTGAGCCATGAGAAAGTGTCAGATTATGTCCACTTGAAGTTGGTCAGAGTCCAGGCTGAGCTGGCAACAGCCACGGCCGAGAAGTGATCAAAGGCTCCAGGGAGAGGAGGCCAAGAGGATCTGAAGCTGCACAGAAGAGGTGTCTGATACAGTCAATAAAGATGAAATCAGAGTCTGAAGACTTCAGTGAGCCTTCTGGAAATGCCGAGACACAAAGTCTTAGTTCAGGGCAACAGTATGACTTCATCTTGACCTAGTCTTGTGCCCCAGTATCCTACTTTGAGCAGTCTTCCTGATGTAAATGGGTGATGAATGTGGGTTCAGACTTTAATAAATCTAACATTAGAGAAGGGGATTTCACACAGCAGGGTTTTCCTATACTACTGATATAACTTAACTAGAATGAGCAACATGAGACAGTACCAAACGCGTTTAGAATGCTTGCCTTTTCTATGCTATGTCATAACCAATCCCTAAAGACAAGAGTGGGTTATAGGGATGTCAGCGACCGGACTAGAAACTAAGCAGCAGTAATAATTGAACAGGAATAGGTTTTGCTTACCCCGGGGTTTCTGTTATGGTAACTCTGGATGAGAATAAAGTTGAACAAGGAAGCTTACATGTTATTTGCATGTGACCAAAATACCAAGTCAGCCAATTTTCTAGGCAGAGAACAATGGAAGTCTAACTAATGGAGAGTAATGATATGAATAGCAGTGACTATACACAGATTCTTACAATGGTTTTCATTTCATAAGATAAAATTTATTTTTTAAAACATAATTATTTTATAGATATTTATACGCTCTAAAAAATATAAAGGAAAAGATTTGCTTTAATGGGGATTTGTTTATATATGTATTGCATAAAACTGCTATAAAAATCCCACAATTTGAAAAAAAAAATGCTAACTAAAACTTAATAAGACTTACAAATTCAATCCAGAGAACTAAAAAAAAATTTTTAATCAACAGATTTCTAGCTACATAAAAACTAAGATATCCTGAAATTTGAATTAATACATCTGAGTAAAAAGACAAAACCAAAATTAGCCTTGCCATCCTTTTCTTTCTCACAGTGATGACATTCTGCTGACATATGAAATCTTCATAGTTACCCTACTTTTTTTACTTAGGAATATTTTGAATTTTTTTGTTAAATTATTATAGATTTTTTGGCAGTTTATAATCAAACAATTCTATCTGGTTAATAGTAAGCAGGATATTGATTTGCTTTCTCCAGGATCAATCAATATCTACCCTGTGTCTACCTATCCTGTTCTCTCTGATATCTTGGTAGACACGGACTTCTCATAATCCATACAACTACCACTTTCTCACCCCTCCAGCATTTGAAGCTCATTGGAAAGCTCCCTTACAAAAATCTCATGAAACATCAAAATTCCATCTCAGTTCTTGAAATCCTTATACCACTGCTTACCCAACAAATGTTTTCTATCAGGAGTAAGGTTTAGAACCAGAAAACCCTTGCCTCCCCATCAATCAATATCTACCCTGTGTCTACCTATCCTGTTCTCTCTGATATCTTGGTAGACACGGACTTCTCATAATCCATACAACTACCACTTTCTCACCCCTCCAGCATTTGAAGCTCATTGGAAAGCTCCCTTACAAAAATCTCATGAAACATCAAAATTCCATCTCAGTTCTTGAAATCCTTATACCACTGCTTACCCAACAAATGTTTTCTATCAGGAGTAAGGTTTAGAACCAGAAAACCCTTGCCTCCCCATTCCAAAAAGAACCAAAGTAGTCAAAATTTTTTAGCATCCTAAGTAGGAACTATGAATTCATGAAATTACTTACTAAAATATTTTAGTAAGAGGCTAGAAAGTGGCGTGGTGGTTCAGGTGCTGGATTCCCACCAAGAATGGCCAACCAAGGGTCAAGTCCCAGACCTGGCAGCTTGCTTTCTCACTTTCTCTCTCTGTCTGTCTCACTCTCTCCTCTCAATATCTCTCTCTCATGCACACGTAGTCTATACCAAATTTTAAAATAATAATAAATAAAATTAAATAACTATTTTAAAGAGAGAAAGAAATGTTTTAGTCAATAGTGCTATTCACTTCACAAACACCACAGGTTAAATAAGCGTTTGTAGTGACCTAGAGATGATCTACCCATTTACATGATGCTGATTATAAGGAGAAAAACTATCATGTTCTAAAATTTTACTAAGTACCTCAGACAATTTTAATTGACCTGTTCTAACACATCGTTCACTAGATTTTTCTAAACTTCTTGGTATCAGAACCCATTTATATTCTTAAATATATATTAGTGAGGACCCTAAAATGTTTTTGGTTTATGTGAGTTACAGCCTATATATAATTTTTTTTTCTTTTTCTTTTTCTTTTTTTCTTTTTTTTGGAGAGGTTTTCGCTATAGGGCGCGTGCGCTCGCCAGACAGACAGAGAGAGACAGAGAGACAGAAAGCGAGAAATCACTCCCCAGGGGGATGATCACGCCGCAATCCCTTCTCCTCCATTCTCTTCTCGGGATCTTGGGCACGCAGGCACACGCGCCCGGTGTGAGTTTTAAGCCACCAGGTCCGGGACATGAGCCGCGGTCGACTACATGGGAGTCCAGCGACATAGCCATTACGCTAACTGCTGGTTCCCTATACAATTTTTTTGAATTAGAAATTAAAAGGAGAAATTTTTAAAATATTATTTATTTATTTATTTATTTTAAAATAACAATAAAATCACTATAGGTAAATAATGTTTTTAAGAAAAACACCACCATTTTTCAAAATAATAAAGGTATTTGGTAAAACGAGTAGCACTGGGGCCAGCAGATGGTGTAATATTAAGGCACTGGACTCCCACATGGCTGACCACAGTTCGAGTCCCAGACCTAGTGGCTTATTTTCTCCTTTTCCCTCTTTCTGTGTCTCTCTCTGTTCAAATTTTAAAAATAATAGTGATGATGATGATGAATAAAATTGAATCAAAAATAATTTTTAAAAAAACAGTAGTGAAACAGCAGATGGCATAATAGTTACGTCGCCTGCAGCTGAGTCCCAGATCTGGAGGCTTAAAACTCATGCGGGGGGTTGGGGGAAGCAGGCCAGCAGGTGGTGTGGAGGTTAAGGAGATGGACATTTCCACATGGATGACCACGGTTTGAGTCTGTGGACCTGGTGGTTTGCTTTCTCACTTTCTCTTTCTCTCTGTGTCTCTCTGTCAAATTAAAAATAAATAAATGAATAAATAAAATTAAATAAACAATTCTTTAAAAAAAAAAAAAAAACTCATGCCAGGGGGCTGACAGGTGACATGATGTTTAAGGTGCTGGACTCCCACATGGCCGACCAAGATTTGGGCCCCAGACCTGGCAGCTTGTTTTCTCACTTTCCCTCTCTCTCTCTCTCTCTGGTCAAATTAAAATACTAATAATTAATAAAATCTAAAAATTAAAATTTAAAAAACTCATGCTAGGCACATGTGCATGCAAATCCCAAGAGGAGAATGGAGGAGAAAGGATTGCAGTGTGACCACCTGCCTTGGGGAGTGATTTCTCGCTTCTTGTCTCTTTGTTTGTCTCTCTCTGCCTCTCCAGTGAGCACATGTGCCCTACAGCAAAACTCTCTCATTAAAAAAAAAAAGAGAAAGAAACATTGTTTTATATTTTTGTAAAATAATGTAAAGTATTCATTTGAACACTACATCAAGAATATTTTATCATTTCTAAATAAAGTCATGTCAACAATTCCAGAACAGACACAGCTAAACTTCATAACAAGCTAAAGAAAACTAAGAACATAACAGATTCAGAATGCAAAGTAAGTGATCTCAAAATATAATATGAGGGACCAGTGGGTGGGTGGCATGGTGGTTAAGGCGCTGGATACTCCCACATGGCTGAACACAGTTCAAGTCCTAGACCTGGAAGCTTGGTTTCTCACTTTCTCTCTCTCTCTCTCTGTCTCTCTCTGGTCAAATTTTTTTAAATAAATAAATAAATAAATAAATAAATAACATTTTTTAAAAAGTAATGACCCAGCAATTCTACTCTAGAGTACATACCCAAATAAACTAAAAGCAGGGTCTTAAAGAGATGTTTGTACAACCATGTTTGTGGCAGCATTAGCATTTAGCTTACTCTCTACAGGTAAAGGGTGACAGCAACCCACATGTCTATCAGCAGATAACTGGAGAAGCAAAATGTGATATCCATACTTAAAATGGGGTCTTAAAAAGAGAAGAAATCCTATCACATTCTACAATATGGATGAACCTTGAGAACACTGCACTAAATTAAATAAGCCAGTCACAAAAAGACAAGAACTATCAATATAGTGATCCCGCTGTTATGAGGTACTTAAGAGTAGTCAAAATTACTCAGGCAGAAAATAAAATGGTGGTTGCCAGGAGCTGAGAAGAGGAAAGAATGGGGTGTTACTGTTTAATAGGAACAGAATTCCTATTTTACAAGGTGAAAAGAACTCTGGAGAAGGATGTTATGCAACATTATGAATGTGTTTAATACTACCAAACTGTACACACATAAAAATGGTTAAAATGATCAAATTTTATGTTATATGTATTTTATAAGGGGAAGAAAAAACAATGTGACTCTCAAAATGCAGGGCCAAAGTCAGGAAGGAAGTCTTCTGTGACCGAAGCCAATAAGAATCTACACCAAGAGTTATGAACAGGTCTACAGAGACTTTATAAATAACACAAATGAGGGGTCAGCAGGTGATGTGGTGGTCAAAGGTGCTAGATTCACATATGGCTGACTGCGGTTCAAGTCCTGGACCTGGTAGCTTGCTTTTTTCACTTTACCTTTCTCTCTCTCTCTCTCTGGTCAAATTAAAAAATAATAACAAATGGAATTAAATAAATAATTTAAAATAAACAAATAATACAAATGAGGGACTGGACCAAGTGGGGGCTTGAAGAGTATATGACCTGGCCAAAGGAGGTGGTATACCCAGTATTGCCAGATTTTCAGATTGTTCAAGAAAAACTACAGGGGCCAGCAGATGGTGTAGCGGGTGAGGCACTGGACTCCATCCCATAAGGCCTACTATGGCTCAAGTCCCAGATCCAGCGGCTTAAGATTCATGCCAGGTCAATGTGCATACATGCCCCAAATCCCAGGAGGAGAATGGAGGAAAAGGAATTGCAGCGTGGCCATCCCCGCTTGAGGATGATTTCTCACTTTCCTTCTCACTGTCTCTGTCTCTCTCTTCTCTGGTGAGCACATGTGCCTTATGGCAAAAAACTTATTAAAAAAAAAAGAAAAGAAGAACTACAAATTTCAGTTTTTATATATGAAACCTGATATTTAAACATTGAAACTGCAGACCGAACAAAACACATCGACATGTAAATATGGCCTATATGAATCAGCATACGCTCTCTAATACATATGTTACAAACAGAATTATTTATCTTCAGGAAATTCTCCCCAATAAAAATATATCCTAGAAGATACTTTTTTTTTTTGAGATGTTTTTGCTATAGGGTACGTGCACTTGCCAGAAAGACAGAGACACAGAGACACAGAAAGCAAGAAATCATCCCCAAGGGGGGATAGCCATGCCACAATTCCTTCTCCTCCATTCTCTTCTCGGGATCTTGGGCACGCACGCACACATGCCCAGTGAGAGTTTAAGCCACCGGGTCCGGGACTCGAACTACAGTCAACTACATGGGAGTCCAGCGACATAGCCATTACGCCAACTGCTGGTCTCAAGGATACATTTCTTATTACAAAAATTCTTAAAAATTCTTAGAGGGCCGGCGTATGGCATGATGGTTAAGACAGCGGACTCCCACGTGGTCGACTGTGAGGTTTGAGTGCCAAACCCGGCAGCTTAAGCATTGTCAGTGATTAAAAAGTTTCAGGTTTTGCAGCATTTCAGATTTCCCATTTTCAGATTTAGGATGTTCAACTTATATTAGAAAACAATGGGGGATAACCACATAAAATGTGTCACCTGAGTAGTGACACTTCGAAATTAGTAGAGATAATAAATGCTCTGGGACCAGCAGTTGGCGTAATGGCTATGTCGCTGGACTCCCACGCGGTTTGTGTCCCGGACCCGGTGGCTTAAAACTCACGCTGGGCACATGTGCGTGCATGCCCAAGATCCTGAGAGGAGAATGGAGGAGAAGGGATTGCAGCGTGGCCATCCCCTCTGGGGGGTGATTTCTCGCTTTCTGTCTCTCTGTCTCTCTCTGTCTGTCTGGCGAGCGCACACGCCCTATAGCAAAAACCTCTCCAAAAAATAAAAATAAAAAAAATAATAATAAATGCTCTAAATCCAAAAGACATTATGAGAGCAGAAGGGGGCTTAAGTATCAGTCAGGCAATACTGGGGTTCCAGAAACCAGTTTGAAGACTATGCTAACATAGTCTTATTGCCAAACATAAGGCAATAAGATCCTTAACTAGGATAATGTCAGAGAGAATGGAAAGGAATGCCTAGATAAAAATATTTATAAGGAAAATCAACAAGGTTTAGTATCTGACTAAATAAGGATAATGCAACGCCTGTAATACATTCACTTATAAAATCCATCTCCAGAACAAATGACCTGACTTCTTCAACAACAAAGGAACCGATACATTTAAAACCATGTCATTCAATCACAACATGTAGACCACATTTAGATCCTATTCAGAACAAACTTTGGTGAAGGGGCCAGCCAGTGGCATGGTGGTTAAAAGGATTAGATCCCATAGGGCTAACTACAGTTCAAGTCCTAGACCCGGCAGCTTGAAACTCTCAGCTTGAAACTCTCAACGGGCTTATGTGCATGTGTGCCCAAAATCCAGAGAGGAGAATGAAAGAGAAAGGATTGCAGCATGGCAATACCCTCTAGGAGGGGTGTTCACACTTTCTGTCTCGTTGTCTCTCTCTGTCTCTCTGGCAAGTACACATGACCTACAGCAAAAATCTTAAAAAAAAAAAAAAAAAAAAAAAAAAAAAAAACGGGGACAAGCAGATGGCATAATTGTTATGTCACTGAACTCCCATGTAGTCGACTGTGGTTCGAGTTCTAGACCCAGAGGCTTAAAACTCACACTAGGCACGTGTGCATGCATACCCAAAATCCCAAGAGGAAAATGGAGAAGGGTTTGCAGTGTGGCCATCCCCTCTGTGGGGTGATTTCTTGCTTCCTATCTCTCTGGAAAGTACATGTGTCCTATAGCAAAACTCTCTCTCTCTAAAAAAAAGGAAGGTAAGGATTTATTATTATTACTAATAATTAAGACCATCTCATGCAAATTTTATTTTATTATAAGTATATATATATATATAGATAGATAGATAGATAAAGTTTGATAAAAGTGAAGCAAAAATGAAATTTACCATCATATAAGATATCTATGCTATTTTTATTGAACTCTAGAAGAAGTTTATGGACTCCAGAACATTAAACTGTAGATTTACAAAGAAAATATTTTTCATCATAAGAAAAGTATAGCACTGAAAATTAAATGATAGAATCATTTCAAATTTGAGTCCTCAAAAGTTAACCTTACAAGAGCCAGCAGACAGCTCGTGACTAAGGTGCTAGATTCCCCTGGACTGAGCAGCTTGAAAATCACAGTGGACGCATGAGAATGCATGCCCAGAATCCTGAGAGAAGAATGGAGGAGAAGGGACTATGGCATGGTCAGCCCTGCAGAGGGAGATTTCTTACACCCCACCTCCCCCCAAGCAAGAACATGCATCCTATGGTAGAAACCTTAGAAACAAAAATTAACCTTACAAAGTCCTTAAGAGAATGACTTAACTTCTCTTTCAATTTTCCAGTTTTGTTTTGATTTGTTTTTTGTTTGCCTAGTATGCTTATAGATATATTATGCAAAAAGTGATTAACATCATAAATTTTAAGAGAGATTTTTGCTATAGGGCGTGTGCACTTGCCAGAGAGATAGGGAGAGAGAGCGAGCAAGACAGAGAGACAGAAAGCGAAAAATCATCCCCAGGGGGTAAGGCCACACTGCAGTCCTTCTCCTCCATTCTCTGGGATTTTAGGCACACACATATATGCACCTGGTCTGAGTTTTAAGCGACCAGGTCCAGGACTTGAACCGTGGTCAACTATGTGGGCGTCCAGCAACATAACCATTATGCCATCTGCTAGTCCCAATTAATGCCATAATTTAAAGGGAGAAAAGATTAATAGAGGATGTTATCCTATCTTTCAGCTTAATACTTGGCACATTATTGACACTCAACTCCAGAAAGGATCAGGAAAAATTCCAAAGATATTGTGATACAGCAACTTTTTGGGCTGGACAGGTTTTTCAAAAACCGAAATCTATCTCCTTAGCCCAGCCACAAAGGTGCACACTAAGACACTGTGTGCCACAGGCTGAGGCCACATGGAAGGCCCAGGTTCAAGACAGGGCAACCTAAAGACCAGGCATGGCTGTGCTCCAAAGGACTCAGGAGAGTAAGACAGGAAGGGGGTACGCCAAGGCTGGCCAAGGTAACATAGTGGAACTCTGTCTAAAAAAAAGGGCCAGGCCAGACAGCCTCAGCTAAAGGCAAGGCTAAGGCAGATGGGTCATGACAGCAAGACCCTGTTTGTAAAGCAGAAAGAAAAAGAAAACTAGATTTTCATGTGGTATTGGTTTATACTAGTAACAACTCCTACCCTATAGTTTAAGAAAAAGAACTCTTTTTTTTGAGAGGTTTTTGCTATAGGGCGCGTGCGCTCGCCAGACAGACAGAGAGAGACAGAGAGACAGAAAGCAGGAAATCACCCCCCAGGGGGGATGGCCACGCTGCAATCCCTTCTCCTCCATTCTCCTCTCGGGATCTTGGGCACGCACACACACGCGCCCGGCATGAGTTTAAGCCACCGGGTCCGGGACTCGAACCGCGGTCAACTACGTGGGAGTCCAGCGACATAGCCATTACACTAACTGCTGGTCCCAGAAAAAGAACTCTTAAAAAATATTGCCAAGCCAATACAAAGAAAGAACAATACAAAATACATTTAAAAAACCAAAATGGTGGGACCTGGTAGTTGCTTAAACTTCATTCAAAATTTAGGTATCTTAAAAGAAAAAAAAAAATTAGGTATCTTATCTAGCACATCATATATATCTGACCATTTTATGCTAAATTCAGAATTCTGGGGAAATTCAAAACATGCGATTCCTATTGGCTATAACTCACCTGATCTAGTAACTAAGCATACCTCCATAATAACGCTGAGTCCTCATTTTGCCAAATGTTAGTATTCAAGTAGTATTTGCAAGGAGGTGAAGAGACTCCCTTTTCTTTCTTTTTTTCTTTCGGTTTTGCTATAGGGCACATGCACTTACCAGAGAGAGAGAGAGAAATCATACCCAAAGGGGTGGTCACACTGCAATCCCTTCTCCTCCAGTCTCCTCTCAGGATTTTAGGCAAGCACGCACACACACCTGGTGTGATTTTCAAGCCATCGGGTCCAGTATTCAAACTACAGAGTCATCCATGTGGGATCTAGTGCCTTAACCTCCACACCACCTGCCAGTCCTACATTCTCTTTTCTTTCTTACTGCAGCACCAATAAAAATAGTTCAAGCATAAGTAAAATAATATTTACATATCCAGTGAAAATGTCAGAACATCATAAATTCTACAGTAGCAGTCTATTGTAATTTTTGTTCAGACAGGTTTACTAATAACTTATTGAACAAGCTTATTTTAGCAATCTGCTAAACTCTGATGGTAAAATTATACAAAATTTGTATTTACTGCAGTTCGATGAGCTGTTTCCATAAACTACGTGATGGCATGCATTCGATGACACACATTTTCTTAACCTTTTTAGCTTTGAATATTTTCCCTGGCTAATTTTCTTGACTATATTCAAAAGTGGTAAGTGACTGATACACTCAATGATTATGGTAGTTTTTGAAAGGAGGGGTTGAGAAACCATCCACAATTTCTGAGTACATAGACTGAGTCTCTCCCCACCATACTCTGACATAATTAGAGCGGACAAGCTCCCTAAGGAAGAGCCTCTTTATGAAATTAAAACATACCATGTATTATTCTCCAGAGAAGCAGATTCTATTTGAGCAGAATTATTAGCCTCACTCAAGTCATTTCACAGCACAGAGAACAGACAGGTCTATTGTGCATACCATAATTACATTTTGCATGACTTCCTTCAATTAAAATCTTTACTTAAATTAGCATCCTATAGCAGCAGAGAAATTTAAAAAGTCATTATCTAATATGACCTAATGATGCCTCCCACTAACAAGGAATTAGTCTGAAAACGACTTCATATATTTCAAAGAAATTACTGGCATAAGGCCCTCTCGTTGATAGCATTACTCAATACATTATACAAGAGAAATGCAAGCAATGGATCAACCTCACTTATTTCTACAAGTATCTTCAGAGCTCCAATCTGCACTTCTAAAAGGATCTGAACCTCCAAAGAAGGGTTGGACATGCTTTGTTCATATTAGGTACTCCTTAATTACCTAATGATCTTGACTAAACTGATGTCCAGGAAAAAATCAGAAGGAACAAAGAGATTTTTAAAACTTATGGTTGCTGCAATCAACATCTTAGATATTCTCATTAGGCTGGTAGCTCTAACCTCACACTGTCTACTGACCTTTAGCTTAAATAAGACCACATGGCAGGAAGAGGTGGAATACTCTATTTTTATAACAATGTAAGAAAAAAATCTCTGTATATCTGTGCTATGTATGGCTACTTCCATCCATGCATGAGACTCTCCCCAACAGATGGGGACCCTAAAGAACAGATCATCTCACACACACCACAGAAGTCATTGTTCAGGCTAATGATGTTCTTGACAGCTAACTCTTTTTCTTTTTTGAGTAGGGGAGAGGTTTTTGCTATAGGGCATGTGCGCTCACCAGAAAGACAGAGAGAGACAGAGAGACAGAAAGCGAGAAATCACCCCTCAGGGAGGATGGCCACACAGCAGTCCCTTCTCTTCCATTCTCCTCTTGGGATCTTGGGCACGTACGCACACGTGCCTGGTGTGAGTCTAAGCCATCGGGTCCAGGACTCGAATCACGGTCAACTACATGGGAGTCCAGCAACAAAGCCATTACACACTATAAGAAAAAACACACTATAAGAAAAAAAAAAAAAAAAAAAAACACTCTAAGTACCCAAAGATCCCAACGAGAGAATGGAGAAGGGATTCACCATGGTCATCCCCCCTAGGGAATGCTTTCTCACTTTCCCTCTCTCTCTGTCTCTCCAGTGAGTGTATGCACCTGATAGCAAATTTTTAAAAAGAAAATGGATTAACTGACCAAGGGACTGAAAAGGACACTTGTCCAGTGAGGATTTCTTTCCTTTTCAGGTTTCAGTTCTGGTGTTTAAAGTAGCATCTCTGTAGCTCTCTGCTCCACAATTTCTTCAAAAGAGTTGGAAGTACACTGAAACGATTTTCATGGCCACACTTGCTGGGAATTCACCATAAGTGAGGGATGAGACAGGAAAAAAGCTTTTGTTCTGCTTTCATTTTTTTAAGAGGAAAAAAAGGAGGAAAAGGGGTTTTTACAAAATACCAACTTTTAGCTTTCTACCCAAAGGAAACGTGATACTATTTTTAGCTCCTTTTAACACTTTTCTCTTTTGCCTTTAAAAATCATGCATTATATTTCTGAGCCACTCCTCTGCCCTTTTACCAGGAAAAAGCATTCTTGTATACATATTATTGTGTAATACTGTGTAAACAATTCACAAATCTAGATAGTGAAAATGTCAAGATAGATAACAACCAAATTCAGGAAAGTGACTTATTCTGGTGGAAAGAGAAAGGGTTAAAATCGCATTGATAATAATTTGTTAAACTGGTAAGCACATAAAAGTGTTTTATTCTTCAGAATTTTTGCTATATCATATTTTTTTTAGTCTTGCTCATTTTTTTTTAAACCTCACAAGCAAGTACTGTCAACACAGAAGAAGGCTGTACTAGAATCTAACTTACCAGAACCTGTGGTTCCAAATCAGCTGCCAAGGACTGAATGTGGTCAGGCGTGTTTTGTTTGGACGGTATAATGTTTTGTTTTGTTTTTTCATTGTAATTTGAATGCCTTCAGGCAGGGTATGCACTCTCCAATTAGCCAGTTACTACCATTTTCCTTACAGTAGATGAGAGTTCTTTTTAAAGCAAGCCGAAGAAACTGGAATCCGCATACATTGCTGGTGAGAATGTAAAATGGTGCGGTAGCTTTGGAAAAGTCTGGCAGCTCCCCAAAATGGCAAGCACAGAGTTACCGTAGACCAGCAATTTCATGCCTAGATATCTAACTAAGATAAATGAAAACATATATCCAAACAAAGACTTGTATTATTCATAAAGCAAAAAAAGCTGGACCAACTCAAACATCCAACAACTAATGATAAATAAAATGTAATGCCATGGAATATTATTCCACCATCAAAAGAATAAATGCTACGTTATGGATATACCTCAAAAACATTACACCAAGCAAAAAAAAAAAAGACAATCACGGGACCAACAGTTGGCGGAATGGCTATGTCGCTGGACTCACATGTAGCTGACCGTGGTTTGAGTGCTAGACCTGGTGGCTTAAAGTCATGCCGGGCATGTGTGTGTGCATGCCCAAGATTCCAAGAAAAGAAAGGAGAAGGGATTGCAGCATGGCCATTCCCCCTGGGGGGTGATTTCTTGCTTTCTGTCTCTCTGTCTCTCTATCTCTGTCGAGTGCACACACCATATAGCAAAAACCTCTCAAAAAAAAAAAAAAAAAAAGACAATCACAGACCAGGTAGTGTGCGATTTCTATAAGATATCCAGAACAGGAAAATCTCAAATCTATATAGACAGAAAGTAGATTAATAGGGTGAGAAATATGACATAAGGGGCTGGATGGTGAACAGGGATAAGTCAAGATACTCTTCAAGGTGAATCCACTCCTGGTTCCAAGTTTGTCCCGAGACCTGAGAACCATGGGCGCATGCAGGCCTGTACCGTGGGGCTGGCTGCAGCTGGGGTGGAATAAGCACTGAAACCCTGCTAGATTGCACAGGCTTGCGTGCTCATGCTCTTTCAGTCAAAGGAAATGCATGAATAAACTTAAAAATGACATAAAAGTGGAACAAACGGGTAGCGTGGAGGTGAAGGCACTGAATCTCACATGGCTGACAGTGCAGCTCGAGTACTGGACCCAAATACCAATTGGGGCTGGCAAGCGGTATGGTGGTTAAGGGTATTGGATTCCCACATAGCCGACTGTGGTTCAAGTCCCGGATCTGATGACTTGCTTTCTCACTTTCCCTCTCTCTCTTTCTCTGCCTTTCTCTGATCAAACTGGAAAATAACAATAGTAAATAAAGTTAAAATAATTCTTAAAAAAAAAAAAAGAAAGAAAGAAAGAAAATTACACCAAGCTAGTGGTCAAGCATGCCTATGACTGCAAGAGGATTGCAAGAGGAGAATGGAAAAGGAATTGCTGCCTGGCCATTCCTCTCCTACCCCACCCAGTGAGCCCATGCACCCTATAGCAAAAACAAAAACCAACAACAACAAGAAAAAGATATAAAAGTAGATAATGGTGGGCTGGCCCCATGGTGCAGTGGTAAAGTACTGTGCATAGAGAGCCAGAGACCACATAAACAACCTCAGTTCAAACCCTGGACCCCTCACTGAAAAACATACCAGGCACATGTGTGTACCCTCTCAGATGAAATGGAAAAAAAAAAATGATTGCAGCAAAACCACGCCCTATTGAGAGGGGTTTTCTCTCTCACACAGTGCATATCCCCTTTGTCAACTAAAAAAAATTTTTTTAAGGTAGATAATGGTACTGGTTGCACAATTCAGTGACTAAAATAAAAACCAACCTAAATTGTTCACTTTAAAGGGGTGAGCTGAATGCATATATATATATTGGGTTGTTGGAAAAGTCATAACATTTTTCTATGCAAAAATGAGTCATGACTTTTTCAACAACCTAGTATTATATCTCAATGAAGCTGTTTAAAAATAAACAGGCCGGGGCCAGCAGGTGGCATGGTAGTTAAGGGTGCTGGACTCCCACATGGTTAATCATGGTTTGAGTCCCAGACCTGGCAACTTGCTTTCTTAATTTCTTACTTTATCACTTTCTCTCTCTCTCTCTCTCTCTCACTCTCACTCTCACTCTCACTCTGTCCCTCTCTGGTCAAATTTAAATAAATAAATAAATAAATAAAGTTAAATTAAAAATTATTTTATGTAACTTTTTCATTTAAATTTATTATTATTATTATTATTATTATTATTATTTTCCAGTTTGATCAGAAAGAGAGTTAGAAAGCAAGCCTCCAGGTCCGGGGCTCAAACCATGGTCATCTACATGGGAATCCAGTGCCTTTAATCACCATGCCACCTGCCAGCCCAATAAAATAATTCTTTAAAAAATAATAATAAACAGGCCCAGGCTAGCAGGTGGCATGGTGGTTGAGGCATTGGATTCCCACAGAGCTGACTGCACAGTTCAAGTCCTAGACCTGGCTGCTTGAAAATCACACCAGGCACACGTGTGCGCATGCCCAAAGTCCCAAGAGGAGACTGAAGGGACTGTGGTGGGGACATTCCCCTGAGGAGTGATTTCTTTCTTTTTCCCTCCTTTCCTCCCTCCCTCCCTCCCTCCGGTGTGTCATGCACCTTATTGCAAAATAAAAATAAATTAGACCAGTCACAGTGGCACAGGCAAGAGGGTGCCAGTATGAGATGGCTAAGAACACATGGGAGGCCCAGGTCCAGTTCCCAGCCCAACCTATAATCAGCCAGGTGTGGCATGCATACCTATGATCCTGGCAAACTACCGGGGAGGCTGAAACAGGAAGATCATGACATGGCAAGACTATAAAAACATTCGTCTCTTTCTCTCTTTCTCTCCCTCCCATGCACATGGGCTCATGAGTATGCAAGCACGTGCACACTCATAGAAAATAAACAAACAAACCAAAGACATTGATCTGGCTCTGAGAGCTTACACACCGTATAAGATCCTTAAAGCAATGGTTCTCATATTATGGTCTGAAGACTCCTGGAAATTCACTAGAACTTTTCAGAAGGCCTGGAAGTTAGGCCAGCAGGTGGCATGGAAATTAAGGCAGATGGATCCCACATGGCTGACTATACAATTCTAGTTCCAGACCCAGCAGCTTGAACATCACACCAGAAATGTGAGCATGTGTGCCCAAAATCCCAAAAGGAGACTGGAGAAGAGATCGCAGTGGTCATTGCCCCCCGAGACTTATTTCTCACTTTCTTTCTGTTTCTGTCCAGCAAGCACACTCAGCCTATAGCAAAACTAAAAAAAAGAAAGGAAAAGAAAAACTTCTTTAAAAATAGAAGGTCTGGTAGTCAAAATTATTTTCAAAATAATACTGTAACATTTGCCTTGTTTACTGTGTTGACATTTGCACTGGGTGCAAAAATAATGGTGGGTAAAACTGCTGGCACTTAGACACAATGACACCAAAGTATGCTAGAAGTCATGGCAGTCTTCATCACACACTCACAGAGGAAAATCGGAATGCCGTCAATAAAGCAGTAAAAATACTCATTTTATTCATTCTGGCACTTGAGTCCACATCTTTTTACTATTATGTGTGGCGAAATGGGAAGAAGGATGAAGCTCTTTGGCTGTATACCAAAGAATAAAACATATGATTGTGTGAGTTGTGGATTAAACTACTCACTGTTTAACAAAAATACCATTTTTCCTTGAAACAACTGACAGTTCCTATGGGACAATGCATTCCATTTTCCAAACTCACCTATACATCAACTTCTCTAACACAAATGATTCACAAAGAGGAGGCTACCACTCTCCATGAGAAAATACACCTTAATCCCTTTTAAAACAACGTTTTAAGTATATCAATTAACTTTTCACCAGAGTTAACAGGAAAGGCCTGTCTGATAAGTAGAAAAAAATAAACAAAAGACAGAAGATAAAACTCAGCCCTTGGGGCCGGCAGGTGGTGTGGTGGTTAAGGACGCTGGACTCCCCCCCCCATCCCCCGGGGGGTGATTTCTCACTTTCTGTCTCTATGTCTCTCTCTGTCTATCTGGCGAGCGCACGCGCCCTATAGAGAAAAACCTCTCCAAAAAAAAAAAAAAAAAGAAAAGAAAAGAAAAGGACGCTGGACTCCCACATAGCCAACCACGGTTCGAGTCTCAGACCTAGCAGCTTGCTTTCTCTCTGTGTGTGTGTGTGTGTGTGTGTGTGTGTGTCCCTCTCTGGTCAAAGATAAGAAAGAGAGAGAGAGAGAGAGAGAGAGAGAGAAAGTTAAGTGAAATAATTCCTTAAAAAAAAAAAACCTCAGCCCTTTAAGAAACTATCTCACCCAACCATGATGATAAAAACTAGCATAAATGTTTTATTTTAGAATAAAAATTTTATAAAGATTTAAGATAAAATCTCCAAAACAAGGCCTAAAGTTTTATTTGGTTATTGAAGAAATTACATTCTACATCATGGTATTGTTGTAACTGATTACATTGGTGACTTATAATAAGGTGCTCCAAAATGCTAAGATACAAATTACACATTGAGAATTATACTTGTACAAGTCAGACAATGAGCTAGTCATCTATTAGCCCTAAAAGATGCTTTGTAAATATGTTGCTGGGAAAACCACAAGGACCAATCAAGAAAAATAAACTGATTCAGGCAAAAATGATAATTCCACAAAGATATTTAATTGCAGTAGTAGCATAAGCATGAGAAGATAAATAGATGAAATGTCTTGGCGTTTATCCAGCACTGTGTATAAAAAAAGGCCCAACTGGTGGATTCAAGTATTTCAGTCACTAGAGTGTTCCAAGTTGAATGTGAGTTCATCTTTAATCTCCTCCATAATTGATAAACTCTTTCTTTGTTCTTACCCTACAAACATTGTTCTCAAACAATGTTTTGACCTGGTTGTCCAAGTCAGTTGATATTACGAAGCCAGGACTGCAGAGATCAATACTTTGGTCAATGTAAAACATATATTTAGGGGTCCTGCCCCTCTGTTTTTTTTTTTTTTTTTTTCCTGGTTTTATTTACATTTTTTGGCCATAGGGTACATGTGCTCACTGGAGGGGGGAGGGGGCAGATAGAGAGGGAAAGTGAGAAAACCATCCTCCTCTATTCTCCTCTCGGGATGCTGGGCCTGCAACATTACCTGGCATGATTCTCAAGCTGCTGGATCCGGGACTGGAACCAGACAGCCATGTTGGATCCAGCTGCTTAATCCTCCATGCCATCTACTGGTCAAGAGGTCCTGTCTCTTTATGAGATGGACCATTAGTCCTTAAAAGTCCAATACACATTGGGCAAGACAAATAAATAAAATTTCTAACTTTGCAAAAGTTAAAATGTTCATGGGATTTGGTAATTTCTCACAGGCATGTATAAAAAACTACTAATTTGAATATATTTGGTTTCAAAAAGTTTACTATCTTTACCAAGTCATATTACAACTCACAGAAGATAACAGGGACTCCTACTTAAACACAGGCTATTATAATAATAACAGTAATATTGAAAGTAACCGCTAACATTACGCAGGCTGTATTGTGAACCACACACTACCACTTGACACATTTTAACTCATTTTCTCCTCTAACAAACTAGAGGCAAGTTTATTATAATCTCCACATCACAAATGAGTAAACTGAGGCGGAGGAGAATTAAGTAACCTTCTTGGGGTCACACATGTTAAGCAGTGGAGTTGAAATATACCCCAGGATGCCTGGCTCCAAAGTCAGTGTTCTTAATCTCTTGTTCCCCTTGTCCTGCCAATTTTCTAAATTTTAAACATCTTATTTTTCAAAACAGTTTGAAATTCCACTATAATACAACAAAACTGTTTCCTAAGTCTCTACAAATTAATGTTTAAACTTGAAATGGTTTACCTATTCATTTAACCTTAGTTTCAATTAGTTTTAATAAACAGAAACATCAGATTACTATGACATTTTCAGAAGTATATGAAAATATATAAACTACTATTTTAAAAGTATGCTTTTTCACTTTCCGTCTCTCTCACTCTCTCTCACTCTGTCTTTCTTTGGTCAAATTTAAATAAATAAAAAAAATAATTCTTAAAAAAAAAATTAAGGCCAGCAAGTGACATGATGGTTAGGGTACTGGTCGACCATGGTTTCAGTCTTGGACCTGGTGGCTTGCTTTCTCGGTTTCCCTGTCTCTCCCTGATCAAATTTAAAATAATATTAATAACAAATAAAATAATAATAAAACTTTTCAAATTTCTATAGCGCTAAAAGTAATAAACCAAAACAACCTGTAATAGTTGAATTACATAGTACAGAATATTGCGGACAGGTACTGTAGAGGCTACAGGAATGCCTTCATGAAAGTATTTTACACTTAAAATGGGTTCTAATAGACAGGACTTGAATCAGCAGAAGTAAAAGCTACCCACACGAAGAAACAGCCTAAAAGACTTCTCTTCTACCTCCTTCCTATTTCCATCTTCCCTAAACCTCTCACCAGTACCATTTCCTTCAAGTACCCTTCCTCATTACTTTATAACCTGACACTCTTCTCAAAGGTTCTAATATAATTACTATCTAAAACACTCATTCAGGGGCAAGCAGATGGAATGGTGGTTAAGAAACTAGACTCCCACACGGTCAATCAAGGCTCGAGTCCCAGAGACGGCAACTTGAAAATCACATTGAGTATTCACTCTTGCCCAAATTCCAAGAGGAGAATAGAGGAGAAGAGAGTGCTATGTGGCATATCCTCTCTGGGGGGAAGAGTAATTTCTCACTATCTCTGTCTCCGGCTCTCTGGCTCTCTCCAGGGAGTGCACACATCATAAAAAAAAAAAGAAAAAAAACCCACTTATTCTTGCACTTTCTTATTCCATATTATAGACCTCATTCATCAACCAGAGTACAGACTCGTAGAAGACAGTATTACGTCTCTACAATATAAGCATTCAGTGTTCAATTAAACTCAAATTCAGTAGCTACTGCTGCTTCTGCTTATTTAAAATTCCATTTAGTATAACAGTTTCTTAACTTACCGGGCATCTCCTTTGGAAAGATTAGTATTCATAGGACTCAGAATAACCTTGTTTGCTTCAACATCCACCACACATTTGGTATGTAAGTCAAGTTCTGCAAATAAGGAAAAAAAAAAGAGAAAAATAATCTTTTATTTAAAAAGTAATTTGTTTCAGAAAAAGCATTTGACAAAAATCCAACACTTGGGCGAACTAGGTGGTATAGTAGTTAAGGCACCTGAATCAAATCCCAAATGGCCAACAGTACAGTTTAAGTCCCAGACCCCATGACTTGAAAAACAATATGTGTGCCCAAAATCCCAAGAAGAGAATGGAGGAGAAAGAATGGCATAATGGCCATTCCACAAGAGGGAATTTCTCACTTTCTCTCTCTCGTGCGCGCGCGCTCTCTCTCTCTCTCTCTCTCTGGCGAGCACATGCACTCTGTAGCAAATTTAAATTTAAAAAATAATAAGTAAGTAAATAAATGCCAGTTTAAATTTTTAAAGTTGTAATCATATACCTAACAGGAAACCTGCAGCAGATATATAGAGAACTCTTTCAACTTTATACAGGTACTCCTTACTTAATGATCGAGTTCCATTCCTATAACTAGGTCATTAGCAAATCGTCGATAACAGAGGCGCTTAGAGGCAGATGTCTTGTGATGTGCTGTGGTGCCACTGGGTGTTTATTTTTCACAAGGTATCATGTGATACCACACTAGAATAATGTAATTCTATTTACACAAAAATTTACATCTATTTACATTAGGTAAGCCCCAGAAAGCAAAAAGACATACCATAACACAATAATATAAATCCGGTGTAATCATTTTTATTTATTCTGAATACTACTATGGGTACACAATAAAGGACAAATTTATAAATGAAATATGTAGTGCTGCGTGGTTGTGAACACTTCATGTAGTAAATTTTAACCATCTACTAATGAGAAAAAAATTGAGAAAGGGGATTCTCTCAAGACTTACAGAGTTTTTCCCCATGCTGGAGAACTGGTCATAAATCTGAGTGGTAGATCAACAGGTAGGTCATTAATTGAGGAGCAGATGTAATAAAAAGACAGGGCTAGCTGACTTTTTATTATCACTGGGCAGATGGCACAGGGATAATACACTGCTGATTGATGCTGGACTCATATGGAAGATCACAGGTTCAGTTCCCTAGTAGAGCTGTATATGCTGGGCATGGCTGCCCATGTTCCTGACTGACTGGGAGAGCCGACAGGGATGAATCATGGCATCAGATCCTGTTTAGGGTGCTTGTCTGTTGCTCTCTCTCTCTCACTCTCATAAAAAAAAAAAAAAAAAAAAAAAAAAGCTTTTTAAAATAATAGTAGGACAGGGACCAGCATATGGCGTAATGGCTACGTTGCTGGACTCCCATGTAGTCGACCGCAGTTAGAGTCCCAGACCCGGTGGCTGAAACTCATGCTGGGCGCGTGTGCATGCATCCCCAGGATCCTGAGAGGAGAACGGAGGAGAAAGGATTGCAGTGTGGCCATCCCCTCTGGGGGGTGATCTCTCGCATTCTGTCTCTCTGTCTCTCTCTGTCTTTCTGGCAAGCCCACACATCCTATAACAAAACAAAACAAAACAAAAACTCTCCAAAAAATAAAAATAAAAAAAAAAAAAATAGTAGGACATGGGCCAGCAAGTGGTATGGAGGTTAAGGCATGGACCCCACATGGCCTACTGAGCTGCTCAAGTCCTGCACCCAGTGGCTTGAAAATCACATTGGGCATGTGTACATGCATGCCCAAAATGCCGAGAGGAGAATGGGGAAGAAGGAATTACAGGGTGGCAGTCCCTCTGGTGGGGGTGATTTCTCAACCCCCACTTCTCTCTGGCAAGCATATGTACCCTATAGTAAAAACTAAAATAATAATAATAAGACAAATCATCTATTTTTAAGTGGGTTAGCAATCCAAATAGATATCTCCAAAAAAATTAAAAAGATATCAAAATGGCCAGTAAGCACCAGAACAAATGCTCAACATCTTTAGACCTGAGGAAATGCAAATAAAACCAGAACAAGAGCCAACTCTGTGGTACAGTGGTAAAACTACTTAAGAGAAGTCAGATTGCTTAGCAACCACAGTTTCTATCTCAAGCCCAGTCCTCTTAAAAACACAGCTGGCACAGATGCCCAAGATCCAATGCCTAGAGGACTGAAGAAAGAGGATGACTGTGACCAGGCCCCGTGGAAGGTCTTCATATGTCTCTTACTCCCATGCTCACATGCAGACACATGCACTTTTTAATGAACAAAGAAAGAAATCAATAGGAAAAAAAAAACACAATGAGATGCCATTGCACACCCACTAGGATAAATATGATCCAAAAAACAGATAATAACACAAGAGTTGGCAAGGATACAGAAAAATTATTGTAGAACCCTCATGCATTACTGATAGGAATATAAAACAGTACAGTCACTTTGGAAGAGTTTGGCTGTTTCTCAAAAGGTTAAAGGAAGTTACCATACAACCTAAGAATTCCACCTAATGACAACCTATGTCCATACAAATGTTCATACAGCATTATCTATATATTCATAACAGCTAAAAAAGTGGCAATCAACCAATGAATGGATAAATGTGGTATATTTATACATGGAACATTACTCAGCAATAAGAAAGTACTCATACAGCTACAATGTGGAAGAAGCTTACTCTAAGTGAAGAAGTCATTCACAAAATACCATCTATTATATGATTCACTTATCTGAAATATTTGGTACAGGGAAACCAACAGAAAATAGATTAGTGGTTGCCTAGAACTGAGCAGTGACTGCTAATGGGGAGCACTTTTCATTTCAGGCAATGAAATGTTCTTTTTTTTTTTTTTGAGAGAGAGATTTTTACTATAGGGTGCATGTGCTCACCAGAAAGACAGAGAGAGACAGAGATAGAAAGTGAGAAATCACCCTCCAGACGGGATGGCCCCACCACAATCCTTTCTCCTCCATTCTCCTCTTGAGACCTTGGGCACACATGCACATACGCCTGGCATGAGTTTAAGCCACCAGGTCCGGGACTCGAACCACGGTTGACTACATGGGAGTACAGCAACATAGCCATTACACCAACTGCTGGTCCCATCAGGTGATGAAATGTTCTAACATTGATTGTGTTAATGTCTGTACAAAAATGAGCACACTAAAAAACAATTAATTGGTTGAAGTGAATGGGATGTTAATTACATCTCACTGTAGCTATTAAAAAAGTATAGGCCAGGGCCTATACTATGTGGTTTGAGTCCTGGACCTGGCAACTGAAAAACATACTGGGCACATGTGCATGCATGCCAAAATCCCAAGAAGAGAATAGTAGAGAAGGGACCTGAATCGGCCCTCACATATATTGGGTTGTCAGAAGAATCATGACAGATTTTTGCATAGAAAACACGAAAGAATACACCATGACTTTCCCGATGACTCAGTATTCTCATTTATATTCTCTCTCCCTCTCTCTCTCTCTCTCCCCTTATATTTTAAAATCCTTGTATTTATTTTCCTGCCCCAAAGTATGAAACTATTTTTGCTTGCCTTATCTCCAACATGGAAAGATAAGCTCTAAGGAAAGGAACTACCAATATATTTTGTTGGAGTCATTTTGTAAATATGAAGAACCTTGGCAAATGTCAATGTCATACTCCAACTTAAATGTTTTCCCACTGTTGGGAAAGGTAATTTTTTTTTCACTTCAACTTACAAAACTAAGGCAAATGCAAAACAAAACAAAAGAAAAAGCTTTGCACCCTATGTTGGCCACAATTTAACCTTTCTCATACAAGCTTTTCTGTTTATTCTCCAAGATACACTCAAGAAATACAAAGTTAGTGATCATTTTTAACCAACATATTTTTCAAGTAATGAGAATCAAAAGGAAAACTTTAGGGCTATGTTTTACCTAAGTGTGGAAGACTAACTCCAACAAGCATGTTCTACTGTAGTCAACTGGTGTTACAGTTTATTTCTAACACTTTGTGTTTAATCACAGAAATGCTGCAAGGAAGTCTTCAGCACACTTAAACAACATTTCAAGTGCACAATTTTTTTAAAGGCGTACTTATTTTATTTTATTTATTTGTTTCTTTGTTTATTATTTAATTCACCAGAGGGAGAGAGGGAAAGTGAGAAAGCAAGCCACCAAGTCCAAGACTTGAACTGTGGTCAGACATGGAAATCCAGTGCCTTCACCACTCCACCACCTCCTGGCCCAAACATGCAATTTTTTAAAGCTATTTATTTACTGAGAGAGAAGACAGAAAGACAAGTTCTTTGAACTGGGTCTTACAACACAATCCTTCCTAGTCCTCCCAGCCAGCTAGGATCATGGGTGCATGTGCCCAGTGTACAAGAAAACTGGGGAACCAAACCCACGATCTTCCATAAAAATTCAGCTTCCCTTGAGCAGCGCGTTATTGCTACACCACTGAGCCATTCCTCAAACATGCGATTTTACTTCATTTCCTTAGGCCCAGAGCTCAGTAAAGTCTACAATCACCATACTTTGTTAATACCACTGTTTAAAGGTATCTGACCATATTGTATAGGCTGGCCCCTTACAGTCAAATCTATAATTATACACAAATGCATTATCAACTCTCCGGAAATTCTATTGTGACTCAGAATCTACTACCTCACCACCCACCACAAAGCTAGTTATTAGTTTCTTGCAAGAACATTCTGCCTGTGCAGAGGTGCTGCACATGTAGTTCTAGGCGCAGACATAGACATCTAGAAAACATGCTTGAAAAACTGTTGGTTAGGGAACCAGTTAGCGTAATGGCTATGTCGCTGGACTCCCACGTAGTCGACCGCGGTTCGTGTCTCGGACCCGGTGGCTTACAACTCACGCCCGGCGCGTGTGCGTGCGTGCCCAAGATCCCGAGAGGAGAATGGAGGAGAAGGGATTGCGGCGTGACCATCCCCCCTGGGGGGTGATTTCTCGCTTTCTGTCTCTATGTCTCTCTCTGTCTGTCTGGCGAGCGCACGTGCCCTATAGCGAAAAAACCTCTCCCAAAAAAAAAAAAAAAAACAAACTGTTGGTTAACCACATATCCCCCCCACCATAGTGCACTACCTTCATTTCAAAGGATCTTAAACTGAGAAGGAATCCAGACATTTTCCTTCAATATTTACATGCATCTTCAGTGTCCTCTTAACTGTCCCTCCCTCTACACTTCCCCAAGTAAGTCATCAGATACGACTAATGATTTGGAAGCATTAAACAGTATGACTTAGGAAACAATCCCAGGAAAATCCTACATAATACAAAGAATTACCTAATAACTAATACATTGGGGACCAGCATATGGCACAATGGTTAAGTTGCTGGATTCCCATGTAGTCAACTACGGTTCAAGTCCTGGACCTGGCAGCTTCAAACACTGGGTATGTGAGCATGCATGACCAAGATCCCAAAAGGAGAATGGAAAAGAAGGGACTGTGAGGTAGCCATCCCTCTGGGGAGATAACATCTCACTTTCTGCCTGTCAAGCACATGCACCCTATAGTGAGAAAAATCTCTAAAAATAAAAAAAAAAAAACTAACACATTGAACCTGAAGTCATCAAAGGTGGAATTAATATGTAAACAACTATCTTCAAATCTTTATTAACTCAGTTTTATCAAAAAGAATTCCCACCCAACTTTGTTGGTTAAAGGGATAGCTATGAAGAAGCTGTAGGAGTGTTTAGAATACACATGGACAGAACATCTTGGACATACACCTAAGCAAACGAACTCAGTGAGATGAGAAGTGAGCTTAATGGTCAGACAGATGAAGAAAAATTTAACATAAAATGTATAGCTAGTGTACTATCAACTGTTACTAGTTGGTTGAATTAAATTATATGGCCACAGGGGCTGGCACGTGGTGTGGTGGTGAAGGCACTAGACTGCCACATGGCGGACCACAGTTCAAGTCCCAGATCTAGTGGCTTGCTTTTTCACTTTCCCTCTCTCTCTGTTTTTCTCTGGTCAAATTAAAAAATGATTATAATAAAATTATATAAAAATAATTATTTTTAAAATATACATGGCTAAAAGATTCTAACTATGACATGCCTCCACTGAAAACTTCTTGCTCAGACCACTTAGAAAGCAAAGCAGTAATTAAATAGCAGTTATAAATTTAGGCCTTAAATTTAGTCTAAAAAAAAAAAAATCACCTACCCAACTCAAAAGACAAACAACACCTTCTTCTTATCTGGAACGATGCTTAGATTTAAAAGATAAGATAAGAATCTGGTTGCTGCATACCGCCTTTGTAAAAATAGCTATAAAGTACACCCGTGTTCAATGCAGCATTGTCCACAACCGGAAAAAGGTGGGAGCAACCCAAGTGTACACTGATGAATGAATAGAAAGAATGTGGCATATACATATATACCAAAATATTATCAAAAAGAAAGGAAATTTCGGGCCAGCAGATAGCATTGAGAATAAAGCATTGGATCCCACATGGTCAACTCCACAGTTCAAGTCCCAGAGCTAGTGGCTTGAAAATCACAATAGGATTATGTGCATGCCCAAAATCCCGAGAAAAGAATGGAGAAGGGATTGCAGCATGGCCATCCCCCAAGGGTATTTTCTCTCTTTCCCTCTATCTGGTGAGTGCACGTGCCCTATAGAAAAACTAAAAAAGGAAGGAAATTATGACACATGCTATAACATGGGTGAACTTTAAAGACATGTTAAGAGAAATAAGCCAGTCACACAGGGTCAAATAATGTATGAATCCATTTAGATGAGGTACCAGCAATCAAATTCAGAGACAGAAAGCAGGGGGAGTTTTCAAGGGTTGGTGGGGAAAAAAGGACTAGAGAGTTATTGTTTCACGGATATGGAGTTTGTTTTGTAAGATGAAAAAAGTTCCGAGCACGGATGGTAATGATGATGACACAATAATGTGAAATATACTTAATGCTACTGCACTGTACACTTAAAAATTATCTGTTGATGATCAAGTGTATGATGATACCTTTAACTGGACTAATATACAGTGTATTCAGGTTGGAAAATTCATGTTATAAGCTGTAAAGATATATAGTGGTTGAATGTATAAATAAATAAATAAACTATAAAAAATAGTTAAAATGGTAGATTTACATTGAAATTACTCTACAATAATTTTTTAAAAGCACTAAATACACTATTATACTAAATGAAGCCTAAAATAATGAGATTGGGATTTAATTGGTTCCATGTCTAAAAACTAATTAAAAACCAGAGTGATCTTAATGTTAAGTAGTACTGTAAGTTTATGTCATGACTAATCAAGCTTTACAAAGTACTCAGAACCATGAATGCTTTGGTGTGCCCATGAGTTCTTAGAAAAGGGTGGAGGGGGAGAAAAATAAATAAATATATTCCACTAATATTAAAGATCTCATATTATTTCCCCAACAGGATTCCTCTCCAGCTCAAATTTTTCATGATAAATATTGAAATATCAACAGTTGACAAGTCAGCTTATTCAGCCAGCATATTAGTCACCTTGTAAAAGTAAGTAATAATTTGAAACAAGTCTTTCTTCAATGTACAAATCAACTATGGCTCGCACCCCAATGACTTCACAGAAGAATATGGGCAAGGCCGGGGAGACTCCCTTCACATAACTCATGCTGCATCTGGGGAGATGAACAAAACAACTCTGAGTTGCCCATTTAGTAATATGCTTTTCCTTAAAAAAAAAAAAATTACTGGGGCTGGCAAGTGGCATGGTGGTTAAAGGCGCTGGACTCCCATGTGGCCAACCGTGTGGTTCAAGTCCCAGACTTGGCAGCTTGCTTTCTCACTTTCTCACTTTCTCTCTTTCTCTCTCTCTCATTCTGTCCCTCTCTGATTAAATTAAAATAAATAAAGTTAAATAATTCTTTTTAAAAATTACTTAATTTATTATATTTTTTCTAATTTGCTATAGGGCACATGCACTCACCAGAGAGAAAGAGAAAGAAACTAAGAAAGCAAGCTTCTAGGTCCAGGACTCAAACTGGAGTTGGCCATGTGGGAGTCCAGTACATTAACCACCACACCATCTGCTGGCCCCCAGTAATATACTTTCATAATTCCCCAGAAAATCAGTAATATTTTCTATACCAAATCTATTACCCAGAACACAGGATGTATCTCCTCCTACCTAGCCAGACATTTTTCCCTAAAAAGCTAACTGTAACTTAACTTTTTTTTTTTTTGGGGGGGGGGAGGGTGGGCAGTGGTTAGAGAGCACCTGAGTTTACCAGAATAAATCAGAAAGAAAGAGAGAAGCAGAGAAGCACTCCCAATGTATCACGCTCGTGCTGCAATTCCTTCTCCTCCATTTTTCTCTTTCTTTGGGATTTTGGGCATGCACACATACACACCTGACGTGTTTCTCAAGCTGCCAAGTTTGGGACTCAAACCCCAAGGCCAGCCATGTGGGATCTGGATGCCTTAACCACCAGGCCACAAAGTTGGTTCTGAAATTTAATTTCAGTAGGGTCTATTTTATAAGGAAGATAAAGACTATGTAAGATTTACTTTCTAATTAAACCACATACTTTGGATGCCATGTATGTTCTTACTTTTGACTAATTTGGGTTGCATACCAAATATTTTTCCATGTCTACACATGCTCATATAATTAAAGTATTCATTACTAATATTTAATATGTGAAGTACTTGTTTTCCCAAATTAAATGTCAATATTCCTAATAGCAGAACAGGGAATATGACTTATACTTCTTAATTTGTAAGTTGCTGGTGGTTCCTTTTTCTACTGAGGTCCACTGACATTAAGAGAGGAAAAATGTGATACTATATAAGCAAAAAGCAAATTTGTCTTTTATTTTCTAGAAAGAGACATATCAAATATTCTAATCATTACTTTTATCATTTTAACAAGAAAACCTATTCAATAAATAGGGACCAGCAGTTGACGTAATGGCTATGTTGCTGGACTCCCACGTAGTCAACTGCGGTTCGAGTCCTGGACCCAGTGGCTTAAACTCACACCAGGCGTATGTGCGTGCATGCCCAGGATCCTGAGAGGAGAATGGAGGAGAAGGGATTGTGGCGTGGCCATCCCTCCTGGGGGGTGATTTCTCACTTTCTGTCTCTCTGTCTCTTGTCTTTCTGGCAAGCGCACATGCTCCATAGTAAAAACCTCTCCAAAAAAAAAAAAAGAAAAGAAAACCTATTTAATAAATAAAAGGTCAAAATGTAATGAGTTCAGGTCAGCTCTTATGGCACAATGGTAATGAGCTGTTCAAGAGAAGTCCAATCTCCCATGGCACCCCCAGTTCAAATCTCCTGCCATGTCAGCCTGAAATATACCAGTGCCCCAGATCTGATGGGCTAGAGGACTGGAAGAAAGAGATCAAGGAATGACCAGATCCTGTGGAAGGTACTTCTCTCTTTCGTATGTATATGCTCTATCATGAAGAAAAATAAGATATTTATTCATTTGACCCTAAATATGTAAAGACAGGATGGCAGATACGGGGAAGAGAGGTCATACTGTGAAAATAAAATAATCTTATACAGGCCAAAACAACAAATATATACGCTTTGAAAAACTCATAAACCTCAGAGGAATAGGAAATAGGTATTTAAAAACTTATAAGGTCAAGGCCTGCAGGTGGCATGGAGGTTAAGGTGCTGGATCCCACATGGTCGACTGTGCAGTTTGAGTCCTGGGCCCAGAGGCCTGTAAATCATACCAGGTGCGTGTGTGTGCCCAAAATCCCAAGGAGACTGGAGGAGAAGGGACTGCAGTTGATTTCTCACTTTCCCTCTTGCTCTTTCTCTCTCTCTTTCTCTTTCTGGCAAGAGCATGTATCCTATAGCAAATCTTAGAAGAAGAAAAACAAACAGACCAAAAACAAATCAAAGCAAAACAAAAAAAACAAAAACACTGTAAGGCAGAACCACAATAGCCAAAACAATCTTGAAAACCAAAGTTGAAGAACTCAAACTCCCCTGTTTAAAAACTTACTACAAAACACAGCAGTCAAGACCACATGGTACTTACATAGGACAGACATACAAATTGATGTGATAAAATTGAGAGTCCAGAAATATACCTTTTCAGTCCACTGATTTTGACAAAGGTGCCGAGATGATCCAATGGGTAAAGAACAGTCTTTTCAACAAAGGCTACTGGGACAATAAGATATCCGCATGTAAAAGAAAGAAGTTGGACCACTACCTCACACCACAGTCAAAACTTAACTCTGAACAGATCAAAGACCTAAATATAAGAGCTAAAACTACAAAACTCTTAGAAGAAAACATAAGTGTAAACCTGTATTATCTAGGGTTAAGCAACGGTTTTTCAGATATAACAGCAAAACCACACACAACAACAAAAAATAAATGGGACTTCATCAAAATTAAAAGCATTGGGGCCCAGCAGGTGGCATGGTGGTTAAGGCAATGGACTCCCACATGGCCGACCATGGGTCAAGTCCCAAACCTGGCAACTTGCTTTCTCATTTTCCCCCTCCCTCTCTCTCTCTCTCTGGACAAACTGAAGAATAATAACTAAATAAAATTAAATATATTTTTTAAAATTAAAAGCATTTATGCTTAATGGACACCAGAGAATAAAAAGGTAACCAACCTAAATTAAGAAAATATGTGCTAATCATCAATCCAATAAGAAGGTGGTATACAAAATATATAAAGAACTCTTTTTATTAGTATTATTATTAATTTTTAACTCAACAGAGAGAGACAGAGAGAAAGAAAAACAGAGAGAGGGAAAGTGGCAAAGCAAGCTGCCAGCTCTGGGACTCAAACCACAGTCAGCCATGTGGGAGTCCAGTGCCCCAACCACCACAATATCTGCTGGCCCCTAAAGAACTCTTTCAACTCAATAATGAAAAGACAGGGGCTGGCTTCATGGCACAGTGGTAATGTGCACTCAACAGAAGCCATATCTCACATAGCAACTATGGTTCAAATACTTGGACCTGGTCAGCCTGAAACATGCCAGGCACGCAGAAGAGTGCCCAGGATCCAACAAGCTGGAGGACTAGAGGAAGAGGACTGCAGTATGAGCAGGCCCTGTGAAGGGTGCCCCTCTGTCTCTCTCTCTCTCTCTTCCCTCCCTCCCTCTATGCCCCCTTCTCTACTACACACATGCTATTACATAAATAAAGAAAAAAATATTAAATAATAAAAAGATAGGGCTTGGGGCCAGCAGGTGGCATGGTGGTTAAGACACTGGGTCCCACATGGCTGACTGTATGGTTCAAGTCCCAAATGCAGCAGCTTGAAAAACACACTGGGTGTGTGTGCATATATGCTCATAATCCTGAGAGGAGATTGGAGCCGAAGGGATTGCAGCATGGCAATCCCCTGATTACTCATTTTCCTAGTGGTTGAGGGAGCCAGATCACACATGGCTGACCACGGCTAGAGTCATCAGCTGGAGTCATCAACTGTGTGTGTGTGTGTGTGTGTGTGTGTGTGAGAGTGTGTGCGCGCGCACGCATGCGAATGTGCCTGCCAAAAATCCTTATGGAATGGAGAAAAGGAAGAAAAGGGATTGTGGCGTGACCACACCTCATTAGGTGGTAATATGTCTCCTCCTCCCTCTCTCTCTCTCTCCAGTAAGTATATATGCCCTCTGGCAAATTCAAAAAACAAAAAAGGTAAATAATCCTGTGTTTCAAATCATGCAAATAGAGATGTCCCCAAATACACAAATGGCCAATATGCACATGAAAAGATGCTCATTACTGTTCATCAGAGAAAGGCAAATCAAACACAATGAGATCCTGCTTCAAACCCACATGATGGCGATAAGGGGGACAATAACAGTGCTGGTCAGGATGTGCAGAGATTGGAATTTTCATGCATTGTTGTGAGAATGTAAAATGGTAGTCACTATGGAAAACAGTTTAGGAGTTCCTCGAAAGCTGAAGTTTAAAAAAAAAAAACTGGAGTTATTTTATGATCCAGCAATTCCATTCCTAAGTATATGCATACCCGAGGAAAACAAAAACATATGTCCGTACAAAAATGTGTACATGAATGTTCATAGCAGCATTATTCAAGATAGTCGAAGACTAAAAACAAGCCAAAAGTCCATCAATTGATGAATGGATTAAAAACTTGGCCTATTCGTATAATGAATTCAACTATAAAAAGAATAAAGTATTGATTCATGTTACAATATGGATAAACCCTGAATACATTATGCCAAGTGAAAGAAGCCATGTACAGGTCCATGTATTGTATGATTCCATTTACAAGAAATGTCTCAAACAGACAAATCCATAGAGACAGAAAATACGGAAAATGGATTAATGGTTGCCAGTGGCTGAGGGAGGGGGAAATGGAGAGTGATTGCTAATGGATACAAGCTTTCTCCTTGGGGTGATGAAAATGTTCTGGGAGTGAACTGTCATGCTGGGCTGCACAACTCTGTGACTATAATAAAAGTCACAGGATGGTACACTTTTGGTATGTGAATTATATCTGAAAAAAAAGAAGGAAAAAAAAAAACTTGAAAGTGATACTCTCACTATCCTCAACAGACACAGAATATTATTAGAGTCTTTCAATGACACTTCCAAGCACTCACAACCCTGAAGACCCCATGTGACTGACCACGGTTGGAGTCTTGGACCTAGCGGCTTGCTCTCTCTCTCTCTCTCTGTCCCTCTTTTCCTCTCCTTCTCTCTCCCTCCCCCTCTCTAATCAAATTAAAATAAATAAATTAAATAAATAAAGTTCAATAAAATAACTTTAAAAAAAAGAGAGGCCAGCAGATGGCATGGTGATTAAAGGCACTGGATTCCCACACAGCCAACTGTGGTTTGAGCCCTGGACCGGGTGACTTGCTTTCTAGCTTTCCCTTTCTCTCTCTGTCACTCTCTGGTCAAATTAAAAATAATAATTATTATTATTATAACAAATGGAAATAAATAAATATTTCTTAAAAAAAAAAAAAGAAAAAGAAAATGAGGCCCATTATTTAATTATTCTCTTCCCCTGTATTTAAAAAATGTCCCTCTCTCTTGACTCTAACAAGGCTAAAACATCTCTCAGACTAAAGAAGAAAACATCTGGTCATAGCTACTTATACCCCCAGACACCACTTTTTTTTTTTTTTTTTAAAGAGGTTTTTGCAGGGCACGTGAGCTCCCTGGAGAGAGAGACAGAAAGTGAGAAATTACCCCCCAGAGGGGATGGCCACACCGCAATCTCTTCTCCTTCATTCTCTTCTTGAGATTCTGGACACACATGCACACACACCACACATGCACGTGCGCCCAGCATGAGTTTTAAGCAGCTGGGTCCAGGACTCAAACCACAGTCAACTATGTGGGAGTCCAGAACATAACCAATATGCCATCTGCTGGTCCCACTTTTTTTTTAATCTTTTTTTATTTTTAATTGCCAGAGGGCACATGCACTTGCCAGTGACAGAAAGAGACAGAGAAACAAAGAAAACACCCGAATGGAGTGTGGTCGCATCAAAATCCTTTCTCTGCTATTTCTCCATCCTGTAAAGATTTGGAGCACAAGCACACATGCCTCAGAATGAATGTTATTCTTTTATTTTTTTTTTTAGGTTTTTTTTTTTTTGAGAGGTTTTTGCTATAGGGCGCGTGCACTCGCCAGACACACAGAGAGAGACAGAGAGACAGAAAGCGAGAAATCACCCCCCAGGGGGGATGGCCATGCCGCAATCCCTTCTCCTCCATTCTCCTCTCGGGATCTTGGGCACACACGCACACGCGCCCGGCGTGAGTTTAAGCCACTGGGTCTGGGACGCAAACCGCGGTCGACTATGTGGGAGTCCAGCGACATAGCCATTACGCTAATTGCTGTTCCCTTTTTTTTTTTTTAAGAGGTTTTTGCTTTAGGGCATGTGCACTCCCTGCAAAAAGAGAGAAAAACAGAGCCAGCGAGAAGTGAGAAATCAGAGCCCAGGAAGGAATATCGCACCACAATCCCTTCTTCATTCTCCTCCCAGGATCTTGGGCACTAACGCACATGCACTCAGCGTGATTTTCAAGCTACCAAGTCTAGGACTTGAACCATGATTGGCAAGGTGAGGTCCCAGCGATGTAACCGCTACTCCATCTGTTGGCACTGCCCCCGCATGTTTTTCGAGCTACTGGGGCCAGGGGTCGAACCAATTGCTGGCCATGTAGGACCCAGCCCCCTTAACCAGTAGGCCACAGGACCAGCCCAGACATCACTCTTCTAAAAAAATCGTATTTATTTATTTTAATTTGCTATAAGGCACATGTGTTCACCAGAGAAGACAGAAGGAGAAGCAGAGAGGGAGAAATGGGGGGGGGGGGGGGAAGAAAGTGAGAAAGCAAAAGACCAGGTCCAGGACTCAAACCACAGTTGGCCATGTGGGAGTCCAGCACCCTTACCCACCATGCCACCTGCCGGCCCCCAGACATCACTCTTAAGTCTTTCTTTCATGGAACTTCTTGAAGAATGTCTATGGCCACTCACTGCCTCCATATCAACACACCCACTTTAGTGCATTGCCAATGCCCAGAACTCACTCACTTATTCAAGTAAAATTGTTCTGAAAACTGTCCTGACCCCAACCTTGTCAAATCCACTGAGCACAATTCAGTGCTACCCATGCTGCCATTCTGTGGCTTCAGACCAGTCATTCTTTAACACACTTATTCCCTGGGCTTCCACAATAGTACTTTCATCTGATTCTCCTTATTTCGCTCTTCTTGGCCTCTGTGGCCTCCTCCTTCACATGTCTTAATCTACTACTGACAGTAACGAATGACCCAGATCTACACATACACCTCCAGTCCCTTAGTTTCAGACTCACACACCACAGCCATCTGGATCCACCCTCCCGGCTATTCTTCAGACACCTAAGACTCAACACGTCTGTTGAGTTTCTTCCAGACACGCACTACATCTTTCTTATTCATACTGTCAGCAGAGAACATGGCATATGATAAACACTGACTAAATACTGTTGGATATCCAAGAATAGAACTCCTCATTTCCCACACCTCCACCCTAAAACCTGTTTCTACTACACTTCTGAGCTCAGCTAATGACACCAGCACTCACCTCATCATCTAAATCATTTGCAGAAGACTGCACAAGCTCAGTTTTCTTCAGATCAAAACAAACCCATCGTCTGGACTCCCCATGTTACCCCTTGGGACTTGGAGGCAAGGGGAACTGCTCATGCCGCTTGCTATGCCATTCTCAAACCCTATCCCCATTTCATTCATAATTCACTGTCATCATTGTGTTCTGTACATACACTCCTATAATGAGCTCCCGCGTGTACCTCTTACTACCAACAAGACTGAGCTCCTGGGCCAGCCCCTAACCTAGCACGTCAAGAGCTCTGATCCTACAGACGACATTTTAAATCTCGACCCCAAGGGAACAAAAAATATGCTGGATGCATGGGTGCCCCAAACATGAGCAGGATGGAGAAATAGAGGACAAGGGATTGTAGTATGCTCATGTCCCATTGGGGGTGTTTTCTCCCTCTCTCTAGAGAGTACACGTGCCCTCTGGCAATTAAAAGAAGACTGGGGGTGGCTTCATGGCCTAGTGGTTAAGGGCACCAGATCCCACATGGCTGACCAAGTGCTTTGCATTCCAACTCTGGCAACTTAAGAGATATGCTAGGTACATATGTATATCAATACATGGGTAAACATAATGGAAAGGGATTGTGGTGTGGTCACACCCCATGTGGGGGTGCTTTCTCTTTCTCTGTCTCTCTCTGGAGAGCACACAAACACTCTAGGAGGAAAAAAAAAAGACTGTGAGCTCCCTTGGTCAAAGATCATAACTTATGATTCTAGTGTATCCTTGAAAATGATGTAAGCTCAAAAGATCATCACTTCCAATAGAGCAGCAAAAGCGCAGGTTTTGACGATAGAGTAGGTGAAATCCAGGCTCCAAAATACTGATCCCCTTTGTAATTCTGGAAATGTGATTAATCTCTCTGAGGTTCTGTTAGACAAAAATTCTACAACTACCTTTCAAAGTTTGCTTTCAAGAACATAATAAAATAAGATATAGCCAGTCAGTGGTACGGGTGATTAAAGGGCTGGCTTCCACATGGCCAACAGCATGATTTAATCCCAGACCTAACAGTTGAGAAACACACCAGTCATGTTTGTAAGTGCCCCAAATCCCAAAAAGAGGGAGAGAGGGAAGAGACGGGACTGAGGAGTGGCCATTCCTCATGGAGAGGAGGTACCTTCTCCCATTCCCCCCTCCTTCTGTCTCTCTCCAGCATGGGCATGCAACCTCTAGCAGACTGAACCAAAAACAAGAGTAAGATAGTGTATAAAAACACTGAACTCTGTGGCCTGCAATAATAGCATTAGTCTTTTCTTCCATCAACACTGTTGAACTGAGTGAACTAGTAAATTCCATTTTCTCTACAGCTCCTGAGAATGAAAGCAGTTAAGTCATGGCCTGGTGTCCCATGGACCAGTGAGGGTCGTGCACTTCTCAGTCACAGAACACTCAGCTCCTCTTTGCCAAGCTCTCTGAAAGAACATCCTCTGCCAGACACAAGGGGAGCCTGACTGGCAGGCAGAGATCAATAAACCCACTTCCACTCCAACATCTCCATCCATCTCCTTAACTAATAGTTTTGTCAGTGGTTTCTCCTATCTTCAGAACTTGAGCGGTGGAAAAGTCAGACAGTAAGAATTGTGTTAAATAGAGGTGAGGACATCAAAGTTAATGGCAATTTAAATAAAATTGTATTGCATATTATAACGTGTATCTTCTTCTCCTGAAGCCTCCATCCCCATGCATATAAAACCAAATCTCAGAGTTGGCAGTAGAAACAAAACAATGTTGTAATAGATGTGTGTCTCATTCGTCATTAGCATATCATGCAGATGCTTGTAAAACAAGTATCTTCTGTTTTAGTAAATTCTGTCAGAAATTTCCATCCACAGGCATCCTGAGCTCCACATCAGTCAGTGATCACTCTGAGAAGGCTGAAGAACCACCAGTGGCCTCAGAGTCTAAAACACCTTCCTTTTTCACCACTTCTCCTCCCCCTTCCTGTCCTCAGGATGGCTTTTTCTTTGCTGACCACCAGGCTATGGAAACTTCTCCCACATCCTCGGTTTTGCCCTGACTGCTTGATTTTGACTGACCTCCCCAGGTTTTCTAGTCATATGTCTTCATTTCTTCATTTTCAACACTTGTTTTACTTTCCCCCCTTCCAAGAGAAAGACAGTCACACCTAACAAGGAGTTCATGCTGCAATCCACCCCAGATCATGGGCACGCATGCCTGCCTAGTGTGTAGAAAGAGTGCCCCAGGATGCAAACCAGGGACCTCCCTATGTGGGTCTAGCTGTGTCACCCCTGCACCACTGCTGACTGACCCTTCACCCCTTGCTTTTAAATCTGGCCCAGCTATGCTGAGAATCAGTCATCACTTCGGTTTCCAATTGTGCTTTGAAATCTAGCAACCTTTCCATTTGTGTTCATGTCAAGACCCACACAGGCTAACTAAAAAACATGGACCAGTAGTACCCTAAGCCCAGATGTCTGCTCTAGCTAGCATTCAGGGCTCCATGTATGCATTCAACCTTCCCCATCAGATCCTTCTATAGTCAAGCTCAAAGAAGCCTCCTTTCTGGAGGGCAAATCTTGTCTATGCTGCCTAAACTTGTCTTGCTCCTTCTTATCTTTGAGCCTTTGCTCTCAGGCAACACTTCCTCATCAAAGAATCAATGCTTCTCCTCCCCTCCCACCACCCACCAGCTCAAATCATAAAGTTCTACCCCCTCAGTGAAGTCTTCCCTAACCACCAGGTCTCTGGATCTTTCACTCCTCTAAATTCCTGTATTTTCAGGTCACTTACCTGACATTTAATAACAAGCAGTCTACTTACAGCTGTTTACCTTCTAATCTTATCTTTCCACATGACATTCATTTCCTCATGAGCATGAACCATAAAGCACACCTTAAGAAACTGAATATGACAATACTGGGCAACACTAAGAAAGCTTTTAGGAAATAAATTTCCTCTACAAAGAACAATTTCATTTTTTCATAATTCTTTCGAGCTCTTGCCCATTCCTGTACATAATTTTACACAGTAATAATCACAGCAGTAGATTCAATCACGGTTACAGTTTTATATTCTGCTTTTTCCACCAACAGTAACACTGGGCACAAGTGTGTGCGTGCCCAAATCCTGACAGGAGGAGAAGGGATTGTGGCATCAACACCCCCGCCAAGGGTGCTTTCTCCCTCTCCTCTGTCTATCTCTCTGGCAAGTGCCCTTTAGAAACTAAAAACAAAACAAAACAAAACAACAGTCCTCCTCATTGTTAAATGGTTCTGACTGTCATCGTTTTAAGTTCATTCATTTATTACCTCCACGAACAAGAGAGACAGAGACAGCATTCTTAACAGTCTTTTTTCCTAAAATTATTTATTTAATTTCATTTATTATTACTTATTATTTCAAGCTTGCTATAGGGCACATGCGCTCACCAGAGAGAGACAGAGAGAGAGAAGGAAAGTGAGAAAGCAAGCTACCCGGTCCAGGATGTGAACCAAGGTCAGCCATGTGGAAGTCCAGCATCTTAACTCCACCACCTGCTGGCTCCCCTAACAGAGTCTTGATGCCACAATCCACCCCCAACTTCAGCCACAGGCACACGCATGCCCAGTGTACTCACACAGGTCTCCAGATAAAAACCCAGAACCTTCCCATGAGGGTCAGCCACTATGGCACCATTTGGCCCCAACAGTTATCATTTTTACTGGCTGTAGAACAGTCCCACCACTGAGATACTAGCTCACAACTTCCTGAAGTGCTGACTCTATTGGACATTACTACGTAACTATTTTGTGTGTTTCACTACATCAAGTACTGTAAAATACAAAGTAAATTCATTTGAAATATCTCCTGAAATAAATTTATTGTTCATGTTTCCTAACACCTGAAATAATCCACTCTACTCTCTCTCTTTAGCACAAATTCTAATGTAATTTTCTGGTTCCATTCCTTTGGGCTAGGTCAGCAGCAAAGGTATTTTCTAAACGCTTTTCATACAGACTTCTTTATTTTGGTAGTTGACCTAACACAGATTTAAACATGGGAAGTCCCTTAAGAAAGGCAATAAGATCCCATACTACCTAATATATAAGCTACCTTCCTGGCAGGGCCTCAATAAATGCTTGCTTACCACCTAAGTAAGACATCGAATTCCTGAGAAAGAGAGTAGCCGTGACCTAACACTGTCAATTATGCTTGTAGAAGTTGCAGTTCATCTAATGATTAGACTGGTTCCTAATGTGTGGATGATGTTCTCTGCAGCACATGGAAGCAGACGAAGTTATCTGAGTTGTACAAGCAACAGAAAAAGACAGGCTACCTGAAAACAGAACTTCCAGATCTCATGACAAATAAGTTTATCCCTGTTTCAGGGCCAACACCTGGCATGGTGGTGATTGGGACACTGGACTCTCACATGGCAGACCACAGTTCGAATTGTGGACCCAGCAGCTTGCTTTTCCACTTTCCCTTTCTTTCTCTCTCTCTCTCTGGTGAGTGCATGTGTCCTATAGCAAATTTAAAAAATAATAACAATAATGAATACAGTTGAATAAATAATTCTTTTTAAAAAAAAAGTTTATCCCTTTTCTTCAGCTGTTTAGCTTAAATTCCAAGTGAATAAGAGCAAAAGTCATAATATTAAAATTACATATGCATGTGAATACAAAGTGGATGGAAATAACAAAAGTTGTCAGAATGGAAGGATGTATGAAAATTTCCTTTCTATTCGTTGTTTTGTGAATATAAAGTTAAAATATAGAACTAGAAAAATATTACTGACTACTCAATCAATGGCATGGTAGTCAATGGGGCTGGATCCCACATGGCCAACTACACAGTTCAAGTCCTGGAGCTGGTAGCTTAAAAAACACACTGGGTGCATGTGCACATGTGCCCAAGGTTCTGAGAGGAGAATGAAAGAGAAGAGATTCCAACATGGCCATCCCTCTGAGGGGTGCTTTCTCATTTTCTGTCTTTCCCCCCATCAAGTGCACACGCCCTCTAGCAAAACTATATGTTATGTATGTATAATATACATATAATATATACACAGTATAGTGTGTAATATATACACAATATATAAACTATATAATATATAAACTAGATCTATAATATATAAACTATAAATATATAATATATAATTGAGTTATATATAAACTAACTATAAACTATATATATATAAAAACTATATAGTCATATATATATATATATATATACACACACACACACACACACACACACATATATATACATGAAATTGAGTTAGGGCCTAAGGCTTAACGCTCAGATAACTTTTTCAAACCCACACAGCTTAGAAAGAAGACTAAAACATTTATATTTCCATGATAAATGTTAAAAACCAACCAACCACTTTAACACTCAAAACACCTAACCATGGGCCAGTTGGTGGCATGGTAGTTAAGGCAGCTGGATCCCACATGGCCAACTGTGTAGTTTGAGCCCTGGACCCAGTGGCCTGAGAAACACTCAAATATAAGAGCATACATGCCCAAAATCCTGAAAGGAAGAAAATGTAAAGAAGGGATTATAGTGTGGCCATCTCCCATGGGGAGTACTTTCTCACTCCCTCCCTTCTACCCCCTCCCCCGTCTTACACCTGCAAGTCCACGCATCCTCTGGCAAATTAAAAAAATAAATAAACCTACACGCAATCAGATACTGAATCACATGAAGAACATAATGATACCAGACATGCCAAGAAATTTTCAGGTTTTCCTCAAAAGATAACTAAGGTAATTTCAAATATCTATACAGTAAAAACACATAATCACAGTAACCCACTCTCACTACCATTTCATTTGGAAAGAGTGATTCTAAAGTTTCTTCCTGCACTTACATGCTATGACAGAAACAATAAGGACTAAAGTTTACTATCTGTCATTTTTTTTTTTTTTTTTGGAGAGGTTTTTGCTAAGGGCACATGCGGTTGCCAGAAAGACAGAGAGAGACAGAGAGATAGAAAGCGAGAAATCACCCCCCGGGGGAGATGGCCACACCACAATCCCTTCTCCTCCATTCTCCTCTCAGGATCTTGGGCACACACACACATGCACCCGGCGTGAGTTTAAGCCACCGGGTCTGGGACTCGAACTGCAGTCGGCTACAAGGGAGTTCAGTGACATAGCCATTACACTAACTGTTGATCCTAACTATCTGTCTTAATTATATAGTATTATTAATACATTGATTTTCTTAAAATTAGTAACTATTCAAAGTAACATGGTTCTTGGAGCCACGCCAGTGGCGTGGTGGTTAAGGGCACTGGACTCTCACATGGCAGACCGCGGTTCAAGTCCTGGGCCTAGCAGCTTGCTTTCTCACTTTCCCCCTCTCCCTCTCTCTCACTCTATCCCTCTCTGGTCAAATTAAAATAAATTAAAATAAATAAATGAATAAAGTTAAATAATTATTAAAAAAAAGTAACATGATCCTTTCAAAGTTACTGGAAAGGAATATGGTTTGGTTTTAATCTTTTCATACACCATCTAGAAACTGCTCGCAAAATCACTGACCTTAGAATTCCACTACATTGGGGCCAGGAGGGGGAAACAGCAATAATGCAACTAGAAGTCACATGGGAAGACTCAGGTTCACATCCGGGACCTCACTGGCACACTAGGCACGCATGCAAGGTGCCTGAGATCCAGGTGGCTAAGACTGGAGGTGTGAAGACCCTGTTGAGAGTGTCTATTTTTGTCTCTTTCTCTCTCTCTCATACGAAGAAATTTAATAAACTTCAAAAAAAGGAATTCCACTATATTGTATTCCGCAAATTAAATTTATGTAAACAACTACTTCATGATGAAAGAAAAAAAAAATTCAAATTATCTGGTAATTACTGAAAAAATAAATCCATGTGTATGTCAGGAAATATGAGACTAGGTAAGAGATGACATTAAGTGAATTGAAGAAGCAGTTTAGCACAAATAATGCACTTCTATTTACGGGTTAAGGAATCTAAGAATAGACCTTAATTTTCAAATGAGTTAAAGAACAGCTACCATGTGTTTCACAGCTAAAATTATTATTCTATGCAATGCTCAAAAACTCTGATTACTGGGACCAGCAGTTAGCATAATGGCTATGTCACTGGACTCCCATGTAGTCGACTGTGGTTTGCATCCCGGACCCGGTGGCTTAAAACTCACACCAGGCGCGTGTGCATGCGTGCCCAAGATCCCAAGAGGAGAACGGAGAAGAAGGGACTGCGGTGTGGCCATCCCCTCTGGGGGGTGATTTCTCTCTGTCTGTCTCTGTCTGGAGAGCACACACGCCCTATAGCAAAAACCTCTCAAAAAAAACCCTCTGATTATTGGCAATCATTACCATCTTATCAACGGCAATCACTGTCAATGGACAGTAATTCCTTCAACAAAATGAAACTGATGGGGGGAAAGGGAGAGAGAAGGGCTCCAAATATCTGAGATAAGTCTCTGTGATAGTTTGGTGGCTGCCTCTTTTTAGCACTGACATTTACAAGTTTTTCTGGAAAAAGGAAATTTTAAGAATGTGCTGAAACCATCCTTTCAGAACCAATTCTCAGATAAGCTGTTTCATTTAGTTCTGCGTTTTTCAATCGCTGTGATGGTAATGAACTTGAAGTAAGCTGAAATAAAGATGCCTGAATATTTAAACACTGAAGTTCCTGAAAACTTTCAAGAGTCCTAAGTTGTTTCATTTTTGTCAGCACTTGAAACTAGGGAGGCAAAAACTGAAGACTCAATCTTGCACTAGTTGAGAACTTCAAGTAATTATGTTCTTAGGGAAAAACTCACCTGACAGCCTCCAACAGTCCTAGCAGGCACAGAAGAATAAATCAACACAGAAGAAAGAACTTCAAGAGTAGAGAGAAACCAACGTCCAGTACAAGGACAAACCAGCAAAGCCTACGTCAACTGGCTGAAGTGAATACCTCAATACATGCACAGAGCAGAGAAATGGGCAACCAGCAGTGTGGACAAAAAAGTTAAACACTTGATTTTGAACAAAGCTTAGAAGATCATTCTGGTACTTACAAATTATTCGGATTAGTTAAGAGTCTTATCAATTGCAAAGTCACCTCCTGGCACAATCACAATGATCCCAATAACATAACCTGTATATAAAGTGTTTTCAAACATGTTATCTCATTTAAAGTAACTTGCCCAGTTCCCCTGCTGGTTAAATAGCAAAGCCAAGACAAGACCATCTCCTCTTCTGGCTTCCAGTTGAGGCTCTCCCCACTCCATGTGACTGTCAAAGATGATTTAAATGTACTCAGTTTATCTGCTTTCTCTATCCCCCCCAAAGATTTAAGAGAATGTCAGATAGATGGAATTTCACAAGAATCTTGGCACTTAAACTATTTATTGTTGAGACGACGAAGATGACTTCAAGCAAAAAGCAAAATTTCTCCAATAGTTCCCCCCAAAAAAGAAAGAAACAAAAAAGAAAAAGGACATCTCTTTTACCCATTCCCAATCGAAGCATTTACAACTCCTTAGGACTGTCCAAGTTAAAGGAATAAAAAGTTTAAAGCCAAGAAGAGGGATTTCGGCCCTTGAGCGCTCTCTGAGGAGGACTAAACCAAACTCCTGCCATTTTCTTGCTGCGGGCCACCCAAGTGCAGGGTTGGGGCTACCGGGGCAGAGACGCGGGGACCCCGGCCGCCCGGTGGCTGGCAGCGGGGGGGTGAGGACCCGAGGGGCGGGGGCCGCTGTGACAGCTGGCTCGGAGAGCGCGGGGAGAGGGGACGGGGCGAGGACAGGGGTGGGGACCGGGAACCCAGACTCGGAGAGGGCTGAGGGCCGAGGGCGCCGTCCTGGAAGGGCAGGGGAGGCGACAGGGCGAAAGGGCGCCGGGGCGGGGCGCGCCGGCGGAAGGGGCAGCGGGAAGGGCGGCGGGCTGGGACATGGGGCCCCGCGACGCCCCGGGACCGGCCGGCAAGGGGAGGGGCACCCGGTAAGGGAGGGGGAGGCGCGGGCACGAGGTTTGGGGTGCCCAGGACCCCTCGCGCCCGGCCGCCGACTCCAGGGGCGGGGCCGGCCGGACCCCCCACGGCGGCCGAGGGAAGGACACGCCAGGCACCTGCCGCCTCCGCCGCGGCGGCCCAGCAGGCTCGGCTCTCACCTCGTCGGTTCATGGGCCGGATCCGCACCGCCACTTTCACCTTGGAGTCCCCCATCCTGCCGCCGCCGAGGTTCTTGCTTGGCTTCCGTCTGCCGCGGCCACCGGGCAACTCCGCTGGGCTGACCCGGCGGGAGGGGGCAGCGGGCCGAAGGGGCGGGGCCTGGGCGGGGCTTGGGCCGGGGGCGTGGTCGGCGCGAGCTCCCGGCGCGCCCCAGTGCATGACGGAACTTGTAGTCCGTGGGAGTCGTGGTAGGAGGAGGGACTCCGTTGGGATAGGGCTGTGCGCCTGGGTCGCTGGAAGTTGTACCCAGCAGTTCCTCTGTCTGTCTACACCATTCTTACTCTCAAAATTGAGTGTTACCGCACCTGAAAACAACTGAATAGGTGGCACTGCGGAGACCCTGCCTCCTCTTCACGCTCATTGCCTGCCAATCTTAGTGTCTGAGCATTGGCTCAAAGGATTTTCTTTGCTTGGTTTATCCTTCCCGCCTGTTTGCTGAACTTGTTCAAGACAACTTAAAAGTCACCTCTTATTGAGGACCTGTAGGTGGCTTGGAGATTAAGGCGCTAGATCCCGCATACATGGCCCACTCCCTGGTTCGAAAATCACCCCAGACACGTGTGTGTTGTGCCCAAAATTCTGAGAGGAAATGGAGAGGAGAATGGAGAATGCGAGTGGCCGTTCCCACTTGGGGGTGATTTCTCACTTTCCCTTTCTATCTCTATGGCTAGTATACATGCCCTATAGGAAAAAATAAATGAAAGAAAAAAGAAGAGAAAAAGTCACCCCTTGCGGAATTGTTCATAGATGCACATGTTGACATTGGAGGCAGGGCCTTGACCCTATCTTTCTTGTCGCCCTCCTTTAAGACAACACTTTTACTTATGAAGTCAACCAATCAGAGTTCAAACCCCACCCCAACACTTCCTAATTATGTGATCATTTCACCATTTCATGCCTATCTCTCTTCGTATAGAGACAATAATAGTGACTACTAAAATAGGTATATTTTAAAACCGTGAGATGTACTTATCTATGTAACCTGGTATGTAGTAGACCCAGTAAACATTGACTGCATGCATGCATAAATGAATGAGTGAACAATGAATGGATGGATGAAGCCACACTGAAGTGAGCTCTTTATCAGGTAGAGACTGCTGACTGGTGGCCTGTGGGGCCACATCTGGCCTGCAAACATGTCTTGTTTGGCCTCACAGTACTGGCCAACACATGCAGATTTGATTTGTACATACAGTATTTGGCCTATCGTACACATTGGAAAGAGTGGATTGGGACAGCAGCCTTTTAAGAGGTGGGCGTCTCCAGTTCACTGGCATCCCCTTCAGTCTGCTTTACCACTCAGGTGCCTAGACCGTGGGTTTGGGAACCCTGCTTAGATATGTCTAAATGATAATACAGAACTTAGGAACATTTTACAGGCGAGTAAACACAGAAAGCTGGCAAAATTTATCCTTTTACCAACCATCATGTTTTGAAAGCTTTTCAGGTATTAAAAAAGATTAAAAACACCCTTAAAAGGAAGGAAATTCTGACACATGCTGCAACATGAACGAACCTTGAAGACTTTATACTGAGTAAGATAAGCCTAACACAGAAGGGTAAATGCCTTTATGATGTGAGGTGCAAATACTTTTATGAAATGACGTACACAGAATAGTCAATTTTTGTTGTTATTGGGGGGCACGTGTCCTCGGCAGTATGGGGGAAGGGGAAGTATAGTTGCACTACACTCCCTTCTCCATTTCTTAGTCTTTTGGGGGTTTTGAGCACACACACACACATGCCTCAAGCCCTTGAGCCTGAGACTCAAACTTCTTGGTCAGCCATGTGAGATCCGGCTGTCTTCACCACCAGGCCATGGAACCAGCACCACAGAATAGTCAAATTTATGGAGTTAGAAAGTCTTTTTACTGGTGGTTATCAGGGACTCAAGGGAGGGGGAACAGGGAGTTCGCCTTTAACGGGCATAGCTTGGGAAGATGAAAAAATTCCAGAAATGGATGCTGGTGATAGGTGTGCAACAATGTGAATGTACTTAACCCCACCGAGTTGTACACTTAAGACTGGTAAAGATGGTGAAGGTTGTCTGCCTAATTTTAAAGTTTATTTCTTTCTTCCGTGAGCCAGAGAGAGAGAGAGAGGGTCTCAATGCTGGTATCCACCCCAGCTTTAGCTGGTCCCGGATCATGGGCATATGTGCACTCAGTGTGTTCAGGGTGGTCTCCAGATGTGAACCCAGAACCTTCCCATTTGGGTCAGCCTCACAGAGAATTGCATTATCACTAGACCACTATCCTATAGCAAAAACCTCTCAAAAAAAAAAAAAAAAAGAAAGAAAGAAAGAAAAGTGAGAGGGACCAGCCGTAATGGCTATGTTGCTGTACTCCCATGTAGTTGACCGCAGTTCGAGTCCCGGACCCGGCAGCTTAAACTCATGCCAGGTGCGTGTGTGCGTGCCCAAGATCTCGAGAGGAGAATGGAGGAGAAGGGACTGCGGTGTGGCCATCGCCCTTGGGGGTGATTTCTAGCTTTCTGTCTCTCTGTCTCTCTCTGTCTTTCTGGCGAGCACATGCACCCTATAACAAAAACCTCTCCAAAAAAAGAGGAAAAAAAAGTGAGAAAGCAAGCTGCCAGGTCTTCTGGCTCCCCGGCATGTTTTTCAAGCTGCCAAATCCAGAACTTGAACTGCACTGTCAGCCATGACCGCCATGCCACTGGGTGGCCCTATATTTTCAATTTATGATAAGTTTATCCTAAGCTGAAGAGTATCTGTACTTACTTTACAAAGGGATTAAGAAGTGCCTGATACACTGGTTGCTTTTCTTTTTTTACCTCTCATAGTTGAAAAGAGTAGAACCTGTGCCAACTCTGCTCCTGCCACCCACCCCTCCAGGGTTTTGACTAGATAGTTCTCCAATTTCACCTGGTCTGGAAGTCCCTGACGCTCCTGGGCTGCAGGTTGTAACTTGAATCTCAGTCCTTCCTCTCTCCGCCACCTATCAGAGGATCGGAGGAAGATTTTCCACCAGAAAACGCAAGTGTTTCTGGTGTTGAGCTCTCTTTTCTAAAAAATCCTCTTTTCACTTTCACTGCAGAAATCAAAGGAGACAGATTAGTGTGAAGAGAAGTCAAAGGGTGACCAGGGCTGGTTACGATGACACACATCTGTAATTCAGGCTGAGGCAGGAAGGTCATGAGTTTGAGGTCAGCCGGACACCACGAGACTGTCTCAAACAAACAAACAAACAAACAAAACAGCCCACATGGTTTTCCCCAGAGTTCTTAGGGAAGCTACTGTCATTTTCTTCCAATCGAATGTTTCCGGAGCAATTTAAATGGCTTTGGAACTTTAGAGAAAGTCCTCACTGCTTCCCTGTTATATTCTTCACTTCCCTCAGCTCCTTAGGGACTTTTTTTCTCTCTTAAATTCAGTTTAAACTTAAATACAATTTGTTTTTTCTTTTTCGGTTTCTGCCATAGGCCACATGACTGGCTGGAGAAAGACAAAGAGAGGGAACGTGAGAAATTAACCCCCAGGGGAATGGCCAGGCCGCAGTCCCTTCTCCTCCATTCTCCTTTCAGGATTTTGGGCACACATGCACACATGCCTGATGTGATTTTCAAGCTGCTGGGTCCAGGACTCAAATCATGGTCAGCCATGTGGGAATCCAGCACCTTAGCCACCAAGCCACCTGCTGGCCCCCCTTTCTTTTCCTTGATTGCCATAGGGTGCATGTGCTGATTGGAGAGAGAGAGAGATGGAGAGAAAGGAAGGGGGAGGAGAAGCACCCTCTATGGGAAATGATCTACCTGCACTCCCTTCTCATCAATTTCTCCCTCCTTTTGGTTTTTTGGGCATGTATGCACATGTGCCCGGCATGTTTCTCAGCCAGCTGGGTCCAGGAGTTGAATCATGGAGTTGGCCATATGGGAATCTTTTTTTTACTAAAGAATTATTTATTTCATTTTATTAATTATTATTATTATTTTAATTTTCTATAAGGCACACATGCTCACTAGAGAGAGACAGAGAGAAAGAGAGAGGGGGAAAGTTAGTATTATTTTAATTTTCTATAGGGCACACATGCTCACTAGAGAGAGACAGAGAGAAAGAGAGAGGGGGAAAGTGAGAAAGCAAACCACCAGGTTCAAGACTCAAACTGTGGGTACCCATGTGGGAGTCCAGCACCTTAACCACTATGCCACCTGCTGGCCCCAAAATTCTGTTTTTGTTTTTTTGGGAGAGATTTTTGCTATAGGGCGCATGCACTCACCAGAAAGAGAGAGTCAGAGAGACAGAAAGCAAGAAATCAGCCCCCCGGTGCGATGGCCACACCGCAATCCCTTCTCCTCCATTCTCCTCTCAGGATCCTGGGCATGCAAACACACATGCCCAGCGTGAGTTTAAGTCATGGGTCCAAGACTCGAACTGCGGTCGACTACATGAGAGTCCAGCAATATAGCCATTACTCTAACTGCTGGTCCTCACTTTTCATCACTCTCTCTCTCTCTCTCACTCTCTCTCTCTCATTCTGTCCCTCTCTGGCCAAATTAAAATAAATAAATTAAATAAATAAAGTTAAATAAAATAACTCTTTCAATAAAATAATAATTTAATTAAATAAATAATTACTCATAAAAAAATTTCTGTGTGTGTATGTGTGTGCATGTGTGTGTGTGTATGTGTATGTGTATCCAAAATCCTGAAAAGAGAATGGAGAAGAGATTGCAGCATGACCATTTCCCCTCTGGGGGTGGGGGGAGATGCTTATTCACCCTACCCCCACCTGGACTCTCTTTTCCCAGTGAGCATACATGCCCTCTGGGGTATGGGGAGGAAAGCAAAAAAATACGAAAGAAAATAAAATGTATTTAATATACCTAACCTACCAAACATCATAGTTCACCATAGTTCATCTTAAACACACTCAGAATACTCACATTCATCCACAGTGGGGCAAGATCACCTACCATGAAGCCTATTTTATAATATTGTGTTGAGTATCTCAAATAATTTATTAAATACTGAAAGTGAAAACAGAACAGCTGTACGGATACTCCAAATACAGTTTCCACTGAGGCATATTGCTTCCACATTATTGTAAAGTTGAACAATCTTAAATTGCACCATCTTTCATCAGGGACCTTCTGTAATTAAGAAATCAACAAATCTTTATGGTATAGCCACGGCATCGTGGTAGAATTTCAGCTGTGTCATAAGAAGTTTCCCATCTCGGGCCCTGATATTTTGCAAATCTACTCATTCTCTAACTAATCTCTAGTTCACTTTTTGTTTCTTCGATCTACACCTTCAATAGTTTCTGATAATCCCTGCGTAGGCTGAGGAAGGCATTTTGCCCTGTTTTCACATGGTCATCACTCAGCAGGATAATGATAGCTAACATATCTTGAAAGCTTACTCTGTGCCAGACACCGTGCTAAACAGTTGACATGGTCTAACTCAATCCTCACACCAATCCGTAAAGCAGTTGCTATTATTACTCCTATCTTACAGACAGGAAACTGAGTCACAGTACACTGTACTTCTGTAACCTGAACTCCCTAGTCTACAGTCTTACACAAGAGAAAGTGTGCATGGCCAGATCATTCCGTCCACCGGAGTTTAAAAAACCTAATTTTCTTTTCCTTTTTCAGAGAGATTTTTGTTACAGGGCACATGCACTTGCCAGAGAGACAGAGAGAGAGAAAGCAAGAAATCATTTCCCAGGGGGGATGGCCATGCCACAGTCCCTTCTCCTCCATTCTCCTCCTGGGATTTTGGGCACGCATGCACATGTAGCTGGCATGAGTTCAAGCCTCCAGGTCCAGGACTTGAATCACAGTCAACCATGTGGGAGTCCAGCGCCTTAACCGCTACACCCACCCGCTGGACCCAAGACCTAATTTTCACCATTCCACTTTCCAAAGTAGTTCCTAAAACCCTATTATTTGCAAACAGTGGAAATGTAAACTTAGTTCTTTTTTTGTTTTTGTCTTTAATATAGAGGGAATGAGCTAGTGGCTTCATCAAGGCAAACTACTCCCAAGCCTAGATAAACATTTGCCTGCTTGCTCAGACTGACCTTCCCCAGAGCACTTGGTTTTCCTAATTGTCATTGTCTCTTCATCTGTCTCCCCAGCCACTCACTCTATAAGCACAGGGAAAGTGTCTTTTCCTTTTTTAAGGTTCCCCCCCATAGGGCACACATGCCTTGACAGAGAGAGGAAAAGTGAGAAATCACTCCCCAGAAGGGATGGCTACACTATAACCCCATCTCCTCCATTCTCCTCTCAGGATTTTGGGCACGCACACATATGTGCCAAGTATGATATTCAAGCCACTGGGCCAGGGACTCAAACTATAGTGGACTATATGGAAATCCAGCGCCTTAACCTTCACACCCCCTGCTGGCCCCCAAAGTGTCTTTTCTTAAGCCTTTTTATCTCCAACACCTAGTCTAGTGCCTGGTACTTAATAGGCACTTAATACAGTTTGGGGAATAAAGATATTGACAATGCAGCTTCATCATTAACTCTAATCAGATTAAATGGCTTCAAATCTCACAGTGAGAAAGCTAGAAAGAAAATTCAAATTTGTTTGATTCCCCAAAATCTCTGCTCTTTCCACCAAGAAGACCATGCCTATGCATCCTCTTCCATTTTTCATGTACATTTTATCTTTTTTTTAAGAGTTCTTTTTTTTTTTTTTTTTTTTGCTATAGGGCATATGCACTTGCTGGAAAGACAGGGAGAGAGAGACAGAGAGACAGAGAGACAGAAAATGAGAAATCACCCCCAGAGGAGATGGCCATGCCGTAATCCCTTCTCCTTTGGTCTCCTTTGGGATTTCAGGCATGCACACACATGTGCCTGGCATGAGTTTAAAGCCGCCGCCTCCCGGACTTGAACTTCAGTCAGTCAACTGAGAATCCAGAGACATACGCACTACACCATCTGCTCGTCCCCTAGATCTCCATAACAGTACCCCTCAGTTTACAGCTATTATTTGCTGAGTCCTTTTCTGTGCCAGGAATGGTGCTCAGCACTTCACATATGTGATCTGATTTAGTTGTAACAACAATCCCTTGAGGTTGGGACTTTTTTTTCTTTTTAGATTTTTGTCATAGGACGTGCGAGAGACAAAGAGGGGGAAAGTGAGAAATCACCCTTGGGCAGATGTCCATGCCCAATCCCTTCTCCATTTTCCTCCTAGGCTTTTGGGCACGTATGCACACATGCCTGGCATAATTTTCAAGCCACGGGTCTGGGACTTGAACCATGACCAGCCATGTGGGAGTCCAACACCTTAACTACCATGCCACCTGCTGGCCCTAAGGTTGGTACCATTGTTATGGCTTTTTAAAAATTTCTATTATTATTTTATTTTATTTTTGTGAAAGGGCTTACTAGAGAGAGACAGACAAGAGAGCGAGAGAAAGCACTTCTCAGGGGCATGGTCACATCACAGTACCCTTCCCTCCATGTCTTCAGCCTGTCAGGACTTTGCGCATGCACATACCTGCCTAGCATGTTTTTCAAGCCACCAGGGTCAGGATTTGACCTGCACGGTTTTTCATGTAGGACCTGGCGCCCTTAACTAGCAGGCCACTGGGCCAGTCTATTAAAAGATTTCTTTATTCAGGAAGCCAGCAGGTGGCATGGTGGTTACCGCACTGTACTCCCACATGGCTGACTGCAGTTCGAGTCCCAGCTTGGCAGCTTGTTTTCTCAATTTCCCTCTCTCTCTCTGTCTCTCCCTGGTCAAATTAAAATAATAATAATGATAATGATAAGTAAACTTGAATAAATAATTCTAAAACAAGAGTTACTTATTTATTTATTTACTTACTTCTATAAGTGAGAGAGAGAGACTGAGAGACATGACCTCCAATGGGGACTTAATGCCTCCATCCATCCCAAGCTTCTGCCAGCCCTATATCATATGCATGTGTGTGTCCAGTGTACACAGGTAGGTCTCTGGAACAAACCCAGAACCTTCCCTGTGGGTCAGACTTGCAAAGTACCAAACTGCTGGTTCACGTTTTCCCCCTCCTATTGTGGCCATTGACTTAGTAGGAACTGAGGCTTAACGAGGCACATTCATTGCACACTGGCCTCAGTAAGATACCTGCATGCAAATCCCTGGTCCCCAGCGTGTCCACCCTGCTCTTCATGTAGCATCAGGTGCTTTCCCAGGTCCCACAGCTCTTACTGATACTCCTCATCAGCCGCCCACTGGCAGGGCCACACCTGCAGCGTGCCGTGATCTCTGACTGCTCCGCCTAGGAAGTGAAATGCAGTAACTCGCATCCATAACCTCCTCCAGCCTGACTCACTCTCCTCCTCCCAAGGTCCAGCAGGCTGCTATTGTTTTTCTGGCACGCACATATGAGAGGAGAGAGAGAGAGAGAACCCTCCACATGACCTGGTCATGCCAGAAATGCCCTCTTCCAGTCTTCCAGTCCATTGGATCCTGGACACGTGCTTGTGTGCCCAGTGTGTTTCAGGGATTGGGACTATGGTCGCATGTGGGACACGGCTTCTCCTGCAGCACCGAAGACTGACCACCAGCCCACTGTTCTTAAGCCTCCAGTTCCTCAACTTGCCCGTTTTCTCTCTCTTTTTTTTTTAAAGAATTATTGTATTGGGCCCAGCAGGTAGCATGGTGGTTAAAGGCGCTGGATTCCTACATGGCCGACCATGGTTCGAGTCCTGGACCTGGCAGCTTGCTTTCTCACTTTCCCTTTCTGTCTCTCTCTGGTCAAATTAAAAATAATCATAATGAATGGAACTAAAGAAATAAATTATTATTTTTTAAAAAAATAATTATTTAACTTTATCTATTTATTTATTTTAATTTGACCAGAGACGGACAGAGTGACAGAGAAAGAAATAGAGGGAAAGTGAGAAAGCAAGCCACCAGGTCCAGGTTTGAACCATGGTCAGCCATGTGGGAGTCCAGTGCGCTTAACCACCATGCCACTTGCCGGCCCCAATTTGCCCCTTTTCTCACACTCAAACCCCTTCATGGTTAATTTAAAAATTGTTTTAATTTGATTTATTGATTCATTCATTTTAATTTGACAGAGAGAGAGAGAGACACAGAGAGAGGAGAAGTGAGAAAGCAAGCCACCAGGTCTGGAACTCGAACCATGGTCGGCCATGTGGGAGTGAGTGTCCAGCGCCTTAACCACCATGCCACCTGCTGGTCCCCAATTTTTTAAAATATTTTTTAAAGACTTATTTACTTAATTTTGTTATACTTTTTTTTTTTTTTTTAATTTGACCAGAGAGAGAGAGAGAAAGGAAAAGTGAGAAATCAAGTCACCAGGTCTGAAACTCCACAGTCGGCCATGTGGGAGTCCAGCACCCCAACCACCACATTACCTGTTGTCCCCATTTTCTTTTCTTTTTCTAATTCCCAAATGGTACATGTGCTTGTCAGAGATAAGAAGTTTTTTAAATTAGTTTATTTACTTCTTCTGTAAGTGAGAGAAAGAGACAGAGAGACATAAGAGAACGAGAAAGAGAGAAAAAGTGATAAAGCAATCCCCCAAGGAGGTGTAGTCAAGCCACAATCCCCTCTCCTCCCTTTCTTCCTCCTTTCAGGAGTTGGGGCACACACGTACATGTGTCTGGCATGTTTTTCAAGCTGCCAGGGCTGGGATTCAAACCGCAGTCAGTCATGTGGGCTCCTGCATCCTTTACCTAAGTGGCCATGGAGCCAGCCCATGGGGGTTCATTTTCTTCCATGTCCAGCCTATGGCTCCCTCATCAACAGCATTCACGCCATGTGGATCCCTAAGCCCATGTTATCAGTCTCTCTTCTGTCCGGCTCCCACGTTGGGCAAGGAGCCCGGCTGGAGGAAGTCACACACACAGGCACCACGGTGCCCTCACGAGTCTGTGCTCTTAGATCCCAGTGTGGCCCTCAGCGGCATGCAAAACCCCTTTTCCTGGTCGGCTCCTCTGTTCCTCCAAGAGCCTTTACCACTTTCATCAGGCTCTTCAAGTCCCACTTCAACACGGCCACCACCCTCTTGCCCAGATCACCCTGGGAAACGATCATCCTACATCACTGCTTGCAGGAGAAAATTCCCTGAACTTCCTGTGCCCACGATTTTATCCGGCACCAACTTCCCCTCTGCGGCAGGGGTGGATATGTGTGTATCCAGGGTTCTTTCATCCCACCTCCATGGCAGTGTTTTTCTGTTTGTTGTTCCCTGACTGACCAAGTCAACCTTTCCTTCTCCACGAGTTCCTTCCCCGCAGCCGACAGTGTCCCAGGGGTAGACAAGAACAAGTAATAACAAGGACAATTTCATTACCAGTAACTCTCCCTCCTCCACAGCCAATCGCCAATCCACCCTCACTAGCCTGCACTTCCTCACCCATCATTACTCAACCATTAACTCAGTCACTCATTTTTGTAAATTTAATTTAATTTTTAAAAATTTGCTATGGAGGGCCAGCAGGTGGCATGGTGGTGAAGGTGCTGGATTCCCACATGTCCAACTATGGTTCGAGTTCCGGACCTGGCAGCTTGAAAATCACTCAGGGCACATGTACATGTGTGTCCAAAATCTCCAGAGGAGAATAGACGAGAAGAGATTGCAACGTGGTCATCCCCTCTGGAGGGTGAGTTCTCACTTTCCCTCCCTCTCTCTGTCTCTCTCTAGTGAGGGCATGCACCCTATGACACAGGCACATACCCCTGCTGTGGTTTTCAAGCCTCTGGGTCTGAGACTCAAACTGCACAGCCAGCCATGTAGGATGGAGCCACCCCGACCACCACGCTACCTGGCTGGCCCTTAACCACCCGTTCAACTGCCCTCATCCCTCCAATAAAACTCAGCAAAATGTGCTATTGACCTCATAGCAAATCCAGTAGGGTGGCTTTCAGTCCTTTGTTACCTTGATTCTCTGTGATATTTGATGTTATTGACCATCCTCTTTCGAAGCTTGTGATTCCCTCAGTTTCTATATAGCCCTTGTTTTAATTAACTTATTAGTCAACAAACTTCTCTATCATATGCTCCGTACCGTTTTTGGTGCCTGGGATACAAAAATTAAGGAAGACATCATGGGGGCCAGCAGGCAGTGTGGAGGTTAAGGTGCTGGACTCCAATGTGGCCGACCGCAGTTCAAGTCCCGGACCTGGTGGCTTGAAAATCACACTAGGCACACGTGCACACGTGCTTAAAATCCCAAGAGAAGAATAAAGAAGAAGAGATTATGGCATGCCACCACCCCCCAGGGGGGTGATTTCTTACTTTCCCTCTCTCTGTCTCTCTCTGGCAAGCACACACACTGCCCTATGGTAAAAAATGAAAACAAGGGAGCAGCAGTTGGCATAATGGCTATGTCGCTAGATTTCCATGTGGTCAACCACGGTTTGAGTCCCAGACCTGGTGGATTAAACTCACGCTGGGTGTATGTGTGTACGTGACCTAGATCCTGAGAGGAGTATGGAGGAGGAGGGATTGTGGTGTAGCCATCCCCCCGGGGGGAGGGGTGATTTCTCGCTTTCTGTCTCTGGTGAGCACACACGCCCTATAGCAAAAACCTCTCAAAGAAAAAAAAAAAAAACCACTATGACCATTGTCCTTAAAGACCAAGAGATTTGTTCAGAGTTCTGGAAAGTTCGTGACTTCTTCACGTTGTTTTGCTGCCTCTTCATTTCTCAGTACTATATGGGAATCCCCCTTACAGGCCATGCCACAATCTTTTTCACTATCCTCTCAGGATTTGAGGCACTGATGCACACGTACCTGCTGTGATTCTTAAGTTACCAGGTCCAGGGCTTGAACCTGGCCAGGAACCAGCGCCTTCACCTCCATGCCACCTGCTGGACCCAGCCATTCTTACTTTCAAAGCCTCTGGGTAACCCCTCTTCAGAAAAGCCCTGGGCAGAAGATGTTCCTCCTCACTGTGTATGGGCTTCATTCTGAAAGGGTAAAGCCTCATGGGACCAGTAGATAGCGTAATGGCTATGTCACTGGACTCCCATGTAGTCGACCGTGGTTCAAGTCCCGGACCCGGAGGCTTAAACTCATGCCGGGCACGAGTGGGTGCATGCCCAAAATCCGAAGAGGAGAATGGAGGAGAAGGGATTGCAGCGTGGCCATCCCCCCTGGGGGGTGATTTCTCGCTTTCTGTCTCCCTGTCTCTCTCTGTCTTTCTGGCAATGGCTCGTGCCCTATAGCAAAAACCTCTCAAAAAAAAATAAATAAAATAAAAAGGGTAAATCCTCAGTCCTGTAGATGTATGAGATGGAATTGAATTGCTTTGGATCTTAAGAGATTTAGTGGTTAGAAGAGTCCTCTTGGGTATTGAAAGTTAAAGAGGCCCCCTGGGCTAGGTAGAATGGATCTGGGCCAGGCCTCTTTTCTCTGCCTGGGAGCTCATTTGGAATGAGATAGAGTTTCCAAGCACTGAGAGCAAGGTGTACCTTGTAAACTAGGTTATTTATGTATCAGTTTCCTTTGGGTTTTTCTTTGTGTTTAGCAAACTTCTCTTGAATTTATGTTTATTTGGCCTATGCTAAGGGGAAGCAAAGAAAGCGACTTGTATCTACCCTTGGGACAGAGGTTTTACAAGAGAGGAAGCCTAACCTCTGAGGCCAATGTGGTGAAGGCAGTGGGACCTGGGAGAGACCACAGCGAGAGTCACATCAGAAGTATAGATCTGAGGTCTCTGAGCTGTGCCCAGGAGAGTCCTCTTCATACCGATCACACTTCACTTAATCACTTTATAGCAGCTCTTCCCCACCCCCCACAACTGCGGGGGAGCTGTCCCAAGACCCCAGTATCTGCTTACAACCGCAAATAGCATTGAAGCCTACATACACCGTGTTTTTCTAGTCTAAGTCTGCTGCCAAGTGACTACTAGGCAGGTAGCATATTCAACGTGAATATGCTGGACAAAGGGACGATTTATGAATCACACCAGACGGCGCAAAACTTCATGGTGATACTCAAAACAGTACACAAATTTTAAAAAATATTTATTTAATTTTAATTTTTTTATTGTTATTTTAATTGGACCAGAGAGAACAAGAGAGAAAGTGAAAAAGTAAACCACCAGGTCGAGGACTTGAACCATGGTCTGCCATGTGGGAGTCCAACGCCTTAGCCACCATGCCACCTGCCAGCCCCAACAGTACACAATTTAAAACATGAATTTGTTTATTTCTGGAATTTTCCATGTAATATTTTCAGACCGCAGTTGAACTGAAGTAACTGAAAGTGGAACAGTGAATGGGGGTCTACTTTGTTATAAAAGATGTGCTTCCTTACATTCCATGTCATCACTTTCCCCTCTCTTACTAGTGGCCCTAGGTTGGTACCCTGTACTTGCTTTGGTTACCCACACTCAGGTTGCTACCTTCCCTAGGATACCCTTTCTGCCAGTTAAAATCTAACCATTTTAGGCTCATTTTCTCCATAAAGAAAGCCGCGCTTCCCTAATTTCACACACGTTAATGATTCCCTCCTGGAAACCTGTCTAGTATGGTGTCATCTTAGCATTTGATTGCAAGTTGACTTAAACCACGTATGTAGGTCTTGTCTTCTCCAACTAGACTGAGAACTTCTCAATAGCCGGAATACTGTCTTCTCTTTTTTGGGCTCACTCAAAGTGAAAAGTCCACAGGAGACTTGCTAAATACTAGGAGACAAATTATGACGTTCAAATTGGAAATGCTGGAGGCAAGGAAGGGCTTTTTTTTTTTTTTTAGAATCATTTTATTTAACTTAATTTCTTAACCAGAGAGAGACACAGGGAGACAGAGAAAGGGAGAGCAAGAAAGAAAGCCACCAGATCCGGAACTTGAACCATAGTCAGTTGTGTGGAAGTCCGGTGCCTTTAGTCACCATGCCACCTGCCAGCCCCAGGGCTTTTTTTTTTTTTTAAAGCTTATTTTATTTATGAGAAAAAGCATATGGATGTGCATGCAAGAAGGGCAGAGAGAGAACATTCAAAGCTGAATTTTTAAGTTTATTTATTTATTTCATCCAGAGTAAGGTGGCGAGGGAGAAAGACGTGAATATTCTCAACAGGGTCTGTCATATCCCAACCCCCTTCTCTAGCTCTCTAGCTCATCAAGATCTTGGGCACACACACACTTCCAGCATTTTCTGGTTGACTTGGGATCCGAACCCGCCGTCAGCCATGTGGCTTCCAGCATTCTGGTTCAATACGCTACTGCCTGCACCACCAAGGCTGGGCCAGAAAAGACTTAATTAACTATTGTGACTGATGTACTAAAGTGACAAAGAATTAGAGGAATTAAGTAAGATGGGCTAGTAGGGAAAGCCTTTAGACTATCCCCTTACTCTTTTTTATTTTTATTTTTTAATTTGCCAAAGGGCATGTGTACTCGCTAGAGAAAAACAGAGCGATGGGAGGGAGAAAGCATTCCTGAATGGGGCACGGTCACACTGCAATCCCTTCTCCTGTCTGGATGTGGGGCACTCACGCACTTGTGTCCAGGGTGTTTTTCAAGCTGTGGGGGCCAGGATTTAAACACACTGTTGGCCCTGTGGGATCGACTCACTTAACCACCAGGTCATGGGCTGGCCTTCTCTTTGCTCTTTTATTGTGGAAATTTAAGTCCCTGCTAATCTCCAAAGAGCTAAAACTGTTTCAGTCAGAAATGTAAAAAGTCTTCCAAAACACACAGATTTTACAGTACGCCCCCCCCCCCCCCCCCCAAAGTGTTCACTATCTGGGTAAATATCAACTTATTTCCTCCTTTGTTGCAAAGTGTCTCTAGAGAACCACATCAATAATGAATCTCTGATAGGCCTGGTTCATCTCCATAAATCATTCAGGGACAGGGGTCAGGCAAGGGTACTCTTTTGGTTTCATTCAAGGCAGATTGTACAGTTCAGGCCCCATTAGTGAGCACAAAAGAACATCCATAAAATATTCATAGGCTATGGTCTGAACCCATTGACTACTGGGGATGGGGGGGGGGGCACTTCCAGAGGGATTAGATTCCTCAGAATAATCTTGGGGTGGCAATCTACTCCCTTAAACTCAATGGTTTCCAGAGCTCATCCACAAATCTGATTTTGAATTTACAAGGATTTACGGTAACCACAGGAGAAAGGGTGGAGTAAGATAGAAGCAAACAGTTTTGCCCAGGGCTTCTAGCCTAGGGAGAAGCTACTGATTCCCCCCCCACCCCACCCCCCCCCCCCCCCCCCCCCCCAAGTAGAGCAGTTTGGTGGAGCAGAAACCTCTGAGTAATACTGGACCAAATTAGAGTTGGGAGGAAAGAGATCTGGCAGAAATATGCCCAGGGAGAATCCCAGCAACCAAAGACACTCTTCTCCCTAATTTATTACTAGTATTGTTATTTGTATGTTTATATTTAGTGTGTTTTAGTTTTCTTTTTTTTTCTTCTTTTTTTCTTTTTTCTTTTAGTTTTTGCTCTAGGCCATGTTGCTCACCAGACAGGGAGAGAAAGGGAAAGTGAGAAATGATCCCCCAGGGGGGATGATCACACAGCAATCCCTTCTCCTCCACGCTCCTCTTGGGATTTCGGGCACACGCACGTGCGCGCACATGCACACACATGTGGCCAGCATGATTTTCAAGCTACTGGGTCTGATACTCAAACAGCATAGCTGGCCGTGTGGAATCTAGCGGCCTTAACCATGACACCACCAGCTGGCCCTGTATTCTTTTTATTTGTTGTTAGAGGGTATTCGCAAAAGACGGACAGAGAAAGAGAAATCACCCTCAATTGAGGTGTAGTCATGCCACAATCACTTTTCTTCCATTTCCCCATCCTGTTGGGATTTGAGGCACACATTCACACGTGCCTGGCATGTTTTCCAAGGTGCTACGTCAGGGACTTGAACCATGATCGGCCATATGGGATAGACTTCTCTGAACCACCAGCTACTGGGCCAGCCCTCATAATCATGCTGTAGTTTTGTTTTGTTTTGTTTCAATATTGGGCATGCGTACTCCTGGGAGACAGATAGAGAAGGAAAGGAAAAACTCTACGCCCAGAGTGGGTGGCTATATCACAATTCGTTTTTCTCCATTTTCTTCTCAGGATTTTGTGCCTGGCATGTTTTTCAAGCTTTGGATCCAGGACTCAGTCAGCCATGAGGGATCCAGCGCCTGAACTAACATGCTTCCTGCTGGCCCCATAATTGGTATTTTTAAATGAAATATAATCCAGTCTATAAATATTTGATTACATATGTAATCAACGCAAGGTACTTGCCAGTCAGGAGTCACAAAATAAGGCTGGCATACTTGATATTTCCAGTTAAGTTTTGTTTGAAATGAGGTCAGCAGGTGGCGTGGTGCTTAAGGTGCTGGACTCCCACGTGGCCGCCTGCAGTTCGAGGCACAGACCTGGCGGCTTGCTTTCTCACTTTCCCTCTCTCTCTCTCTCTGGTGAGCACACATGCCCTGTAGCAACTTTCGGGTCATTGGGAAAGTCATGACACATTTTCATATAGAAAAACAAAGAAAAATACATCATGACTTTCCCAGCAACCCAATAAAATAATAATATAATAAATAAGTCTTAAAAACAAGATTTGTTTGAAGAGAACCAAGCTACTACAATGGAAGCAAATGTCTATGGGATTCCTACCTTGATACCCGGTAAGCAATTAAGGTCCTGTTTTCCTAGGGACGTCACATATTGCAGCTGCAGGTGGGTGGGGGTGGGTGAGGCCTGAGCCTAGGAGGGGACAAAGAAGGTTCATTCTGAGTCACATCAGATTCAGATCTTGCTGTCACTTAGGCAGGAAGCGTGAGGGTGGGGTGCCAAAATCCTGCTTCTGGAGGGAAGAGAAGGGCAGAGAAAATGGCACCAGCGAGGACAGATGCCATGCACGGGTGTTATCTTCTTGCCACTGGGCAGGAAGCAGTTAAAGAAGAGCCTGAGACAGCTGCAGCCGGGATGGTCTGCCATAGCCACGTCCAGGAAGTGCCATTGGATTCATTTTTTGAAGCCACGAAGGGAGACTTGTTGCAGCTGGGACCCAATCTGGAAGCCAGGGCTTTTAAAACCCTCCCAGTGCTGCGGTGTGACTCAAAGGCAGCTGAGCAAGACCCGGAACAGAGCGGGGACAGCTGTGGCAGTCTCACCCTTTGGCATCACCGTGGGAGGACAGCACAACCTCTTTAGACACAGAGAATGATTATCCACTGCTCACCAGTATAAATTCTAAACACGTGAAAGGCTTACATGTAAAAACTTGGAAAACTACAGAAAAATAAAAGCAAATATTGAGCTGATCTCAAGCAAAGCAAGAAGCCATCAGTAAAGCAATGGTCCTGAGAAACTTGCCGAAAGTCTCCATAAATGGAGCCAGGGCACCAGCTGGGTCTGTGGAATGCAGAGCTGCCTTCTTTGTCTTTCTTTCTTTCTCTTCTTCTTTTTCTTTTTAGAATTATTCATTTCATTTATTATTACTATTTAATTTGCTATAGGGCATGTGCGTTCACCCAGAGAGAGGCAGAGAGAGACAGAAACTGAGAAAGCAAGCTGCCAGATCTGGGACTCGAACCCACGGTTGTCCATGTGGGAGTTCAGTGCCTTAATTGTCATGTCACTTGTAGGCCCCCATTTATTTATTTATTTATTTATTTATTTATTTATTTCAAGGAATTATTTTATTTAACTTTATTTACTTATTTTATTTATTATTATTTTTTAATTTGACCAGAAAGGGACAGAGAAAGAGAGAGAACAGAAAGCAAGTCACCAGATCCGGGACTCAAACTGCAGTCAACCATGTGGGAGTCCAGCGCTCTTAACCACATCTCCTGCCGGCCCCCACGTCTTTCTTTTTTGGAACACTGGCTAACTGCCAGTGGTCACACCACAATCCCTTCTCTATTTCTCCATCCTGTTGAGATTTGCATGCATGCACACATGGTTTTTCAAGTCACAGGGGTGGAGATTCAAACTTGGGGTGGCCATGTGCCCTTAACCACTGGGCATGAAGCTAGCCCAGAGACTTAGCCTGTTGGAAACGGGTCCTTACAAGTAAAGCCAAAAAACTGTGCACTAGGAAACAAGGCTTCCAAAATGCGTCCAAATAACACCTTGCTCTGTTTTAAGGTTATAGCCCTGAAGAAGTCTCAACAAACCAAAAAAAAAAAGAAAAAAGAAGTCAACCGAAGTGTTGGCAGAGGTTACTAACAGGACGCTTCCGAAGGAAGAGCTGCTGTGGCCAGTAGCACGTGAAAATGGTTCAGGCTCCCCAGGAATCAAGCAAATGCACATTTAACAAATATTCATCAAATCATTATTTAACAAGTTATTGTTTAAAATTTTGCTATATGGTGTGTACACTCATGAGAGAGAGAGAGAGAGAAAGTGAGAAAGCATCTCCAGGGAGGATGGCCATGCTGCAATTGCTTCTCCTCTTTTTTCTTTTGGGATTTTGGGCACACATGCACACATGACTGGCATGTTTTCCAAGTCACTGGATCTGGGACTTGAACCACACAGCCATGTGGGATCCAGCTGATTTAACCTCTGCACCACCTGCTGGTCCTGTATTATAGATAGATAATTTTGTTTTTGCCATAGGGCGCATGTGCTTGCTTGCTGGAGAAAGACAGTGAGAAGTCACCCCTTGGGGGAACGGTCACAATCCCTTCTCCTCCATTCTCTTCTAGGATTTTTTTTTTTTTAATTTTATTCATTCTCATTATTTTATTTTATTATTATTATTATTTTTAAAGTTGAGCAGAGAGGGAAAGTGAGAAAGCAAGTTGCCAGGCTCAGGACTTGAAAGGCAGTCAGCCATGTGGGAGTACTGCCACCTTAACCACTATGCCACCCGTCGGCCCCTCCTCTAGGAATTTTGAACATGCATGCACATGCATGTGATTTTCAAACTGCTGGATCTGGGACTAGAACCATGGTGGACCATATGGGAATCCAATGTACTTTAACCACTACTCCACCTGCTGGCCCTGGATTATAGATAATTTTCATCTTTTTCTACTTTTTATTTTTCCAACATCTATAGTCTTTTTTCTGGAGATTAAAAAATAAAATCAGAATAGGGGCCAGCAGGTGGTGTGGAGGTGAAGGGGCTGGACAATCCTACATGACCAATGACGGTTCAAGTCCCAAACCTGGTGGCTTGCTTTCTCACTTTCCCTCTCCCTCTCTCTCTGTGTCTCTCTCTGGTCAAATTAGAATAAATGAATAAATAAATTAAATTCATAATTCTTAAAAAAAGTTATTAAAATAAATAAACAGATTAAACATCTTAATACCATCTGAAGGTTGAAAAATTGCAAACTGTGAATGTGTTTTCTGGAATTGGTAGTAAGGCTCATAATGCAAAGAAATGACTCTTAGGCTAGTTGATGACATGGTGGTTAAGGTGGCTGGATCACACATGGCTGACTGAGCAGTCCGAGTCCCAGACCTGGTGGCTGGAAATACATGCAGGCCACGTGTGTGTTGCACATGCTCAAAATCCCAAGAGAAGAATAGAGCAGAAAGGACTGCAGTGTGGCCATTCCCCCTGGGGTGGGGGGTGGTTCTCACTTTCTCGTTTTCTTTCTCTTCTATTCTCACTAGTGAGTGTACACATCCTATAACAAAATTTTTTAAAAAATAAATAAAAATGAAAATGATGGAGCCGGCAGGTGGCATGGTGGTTAAGGGCATTGGACTCCCACATGGCTGACCGTGGTTTTAGTCCTGGACCTCGAAGCTTGCTTTATCACTTTCCCTCTCTCTCACTCTGTCTCTCTCTGATCAACTTTAAATAAATAAGTAAATAAATAAATAAAGTTAAATAAAATAATTATTTAAAAAGCAAATAATTAAAAATTTTTTTAAAAAAGTAAATGGAGCTAGCAGATGGTATAGTGGTTACATCACTGGACTCTCACACGGCTGACTACAGTTTGAGTCCCAGACCCGGTGTGTTGGACCACCTCAGACTGCTGAACTTTTCCTGGTTAACTCACTCCAAATGTTCCTCTGTCTTTTGGTGCCATGTGCAGCTTGTAACTAGTTCTCTATCAGAAGGGTAAGTGGAAATTGATGATGATTTTTTATTTAATTTTTTGAGAGAGAGATTTTTGCTATAGGACATTTTGCACTCACCAGCAAGACAGAAAGAAAGAAATCACCCCCCTGGGAGGTGGCTGTGACACAATCCCTTCTCCTCTCAGGATTTTGGGCACACATGCACACGTGCCTGGTGTGAGTTTCAAGCCATTGTGTCTGGGACTCAAACCACAGTTGGCCACATGGGAGTCCAGCACCTTGACCACTATGGCACCTGCTGGGCCTGAAACTGATCATTCTAAGGCAGCGGTAGAAGAGAACAGCAAGATGGAAGCCCAGGGTTGTAAAAGCTCAGAATACCAGAGTCCCACAAAGTGACAGTCACAGGCAAAGCACAGGAGCCAAGGGAGCGAGCAATCCCTGCCACTCTGAGACCATGAGGAGCCTAGAGAACATGAAGGTCCAGCCACAGCCGGGGGTGACTAGGCCACCGAAGTCAGAAACCGGTTCTCTGTCCAGGATGTTATCAGCAAACCATAAACCAGATCAGGAATCCAGGAAGTTACCAGGGTGAGTCAAGGTGTGTTTATGGCCTGATTTAAAGACAAGACTTGTTTTCCTCAGAAGGTACTTTATAAATCCTTCAGGGCAGGAACTGGGGTGAATTGGGCCTGTTCTGGGGAACAGGAGCGGCCGGCTGAGGAGCAAGCACCTGAGAACGGTGTGGTTGCAGGTGAGCTGGCTCCCAAGCCCTCCCAGGTATGAGGAGGCAGAGGTGACGACAGTGCCACTCAATACTGCTGCACCCTAGACTCACCTGGAGAGCTGTGAGGACAATCCCAGTGTCCAGCCACACCCCAGAACAATCAGATGGAAAGTTCTGGGGCCTGGGCCTAGACACTGGTATGTTTTTAAAACTCTCCAGGTGATGTCAAGGCGCAGGGAGACTGAGCCCCTGGGTGATACGCGAGTTCTCAGAACTGCGCCCTAAGTAAGAGGTTCATTCTGTAGGCCATTTTCTGACAACCAGGTAGCAATTACAAAATAGGCCTTTAAAAAATAGTATTTATCTGGGAACCAGAAGTTAGCGTAATGGCTATGTCGCTGGACTCCCACGTAGTCGACCGCGGTTCGCGTCTCGGACCCGGTGGCTTACAACTCACGCCGGGCGCGTGTGCGTGCGTGCCCAAGATCCCGAGAGGAGAATGGAGGAGAAGGGATTGCGGCGTGACCATCCCCCCTGGGGGGTGATTTCTCGCTTTCTGTCTCTATGTCTCTCTCTGTCTGTCTGGCGAGCGCACGCGCCCTATAGCGAAAAAAACCTCTCCAAAAAAAAAAAAAAAAAAAAAAGAAAAAAAAAATAGTATTTATAGGGGGAACTAGCAGGTGGTATGGTGGTTAAGGTGCTGGACAGTCCCACATGGCCAACCAAGGTTCGAGTACTGGACCTGCTGGCTTACTTTCTCTCTCTCTCTCTCTTATCAAATTTAAACAAGTGAATGAATAAATACAATTTTGAAATAAAAATAGTATTTATAGGACTAGTAGGTGGCATTGCAGTTGAGGCACTGGACTCCCACACGGTCAACCATGGTTCTATTCCCAGACTGGGCAGCTTGCTTTCTCACTTTCTTCTTCTCTCTCTCTCTCCTTCTCTCCCTTTCTAGTGAGCTCACATGCCCTATAGCATATTAAATAATAATAATAATAATAATAGATAAAATTAAATAAATAATTATTTAAAAGATAGTATTTATAATTTTTTTTTTTTTGGAGAGGTTTTTGCTACAGGGCATGTGCGCTTGCCAGGAAGATAGAGAGAGACAGAGAGACAGAAAGCGAGAAATCACCCCCCCAAGGGGGATGTCCACACTGCAATCCCTTCTCCTCCATTCTCCTCTAGGGATCTTGGGCACGCACATATGCGCACCCTGCGTGAGTTTAAGCCACTGGGTCCAGGACTTGAACCACGTTCAACTACATGGGAGTCCAGAGACATAGCCATTACGCCAACTGCTTGTCCCAAAAGATAGTATTTAAAAAAATTTAAACAATTGCAAATGTGTTTTTAAATATTTTGCTTGTTAGTTTTTGCTATAGGGCCCGTGTGCTTGCCAGAGAGAGAGAGAGAAATTTAGATATCACCCCTTAGGTTTGGGCACGCACATATGCCCAGCATGATTTTCAAGTTGCTGGGTCCAGGACTCAAAATGAGCATCTGTCCATTTGGGATCCAGTGCCTTAACCACCATGCTACCTCCTGGCCCTGCAAATGTATTTTTAAAACAGATATAAATCCTTGGGACCAGCAGTTGGCATAATGGCTATGTCTCTAGACTCCCATGTAGTCGACTCTGGATTGAGTCCCAGACCCAGTGGCTTAAACTCATGCCAGGCGCGTGTGCGTGAGTGCCCAAGATCCCAAGAGGAGAATGGAGGAGAAAGGATTGCAGCATGACCATCCCCTATCCGGGGGGTGATTTCTTGCTTTCTGTCTCTCTGTCTCTGTCTTTCTGGCGAGCACACGCACCCTATAGCAAAAAAACTCTCAAAAAAAAAAAAAAAAAAAAAAAAGAGAGAGAGAGAATTATTTATTTATTTAATTATTATTTTTTTTCATATGTGTTTTGCTAGAGAATGAAAGAAAGAGACACACAGAGAGAAAGGGAGAGAGAGAGAGAGAGAGAGAGAGAGAGAGAGAGAGAGAGAAAGTTGCCAGGTCTGGGACTCAAACTGCCGTTGGCCATGTGGGAATTCCAGCACCTTAACCACCAAGTATTTCCCCAACAAATACTTTTTAAAGTTGCTCACCCTGATCAAACCAAATCCAGGATATAGAACTAACTTAGGCACCGGTTTTCTAAGCTGCATGTGGAGTGAGCGGCTGGTGGACAGCACCTCCGTGGGCAGGCACTTGCACTTGCATGATCTCATTCTGCTTGTTGGCAAACACTAGCATTCTTTACATCTTCGGGTGTATTTGTACGTGGAACTCTGAGGACATACCAGTCCTTGGAAGGCTAGGGTTGACTCCAAGCCACCTGGTAGGTGAAAGGGGAACTGAGGGTTCAAGATCTTCCTGGATTAGCTTTCTGAGGAAGGAAGTTCCCCCAGCCTTTGAGAAGACTCATCATGCGGTACTGAGGGATAGAATGGCACCATCTAGAACTCGGGGTATGTCTCCAACGAAGCACAAGAGGACCACTTGGAGCCCTAATTCTGTCATTGTCAACACCAATCATACAGAAGTTCCCAGTCCCTTGCACAATGGCTGAGGTGGCAGAATCTCTGATAGACCCTACAAATGGACTCCCTCCAATATGGCCCTGTGATCGTCCAAGAGAACACCTGTACCCCACCAGGTCGTGGGCAGGTAGATGATTTTGCAGGTCGGCTGTCATGAGGGCAGTCTAGAAGCCAGCAGACCAAGCACAGGAAGGCCACCCTTTCCAGGAGACTTTTCCAGGGTGCTTATGTCTGAGCAGAAGCCAGGCTTTAAATGCCATGTTTCCAAGGCTCTTGCTGCGGTGTGGCTCTGAGCACAACTTGTAATGAGCAATCTCGGGGGGATTCAGCTAGTTTATTCAAGGATGAATATTTCATGGCTTTCCACCTTGGAAATTGGCTCCCCACCCAATCGATTGAGCTACACCGCTTGTGGGTGAGCTTTCTAGGGTAATTCTTCTTAAATATTTTTCTTGTGGCAAAATATACATAATGAGGGACTGGTGGGTGGCATGGTAGTTAAGGTGCTGGACTCCCACATGACTCATGTCCAGGACATGAGTCCTGGACCTGGTGGCTTCCTTTCTCACTTTCTCTCTCTCTCTGTCTGTCTCGTCAGATTAAAAAATGATAATAATAGGGACTAGCAGATGGCATAGTGGTTACATCGCTGGACTCCCACATGGCTGACTGCAGTTCGAGTCCTAGATCTGGCAGCTTGAAACTCATGCAGGTTGTGTGTGCATGTGTGCCCGAAATCCTGAGAGGATACTGGAGGGGAAGGGACTGCAGCGTTTCCATACCTCCGGGGGGTGATTTCTCACTTTCTGTCTCTCTGTCTCTCCAGTAAGCACATACGCCCTATAGCAAAAATCTCTCTTAAAAATAAATAAATAAAATAATAATAAATAAATCGAAACAAGTAATTCTTTCAAAAGTATATACATAATATAAAATTGACAACTTTAACCATCTTTAAGCATATAGTTTGGTATTTATTATTTTTTTAAGAGAGATTTTTTGCTACAGTACATATGCACTTGCCAGAAAGACAGAGAGAGACAGAGACAGAAAGCAAATAGTCACCACCCGCCCACAAGAGGATGGCCACACCGCAATCCTTTCTTCTCTTTTCTCCTCTCAGGGTTTTGGGGATACATGCACACATGCCCGGCGTGAATTTTAAGCCTCTGGATCCAGGACTTAAACTACGGTTGATTACGTGGGAGTCTAGTGACATAACCATTACACTGTCTGCTGGTCTCTGGTTTAGTGTTATTAAGAGCAAAATTTTATTTATTTATTTATTTATTTATATTTTTAGTTTACTATAGAGTACATGAACTTGTCAAACAGAGACAGAGAAAGAAAGGGAAAGTGGGAAAGTACCTCCCAGGGGGAATGGCCATGCTACACTCCCGTCTCCTCCATCTTCCTCTCAGAATTTTGAGAATGCATGCACACACACACCTGGTGTCTCTTTCTTTTTCTTTCTTTCTTTCTTTTTTTTTTTTTTTTTTTTTGGAGACGTTTTTGCTATAGGGTACATGGGGGGTTCACCAGAAAGACAGAGAGAGACAGAGGGATAGAAAGTGAGAAATCACCCCCTGGGAGGATGGCCACGCTGCAATCCCTTCTCCTCCCTTCTCTTCTCGAGATCTTGGGCACATGCGCACACGCGCCCAGTGTGAGTTTAAGCCACTGGGTCCAGGACTCGAACTGCGGTTGACTACATGGGAGTCCAGTGACATAGCCGTTATGCCATCTACTGATCACCTCACTTGGTGTGTTTTTCAAACCACTGGGTCTGGGACTCGAACAGGTACAGTTAGCCATGCAGGTTCCAGCCACCTAAACCTCTACACCTGCTGTCCCATCTGAAAATTTTAAAGGCTGGGGGACCAGCAGGTAGCACCGTGGTTAAGGGGCTGGACTTCCACATGGCCGACTGTGGTTTGAATCCCAGACCCAGAAGCTTGAAACTCATGTCAGGTACATGTGTATGTACCCAAAATCCTGAGAGAAGAATGCAGGAGAAGGGACTGTGGTGTGGCCATCCCACTTGAGGGGAGGGTGAGTTCTCACTCTCTCTCTCTCTCTCTCTCTCTCTCTCTCTCCAGTCACCACACACGCCCTATAGCAAAAAATTTCTCTAAAAAAAATTTTTTTTTATAAAGGCTTTATACCTTGGGCTTTGAGAAGATTTGGCTTCCTTGGTTCTACTAAATTCCTAAATCATTCTTGAGAACTCTAATTTATTCTAGAATCTGAGTCCTGTCACCTGTCTCCCTAAGGAACTTTATTTTTCCTTTTCTATTTTTTTTTTCAAATATCTATGCTGTGTTAGAAAAAAAAAATTCCACACCTTTTTTTTTGGAATTACATAAGGTTTTGATTCTCTTCATCTACTTGGAGTCTTTTAACTATGAAGTCAGACTTGTTTTTAGAATTAAGATACCTATTGGCCCCCAGTAATGGTGCAGGTGGTAGCCAATTGAACTGGACCGCTGGAAGCCACATGGCCAAATGTGGGATCAGACCCCTGGGTTGTCATAGGGGAAAAGGGACAAATCCATAAGTCACAACACAAAGAAAGAACCTTACTAAAACTATGGACTTTAGTTAATAATATATTGGGCCAGTGGGTGGTGTGGTGGTTAAGGCAGCTGGAGCCCACATGGCAAATTTTGTGGGTAGAGTCCTGGACTCCATGGCTTGAAAAACATGCCTGGCACATGTACATGGGTGCCCAAAATTCCAAGAGAGGAAGACATTGCAGTGTGGCCATCTCACCTGGGGGGTGATTTCTCACTTACCCTATCTCTCTGTCTCTGTCTGTCTCTCTCTAGCAATCATATGTGCCCTATGGGAAAACAAAACAAAACAAAAACTGTATCAATATTGGTTGGATTATACCAATGTACCACACTGATGGAAGGTGTTAAGAATAAAGGAAATGGTGTGAATGGATGGGGTTGGGGGATGGGAGTTCTCTCTACTTTCTACTCAATTTTTCTTTATTTTAAAAATTATTTTATTTACCTTTATTTCTTTATTTCTTTTAATTTGCCCAGAGAGGGACAGTGTGAGAGAGATAGAAAGAGAGAGAGAGAGAGAGAGAGAGAGAGAGAGAGAGAGAGAAAGAAAGTGAGAAAACAGGTCTGGGACTTGAACCATGGTCAGCCATGTGGGAGTCTGGTACCCTTCACCATCATGCCACTCACTGGCCCCTCCTCTCAATTTTTCTATAAATTCAAGACAGCTCTAAAAATCTAAACTCTATTGGGGCCAGACAGTGGTACAGAGGTAATGCAACTGGACCCACACGAGAAGGTACTTGGTTCACGTCTCAAGAGCTCCCTGGGGACCAGCAGATGGCGTAATGATTATGCCGCTGGATTCTCACGTAGTTGACCACGGGTCGAGTCACAGATCTGGCAGCTTCAAACTCATGCTGGGCAAGTGTGTGTGCGTGCGTGCATGCCCACAACCCCAAGAGGAGAATGAAGAATGAAGGAGGAAAGATTGCTCTGTGCCCATCCCCTCTGGGGCGTGACTTCTCACTTTATGTCTCTCTACTTCTCTCTGTCTCTCTGGTGAGGGCATGCGGCCTATAACAAAAATCTCTCTTAAAAAAAAAAAGAAGAAGAAGAGGAAAAGGAGCTCCCTGTATAGCTGTAAGCATGTGCGTGTGCCCATGACCCGGGCTGGGTGAGGCTGGGGGTGGATGATGGCATGAAGGCCTTGTTGGGGTGCTTGTTTCTCTGACTCTCTCTGTCTCGCTCTCTCATGGAAGAAATAAACTTGAAAAGTCTATTAATTAGAAAAAAACAATCCTGAGGTAAATGACTTCCTAGAATCAATCTTTCCAGGTCCCCTTTGAAACATCCTGTCCTCCTTAACTGTTCCCAGCCCAGTCAGTCCCACGAGGCTGTTCCTCTCTAGCCTCCCTTTACTCCCTTCAGGGAGAAAATAAAATGTTCACCTTCCCCTGTTCCCTAACAAAACCTGTCTTCGGTGTGGACGTCTCCTTCCAAGCCGACATTCTTTCTCGTCAGCTCTGGCTTATCTCTGATGTGGAGGCCGGTGACTCAGGTCTGGTGTCTGTCAGTGGGCTTCAGCCCTGCGCACGACTGCAGGGGATCCATTCTCTCTCCCTTTGAAGGGTAAGGGAGTAGTGGTTTCTGCTCTACATAATTTCCTAATCTCTTCCTTTTTATATTCTTAACTTTCTGACTCCCCCAAATCTCTATCTGGATTTAAGAAACTCCTGAATCCATTTCTCACTATTTCCTTTCGCAAAAACAAGCTATTTTCAGCAAACTTTCCAACTAAGCAGAGGGCCCTGTGTGTTGCCAACCCCCTTGGGGGATGATATTTCACTGTCTGTCTCTCTGTCTCTTTGTCTCTCTCTCTCCAGCCAGTGCACATACCCTAGAGCAAAAATCTCTCTTTAAAAAAAAAATTCCAGGGAACCAGCAGTTAGCGTAATAGCTATGTCGCTGGACTCCCACGTAGTCGACCGCGGTTCGTGTCCCGGACCCGGTGGCTTAAAACTCACGCTGGGCACGTGTGCGTGCGTGCCCAAGATCCCAAGAGGAGAATGGAGGAGAAGGGATTGCGGCATGACCATCCCCCCTGGGGGATGATTTCTCGCTTTCTGTCTCTATGTCTCTGTCTGTCTGGCGAGCGCACGTGCCCTATAGCAAAAAAACCTCTCAAAAAAAAAAAAAAAGATTCCAGAGGATGCATATGCTCCTGGGGAGAAATAGAAAAGAAGTGAGAAAGCCCCCCATGGGGGATGGTCACACTGCCATCTCTTCTCCTTAAAGTGTGACGCAGCTCATCAGGCCTGTAGTTGAGGGCTGGGTGCTGGTCAGCTCATGGCTCCCAAGGACAGTGGACATGGGCAGGTCTGCCTGAAGAGGTCTCTGAGAGCCCATGCTGGGGAGCTTGGGTCCCATGCAAGACAAACCAGGGTCAGCAAGGCCCCAGATGCATGGGGCCAATCCTGAGCGCAAGGAGAGCTCCGAGGACAATGTTCATAGATCCTCCGTCAAGCCCTGCAATGTCAGAGATCTGTCAGACTTCAGCAGTCGTTGGAAATATGGTCCTGTTCCACTAGAAGGCAAGGAAATCTTACTATCAGAATATCTCTAGAAAGCACAATCTAGAGAGACCAGCAGATGGCATAATGGCTACATCACTGGACTCCCATGTAGTCGATCGTGGTTCGAGTCCTGGAACCAGTGGCTTAAACTCACGCCAGGCGCACGTGTGTGCATGCCCAAGATTCTGAGAGGAGAATGAAGGAGAAGGGATTGCAGTGTGGCTATCCCCCGGGGGTGATTTCTCGCTTTCAGTCTCTCTGTCTTTCTGTTGAACGTACCCTATAGCAAAAACCTCTCAAATAAATAAATAAATAAATAAATAAATAAAGAAAATAAAGAAAAGAAAATCTAGAGAAGAGGCCAACACAGTTCTGGATTTCCCATCACATCATCTTTCAAGTCTATGATGCAACCATTAATAGTGTCTTAAGCTTGGTCTTCTTTCCTTCCTTTTTCTCTCTGGTTCTTTCTTTCTTCCTTTAAATTTCCCAGAGGAAGGATCACCAGATGGCGTAATAGTTACATCACTGGACTCCTACATGGCTCCTACACGGCTGACTACAGTTCGAGTCCCAGGCCTGGTGGCTTGAAATCAATGCTGGGTGTGAGTACGTGCATGCCCAGAATCCCCAAAGGAGAATGGAGGAGAAGGGATTGTGGCATGGCCATCCTCCCTGGGGGGTCATTTCTTGCTTTCTGTCTCTCCAGTGGGCATACACTCCCTATAGCAAAAATCTCTCTTAATTTTTTTTTTTTCCAGAGGATGCATATGCTTCCTGGGGAAAGACAGAGAGAAGGAAAGTGAGAAAGCCCCCATGGAGGATGGTCACACTGCATTCCCTTCTCCTCTATTTCTCCCTCCTTCAAGATTCTGGGCACACACACGTGTGCCTGGTGTGCTTCTCAAGCTGCTTCATATGAGACTCAAGCTGTGCAATAGGCCACCCCAAATTGTAGAACCCTCTAGAACCTAAAAAGCATTCTCGGGCCAGCCTGCGTTGTGGTGGTTAAGATTCCTGGATCCCTTGGGGTCATTAGGTGGCATGGTGGTTAAGGCGCTGGACTCCCACATGGTTGACCATGGCTCAAGCCTCAGACCTGGCGGCTTGAAAATCACACCGGGTGCATGTGCATGCATGCCCAGAATCCCGGGAGGAGAATGGAGAAGGGATTGCTGCATTTCCCTCTTTCTATCTCTCTCCAGTCAGCACACAAGCCTATGGCAAAACCAAACCAAACCAAACCAAAGACTGCTGGATCCCACATGGCCAACATCATGGTTCAAGTCCCAGCCCCAGCAGCTGGACAGACACACAGAACGTGTGTGCTCGAGTGCCCAAAATTCCAAGAAGAGAATGGATGAAAAGGGATTACGGTGTGGCCATCCCCAATGCCCATCTCCCCCTGCCCATCTCTCTGGTGAGCACACATGCCCTATAGCACACTAAAAATATTACATTAAATTAAATTAAGTTTTTAAAAAAAATTTTAAAAAGCATTCTCCAGGTATATTGGGCTCACGGGGGGTGGGGAGAACAGCAGCTCTCCCCTTGGCTGGATACAGAAAGAGAGGACGTGGTCAGAAAAGGAAGGTCAAGTCCACTCCGGGAGAACTCATTTCAAAGTGAGGCGGACAAGGCTGGCTTGCAGGTTAAAGAGTTTAACGGGGACTTTGCAATGGAAGCAAGGTCTTGGGCAACTGCAAGACAAGGAGATCTCCACGCCCTTTGCCCCCAAAGCAAATGCTTATATAGCTTGTGCGGTAGGGGGAGTGAAGGGATTACAACACGTGCAGGGTAATATTTGAGAAGTGTCCAGAGCGGTTTTTGGTGTCAAAGCCTACCTTAACTCTGCTCAGGGCCATGCCGGACCATGGAGAAGATAATAGGTGTGTTTATTAAAACAGCTTAGGCTACATTCCGACCTTGGGGTCAAATGTCGGTCAAGATGGCAGATTAGCTTCAAGATGGAGTCACTTTTGGTTTGACCATCGCATCCTTAAACATCAGCTCCCTATTCCTCTACCCTCCAGCACCTGGGAATCTCCATTCTACTCTGTCTCTATGAGTTTGATTTAGTCCCTCACATAAACACAATCATACAGTATTTGTCCTTTTGTGACCGGCTTATTTCATTTAGTATCATGTATTTTCTCTTTTTTTTTTTTAAGATTTAATTTTATTTATCATTGTTTTTTAAATTTGACCAGAGAGGAGAGAAAGAGGGAAAGTGAGAAAGCAAGCCACCAGGTCTGGGACTCGAACCACGGGTGATCATGTGGGAGTCAAGCACCTTAAGCACCATGCCACTTGTATCATGTCTTCATGGTTGATTCATGTCAAAACTCACCTAGGTTTTGGCCTTGAGCAATTCCGAGTTCAGTGCTTGCTGAGATAGGGACCAGGGAAAGGCAACCCTTTCTGCTCAGAGAACAATGGACGCCCCCTAGAGGCCAGAGACTGACACCTCATCCCTGGATTTCTGAGTGCCAACAGGAGCTTCATAAAACGATTTTATGTACAAATGTACTTTTTGTTTATATTTTCGCTTTTACAATCAAGTAGGCAAGGGTAATTCTGATGTATGGTTCTGGAAACTAGGAAGAAAAATAGAATTGTGAAGTTCTGATAATGACTTGAGAACAAGTTCTGAAATTCAAGGCCGTGGGAGTTGTGAAAAATACCTACAGTATATTTAACACATTCACCTGGACTGGCCACTCTAGTGTCCAGAACTGGAAATGCGTTTCAAGCACATGCCAGGCAAGTTTAACTGTACATTTTCTTTCTTTCTTTTTAATAATTCAAAATTTAAAAATTTGCTACAGGGCATGTGTGCTCATCATACAGAGACAGAGAGAGAGGGAAAGTGAGAAAGCAAGCCGCCTAGGTAGGCCATGTGGGAGCCAGCGCCCCAACCAACACGGCTCCTACTGGACCCTTACCTGTACATTTTCTACAGAATTTTATTCTAGAAGCAGTTCCAATTCCTTCACAAGAGGACTTTCTTTCTTTCTTTTTAAAAATTATTATTATTTTTAGGGAGAGTTTTGCTATAGGGCGTGTGGGCTCGCCGGAGAGACACAGAGAGAGAAAGCGAGAGATCCCCCCAGCTCTCCCATAGCAAAAAAAACCCAGACAACGCATTTCACCTTGTAGCAGTTACTCTGGCAACACTAGGAAAGGAACTTGGGCAAAATTTCTTGCTTTCTCTGCCTCCTCTAATAAAGTCAAAGTGAATCGCAGATGGACCAAAGGTGAAGTCTAACTGTGATTTCATTTCTATGCCCATCCTTTTCCCCCCTTCTACTTAGCAGACCCGTTCATAAAAACAAACCTGACAAGCTCTTACCATCCTCGGGACTGATGCGAGGGCCGAGGGGAAAGGTTGACGCTAAGGCAACAACACCACCTTGTGGCCAATAGTTGAACTGCAGCCAACGGATCCCAGCGAGGACCTTCAGGGTGGGATGCGGGAAGAACGCACCATGTTTTTCCCCTCAACCCTCTGAGTTTTGTCAGCTGTTGAAGTCTTAAACCGGAGTCTGCGTGTGGATTGTATATCTAAACCCTGTTTGCATAGTGCATTGTCTTTTTCCACACACATCTCGAAAGGCCTAGACTCTGGAAAATGAATATTCCCTATTTGGTAGTTAACTTACTTGCACAAATTTATTATTATTATCCTTCAATTGGACGAAAGAGAGGAGGCAAGTTGTCAGGTCTGGGACTCAAACCTGAGTCGGACACATGAGAGTACAGCGCCTTAACCACCATGCCACCTCATGGCCCAAACTTTTTTTTTTTTGGCCAGAGTATGTGTGCTTGCCAAAGAGAGACAGGGAAGGTGAGAAATCACCCTCTAGAGGGGATGGCCATGCCACACTCCCCTCTCCTCCATTCTCCTATTGAGATTTTGGGCACACACACACACCTGCACCTGGTATGATTTTCTTTTCTTTCTAAAAGAATTTTAAATTAAATTTATTATTATTTTTAAATTTGTTGTAGGGACCAATGTACTTACCAGAGAGAGAGAAAGTGAGAAAGCAAGCCATCAGGTCCAGGACTCAAACTGTGATCAGACATGTGGGAGTCCAGAAACCCATCCACCATGCCGCCTGTTAGCCCCACCTGGCGTGATTTTCAAGCTGCCAGGTCTGGGGCTCAAACTGTGGTTGGCTATGTGGGAGTTCAGTGCCTTAACCACCACACTACCTGCTGTGTTTCTCAAGCTGCCAGGTCCAGGATTCAAAGTGCATAGTTGGCCATGTGGAATCCAGCTGCCTTAACCACCAGGATCTCTCTCTCTCTCTCTTCTTTTTTTCTTTTCAATTTGCAGCATTGGAAAACACCAATAGAATTTTCTCTTTTCCCATGGGAAGGCTAGCTAGCGCCTTCCATCCCTTACAAATTGGGGAGTGTGCATGATGGACTTTTACAATGCTAGTTAGCTCAGAGTGCTCAGAAACTATGGTGGCTTTTTTGTCTTTTTAAATAAAAAGTGAAAATGCTAGTTGATTATTTCTGAATAAATTCAGTTAGACAGACAAAGTATCTCCAAGAGAGATCTTAATAGGAAAACGGTGAGACTGCTGTTTCAGAGAGCGGTAAGTGCTGACCTCTAGTGGACACGGGTAACACTACAGCCAATGAACGGAGTTCAAGGAAAGAGAAATTCCTTAAGTAGCAATCAAATGCACTCCGCAGGGCGTGTGCTCAAAGTCTCCAGAGACTGGAGGTGAAGGGATTGTGGCGTGGTTACCCCCTTGGCGGGGGGTGATTTCTCACTTTCCTCTTCTCTGTCTCTCTCTCTCTGGTGAGCACATCTGCCTTATGGCAAAAACCTAAAAAAAAAAAAAAATTCATCTGCACCACACAAATGGCCCTGGGGCACTAGGGGATTTTCTCAGTCTTTCAGTTTCATCAGTTATAAAATGACAGAATTGAATTGAGTGCTTTAAGGACAAATTTAGCTCTACTTTTGTATGACATTTTCTGAACTCTTCTTGAAATTTTTTGGAAATTATTTAATTTTATTTATTATTATTGTTTTTAATTTGGTATAAGGCATGTGTACTCACTGGAGAGAGACAGAGAGAGAGAGAGGGAAAGTGAGAAAGCAAGCTGCCAGGTCTGGGACTTGTACCATGGTAGACCATGCGAGAGTCCAGCACCTTAACCACCAACCACTATGCCACCTGCTGGCCCCTTTTCTTGAAATTTTAAATCAAAGGTACCTCCCTCGAGGGTTTGGTAACATATTAGTGTACAACCTTAGGGAGACAGTGTGGTCTCAGATCTGTCAAATAAGAAGTGGCCTCATATTAGGCATGTATTAGTTATCAATAATTACTTAACATATCACATTGATGCTCAGTGGCTTAAAATAATACCATTTATTAACATTCTCTATGGGTCAGGAATCTGACTGTGACTTAGCTGGATCTTCTGGTTCAGGATCTTTTTAAAACATTCATTTATTTATTTTTCAAAAGAATTATTTATTGGGACCAGCAGTTAGCATAGTGGCTATGTCGCTGGACTCCCATGTAGTTGATTGCAGTTCAAGTCCTGGACCCAGTGGCTTAAACTCACGCCAGGCGTGTGTGCATGCGTGCCCAAGATCCTGAGAGGAGAATGGAGGAGAAAGGATTGCAGCGTGGCCATCCCCCCCTGGGGGGTGATTTCTCACTTTCTGTCTCTCTATCTCTCTCTGTCTTTCTGGTGAGCACACATGCCCTATAGCAAAAACCTCTCAAAAATTATCTATTTATTTAATTCCATTTGTTGTTATTATTATTATTATTTATTTTGACCAGACAGAGAGAGAGAGAGAGAGAGAGAGAGAGAGAGAAAGCAAGTGAGAAAGCAAGCTGCCAGGTCCAGGACTCGAGTCATGGTCGGCCATGTGGGAGTCCAGTGCCTTAACTACCACACCACCTGCCAGCCCCAGGAATGTGTTCTTAAACCTTAGATTCTTCAGTGTAAAATGGGGATACTATATTCTTTTCAAGATTCTTCTTTTTACATGTACATTTAATTATTGTGCATCTTTGCAGCATACAATATGATTTCTTAAAGCATACATTCATTGAGTGGCAATCAAGTCAAGGATATTCCCATCACATCATCCTTCACAGATAACTTTCCATTCTTATCTGTTAAATACTCCCCCAGCTTCTTCCGTCCTCCCCACTCCCCACACCCTCCCTATGGTCTCTGGTATCTGCACTTGCCGCCTGTGCTATTGTACCTTCCAGTCTTTCCATTTCTGCCATACAGTACAGACTTTTGGTGTAAATTGAGTGGAGCCATCCAGTGCCTGTCTTTCATGGTCTGCTTTGCTTTGTTTAACATTAAGTCTTCTATATTTGGGGCAGCAGGTGGTGTAGTGATTAAGACGCTGGACTCCCATGTGGCCAACCACAGTTCAAGTCCTGGACCTGGTGGCCGGGTGTGTGTGCCCAAAATCTTGAGAAGAGAATGGGGGAAAGGGGGTTGTGGTAAATCCCCCACCTGGGGGAGATGAATTCTCACTTTCTGTCTCTCTGTCTCTCTGGTGAGTGCATGCACCCTATAGCAAAAATCTCTAAAAATAAAAACCAAGTCTATAGTCATCCACTGTGTGACTGGGTAGTATTCCATTGTGAATGTATTGCCACATTTTAAAAAATCCAGTCATCTGTTTTTGGGCATTTAGGTTGATTCCATTTTTAGCAACTGTGAATAATGCTGCAATAAATATGGATATACAAGTGTCTTTCCAACTGAGTGTTTTCCTAACCTTTTTTTTAAAAAGAATTATTTACTTATTTTTATTTATTATTGTTATTATTTTAAAATTTGCTATAGGGTATGTGTGCTCGCCAGCGAGAGACAGGTAGCAAGAGAAAGTGAGAAGGCAAGCTGCCAGGTTCAGGACTCGAACTGTGGTCAGCCATGTGGGAGTCCAGTGCCTTAACCACCACACCACCTGCTGGCCCCTTCCTATTCTTTTGAAGGGGGATACTAATGCTTACTTCGTAGGTTTAAGGTAGGAAATCCATGCTGGGTGCAGGGAGCACAGTACTTATGAACTGTTCGTTCCCATATATTCCCTGCAGAATGTCTCCTATGGAAATGACTGGAGAGTCAAACCCCAGGCCGCTTCATGTCTTATCCCTAAGTAGGCTGGAAGCTCTCTGAGGAACAGTAGCAAATGGAAAATAATGGGAATGTGATGATTTACCCTAACAGTTATAAATCAAAATAATAAAATAATCTTTAAGCCACCAATTATATCCAGGAAAGAAATTAAATAGTCATTGGAGGACTGGTTTCTGTACTTCTCACCACTGTATTCCTAGCACCATGGCTCCTGGTCCATGGGAGGCACTTTGTAAATATTTCCTGAATGATGCGCTGTTCCCAAGGAAACTGACATAGCATGTTACTTTGACTTAAAGAGACAGCAAGCTTCTTCAAATAACCCAGACATCATGGTCTTATCCTTGTTTAAAGCTATGGATTTCTCCACATGGAACATGGCATGATTTATGCATTTTAAAAAGAGAATTAATTAATTAATTAATTAATTAATTTGTTTTTTTAATTTGACCAGAGAGAGACCCAAAGAGAGAGAGACAGAGGGAAAGTAAGAAAACTGGGACCAGCAATGGCATAATGGCTATGTCGCTGCACTCCCATGTAGTCGACCGCAGTTTGAGTCCCAGACTCATTGGCTTAAACTCACACTGGGCATGTGTGCGTGCATGCCCAGGATCCCAAGAGGAAAATGGAGGAGAGGGGATTGTGGCATGGCCATCTACCCTGGGAGGTGATTTCTCGCTTTCTGTCTCTCCGTCTCTCTCTGTCTTTCTGGTGAGTGCATGTGCCCTATAGCAAAAACCTCTCAAAAAAAAAAAAAAAAAAAAAAAAAAGGAAGAAAGAAAGTAAGAAAACAGTTTTAAAACTGAACAAAAACAGGAAACCTAATTTAAAATGAACCAAATAGAACTTCTAAAAGTAAAACACATAATACTAAAATCAAAAGCTAAGTGGTTGGGGCCAGCAGGTGGCATGGTGGTTAAGATACTGGAGTTTCACATGGCTGACCATGGTTCCAGTCTCAGTGGGTTGCTTTCTCACTTTTCCTCTCTCTCTCTAGTGAGTGTGTATGCCCTATAGCAAATTAAAAATAAGAAATAAAATTAAATAAATAGTTCTTTAAAAATAAGAAAGTTTTGAGGTTGGGTTCACAGCCAGATTAGACATAGCTAAAGAGAGAATTAATTACCTTGAAAATAGGGCTGAAAAACTTGCATGGAGAAACAAAAAGATCAAAATATACAGAAAAACTATTAAGGACAGAATACAATATACTTAACATGACTAACGGAATGTCAATTCCATAAGAGGAGGAGGGAATCGAGTAGTAGAAATTTAAGAAGAGAGAAAGGCAAAAATTTTCTAGACATGATAAGAGACAGTAATCTACAGGTACAACAACTATGAATCATTTACTAGTTCAATACAAAAAAGTCTAACCTTAACCTTAACCACCACACCACATGATGGCTCCTGTCTCTTTCAGTTTTGATTACATTGGACCCCCTCCCCCCCCCAGATAATCTGGCTAATTTCCCCATTTTTGGTTTAGCTTATTAAGAAACTTATAGTGAAGCTCAGAAGCCTCTAAAGAGAAAAATATTAAAAGCAACCAGAGAAAAGATTATTTTCAAAGAAGTACCTGTAAGACTAATAGCTGACTTTTCAATGGCAACAATGGAAGCCCGAGAAAGTGGAATGACATTATCAATGCATTAAAATCAAAAGCATAATCCATAAAAGAAAAAGAGTTGGGGTCTGGAGGTGGCGTGGTGGTTAAGGGCTCTGGATTGACACCCACATGACTGACTGCCATTCAAGTTCTGGATCTGGCGGCTTTGCTGAGTGATACACTGCTGGTGAGAATGTAAAATGATGCAGCTGCTGTGGAAAACAGTCTGGCATTTCCTCAAATGGTTAAACATAGTTTTTATAGTATCCAGTATCTCCTAGGTAGAGCCCAAGAAAAGTGAAAGCACGTGTCTTCACAAAAATGTGTATGTGAGTGCTCATAGCAGCATGCTCATGGTAGTCAAAGAAAGGGAAAAATCACAATATTCATCAACTAATGAGTGGATAAATATAATGTGGTACGTCCATACAATGGGGTAGTATTTGGCAATTAAAATGAAGTACCGATACCATGAATGAACCTTGGAAACATGCTAAGTAAAAGAAGTCAGTTACAAAAGACAATGTATTATATGACTCCATTTATATGTAACATCTGTAACAGGCACATCTACAGAAACAGAAAGTAATTGTTGCCTAACTAGGGCTGGGGTCAGAGACTTGAGGTGACTGAGCATAAATGTCTCAGGGGTATTGTTTTTGTATTTTTGTTGGTAGTTGAGTGTTCTAAAATTGATTGCGGTGCTTCTAGAAGCAGACTCTGTGAATATACTAGAAATCATTGGTTTGAAGGATGCAAAGTTATCTGTTGATGATGATGTACATGATAATAACTTCAACTTGATTGACATGCACTGCATGCATGCTAAGAAAAAAACATGATGCATGCTGTAAAGATGTACAATGATTAAACGTAAATTTTTTAAAAAGAGAGAGAAGAAAAATATATTTGTAAAACACCCCAGCAGGTAGTATGGAGGTTAAAGTGGCTTGACCCCACATAATGCTGACTGAGTGGTTCAAATCTGGACCAGGTAGTTTGAGAATCACACTCGGCACATGTGCATGAATAATCCCGATCTCTAGAGGAGAATGGAGAGGGGATTGTGGTGTGCCCATTCCCTCTGGGAAGTGATTTCTCATTTTCTCTCTCTGTCTCTGTCTCTCTCTGGTGAGTGTACATGCCCTATAGGAGACTATGTGTGTGTATGTGCATGTGTATGTGTCTGAGTATGTTATATATATATATATATATATATATATACATATATATATATATACATATATATATATGTATATATATATATATATTTGTAAGCACTTAGAGTAGGGTCTAGTACATTGTATGAGTTTTATAAGTGTTTGTAAAGGAAATAATAAAAATAGCACATAAAAAAGGAAAGGGTGAATTATGTAATATATGAATTATATCTCAATAAAGTATCTTTTAAAAAAGAAGTATTTATTTAATTTTAATTATTAATAGGTTTTTTCTTTTTCTTTCTTTCTTTCTTTTTTTTTTTTTTAATTTGACCAGAGAGAGAAAAGGAAAGTGAGAAAGCAAGTCACCAGGTCCAGGACTTGAACTGCAGTTGGCTATGTAGGAGTCCAGCACCTTAAACACCATTCAACCTGCCAACCCCTCTTTTTTTTTTTTTTTTTAATTTGACACAACCCAGCACGAAGGCGGGCATTGAACAATGGGAATGCTCAAGTGCTGCTAGTGGGAATGTAAATTAGCACCATCACTGTGGGAAGATGTTGGGCAATATCTAGTTGTTGGAGATTCACGTAGCTGTGACTCAGCAATCTCACTCCCAGTTACATTCCCCCAGGGAGACCGGTACACAGGTGTCACATGATACATTTAAGAGTGCACAGCATTACTTGTAATACCTTCAAGATGGAAACAACATAAATGTCTGCCATCAGTATACGTGCAATTAAATTGTGGTATCATCACATCACCGAAGACTTTATCATTGAATGCACTATCCAGAACATTCTCAGCATATGTGGATAAATCTAGAAGTTTACTGTTGAAAGAAAGAAACATGACACAAAAAATATAGACAACATTAATTCACTTCATAAAGTTCAAAACCAACCAAACTAAAGTTTAAAATTGAGGGGGTACCCATAGATGACAGAACATAAGGAAATGCAAAAAAGTAATGATATTTAAAGTCAGGATAGCATTTACCCTCCTTCTGTGGGGAAGGGACACTTAGGAACTTTGGGGACCCTGGCAATGTTCTTCTTGGACCTGGTGTGAGTACGTTGTTGTTCCCTTTAAAACGATTCATTACACTGTACATTTATATTTTTTGGTCTTTTCTTTTTCTGGATGTAATAGTACAAAACAAAAAAGCTCCAAAAAGGTTTTGGAACTAATGAGGGGAAGCTTCGTGTTAGTATTTTAAACCTACCTTTTTTGTTCATAGATATCGGTTGGGAAATGGGAAGAATTCCATCGGCTCACGTGCTTACCTTCCTGATCCAGAAGTTGACATATTGCATTATAAACAAAAGAATTCATTACCTCTTGTGCCTGGAGGGGGACTGTATGCAGAAACCTAAGTAGATTCTGGAAGGGTTTAGATGAATTGATGGAAGATAGATCTCACACGGTGATATGTAGGATAAATTCCTAACCTTTTGAAGCGGATGTCAGAGAGGGTAATTGGATTCTCTTCAGCATGTTTCTCGTAGCTGCTGTCAGATAGAAAGGTAGTCTGGATCGATGGAAGGTCTGACCCAGGAAGGCAAATCTCATCTTCTTCTGTAACTACAGAAGATAGAATTCTTCCCCAGAGGATCCAAGCCCACATCAGGGCCCTAGGATGAAGGACAAGGCCGTTCAACTAGTGTTTACCGTGAACCCTGGGATGAGAGTACATCCTTGCTTTCTGTTTTCAAAGAATTTACAACCTGATTGGGAAGACAAAATGACATCATGACTAGAAAATTTAAATTTTGAATTATGTGATTTTAATCCTAAGTCTATTAACAGGGCAACTATTTACAGATGTTATGCCAAAAAAAATCTATAAGTTCATAAGAAAGTTATAAATAATTCAATAGGAAAGTGGGCAAAGGAGCTGAATAGGCAGTTTACAGGAAAGAGATCTAGGACTGGCCTGTGGCCTGGTGCGTAAGGCAGCTGGATCCGACATGGCTGACCACACAGTTTGAGTCCTGGACCGGACAGCCTAAAAGACATGGTGGGTATGTGTGCAAGTGTACCCAAAGTCCCCAAATGAAAGAGACATGGAGGAGAAGGGATTGCAGTGTGACCATACCCCATGGGAGAGGGTGCTTTCTCTCTCTCTATTTCCTGTAAGCATGTGTACCCTCTGGCACAATTTTAAAAGGAAAAGAAAAGAAATCTAAATAGCAATAAGCATATACGAATTTGCTCACCTTCACTCTCAATTAAGAACTGCAGAACAAGGCCATAGGATACTCCTTAACACCCATTGGATTGGCAAATAGTTACAGTTTTCAAAATAGCCAGTGTTTGGGGGCCAGCAGCTGGCATGGTGTTCAAGATACTGGACTCTCATATGGCCGACTGTAGTTCAAGCCCTGGACCTGTCAGCTTGCTTTCTCATTTTCCCTCTCCCTCTCTGTCTCTCTCTGGTCAAATTAAAAATAACAATAATAAAATTAAATAGACAATTCTTTAAAAAAAAAATAGCCAGTGTTGGTGAGGCTGTGGAGAAATAAATATCGTCTGCTGCCAGTAGGAATGTAAATTAGTATTCACCAAACTAATTATATCAGTACAGCCTTTTTGAAAAATAAGTTGCAGTTGGGACCAGCAGTTAGCGTAATGGCTATGTCGCTGGACTCCCACGTAGTCGACCGCGGTTCGAGTCCCGGACCCGGCGGCTTAAACTCACGCCGGGCGCGTGTGCGTGCGTGCCCAAGATCCCGAGAGGAGAATGGAGGTGAAGGGATTGCGGCGTGGCCATCCCCCTTGGGGGGTGATTTCCTGCTTTCTATCTCTCTGTCTCTCTCTGTCTGTCTGGCGAGCGCACGCGCCCTATAGCAAAAACCTCTCCAAAAAAAAAAAAAAGAAAAAAAAAAAAGTTGCAGTGTCAATTAAAACACACACACACACACACACACACACACACACACACACGGCTGGCCCTGTAACCTAGTGGTTAACATAAGAAAGCCAGATCCCACATGGCCAACCATGGCTCAAATCCTTGCTTCCAGGGTTTGAAACATATGCTAGGGGTGTGCACATGCATATGTGCCCCAAACCCTGACAGGATGGAGAAATGGAGAAGGCATTGCGGTGTGGTCATGCCCTGGTGGGGATGTTTTCTTCCTCTGTCTCTGTTTCCCTGTCTCTCTCTCTCTGGCTAATGCACATGATCTCTAGCAATTTAAAAAAACTCTGAAACCAAAAAACAAAAACCACACAAACTCTCTGACTCTAGAATTTTAAAAATAGTTTTTTTCTTTTAATCTCTTTCTTCTTTTTCTTTCTTTCACTTTCTTTTTGCTTTTATGAGTGAGAGAGAGAGAGAGAGAGAGAGAGAGAGATGGAAAGACAACACCTCCAACAGCCTCGCCGTGCTATGATCCACTGAATCTCAACCCAGGACACATGTGTGCTAGTGTGTTTTTGGAGATCCCTGGACTTGAACCTGAAATGGGTTAGCCTTGTAACTGCTGCACCACCCTACGGCCCCTACACAACAATTTGAATACTGGGAATTTTGCCCTCAGATATTTACTTCTAAGTATGCTAGTGCAGAGATAAATAAGAAACTAGCGATGTTAGCTAGCTCCACGGAGGGGATATCTTAGTGGCTGGGGACCATACAGGAGGGGTGGGGTGGGGATTATAAAGAAAGAAGGGGAGACTTTTTTCTTGATGTGCTTTTGTACATTTGAATTTGAATCATGTTTATGTGTTACTCATTAAAAAACCTGAAAAAGAGGACTTTGAGAAAAGTTCATTGGCATATTGTAATAGCAAAGAACTGCAAATTACCCAAATGTCCATCCGTAGGGGACCAGTTAAGTAAATGTACATGTAGTGGCATGTTATGTAGCTATTTAAAAGAGGGAGACAGATTCCATGCAGGATCTCTCAGATAGCGCAATGAAACAAGCTGCAGATTTGCAGAGAATTAGTTCCATTTTTTTTTTTTTTGAAATAAAAAAATATTGAGAGAAAAGTGACCTGTAGGTACGTGGTGGCTAAGGGTGCTGGACTCTCACATGGCCGACCATCATTTGAGTCCTGGGCCTGGCGGCTTGCTTTCTCACTTTCCCTCTCTCTCTCTGTCCCTCTCTGGTCAAATTGGAAAAAAAATGAATGAATAAATAAAGTTCAATAAAAAATAATTATTTTTAAAAATGTGCACTTCTTTGAAAAAATTTGAAGAGTATTGAGGTGGGGAAGAATATTTATCTTTACTTTGTAATTTCTGTATTGCTTGAGTTCTGAAAAGAAAAATCTGAGGCACAACAATTATTTATTTATTTATTTGGGTTTTTGTCACAGGGCACATGCCCTCACCAGATACAGAGACAGAGAGAGGGAAAGTGAGAAATCACCCACAAGGGGATGGCCATGGTGCAATCCCTTCTTCATTTTCCATTTGGGATTTTCAGCACACACGCATATGTACCCACACACCCGGCATAATTTTCAAGTCTGCCATGTGGGATCCAGCCACCTTAGCCTCTACTTCACCTGCTGGCCAGAGGCACAATAAAATTTTAAAGAGTTTATTTAAGCGAGAAGCAATAAATTGGGGAACATACAACTAAGAGGAAGTTTGTGTTCCCATGACCAGACATTAGTGGCATGCATATATTGAGAAAATTATGAATGCAAAAAAGAAATTTGATTGGTTTGCAATTATAAAATTGCCTTTTTTTTAGGTACTTTGTTGGAAAGTCCTTACTCATATAATCATATGTTAGGTAGTTGCTTATAATTACCTGGAGTTAAGTTTTATTTCTGTCTAACATGAGCATTTATTAAAAATGACACGTTTCACTTATGTTTAAAGATCAAGCGAAGTGGAGGTCTAACTGGTTTTGTCTGCTCAGTGATTTTTTTTTGACCTTGTCTCCATTTTAATTTATTTGCATTGAATATTTTATAACTTTTTAAAATATGAAATTTATTTTAAAACATCATTAGTAAGGTCTTTAGGAGATTATTAACTTAGCAAACTCTTACTGACATCTGTTAGGATTCAGATTTTATAGTAGACGGGAGGGATGAAAGTATGAAAAAGACAAAGCACCTTTGCTAGAAGATCTGTCTCCTTGGAGACCACAAAGGGTTTCTAGATAATTATAGGACAATGGAACAAGCCTATTAAGAGAGAGAGAGGCTAATGCTGTGTAGTAGATTGGAGAAGACTTGCGTTCTAGAGAATCTGCCAGAGTTTCCTAGGCAGAAAGGAGAGGCTTCCCTAAGCCAGGCAAACAGTGACCAGGGCCTGTCCTGGAGCATGGGCAGTGGGGTGGATTGGAAACCGCTTCAGCAGTACAGTGACCCAAGTTTGTTGATGAATGGAACGTCCGTGGGTGGAGTTACAGGGTTAGAGAGGTGGCTGTTTCCATACAGTTGGGTCAGGGACATCAACTAAGTTTGGCATTATTTTCAGAAGAAAAGACACTGTTCTGTTGTTTATGAGTTCTTTATATCTCCTGGATATTAACCCTTAATCAGAAGAGCAGAAACTATTATGAGGCGTTGGGATACAATGAATGTATGATGGGATTACTGTCCTAAGAGAGTTTCACAATCTGGTTGATAAGAAAAACGATGTTGACTTCCAGCTGTCATTGGTCTAAGCTGACACTTCAGTTTCACTAAGACATGCCCTTTTGCTGACAACCACTCAATCTTTCTATGCAACATATGAGCGAGTATTAAAAAGTTCATGGACAGTAAAAAAACTACATATGAATTACAATTTTTTTGCACCAAAATAAACCAGTATTTTAATTCTATTTTTCTGTGAACATTTTGAAGTCTCTACATCCGTCAAAGAACACCATCAATGGGGCTGGCAGGTGGCATGGTGGTTAAGGTGCTAGGTTCCCACATGGCTAACTGTGGTTTCAGTTCTGGACCTGGTGGCTTGGTTTCTCACTTTCCTTCTCCCTCTTTCTGGTCAAATTAAAAAATATTCAGGTTAAATAAAAATTGAGGCTAGCAGGTGGCATGGTGGTTAAGGGCACTGGACTCCCATATGGTTGACCATAGTTTGAGTCCCAAACCTGGCGGCTTGCTTTCTCGCTTTCTCTCTCTCTGTCACTCTCTGGTCAAATTAAAATAAATAAATAAATAAATAAATGTTAAATAAAATAATTTAAATGTAAAAAGATTAAATATTTGTTGTTATTATTATTATTAATTTGACTGGAGAGAGACACACAGAGAGAGAAAGGGAAAGTGAGAAAGCTAGCTGCCAGGTCCAGGACTCAAACTGTGGTCAGTCACATGGGAGTCCAGCCCTTTAACCACTGTGTCACTAGTTGGACATAATAAATACTTCTTTTTTTTTAAAAAAAAAAAGAGCACCATCAATGACTTCTTTGTCCAGCGTTACCACTCAGGAGTCTTTCTGCTGGCTTTGACACTTAGTGGCTGTATGATCTTGACCAAGTGACCTCACCGCTCTCCACCTTTCTTTTCTCATCCATAATATGGGGATGATAGGCCAGCCCCATAGCACAGTGGTTAAGTGCTGAGCAGAGGAAGCCAGATCTCACACAGCCAACTAGGGTTCGCGTCTCAGCCCTGGTGGCTGGAAAAAGGTTCCTGCTTACATGCCAGGATCTTGATGGGATGGAGAAATGGAAGAAAAGAGATTGTGGTGTGCCCAGGCCTCACTGGGCTTTCTCTTTCTCCTTCTCTCTCTCCCTCTTTCTGTTTCCTGTGTGCATGTGTGCGTGGGTACGTGTCCCCGGCATTAAAAAAAAATGAGGATGATAATAAGACTTGCATCAATGGCTTTTATGAAAAGTAAATGGAGTAAGACATGTGGAAAGCTTAGCACGGTGTTCAGTGCATAGTAGTGTTCGATACTACCCATGATGGTTATTATTGTTTTATGAAAACTGTGGGGGCAGGAATTCAGGTCCTCACCAGCCAAGCTCCTTTAAGGTATTTTAAGTTGTGAGTGGGCAGCCGTGGTGCTCGAGCTGTGAAGACTATGAATACCTACGTGCAGCATTTGGCAATAGTAGAGTATACGCTTGTCACTCTACACGTGCTAATTCGACACGAATAGCAGGCCATTCACGTAAATAGGAATAATGAGAGCTATTTTCACTTAGCTCCACCCAGCACATCTGGGGTCAGCTGAGAAAGGGAGGAGTTAGACTGATGGAGGAAGAGGAAAAAGGAGCCGGTGACCACGGCATTCTCGTGAAATGGGGAGAGGCTACTCATGCCTTCACTTCTGACTGTGCCGTTCAGAAGGCATTTATGGGTAGCCTGAAGCTGAGATGTGTAAAGACATTGTTCCCTGTGGGTGGGTAAGACTGCCTGTTAGGGTCCCATGAAATATCGGAACCCTAGTCTCTATTTCCAGAGGTGACCGTCATCATAGTTACTTAGCCTGTTTTGTTTTCATCTGAAACCTAGGAATAATGTGCCAGTGCAGTGAATGGATTGTCATGAGGCTTAAATTCATTCAGTACTGTAACCAGAAGGAAAGGAAGTGCTTGGGCCAGCAGGTGGTGTGGTGGTTAAGGATGCTGGACTCCCACATGGCCAACTGCGGTTTGAGTTCTGGACCTGGTGGCTTGCTTTCTCATTTTCCCTCTCTTTCTCTCTCACTCTGTCTCTCTCTGATCCAATTTTTTAAAAAAGTTAAATAAAATAATTCTTTTTTTTTTTTTGGATAGTTTTTTGCTATAGGGTACGTGTGCTCATCAGAAAGACAGAGAGAGACAGAGAGATAAAAAGCGAGAAATCACCCCCCAGGGAAGATGGCCACACCGCAATCCCTTCTCCTCCATTCTCCTCTCAGGATCGTTGGCATGCACACGCGCCTGGCGTGAGTTTAAGCCACCGGGTCTGGGACTTGAACCATGGTCGACTACATGGGAGTCCAGCAACACAGCCATTATGCCATCTGCTGGTCCCTATAAAGTAATTATTAAAAAAAAAAGAAAGAAAGGAAGTGCTTAAAGACTAATGGGATAATGTCAAAGGACATAGGGCCTGACTTAAGGGTCAGGAAATACTGGGATAAATTGATCAAGTTTGGGATAATTTGAGCATAGCTATGGTTTGTGTCTGCTCCCAAATTCATATGTTGAAATTTGGTTGTGAAGGTATTAAGAGGAGATTTAATACCTTCATGGTATAAAAAAGTGAGACCTTCGGGGAGTGATTAAGTGATTAGGTTGGGGCCCCTGTGGTTGACACTTGCAGGGTTTATAATGAGAGAGGATGAGATTCAGAGACACCAATAGACATAGCCACTCTGCCCTGCTTTTGGTCTCACGATGTCATGTCCTGGGACTCTGCAAGACCTCTGCAGATGTGGATTCCGAACCTTGGAAATCTAAACTAGGAGCCAAAGAAGCCTCTATCCTCTTACATTCCATAGACTCAGGTAGCTTTGGCCATTGGCAGTGAAATGTACGAGAGCAGCCACCAAAACCACTACGCCATGTCCTGGTCCCCCTAGGTTGCTTTTATGCTATTGATTGTGTTGCTTGATACCCACAGTTTTAAGAGTGGTTTAGTTATGTGTGTCTATGCTTGCTTTTGTTTTCTGTGACTTTGGTGTCATATCCAAGAAGAAATTGCCAAATGCAATGTTATGAAACTTCCCATTTTTCTTGTGAGAGTTTTATAATTATGGGTCTTACATTTAATTAACTCATTGTGTTTTTTGTTTGTTTTTTAATTTCCATGAATCTATACTGTTAGTTAAGCCCAACAGAAGCCAAAGGGCATAGGAACCCTTTGGTCATCTACCAAGTCAGCTCTCTATCACAGAGACAGAGTGGGGACACAGAAAGGGTGAAACTGGAGGGACAGAGGGAAGACATCTGGCACACCTGCTTATTAACTTTGTGGCCCTGGATAGATCACTGAGCATCAGCTGAAATGTGAATTATACCTGTGGCCACTTCACAGAGTTGTCCTAAGAAGTAAATGGAAGGTTGGGGCCAGCAGGTGGTGTGATGGTTAAGGGCGCTGTACGCCCACATGGCCGACTGTGGTTCAAGTCCCGGACCTGTTGGCTTGCTTTCTCACTACCCCCCACACCTGGCCCCTTGCTCTGTTTCACTCCAGTCAAATTAAAGTGAATAAATAAATAAATAAAGTTAAATAAAATAATTCTTTTTTTAATAAAAGAAATAAATGGATGTTGCTTATGAAAACATTGACTAAGTCTAAGTAGTTTTCATATTAACTCCATTAAGAAAAAATTGTATCTGCTCCAATTTAAGCCCACTCTTTCCTATCTTACGCATTTCCTAGCAGGATTCCTGCTACATAGTGGTGAATGTTTGCTGGATGGTGGTAGAAGTGGTGTAGTGGGTGGTTGGGGGATTTGGTCATTGCTAAATACCAAGGTGTGTTGAGTTCATGTTATTACCCTTCTGTTAAAAACCAACACAATAAGAAGGAAAGGCATTGTTAATAAACTCAGAGAATAGTGAGGGCAATTTTTTTTTTGAAGCGAAAACAAAGTTGGAGTGAAGATCTAAGAAGGCCAGTGATCCAGGGCCAGAGCCAAAACGATGTAAGTGTGAAATGAAAAAGGAAGCATGTCTGGAAGAGAAAGGAGTCCTGAGGCTTTTAAAAAAAAATACCCAAAGGAAAGAATGAAGGAGATTGAAAAAACTAATGAGAAGGGAAGGACAGGGGCAGGCAATGACCTTTTCCTAGTCCTAGAATGTCTCTTCAAAGAAAAAGCAACTATTGACGAGCTGTAATTCATTCCTCCATTTGACATTTAGAGATGGTTTGAGAAATCTTGCCGTGGAGTAGCTGGGGGCTGCTGCTATGTCTGCCTCATCCTGGATGGCTGGAAGGGGGTGAGCTCTTTCCTCTTGTTTCTGTGTTGAAGATGCTTTTCAACTGCAGATCCCTTGGCCTCATGAAAACACAAGAGGAAAATGAGCTTCCTTGGATGTAGAACGGCAAGGCTGTGCGGAGTAGAGGATACGGAGTCTAGACCCAGCTTTCCTGGTGGGCTGTGCCTCCAGCACTGTGTCAGTCTTCAGAGTCCCATTGGCAAGTGTTTATACAAATAAATTAGCACACCCATCTCAGCAGATTCATTCAGCAAGAGCAAGTTCACATGCCACAGGGAGGGCGGGCCCACATGAGCTCCGAACCAAAACCAGAGCAGGCTGTTGTGCAAAAGCAACCCCTAAGAGGCAATATGCCTTTCTTTTTCTTGTTTCTTATGAGGATACCCATTAACCTTATTTATTTTTTGAGAAATTTTTGGCATATGGTGCATGTACTTGCTGGAGACAGAGAGCGATGGAGAGAGATAAAGTGAGAAATCATTCCCTGGGAGGGATGGCTGTGCCCCAGTCTTTTCTCCTCTATTAACCACTTGGGATTTGGGACATGCACACACATGAGCCTGGCATGAGTTTCAAGCCACTGGATCCGGGACTTGAACAGCAGTCAGCGATATGGAAGTCCAGCACCTTAACCAGTATGCCACCTGCTGGCCTTGCCCATTATCCATAAATGTGATATTCACATGTAGAAAGGGGCATCAGGAGGAGAGGTAGGGAGGGAGAGGCAATTTATAGTTTACCAAGAATGGAAGCAATCATGCTTTATTTTAAAAATCTTTCTTTTTTTTTTAATTGATTAGTTTATTTATTTATTTAAATTTAAATTTAATTTAATTTTATTATTTTTTTCATTTCATTTTCTTTTATACATTCAATCACATTATTATTTGTCTTACAAAATGGATATTTCAACAGGTGAACATTTCAAAAATCTTTTTTTATTATTGACCTGTTGTGGGAATATTTGCAATGTCACTTTATCTGTTAGGATCTACAATCACACTGTCTGGGCCTATAAGCTATTTTTTTTAAAAAAATTATTTATTTAATTTGACTTATGATTATTATCTTTATATTTATTTTTTAAAAACTATAATTTTTTTCTGAGAGATTTTTGCTATAGGGCATGTGCGCTTGCTAGAGAGACAGGGAGACAGAGAGAGACAGAGAGATAGAAAGTGAGAAATCACCCCCAAGGGGGGATGGCCACTCCCTAATCCCTTCTCCTCCATTCTCTCAGGATCTTTGGCACGCACGCACACACACCTAGCTTGAGGTTTAAGCTGCTGGGTCTGGGACTAGAACCGTGGTCAGCTATGTGGGAGTATAGTGATGTAGCCATTATGCCATCTACTGGTCCCTATTATTATCTTTTAATTTGCTATAGAGGATGTGTGCTCACCAGGAGAGACAGAGAGAAAGAGAAAGCAAGTCTTTAGATCTGGGACCTGATCTGTGGTTGGCCATGTGGGAGTCCAGTGCCCTAACCATCATGCAACCTGCTGGCCCCATGGCCTGTAACCATTTAAAGAGCCTACAAAAATATTCGAGAATGAGAAAAAAAAAAAAAAAAAAAAACGTACAGCTCCAAATTTTAAAAAGTATGTAAAATAAAAAAGAAATCAATAAATGTTGAACTAAATGTTTATAGACTAGCTTTATTTTAGTTTTTAAAGGATTTTTAATTTAATTTAATTTATTATTATTATTCTTTAATTTGCCCAGAGAGAGTGAGAGCAAGAGAAGGAGCATAAGAAAACAAGCTGCCAGGTCCAGGACTAAAACTATGGCTAGCCATATGGAAGTCCAGCATCCTAACCACCATGCCACCTGCCATTCTCGGTATCAGTTTTATAATTAGTTAAATTTAGTGTTTATAAAATTTTATTGTATTTGTAAACTCTCTGTAAGTTTGATTTTCTCACTTCATGAGAATTCTAGTACATATCTTATTGATTGTTGAGAAGTCTTAGCCAAGTTAAATGTGTTCTTCAGGACCAAATACTTTTTATTTTTTTTTAAATTATTTTATTTTATTTATTATTATGAATATTTTTTGATTTGACAAGAGAGAGAGAAAGTGAGAAAGCAAGCCACCAGTTCTGGGACTTGAACCATGGACAGCCATGTGGGAGTCCAGTGTCTCAAACATCATGCCACCTGTCAGCTCCAGAATGAAATCATTTCAAAAGGCAAATTATGAAAATCCATTTTATTTTTTTAATTTTTTTTATTTTTTATGATAACACATGTGCATGGATAAAAGAGAGTAAGTGAGAGAGAGAAATGGCTCAAAAGGGTTTCATCATGCTGGGACCGCCTTTCCCTAGTCATTTAGTTACTCTAATCATGGACATCCACATGTGCCTGGAGTGTCTTTGGGCCAGCACAGGGTTCCTAACCAGTGGCTGGCATATGGCTTCCAGCACGGTAGTCTAGGACGTTATTGACTGCACTACAGAGGCTGAGCCCCTTTTACTTTTTTGCAGCAAAAAACAATTATACTTTATGTGAGCTAGAGATGCGTTTCAAAATGCTTCTTAGGAGTTAGGGCAAGATGGCTTAAAGTAAGGATAGATAAGGGCCTATCACATCTTAAAATGGCGATGCACACAAATATCTACCTACAAAGACGTTCATCACCATGTATTTATAATAGCAAATAATTCAACAACTAAATTGACACCAAATGGGAACCAGTTCAACGAATGATGGTACTACATAATGGATACTAGGTGGTTGTTGAAAATGAAGTCATAGGAGAATATTTAATGATTTAGAAAGATATTCAGATAAACTAATATGGAAGATGGTTTGGGCAATTTTATTGCTCTTGTTTGTTAAAAAAAAAAAAAAACCCAAAATAAAACAAAGCAAAACACAATTATTTCTAGAAAAAAATAATGGCAAGGTATACATCAGCATGTTAATGATGAGTGGTTATCTCTAGATGGTAGAATTACTATCGAGTTAAATTTTCTTTTTCTTTTTTTCATTTTCTGTGTTTTCTACCTTGAATGTTTGTTATTTCTGGAATGCAAGTGATTAAGTTTTATAAAGATAAGAAATCTTTGCATGTAATAGCTCTTTCCCTGCTAATTAATAAATTCCAATCAAAGAAGCCCGAGTGTGGGGTTGGACTGGCCAGAACCTGCTGACATTTGCCCCTCATGTCTGATGCGGAACATCACTGAAACAACAGTTAGGTGGGGTCTTTTTCTTTTTTAGAAAAGAATTATTTATTTAATTTTATTTATCCATTCATTTATTTTAATTTGACGAGAGAGAGAGAGAGAGAGAGAGAGAGGGAGAGAAAGTGAGAAAGCAAGCTACCAGGTCCGGGACTCGAACTGTGGTCGCCATGTGGGAGTGTTTAGTGCCTTAACCACCATACCACCTACTGGTCCTCTAGATGAGGTCTTTTTCAAAAATTTTTTTTTTTTTTTTTTTTTTTTTTTTTTTTTTTTTTTGCTACAGGGTTCTTGAGCTAGCTGGAGAAAGAGAGAGGAGGAAAGTAAGAAAGCACTCCTCAAAGGGAATGGTCAGGCTGCACTCCTCAGTCCTTCATTCTTTCCCTGGATTTTGGGCACACACGGACATGCACGCAGAGTGTTGGTCAAGCTGCTGGGTAGGGACTGGAACCGTGCAGAAGGCCATGTGGGACCCAGCCACCTTACCCATCACCCCATCAGCTGGCCCTAGGTGTAGGTTTTGACTGAATGACAACAATCATGCCATACCAATAGTCAGACTAAGCCTTATAAAAAATAAATTAAGGGCTGGCTCTGTGGGGCAGTGGTTACACCCTGTGCACTGGGAGCCAAAGCCTACATGTGAGTCTTGGCCCTGGAGGCTTGGAAAACACACTGGGTACATGTATGTGCGTGCCCAAAATCCTGACAGGAAGGAGAAATAGAAGAAAAGGATTGCATCGTGACTCCTCCCTGATGGGGGTTACTTTCTCTGTCTCTCTTTGTGGCACGCACACATGACCTCTGGCAATTAAAAAAAGAAAAAGAGAATTGGGCCAGCTGGTGGTTTTGGTGGCTGAACTGTACACGGCTGACTGCGGAATTTAAGTCTCAGATCCAATGGCTAGAAAAACACACCAGGCTCATGTGTGCGCGCCCAAAGTCCTGAGAGGAGACTGTGGTGTGGCCATCCCTCCCTTATGCTTTCCCACTCCCCCGCCCCAACCCCAGTCTCTCCCTCTCCAGAGAGCACACACGCCCTGTAGCAAATTTAAATAAATAAATAAATGTAAAAACCTAAAAGAAAATTAAATTTGCAGTTCTTTAATGCCTTCTCCTTATACTTATGATAAGATCTCAAACCTGTATCATAGCCCCACCCCTTCGCTTTGATTTCGTCCATATTTTCAGGGCCTTCTCCAGTTTTCACCAGGCTCAGCCAAACATCTGAATGCATAGAGAGAGCCCCCTATCGCCCAGAGAGAGGAAAGCAGATGGCGTGGAAAGTGTGTGGCATATTCCCATTTATGTAAACTTGAATATACATATTTTTATTTGTATACATGGACAGAAATTTTTGAAAAGATACACTCAAAACGTTAATAGTGAGGACCAGCAGGTGGTGTCAAGGTTAAGGCACTGGATTCCATATTGCTAACTGCATGGTTCAAGTCCCAGATCTGGTAGCTTGAAAATCACACCAGCACGTGTGTGTGTATGTGTGTGTGTGTGTCAAAATCAGGGACCAGCAGTTAGCGTAATGGCTATGTCGCTGGACTCCCATGTAGTCGACCGCGGTTCGAGTCCCGGACCCGGCGGCTTAAACTCACGCCGGGCGCATGTGCGTGCGTGCCCAAGATCCCGAGAGGAGAATGGAGGAGAAGGGATTGCGGCGTGGGCCATCCCCCCTGGGGAGTGATTTCCTGCTTTCTATCTCTCTGTCTCTCTCTGTCTGTCTGGCGAGTGCACGCGCTCTATAGCAAAAACCTCTCCAAAAAAAGAAAAAAAAAAAAAATCCTTAGAGGACAATGGAGGATATGGGATTGTGGTATGACCCCCTGGGGGTGATTTCTCACTTTTTCTCTCTGTGTGTCTCTGTCTGCCTCTCTCTGGAGAGTGCACACACTCCACTGGAAGCTACAAAAAAAAAAAAGAAGTTAATAGTGGTTACTCCTAGGTGGTGTCATTTTGAGTAATTAAAAAAAATAGGGTTTGGGGCTGGCAGGTGGTGTGCTGGTTAGGTTGTTGGATTCCCACATGGCTGACAATGGTTTGAGTCCTGGATCTGGTGGCTTACTTTCTCACTTTCCCTCTCTCTGTGTCTCTCTCTGGTCAAAATAAATAAATAATAATAATAATATAATAATAATATAATAATAATAAATTAAGTTAAACAAAAATAATTCTTTAAAAAAAATAGGGCTTGGAACTGGCAGGTAGTATGGTGGTTAAAAGCACTGGATTCCCTCATGGCTGACTGTGGTTTGAGTCCTGGACCTGGTGGCTTGCTTTCTCACTTTCTTTTTCTCTCTCTTCTCTCTCTCTGCCTCTCTCTGGTCAAATTAAAGAAATAATAATAACAATTGGAATTAAATAAATAAATAATTATTTTAAAAAATAGGGTTTTACATTTTTACAGTGTTCCAGGAGGCACCGTTGAAGAAGTGATAATTGGAAGAACTTATGGTCAGAGGGACTTCTGTTCCAAGCCCTGTCCTACCAATCAAGATGGTGGAACCTTCCTAACATTCTAGATATGGCAAAGCACCAGTGAGTTCTGGTATCAAAGAAGGACTTGCTATCCTAACTGCTGGGGAATGTGCTCAGCAGATATTTCCAGCTACTGTCCCCTCCAGGGTGTGCCTCAGCTGCAGAGTCACGTCCCCACAGTCACATGCTTCTGAGGTGTCCCATGTCCAGTGACTAATCAAGAGAGAGTAGAAAGGCCTGGTCATCCCAGCCCACAGTGAGACAACTCCCAGGTCCATTCTCATTTGATCGTAGCCAAAAGGGCTGTTCTTGCTCTAGAGCTTCCCTGAGTAGGCTGAAGCTATCGGTAGGTTGCATCACAGTGTGGCTTCTCCTTCTGCCCCTGCTGCTCTCATCCCCTCCCTTCCAACGACGTTGATTGCAAGGGTACTCCCTATGAAACATTCTGCACACCAACTCCTAAGTCTTCTTGCTGGGGATCTTAACCTGGGGCAGTTAAGTTACTCTACTCTGGGCCTCCATTTTTTCATCTAAAAAAAAAATCAGAGAATAATAATATGGTGCCCATTTTGTAGTGCTGAGAATTATATGGGAGCAGACACACAAAACACTTAGCAAAATGCCTGGCACATAATAATTACTTACGAAACAGTAACTATTGTTATTAGGAAAAAAAAAATGGCCTATCCTTGACCACCCACCATTATTCATGAGCAATTTGTATGATAAGTCAGTCTCAAAACAAAGGGTCTAGAAGACGTGGCGGTAGGGTGAATTTAGGCTGGCAGAAGACAGAATTGAGGAAGGTTGGGAATGAGAGATGCTTCCAAACAAGAACTGCCTAAGGTGGGCATTCTCCTAAGAAGAGATTAGTCGACAGACATCTGGCTTATCAATGAGTCTCTTAGAGGTTTGGTCAGCACAGACCAATCTCATAAGATCAGGCCTCCTTTTACTTTTTCTTTTCTTTCACAGAGAATTCACTTGCCAGAGAGGGAAAGAGAGAGAAAGCATCCCCCAGTGAGGCATGGTCATTCCACAATCCCTTCTCCATCCCTCCTTCCTGTTAGGATTTTGGGTTCACACACATATGCATCTGGTATTTTTTTCCAAGCTGTGGGGGCCAGGATTTAAATCAGGTCTGCTGTGTGGGACCTGCCCCCTGCGCACAGGGCCTAAGTGCTACACACTGGCCTGCCCAAGGTCAGATCACATCTGAGTAAGCTAGCCCTGCTGGGGTCCCAATTGACCATGCTGAGAGGAGAAGCTGGAGCCCACGTGTCTCCCAGAAGAGTGAACTTCCTAGATGGGTCCACCTCCTCCAGGTGTTATGTCTGATTCAGAGAATCATGGCCATACTACAGGGCCATGCACATAGTGGGGCCTCAGGTGTGTGTGAGGCCAGGCTCGACACTTTATGAGGAACAGAAAGAAAGAGGAGCGTGGTGTCGGTGTGGGCGTGCCCTCCCCACCGTGGCTGCTGTCTGCGGCTGACCTCTGCTCACCTGCACGTTTCTCGGCTGCGATGTCTGGCTCCCAGCCCCCCACACACCCCGTACCCAATGCCTGCCATCACACCACCCATGTGCTGCTCAAGGCTGAGCAGCAGAGTGATGGATGACTTTATGGTGGCTGGGACGTTTTGTTCCCAGAGTTGTTTTCATATCTGTCTTGGCTGCGTTTTTCCTCTAGAAATCTGTGTCCTGCGTATGGATTTGGCTTTGGGAGAGCTGTCCATCTGGATTTGTTTGACTGTCAAGTGCCATCTTGTATTTAAAGTTATGGTTGTCCATGATGGAGGCAGACCTGTGGATGTGGCTTTACAGCCCAGAGATTGCACAAAGCCTCTGGGGCTCGAGAGAACACAGGAGGTGTGCGGTCTGTACAGTCATCTGGTGTTCCGAGACCCCAAGCTCTGGCAAGTGAATCTCAGAGCAGCCTTGGGCTGCTAATCTCTTTACACAGTGCCTATAAATTTCAGAAATCTTACTTTGAGGATGTGATTTCGCTAACGCATAATGTTTTTCTGTTGGTTTATTGACACACAAAAATGTTTGCAATACTCCAAGTTTAGATTAGTGTATATTGATGGTCTACCATCTGGCATCATTAGGCAAAAAGGTAATTCTCTCTTTCTCTACATAAAGACTAGCCCATTAAATGAAGCAACCACGTTTAAGGTAGAGTTTTCTAATACATAAATATAACACATACTTCTCTAGCTCTCTCTCTCTCTCTTTTTGTTTTTGCTATAGGATGTTTGAGAGAGAGAGAGAGAGAGAGAGAGAGAGAGAGAGAGAGAGAGAGATCCCCCAAGGGAGATGGCCACACCACAATCTCCTTCATTCTCCTCTAGGGATTTTGGGTACACATGCACATGCTCCCAGTGTGTTTCTCAAGCCACCAGGTCCAGACTCAAATCCTGCCATCAGTCATGTATGGTTCAGCTGCCTTCACGACCATGCCACTGGCTGGCCTTTCTCTCTCTTTTAATAAAATGACTATCATTATTAAATGCTAATTATGTGCCAGCTCTTTACATATATTACTACATTTAGACCTTCTGAACCTTGCAAAGTGGGTATTATTTTTACTATTTAACAGGGCAGATAAATGGAAGCTCAGAGAACCTATGTTTAAGTTGTCTAAAATCACAGATTAGGTGAGTACCAAAATAAGGATTTGAATCCAATTTTGTCCAACTTCAAAGCCCATGTTACTGCCACAACATGGTGACATTGTGATACCTCTTCTATTATATTTTTTAAAATTTGCTATAGGGCTGGGACCAGCAGTTGGCATAATGGCTATGTCGTTGGACTCCCATGTAGTCGACCGCAGTTCAAGTCCCAGACCCAGTAACTTAAACTCATGCTGGGCACGTGTGCATGCGTGCCCAAGATCCCGAGAGGAGAATGGAGGAGAAGGGATTGCAGCGTGGCCATCCCCCATGGGGGGTGATTTCTCGCTTTCTGTCTCTCTGTCTCTCTTTCTGGTGAGTACACATGCCCTATAGCAAAAACCTCTCCCCCCAAAAAAAATTTGCTATAGGGCGTGTGTGCTCACTGGAGAGAGACAGAGGAAAGAAAAGTGAAAAAGAACCCTCCCCCTTGGGGAAGATGGCCATGCGTAATCCCTTCTCCATTTTCCTCTCAGGATTTTGGGCACACATACACACACATACTCATCAGCTCCAGGACTTACTTGAACCACACTGTTGGCTATGTGGGATCCAGCCACCTTAACCACCATGCCATCAGGTGGGCCACAGCTTTTTATTTAAAAAAAAAAAAAAAAAAAAAAAAAAAAAAAAAAAATATATATATATATATATATATATATATATGTGTGTGTGTGTGTGTGTGTATGTATATATGTATATATGTATATATATACATATATATATGTATATATGTATATATATAAATTTGCCAAAAGGCATGTGTGCTTACTGGAGAGATAGAGAGACACAGACAGAGAGAGAGAAAGTACGAAATCACTTCCCGGGGGATGGCCACACCGCAATCCCTTTTCCTCCATTCTCTTCTCAGGATTTAGGGCACACATGCACATGCTCCTGGTGTGACTCTTGAGCCACCTGATCCAGACTTGAACCATGTTTGGGCATGTGAGCGTCCAGCACCTTAACCACAATGCCACCTACTGGCCTCTCAAGTATGTTTTTAACCTTTACTTGATAAATCAGCAAGAAAATTCTGAATGTCAGTGATAACAGTGCTGAAATGATGACTTAGTTGAAATAACAGAAATCAAGTAACTCTTGCTTAGACAAAGAGGGAATAGGTTGCATCACAAGATGCAAGGATGGGGTTCCATCAGGTTGCAGGAATGAACTGGGACTGGAGGCTCAACCCATCGGGACCTTCTCCATCCTTCCTGTTCCTCTCCCTTATTTCTGTCCTCCTCTCTCTCTCTGCAGGTTATTCTGCAGGTGGGCAGTTTAGGGCTAGTGCCCGGGGCTCTATGATATCATCAATGATGTAGATTACTCCTAACTTCCTGCTCTGACTTCCTTTTGCTTTTGTTCTCATTCTCATAAGATGGCTGCCAGACCTCCGGGCATCGGTTTGTTAGTCCAGGTTAGTGCTAAGGAAAGGTCAAAGGCAATAGGGTATTTCCCTCTTTATTTGAGGTATACTCCAGTGAACACTCACAGATTCTGCCCTAACATCATGGTGCTTGTAACCCCTCAGGAAAGATAAACATCGAGTGCTTAATCACAGTTGAAGAAGACTGTCAAGATAACATCAGGGGGGACAGCTGGTGACGTGGTTGTTGAGGCGCTGACTCCTACATGGCCGACTGTGGTTCGAGTCCTGGGTCTGGTGGCTTGCTTTCTCACTTCTCCTTTCTTTCTTTGTTGTCTCGCTCTGGTGAGCATACATACTCTACATCTAAATTTTAAAAAATAAAAAATAAAATGAAATGATTAAAAAAAAAGGAACATAAGAACATCCAAGAGAAACGTGTGCTTGTGTCTTAAAGGCACAGATCATCAGGATGATCATCTAGCTTTATTCACGACAGCCCCAACTGCGAGCAACCAAATGTCCATCAGCAGGAGCAGGACATACGTCGTGATGTATTCATACCACGGAAGACTGCTCAGCAAAAACAATGACAACAACAGCAACAAAAAAGCCCACTGTCAAAGGCAACGTCATGGATCACAGCGTAAAGCTGAATGAAAGAAGACAAATACGAAAGAGCACAAAGATGTATTCCATTTGTATGAAGTTCAAGAAGAGGCACTAGAAGTCAGAGAGTGGTTACCTCTGGAGGGGGTTACTGACCGAGAGGAGCCAAGCAGAGCCTGTGGTGTGCTAGAAATGATATCTTGATCTGAATGGTGATTTCGCGGGTGCACACACATATACATTTATCCAGTTGTGTACTTTTCTGTATTTACAGTATGCCTCAAATTTTATTTGCTTGTTTCTTTTCCTTTTACAAAAGAGAGAGAGTGGAGAGAGAGAGAGAGAGAGAGAGGTTTTTTATAAAATAATTACTTAATTTTATTTATCATTACTATTACTTTTTAAGTTTGTTACAGGGCTCATGTGCTCAACAGAGAGGGACAAAGAGAGAGGGAGAGGGAGAGGGAGAGAAAGTGAGAAAGCAAGCTGCCAGGTGTAAGACTTGAACCAGGGTTAGCCATGTGGGAATCCAGTGCCTTAACCACCATTGCCACCTGCTGGCTCCAGAAAAAGATATTTTTGACAGGATCTGGGTATACTATGATTCTCCCCCTACCAGCCTCACAGCCTGCCAGGTTTACAGGTGCATGCAACCATGCCCAGTGTGTTTGGGTTGACCCAGGAACTGAACCTGGACCTCTCATGTGGTCTCCAACCTCCCAAGTAGTGGTGCCCTCAGTGTGGCTGGGCTGAGTATACCTCAGTTTTTAAAAGGATAATTGCATGTTGCACCTGCAAGGGAATTTTCACCCTTTTCCAAAGTAAATAAGTAAATAGTCCAGGAAACTTGTAATTGGACTCATGGTTTTCCCTGTTAGCTCATGGCTATGTTGCAGAATGGTTCTTAATCCTGACTGTTTGTAGATATCACTTTTGTTTTATTTTAAAATTTTACTTATATTCTTATATGCTATAATAATAGTGTGTCATGTGCATGAGAGAGAGAGAGAGAGAGAGAGAGAGAGAGAGAGAAAGTACCCTCAGTAGGGTCTTATCACCCCTTCCCCAGTCTTGTAGGGTCTCAAGGTCTTGGGCACCTACATGCCCGCGGCATGTTTTTCAGGCTGACCTAAGGATCCCAACCCATGGTTGGTTATATGGCTCCAGCACTGTAGTCCAGCATACTTTAGAGTACACCACCTAGACTGGGCCATGTTTAATTTTGCTAAATTTTAACTAATTTTGATTTGGTTTTTGACGTAGCAAATCTGTTTCCCTAGTGTACTACATGAATTTGAAAAGGTACATAGCGAAAAGTTAACCCCTGACTCACCCCTCAGCCATCCAGAACTTCTTCCCTAGGATCTTGTTAATCCTTTCAAAGAGAGACATTTTATGTGTATAAGCAAAGACAAATACATCTTATCATCCTTTACACAAATGATGGCATGTTGATTTATACCAGCATCTTGGAGATTTTTATTTATCAGCACATAACTAGCTTTCTCGGTCTTTTTTTTCTTTAATTTACAATAGACTATGTGTGCTTGCTGGGGAGAAAGTGAGAGAGAGAAAGTGAGGAAGCACTCCTCAGAGGGGATGGCCATGCCACAATCCCTTCTCCTTCATTTTCTTCTTGGGATTTTGGGCACACATGCAAACACCCTTAGTGTGTTTTTCAAGCCACTAGATCCATGACTTGAGCCACTTAGCCACACGGAATCCAGCCACCGTAACCATGCCACATCACCACATGGCTGGCCTGGTCTTTAAGTTTTTTTCCACGTGCTTCCCAGAGAGAGACAGAAAGGGAAGAGTCACCTTCTGGGGGATGGCTATGCCAAATATCTCTTCTCCTCCAAGCTCCTCCTGGGATTTTGGTCACTCACTCATACATGCCTGGTGTGATTTTCAAGCTGTCAGGTTTGGGACTTGAACTGCAGTCATTCATGTGGAGTCCAGTGCTTAATCATCAGGCCTCCTGCTTGCCCCAAGTCTTTTTCATGTTTTCCTAGTATTCCAATACATTGGCTAGCTATCATTTAAATTCTGGGGACTTAAAATATTTAAAATTATTTATTTAATTCTTAGTTATTATTATTATTTTAATTCATCAGAGAGTGACAGGGTGAGAGAAAGAGGGAAAGTGAGAGAGCAAACTGCCAGGTTCAGGACTTGAACCATGGTTGGCCATGTGAGAATCAAGCACCTTAACCACCATGCCACCATGGGACTTTTAAAAAATGCTCATGTCCCGGGCAGCAGGTGTGTCTATGACTGTGTCCTGTTCTCAAGTTAGAGGCTTGAGAAATACACTGAGTGCATGGACATGCAGCCCAAAATCCTGAAAGGAGAGAGAAACGGAGGAGGAAAGATTGTGTGTGGGGGGTACTTTCTCACTTTCTCTTTCTCCAGCAAGCACACCAGCCCTCTGGCAAAAACAAGAACAAAAACAAAAACAAAACAAAAACAAAAACAACTCCCCCCCCCAAAAAAAAAAAAAAACTGCATAGAACTCACACACGTAAAACTAGTGAAATGTGAGTAAGAGTGATGGGGATGCAACCCCAGCTGTGCCATTGTACTCTAGTTGTGCAAATCGCTACCATTAGTGAGAGACTGGGCGAAGGGTACATGGGCTCACTCGGTATTATGTTTTACAGCCACACATGAATCTGTAATTATCTTAAAACTCCAGTTTGAAAAATCAGGTAAGCCTAGAATGTTAGTGCCAGAGAAAAACAGAAATGAAACATCAACACTTACGCTGACTTTCAGCCAATTCAAGAGGGGCAGCTCTTTAAAAAAAAAAAGAAATAACATTTTACTTAACTTCATTTTTTTTTCAGCTATGACAGAAAAGATGATTTATTGTACAGGTATTACACTCGGCCACAAGTAACAGAACTAGTCCCAGAACGTCACAGGTCCAGGGGAAAGGACCACAGGGGCTGTTTTGTTAGGAGCAACACGGGTCTCTCAGAGGTCTTGGCGATCCACTGGCCATGGAAGTTCTAGATTCAGAGATTAGAGTCGACAGTATCTTGCAGTCCTCTGATACTCCGTTTCCACTGTGGTGGCTTCCAGAGGTGCACAAGCTGTTTACCGGGACCTCTGCCTCTTCTTTCTTCTTGTACACTCCAGCCTGCGCATTCACTTCTCCTCCACTCGGCTCTCATGGTGTGGAGGTTTCTGAGAAAATGGCACTAAGGCCAAGAGAGGTTATTTAACTTCATTTTAATTTGACCAGAGAGAGAGGGAAAGAGAGAAAGTGAGCTGCCAGGTCTGGGGCTCAAACTGCTGTTGGCCACGTGGGAGTCCAGGGCCTTTAACCACCATGCCACCTACCACCCCTGAGAGGACAGCTCTGGATCTTTAACAAAAGCACACTTAAAATCAGTGAAACCAATGCACTTTTCTAACACTGAGTAATGCATTTATGAAATGTCTTAGTCTAACAGATATAAGAAGATAACACTATCAATCAACCAGTCAATACACACACACACACACATACACTTATACATACATACACACACACATATATACACTTATACATATACAGACATACACACACATTTTAAAAAATTTTGTCAGATGGCACGTGTGCTTGCTAGAGAGAGACAGAGAGACAGAAGGAAAGGGTGAAAGCACTCTTCTATGAGGAATGGTCATGTCGCAAATCCTTCTCCACTTCTCGCTCCTTTCGGGATTTTGGGTCCACGTACACATGTACCTGTTTCTCTGGTCCAAGACTTAAACTGCATGACCATCTATGTGGGATCCAGTTGCCTTAACCACCGTACCATGGCTGGCCCTAAATACATATTTTAAAAGCAACTATGAGTCTCTACAACACAGTAAGACATTAAGGAAGCATTTCTTTCCTTTTTTAAAGTATTATTATTTTATTTTATTTATTATTATTATTTTAAATTTGCTATAGAGCACATGCATTCACCAAAGAGAGACACAGGGGGTGGGGGAGAATGAGAAAGCAAGCCTCCAGGTCCAGGATTCAAACCGTGGTTGGCTACGTGGGAGTCCAGTACCCTAGCCACCATGCCACCTGCTGTCCCCCGGAAGCATTTCTAACCTTGGAGATTGACGTCACAAAGAAGAGCCATGTACTTCCACAACAGGGTCACTGTACGGGAATGTCTGAATTTCAACATGGCTGCCACAAACATTTGCTGAGCTCCTGCTGAGCGCCAGGCACCATCCCAGGTCCACGGTGTTAGAACAGTCAAGGACACAGCCTGCCCTCTGGAAGCTCGTTACCTAGAATTCCTCCATAGCTGGTACACATCCCACTGTTCAGGAATTCAACACTGGTGACATTATTTGTGGAATAGCAGTGAATATCATCCTGACAGGTATTATTTTTAATGAAATCCTGATTAATAGTCACACTTGAGGCTATTTTAAAAATGGAAGCAGTCACCATGAAGTGTGATAGGAATTACCCCGAAATAGACCATTTTATCCTCTGTGAATAATTTAGACACTGGCGCTCAGAATACAGTGAGAGTGTGAAGACTGAGAAAGAGCTGAAGGGGAGCTTTTGGAAAGTAGAGCTGCTCTCTTATTATGTCTCTATCCCAGGACTTAGCAGTGTGTGCTCAGTATACAGAGGGGGTCAATAAGAAAATGCTGACTTGACAATGTAGGTGATCTTTTTACTCTTATTTTTTTAATGAGTTTAGGCCTATAAGCTTATGGAACTATCTCATGATAACAGGAAGTTGATTTTGACTAGGGTCATCTAAAGAAGACTAAAGAAGACCAGCAGATGGCATAATGGCTATGTTGCTGGACTCCCATGTAGTTGACCGTGGTTCGTCCTGGACACGGTGGCTTAAACTCAGGCTGGGTGTGTGTGCGTGCGTGCCCAAGATCCCAAGGGGAGAATGGAGGAGAAGGGATTGTGGCGTGGCCATCCCCCCCTGGAGGGTGATTTCTCGCTTTCTGTCTCTCTGTCTCTCTCTATCTTTCTGGTGAGCGCACACGCCCTATAGCAAAAACCTCTCCAAAGAAAGAAAGAAAAAGAAAGAACAAAAGAAAAAAAGAAAGAAAGAAAGAAAGAAAGAAAGAAAGAAAGAAAGAAAGAAAGAATACTGCTGAGTATTTCTGAAAGTCTGAGCATTACTTCACTTTTAAAAAGAATTATTTGCTTAATTGTATTTATTATTATAATTTAAAATTTTTCTATAGGGCACATCCACTTACCAAAGACAGGAACAGAAACAGAGAGAAAGAGTGAGAGAGAGAGAAGAAAAGAGAAATCAAGCTGTCAGGTCTAGGACTCAAACTGCAGCCAGCCATGTGGGAGTCCAGTGCCTTAACCACTACAGCACCTCTGGCCCCAGCTCTAACAATTCTAGCATGGTCAATACAGTAACCGAAATCAAGGCTATGACTTGGTAGACGTCTGCAGTAGTTGATGATCATTCTCTAGCATCCAACCAACTTTTGCAGAGCTTAAATTAGCAAATCAAATGGACCATCGCTGCTACTTCCTTTAGGTTTATTTATTTATTTTTTATTGTTTTAGAGGTTTTTGCCGTATGGTACATGCACTCACCAAAGAGAGAGAAAGAGACAGAGATAGTGAGAAGGAGGGTCAGGGGGATTGGCCATGCCACAGTCTCTTCTCCTCCATTCTCCTCCTGGGATCTTGTGCATGCATGCCCATGCACCTGGCATGATTTTCAAGCCATCGGGTCTGGGACTCAAACTGCAGTCAACCACATGGGAATCCAGGGATGTAATCCCTATGCCATCTGCTGACCCCACTTCCTTTAGGTTTTTGATGGTAGGTCAAATTTTCTTCTCTCACTCCCACCAAAATATGATACTGATTTTCACTCACTTTCTGTGCCTGGATGGAAGGGAACAATTTCTGAGGTTCCATTTGGCTCTTCTTATTAGGGTAGCTTTATACTCCACAGAGCAGGACCTGACTGGGAAGTTCACCCAACTATCAGGACTATCAATTCTAGTTGTGCACTGCAGGCCTGGGGAAATGACCACTGATGGATCTGCAGACAAATGCCACAGCACTCCCCTCTCCCAGGACATTTTCCGAGGCTATAACTAATGAAATCTTTAGCAATTGAGCTACCCATTGTACTAGGGACTATCCCTACTCCTCCTCCCAACCAAGATGGCAGCCTTGTCACATGTTGGGTGGTGGGCGATCCAGTCTCAAATTCCCAGCTTTAGCTGTTTTTCAGACCACTCTACCACTTGTTAGTCCAAAATTTCTGAGAAGTATATGCCCAGAAGGGATTAAGCTTCTTGGGATTTAACAGGGGAAAAGCCTGTGGGGAGATCAAACGGGGAGGGAGCCCCAAAGGTTCTAAGATCAAGAAGCAAGTATAACCCTTGCAAGTGAAGGAAGGAGGGAGGGAGGTTGGGCAGAAGCACCCTACATTGCTATGAGGTCTAGAGAAGTTCCCTTGAAGACATGAGGGAGTACATCCTGAAGCCAAAGTCAACTCCCAGAGGAGCCCAGTATCCCTGGCTGGGAGGAGCCGATGGGAAGCATCAGCTCCATGCAGATGTTACCATGGACTTCAGAGAAAAGTCATGGGGGTCCCCAGTCAATCAGGATCACTATAGTTAGAGATCTGTAAAGCACAGTTCCACTCTGCTCCTCCACTCTCCAGGGCTTCCAGGCCTTTTCTGACTACAACTGGGTGAAAAGAAAAAATGTGATAGCAGCAAGGGAATTGACCTATAACATTCTTTTTTTATTTCTAAAAAAAATTTTATTTTATTTATTATTACTTAAAAAAAAATTGACCAGGGAGACAGAGAGAATGAGAGGAAATTTGAGAAAGCAAGCCTTTATGTCTGGGACTCAAATCATGGTCAGCCATGTGGGAGTCTAGTGCCTTCACCACCACACTGCCTGCTGACCCCAACCTATAACATTCTTAAATCCTTGGCTGTTGATCTAAATATTCAGTTGTGTCAATAGATTGCAGATATAAACTTCCTTATCATTATGTAGTGTCCACTATATTGGTAGATATTTGTTATTTTCTCTTTCTGGTTAAAGATAACACTACCATTGGGCTGGCCCATAGTGCAGTGGTTCAGCTCTATGCATAAAGACCCAGCTGTGTAGCCAACTGTAGTCTGAATCCTAGCCTCCGCAACTTGAAAAACATGCTGGGCGCATGTGTGTGCATGTCAAAAATCCTGATAGGATATATAATAAAAATGGAGGAAAAATGATTGAGATGCTCCATGCACCTTAAGGGGCTCAGTCTCACATTTTCTGTCTTTCCGATGAATTCATATTCCCTCCAGTAATAATGAAAAAAGAAATGAGACTACCACTGATGGCAGTAAATGAGGCAGAAGAGGCTAAAGGCCATCTTTGGATTTTTTTGCACCCTATCTCTTAAATAATTTCTTTTGGGAAGCTCACCACCAAGAAGTATTTAAAATGATTTGCTGTTATCACAGATTCATTTTTTTTAAGACTCACAGTGCTAAAACAATCTCTGTGTGTAAACTCAGTGGTTGATAAAGGCACATCCCACTTTGCCTGTAGAAGCAAAGAAGTGAGTAGGTGGGATCATGTCCCTTCACCCGGGAGAGAAACTTAGGACCATGGTTGCAGAATGGCCACCATCCAAAAATGAGCTACTGTAGGTCAGAGCACTCTCCTGTTGCCAAAGGTATAGCTACAAGTTGATCCTTTGCCAGTGGCTTTTTACATTTGTGCTCATCTTTTCTTCTTTCTTTCTTTCCTTCTTTCTTTCTTTCTTTCTTTCTTTCTTTCTTTCTTTCTTTCTTTCTTTCTTTCTTTCTTTCTTTCTTTCTTTCTTTCTTTCCTTCTTTCTTTCTTTCTTTCCTTCCTTCCTTCCTTCCTTCCTTCCTTCCTTCCTTCCTTCTTTCTTTCTTTCTTTCTTTCTTTCTTTCTTTCTTTCTTTCTTTCTTTCTCTTTCTTTTCTTTTCTTTTTAAAGCCAAGTTAATTTTTAAATTATTTCCTTAAAGAATTATTATTATTATTATGAGAAAGGCATAATTATTGTGAATTTAGGTCCATCAGAAACAAGGAACATACCATCAAGTAAGCCACCAACACCTGTTGACTTGGTAGTTGGGGAAGGGAATTTAGAATGAAGAAGAGAGAAGGGATGAGAACACCCCAGCTGTAGCCCCAAGATTAACTGTAGTGATGAGGGCTGTAGTTGTTCCCTCAGGAAGAAAGGCCCATGGGAACCTTGGAGGGTCTGCTTCCTGAATCTTCCCGTGCAGAGGAGTAGATCTGTATGGGGTAAGGGGTGGACTGTGATGGCAGTGAGAAGTTGCATCACTGACCACTAACAGGGAGGGTAAATGACCAAGGTCCCAGGCTGTGGTGCCCAGAAATCCACTGCTGCTTTGTCCTGAGGCTATACTTCCAGGGGCTGCTCCTTGTAAATGACTGAGCACTGCAGGGATCTTGGACCTTCCGGCGTGTCCAGCATTGCAGAGCAAGTGTTACTGTTGGGCCCATCTGACCTTCTTCACCTTCATTGTACATGTTCAATGTGCAGCTCAAGACATGAAGCACATACAAACACACATTACTGTGCCACCGTCACCACCATCCATCCACAGAACTTTTCATCTTGCAGAACTGAAGCTACATACCCATTTAACATGAACTCCCCACTCTTCCTTCCCCTGCAGCCCCAGGAGTCCACCATTCTACTATCTGTCAGCATGAATTTAACTAGTCTAGGACCTCACATAAATGGAGTCATACAGAATTTGTCTTTTTGTGACTAGCTTGGTTCATTTAGTGTAACATCTTCCAGGTTCATTCATAGCACAGCATGGGCCAGACTTTCCCATGGTCGAATAATGTTCCCTTGTACGGATACACCGTATTTTCTTATTTATTTGTCTTGTGACCGATACTTGGTTGCTTTCATCTTGGGGCTATTGAGAATAATAATACTGTGATGGACATGGGTATACAAATAACTGCTGGAGTGTCTTTAAATTCTTCTGGATGTATACCCAGAAGTGGAACTGCGGGGTCATATAGTGATTCTATGTTTAAATTTTTGAGGAGCTATCATTGGTTTCTATAGCAGTTGTACCATTTGATGTCCCTAAAGCCATATGACTTTTTTCTTTTGAGAAATATTTTTGCTATAGGGTGCATGTACTCGCCAAAGAGAGACACAGAGACACAAAGCGAGATATCACCCCCCTCCCGGGGAGGATGGCCATTCCATAATCCCTTCTCCTCCATTCTCTTGGGATTTTGGGCATGTACGCACATGAACACAGCATGATTTTTTTTTTTTTTTTTGAGAGTGAGATTTTTGCTATGGGGTGCATGTTCTCACCAGAGAGACAGAGAGACAGAAAGTGAGAAATCACTCCCCAAAGAGATGGTCACACAGCAATCCCTTCTCCTCCATTCTCCTCTTGGGGTTTTGGGCACACGTGCGCTCGCGACCAGTGTGTTTTAAACTGCCAGGTCTGGAACTCAAACCACAGTCAACTAGGTGGGAGTCCAGTGACATAACCAATACACCAGCTGCTGGTCCCCATCCCCCCTTTTCTTTAAAGAGGTTCTTGCCATAGGGTATGCACTCTCTGGAGAGAGAGACAGTGAGACAGAAAGTGAGGGCTGGACATGCTGCAATCCCTTCTCCTAGGATCTTGGGCATGCATGCACACATGTGCCCAGCATGATTTTCAAGCCACTAGGTCTGGAACTCAAACCACGGTCAGCCATGGGCAGCCCAGCCATATAACCACTATGCAATCTGCTAGCCCTGCCACATGACCTTTTAACAGCCTTCCTGTGTTAGTTATTACTCTACAGTGTTATTATTATTTTTATTCTGCTAAAGGGCATGTGTGTATGCTGAAGAGAGAGAGGAATGAAAAAGCACACCTTGAGAGGCATGGTAATGCCACAATCTCTTCTCCATGTCTTCTGGAATTTGGGGCACACGTGCACACATATCCAGCATGTTTCCCAACACACTAAGTCTAGGGCTCAAATCGTGCAGTTAGACATGTGAGAACCAGTCATCGTAACCACCAGGCAAAGGCCTGGTTCTTCCCAGTATGCTGTTCTGCCATTTATATGAGTCTTCTCTTTCCCTGTTTCTAAAAGGAAAGATCCAGGTCCCATTTTTCATTGTTTTCTCCTAGAGGTCTAGTGTAGTACCTAAATGCTATGTCCACAAATGTTCTGCCCATAAATATGCTGCATTATTTTTTGAAGGATTTCATTTCTTTCCATACGGACACCCTAACAGTATTCACTAACAGTCTCACACACACACACACACACACACACACACACTCACACTCAAAGCCTAATCTTTCTACTCACCCTCATGCTAAGTAAAGCCTTTACCAAAGGATATCAAGGAAAATCCAGATGTTTATTTGCACCAAGAATATTGTCCCTCTGCACCAAAGTGCCCCAACATGTTGATAGAGATGGTGCTTTTCCAGTGTTAGTTACTTGTGGCATCAGAATAAACCCATCCCTGGGACCAGTAGATGGCATAATGGTTATGTGGCTGGACTCCCATGTAGTTGACAACAGTTTGAGTCCCAGACCCAGTGGCTTAAAACTCACACCAGGCACATGTGCGTGCATGCCCAAAATGGAGAAGAAGGGATTGCAGTGTGGCTATCTCCCCTGTGGAGGAGGGTGTGATGTCTCACTTTCTGTCTCTCTGTCTCTCTCTCTCTGGCAAGTACACACGTCGTATAGCAAAAAAGCTCTCCAAAAGCCCCCCTAAAATCCCCCAAAACCAAAAGACCAACCCCAATAGAATAAATCATAACAGATATAAGACTGGAAGGTTTCTAGGTATCTCCTGATCTGTTCTTCCAAGGTCAGGTTTGGCAACCGCTCCCCACCCCCTTCTTACCCTGGAATCCAGCTCCCCTGTTAAATAGAGATACTGGAAATTTCTGTCTTTCCTACCTGGGAAAGAAGTAAGAGTGAATGGGCTTTTAGCCTTCCTGAACCCAACTATTTTGGGAAGAAGTCCTCCATCCAGCAAGCTAGTCTTTCTGTTTCTTCTTCACATTCCTCTCCTCGTAGCTACTGGCCTTCTTCCAGCAGGTTAACATTTAACTCGGAAAGAAAAAAAGCAGCTACTTAGAATTTTGAGCAAATGTTAATCACCAACAGCATCTCAGTATTCTACTTCTAGCGTTCCTCCCCGAGGTGGACAGGGCTAATTTCGCTTGTCAGTGGAGGCTCTGTCTGCTATTAACCTCTTCACCTCTTTGCCTTTCTCAAGTCTAGTTTCTTTAGTGGGGTTTAATTGGATTAGGGTTAGGGTCTCAGAGACTTTCAGATCTGGAACCTTTATTAGACAAGACAATGGAAAATAGAAGGTGGGAAGGGGGCTTCAGTAGCTCAATGGCTGACTGGCAGGGAGAATTAAATCCGGTATTAGTGAGATTTGGGAGCAGGGCCTCCCCATGGGATTTTTTTCAGGCCCCAAAATATTCTTTGTCAAGGAACCCCCTAGGAGAGGAGAGTTCACATATTGACCTTTTTTCTTTCTCAAGGAGGAAAGAAGAAATATTGGTGGCTAGCTAGGGGGAGAAGTGGCACAGAAAGACAAAAAGCAGTGTGGTGGTGTGAAAAGCACCAAATATTATGCAGCTTTTTTTTTTTTTTTTTTTTTAGATATTTTTGCTATAGGACATGCATGCTCACTGGAGAGACAGAAAGTGAGAAATTCCCCTCCTCCCCCCCGGGAGGTGGCCCACGCTGCAATCTCTTCTCCATTTTCCTCTCAGGATCTCAGGCGTGCATACGCACATGTACACAGTGTGAATTTTAAGCCGTCTGGTCCAGGACCTGAACCATGGTCAACTATATGGGAGTCTAATGATGTAACTGTTACATGTCTGCTGGTCCCATACAGCTGTTTTTTGTTGTTGTTGTTGTTTGTTTGTTTTTAAAGGAATAATTTGTGATCTCTATAACTAGTTTTTTTTTTTTTTTAATTTTTGCCATAAACTAAACTTGGAAGCTGAGACCTTGGCACCAGGGTTAGGGAGAATGGTCAGCATTTCAAATCACAGGACTCCAGGACAGGAGGGATCCAGGTATCAAGGTTTTTTTTTTTTTTTTTTTTTTTTTTTTTTTTTTTTTTTTTTTTCTGTAGGGCATGTGGGCTCACTGGAGAGAGAGAAAGAGAGAGAACCAGTGAAAGGGAAAATGAGAAGTCACTCCCTAGGGGGATGGCCACACTGCAACCCCTTCTTCTCCATTGTCCTCCTGGGATCTTGGGCACGCACACACACACACACACACACACACACACACACGGCATGAGTTTTAAGCCACCGGATCTGGGACTCGAACTAGGGTAGGCCATGTGGGAGTCCAGTGATATAACCACTATGCCATCTGCTGGCCCTCAAGTGTGGAGGTCTTCTGAGGAGAGTGAAGGCAGGAGGCAGATACCAACCTTATGGGTCTGAATCCACAGATAAGATATTCTACGTGGACCAACGTCATAGTTTTGTACTGCACAACTCCAGAGGCACCATGCACAGGACGCTGGTGGTGGCAGCGGGTACCTAAAGTGTTCCCTGGCCAGCACTTTTCTAGGTGTCTCCCCTTTCCTTCTATCCACAGGTACCACGTGTACTCCATGCACACACTTCATCCTAGCTCGGTCAACTGTCGCTTTCCATTCTGTGGGGCAAGTTGACTGACTCAGGGGCTAAGCATCTGATATAAGCTGGGCTATGAAATCAAAGTCTGGGAAATCCCAGTGACCTCCCTTTTGTTTTTTTCTTCTGTGAACCTGGGAAGCAGAAGTTAGATCCTAGATGAGAAAAATAATAAAATATATGCAGAGGGGAGGTGAAATGAAAGACTTGGAAAACGGTGTTGAAGTAGATGTTTTCAGCTATCCCTGAGGCACAACTAGATTCTTGCGTAGGGTTGCATGAGATGATAAATCTCCCCTCGTGTTTAAGCTGGTTCAAATTGGGTTTTTGTAACTTGATATCATAAGAGTTCTACGTGCTAGAGGTCAGGGTCAAAAATGGGAAAATTTTCTTTTTTCTTTTTTTTTTAAATGCTTCACCAGATTTGAACTAAGAGCCCTCTGGTATACTAAGCATCAGGTATTGAGGCGGGCAACACAAGAAGGGTTTCAGAGACCCAACGAGGCAGGTTTGAGGATTTCTGCAAATAAACTAGGTGCTAGGGAGGCACGTGATGATCACTGGGCATGCAGGTGACCAGGGCACTGCCAGATCAGTACAAGACTTAGGATGGCAAGGCTTTATTTAGTGGGCAAGGGGCTGCTGACTACTCCATTTCTCAACTAGGTCAGAATTTGCCAAAGTAACAATTGTAACAGCAGCAACAAAGAACTCAATTAGAAAATGGACAAAGGTCTTGAATAGAGATTTCTCCAAAGTAGATATATAAATAGTCAATAGGGACCAGCAGATGGCGTAATGGCTATGTCGCTGGACTCCCATGTAGTCGACTGCAGTTTGAGTCCCGGACCGGGTGGCTTAAACTCATGCCAGGTGCGTGCGCGTGCATGCCCAAGATCCCGAGAGGAGAATGGAGGAGAAGGGATTGCGGCGTGGCCATCCCCCCGAGGGGTGGTTTCTCACTTTCTGTCTCTCTGTCTCTCTCTTTCTGGTGAGTGCACGCACCCTATAGCAAAACCTCTCAAAAAAAAAAAAAAAAAAAAGGCCAAAAAAGGGCCAGCTTGATGGCACATGGCCAGCTCTCTCTGTGGTGTGCTGCTCAAGAGAAACTGGGTGCCACATGGTGACTGCAGTTCCAATCCCTGACCTGGTCAGCCTGAAACATTCCACGCATGCACAAGTGCCCAGGATCTGATAGGCTGGAGGGCCGGAAGAAGGGGATGTAGTGTGACCAGACCCTGTGGAGGGTGGCCATCTCTCTCTCACTCTCACACGCACGTGCACATGCTCTGTTATGAATTAAAAACAACCACAAAGTGACCAATAAGCACATGAGAAAATGCTCAACCTCACGCATTTTCAGGGACATGAATATCAAACCCGTAATGAGATACCACCTCACGCCATTAGGATGGCTGTCTCTCTCACATGGCATTGTCCTTGCTCAGCTTTGTCACAACTGCTTATGTATTTGTCTTATCTTTGCTGGACTGTGTGCTCACTGAAGGCAGGGAGGGAGTGAATCTACTGACTCCAAATTCCTTCCAGCTGGTGATGGAGTCTGACACGTAGAAAGACTTCAGTAAAAACAGGTTGGAAAAAAAAAAAAGTATTGTATAGGCGTTGTCTGAGAAGATGTTTTATTAATGGTGTAATAAGTTAGTACACAGGCCAGCAAGTGCATGGTGGTTAAGGTACTGGACTCCCACACAGTCAACTGCCATTTGAGTCCTGAACCCGGCAGCTTAAAATTCATACCAGACACGTGTGTATGCATGCCTAAAATCTCAGGAGGAGAAGGGGAGAAGGGATTGATGTTTGGTCACTCCCCCACCAGGGGTGATTCCTCATTTTCTCTCTTTCTGTCTCTCTCTGTGTCTCCGACAAGCGCATGTGCCTTCCCTCTAGGGGCTGGCAGGGGGTGTGGTGGTTAAGGATCCTAGACCTCCACTGGCTGACCACAGCTCGAGCTCTGGGTCTGGTGGCTTGCTTTCTCACTTTCCCTCTCTGATCAAACTGGAAAATAATAATAATAATAATAACAGCAACAACAACAACAACAACAAATAAAGCTAAATAAAATAAGTCCTTTTTTAAAGAATTATTTTATTCAACTTTATTTACTTATTTAAATTTGACTAGAGAGGGACAGAGAGAGGCAGAGAGAGAGAGAGAGAAAGTGAGAAAGCAAGCCGCTGCCAGATCTGGGACTCGAACTGCTGTGGGTCATGTAGGAGTTCAGTGTCCTTAGCTACCATGCTACCTGCCGACCCCAGTAAAATAATTCTTAAAAAAAAAACAAACCCTCTCTCTAACAACAACAACAACAACAACAACAACAAAACAAACAGAAGAAATTAGCACAGAACTAAATTTAGGAACATGCCCATGCTCGTGTCTATTTTCCCACACCCAGTTTGGTCTGTGACTAGAAACCAAACATCAGTCACTAGGGTGACCTCGTTAGCCATGTCATTTCTGCTGCACAGATTTGCTGACTTACTGTTTTCAAGAACATCCTCCATAAAAGCCTGTTACCCAAGAATACCCTCCATAAAGCCTGTTGCCCTTTTTTTGGAGAGGTTTTTGCTATATGAGAGATAGAGACAGAAAGCGAGAAATGACCCCTCATGGGGGATGGCCACGCTGCAATCCCTTCTCCTCTACTCTTCTCTTGGGATCTTGGGCACGCATGCACACACGCCTGGCGTGAGCTTAAGCTCCTGGGTCTGGGACTCGAACCACGGTCAACTACATGGGAGTCCAGCGACATAGCCATTACGTCAACTGCTGGTCCCAAGCCTGTTACCCTTACTCCTTATGCATATACACACAGCAAGATAGCTCTGGAGATCTTGAAAGGCTTCCTAGAGTCATGGAAGGAAAATTCAGAAGATGTTTCTGGCAAATGGCCCCTTCAGTGACTGTGAAATTGTACCCTGCAAATGGTCTGAATGTTTGTGTCCCTCCCCAAAATGTGTATGATGACGTCCTAATTCCCACTGTGGTGGTTTTCAGGGGCAGGGCCTTTTGGGAGGCAGTTATATCCTGAGTGCGGAGCCCTAACCACGGGCCCAGGGAGTTCGTTGGTCCCTTCCACCCAGGGAAGACGCTTTGACAAGTCTCCATCTATGAGACAGAAAGCAGGCCCCCACCAAACGCTGAATCTGCCTGTGCTTTCCTCCTGGGTCTTCTAGTCTCCAGAACTGTGAGAAATAAACACCTGCTGATTGTTTGCTACCTGGTCGATGGCATCTTGTTCTAGCAGGCTGAATGGACTAAGGCAGAATCCGAAGAGGCCCTGGGGTTGCCAGTCCTGGCTCAATCCTGGCAAAGTAGAGCTCTTCAACATTCCTGGTACTAGGGACTGGCCTTGTGGAAGACAGTCCCTCTATGGGAGGGGGGGTGTTGGTCCTGGGATGACCCAAGCACACCACACCTACTGTGCACCCTATTTTCACCATGACCACATTGTAATAGACAACGGAACCACAGGGTTCACAGTTCCACCATAAACCAGTACTGCTGCTGATCCACGAGGAGGCAGAGCCCAGGCTGCAATGCCAGTGATGGAGAGCTGGCACAGGTGCACATGAAGCCTCACTCACTTGTCTGCCAGCTGCTTCTGCTTGGCCCTGGGTGTGGGGAAGTGGGTGGTAGGCTACTGACCAGCACCAGTTTGCGACCAGGAGGTTGGGGACCCCTGGAACAAAGGATAGGCCTAGCCTCTGACCTGGAGTCTGAAGGAAGAGAGGAGCCATTCCCTATGTCTGGAGAAATGGGGCTCTGAAGCTAATGGCTAGTGAGCATTTACTGAGCACTTACTCGACACCAGATGTAACGCTGAAACCATTACTGCGTGGCAGGTACGAACCGCACGTGGCTATGGAGTACTTGAGATATGGCCAGGACAATCAAAGAACTGAATTTGACATTTTATGTACTTTAAATTTAAAAACAGATATTCTTCAGTTATTAGAAAATATTTAAGGGCTGGCCTTGTAGCTGGATCCCACATGGCCAAGTGGGATTCAAGTCCCAGGCCCAAGGCTTAAAAAACACAGCAAGCATTTGTGTGTGGTATGCCCCAAATTTCAATAGGATGAAGACACGGAGAGAAGACATCGCCACGTGACCATGTGCCATTAGGCAGTGTCCTACCCCAACCCCCATCGGTCTGTCTCTCTCTGGTAAGTGCATATGCCCTCTGGCAATTAAAAAAGTACTTAAGAATGATTGAAACTTATTTGGGTATGTGAATTGACTTCATCAATTATGAATCTTATGGAATCTAAATACGAAACAAGTACTTGTGATGAGAATTTAACATCTGAATTCAGATGAGCTGTTAAGTGTAAAATATATACCAGATTTTAAAGAGTCAGTATAAATGAAAGCATGTTAAACATCTCATTAATAATTTTTATGTTGATTACATGTTGAAATTATAATATTTTCAGTTATATGCATTGTGTTTAGTAAAATATATGATTAAAATTAATGTCACATGCTTCTTTTTATCTTTAAAAATGTTGCTGCAAGAAAATTATAAATTCCCTACATGGCTTACATTGTTTTTCTATTACACAGTGCCTTGTGCTATACCGTATTTTTTTAAAGAATTATTTTGATTTATTTATTTTTAGAGGGATTTTTGCTATAGGGTGTGTGCGCTTGCTGGAGAAACAGAGAGACAGTAAGTGAGACATCACCTTCCAAAGGGGATGGCCACACCACAATCTCTTTTCCTCTATTCTCCTCTCATGATTTTGGGCATGCATGTACATGCACCCGGTGTGAGTTTTAAGTCACCAGATCCAGGACTTGAACCATGGCCGGCTATGTGGGATTCCAGCAACCTAATCATTATACCATCAGCTCATCCCAAAAGAATTATTTTATTTAATTTTTATTTATTATTATCATGATTATTTTTTAATATGCTAGAGGGCATGTGCACTCACCAGAGAGAGAAGGAGAGAAAGAAGAAAGTGAGAAAGCAAGTCATCAGGTCTGGGATTTGAACTGTGGTTGGCCATGTGAGAGTTCAGCACCATAATCACCATGTCACCTGTTGGCCTCTTATGCTAGACATTTAGCATTATCCCATTAAATTCCACCAATAACTCTATGAAATTGGCAACATTATTATCATCATTTTTTTAGAAAGGATGCTTGGAGAAGTTGAGTAACTTACCCAAAGTTACAGAGCCTACTGGGAGAGCCAAGAATCAGGCAGAGGTAGTCTGAAAGCAGAACTTGCGATCAGAACACAGACGCCCTCTCTGGGCATTGAGACCTGAGCATAAGGGCCAGAATCACAAATGTGTTGGAATCATAAAGGGCCTTAAAAGTAGACTTTTTAGAAGATGCTTTACATATAGCTTAGGTATGCTAACAAAACCAAAAGAAGATATAAAATGTATTGCAATTTTTGTATCTTGGCATGGGCATTTCTCACTTTCTTTTTTTTAAATTTAATTTTATTTATCATTATTTTAAAATTTGCTATAGGGTACGTGCACTCATCAGAGAGAGAGAGAAAGAGAAAGTGAGAAAGCAAGCTACCAGGTCTGGGATGCAAACTGCGGTCGGCCATGTTTGAGTCCAGCATCTCAACCACCATAGGATCCCTGGCCCCTTTTAAAGTCTTAGTATCTTGGGAGACTCACAAAAAAAAAAAAAAAAAAAAAAAAAGAAAGAAAGAAAGAAAAAAAATGGAGGCACCACATCCCTCTAGGCTTCTGAGAGGCTCTGGGCTTAAATATTTTTCCTAGCTGCCCCAAATGCCATCTTAGATGGTTTTTAGTCAGTAGTGTGATGAGTGACTTGGGAATGGGATCGGACAGGTTTAACGTGATCAGGATACAGTATGTGCTCACAGCAAGCCCATACCACTAACCCTCGTGCTATGTGTTACTGTTGATTAATTGCTCACATGAAGGTATTCATTGCAAGATGCTGAGGTAGAAAGGGAAGGGTGGACAGAGGAGAAAGACCTTGACATTTTCCAAGGCAAAGTATTTTTTTTTAAGAATTATTTTACTTAATTTTATTCATTCATTCATCCATTTAAATGTGACCAGGGAGGGACAGAGTGTGAGAGAGCAAGAGAGATGGATAGTGAGAAAGCAAGCCACCAGGTCCAGGACTCAAACCGTGGTCTGGCATGTGGGAGTTCAGTGCCCTTAACCACCATGCCATCTGCCGGCCCCACAAGGCAAAGTTTTTTATTTATTTATTTATTTATTTATTTTTTTGAGAGGTTTTTGCTATAGGGCACATGCACTCACCAGAAAGACAGAGACAAAGAGACAGAAAGTGAGAAATCACCCCCCAGAGGGGATGGCCATACCACAATCCCTTCTCCTCCATTCTCCTCTTGGGATCTTGGGGACCCACGCATACGTGCCCAGCGTGAGTTTAAGCCACCGGGTCTGGGACTCAAACCGTGGTTGACTACATGGGAGTCCAGTGATATAGTCATTATGCCATCTGCTGGTCCAACGAGGCACAGTTTTATTAGTTTATTTTGTAAGTTTATTTCTTCCATGAGTGAAGAGGGGCAAAGAGACAGCACCCTAACAGAGTCTTGAAGCCACAATCCATTCAACCTCAGCCAGCCCCAGATCATGGGCACAGTGTGCCTGATGTACCCAGGGAGGTCTCCAGACACGAACCTGACCCGTCCCATGTGGGTAGCCTTGCAGAGTGCTGTATTTTCCTGCTGTGCCACCATCTAGCCCCTCAAGTTTCAGTTTTCTAAGGGACTCATGAAAAGCTGGGGTGGCTATCTTTTCTGGATTTCAATATTTAACCAAATAATTAATGAAACATGATTTATGAAAATAGTGATATGGGAAGTCACAATTTTGCAAAGTAATGTGAAAGGGCTGGCTTCAAATTTGCCAAGATGGGGTAGCCTTAACCTACACCTGGATTATTCACCCATCATGCCCAAATGGCAGGTATCTGTGAAGCTCAGGGCCCTTCCACCTGCCTGTGGCTGGTACTAGGAGAATGTCAGCACTCAGGGGAATGGAAGACAGACGACGCAGTAAAGACGCCTTTCAGGTTCTTTAACTGTGTTTTCTTATGTGGGGCCAGTAGGCGGCAGAGTGGTTAAAGCACTACCCACATGGTCGACCAGGGTTCAAGTCCTGGACCTGGCAGCCTGAAACTCATGCCAGGCACGTGTGTGTGTGTGTGCCCAAAATCCCAAAAAGAGAATGGAAAAGAAAGAATTGCAGCACAGCCATTCCCCCAGAGGGTGATTTCTCACTTTTAGTCTCTGTCTGGTGCACGTACCCTATAGCAAAATTCTCTCTTAAAAAAAAAAAAAAAAAGGGCTTTAACTATATTAAGTGTGTATATTTGGAAGGATGAACATTGGGGTGTCTGAAATGAAGGGCTGACGGTCTATTCTTACAGAGAAAGAGGAGATATTGATGCATTTCTGCCTTCCCACTTGTGGATATATGGCCAAATAGTAAAGACATGACATTCTGTGACATTCTGTGAAGAAAAATCGCACATGGGAAGGTTCCTGGTTCAAGTCCAGAGGTCTTCCTGCATATGCAGGGCACCGTCTTGCCCATGATCTGGAGCTGGCTGGAGGCTGGATCTTAGCCTCAGAACCCTGTTAGAGGTCTCTCTCATTCTTTCATTCTCTCTCTGTCTCTGTCATTTATGGACTACAAGGTTTTTTAATCCCACCACAATTAGATGTCACTTGGCATGTCAGTGCCTCTTCTAAAATGTAAACATCTCTGGGAAAGTTCTGGAAATTTAAGAATTCACATATTAGTGTGAGAGAGGTTCACCTGACTGCTTTTCTCCCAGTGAAGCAGGCCAGTAGGACTGCGGCCATTTTGAAATTAAGAAAGGCCTCTAAGAAGAACACAGGGACCAAGTGCTGAGTCATAGGGAGCGCTGTTGGAGGAATGGTCGGATGAGAAACCAGGAATGTGTATTTGAAGGAGTCAGGGTAATTACTCAGGGGAAAGTGATTGACTCTGGTTGATGGTAGCGAGGCATGATTTCCACCTGCTTGTACCTTGCACCTATAAACACCGAGAACAGGGTGCGCTTCCTGAGACGGTATGAGAGTACCTGCTGACTGTCTCCCCGTAACTGGTTACAGAGATAACTGGTTCTTTCCAGCCACTGCCTCTTGTTTCATGAGAAGCAGCAGTGGGACTTGGTTTGACTGACAACACTAACACCTCTTGCGTGTTGAGAATATAAATGTTCTCAAAGGACTGGAGACGAGAGTAGAAGGAAATAAAAGTTGATTTTTTTTCTTTTTTGGAGAGATTTCGCTATAGGGTGCGTGCGCTCGCCAGACAGAGAGAGACATAGAGACAGAAAGCGAGAAATCACCCCCCAGGGGGGATGGTCATGCCGCAATCCCTTCTCCTCCATTCTCCTCTCGGGATCCTGGGCATGCACGCACACGCGCCCGGCGTGAGTTTTAAGCCACCGGGTCCGGGACGCGAACCGCGGTTGACTACATGGGAGTCCAGTGACATAGCCATTACACTAACTGCTGGTTCCCATTTTTTTCTTTTTTTGAGATACTTTTGCTATAGGGTGCGTACACTTGCTGGAGACAGAGACAAAAAGTGAGAAATCACCTCCTGGAGGGATGGTCATGCCACAATTCCTTCTCCTCCATTCTTCTTTCAGGGCTTTGGGCACGCACACACATGTGCTGGTATGAGCTTCAAGCTGTTGGGCCTGGGACTTGAACTGTGGTCAACCACGTGGGAGTCCAGTGACATAACCATTGCGTTATCTGCTGGTCCCAATTTTTTTTTTTTCGTTTGTCTTAGGGTGCCTGTGCTAGCTGGAGAGACAGAGAGGAAAGTAAGAAAGCACCCTCCATGGAAAATGATCACACCACAATCCCTTCTTTCCTTTTGGGATTTTGGGCACGCACGCACAAATAACATGCCTGGCATATTTTTCAAGCCACTGGGTCTGGGACTTGAACCACATGGTCAGTCAAGTGGGATTCAGCTGCCTTAACCACTACACCACGGGCTGGCCTGATGATTATTGTTATTTAATTCTAGAGGATCTGCCTCAGCGTTGGGAAGGTCTTGGCTGAGATGAGAAACGGGTGGTGATGACCAAGAGATAGGAGTGTAAAGATCATTGCGCTAAAAGGAAGACGGCATTCTAAAGTTTTTCCCTCTTAAAAATCCTGTCCAGGTGTGCTTATGATAAGCAATCTCTTTTTAAAAATAATTAAAATATTATTCATTCATTAAATCGCTGTACATCATTTAGATTGTGAAGAGACTTTACCCAGCATGATTTACCCCTCAGTCCAGCCCAGTTGAGACTTTCCCCTGAAATTTCCTTTCCTACGCTCTTCCCCTCCCACTCACTTTACTGTGTCTAAACTAGGTGAAAAGAAAACTCCGAGTATCTGGATATGTTGAGGAGGGGCTGAGGATACAGCATGAACCAGAAACATTTTTAAGCTCCTTCCTTTCCAAGAATGTCACTCTAGCCTTGGCTCAAGAGGCCTGAATACGTAATTATAGCTTTTTTGCAGGAAAGGCAGGAGGACAGTGGTGGCTAATTTAATGACATCCAATTTGGGTGGTGTTTATGGAGACTTCTGTGTGGGGTATCTTCCCAACAATGTCCGGGCGTTTCACAACTCTCACCACCCACTTCCCCCTACGAAAAATCTGACCATTGCATTTCTAGGCCAGGAGGAGAGCCTCCAGCCCAAGCTGGCTGCACTGACCTTTCACTGTCCGTTCCATTCTGCGGCTGCCACTATCAGCTTGCTCTCAAACTGCCCGAGATAGATGTGAGAGCTCATTATGTCATGAAGGCATTATTTCAAAATGGGGGAAGGAGGGGAAGCAGACCAAGAAGGACCTTCTGCTGTCGCTATGGTTTTTATTCCTATTTTCTCTTTTTTGCTGCTTCTGTGTATCAATAAACTCAGGCACACACAAAACAGGCAAAAGAGTACTTTTTTTTTGGTAGTGTTCTTGCCCCCAATTGCATAAGCACCATAAAGCAGGCATGAGAGGTAGGTGTGGTTTCCAGGGCGTCTGTGGGGGAGGGGGTGAGAGCTGCTCTCCCCATCTGCGAAAACGGTGCTTTTCCTGAATTATGTCTTCAAATTTCCCTCCTTGGAGCGTGAGATGCTGTCCTCCCGGCACGCTGTTTGAATCTATAGCATTACATGGAGGTGGCAGCTTTGAGATAGTGTGGCTGGGCTGGGTGGGGGGGCACAGAGGTGGGGAGTGGAGAGGGAGAGACCCTCCCTCCCGGACCAGGCCCAGGCACCTTGTTTCCTTTTGCTGGAAAAATGCAACACCCAAAATGGTTCCTGAGCTAGAAAGGCAGGAGGGTCCTGCAGAGAGAGTGGAAAAACTTGTTTTCTTTTTTTTAAACAATAGGAATTCTTCACTTCCTCTGCAAACAAGAAATCTTCCTCAAAGAGGAAAAAGTCTTAAAGAAACCTCTCTCCCTTTCTGGGCAGGGGCACACAGAAGGACAGATGTGCTCAGAAAAGCTTTTGAGGAGGAGAGAATCTGAACAGAGGCGGAGGCACGAGAAGCCAGGCAGAGCCTTCCCTGACTCCAGCAGAGGCAGAGAGCAGCAAGGGGCCTGGGCTATGGGATACATAATTGGCTAACGAATAATAAAGCCAAAATTGGATATTAACAGCAATTAGTTTCTGTAGAGGCACAGGGGAAAAGAGCTACAGAAAGCCCCGTTGGGCCTTCAGCCGGAGCAATCTGAAATTAAACCAGTGTCTCAATTAAATGGGAATAAATATTGCCACATCAATCTCTTTAAGTGTGGGAGGGGGCTGAAGGGAAGGCCCCTGTGAAGCCCAGATGCACCTGGTGCCTCAGTGGGGGCGGTGCTGGTTTGGACCTCTGGCCTCTAGAAGGCCAGTCTGCCTATGACCTTGAGGCCAGGGCTCTGAAGGTTATGTCAGGGCACCGGCCTGTTAAACCAACAGAACCGAACATCACCAACTCTGTACCCTGGTGGGCCCAGCAGAGGGGGAAGCAAAAGGAATTTAGTTCTTCTAGAAACAGAGACCACATCCTGTGACGGAATGGTGACTTTTCTAGGTGGTTCACAGAGCTGGAGCTCTGAGCTTCTTGAAATCCACTTCCAAGCGGTTCTATTCCTCCGCTGCGGATGTGGGACTAGCTCTCGGGCTGAGGGAGGAATGTATCTGTATCGCTTGTCTTCTGGGTTGAGGCTTTTTGTCGATACTTTGGCTTCTTTGGGCTATTTTGGCGTTGCAGGGATGGGGCAAGATGGGGTTGGGAGACAAGGAGACGTGTCGCTTGATCCTGGGGAAGATGCCCGTGCCTTGGCTGATCACTGAATACGGAGATAGAGGCCGGAGGGGGGCAGTGGTTGGCTTAAAGCGGAGTCCAGGAGAATGTACCGCTCCAAGAAGTTCCCCCCATCCACACTCACCCCTAAAACGCTTTCTTTAGTGAGCTGGGAGTCTGGGAGTGCCCACGAAGTGCCTTTGCAGGCGGAGTCGCCCAAGCTCCTTCTCTGAGGCCGCACCAGCCAGCCCCTCTCTAGCAATTCTGAAGCTTTTCAGGGTCGAGCGGCAGGTGCCCGAGTGGACCAGAGAAAGGCTGGGATGAGATGAGGGTAGAGGGCCCGGGTGGGGGGGCCCGGGTGCGGGTCGGCGGCAGAGAGGACGCAGCTTCCTAGGCCGAGCTGCGGCAGGGGAGCGCTGGGGGTGGCTAGAGGGCGTTTCATCCTTCCAGTCCTTTGGTTTCTTCTGGGCCGGTTCTTGGGAGCTCCAGACACATCCCCGCTCCTGTTCCTACCCGCGAGGCCACATAATCCCCAACACTGTCGACTAGACAGAAATCGAGAACGAAGGTGCAGAAAAGAGAGGATGTGGCCTCTCTGGGGACTGCTCCTAGGTTGGTGGCCCTGTGCGGAGGGCACCTTGGCCTGCCCGCATCTGCGTCCTGGATTGGGGTGTATCCTGGTATAGGGCTGAGCCGGCCCAGAGATTTGGGAGATGATGGGTGACCCAGTTACCAGCGGAGCATGGTTCCGGAAAGAAAAATCAAAACCGAGAGAACGGAGCAACAAAGAAACCAGCTCCTGTTAGCTAGATGTCTCCACTGGCCCGGACCAGCAGGGGAAGAGATGGGATCCGCAGCCGAGGGAACTCGCCGCCCTGGTGCAGAACCACCTGAAGGTGGTTCATTTACACTAAGTAGCAAAATGAACTTGCAGCAATACAATCGCTTCTTGGGTCCCAATGCTTTGTATGTGTTCAAGCAACAAAGAGATATTATTTGAATGGAAAATAAACCTTTTCCTCTATTCCCTGCTCCTACTTAGAGAAAGTCCCTAGTGAACCTGATGGTTTATTCTTTGGGCTTCTGTTGCGGACCTGGGTCCCTCGTTTTCTTGGTAACATTTCCATTTGAAGATAAAAGGGAGAATGAGAACATAAAAAGGTGAACCTGCTGAGAGCTGCTGACTCTTGTTTTCTGACCCCAAATATTCCCAGCTCAATGAGGCCTGCTCCCCCAACCCCCACAAACCAGCTACATTTGGTGCACCAGTCTCTGTGGGCTTCCTGCAGACCCAACAAGCAACACACACTGCCTCTTTGAAGTCCTTATTCTATTTCTACGTTTGAGATGCAATGAAGTATTAGGTATGTTTTTTTCAAAAAAAAAAAAAAAAAGAAAAATCGAGTAAGACTTAGTAAAATACCCAGCGAAAGAATTGTAGATGGGACGTGGAAGAAAAAAATCTTTATTAAGTACCATAATTCTCATCACTTATCATTGACGGATGCGTCACTGTGAATCAGCCAGCCGAGCCCCAAACACACACGCGCGCCACCAGCACAGTTCCTCAGTCAGCCCAAGTTGACTCACTGGGCTCTAAAACCACCCACAGAGTAGCTGAGGAAGGGGAGGCTCCCTCTGCTAGGGAGAATGCTTCACAGCTGCTTCAGAGGGCTCCATTTTAGGAGGGGAGGTGGTATTATGTAAGTTTTTTTTTAAAAAAATTTCCCTGTGGAAACAAGAGATGGATGGATTTTTTTTTTGTGGGATTAAAAGCCTTCCTATACGTATAGGCAATGGAAATGATCGATCATATGAGAAAATGTGTATATATGGATATATGCCAGTTGGGATGGACCCCCTCCCCCAGATAGTCCTCTGGCTAAAGGTGCTCAGGCATTCACAAAAGCTTACTCCTCCCTCTGGTAATAGAAGTAATTTAGAGTCCTTTACTTTTGTTAAAAGGTCTATTTCTCATCTGCTTAAACAGAGGACCAGGGCTGTCTCTGGCAGGGGAAAGAATATTACCAATTTTTCTTTGATACATTCCTAAATTGATCTTAAAGTACCAGGCACAGTTACCTTAAGAGGATCTAAGCTCACAGGAAGACAAGGGCTGATGATGGTGGTGTAGAGGAACCCATGGACCTTCATAGCATATTCACTCAGCTGGGCCCTGTATGTTTTTAACAATACGTTTTCTCCTTCAGTTAAGCTGTAGGCTGTTGTTAGGCTTAAATCACAGGTAGGGGAGATGATGTTGAGTTAAAGAAATGCCTTGAAAAAGCAGCAATCTCTAGGTTTCTTGCATAATTATCTATGGGCACAAATAGGCCTCAAATACAGGAAGGGGAGAAGTCAGATCAGGGCTGACCTGAAGCATCCTTCACTGTACAAGGGGGGGTCTTGCAATTTACACAAGGGGCAAAATGGTCCACTCCTCTTCGCCATATTCGGCCATTCAAGCCCAACAGAAAAACACATTTTGTAATAAGACCTGGTGGATGGGCAAATATCTACACTGATCCAGGCCCAGCAATTCCAGAACACTCTCACACACATTAAAGCTTTCTGGAACAAGAGTTTACATAAGTAATAAAGCAAAAAATACGCCCCTCCCATCACAGATTATCTGCCACAGACACCTGGCGGGCCTTGGCCATCAAGCTTGCGGTTAAAAGCTCTCAGGGAGAAGCGAGAAGCGTGTTAGGCTTCTACCTAGAAAAGGCATTGGGAGGCACCTGGATATTTCACCGGAGGGCCCATCAGTGAAGGGTATAGCAACGTCTGAAGGAATTACAGAGATGCAATGACCAAGAAGAGGCTCACTATGGTGGACATTTGTGAGGCAAGGCTGTGGACATCAGCGGCTGAACCCATGCCTCAAAGCACCGGAGAGCAGCCTTCTCAGCAGAACGGGGAGAGGTAAGGCTGTTTACACCTCAGCGAGGCACAGAACACTTCTCTTCATGAACCAGTTCCGAAAGGGCCCCAGCTACATCAGGACTCAAGAGGGTATTCGTTTCCAGGGAGGTATTTTCTGAAGGCAATGGCTACCAGTGCCTCTTAGGACACCCCTAGGGCGAGAGAAGCTGCTGTCTTTCTGACCTACTGCCAAGCTTGCCTTCTGGGACTCGGGCACCTGCAGCCTACATGTCGTGCGCTGCCGCTTCCTATCTGCAGGCCTGAGCAGGTTGTGACACATTTCGGCAGACCCAGAGAAGGTTCTGGGAGTGTCTAGATGGGATAACCTTGGCCTATCTAACCTTAACCTTGGCCTATCTAACTCTTAAACACGCCTTTAGGGAGGGCAAAGAAAGAACCTAAGATGTACTAATGCCATGACTGACATGTAGGAGGTACTCGATATTTTGGTGAGCGAACGAGGTAGGGAGGGGCACTGATCCGTAGTGTCATTGGATACTAAGAGAGGGTGAGGCTGAGGCTTTGGAGAAAAGAGGTCTTTAAGTTTCCAGAGACTCTCTGTAGGCCTTGATTTCTGTGTCAGGAATCAAATGAAACTCCTAAGCAGCCCTTATGGCCTTGGCCTTGCAAAGACAGTCCTCTGCCATGGCGAGGTGGGGTGGGGAGGATGCAGCAGGCTTCCTGGTAGGAAGATCCAGCTCTTGGCCTCCTTTCTCTGCTCCTCCCTCTACTGCAGGGACCTGCCCATCCTCCATTTTCTCCACCTGGAAATTAATGAGTTTAGGTCTTCAACCACCCACTGCAGCCTGGTAGTGAATTTAGAGCTGGAGATGGGATGGGACCGGACGGGACAGCACAGTATGGGGTGGGTCTCTAGGAACAGCTGCTGCTCAGGACCTAGTCATTGGGAGGAAGGCCTGATCTGGGATGCAGGTTCTTCAGATGAAGGAGGCTTAACCCTTTCCATTCCCTGGCGGTCTCTTTCCAAAATGGCCCATCCTCGGACTCCCACCTGTTCACATTCTCTTTCCTTCTGTTCGGATATGAAAAGAAATGCATTCCTCCCTTCGGTATGTGTAGGTCACAGTCACTGCGCATCCCCCCTTCTCTGCAGCTCCTGGACCTCTGCCTGAAACTGCAGTAACAGCGCAGTAACAGCTGTGAGGAGGCGCGAGGGCCTCCTTGGAGCCCAGGGCCACTGTTTCAGCCCCAGCCCTGAAGGAGCTGGTGAACCTGCCAGGGGCTTCTTTCTTCTTGTCCACATAGCCCAATGACTTCCTTCCTAAAGCTTCTCAGGTGCTCACAGCTCTACAGCAAAGGGTGACAAACAGTTCCCCCCTCTCTTCCAACTGGCTATCTTCCCCCTGAAACCTCAAGCAGAACACAATATATCTGCAGTCCAGGCCCTGGGGCGGTCTGCCAGTCTCGGGTATGCCAAATTATTTTTTTTTAACGGGCAAATCAAAAGCTAAGCCCAGAACAAAAACACCACCACGGAGGAAGGTGTCGACCCACGTACAATGCACCCGGAGAAAGATAGGCACACAAGCAATCGGCAATGAGCTTAAAGGCAACCCCCCCACCCTACATATGTGCTTGCCCAGATCTGTGTCTCTGTCACAGGATGGGCTCTGTTCCCTCTCAGCCTGTGTGCACGGTCTAAGCCCGCCTGTCACGGGCAGCTTCACCACCACCCCAAGGGCTCCTGTGCGGGACAGCTCGCCCAGGCGGGAGCCCGCGACCCCTCCCCTCGCGCCGCAGCCGCAGCGCTGAGGTCTGCGGAGGGCGCCTTGGCTCGGTCGCTCCTTCCTTGGCGGGCCCTGGCGGACCGTGGTGCTCAGTCAGCCCCATTCTTGGCATTCACCGCGTGCCTTAATTGTATGGACATTTAAATCAAGGTCCGCTGTGAACACGGAGAGAGAGGCCTTTCTCCAGAGGAAGGAAAGGAGGATGGCAGGGGAAGGTGAAAGAAAGGAAGAGGGGCCCGCGGTGGCGGTGGGGGGGCGGGGGGATGGAGAAAGAAAATGAGGAAAAAGAAAGAAAAAGCGGCGCGTGTGCGTGCGCACTGTCGGCGGGGAGAGGGGTGGGGGTGGGGAGCGCCGGAGGAAAGGACCACAGCATCCTCCCTACCGCAGCTCCCCCATCACAGACAATGAGATAACAGCGACGTCTTCCAACGCTCTTTGTTCTCCCCATCCTTCCGTATCCAGGCTTTTTCCTGCAAAGCGGAGGGGGTGGAGGGTTGGGGGTGTGGGTGGAAGTGGGAGACGGAGGGGTGCCTCCCGCGTGTTAATTACCCCGACTCCCCGCTCTCCTCTCCCCTCTCCCCGCACCTCGCCTCCCCTGCAGCACCAGACAATGAAAAAACAACACCAACCCCACCTCGCCCCAGCGCAGCAAACCTTACCCACCCATTTCGCCCTTAGTTTTGCGCAGGAAACTGAGGGGGGCCCGGAGGGCGGATGACGAGGGCAGGCAACTAGGAGGGGGCAGGGGCTCGGCCGGCGCCTGCCAGGGCAGGGAGCGCCGCCGCGGCTTTTACCTCGATCGCCGGGTCCAGGCACAGCCTGGCCCAGCGTACCGCAGCCGCGAGCTGCCGCGATCCAGGGCCAGGATCTGGGGAATCAGCCTTCCGGAACTCGCCTGCTGCAGTCCTCACGCTCCGGTCCCAAGTGGTGGAGGGGAAAAAGGAAAAGAGGAAAAAAAAAAAAATAAGAAAAAGAAAAAAAAAACCCACAACCCTTAAGAGCGAGGCCCATCTGGCCCCTCATCAGCTTTGTCAAGTCTTGCATACGCTAAAATGCTAATGACCTAGATAGCTCATGCAAAATGCAGCAGGGAGGGAGGGAGCGAGGGAGGTGGGAGGGGGAAGAGAGAGTGAAGGGGGAGCGGGGGGAGTGAGGGAGGGAGGGCGGGTGAGGGAGGCAGGGAGGGGGAGAGAAACACCCCTAAGCTCCCCACCCCCACCCCACACCCAACTGTCAACGGGCTTTACCGGGTAGAGGGTGGACCTCGATTTAAAGGGTCATTCTTGTATAACGCGGCTGGATCCCCGGGTCAAAAAAGGGAGAGGGACAGACGATGACAGCCCCCCAGAGCCAAAGGGACAATAGACATTATTTTGAGCCCCCTTCCTGCATGCCCTTCACCTCATCACTCTGTTTACATACAAATTCAGCCCCCACCTCATGCATGTACGCGGTCATGTCTATTTCTCAGAGCTCCTACGGACACATTCTCATTCCTAGCAAAACTCATCCTATGGCCCGAGGGAGTTAGACCCCTTCTCCTCCGCAATCATCCGCCAGCCAGCCCATCCCCACTGGCCTCCACCTCGTCCCACTATTCCCTCAGCCTCCCGGGCAGGATCCGGCTTCTTCCCCTTTATAAGCCCGGGGGTCCCCAGTCTCCCCTTCCAACACCTGCATACTTGAGAAGGTGAGGCAGGAGTGCAGAAAGCCAAGTCAAGTCCACCTGGATCTCCCGCGGTTCCACTATCCCACCCAGAAAACAAAACAACCCAACTCTTCCCCAGCACTGACAGTAGTAAAGCATGCCAAAAGGAAAAATAAAAATTCAGTCTGAATACCCTCCGAGGTCCACACGCCGGGGCGGGCGCACTTGGGCTTCGATCATTCGTGTTCCGGAGCCAGAGCTCCTGAGCGTCCCTGTTCACCGAACCCAAGGTGCTTTGTTCCGGCGTCCACTCAGGGTCTTCATCTTTTTGTTCTCCTTTTTAAGAGACAGCTCTCAGTCCGGAGCGTTTCAGCCATCCCAACCAAAGTTAGTAGATCTACTGGAATAAAAGGATCAAGATAATATACATGCAGATGAAAGAGGGAGGGATGCGGAGAGGCAAAGGCAGCCCGCATCCAGGGAGCGGCCGCTGGGGCCAAGCCCGGACAGCATTCTTCGCTGGGGAAGGGGCGGGCGGCGAGAAGGCGCTGGTGGTCTCTCCACCTGGCAGGAGGAAATGATAACCATGATAGGGAGCATCATGATGATGATGATGAGCGTGATAAAAAATTCAGAATCTCCCCTTGGTGAACCGGAGCATGCGTGCAGGAAGAACTGCACTGCTGGCGGCGGCGGCCGGGGGGAAGGAGAGCGCAGGAGGCAAAGGTTGTAGAGGCTGCACCCTCAGATGAATAATAATAACGCGCAGCGCAAGTTGCGGTGCAGCCTGGAAATCCAGCCCTTCGCGTGAACTCGCGTCGAGTGCGGATTGCAGGGGATGGAGAAGAAGGGGGAGGGGAGGAGAGGGCGGAGGAGGGAGGAGGAGGGGAGGAGAGAGGAAGGCAGAGAGGGACAGAGAATTTGGAGCCTTTTAATTTATCCTTACCGAGCCCTAATCTCGCTCACTGTCCCTCTTTGGGTAAGGTCGATCTCCCTTCTAAAAATTATTCCTTTAACGGATTATTCAGGCTAAAAGAAGCCACATCTGCTGACTGTTCCGAAAACAAGAGGATTAGGAGCGGGTCCACAGAGCCCGGCCCGCAGCCCCCCCCACCCCCTCTCTGCACCAGCACACGTCATTCTCACTGCCCCCGGGTACCTCCCTCTCCTTCGTGCTCGCGGAGAGCTGTGCCAAGGAAAATGCGGATTTGGGGAAAGTGAGAAGTGGGAGCGCTCGGAAGAGCGGGAAAGCCAAGGCCGGAGGTGGCGATTCGCACCCCCACACTCACACGCGCTTCCGTTTATCCGTTTCTATCCTGGGAGAAGGGGGCGCTTTCGCCATGCCCACACACATTGCATCTGCAGTGGTCCGTGCCCTTCGCCCCCTTAGCGCCACCCGGGCAGTATGAGTCCCGGCCGGGGTCCTCTCGGCAGCCGGGTGCTTCAGACCTGCACCTGGCTCCGCCGCCCCCTCGCCCGTTCCTGTCCCCTCGCCCCGCCCCGCCCCCGCCCCCAGAGGCCGCGGCACAGGCGTTCTTTCACTCCCTGTCTTTTCCACTTTGGCAAATGGAGTAGGGGGGCTCAGGGAACCGGCACGCCCTCGCCTCCTCGGCCCCAGCCGGAGGCGCTGGGCTGGGGTTTCCGCCGGCCGCGGCGCAGGCGGGGCCGGGTGGGGGGCTGCGGCGGATGCGGTTGACATCACTGCGGAGAGCGCGTGGCTGCTGGGCCGCTGCGGCGACCGGAGCGCGGGTGCAGCCTCCCCCACCCCGCCCCAGGCTGGCGTCTGGGCAGGACAGCGGCAGGGGCGGGGAGAAGAGTGGGCGGGCGGGGGGCAGTGGGGACCGTAGTCCCATCCCCCGGCCCCCCTGCAGTCAAGGTGAACGTGAAGGAGAGCCGGCGAGCGTGCCCGCGCCTCTGGATGCGTGCGCGCGCCCCGCCCCTCCCGGAACCCTCCCGCCCGCACGCGCCCGCCGGGGCCAGATGGACGCCCGAGATTAGAGGCACAAAAGTGCGTCTCCACGCCGGGCTGCCCCCTGTCCCGCGGTCAGGCAAACTCACTTCGGGAGCTGTCTTTTGTTGTCACGGCCGTGTGTGTATGTTTTTCCGGGAACACGGGGCTCGTTTGGCCTTCAGGAAGAGTGAATCTGCCTATAAGGGCAAAACCCAAAGACACCCCTTCCCCCCCCCCCCCTTCCCCCGGGCCCCCGCAACAAAACCTCGGCGACTGCGATGAGAAATCTTCGGAGTTTGCAAAGGGTCAGTGCTACAGCCATAATGGTCAACCTCAGCCCGGCCATTCGCATGCTCAGCCCACCTAGGCTTCCCCTACTAAGCTCTTTGATGACTTAAAAATATCTGTTTCTTGGGCAGCGCTGGATTCAGGGCATGACGAGAGATGGGGAGAACAATCCCTAGCAGCTAAAGGTGGCCTTCCCCAAATCCCCCAGCCGGTGCGCTGCGGCGGGGGTCGCGGCAGAGGCGCGCCCACCGAGCGGAACGGGCGCAGTAAACGGTGACCTCGGGTGCTGCCCTTATCACCTTACGGCCATCGGGGTTCTCGTCCATGGTGTCTGCCCCAAATGAAGGCTAGGGATCTCAAAAACCTCTCGGTCCTGCCTTTTTGTTTCCAACCAACATACTACTTGAAGCTTAGAAAATAGTTTTTGTAAATTCCAAGCAGCAGAAAGCTTTGGCTAAGTGAGAGGGAGATGGAGGAGAAAGAAAACATCCCCGCAGTAGATTTTTAATTCCTCAAGGCAGTTGCTAGTTGGGGGTGGGGTGGGGGGAAGAAAGCCATCAGCTGGGTTCTCTTTCCGGGGAAAACGTAACTATTCTGCCAACGTTCCTCTCAAACTAAAATACTTTTCTGGTGGAGAAAACTGTACTGGCGGTGGTTGGACTCAAGGCTTCCACCATCTTGTCAAGGCTTTTAGATTCAGGACTACTTGTTTTCTATTCACTAAGCATTCCTTTGGCAGATACTTTCTGAACCCCTTCTACAGGAAGGGATGGGGCTGCTGCGACCCAGGAGGCCCGGACTGAAGGACAACGACCTAGCGCTGTTGCCCTTCCCTTGGTTTTTCTTAAAGGCCGGGTTTTGTTTAGCCTGAGGCCGGCTTCAATGCAGGCCTTCCTGCGCGCTCGCTGCAATGCAGGGTATTTGCGCTCTCATCTTGCGGCATGGGGTTGGGGGGGGGGGAGGGGAGCAGAGAGATGGTTTTGTAACAGGCTCTGCAGGCCTGAGTGGGAACGCCTTAAATGATGAGCCCCGGGTTAAAAAAGAAAAGGAAAAAAAAAAAAAAAAAAAGGGGCAGCTGATGCTGAATTAATAGTTAGAGCATACCCCTGAGGCTCTCTCGGACCAGGGGGCAGGAGTCCATTCCCCTCCCCCAGCCACAGATTTCCTATCTGTTTTTAACCAGTCTGATCAGATGCTGGAACATTTGTGAAGGCTTCTTAAAACCTAAACCCTTGGGCTTAAGAGCTGTCCATGCTCCTGATCAAACTCACCCCAAATACTAACACGTTAAGAAATTACATTGTAAAACCTCCCCAAATCCGATTGACTGGGCTGTTTGGGGCCCATATGGCTGGGCAGCTGTGCTGCTCCACGTGAAAAGACACCATCGCTCCTCCGATGGTATAAAGCGAGGGTTCCCCAGAGAGCTCAGACATGACCTAAGTATTAGCTTAGCCTGGGGTGAAGACTGAGTTAAAGCTCTCTTCTTGGAGGTTAAAATAAAGATGACAACAAAAATCAGAAGAGGTGCACTTCGGAATCCATTGTAGATTGCATGCCTCCTGCTGCTCCCACCAAAGGAACGAAGACCCGAGAAATAAACTCTCTTCAGTTTACCACAAGCATGACGTTAGGCAAGCTGAAGACACAGGAGATCGGAAAGAAATACATTATTTGCCAAGGGTACCATGTGTCAGTGACATTTGTGGTTCCCTGTTCAGAGAAGCAGAGCTCTGACCTCAGCCACTGCCTCAGTGTTAACCATAAAGAAGAGCCATTGGGACACAATTTCCATAGTGAAAAGATGAAGCCGTGCTTTAAAAAGGAAAGCCCATTATGAAATGCAGCCAGATTTAATTTTTAATATGATGGCGGATCCTCTAACGCATTCTTTGCTGGTGTTTGCATTCAGGAGTGATTCATTCTGTGGCAGAAATCAAAATAACATGCTGCAGTACTTTTAAACGGGCTCCTCATTTTGAAAGATGTCCTGAAATAGAATATTCTATAACCTTCCAGTTGTGATGGCCAGAGAAGCAGAATACAAAAACTCTATTCCTAGTGAAACGTTCATGCTAGGTATAGAACCATGCTTGTTCTTATCTGTGTATGCACATACTCACTTCCAGTTCTCTTCAGGCCTTAAGCAATATTTTAAAAATAAGGGAGGAAAATAAAGGGGTTAGGAGAACCCACACATTAATTTGGAGAGTGAAATGAGGGGAAACTACTGGTTAGGTAGCTAGATTTATAAGCTCTTATTCCCAAGTCCGTGCAGATTGTTTTGAATATTATTTCTATAGTGAAACTACCTCATATGAAAGCTTTATATGGATTAGCAGATGCCGAAGTGTTTCTATGTTCCTTGAGCGTCAGTTCACATCTTTAGAAATAACTCCAGATAGTTCTGCGGTTATTGTGTCATCAAAAAAAAAAAAAAAAAAATGGGTGGTATTTAGATGGCATAACTGATTGTGGAACCCAAATCCCATGCAGTGTTCTTGTATAAAAGAGGAAAGGAAGACAGACAGAGGGCCAGAGCACTTCACCATCGTGTAGGCAATGCGTAGTAACTCCAGAGGGTAAAGAACAAGACCTGGGGTTTTCTTGCCTTTATATTTTTTCTTATGTCATATATGAAAACTTTCAACATTTTCTTGTGATTTTTGGTAAATAAAAGAAACAGTTGACTCTAGTTCCTTTAGTGTTTAACTCGGGTTGAATTTTGTAATTCCATTTTCTTTCTACCTAAATGTCTCTTGTTTTACTAATATTTCGGAACAAATCTAGGAAGACATACCCTGGAATCTCTGTGGTCCTGGAGGGAGAGGGCAAGAGCCCCAAGAAAGAGTTAGAGCCTTAGACCAAGTAAGTGTCATGACGCATCTAGAAAATAATCCCGTTAAAGCTAGAACAGGAGGTTTTGAGGAAGGATTCCCCCCAAGACAGCTATGGGAAACAGCACCACCCTTTCACAGTCATTTTGGAGGATGAAGCACGTGACAAGAGTCTCTGACATATATTCAGTTTATCAGGTGGCAGTCACCACGTCAATTTGTTTTGTTTTGGCTTCAGTTCATAAATTATTCATATTGTTCCAAAAAAAAAAAGGAATCTTAAAAAAAAAAAAAACCAAAAAACAGAAAAAAAAATAACTGTGGCACGGTGTAGGATACATCTATGACCTCAAGCAAATAAGTCACTTTCTTCTTGTTTCATCCCCTTTTTTTTAACATGAATAAATTATTCCTGAAGTCTCCTTTAACACGAATAGGATAGGATTCTATTGTGTTGGAAAAGAATCCACGTATCACTGAGTCTGGAAGATACTGCCTTCCTTCTAAAATCTATCTGGTAGACACTGTTCAGGGCCTGAAAAGTTGAACACACAAAGCTCAGAGAAGAGTAGTGTGGATGTGTATTTAAATGACTTTCATTTGAAAGTACAAGCCTCTTTATTTTTGATTACTCTCTGGGTCGGGAGAAGGTCCCTGTATCAGGTGAAAGCATTTTTCTGTTCCCCTTAGGATGCCCCAGCACTGTATAACTATCTGCTTCCCCTGCTTTCCTATAAGCAGATTCAACCTGAGCCACGCAGCAGATTTAAAAGCCCTCCCCTTTAGCTCCCTTCCTGACCTAGATTGCTGGATGAAGGCTAATGATTCATTTGCGATGCTTATGGCGGGCATCTACTGCAGGGTTCCCCCTCCTCCCTGGTTCCTAAAGAAACCCTGCTACCCTTATCATCCTATAGTACCACAAATAAATATTTTTGTTCAATTGCTACACAGGGTATGAGGCTATTTCCTAATGAATTATCTGCCCCGGGGAGAAGAACTATAACTCGCTAGTGCTGTAGGCAATTTTTAGCATGTGTCAGATTGTGTTTGCATTGGAGAACGCGGACTAGTTTTTTTTTTGAGGGGCAACAAACTGTTTTTCTTTTCGTCTTTGTGCAGAGAGATACAATTCGACATACCTTTACCGAAAGAAAAGGCTTGTTTGTGCTTCAGAGTCTGACGGGAGCATGAAAACAGTATTTATATGTGTGAAGGATGTGACGATGGAGAGGCTATGATGGTAACATTCATATGCCAGATATTGTTTTATTGCAGACTGGACAAGGCTGGCTTTGAATTTCTTGCAGAGCAGCTACCGTGTACTATAAAGTATGAAATCAGTGTGTTACACCCCCCCCCCCAAAATGGCCCTGACTAATAATGAGTGCCAATTGGTGTGTTCATTAAATATACAGATTTGAAGCAGAATTAGTAGAAATGACTGAAATGGAAATCTTGTCAATCATACATGAGGCAACTGACAAGTCAGAAGGAAAAAAAAAACCTCCAATGTGATTGATATCTTGTAGGACTGTGTCTGAGGATGATTTAAATAAATTTGGACATTAGGTGGTGACAAGATGAAAATGAAAAATAGCATCTAATTGGGCAAAAAGACTATAGTAGGCCTGGGGGATTGTTTAAAAAAAAAAAAGAAAAGGATGAAAAAAAGGAAGAAGGAGGGAACCGTTTGGAGGATGGCTTGTTTGTAATGAATGAATGAATAGATGAAATCTAGAATATTTATTTCCCAGAAGCCGACACTCAGGAGACATTTAACTATTGTTCATAAAATAAAATCAGTGTCCCTTCTGTGTTCAGCAGCATCAAACAGATTATCTGCATATATAAGTCTTCTGGGAGGCTGAAGACCCGTCAACTGCAAGTACAGTGTGGCGAGTGCTGGTTTACTTTCCATCTTTAATTTCAAAATGCGGTAACTAAGCATTTAAAAAACACTCTACATAAGACAAAGGGGCCCCTACCTGGCAGCTCTGTGCCAGGCACAGTGCTAGTTAGGTGTTTTTCCTGTAGTATCGACACTCTCACAGCCAAGCTAACCTCATTTTGCAAAAAAGGTGACTATTTTGCCGGCTGGTTAAATGACTTTTTCAAGTGCATAAACTGGAATTGGAATCCGGGTATGCCTGGCCCCAAAGACTCTGCTTTTTTCCATGACAACTCCACGCTGCAGGCTTCCCAGAAGGAACAAGAATAACATTATATAATATCATGCTGATATATATATAAAAAAAGTAAGCGTTTGTCCTGCCTCATGTACCCAGTTGAAGCGAGCAGGGTGAGGCTGACAGTAGATGAAAAATACCACTTAAGATCAATTTTTTCCCTGCGAAACTGCTGTACACTATGCAAATATGATTGCAAGAGGGGAACATTATTAACACTTTAATGCTTGTTATCTTTCAGAGATGATACACAGAGTAATCAACATAAACTTAGTATTCTGTATCCTAAATAATAAAAATATTGGCTTGTATCGTTCTGACATCCGCAGTACAACCTAGAAAGCCGATGGGAATGATATATAGTGATAATAACGTTCTGCATTTAAACAGCATCTTAACAGTCACAGCGTTTGGCCACCTGGGGTGGGGAAGGGGAGGGATGTGGGGGAAATTGAGGACTTAGCAGCCATTTTGGGGGCCGAGTGCCTAGGGACTCCTTGGGGTGACAGGACGTAAATCAAGGTGAACATACTTCTATTTCCTTCTGGGTCCTCTCATGCTTCCAGTCTCCCCTAAAACAGGGCTGGTAAGGCCAGACTCTCTGCTTGTCAGAGAGGTCCTCTGTTTTGTTTTGGAGCCAGGTCAGATACTCCGAGCTGATAGTAAACAATGCAAAACCACGGTCTGAAGTAAAGGCTACGGAAGGAAGGAGAGAATAAAAAAGAAATGATGGGAATTTTGTTTTCATGGGATTTTTTTTAAGTGATATCTATATCTATCTGATATTTATGATATATTTTTAAATATATTTTCTGGAGATAGGAAAAGATGACATTTCATTCCAAATTTCTTACTAGTCACATGTCAACAACCACAGTGTTAAGTAAGAGTTCCCTGGCTGACCACGCAGCCGGCATGCAGGCAAAATACCGAGTGGCCTGCGGCAGCTGGGCTGGGAGACAGGATCTGGGTTCTAGATCTGTCACAGTTTTGTTACAGGTGGTGACCTTGGACAAGGCACTTTTCCCCCTGACGCCTTACATCCTTCCTTGCTGGTACGTGGCAGGTAGAGGGGATCTTTCTATTCATGCATTGCTCCAGCCCTTCTCTTTGTTCTGTTCTGTTCCCCCTTCATGAGGCTCTTTCCAGATTTCTCATCAAATCTGCTTTCAGAAACAGATCTCAACTTAGTAACTGGCACTTCTCTATGTTTATTCTCGTAAGGGCATTAAAAAAGGCCTTAACGTCTATTGACAACATCTTGAGAACCCCTAAGCAGGTGAGTGATGGATGTTTGGGGAAGACAGAAGACAGGACGCCTTCCTGGCACTTCTGCGATGGTGCTGGTTTTGCACAGGTCCTTGTCCTCTTTCACAGAGGGTACACCCTGTAGGAGAACAGGCATGAGTCTGAGAGCCAAGACAGATGGCGAGTCCACGTCCCAGCTCCAACACCCACCTGCTCGGCGATTTTGGGCCGCTTTTCCATGTGCAACATGAGGATGATGATAATGCTGACATCACAGGGCTGTTGTCTACTGAGAGAGAACCCAGTGGCTGCCAGCTTCGTACTTCTCTGCCTTTCTGCCTCCTCTCTAAAAGACAATCTGGGACGAACCCTGAGGACCACTGTTTCTGTCATTCCCTCCCCTGCCCTAGGAAAAGAGGGGACAGCCGGTGAACTTCAGTGGCCGGTGCTGTTCCCCAGAGTGTAGGCTGTATATTCTTTGTCTGGCCTGGGACTGAGCAGAAGGGAAGGCTGGGGAAGGGTTATTTCATGATGCATCCTGTAGTTGACTCACGATCTGACTGAACCACCATTGTAAAAATAGCATGTAAGAAAAAAGGCAGACATACAGCTATCAACTCCTCCTGAATTCTGGGGAAAGGTCTGGAATCCTGAGAGCTTCAGAAATTCCTGCAGAAATGGGGCTTGATGATAGTAAGAGGGGAACAGCGTGTCCTCCAGCTGACCAGCAATGTTGGCAGTTTGTGGGGTGGTCAGAGACCAAGGAGACTCTTCGAGTTGACAGTTGAGGAAGTTAGGGACCAGAGTCATTCTTTGTCCAAAGCCACGGAGTTATTTATTAGGTGGCTAGTAACCAAAGGTGGAAGGGCTGCACAGCTATGTGAGAAGCCAGAGAAGAGGAGGAAATATTTTATGTTAGGAGAACATGTAGAGTCTGTAGGTTTATGTTCTTTCTGGGCCTCAGCCCAGCCCTACTAGAAGCCCAAACTTTCAGGGATATCTTTTTAGGAAGATAATAGCTATATCTACCTTTTAGATTTGTCAAGATTGAAATGATACAGTACATTTAAAAACACTTAACATATGAGATCAGGTGGCGTGGTAGTTGAGGGTGCTGGACTCCCTCATGGTCAACCACTGTTTGAGTCCCAGACCTAGCGGCTTGCTTTCTCACTTTCCCCCCCACCATCTCTCTCACTTTGTCCCATTTTAGTCAAATTAAAATAAATAAATAAATAAATAAATAAATAAATTTAAAGAAAATAGTTAGTTAAAAAAGTAAAATAAAGGGGCCAGCAGGTGGTGTGGTGTTAAAGGTGCTGGATTCCCACATGGCTGACTATGGTTCGAGTCCCGGACCTGGTGACTTGCTTTCTTGCTTTCCCTTTCTCTCTGTCTCTATCTGGTAAATTTAAAAATAGCAATGACAAATGGAATTAAATAAATAAATCTTAAAAAAATAAAAACACCTAACATAGTGCCATGTTAGAGTTAGCACTCTACAATAATAGCCAAAGACATGTTTGCCTAAATAAATCAATAAAGAATAAGAAAAAGGCGATGACAGCAAAGACTTGGTATAATTGGCTGTGCTCTTGATAAAAATCATGGAAGTTCCCCAATGTTTTGTGGTTGTTGGGTCAGTAGAAGAGGCTAATATCAGTATGTTTTCCAAGGCTCGAAGAATAATTATTTTTGGAGATCTGAGCCTCAAAATTAAGGTCAGTATATAAAAAAGTGACGCTTCACAGTATCTGCTTTAACCTTCCTTCATGAGCAGTGCAATGTTTTAGTATTAACCATTACAAGGGGAGAAACTGAGGAATTTCACTGCAGATGTGAAGTTCCTTGGGGAAGTCTGGGAGAGACAAGTTAAGATTAAGAGCTTGTTTGATGTGATGGAACAGCACTGACTGAGGGCCAACTTTTTTTTTTTTTTTTTTAAGAATCATTCATACATTTTTATTCATTATGATTCAGTTTGACCAGAGAGAGAGAGAGAGAGAGCAAAAAAGAGTGAGAGCAAGCTACCAGGTCAGGACTTGAACTGTGGTTGCCCATGTGGGAGTCCAGTGCCCCAACCACCATGCCCTAAGGTCCAGCTTTTAACATCCTAATGGAGAGACTGTAGAAAGTATTCTCACAGGGCTGCTGCTGCTTTTTAAAACTTTTCCTGAGGGTATATGTACTCACCAAAGAGAGAGAGAAAGAGAGAGAGAGAGTATTCACATCCTCCAGGGAGAATGGCCATGCCATAATCCCTCTACCTCCATTTACCCTTTTGAGATTTGGGGCGCACATGCACACACGCATGGTGTATTTTCAAGCCACCAAGTTCAGGACTTGAACTGTGCAGTAGGCCATGTAGGATCCAGCCTTCTTAACCATCACACCACCACTGGCCTCCTGCAGGTTTTCTTAAATAACAGGGTTCAATACCCTTCATTTCTGGCAATAAGAGCCTAAAAATCTGGACATTAATACTTACACATTTAGGTAAAATGTAAGAACATTAATTTGATTGTTCAGAATTTGAAAGCTATAAATACAGGTGAACCAGAAACAAAATCTATCTCTGTGCTGTTTATGAGGGATGTATCAAAAACATAAAAAGGATGGGAGAAGTAATGATGGGTAATATACTGACCAAATGAAAAATAGTGTTGTTTGTTTATGTCAGATTAAAATGGATTGGAAGACAAAAATCCAGGATTGGTGATTAAGAGGGTCTGTACCTAATGAACAATAGAAAAAGAACACACAAAGAGAACAATTTCAAACTTGTATGCCCCTAGAAACATGACTTTAAAATATAAAAGAAAAAAACAATTTATGGAGAAAATGACAAATTGGAAATATAGTAAGAAATTTAAATGTACCAGTCTTGGTAACTGATTTAAAAAATTCGGAAAGGATATAGAAGATTGGAAGAATATGACTAACAAACTTACTTTAGTGGATAAGTTTGATCATGCCCTAGCTCACAAAAGAAGTCTCAACAAATACTATGATATAGTGTTATACAGACCATTTTATTTGACTACAATAGTATGGTCAGGGGGCCAGCAGGTGGCGTGGTGGTTAAGGCTCTGGACTCCCATGTTGCTGACCGCAGTTTGAGTCCTGGACCTGACAGTTTGAAACTCACCCCCAGACACGTGTGACTGTGTACCCAAAATCCTGAGAGGAGAATGGGGGAGAAGGGAATGTGTCATGGCCATCTCCCATTGAGGTGATTTTTCACTTTGCATTTTTCTGGCAAGTGCATGTACCCTACAGCAAAAATCTCTCTCTCAAAAATAAATAAATAAATAAATAAATAAATAAATAAATAAATAAATAAATAAATAACTTAGTCATAAATAATCAGTCACCCTCTGCAAGTCATATGCTTCCCCTGATCTATCTGGGAAGAAAGGACATTTCTAAATAACACCTTAGTCCAAAAGGAAATTATATTTCAAGTTATTTACTAATCACATTATTACATATCAAACTTTGGGGAATGCAGCTATAGTAATACGTAGAGGAGAACTGATAGCCTTAAAATGCTGGTAGTGTTCAAGAAGAAACACAAAAGTTAAAGATCTAAATATCCAACAAAAGAAGTGGGGAATAAGTAAGCCTAAAAAAATGAGAAGAAAACATAAAAATAGGAAGAAAAAGAGGGAAAGATGGTAAGATTTAAATTCTAATACCACCTGGAGTAGTTCCATCGCTATTTTATTGAGGTGGAGCAATAGCCTCCATTGCAAATAGCTTTATCTGCCAGCAGATTGCAGTGTCTATTCTGAAGGTCCTTCTCACTGACTCTGTGATGTCCTTGCAGCGAGCTAGAACAGTGTTTCATTTGTCTTCTGCAGCCTTGGTATCCAGTGTAGGTGCTCATTAATTTTTCAAAAATAATTAAATTTTACTTATATATTCATTTATTTTATTTTGATCAGAGAGACACACGGGGATGGGAATAGTGAGAAAACAAGCTGCCAGATTCGGGACTCAAACCATGGTCAACCATGTGGGCGTCCAGTGCAACCACCATGCTACCTGGCAGCCCCAGTTCTCAGTAATTTTAATGAATGACTTTTTTTCTGTTTTTTCTTCTTCTTCTTTTTTTTTTTTTGTGTGTGTATCTTGCTCTTTTGATTAGATTGTAAAGTCTTTGAGGCAGAAACGATCTTTCTCATCTCTGCTCACCTACAACACGTCAACCAGGATTTCGTGCAAAGGAGCTACTTGATATCTGAATATGTTTGAAGTAGGGTTGAATTGTTGACAGAGCTTCAGCTTACAGGCAGAGAGAGAAATGGGAGAGGGAAGGTGGAAGTGATTTCTGATTCTTCCAGACTTGGGAATCTGGTAATCGTTCAGAATAGGTTACAGGTGACCTTCAGCACAAAGAGGAATTTTCCTGATGTGTGCGCCATGATCATTTGGCTAGGAAACTAAGAAGAAAAAGCTTTGGAGAAGGAGCGTGTTCCTTCATCCCTTTGTCCTACAAAGGCATCTAGTCTATTTGAGTCCTACTGGTGGGAGTGTTGGATAAGAAGGGGTCAGAGGTAGACCACTTGGAGTTGGATGGTTCCTAGGTTTAAGTTCCCCATGACTTTTTCCTTTTATTGCAGTGAAATTTACCATTTTAAGCTTTTTTTTTTTTTCTTTTTGCTAGAGGCTAGAGGGCATGTGGACTACCCAGAGTGAGAGACAGAGAAGAAGAGGAGAAAGCACCCCCATGGGGCATGATCACATCACAATCCCTTCTCTTGTATCTCTTCCTCATTTTAGGATTTGGGGCCTGCACACACATGCATTTCTCAAGCTGCCAGGTCCGGGACTCCAACCGCATAATCAGCCATGTGGGCTCTGGCTGCCTTAACTACAAGGCCAAGGACCCGGTCCCACATTAAGCATTGTAAATTGTACTATTTGCCACCATTAAATACATTTACAGTGTTCAGCAATCACCATGATCCATTTCCAGAACTTTTCCATCACCCCAGACAGAAACTCTGTCCTCACTACTTTTTCATTCGGTTTTGGTCAAGTTTCCAGTTTCTTCATCTGTAAGTCAGGCTAATCATATTACTTACTGAATAGGATTATTGTTAGGATTAAATGACGTAATGCATGAAAACTTTTTAGCATAGTGCCTGGTGCAGTGTTTTGTTGAGTCCTCACTCAGTAAATGTTGTCATAGAAAAGAGCACGAGGAAAGACTATCCAAATCATTGAGAGCAGGAGAGGCACACAGAGTAAGTTAGTTCCTTTCCAGCTCTGTGTGCTCTGAACTAATCAGTACAAGCTGCACAGAGACTTGATGGGGCTAGACTGGATCACTAACTGTAGGCAAGTATCCTTCTCCAGCCCCTCACATTTAAAAAACTTTAGTTTTATTATTTTAAGAATTATTTTATTTATTTATTTATTTATTTATTTATTTATTTAATTTTGACTAGAGAGGGACAAAGTGAGAGTGTGAGAGAGAGAGAGAAGGAAAGTGAGAAAGCAAGCCACCAGGTCTGAGACTCAAACTGCAATTGGTCATGTGGGAGTCTAGTGCCCACTATACCACCTGCTGGCCCTAGTTTTATTATTATTTTTTAATTTGACCAGAGAGAGAGAGAGAAAGAGCAAATGAAAAATGAAGCCACCAGGTCTGTGACTCGAACTGTGGTCAACCATGTGGTAATCTAGTGCCTCAATCACCACTAGTCCTAACCCCGTACATTTCAAACCTGAAGAGGCTGTTTCTAAAATTCTTTTCACCATCAGCATTACCTATGGCATGTTATGGAAACTCAAGAAACACTTGTATAAATGAATAAATATACAAGGGGACTTCAAAACCTTCATGGAAAAAAATAGAATGAAAGTACAAATTTATCTTGGGACAACAAAGTGGACATTCGGGGACCAGCAAGTGGTATGGAGGTTAAGGCGTTAGATCCCACATGGCTGACTCTGTGGTTTGAGACCCAGACCGAGCAGCTTGAAAAACACACCCAGTGCATGTGCATGCATGTCCAAGATGTGGAGAGGAGAGTGGAGGAGAAGGGATTGAGGCATGACTATCCCCTCTCGGGTGTGATCTCTCACTTTCCCTATCACTCTCTCTCTTTCTCCAGTGAGTGCACACATACTACAGCAAAAACTTTTAAGAACAAAATGGAAATTCATGCACTTTTTTTTTAAATAATATACAGTTTCATACATTTTTGAGGACTTCATATGCATAAACATTTCAATGCTCAAAGAGGAGATAGAGACTGTCTAGTTGTCAGTTTATCAACGAGAAGACTGAAATCCAGAAAGGTAAGGGGACTTATTCAAGAGCACACAATTAGAGGTAAAGCTGGTTTTGGAAGCCAAGCTCCCTAATCCTACTGTGCAATCTTAGCTTGAAACAGAACGCAGAAAAAAGAGAAAGCCCCAAAGGCCAGGGAATGCCTGATTGAGAACCAAGATCATGTTCATTGTCATTTTTTCTGCTCTGAACATATGTTTGATCCAAAATGTTGCAGATAATTTCACTAAAGAGAGAATATTCCATTTTAGGGGCAATGATAACCTAGAAAGGAGGATCATAGGAAATAACTTTTTAGAGACCAGCAGATGGCGTAATGGTAATGTCACTGAACTCCCATGTAGTTTACTGCGGTTGGAATCCCAGGACCCAGTAACTTAAAAGCCATGCTGGGTGTGTGTGTGTGTGCGTGCCCAAAATCCCGAGAATGGAGGAGAGGGTATTGTGCATGGCCATCCCCCTGGGGGTGATTTCTCACTTTCTGTCTCTCTGTCTCTCCAGCGAATGCACATGCCCTATAGCAAAAAGCTCTTAAAAAAAAAAAAGAAAAAAGAACTCCTTTAAAACTATGATTCTTGGGGAAACTAGAAATTTTTAAAAAAGAATTATTTTTATTTATCATTATTATTTTTAATTTGCTACAGAACATGTGTACACTCCTCAGAGTGACAGAGAAAGAGAGGGAAAGCGAGAAAGCAAGCCACCAGGTCTGAGATTTAACCACAGTCGGTCACGTGGGAATCCAGCGCCCCAACCGCCACATGATCTGCTGGCCCCCAAAACAAGGAGTGTTTAAAAGACCCCAAATATTGGGTGGTTGGGAAAGTCATGATGCATTTTTGCATAGAAAAACAGGTCATGACTTTCTCAACTGCCTAGTGGCTTAGACCTTTTGTGCAGCCTTTCTGTCTCCCTACTCGTGAGGGCTAGATAGTAGTGGATAATAGCTCATGGAGCGGTCGTGAGATTCAGTGCGGTAAGAATATGATGGTGGCTTGCCTAGTGTCTAGTATATGAATGGCATTTAGCAAATATTTGTCCCAAGAAGGGAGGAGGGGTATTATGAATGAAGCACTTCCTCCAGCCTTCCAACAGCCCCCTGGACGCTGCTGAGAAGATCTGCTGCTGCAGTACAGGCTTTGTTTGCAGTGGGACCCAGAGAATAAGCTTGGGTGAAAAGGTAGCTATTAGGATGGGAACAATTTAGAGCTAACTTGTGCTGCTGTGTTGCTGTTGCACCCATTGGAAATGGCTTCCTGTGTTTACTGGAACGAGTGAGCTGTGTCTCAGTGTCACGAATGCTACAGCTGCAGGTTTCAGTCCCATACTCAGGGATATAGGTCACTTGGCATAGAGGCACCACCATATATCCGTGAGGAGCAATGGGAGGACTCTGCCCTAGGAATCAGCCCTGGGTTCTAGACCTGGCCACTTCCCAGCTCTGTAGTCTCAGGGTTTTACCTCTCTGAACCTCAGGATCCTCTTCTGTGAAACAGGGCTTGAAATACATGATCTCTGACTGCCTCCATTTGAAAACAAATATTCTCTTGACATATTATACTCATAGCTTTGCAAGTATTGCTGCTCGGTGAAAAGATAAGTGCCTATACATGTGTACAACCACACACACACACACACACACACACACACACACTGTCCAGACCCAGAATCTTCACTCTGGGAAATAGCATGAAAATCCGATGGCCCAGTGAAGAGCCATTTTACTTACCCCCTTTAGAATGACATAGCCCAGGTGCTTCTGGGATAGAGCCTCAGCCTCCTGTGACTCGGTGTCTCTGCTGCCAAATGAGGTAGAAATGGTGCAATCGGCTTTCTGCCCCTTACAGCAACTGCTGCGGCGGCTGCTGCTGCGGTCGCCCCTGCCTTTTCTACCATGGATGCTGCATCAGCACAGAAATGCTGAGCACAGCACATTTCTGTGCCCGGGGAGGCAGCCCGGCTCACTGCAGAGGGAAATGGGTTTCCAGTCTTCCAACAGCAATTCCCACCCAGCCAGTGTTAGTGGCGAGGAGACTTTTACTCTCAACATGGCACACCCTGAAAGGATGGATTTGAGAAACCTCAGCTTTGCCAAGATCGGGCCCCCTCTGCACAGTTAGAGCTAAGCATCTGGGAAGGTGACCTCGCTTCCTGCTCCAGACCTATACTCTAAGGCGACATTTGTGTTGTGATAGCAATGGCGACAGGGTCTTTAAAGTATCCCAGGGCAAATGCTTGGCTTTTTTTTCTTAAAGAGTGACGTTTCTGTGGGCTGATAGGGCTCAGGGAGACACCATTCAGCCTGATGGGATGAGCTGTTCCTCGCGAGCTGGCTTTCTGTGTAATCGGATGGGAGTCGGATAGAGCAGAGCCTGGGACTGATTAGCTAGCCAGGTGGCATTTTCTTTTTAATTTCCCCAAAGGTCTCCCTGAATTGCTCACTCAGCTTTTGGGGTATCAGTTTCATTGGTGGTCAGTCTTTGCTCCCATATAAATCCTTTAGCTGATGGGATCTGGCCATTGTGGCTACTCTGAGTTTCAGTGTTCTCATCTGCAGAATAGTGCTCACAAAGGTGATCACGAAGAATTGCTTAAGTGACTTATGACCATGGTCTCTATGTCTTTTCAAATGTATTCCCCATTAGTAAAAATTTGAGCGTTCACTCCCAATGTACATATCTTTATATATTTGTAAATTATGTAATGCATTTATACTATTAGGTAAAATCTCAGGTCATAATACAATTAGGGTAAGGTTCATTTTTAGATTTTCTGTCATTTTGCTATAGGCATGTGAGAGAGACAGAGAGAGACGCAATGTGAGAAAGCATCTCCCAGGGGATGACTACACTGGTCCTTTTTCCTTCATTCTCCTCTAAGGATTTTGGACAAGCACATATGCCCAGTGTGTTTCTTAAGCTGCTGGATCTGGGATTCAAATACACAGTTGGCCATGTGGGATCCAGATGCCTTCTCACCACGTCACTGGCTGGCCCAAAGGTTCATTTATTTGAAAAAGTTTTAAAATTTATTTTGTCCAAGAGTGGGAGAAACAGAGAGAGGAAGAGAGACAGAGCTTCCCCATAGAGTCTTCATGTTGCTATCTGCCCCCAACCAGCCCTGGATCGTGGGCACATGTGCCCTGTGTCGTATGTTCAGAGAGGTCTCTGGTCTCCACCTGAAACCTTCCATGTGAGTTAGCCTTCCAGAGATTTGTGATTTATAGCTACTTCACTGTCTAGCCTCAAGTTTCATTAATGATAGTGGATGCTAAATCATATTTATTTATGTTTCATTTGTTATAGGGCATGTGTGCTCACCAAAGAGAGACAAACAGAGAGGGAAAGTGAGAAATCATCCCCTGGGGGGATGGTCATGCTGCAATCCCTTCTCCATTCTCCTCTTGGGATTTTTGAGCACATATGCCCATGCACCTGGCATGTTTTTCAAGCCACTGGGCCTGGGACTCAAACTCTGCAGTTGGCCATGTGGGTGGGATACAGCCTCTTTAACCACCACCACCACACCACCTGGCGAGCCCTGCTAAATCGTATTTCAAACAATCCTGATAATTTCAGAAATTTTTGGCCAGCCTCATGTTAGATCTCAGTAAGTCATTGCTGTTCAGACCTTGTAATGATATTGCAATGAGCACTTACTAGGAACAGCTCTGCCTTGTTTCGTTGTCTGTGTTCACTTCCATTTGGGATTCCTCCACAAGAATCTTCAAAGTTAAGCATCCACTTTGTGGGGAGTTAGTTTAATTAAAACCAGATCAGGTAATCGGGGCTCCACTTAACCTTTCTACATCGTAGAACTCTCATCTTAGGATAACCTATTTCCTGAAAGGGGCACCTGGGCTTCTGACACATGAGCAAGAAAAGGGTTGTCAATGTAGACCCAGGCACAGTGCATGCACCTATAGTCCCAGCTTCCAGAGAGGTTGAGGCAGGAAGGTCACGAGTTCAAGGCCACATTAAAAACAAACAAGAAAGTCACCAATCTCAACTCATATAGCAACATATGAAGTTCAATTTCTCTCTGATATTTACTAACATAGAGGTCCTGATATTTTCTTTCTTGCATTTCAATGGATGGTTCTTTCTGTCCTCCAGGGTAGCTTCTTGCACCCATTTTTGGAGAGCACTCAGTTAATGGATGTCACCATGCTTCGAAAGCTGCAAAGAACTGACTACACAAGGGCTAGAAGATGGTGCAGTTTAGGTGGCTGGATCCCACATGGCCAATTGCATGGCTCAAGTAATTTACTCAATGGCTTGAAAATCACACTGGGCACATGTGTGTGTGCCCAAAATCCCAAGAGGAGAATGGAGGAGAAGGGATTGCAGCGTGGTCAACCTCCTTGGGGTTGGGGGGGGGTCCTTTCTCACTTCTTTTCTCTCTGTGTCTCTCTCATGAGTGCATGTGCCCTATAGCAAACTAAAAAGCAAGCACAAACTAAAAAAGAAACTGACTAAACAAAAGTAAAGATGCTGACTCAGAGAAATTTCTCTATGTGGAGAGCTATACCCACCTGGACCTCTAAGGAGCTACAAATACTTTTTCAAGAAGGATCAGTCTTATCAGTGCTCACGTAAGAACAGGCCTGCTTACTCCTAGTTTGTGACTGGAATCTAGGCAAGGAAGGCCGGTCACAGGGTCATACCTAGAGTTTTCTAATGCTAGGGATGCTCCTTGCACCACTGTTAGAAACATCTTGAGTGTAGATTCCAATTTCTTGATTTTTGAATTGGAGGCCCAACAGGAAGCCTTCTGTGGGTTTAGTGTGGCTGTAGGATTACAAACATGAAAAAAGGAACAATGCTTTCGCATTGCAACTTCAGAAGTCTTTGTTGAGTTTCAGAGAACCAGAACTATCAGAATAAGTCTAGAATTGTGAGGGATTACTCAGAAGTCCTTCCCTGAGAACTTTAGTTGTTTCTTCAACAGCAGTTACGTTTCAGGGTTCTGAGAATACATGCGATCACTGGGTGTTGAGCCAGAAAAGATACTGCTTCTGATCAGGCAGGCTTTGTGGGAGGGAAAATTTTCATGAATGATGGAGTAGGCCAAGCTTTATAGGGCAACTCTCTGAAGTCTCTGGGATGACACAATTTGGGAAGGGCAGAGAATTTAAGTCGTTGCATCCTGAAGATTTTCCTGGGCATAGAGAAACTCGAACCTAGGCTTTCTCCGGAACAGAATGGTAGTTTCTTTGATTTTTTTTTTTTGTGGGAGTTTCTGCAAGGGTGCTGAGAAAGACTGTATCGCAGTCTGACTTGAGCATTGTCTGGAGGGAGTGATTCTCTTTGGAGCGAATTTGTTCTCAGGAAAAATAATAGGATAGAAAAAGCTCAAGGAATACGTGTCATCTAGATGTAAAGTGAGAGATAAAACACCAAGAGAGCATTTAAAATATATTCAGTGAGAAATAAATGGCAGTCTGGGGTCTTCTTTCTTACTGTGTCCCCTCACAGTAGCAGAATTCTAGCTAGACTCATACCGCATGGCAACATTTGTTCCCAGCTTCCCTGGCTAGTAAGGGTGTCCACGTGACTGAGTTCTTGTCAGTCTGGAATCTGAGCCACTTCTGAGTCTGTTTATAAAGATATTGGTGTGTCTCTACCACATCTTTTCCTTCCTGTGACATAGACCTAGACATGATCATGATGTAGCCTTGAACACATAGATGATGTTCATCGCCTTAAACACATGTTCTCCAAGGAACAGTTCAACAGTGATTAGATTCCTGAGTGACCATGTGGAGCAAGGCTGCCACCCTCCCTCTCAACCTAGACTACTGTAGGGGATGTTGTGGTGGGCTGCCCAGGTCTCTCCCTTTAGTCCTGAAACACTCATTCTCCCAGCTTCTGGGCACATTGGCTGCTCCTGTTTCACATTTGAATACTTCTTTAGCAATTGATCTTGGCCAAAGAGCTGCTTCCCTTCTTCAGGGGCAGTTCCTTCCCAGGGGAGTTCCACTCCCTCACCCAGGGATAGCCATATCCAATGATTGATCAATGCTAGGTTGAAAGGTCTGGCTCCCATGCCTTAATTTGGGATAACTCTGAAGGACATCAGAGCTCCCTGTGGTATTTGCTGAAGCTTCTGTTGCAATTGCAACAATTCCTCTACCCAGATGTTGCTCCCCAAATACTCCCCGGTAAACCACTGGCACGCAAGTCTCCTTACCAATCTATTCTGGGAAAAATCCAAACCAATGTGCCACTCACATTGGAACTGTTCCATGAATGTGGGGGGGGGGGGACTCATTTATTTCTTCAGTCTCTGCAATGTTGTGCTTATTTGTTATAGCACCTCAAACTTTACCTTAATTCAGATGACGGATATGCTGATTGCCCCGAACTGATCACTGCACATTGTGTTTATGTACCGAAGAATCAGTGTGTATTCCACAGCTAGGTACAATTATTTGTTACTAAAAGTAAAAAAAAAATTTACCTTGATTTAAAAGCTGAGAGGTGAACTGACTTCAGAATTGGGAGACCTGAGTCCTAGTTCTGTTTCTTTAGACACTTGTTTAATAAACTAGTTGAGTGAGGGGGAGGAGTACCCTCAACAGGGTCCTCATGCCATGATCCTCCCCCTAATCCTGTAACCAGTCATTCCTGATTCTGAGTGTACCCACAGGTGCTCTGAGCATGTTTGGGTAGGCCTGGGATGTGAACTCAGAACCTTCCCATGTAGCTCCCAGCACGGCTCCAACTCCGCTACCACCTGCACCATTGTGGCTGGACCAGAACTTGTGTTTTGACTTTGAACTTCACCTCTTTTGACCCTGATCTTGTCATTATGCTAACTGCTGGTTGCTTTTTTTTTTTTTATCTTATCTGTATCATAAAGATGCTGGAGTAGATAATTTTAAAGGTCTCATCTTCTTTCAAGATGAGAGGCTATCTTCTTTCAAAAAGCATCTCTTCCTGATATAGCAAGATCCAGGAACAGTTGTATTAGTTGAAAATTTCCACCCGAGTAAAAGATTTGGAATGTGACCCTCCATCGTGACCTCTCTTTTGCTTCCATTCATCCCATCTCCTTTCCCTTCTGCCTGCACCACCTGTCCTCCCTTTCTCTCTGATGCATCTCATCTACCAGCCAGAGAGGAGGTCCAGAAAACCTCAGTCATCTCTTTGAGCTCAGCTGCTGCTGTATGCTTCCAGCTGAAAGTCCATCTGGAGCTAAGGTTGGAGGCCAACTCCTCCTGTGAAAGCTGCCTTTTTCCCCCCATTGCACCTCTCAGCCCCATACCCTGGGGGAGGCTTGGGCAGAATTGGTCACTGAGGACAAACACTGTATTTTGTCAGAGCACTTTTGGAATTAAAATGTTCTGGATACCTGTTTCTGGGAACGTGATGCTGTGCTAGGCACTGTCACTAGCCAGAGCCCCGGCCCTGCCTTCATGGCACTTACAGGAGCTTAGGCTCCTGTCAGCTTTTTATTCATACATCATAGTGCTTAGCAGTTTATAAAGTACATTTCTAGGGCTGGCCCTGTAACCTTGTTAAGGAGTCAGATTCCACATGGCCAACTGGAGTATGAACCCCAGACCTGCATGCATGAAAAATGTGCTGGAGCATGTATGTGCAGACCCCAAATCCTGGCAGAACGGAGAAATAGAGAAGGAATTGTGGCATGAACCACGCCCCCTGGCGAGGTGCTTTCGCTCTGTCTCTCTCTGGTGAGAGCACATACCCTTTGGAAATTAAAAAAAGGATGTTTTTGAGAACAGCCCTTCTTCAAGAGAAAGCCTGCTCAATGGCGCCTGAGATCTAGACATTCTGGGAGAAAGGAAGATGTCCCACTCCTAACTGGGCCTCCAGCATACAAAACCCACGTGAACAGCCCTTCTTCAAGAGAAAGCCTGCTCAATGGCGCCTAAGATCTAGACATTCTGGGAGAAAGGAAGATATCCCACTCCTAACTGGGCCTCCAGCATACAAAACCCACGTGAACAGCCCTTCTTCAAGAGAAAGCCTGCTCAATGGCGCCTGAGATCTAGACATTCTGGGAGAAAGGAAGATGTCCCACTCCTAACTGGGCCTCCAGCATACAAAACCCACGTGAACAGCCCTTCTTCAAGAGAAAGCCTGCTCAATGGCGCCTGAGATCTAGACATTCTGGGAGAAAGGAAGATGTCCCACTCCTAACTGGGCCTCCAGCATACAAAACCCACGTGGTAGGAAAACCCCTTTCATATCTCCTGTCTCTGAATCAATCTTTGTCTCTCTCTACCTCTCACTCTCTCTCTCTCTCTCTCTGTCTGTCTGTCTGTCTTTTTTTTTTTTAATTTTTGCTTTTTAGAATTTTTTAAGGTGAGGCTTCTTACAGGGCCCTTTGGCCCCTCCCTCCTAGGCCTTTGTTTTGTTAATAATCCCCTCTGCTCCTCCCAGAACAGCCCTTCTTCAAGAGAAAGCCTGCTCAATGGCGCCTGAGATCTAGACATTCTGGGAGAAAGGAAGATGTCCCACTCCTAACTGGGCCTCCAGCATACAAAACCCACGTGGTAGGAAAACCCCTTTCATATCTCCTGTCTCTGAATCAATCTTTGTCTCTCTCTACCTCTCACTCTCTCTCTCTCTCTCTCTCTCTCTCTGTCTGTCTGTCTGTCTGTCTTTTTTTTTTTTTAATTTTTGCTTTTTAGAATTTTTTAAGGTGAGGCTTCTTACAGGGCCCTTTGGCCCCTCCCTCCTAGGCCTTTGTTTTGTTAATAATCCCCTCTGCTCCTCCCAGAACAGCCCTTCTTCAAGAGAAAGCCTGCTCAATGGCTCCTGAGATCTAGACATTTCTAATTTTTGATTTTTATTGAAATTTTTTTAATATTAATTTTTCTTTTTTAGATTTATTCCAAAGCTTTTCTCTTTTTTTTCTCTGTTTCTTGTCTGTTTTTTTTTTGTTGTTGTTGGTATTGTTTCCCTCTCTCTGCTTCCTTTTCTGCACACTTCCCAACCCTCATATTAAACTTCAAAAGTTTGGGAAGAAACCAACCATCCACCAGATGACTAGAAATCGCTGCAGGACCACAAGAAATATGGAGAAGCAGGAAAATGCCCCTCCTCCAATTGAAACGGATAGCTCCTCTTCATCCACACACAGTTCAAGGGAATTCATGGAAATGTCTGATAAACAATTCAGATCATTCATAATGGCAAAGCTAACAGAGATCGAAGAGAAGAGAGACAAGGAACTGCTGAAGGGGAAGGAGAAAGGAGTTGAAGAGTTCTAGGAGGTGAGGAAATTCATGCAAGATCTAAAAGAGGAGTTTCACACTTTACAAAAGAATCAGATGGAGCTGTTAGAGATGAAGGCTATAATACAAGAAGTCAAAATCTCCCTTGAAAGTATTAAAAGCAGACTAGATCATTCAGAAAATGGAATCTCTAATGTAGAAGAGAAAATGGCTGGCCTAGAAAGGTCCACCATAAAGACTGAGAAAATGGCCCAAAACTTTGAGAATAATATGCAAGAAGTACTAGATACAATAAAACGTCCAGGGGCGGCAGGCGGGGGCTCCGCTCCGCGTGCCGGCGCATGGGGGTGGGGAGGCGGGCGCGGGGGCTCCAATCCACGTGCTGGGGTGCGGGGTCAGGGCGCGGGGGCTCCGCTCCACGTGCCCTGTCTGGAGGTCTGGCCCGACGGGCTCTGCCCCACGTGCCGTGGCCGGGGCTCTGTCCCGTGTGCCTTGGCCGGGGTCTGTCCCGCGTGCCGTGGCCGGGGCTCTGCCCCGTGTGCCGTGGCCGGGGCTCTGACCTCGAGTGCCTTGGCCGGGGTCTGTCCCGCGTGCCATGGCCGGGGCTCTGACCCCGCGTGCCATGGCCGGGGTCTGCCCCGTGTGCCTTGGCGGGGTCTGCCCCGCGTGCCTTGGCCGGGGTCTGCCCCGTGTGCCGTGGCCGGGGCTCTGCTCCACGTGCCGTGGCCGGGGCTCTGACCCCGCGTGCCTTGGCCGGGGTCTGTCCCGCGTGCCGTGGCCGGGGTTCTGACCCCGCGTGCCATGGCCGGGGTTCTGACCCCGCGTGCCATGGCCGGGGTCTGCCCCCGCGTGCCATGGCCGGGGTCTGCCCCGCGTGCCTTGGCCGGGGTCTGCCCCGTGTGCCGTGGCCGGGGCTCTGCTCCGCGTGCCGTGGCCGGGGTCTGTCCCGCGTGCCGTGGCCGGGGTCTGCCCCGCGTGCCGTGGCCGGGGCCCTGCCCCGCGTGCTGTGGCCGGGGTCTGCCCCGTGTGCCGTGGCCGGGGCTCTGCTCCGCATGCCCTATCCGGAGGTCCGGCCCGACCGGGGCTCTGCCCCGCGTGCCGTGGCCGGGCTCTGCCCCGCGTGCCCAGGCCGGGGTGTGTCCCGCGTGCCGTGGCCGGGGCTCTGACCCCGCGTGCCGTGGCCGGGGTCTGCCCCGTGTGCCTTGGCCGGGGTCTGCCCCGTGTGCCGTGGCCGGGGCTCTGCCCCCGCGTGCCGTGGCCGGGGTCTGCCCCCGCGTGCCATGGCCGGGTTCTGCCCCGCGTGCCGTGGCCGGGACTCTGCCCTGCGTGCCGTGGCTGGGGCCCTGTCCCGCGTGCCGTGGCCGGGGTCTGTGCCCATGTGCCATGGCCGTGGTCCTGTCCCCGCGTGCCGTGGCCGGGTTCTGCCCCCGCGTGCCGTGGCCGGGGCCTGCCCCCGCGTGCCGTGGCCGTGGTCCTGTCCCCGCGTGCCGTGGCCGGGGTCTACCCCGCATGCCGTGGCCGGGATCTGCCCCCGTGTGCCGTGGCCCGGTTCTGCCCCGCGTGCCGTGGCCGGAGCCCTGTCCCGCGTGCCGTGGCCGGGGTTCTGCCCCGCGTGCCGTGGCCGGGGTTCTGTCCCGCCTGCCGTGGCCGGGGTTCTGCCCCGCGTGCCGTGGCCAGGGTCTGCCCCCCTCGTGCCGTGGCCGGGGTTCTTCCCCGCGTGCCGTGGCCGGGGCCTGCCCCCACGTGCCGTGGCCGTGGTCCTGTCCCCGTGTGCCGTGGCCGGGGTCTGCCCCCGTGTGCCGTGGCCGGGGTCTGCCCCCTCGTGCCGTGGTCGGGTTCTGCCCCACGTGCCGTGGCCGGGGCCCTGTCCCGCGTGCCGTGGCCGGGGTTCTGCCCCGCGTGCATTGGCCCGGGCCCTGTCCCGCGTGCCGTGGCCGGGGCTCTGCCCCGCGTGCCGTGGCCGGGAGTCTGCCCCGCGTGCCGTGGCCGGGGGTCTGCCCCCCGCGTGCCGTGGCCAGGGCTCTGCCCCGCGTGCCGTGGCCTGGGCTCTGCCCCGCGTGCCGTGGCCGGGGTCTGCCCCCGCGTGCCGTGGCCGGGGTTCTGCTCCGCGTGCCGTGGCCGGGGTTCTGCCCTGCGTGCCGTGGCCGCGGTCTGCCCCCGCGTGCCGTGGCCGGGGTCTGCCCCGCGTGCCGTGGCCGGGGCTCTGTCCCCGCGGGCCGTGGCTGGGATCTGCCCCGCGTGCCACAACCGCTGATGGCCGTCTCTGCTTTCCTGAGCCGCGTTCCTGAAACTGTGTTCCATGGAGATTCACCTACATTTGCGGGGCTGCACGAGACCCACCCTTGGTCCAGCCCTGAGTGCAGTCTACGTTTCCTATTGTTGGGAACTTTGTGATCTGATAATTGGAAAAAAAAATCATGTTTATCATAAAAAATAATTAGAATAATAATAATAATGATTGGGGGAAACATAGGAAAGATATTGAATGTTGAAGCGGGGAGATTAATGTCTCTGTACTGACTGACATGCATGGCATTCCCTTTTGAAAAAGCAATGTAATACACTGTAAAGTTATATGTAATTCAATGTAATAAAAAAATAGATAATAAAAAAAAAGAATTTGTATGTACTGTATAATAAAGACTGCAATTTGATACCTCACAAAAAAAAGGATGTTTTTAAAATATGATTTCAATGCATCTTTAAAATAGTTCAGTTTATAGACAAAGTTAAAATGATTATCCTAAGATCACAGTATGATTGGCAGAGTTAGGATTGGAACCCAGGTCTTCAAACCTCAAACCTGCATTTTTTTCTTTCCCCTTTCGTTAACCTAATAAACTCTTTTTCCTTCCTTCCCCTTTCCTATAGCCAGAGGGCACATGAGAGAGAATGAGAACACCCCGAATGGGGTTTGGTCACACTGCAATCCTTTTTTTCCCTTTCTCCATTCCATTGGAATTTTGGGAACACACACACACACACACACACACACACACACACACAACCAGCATATTTTTAAAAGCTGTCAGGACTGAGATTTGAACCAGTTGGTCAAGAGGATTCAGTTCCCTCTGCACAGTACTTAACTGCTGTGTTATGGGAGTGTCCTTGAACACCTTTTCAAGAATTGTGCTTATATCCTTCAGATAGATTTCTGGGCTCCCATGAAACTTGGTTTACTTTATCAGTTTGGGCCCAGCAGGTGGTGTTGTGGTTAAGGTGCTGGACTCCCACATGGCCGACCACAGTTTGAATCTTGGACCTGGCAGCTTGCATTTTTTCCTCTCTCTTTCTGTCTCTCTCTGGTGAGCACAGTTAAAACACTAATAATAATAAAAAGTTAAATAAATATTAAAAGTTTTCAGTTTGCAATATACCACTTATCCCCCCAGCTGGGTCAGCAAGGCCTTCAGAATAGAGTCCGTGTCTTGATCATCCTTGTATTTGACTTGAATGACTAAGTTTCTTGGTTCACAACAAGTTAAATGTGTTTCTTCTCTACCCCCCATACCAAAACCTTTTATGTTGTGCAGGGGGGATGGTAACAAGCATTGTCACACATCGGGACAACAGGAAGCTGACTGGGGTATGATAGTGTAAGCCTTGAGAAATCTCCCTCTTCATGGCCTCCTAAACACTTTTCTTAAATGGTGATATAATCTTCCATTTCATAGCATGTAGAGTTTGAAATGGAGTCCACACTGACTCCATTTTACTCTGGCTTATAAAAGACTTCTCCCAGGTCCCTTTCCAAGAGTGGGCTGGAGGAATGAGTTGTGGAAGAGAAGGAGAGACTGGAAGAGCTGCACTTGAGACAGAAGAAAGAACTCCCAAGAGGGAAAATAGGACATAAAACAAGGGTTCTTGGGAAATTAGTGACAAATAATCTGACCTGGAAGTTTGGCTGGTACAGTTCTGGAAGCTTTAAAAGTCTCTTTCTAGTGTTTCAGGAAACTGGTGTAAGTTGTGGGAGTAAAGTTGTAGGTGGGGATTTAAGGCATCTTGCCCTGGTTCTAGAAATAAGCAACTGAGCTCCAGCACTGAGGATTGCTGTGACTTCAAAGCTAAATCAGAAGTGGAGTATGGGGGCCAGCAGGTGGCGTGGTGGTTAAGGGTGCTGGGCTCCCACATGGCCGACCACGGTTCGAGTTCCAGACCTGGCGGCTTACTTTCTTCCTCTCCCTCTTTCTCTCTCTTTGGCTTTGTCCCTCTATGATCAAATTAAAATAAAATAAATGAGTAAATAAATAAAGTTAAACAAAATGATTCTTAAAGACAAAACAAAACAAAAAAAAAGAAGCGGAGTGTGGAGCAGTCTGGAAACATCTTTGCTACCTCGGAGGGTTTCAGATGGCAGGCTGTGCTACTTCAGCACCGAAGACAGCGCCCAGAGGGTCCCTGAGAGACTAAGCAGAGCCCTCTCCCTGGCGCTGTTCACCGGGGAGTTCTGAATGATTCTGTGTCCTTAACAAACTGTGCTGAAGACTGAAACCTGGGGTCTTAAAGAAGGCTCATCGTTCAGGGGTCTAATTCTGATTCCTTTGGGATTTTTCTCCAGATTCAGAATAATTCCCTTTTAAAATCTATTAGTTGAGCTCTAAGGCCCTCTTTCCATTTTCTGGATGCCTGAGGCACTCTTTAAACTCCTGTCTCTTTCTATCAGAAAGGGGATGAAATCCTGTGACATCTCTTCCCCTTCCCTATAACTGATTTCATATTTTTAGGACTAACTATATTATTTCTGTCCATGCTTCCTTGACTCTCTGACTTCCACACCAGAGTTGGCTAAATAGCCCTGGATTTCAAAGAAAGCATGGATGAATGCTGAAGTATAGTTTGCTGAGAATTGGATTCCAATGTCATCCATTTCTTCAGGTGGTTTATGGATCTTTTGGCAGGAATCTTTTGGAGAAGATGTGTCTTAGAAAAATGGGATGTTCCCGCTAGTGGGAATATCAAGATAAGGTGGAAGATGATCTTTAAGAGTCTTCAGGGTCCGAGACGTCACAAGTTATGCAATAAAGACACACTGATATTCTGCCTCCATGAAAGTCACCATGGATATAGTTCTTATTTTTGACCAACTGCATAATCTTGGGCAGGTCACTTCCTTGAGTCTCTTTCCTTAGCTGTAAAAGGAGAAAAACACTGAATGCCTATGCTATGTAAATGTCAATGGGATCATTTATGGGAAATTGTTTTGTTAGCTATAGGGTAAGACACAACCATGACCATCCTTGCAAAGTCTTTGATGAGAAGGAATTGGCATTTCAGGTTTCCTAATCACTATGGGCTATGAGAGTGTCAAATCATGCTCATCCGGAGTGTGCAGAGCCTGATGCCAGGCCAATTCAAAGGGAAACATGTCATTCTGTTTTGAACTGGCTGTTGTCTGTGAACATGGCTTTGGTCCCTTCTGTATCTGAAAAAAAAAAGTTTTTTTCTTCCATTAACTTAATAAGCCCAGGACACTCACACTGACACCCATGGTTTATCAGGCAGTCACAGTGCTGCTGGAAACAGCTAGTGACATATTCTCCCCTCCTTCCTTTCTCACTGGCAGCTATACATCTCAGAACCATGCAGAGGCCTGTGGGTTTGTATGAGTAATTGCCCACATGACACCACCCCTCCCCACAGCTACCTTCACGTCACATCCGCTCATCACTGCCACATCTTTTGCATAACTTGATCTTCCTTTAGAGTTCTTAAGAAAGACTGCTTTGGATTGTCTGCAAGGTCAGCCCTACCATCTCTCAATGCACAGTCAATGCAATTCCTGCCTCTGCATTTATACACCAGTCAGCCTGTGTGTCCTAGCATGGTTTGTATGATGGTCACTGCATTTACCCTTTCTACCCGTCCTAGCAGAATGCCAGTTTTGCTTGTGTACCCTCCATTCCCCATGTAGCCATGTACCTGTGGAAAACTTACATAACACCCAGCTTCAGGATTGTTCTGACTGGGGGAAGGCCATCTTCTTTCCTTTGCTGGTAGTTAGCACTACGAGGTCTCTGGGAAAGGTTTCCTTACTCCTAAGAGATGGTGAAGGGTCTGGATGAGATGCTGAGAATTGTTGCTGCTGGCCTAATATTCGCTCCAACACTGAGGATGACTAGGCAGAGAGATGAGAAGAACCTGGGACTTAAAGATACTGCCAACTCACTCAATCAATTAATTATGAAAACTACATTTCTTCTGGCCTTCCAGTTATGTGAGATTATTAATACATTTTTTTATTGATTTAACAGGAGTTTCTGCTTACTTGTAGCTAAAAGCATTCTAGTACACTCAACTGCTGGTCACAAGATAGGTCTAGGTCATTTGTCGAAGGTACAGTGCAAACTTGACCTGAACTCACAAGTAATAGTTCCAAATAATCCATGAGTTTCTTAAACCAATTATGTTTTTACTCACTTCTGCCATTCCTTTTGAATTTTTATTGGAGAGAAATTTTTGCTATAGGGCACATGCCATTGCAGGAGAGATAAAGAGAGACAGAGAGATAGAAAGTGAGAAATCACCCCTCCCAGGGGGGATGGCCACACCATAATCCCTTCTTCTCCATTCTCCTCTGGGATCTTGGGTACACATGCACACATGTGTGGCATGAGTTTCAAGCCACCAGATCCAGGACTAGAACCATAGTTGACCACATGGGAGTCCAGTGACGTAACCATCACACCACCTGCTGGTCCCTCACTTCTGCCATTCTTAACCACGTGTGTCAGATGACATCAGGCAGTAGTAGTTAGAAGCCATAGTCTCCCAACTTGTGGATTCTATTTTGTTAAGTATTTAAATTCATTTTTCTTTAAAATAATTATTTAACTTTGTTACAATTACTTTTTAAATTTGACCAGAGAGAGAGAAGGAAAGTGAAAATGCAAGCTGCCATGTCTGGGACTTGAACCACAGTTGGCCATGTGGGAGTCCAGCACCTTAACCACCATGGCCCCTCATTCTTTTTTTTTTTTTTGTTAGAGGATTTTGCTTTAGGGTGCATGCACTCAATGGAGAGAGAGAGAGAAAGAGAGAGAGAGAGAGAGAGAGAGAGAGAGAGAGAGAGAGAGAATGACAGTGAGAGGGAAAGTGAGAAATCATCCTTCCTTTTCCTTCTCCTCTACTTTCCTCCTAGGATCTTGGGCATGTATACACATGTGCTTGGCATGAGCTTCAGGTTTCTGTGATTGGCCATGTGGGAGTCCAGCAATGGCTGGACCGCTATGCCATCTGCTAGACTCCCTCATTCTTCTTTTTTTAATGACAAAGTGCATGTGCATATATGAGACACACACATAAAGTACCCTTAGCAGAGTATCATCATACTGCATTCTACTTTCCCCAGTCCTCAGGATCCTCAGGGTCGTGGACACCCACGTACACCCAGTGTATCTTCAGGTCAACCCAGGAATCCAAACTCACAATTGGCTATTGGCTTCCAGCACTACAGTCCCATATGCTCTGTACTGTGCCCCTTAGGCTAGGCCTTAGACTCATTCTTAATCATAGCTTGCTCTGTTTCCTCTAGTTGCCAAGCCTCATTTGCCAACAATAAAGTTTGGTCTGTTTTGATAGGAAGGGTATCCTTTAGTTGCATAGAACAAGGGTCCAACTGAAGAAGAAGATCTTCAAGAAGACCCCTGTGCTCCTTGGAAGCCAGTTTTGGTGCCCAAGAATCTGTATTTAAAGGGTCCTTTGGGGCCACATTTATTAATCTCCCTTTAAGGAATATATTGAAAGGATGTTATGCTGATCCTTCTATGTAAGTCTCTCTTAACTAATGAACTGTCACCCTGAAGAACAATTTCTTCCTCTTGACTCTGATATATGTCTGCCTCACAGGGGTGGGATGAAGTGGAGGAAGCCGTTTAGAGACTTCTTGATTTTAGCATTTGTAGATAAGTGATTGATACGATCCTATACAGAACTTAGTGAAGAGTAGTTAGGAAAATCGAGAAGAAGGAGCTATGAGGAGATTTACTTTCATTCTCTCAAGAGATCCAATAACAAAATCCAGCCAAGAAATCATATTGAGCACTTTTCAAGCACAACTTTTTTCAAAAAGGATTATTTTTATTTTTTAACTTTATTATTTTCCAATTTTAACCAGAAAGATGGGTGTGTGTGTGTGTGGGGGGGGGTATTGAACACTTTCCAAGCACACCTTCTTTTTTAAAAGGATTATTTTTATTTTTTAACTTTATTTATTATTTTCCAATTTTGACAAGAGAGAGACGGGAGTGGGGGGGGGGGGCGGGGAGTGAGAAAGGAAGCCACTGGGTCTGAGATTTGAACCATGGTTGGCCATGTGGGAGTCCAGCACCTTTAACCACCATGCCACCTGCTGGCTAGCCCCCCAAGCACAAGGTTTTAGAGGTGGGGAGGAGTTCATAGTCTAGGTGAAAGATGATACAAAAAAGTTATTTTTAACTAAAATCTAGCTGAAAAAAAGATGTGAATAATTGTTCTGGACAACAATGAAAGAGCTATTAGAAAAGATATCATTGGGGTCAGCAAGTGGTGTGAGGTTAAGGGCGCTGGACTCCCACATGGCCAACTGTGGTTTGAATCCCGGACTTGGTGGCTTACTTTCTCACTTTCTCTCTCTCTCTTGTTCTGTCCCTCTCTGGTCAAATTGAAATAAATAATAAAATAAAATAAAATAATCCTTTAAAATGATATCATTGATTTTTCAAAATTTTAAATGAACTATATAGATAATCTAGAGAAGAGAGGGAATTTGGTATGAGCATGTACTGTAAATCAATTCTAGGTGCTTTACTACAACATTATAAGGTGTTAACCACATTTTGCAATAATTATATTGAGAATTAGATTGCCAAGAAACTTTTATAACAGTTTCATTAAGATAATTCAAGTATCATACATTTTATTCATTAAAAGCATATAACTAAATGGTTTTTAGAAAGTTCACAACCATCACCACAATCAATTTTAGAACACTTTTATCCTCCACCCCAAGTCAGACTCCATTAGCCCCATTTCACCCCAAGTCCCCAAGACCTTTGCTTAGGTTTTTGATATATTTTTTTTTAATTTTATGATAGAGAGCATATGTGTGCATGACAGCAAGAGACCAAAAAAAAAAAAAAAAAAAAAAAAAAAAAAAAAAAAAAAAAAGAAATGTGTTTCTAAGCTGACCCAGGGACCTGAATCCATGGTCAGCCACATGGCTTCCAGGCTTTAGAGCATTTGTGTTACCGCCGCACCACAGTGACTGGGTCAGCTTAGCAATTTTGACGCAAGCTGATTGGATACTAAAGAATTCATAGGGTGTGAAAAACGTAGAGCTTCTGAATTATTAGAATATTATTCAGCTACCCAAGCCCTACTGACTTTCAGACTGATGAAGACAAGACAGGTAAATCTAGGGACTGTTTGGTGGTGCAGCAGTAAAACGTGATGCTTTACAAAGCAATACCACTTGGAAAAGATCCTGATCGAGTCGTTAGGGCTTCCTGAGTATGCAGGATATGCACTTGTCCATGATTGGGGGTTGGCTGGGGGATGGGGCTGGATCACAGCATAAGGTCTCTGTTGGGGATGTTCTTTCTACATAAATTTGTCATGGAAGAAAGAAATAAGCTTAAAAAGACAGATAAGTACATAGTTAAAATATCTGGATGAATTTTTGTTGTGCTCCATTTTTGAGTATACTGACAGGGCTAGAAAGTTCTAGAATTACACCCCTATTTTTTCTTCTCTGTTTATATGCTGTCCAAGGCTGGGACTATTGGACATTTGAAATACAATTTTCTTTGTGGAGTGGGCTGAGAATTGGGAGTGCTGATTCACAGATGACTAAACAAACAACGCTTTACATCCTTGGCCTCACCTCCAAACTGGGAAGCTGATTACTAAATAGCATGCTACAAAAGCGAGAACTGTCTCCTCTCCTTTCATCACTGAGTGGTTTAGCCAAGTTTGAAATTGGTATGTGTTCCTATTACAGAATTCCCAACACATCTCTCTGTATTGAGAACCAGTCAACGAGACTTCAATTGTAGTTTCTAAGTATAAAAACTTGGTGAATTTGAGATGTGGAATTCAAAACAATGTTTAAAACATTTGAAACACAAGCACTGTAATATTGAAACAAAGCAAATCAGAGTATTGGACTTAAAATGAGCCTGTCCAGACAGTTCTCAGCCCTGAGCGCAAGAGAATATTAAGTAGGTTGTCTAGGGCCAGCTAAGGTGGCTGGATCCCACATGGCCGACTGTGTGTTTTGAGTCCTGGACCCAGTGGCTTAGAAAGCATGTGGGGCATATGTGTGTCCAACATCCTGAGAGGAGAATGGAGGAGAAGAAATTGCAACATGGCCATCCTCTCTGGAAGATGCTTTCTCACTTTCTTCCTCCCTCCTCTAACCCCAATCTCTTTCCAACAGGCTCATTTGCTCTATAGCAGATTTTTTCAAAAAAGTAACTTGTTTAAAATCACATACTTATTCAGTGGAAGAAGAGTTGAGCTCTAAACCCAAGCATGCTTGGTTTCAAAGGGCATTTTCTTTCCACTATTTCAGTGCGTTAGGAGCAAGTACAGTGATGAGTGTCTCAGGCCATTCATGCTGCTATAACAAAATATCATAAACTGGGTAGCTTGTAAAACACAGAAATTTATCATAGTTCTGGAGGCTAGGAAGTATTTGGTATTTGGGGAGAGTCCACTTTCGGGCTCATAGCACATTTCGCTGTGTTCTCACATGGCAGGAGGAGTGAATGAACTCCGGGGTGTCTTTTTTTATAAGGGCGCTGATCCCATTCATGTGGCCTCCACCCTCACACCTTAATTACCTTCCAAGGTGCCACCTCCTAATACCATCACATTGGAGGTTAGGATTTCAACAGGCAAACTTCAGGTGGGCACAAACATCTGAACCAAAGCATGGAGAAAAACAAAAGCCCCAAAAGAGAGAAAGGTAAACAAAACATGCTCTGAGTATCTTACAGGGAATTACAGAAAACGTTCCTTGCTGACAGTGGAAAAGACCCCAATACCCAAAGGCTGTTTGTTTCTTTTTTTAAAATATGGAGATTTTTGCTATAGAGTGAATGTGCTTGCTGGAGAGACAGACAAAAAGTGAGAAATCACCCCCCACGGGGATGGCCATGCCGCAGTCCTTTCTCCTTCATTCTGCTCTCGGGACTTTGGGGATGTGGGCACACGTGCCAGCATGAGTTTTGAGCCACCGGATCTAGGACTCAAACCCCAGTTGACTACATGGGAGTTCAGCGATGTAAACATTATACCATCTGCTGGTCCCCCCCAGAGGCTGTTTTGAAGGAAAGAAGTAGAAACTCTTCCACTTCAGTTTCACTCACCCTCGCTGGCTTCCTGTTCATTCCTCTAGAAGATGCCAGATGGGGAATGGAGTCGGGGGATTAGGGCTTAGAACAGAATTATCCCCTCGGTTCTAACAGTTCATAGACCTTGCAGCATATCTGTTTCTTCTTTTTATAAATATTTTAAAGAAGTTTTTATTTATTTGTGATTGAGATTGAGAGAAAGAGAGAGAGAGAGAGCAAAAGAGAGAAAGTGCCCTTGACAGGTCTCATCACACTGCCATCTCCTTCCCCAAGTCAGAGCTGCAGTTCAGTTTGTTACCAATGCACTACCAGGCTAGGCCTACATCTTTTGTTAAAAGAGTTTCTTTTCTTTTCTCTTTTAAATCTAATTTTATGCATCATGGCGATCTACTCCCAGCCTCAGCCAGGCCTAGATCATGGGCATACCTGTGCCTGCATGCTCTGGGAAGTCTCCTGATGCAGACCCGGAACCTTCCTGCGGGTGCCAGCCTCGCCGAGCGTGTGCTTCACCACCGTGCCAGCAGACGGCCCTCTACATTTGTTTCCTGGTCTTTTAAACTCGATGGGGCAAACCAGAGCCCTCATGCAAATTCCCACTTACATATCACAGTGCCAGGAGTGTGACATCCTTATCTTTCATGTCAGGCAGGAGAACAAAGAAGGAGCAAGTTCAGACACAAGGGAGGGGGCCGGAGCCTCACTCCTCATTTGACCCTCCAGGGAATTGCCCCCAGGCCTTCTCTGGTCTCCCACTGAGATCTTGTAGGGAAGATGAGATCATGTCTAAAAATGAATTGAACTTCTTGGAGCAAGAAGCTAAAGAACTCCAAGGCCTCTAAGTGCCATTATCTGTTTCCAATTTTTAATCCTGATTCAAGGACCAGATTGAGTTTATCTTTTAAAAGAACTGGTCAGCTCTTGAATCAAAGAGCTGAATCCTCTTATTTTCCTCTTCTGGGTTTTCAAATGGTGACAAGAGCCCCTAATGCCATGGCAACAGGAGCTGTGGAAAACCTAGCCCAGGATGTGGGATGGAGAGGACCCTGTGGAGTCGGCAGCCTCAGGGGGACTATGAGTTATCTTCCTGCCAGGCTTCTCCAGCGGGATGCTGCTCACGGCAGCTAAGGCTTTCGGAGGCAAACACCTGGGCCCTGTTGTCGTGTAGTGCTCAGTCTGAATGCCAGCGCGGATGCTTCCAGGCTGTGTGACACTCGGCAAGCTACTTAACCTCTCTGAGCCTGTGTTGCAGGATTTTTGTGTGGATTATAGCAGAGGATGACCCTGGAAATGCTTGGTACACATTTGATACTCAACAAACAAGTCACTGTGGCTTTTTATTGCTATAGGGTGCATGTCCTTGCTGGACAAAGAGTGGGAAAGTGAGAAGGCATCCCCAAGAGAGGATGGTCACAATGCAATCCCTTCTCCATTCTTCTCTCAGGATTTTGGACATGCATGCATGAACACCTGGCGTGTTTTTCGAGCTGCTGGGTCTGGGTCTTGAACTGGGCAGCTGGCCATGTGGGATCCAGCTGCCTTAATCACCATACTATGGGCTGGCCCAACTGTGATCTATTTTAAGGCTTAGGTTTCTTATCTTTCTCACTTAAAAATATTCTTTATTCCATGAGGAGAGAGAGAGAGAGAGAGAGAGAGAGAGAGAGAGAGAGAGAGAGAGAGAGAGAGAGAGAGAGAGAACGCAAGCATAGCCCCAACATGATTCTAATGCCACCATCCCCTTCTGGACTCAGCCAGTCTGAACCATGGCGTACACACACACATGGAGTACTCAGGGAAGTTGCCAGTTGTGAACCGGGCCCTTGCTCCGGTGCACTGTGGGCAGCCTCTGATGAGGTTCACCATCTGACAGAGCAGGAGTGAGAACAAGTTCCTGTGTGTCAGGCTCACTGAGATCTGCGTAGGTCCAGGGACAACCTGGCTGAAATTTTCCCTGTCTGTGTGGCTCTTCTCTGCTCAATACATACTACTAATGGAGGGAAGAGAAAATTTTCAAGCAGACAGCCAGGAATCAGAGAGGTTGGCTTCCTGTATTCCTGACTCAACAGACCCTGGGCCAGTCATTTCTGCTCACTGCTCACTGGCCGTGGGCTTTTGTACTGTCCCATGGGTTTGAAAAAGTTGAAAGCTCTTTGGAAAAAGCACATGATAGATTTCAGATAAGGTTATCTTCCTCTGCAAAATAACTTTTATTATTTTTTTTTTTTAGGTTTTTGCTATAGTGTGTGTGTTGGCTGGAGAGATACAGACAGACAGATACAGAGAGAGGGAAAGTAAGAAACCACTCCCCAGGGGTGGTGGCCACACTGCAATCCCCTTTTCTCCATTATTCTTTGGGGATTTTGGACACACAGGCACATGTGCCCTGTGTGAGTTTCAAGCCACTGGGTCTGGGACTTGAACCACAGTCAGCCATGTGGGAATCCAGTGCCTTAACCACCATGCCACCTACTGGCTCCTCCAAAATATCTCTCTAGGGCTGGTCCTGTTGTCTGCAGGGTCATCCACAGTTGAAACCCTAGCCCTGGAGGTAAACAAAACACAACAAAACAAAACATGCCAGGTGTGAATGTATGCATGTGCGTCCCAGATCCTGGAAGGATGGAAAAGTGGAGAAGGGATTGAGGCATGACCACGCCCCACTGTGGGGGTGCTTTCTCCCTCTGTCTCTGGTGATTACACGTGTCCTCTGGCACATGTATTTTTCTATTTAGCTCCCTGAGGACTGAAGTCCCGAGGCTCTTCCACTGGAGTCATCCAGACAGGGTTTTTGACTCCTGGGCAATGCAGTCGTGGCAGGAGGATGAGCACTTCATGCTCTGGGAAGGAGGGGACAGGAGACCAGGGCAGAGAAGAGCAGGAAGGATGTGGGAAGGCCCCAAATGCAACCTCCACCTTCTGGCATTTTGCCAAGAGTGACTTTTTTTTTTTTTTTTTTTTTTTTTTTTAAATAATACATGGTGGGGGGAGCGGCAGGTAGGGTGGTGGTTAAGGCACCGGACTCCCACATGGTTGACCATCGTGTGAGTTCTGGACCTGGCAGCTTGCTTTCTCTCTCTCTCTCTGTTTCTCTTTGGTGAACCCGCATGCCACAAAGCAAATTTAAAAGATCATAATAAAAACAATTAAATAAAAATAATTAATAAACGCACCATCACCTATTCACTTTTTTCCTTTCATAAGTCTTACACCCATTTTGTATCTCCTCCACGTCCCAGCTTTTCTCTCTTCTCCATCTCCCTCTTCCCAAGTATGCCCCGTCCCCTTATTTCTGTCCTGGCCACATGCCCACAGTCTCTGTGCTTTGCTAGAGACTGCACGGTGGGGGATTCAGGAACGCTGTGTATCTTGGGAAGGCAGCCTCACCTCCCTGGTTTCCAGAGATGGAATCTGTAAATTGAGAGCGTTAAACTGTTTCCACGTTGAAACTCTGATTTTGCGTCCTGGTGGGGAGATGTGTCCCAGAGCCTCAGAGTGCCAGGGGAAGCAGCCAGGGGCTCTGCGATGGGGACATTCAAGCCTGCTCCTGGCTGAACCAGGCATCCTTTGCTCTCTCGCAAGCCCTTGATGAAAAAGGGCTGATTGAGACCAGAAAATGGCATAATGGCTACATTACTGGACTCCTGTGTAGTCAACTGAAGTTTGAGTCCCAGATCCGGCAGCTTAAAACTCATGCCGGGCACATGTGCATGCATGCCTAAGATCCTGAGAGGAGAATGGAGGAGAGGGGTTGTGGTGTGGCCATTCCTCCTGGGTTTTTTTTTCTCTTTCTGTCTCTCCAGCAAGTACACACATCCTATAGCAAAAAATCTCTCTCTCAAGAAAAAGAGCTGATTGGACAGAGGAATCCTACAGGAAATGGGTGGTGATGTACAGACAGGAATCTCTTCTTCCTTTCATGTGTACTGTTATTATTTTTGTTTTTAAAAATTTTGTCAGAGGGCACATGTGATTCCACAGACAGATAGACAGAGAAAACACCCTCATGGGAATGGTCACACTGCAATCTCCCCTCCAGTTCTCCTCCTTTTGGGATTTTTGGGCACACATGCACCTATGTCTGGTGCTGGGTCTGGGACTCGAACTGTGAGGTCAATCATGTGGGACATGCTGCCTCCACCACCAGGCCACAGAGCTGGCCCTATTTTTTCCATAAGTATTTATAGCCTACATATCGTGTATTGGGTACTTGTTCACATCCGTGTGTAAAACATGGAGGTCTGCATCTGTGTAAAGCACGTGCATAAGCGCAGGGATGCAGACAATGAAAATAAGCATGCTTGTCATATGCTCATCGTTCTCGTTAGGGGATAAGACTGCTGGGGACAGAGCTAGGGTTGTGACTGTGGGTTTTGATGTGGAGGAGGTGGCTGTAATGAAAATAAGTGACTTTTGAACAAGGGTGGGATGAACCTTGGCGGATCCAGGGGAAAACAAAGCCCTTATTTAGAATATAACTACACATTAATATTCACATTAATAATGCCCTTTAATGATGCTATTCATTAGTGCCACTTGCTTGTGAATAATTAATAAACGAACCATCCTCTGTTTATTTAAAAAATTCTTTTTATAAAGGCTTTTGCACATTTTGTGTCTCCTTGACTTTCCAACTTTGCTCTTTGTCTCCCTCTCCTCATAGAGGCTTCTGTTTCTCCCCTTATTTCTTGCACAGTCTCCTGGGATTTTTCTACACCCGTTCTGCCTCCTGTCCCTGTCCCTCCCTCTAGCCCCCTCCCCAGTGGGCTCCCCCTCCTCCTGCTCTGCTCCGGATCTCAGATCTCCCAGGAGCCTGTCAGTTTCAGTCCACTGCTGGCAAGCAGAGTGGAACTGCCAGGCAGAGGGAGAAAGAGGAAGGAAAAACCTTACTGCAGCCGAGTGCAGGCAGATGCAGCCAGCGTCACCTGCCCGGGCCTCGGCTGGGTCCCCCAAGCTGCTCTTGCCCTCAGCTCTTGCTCCCAAAGTGGTTCGGGCTCTGGGGAAAACCGCACGTGGAGGCAGAGTCAGGTGGCTCACACCCCCTCCTTGATGAGCTGGTGACCTCGGGGACAGCCACACCACTGCAAGCCTCTGTTTCCACAAATTGGGAGTAACGGGAATCATAATATTAATCAGGATATCAGTTTAGGGCCCTTTTAATAGATGGATAAAAAAAAAGTCTGCAGGGACCAGCAGGTGGCATAATGGCTATGTCACTGGACTCCCTTGTAGTCGACCACAGTTCGAGTCCCGGACCCCAGTGGCTTAAACCCACACTGGGTGCATGTGCGTGTGTGCCCAAGATCCCGAGAGGAGAATGGAGAAGAAGGGATTGTGGTGTGGCCATTCCCCTGGGGGGTGATTTCTTGCTTTCTGTCTCTCTGTCTGTTTCTGTCTTCCTGGCAAGCACATGTGCCCTATAGCAAAAACTTCTCAAAAAAACAAACAAACAAACAAACAAACAAAAACAAAAAAAACAACTCTGCAGAAGTGTTTTGGGAAGTGCCCTAATATACTCGGGACAGTATTGTGCATGCAGGGCAGGAAGTCCTGTGCTATCCTCTGAGAACCAGGGGACAAACTTGAGGGCCTGTGGCCTCAAAGAATTTGTGTTCCCGTATGGGGAGGGAGATAGGTATGCCGCTCGCTGTCACTGAATGCGGATGAGATCAAACCCATCAGGGCTCCATCCTGGCCTGCAAACGAGTGGGTACCCCTTCTCTGCACTGGGCTGGAGCAGTGGAGGCCTAACCGATTCGAGTATGCTGTGGTTAGCGCTCTTGACCAGGCTGACAAGACACCTGCACGTGTGGGAGAGGACTTCGGTGTCACATTTGGAATCTGGTGACCTGCCAGGCCAGGTAGCACCTTAGCGTGCTGATCAGGGCTGGAGGCCTGGTCAGGATGCTCGGCGTGCGGTTAGAATGCTGGTAAGAAGTGCTGTCCCTCCTGAAAGACCACGTCCTCCTCAGGAATCATTACAGGTACTGAGGTTCCTTCGGACCCTGCAAGGAGTAGGTGAATTTTCATGATGAGGTAGAATCATTTTATTCAAACCTATTGGCCATCGGCTTTTGTTTCTGAGTGATCAGACTCATTTTTTTTTTTTTTTTTTTTTTTAAATTTGGTTTTGGGCGTGTGCACTTACCAGAGAAAAGAAGTGAGAAAGCACTCCCTGGAGGGATAACCATATGTAACCCCTAGTTTTTCATTCTCTTCTTGGGATTTTGGACACGCACATACACGCATCTGGTGTGTCTTTCTTTCTTTCTTTCTTTCTTTCTTTCTTTCTTTCTTTCTTTCTTTCTTTCTTTCTTTCTTTCTTTCTCTCTCTCTTTCTTTCTTTCTCTCTCTCTCTTTCTTTCTTTCTTTCTTTCTTTCTTTCTTTCTTTTAAAGAATATTTTATTTTATTTATTATTAAATTTGCTACAGGGCACTCACACTCACTGGAGAGGGGAGAAAGAAAGCAAGAAAGCAAGTTGCTAGGTCCAAGATTTGAACTATGATCGGTCGTGTGGGAGTCTAGCACCTTGACACTGGCTGGCCTCTTTAGTTGTATTTTTAATCGACTTATTGGAGTCCTTAATATCTTAATAATACCCCACCCCCTTTATTGGAGAGGTTTTTGCTATAGGGCGTGTGCGCTTGCCAGACAGACAGAGAGAGACAGAGAGACAGAAAGCGAGAAATCACACCCCAGGGGGGATGGCCACACCGCAATCCCTTCTCCTCCACTCGGGATCTTGGACACTCACACACATGCTCCTGGCATTAGTTTTAAGCCACTGGGTCTGGGACTCGAACCGCAGTCGACTACATGGGAGTTCAGCGACATAGCCATTATGCTAACTGCTGGTCCCACCCTCCCTTTTTTGAATAATACTTCTTTATTGGCTTACTGCCAGTAGCTTTTCCAGTTTGTGGCTTGTCTTAATTTTGTTTATTGTATTTTCTTACAACTTTATTGGGGGTAAAATTGGTGTACAGTAAACTGCACACATTAAAAGTGTTCAACGTTATGAGTTTTGGAACATGGAAACCCCAGTGAAAGCTTCATTGCAATCTGAGGAACACATTTCATCTCCCTCAGAAGAGTCCTTGAGCCTCGTGTTAATCATTCCTTTCTCTACTGTCAACCCAGGCGACCAGCCTGCCTCCTTCCTACTGCCATAAATTAGTCCACGTCTTCTAGACTTTCCTATACATGGAATTATTTAGTACGTGGGCCCCTTTACCTGACTTCTTTCACTCAACATCATTTTTATTTGATTTTTTTTAGTTTTCTGCTATAGGGGGTGTGTGTTCACCAGAGAGAAACAGAGACAGAGAGTGAAAGTGAGAAAGCACCACCCAGAGGGGATGGCCACACCACAATCCCTTCTCCTCCATTCTCCTCTCAGGAGTTTGGGCATGTGCACATGCTCCCAGTATGTTTCTCAAGCCCATGGATCTGGAACTCGAGCTACAGGGTGGGCCATGGGGGATCCAGCACTTTAGTTACCACATCACCTACTGGCCCAACATAATGATTTTTGATTTGTCCATGTCGCTGCACGTATCAATGGCGTGTTCTCTGTTGCTGCATAGAATTCCATTGTCTGGATAGGTCACCTTTTGTTTATTCATTCAACCATTGGTGGACATTGGGGTTTTCAGATTGTGGCTATTAAAAATATGTGTATAAGTCTTTAGATGTCAAGTGGTGTTGTGACACAGAAGGGCATAATCACAGAGAGGTAAAGGGGGAGGACGCAGTCACAGGGAGGTAGAGACCAGGATATGGACAGGGAACAGTGTCATCAGGTCTGGGGTAGCGGAAATGCAGGATATTCATTCAGAGAGCAAGGGGAAGAGAGAGCTTATTGGCATCAGATCTCAGAGGACTCTCATGTTTATTCTTAGGACTTTGCTTTGTTCAATACACAATCTAGAGTCATAGCAAGTTTTCTTTTCTTTTTATTTAGTAAATTTTATTTATTCATTTATTCATTTTTAATTTGACAGAGAGAGAGAGAGAAAGCCACCAGGTCCGGGACTTGAACCATGGTCAGTCATGTGGGAGTGTCCAGTGCCTTACCACCATAAAACCTTACCACCTGCTGGTCCCCTCTTTTTTTTTTTTTTTTTTTTTTTGAGCGATTTTTTGTTATAGGGCATGTGTGCTCACCAGAGAGAAGAGAGAGAGAGAGAGAGACAGAAAGGGAGAAATCACTCCCCCCCTCCACAAGCGGGTTGGCCACACCACAATCCCTTCTCCTTCATACTCATCTTGGGACTTTAGACACGCATGCACATGCACCCAGTGTGAGTTTTAAGCTAATGGGTCCAGGACTGGAACTGCGGTTGACTGCAGAGTCCAGTAATATAACCATTACACCATCTGCTGGTCCTGCAAGTTTCTTTTTTAAGATGTGAAAGACCATTAAGGATTTCAACTCTTGGGTCCTGTAGGTGGCATGGTGGTTAAGGCATTGGACTCTCACATGGCTGACCATGGTTTTAGTCCCAGATTTGGCAATTTGAAAGTCATGCTGGGGACAGGTGCATGTGTGCCCACAATCCTGAGAGAATGGAGGAGAAGGGATTGCAGTGTGGCCATCATCCCTGGGGGGGAGTTATTTCTTCCTTTCTGTCTCTCTGTCTCTCCAGCAAGCACACACGCCCTATAGCAAAAATCTCTCTTAAATAAACAAAAAATAAAAGTCATTGCATGACAATCTGAAGGGATTATGGGAGAGGAACAGTTTACTGAAAGGAGAGTTGTATAGAGTCACCTTCCCTGCACTGAGCGACACAACTAGCTATAAAAGACTGGAGATGGAAATGCCTTGATCACATTCTCATCTTTGCCATTGGCTAAACCCAACTAGAAGCAGCCACAGACCATGGGAACCCTCGATATGGTCGGATGAAAGGTGAGAACACATTTGGGAGGTACGTGAACTCAGACTTCTGTACATTTGTTCCCAAATTCTCCTGCCACGCCCAAATCTCCAACCTTCACCCTTCTTTATGTTTCAAGGTCACCTTGTCCTCTGGCTTCTGGTTAGCTTTGGCCAGTGGGAGGCACCCCCCAGATGAGTGGAGGTTATATTCTCCTGGCCCCCTCCTTGCTACTTTGCTGCAGTCTGGCTGTGTTTTTGTATCAAAGGACCAAAGGCCACAGTGCCTCGTTTTGTTTTGTTTTGTTTTAAAGAGATTTTTGCTCTAGGGCATGTGTGTTCACCGGAGAGACAGAGTCAAACAGACAGAGATAGAAAGCGAGAAATCACCCACCCCTCCCGGGGTGTTGGCCGTGCCACAATCCCTTCTCCTTTTGGGATTTGGGCACACATGCACACACACCTGGCATGAATTTCAAATAACTGGTTGGGGACTCGAACCTCAGATGGCCATGTGGGAGCCCAGTGACGTAGCCATTATGCCACCTGCTGGTCCTGACCACAGCTTCTTTTAGGGAGCATCTCTCTTAGCTATTTTCTCCAGGTTCTGGCAACCACTACTTCCCCTTGTCCCTTTAGGTCTGGGGATGGTAATGTCCCTGATGTTGCTAGCCCTAGGGTGCTGCATGGTCCCTTGTTAGTTTCTTGTAATCGTGCAGATGCCTTAATCATAGATTAAGAGAGAATCTCTTATGATCTCTCCTCTTTTGCCTGGCTTGCATTGTCATCCATTTCCTGCCAGGACTCTCATTGCTTGTGTTGTGCAGAGACCAGAGACTTCTTTGCAAGGTAGAGGAGGCCAGGCCATGTTTCAAAGTAAGATTTGCTATTACAGTTCGTTTGGTCAGTGTACCAGCTGATAGGAACATAAGTTGCATTATGGCTACGTTGACTAAAGATCAGAGCGTAGGAAAAGTGGGTCAGTTGTTTCCTACCTGTTCTAATTTATCTTTTGCCAGGTGGCCCCATCTCTAATTCCCTGTCCACTTTTGTTAATTAGGCTGCTGAAATGTTCTTTGCTGTGGAATTTGTGTTCTTTCCAGAGTCCATCAGCTTGCTCCCCACCCCCTGCCCCAACTTCATCCAAGGTCTCTGTCATTCCTTGCCTGCCCTGAATGTTTTCTCAGTCTCCTGATAGAGTTGTACAATAGATTCTTGGTTTTCTTCAACTTATGGAAGGGTTCAGAAAGGGCAGATGTTGCTTTAATATTAGGGAGCTCGTGGTCCCCATGATGGCAGATACCTAACTACACACAAAATACTAACACTAACAATGGAAATGGCATAGCAGTTACGTTGCTGGACTCCCACATGGCTGACTGTGGTTCGAGTCCTGGACCTGGTGGCTTGAAACTCACACTGGGTGCACATGCATGCATGCCCAAGGCCTGGGAGGAGAATGGAGGAGAAGGGATTGTGGCATTGCCATTCCCCTGGGGGGGGGGGGTGATTTCTCACTTTCCCTCTAATTGTCTCTGTCTCTCTTTCTCTGGTGAGTGCACATACCCTAAGGGAAAAACCTCTTAAAAAAAATAGAAACATTAAAGCCACTTGTACATGAATGTGAGTATGAAGCAGAAGTAAGTTATTCAATAAGTGCTTATGAGACATATACTGTATGTCAGGTGTGGTTCTAGGCACCAGGGAATAGATCATGCCTGTGGACCATTTTCAGTGTAATGACATTAGCATTAGGTTAGAATTAATAAGTATACCCCAATATTACCAGCTTATTAATATACTAGTAAATCTGCTAGCCACCTGGTTAATTAATTAAATCAGTGCACATGGAGATTTATAGTGTTTGGTGAGTTAACACTGAGGTGTTGGTCTGTTGATGGAGTTTCTTTACAACCTTGCACAGTTGCACCTACAATATATTGGGTTGTAGAAAAAGTCATGATGTATTTTTTGTATAGGAAAACATGATTTTTCTGACAACCAGTAGCATGTTATCGGCCACTGTGTATCATGTATTAAGGTTAAGAAAACAGGCTCTTTAGTAAGGGAAGGCTCTCTATGCTCATGAGATAACCTATCTATGCCCCATGCCCATGATCTTCTAAATTCTGTTCAATCCCTGCTCCAATCATGGAGACCCTCCAACTCAAGAAGCAATTGTATTGCTTGTCAAATGGGATGCCTGGTCTACCACAAGAGTAGGAGCTCCCAAATGGCAACTGTTTAGGTGCACAACTCTTATGACCCTTTCCTGAGTGACCATTATTGTTTACATATTGCGTGTCCTCCATCAGACTGCAGGCCCCTCTAGGCAGCTCTGTATCTCTCAGGAGCCTAACATAGGTGCTTGTTTGGTGATTACCGACAAATGCAACTTAGTTGCTAACACTTATCAGATACTTTCCAGGAGCAGTATTCTAACCCTAGGCATAGTAACAGCCATAAGAAATAGGTACTACTATGAGATTTATCCCAGTTTTACAACTGAGAGAATGGAGACACAGAGAATGTTAAACAAATTGACTGTGGATATAGAGAGTAAGAAAGAGTCAGGATTTGAACCCAAATACCTGGTTCAGGAGTTTTTTTTTTTTTTTAGAATTATTTTATTTAACTTCATTTATTTACTTTAATTTGACCAGAGATGGACAGGAGAGAGAAAGAAAAAGAGAGAGAAAATGAGAAAGCAAGCTGCCAGATCCAAGACTTGAACCACAGTTGGCCATGTGGGAGTCCTGTGCCCTTAACCACCACGCAGCCTGCCCACTTGTTAACAACTGCATTGCATGATCTCCCTGAAATGTGCTTAGTGAGGTCCTGTGTTACAACAATTAACAGTAGGGACACTGGGGTAAATAGAGGTGATTGTATAGGGTCTCACGTTCTCTAAGTTGGAGAGGAACGGAACTTCTTTACATCATGAAGGCATTTCATTTGTTGGTTGCAGGGTGTGTTCAATGTCTGGTGCATGCATTTTGAAGTTGCTACCTACCCCTCAGAGTAGGCTATTTGCTTGTTCTTTTTCCTCTAGTCATGCAGAGCTATCTAGGCTCCTTTATTTCACCTTGCTTATATTTCTGGGACATTAATGGCTTAAATTACACTGTGGAACAGAGTGAATAAAACTAACTGAATATGTGCCTATGATCTTCTTCTTTTTTTTTAAGAATTATTTTTATTTAACTTTATTATCTTTCTTTTTAATTAAAGAGAGAGAGAGAGGGAAAGTGAGAAAGCAAGCCACTACGTCCAGGACTCGAACCATAGTCGGCCATGTGGGAGTCCAGTGCCCTCAACCATCACGCCACCTGTTGCCCCATGCCCACGATCTTCTAAGTTCTGTTCAATCCCTGCTCCAATCATGGAGGCCCTCCAACTCAAGAAGCAGTAGTCTAGGAATCTAAGGGAAAAGTGCTGACCTGGAACTGAGCTATCTGGCCTCAATCCTGGCTCTGCCTTTGTTAGCCATAGGTCTACGCAAGGAATTTAACTTCTCTGAACTTCACTTTCTATTTGTAGAATGGAAAGGTCTTTCCTACCGTGACATTTCTGATTCATATAATTACCTGCCTGACTTTATTTCCACCAATATTTATTTGGGGGCTTTCACGTGCTAAGTGTACAGTGAAATATGAGGAAGACATGGTTTCTGCCCTTGAGGAGCTCCATCTGGATCTGATGGACCTGGAGATCTGATACCCTGGGAAGGGCATGATCAATCAGGTATCAGAATAACCCAAGGTGTGTGTGAAGAATGAGGCTGGGCCTGTAGCTCAGTGATCACACTTTGTGCTTTAGGAGGCAAATCTCACATGGCTGACTATGGTTCAAATCCCATCCCTGGTGGAATGAGGAAAATTCTGGATGTATGTGTGTGTATACCTCAAGTCCTGATGAGTTGGAGAAATGGAGGGAGTGGGATTGTGCTGTGACTATGGCACATTAGGGGGAGCTTTCTCATTTATTCTGTCAATGCGTATGCTTCTGGTAATTAAATATATATATATATATAATTACTGGGCCCCACCTCCAAGGTATTGAGTTAGAATTCCTGGTCCTTATGCACAGGAGCTGAAGAACTATTGTGCCGTATTTGTATGACAGACCCCAGATGGAATGCCCAGTAAGAGGGAGCTGCCCCACAGAGGATGACATTCCTCCCTCTGCCACCATCATGGTTTTTGCTAGATCTGTGTGAGCCTGCTTTTTAAAAAAATTCATTTAATTGTTTTCTTTAAACTCATTCACTTAGAGATCTGAAATATATTTACTTCAAACAAAAACTTTAAGTTGATCGTAAGCAAATACCACATGCCATGGTAAAAGACAACTGTAAATAGAACACAATGAAAAAAATTATGCAATGCCAGCTGGATATTGCTAATGGCAAATATAGCTCACATTTTCCTAGTTAAAAAGGGAAATTAGCAAGTATTAGAGAGATGGAGTTTGTGCTCAGAAAGAGGAAGCCCAGTTTCTGAAATGGAGGTCAATTTGATGTTGTTGATGGTAAACGCTTGAATACTGAACAAGAAGAACATTTTTCTAATGTATTTTCTTGACTTTTTTCCCCAGAAAATATCTTACAAAAAAACAAGTATTTAAAATAGATTAAAAGCAATAATAAAAGCAAAACAAAAACAAAAACAAAAACAAAAACAGATGCTCTGAAAAAAATGCAGGATAGGGAGTCTGTTTCCAACTATGTCAGACCCCAAAACATTGCAACTGCACTTTGAGAAGCTCTGGGTTAGGGGTATAGTGGGTTCCAGGAAGCTTGGAAAGTGAAAAGACCTTAAGAATGAAGGGTGGGGCCAACAGGTGGTGTGGTGGTTAAAGGCCTGGATTCCCACATGGCTGACCATGGTTTAAGTCCTGGCCCAGGAGGCTTGCTTTCTCCCTTTCCCATTCTTTCTCTATCTCTCTGTCTCTCTATGGTCAAATTAAAAAATAATAACAAATGGAATGAAATAAATAAATAATTCTTAAAAAAAATAAAAAAAGAACTAAGGGCTCAGTGACAGGGCCCTTCTGTTTTTTTTTTTTTTTTTTTTTTTTTTTTTTTTTTTTTTTGCCAGGAAGGACTGTCAGAGCAAGCATGAAGTGTGGGTGGGGGAGAGTGACTGGTAATGGTTGGCTGCATTTGGGACATTATGAGATTTTCTGACCAAGCTGGTTCAAGATGTTATTTATTTTATTTTACTGGGTTTTTTTTTTAGATTTAAGGAAGCAAGAGGAACAGTGTTCTTTTGATGTGGAGCTAATAGCTGGGCTTGTCCCTTTGCTTAGGGAAGGATTGCTAAGTCCAGGCATGGTGGTTTTGCAAATCAACCTATATTTTAGAGCATTTGTAAAGGAAAAGTTTCCTGGGGTCTGGGATTAACTGTGGCCTGGCTCCTATTACAACTCTAGTGAATCAGGAAGTCGGCTGAGCCCAGAGAGAAACACCAGGTGATCACTTCAAGTACTAACTTTTTTTTAGAGAGACTTTTTTGCTATAGGGCATGTGTGCTCACCAGAGAGACAGAGACAGAAAGCGAGGAATTACCCCCTCGTGGGGATAGCCATGCCACAATCCCTTCTCCTCTCAAGATTTTGGGCATGCATGCACATGCAGTTGGCATGAGTTTTAAGCTGCCGGGTCTGGGATTTGAACCATGGTTGACTACATGGAAGTCCAGTGACATAACCATTATGCCATCTGCTGGTCCCTACTTCAAGCACTTTTTTGTGAATCTCCTATGATACTTGATTGGAAGCATTTTTGACGCTGGAGAAAAGTCTGGGGTAAAAAATATGTGTTCAGTTTTGGAAGAAAACCAGAGTTAGAAATTCTTCTTCTTCTTCTTTTTTATTTTTAAATGATAGCGCATGTGCACATGCACATGAATACGAACGAGCAAGAGAGAGGTGAGCACCCTGGTCACACCGTGATCCTCTTTGAGTTCCCAAGCCTGTTGGATCTTGAGCACTCATGCATGTGCCTGATGTGTCTCAGGCTGACTGGGCCTGAGATTTGAACCACAATTACCATGCGGGATCTGGTTTCTCTTCAGCAGGGTGTTACTGCTATGCCAAGGAACTAGTCCCAGATGTAATTCTGAATATGAGATGTGTGGGCAAGATGGAGGCCTACTGAAGTATGCACTGTGGTGCCCCACCCAGATCCTCTTTTGGGGCTGGTGGCTCCATCTTCTGGCTAGTGGGAATATCAGGTGCAAATGGCTCAGAGCTGCATCTCTTGCTGGGATATGCTGTTGGGAACCAAGAACAACCTTCTCCAAGGTTATATCCCATTCAGGAAGTGGCTTGTCAAGGACGGGTTGATACAGGAAAACAAAATCCTGATCCCTTGACCTCAATTTGGGACCCCTCTGAAAGGTCAGCTCCAGATCCCCTGTAGCGCTAGTTCAAGTCTCAGCTTCACCAGCGTCCTGAGTCAGTTTCCAATTCTTGATGACATCATGATATGAAACCAGACAATGGAATTAAGCAATATTAGCTGCCAGGAAAGTAAAATTCCCCTGAGGAATAAGCCTGCCTCTGTGGAACAAAGCTGCTAAGAGCTGTAGAATCCCTCTTCCAAGCCTCCTGTACAGGGTGGCTCAGCTCTGGATTCAGGAGATAAATATGAGAGGACTTTAAAAAGTCTAGAAAAATAGAATTATTTTGGTGCAAACAATTTTAAAATCTATGCATAGGTTTTTTAGCATATATATTTCCACGAAGTTTATGAAGATCCTTACAAGTGTGACACTGAACATATATATGTGTGTGTGTATATATATATATATATATGTATATATATATATATATATACACAACTCAAATACACAAGTAGCATCCCAACGCGTAGGTGTTCATCTGCATGTGCATCTGTTCCAGATCCAGTCTGTGCTTCTCCGCGTGTTCAGCCTCATCTACCCTCTAGTTCTTGGCTGTCTGATCCACAAAGAACCCCAGCTGCTTCCTCTGTCACCTGGTCTCCTCAATCTGCCATCTGTCTCAGCCTCCCCCGAGTGAGGGCCAGACTTTGGCAAAGCGTCGAAGCATCTGTTATGGTGGTAGCCCCAACAGCTCCAGTGCCTAGGGGTGACCTGACCACACGCTGGAGGGCACGGGACTCAGTTTCCCCAGTGGCAGCCTGGAGGAGCTGGAGAGCACAACCCGGAAGTACATGGGGTTTTAACACCCCACGGGATGACCTGTGACCAGCAAGAGACAGAACACAGGAAGGAGCCAGGAAATAAAGGACTTTCTCTCCCCCTCATAGACTGTTGATGCAGTGGCTCCTTGTGGGCTGTCTTGGTCCGTCTGGACTGCTGTAATAGAGCAGCATAGATTGAGTGGCTCACAAACAACAGAAACATACTTCTAACAGTTCTGGGTGTTGGGGAGGCTGAAATCAAGGCACTGGCAGATTCGGTGTCTTGTGAGGACCCTCTTCCTGTTCACAGATGGCTGTCCCCTCAGCATGTCTTCACATGGCTGAGAAGATGAATGAGCTCTCTGGGGTCTCTTATATAAGGACACTAATCCTATTCATGAAGGGTTCAACCTACATGGGCTCTTCACCTCCCAAAGTCACCACTTCCTATCACCACTATCTTGGGGGTTAGAATTTCAACACACGAATTTTAAGGAGGGACACAGACATTCAGATCACAGCGCGGTCTTTCTGGAGACTTCCCACATGACCCAGCAGCTAACTATGCTTTTCTGTGAAGGTCTAGCCAGCGCAATAACATACTACTGTGGTCTTGTCCTTCCTTACCTCATTCCCTTTTGTCCTCTCACCATTGGGGCCCTGAGATTGTATCACCAATAACGCGAGGCACTGAAGATTTGCTTCAGGCTCTGCTTTTTTGGAACTTGGGGTAAGACAGCATCTAAGAGCTTTTGTGGACCTTAAGAAGATACTGCCTAGGGACCCACAGATGGCATGATGGTTATCTCGCTGGACTCCTATGTAGTCGACCATGGTTTGAGTCCCAGATCTGGCAGCTTAAATTTCACACCAGGTGGGTGTGCGTGTGTGCCCAAAATCCCAAGAGGAGAACGGAGGAGAAGGGATTGCAATGTGGCCACCTTCCCTGGGGGGGTGACTTGTTGCTTTCTGTCTCTCTGTGCCTCTCTGGTGAGTGTATGCTCCCTACAGCAAAAATCTCTCAAAATAAAGATACTGCCTGTTTGCTGTGTTTGGCATCCACACAGGTACAAAATACCAACACACATGTAATCCTTGAACTGAATGAGTGTGTGTGTTAACATCTGAACAAATGTGGGAAATATCTAAATTGGTGATCAGACCTGTGTGGCCGATATATGTTAAAACGGGTGTATTCCTTATCTACTGCTGCGTTCTAAATTACCCCGAAATGCAGCAGCTGAAAACACCAACCTTTATTCTCTCAGTGTTTCTAAGTGGGTCAGGAATCGGGAAGCAGCTCAGCCAGTGATTGTGGCTCAAGGTCTCTCATGAGGCTGAAGTCAAGTTGTCAGCCAAGGACTCTGCGCTCAACTGCGGGGGGATCTGCTTTCGTGCTCACTTGAGCAGGCCTGTTGGCAGGCCTCAGGTCCTTGTCACATGGGCCTTTCCTCTAGAGAGAGCAAGGGCAAGCCCAAAGGGAAGTCTTGAAAGCAACGTACCATTACTTCTGCCATATCTTATTCTGTTTAGAATATTCAAAAATATTCTCTTTAGGATAAATCCAGCCCAAGCTCATGGGGAAGGGACTACACAGGAAGGGAATACTAGGAGGCTTGTGTGACTGAGGCCATCTGAGAGGCTGCCTCCCACAATTGGAAAACTATTCCAGTTACAACTTCGATCAATAGTCCCTGCTCAGTCATAGAAAAATCCCCTCGTTTCATCCTGCAATCCCCTTGTATCTATTCCAGAAATTATTCTGCTTTAACTAAATGATTTCTGCTGTTTTCATTTTCAGTTGTGCAGGATCTGAAAATCCTAATTCTCCTACCTTTGTTGTGATGGTATTTTGTTCAATGCTGGGGGAGGCATGGCGTTTACATGAAAACAACAGTGGATGGATTCTTGGAAAGGCAGGAGGACAGGTTGCCCTGAGAGTGAAACTACAACCCCGAGAAATAAGTGCTGGGCTTCCTAGGATGCACGAGCCATCTCTCACCTGTGCTTAGGAAGCAGAGGGATTTAATGCAGCGCTTCTTCCTGAGACCTGCCCTGTGAGATCACCTTGGAGGGATGTGAGGAATGCGCAAATGCACAGACAGTATCTCTGCCACTGTGGAATTGATCTATGGGGTCTGTAGCTTGGAAGGTCAAGGTGACAAGCGTAAATGTGGGAACTGTCCAGCTGCAGGAAGTGAGTGTAGACAGAGCCTGGGGGTGCTGAGGAGTGAGTCCTGCATCATGTGAGTGTTTAGAGCCTGGGGAGAGGAGAGAAGCCAGCAAAGAAGACTAGGAAATCTTAATTTGTTTGCCTGAAGCAACACTTGACTGGGCTAGTTCCTGGCTAAGAGACTGCACCAAGGTCCTCGTCCATCCCCAGGCCCCCAGGGCCCCAGACCGCCAGACTAGAATGAGCACTGGCCAGGGAATGCTCAGTAGCAGGGTTTTTGTTTTAATTTTTATAGACTTTATTTTAAGAAATTATTTAATATATAATAATGATAATTACTTTTAAATTTGACCAGAAAGAGAGAAAGGGAAAGTGAGAGAGCAAGCTACCAGGTCTGGCACTTGAACCGTGGTGTGGGAGTCCAGCACCTTAACCACCATGACACCTGCTGGCCTCTAGACTTTATTTATTTATTTTAAATAATTATTGATTTTATTTTATTTATTCATTCATTTATTTTTTAATTTGACCAGAGAGAGAAGAGGTTGAGAGTGAGAGAAAGGAAGTGAGAAAGCAAATCACCAGATTCAGGACTCAAACCCTGGTTGGCCATGTGGGAGTATCCAGCGCCTTAACCACCATGCCACCTGCCAGCCTCTAGACTTTATTTTTTAGAGTAGTTTTAGATTCACAGCAAAATTAAGTAGAGGACACAGACTTCCCATAAGCCCCTCACCTACTCCACACATGCATGGTCTCCCCATTATCAACCTCCCCATGATAGTGGCTTATTTTTTATCACTGATGAACCCTTTTTTTTTTTTTTTTTTTAATCACTGATGAACCTTTATTGACAGGTCATTGTTACCTAGTCGACAGTTTATACCAGGGCTCACTGTTGGTGTTGAACAGTCTATGGGTTTGGACAAATATATAGTGACGTGTATCCACTATTACAGTGTCATATAACGTAGTTTTGCTGCCCTAAAAATACTCTGCCCAATGGCTGTTTACTTCTTTTATTTTTTAGTCGCTAGAGGGCCTGTGTGCTTGATTCTCAATGGAGCATGATCATACCACAATCCCTTTTCCTCCATCCCTCCATCCTGTTGGGATTTTGGAATACATGCATGTGTGTCCAGCATGTTTTTCTTTTTAAAGAATTTATTATTATTACTTTTTTTTTGAGAGATTTTCGCTATAGGGCGCGTGTGCTCGCCAGACAGACAGAGAGAGACAGAGAGACAGAAAGCGAGAAATCACCCCCCGAGGGGGGGGGGGTGGCCACGCCGCAATCCCTTCTCCTCCATTCTCCTCTCGGGATCTTGGGCACGCACGCACACGCGCCCAGCGTGAGTTTTAAGCCACCGGGTCCGGGACGCGAACCGTGGTCGACTACGTGGGAGTCCAGCAACATAGCCGTTACGCTAATTGCTGGTTCCCAACTTTTTAATTTGCTATAGGGTGTATAAATTCAACAGAGAGAGAGAGAGAGAGAGAGAGAGAGAGAGAGAGAGAGAGAAAGCAAGCATGTCACCAGGTCTGAGACTTGAATCATGGTCAGCCACGTGGGAGTCCAGCACATCAACCACCACACTACCTGCTGGCCCCACTAGCATGTTTTTCAAGCTGCTGAAGCTTGGATTCAAACTGTGGTCAGCCATGTGGGATCCTGCTACCTTAACCACCAGGCTATGGGGCTGGCCTTCTTTATCCATTTTTAAGTTTCCGTGACCCTCCCTCATCCCAGACAGCCCTGGATCATGGGCATACATGCCCAGTGTGTTCAGGGAGGGCTCTGGAAGTCAGCCCGGAATCTTCCCATTGGCCAGCCTCATAGAGTGTTGCATTTCTCCTGTCACCATCAGGACCTGTCTGCAGCTTCTTTTTGTTAAAGTTGTTTTACTCTATTCATGACAGAAGATACATAAGGGTGCGGGGCGAGAGAGAGACAGAGAGAGACACGGATGCACCCTTTACAGGGTCTGGTTGTGCCATGATCTCCTTCCTCTACTTTTCTTGCCCGTCAGATCCTGAGCGTGCAAGTGCATGGCTGGAGTGTCTCTGGCTGACCAGGAACGGCATTTGAACTACGGTCGCCGTGTGAGATCCCACTTCTGAGCAGCACATTACCACTGTGCCATGGAGCCAGTCCTGCGGCTGTTTTTTTAAAGGCTCTTTTTAAGAGCAAAACAAAGGTGTGGCCAGCAGGTGGTATAGTGGTTAAGGAGCTGGACTCCCGCATGGCTGACAGTAGTTCAAGCCCCAAACCTGGTGACTTGAAAAATCACACCGGGTGTGTGTGCATACGTGCCCAAGATCCTGAGAGGAAAATGGAGAAGAAGGGATTGCAGTGTGGCCATTTCCCCTGGAGGGGGTGATTTCTCATGTTTCTTCTCTCTGTCTCTCTCTAGAAAAACCTTTGTAAAACCTTTTTTAAAAAAAAAAAAGAAAGAAAAGCAAAGAGGGTAGGGGAAATAGAAGGGCACCACCAGATGCCAGAGCAAAGGCAGACGTGACCCTCAGTCCTGTGAAGAACACTGAGGACCCACTGTCGACAGGTACGGAGTTCTCAGCTGCCTACCAATGGACTCAGGACCTAGTGGTCATGGTTTTAATTCTGGTTTGGGGGTCAAGCTACACACACACACACACATATATATATATGTATATATATATATTTTTTTTATTTTTTTTTTTTTTTTTTTTTTTTTGGAGAGGTTTTTGCTACAGGGCACATGCACTTGCCAGAAACAGAGAGACAGAAAGCGAGAAATCACCCCCCAGGGGGAATGGCCATGTCGCAATCCCTTCTCCTCCATTCTCCTCTTGGGATCATGGGCATGCATGCACACGTGCCAGGCGTGAGTTTTTAAGCCACTGGGTCCGAGGCTCGAACTGTGGTCGACTACATGGGAGTCCAGCGACATAGCCATTACACTAACTGCTGGTCCCAAGCTACACATATTTAAAAAGCTTTAAATAACGTTACCTATCATTGCTCTGTGTTGGAGTAGAAAAGTTCACTTCAGTTTGAACGAACTATACTGCATTGATTGCAAGTCTTTGTCAGGTATTTTTTGGAGTTATATTTATTTTCTTTTTTGTTGTGAATTATCCCTAAACCTCAGATCCCAAGAGCTCAGTCTTCTGGATCATCGAAGGATGAGAGTTTTTTTTTTTTTCCTTAAGAATTATTTAATATTATTTATTAATTATTATTATTAACTTGACTAGAGAGAGACAGAGAGAGAGAGAGAGAGAGAGAGAGAGAGAGAGGAAGTGAGAAAGCATTAACCCCCCCCCCCCGGTCTGGAACTTGAACTGCTGTCAACTATGCGGGAGTCCAGGCCTTTAACCACCACCTGCTGGCCCTGAGAAGGATGAGTTTTATATAGGTTATATCGGAGGGAGGTGATTTCTCAGAGGGAGAGAAAACTGAGTTTTGATTATGGAATAAGAAGAGCTTGGTGTCAGATGGTGAAGCAGCAGTAAAATGCTGGTCCACACGAGAAGGTTGTGGGTTTGCATCTGGAAACCTCTCTTGTAAGCCTGACCTGTGGGCTCTGGGTCTGGGGCTGGCTGAGGCTGGGCATGGATCAAGGTGTCAAGACCGCTTTGGAGGTGCTCTCTGTCTCTCTTACTCATGTAAGAAATAAACTTAAATAAATAATAAACTTAATAGAAAACAAAATACTGTTTGTTTCCATGAAGTAATATATATAGAAGTGCCTTATAAACTGTAAAGTGCCTTCGGAATTGCAGTTATTACTAAAAAGGGGAAGGGTCTCTCTCCATAGATTTGGTTCACAGAAGCAAGTCTGGTGGGCATACTCTACTTTATTAAAGCCGAGTGCAGTCAGCGGAACCCTAGTTTAAAAGATGCACATTTGAGACCAGTAGATGGCATAATGGCTGCGTTGCTGGACTCCTATGTAGCTGACCACAGTTTGAGTCCTGAACCCGGCGGCTTGAACTCACGCCAGGTGCGTGTGCGTGCGTGCCCAAGATCCCGAGAGGAGAATGGAGGAGAAGGGATTGTGGCATGGCCATCCCCCCTGTGGGGGGTTGATTTCTCACTTTCTGTCTCTCTGTCTTTCTGTCTTTCTGGCGAGCGCACACACACTATAGCAAAAATCTCTCCAAAAAAAAAAAACAAAACAAAACAAAAAAACCCCATGTTTATTCCTCGTTTGTCCTCCCCTCAGGCTCTAGTGCTGTAACCAGATATAGACCCAAGGCCATGCCAAAATGAAGGGAAAACATCTGGTCAATTCAATCAATCCAATAAAAGCATCCTTTCAAACTGGTCCAAAGATTTGGAGCCCAGACCTCTCCAAATGACTGGCTGAGTTTTCTGATTCAACTGATAAGATTGTTTGGGGTTGCGTAGATACTATTTAAGAGATCAGGGGTCAAGCAGAAATGGAGAGTCTAATTGCGCTTCAAACTTGGAGCCCTTGCCTTGAGCCAGTGCGAGCTCACTGCCTGCTGCTGGGAGGGGCCTCCGAGTCTGGGTGGGAAGGCCGGACGGTCGTGGAGAGAACTGCGAGGAGCTCGTCCACTTTCATTTTTCTGGGCATTAGCCAGGGAGCTCCTTTCTGTCTGTCACTGTCCTCGGACTCTTCCTAGCTCCATTTTAATGTCACGATGATGGATCACATCCTAAGGGGTACCCCTTCCTTAATGCATCCTCTGTGCGTCCTCCGGGGAGCCGCTCTCCCCTGCTCTTCTCCTGCACGGCTCCATTTGGGTCATGGCACCGACCCACACCACCCTGGGGGACTCTCAGTTTATCGGGAGTTCCACCAACCCCTCCTCTTTCCCAGAATCACTTTATGGACTGAGACCAAAGACAGGCTCAGAGGCCACACAACAGGAAGGAAACTTAGGAAAGAGAAGCTGGAACGATTATGGGAAACTAAGAAAGGGCGGGGAAAATGAAGAGACCTCTCCATAGCACGTTACTTCAAGGACATCATCCATGTAAAATGCGCAGAATAGTTAGCTCCTAGCACGCAGTAAACACTCGGGCTGCGCTAGCTGTTGCGACTCTTCTTCTCAGCCCTGTCATTTAAATTACTCACAGAAATGTATTACTTTCACTTCGTAATAGTGATTTCAGAAATCAAATAGGGCAGTGAGTGCGGCATTGAGCTTGACACCAAGCTGATGCTCAGCAACAGGGAAAAGAAAATCTTCTTCTGGGGTTCTCTATCTCCTCCCACACCTTGCATAAAGGTGATGTGGATGCAGTTTGTGGACTGAATAAAGAAGCTTTATTCTTTGAGTTGGACACACCAGCAGCAGGTTGTTCGGGAATGACTCTGAGCAAAGAGCCCTTTTGCCTAGTAAAGAGCACTATGGTTAGTCCTACCACCACGTGGAAGGGTAGCATGGGGCTGGGAGCCTGCAAAGACGAGGCCTGCCATTTCGCCTTCCGCAGAAATCCAGGGCGGCTGGACCCTTCTGGGGTTCTTGACGGCTACGTACCACTCCCTGCAGTGCGTCTGCACCCACCAGCTCCCACCTTTGATTGCCCCCTCTCCCCAAATATTGGCCCTGTACGTCACTCGGAGACCTCATTATAGCCAGTGGACAAGCAAGATCCCAGCACTGCTTTGACTGAAGTGCCCTTCCTGGGTCTGCTTTCTACCTGGGGCGCTGGAGCTTTCTGTGACATTTATATTGACAGGCCACTTTCTCGCCTCACATGTTTTGTTATTTTTTTAAAGTAATTGTTTTATTTAACTTTATTTACTATTATTATTATTTTTAATTTGAACAGAGAGAGAGAGAGAGGGAAAGTGAGAGGGGCTGGCAGGTGGCATGATGGTTAAGGTGCTGGACACCCACATGGCTGACCATGGCTCAAGTCTCGAACCTGGCGGCTTACTCTTTCATTTCTCTCTCTCTCCCCTTCTCTCATCAAATTGAAAAATAATTATAAAAAGGAAATAAATACATTTTAAAAAAAGGAAGTGAGAAAACAAGTTGTGAGGTTCGGGACTCAAACTGCCAGGTCTGGGACTTGAACTGTGGTCAGTCATGTGGGAGTCCAGCATTCCCAGCCACCACACCACCTGCTAGCCCTGCCTCAAAATTTTTATAGATAGTGCCACATAGTAACCCTGAGTTTTTTGCTTGTGTATTTTGCTTATCCCTTGCAGCGGTGAAGGACTACTCAGAGCTTGTCCTGGGATCTGATGTGCCCGTATGTCCTGTGTCCTCTGGGAGCCACTATGGAGCTGCACATCATCTGTGAAATAGGTGCTAGAATGATTCCATTTTATAGATAGGGAAGTAGCTTCAGGGCAGCCAGGATTTTTGTTTCTGGCAGACACATGGAGTGATTATGTTAACTCTCTTCTTTTCCCTTTAACTACAAAGGCTGGGACAGTTAAAATACTCGCTTTCATTGAGATAGAACTGGTCATCTGTCAGTTCTACCCAATAAGACTTAGCTGGAAATCTCCGGGTGTTTTCGGGGAAAACCCTTGTTTCGTGAATAAAATGGGTAGATGTGGCTGGAGTGATTTCTTTCTTCTTCAAGAATGATTTATTTAATTTTATTTATTATTATTATCTTTAATCTGCTGTCGGGCCCTGCTTCCTTCTCTTTCTTGAATACGGTTGCACTCTCTGGAGCAGAGGCAGCCATCCTGAGAACATTAGATGACACAAGCCAATAAGCTAAGGACGGTGGAATAGGAAGGGAGAACTAGATCCAAAATCCCTGGTGGCATCCCTGAAGTCTAAACCAGCGAACGATCACCTGTCTCCAGGTGTCTAACTCTCTAAGAGGAAGTTTAGTGGCGTCTTCAGGGCAAGTGTGACAGCCCTCCTTAAGCTAAGAGAAAGTCGCAGAACTTCTTTGCTCTGTCTCAAGGCATATACACGAGGTGGCTGAGTACACAGTCAGGAAGTTCGCTTTGCTTCACGATTGTCGGCGTTGTGTGTTTGTGTGTGTGTGTGTGTGTGTGTGTGAATAAAGCTATTTTACTTTCTGCATTATTCCATACATATAAATTCTTGAGAGTACAACTACTAGATAATATACTATAAGTGCTCAGTGCATTTGATTTCCAAGGGTTGGACTAATTCCTTGTTAAAATTTTATCTGAATTTTTGATGGACTGAGTTTTGCACAGATCTCCAGGGAAAGCTCCACGACGGCCCTGCTGTGAGCTGTCCACCAGGGTAGTGCTGATACACCCGTTAGTGACTTGCTGTTGTGGAACCCGGGAGCTGTCCCTGCAGGTACTGCAGCAAACTCCTCTGCCCGACTCCATGGTAACAGCAAGGAGAGGCCAAGGGGTGTGGGAGAATGCGGCTCTCTCCCATCCCAGTGAGAGTCATCCCTCATAATTGGGACAGGGCACTGTGCCGTGGCCTTAGCAAAGAATGTTTTCAAAGACGAGAGAGTGGAGTCTAATGAGAATGGAGGGCTGGGGTTCTTGTGGGGTCCTGAGTTAGCTGTAGAAGAGCCTGAATTGTTTTCCAGGCCCTTTGCTGGTTTTTTTTTTTTTTTTTTTTTTTGAGAGATTTTTGCTATAGGGCACGTGTGCTCACCAGAGAGACAGACAGAGACAGAGAAAGAGAAACAGAAAGCGAGAAATCACCCCCTCCAGGGGGGATGGCCATGCCACAATCCCTTCTCCTCCATTTTCCTCTTGGTATCTTGGGCACACACGCACATGTGCTCGGTGTGAGTTTTAAGCCACTAGGTCTGTGACTCCACTGTGGTCACGTAGGTGGGAGTCCAATGATGTAACTATTATGACATTTGTTGGTCTCCCTTTTGCTATTTTTAAAAAATATATATGCTTTTTTCTTCTATTAGTGAGAGAGGCAGACAATGAGAGAAAGAGAGAGAGAGAGAGAAAGAGAGAGAGAGAGAGAGAGAGACAGAGAGAGAACGCATAACAAGGTGCTGACACTGCAGTCCACCCCCAGCCTCAGCCAACCCTGGGTCATGGGCCCACACATGTCCATAATACTCAGGGATGTCTTTGGACGTGAATCTGGAACCTTCCCATGTAGGTTTGCCTCTCTGACCACTGCTGCACCACTTTAGGCCTCCTCCCAGGCCCTGTAGTCTTGAGGGGAGGCCGGCTTGGGAAATGTGGGGTGTAACAACGGGGTCTATGCAATTTAATCACCTGGTTGGTGCTGATGTCCAGATGAGTGAGGAATAAAACCTGCAAGACTTCTGAAACCTCTAAAGGAAATATCCCGCCAGGCCCTTCTTTTGGGACACGGTGTTTTGAGAGCACTTCTGTATCCAAGGGCCAACCTTCTGGCCTTGAGATTTCTTCTGAGGATTCCAAGGATTGAACCTTTTGTTCATCTTGCTGTCCTGTATTTCACGACCTTACCAAACAGTACATAGCACATGTTTTTTATTCTTTACCTCCCATCCCTTGGTAAATGCACAACCCTAAGCATTTATGAAAAAAAAAAAAGATTGTAACTACTGAGAAACAGACATGGGTGAAAACAAAGATAAAAAAACAAACATGGGTCAGTTGCTAAGTTACATGAAGTCTTAAAAGCTTTTGAGAAATAGTGAGTACTGATCTTGGCTGAAATCTAAATGGAGCTTCTTTTGACTCTACTTAACCCCTTTCTGACCCTTTCACTGGTCCATCTCTTGGACTTTTTTATCCTTTGATTCTCTTTTGATTCACTGGACTAGCGTTTCTGTATCTCCCACCCTTTCCAAGACCTCCCAGCCTCCCTCTTCCATAGGACCTGGAGTGGGGAGGGGACAGGAGCAGCAGGGATCTGCAGCTCACAGCCCCAGATGAAGGCCTCTAGAGGGGTTCACCTATACCTGTGAGGAAGTTCCCCACTGTTTATCCTGCCCTCCACATCACAGATCACTCAGAAAGGTTCCTTGGAAATGCCTCTCAGTCTATAATCTTAGAAGGAGCCCATTGTAATGTTTCACAGCCCTGTAGTCTCATAGATTTTTTTTCAAATGTCCAACTTACTTCAATTGAGACTTACTTCCTCAAATTTAGATTTTCTCTGGGGACCAGGAGATGGCACAATGGTTACACCGCTGGATCCCCACGTAATTGACCATGGTTTGAATCCCAGACCTGGAGTCTTAAAACTCAGGCCAGGCATGTTTGTGTGTGCATGCCCAAAATCCCAAGAGGAGAATGGAGGCGAAGGAATTGAGGCATGGCCATCTCCTGGGGGGGGTGGGGGAGGGTGGGTTGTGATTTCTAACTTTCTGTCTCTTTGTCTCTATCTCTCCAGTGAGCAAGCACACCTTATAGCAAAATTTTCTCTCTCTCTCTCCAAAAAAAAAAAAACAAAAAAGATTTTCTCTGACCTACAGAACTAAAGCTTAGTATTTCTCCCAATATCTCTATTTCATGCAAACCCTTTATACAGGCAAAAGTGTAATTCTCAAACATTGTCTCAACACTATTAGGGACTCAATAAATAAATATTGAATGAATGAAGAATTTCCTTTTATTCAGCCTTGGGCTGTAGGAAGAGGGCTTTCTGCTTAATGGAAACCGAACTGTGAGGAGAATGTGATGATCGGTGACAATTGGAAAGTGAAATTGTTTGGTTCTCAGTTCTTTGCCCTGACCCTTTCCTGGGGACCCATACCAGGATTATAGCTGGATAGATCTTTTTATATGGGAGTCCATAGCTTGGACTTACTATTTAAAGAGAGAAAGTCTTAAGTACCTATGCCTTTAGATTGAACTCTTACTGCCTTTTCCTACTTCCCTTTCCCAGTTACCAAACTTTCCCCACCTTTTAATTTTCTATTTAAATTTCATCTCTTCTGCAAAGACATTTCAAGAAGTCCAGTACAGAAGGCTGTCTCCTTTTGGCACTTAAAATCAAGATCAAGATCACTCGATTAACACTAAATCACTTGCATATTACATTGCTCCCAACCAGAACATCTCTCCAGCTAGTTAAGAATTCACAGATGCCCCATAGGTAATTGAATTAACAGTATTCTCAAACATTCTGCATACCAGCACTAGAAATCCTGAGGTTGGAGATGAGCAAAGAAGTGTTTAGTCACGATTTAAATGCAATCTTCCCCATCCTCTTCTGCCCAACTCCTGAGTTGCCCACTGACCCATATGCTTTCTCCCTACCAGCTCATACCTGCCTCATTTATGTTCTCTTCTAGTCACCAAATTAAAGGTTCTTTGCATTTTCTACCTACCCACTTTCCCCAAGGGTCGATTGTATTTCCTTTTGAATGTTGTTTCTGTAACTACTGAGATTTCTTTACTGAGCTCAGTCGGCACACAGGCAAGTTGCACTTTGCCAGGTATCTGTAGGGTGATCTTCCCAGCAGAGTCGGTTTGGGAACTTCAGTTTTGTAAAACTCCAGATTAACAAAAGCTTCATTAGTGGGTGATTATCCACTTTACAAAGGATTCCTTTAAATAGCAAATTCTCAGAGTGGGCTTAAAATAGGTTTAATTTAACCCGCATCCAATTTGTACACCCTGTTCAATAACACGTTGATTGTTAAAGATGAGGTACACTTGTGCTTATTTATAGACTAATTGCTTGTTTGTCCTTTTGAACCCCCTACTTCTTACTCCATAGACCACACTTGCTCTTTCAAATCCTTCAAGATTTGCTTTTGGGAAAAGGCCATTTTCTTATGGAAAAAAAAAAAAAGTGTCTCTATGGTAGCCCCGATTTGGTCCCATTATCCCTCCTGACCATGTTGAAAGAGGAAACTTGCCTCCCCTGAAGACCACCTGCTGAGACACGGCCTCCTCTGTTTCTCTTTCAGGTTCTTGCTCTGGCTCTCTCACTATCAGAACACACAGTCAGCCATTATAAAGTTTACACGTGATTTTAGTTGGGCCTCTGCCTCACCATCAAGACAATGCCACCCCACTCGTGGGCATTGAGATCCCAACAGGGAAAGACGACAGTCTCATTGCCTGTACTCATCATCAAAATCGGACCTCCTTTCCTTTTGGCTAAGACCATTTCTGAATTTCGCAGTAGGCCTGACTGCATATTCTAGTGTACATGACCCGTGATTCTCATGCTTTGGAGTCCTATCTAAAGGAGTCCGGCTAATCCGATGGCAAAGAAGGTAATTTGAAGAGAAAACCTAGCCTATCTGTACTAATGTTATTTGAATGTTTTACTTATCAACAGAATGTTTTGGAGGACAATCTGTACATGAAGTCAGTTACCGACAGGTGGTTGTTAAAGAGATGTTTACAACAGTGGCTTACAGATTTATTCCCGGAGTCATCTAGATGGTCTTCCTGAAGCTTCACCTCTTTCTCATAAAAATGTCTCCTCTTTAACTGTGTATCTCAGAACTTTAATGTGCATGTTAATCATCTGCTGAGCTTGTTAGGATGCAGATTCTCATTTAGCATGTTTAAGATGGGACCTGGAGACAAGAAGATGGCATAATAGTTGCATCACTGGACTCCCATGTGGTCAACCACATTTTGGGTCCTGAATAGGGCGGTTTGAAACTCACTCCGGGTGTGTGTGCGTGTATTCCCAAAATCCTGAGAGGAGAATAAAGAAGGGATTGTGGTGAGGCCATCTCCTTCCACCCCCCCAGGGGAGTTAATTTCTTGCTTTCTGTCTCTCTAGTAACTGCATGCACCCTATAGCAAAAATCTCTCTTTTTTGTTTTTCTTTTTTTTTGAGAGGTTTTGGCTATAGGGCGTGTGTGCTTGCCAGACAGACAGAGAGAGACAGAGAGATAGAAAGCGAGAAATCACCCCCCAGCGGGGATGGCCACACCGCAATCCCTTCTCCTCCATTCTCCTCTCAGGATCTTGGGCATGCATGCACACACGCCCGGTGTTGAGTTTAAGCCACCGGGTCTGAGACTCGAACCGTGGTCGACTACATGGGAGTCCAGTGACACAGCCATTACGCTAATTGCTGGTCCCTAGCAAAAGTCTCTCTTTTTCTTAAAAAAGAAAAATAATGGGGCCTGAGAGTTTATTCCCAACAAGCTCCTAGCTGATGCTGATGCTGATGACGCTGGCTCTGAACCACACTTGGAATAGCAAGGCCCTGTAAACCGCTAGAGCAATCATTCTAAATGCGACTCCGATCATGTCACTTCTCTACTTGAAATCCGCCAGTAATCCTGATCACCTCCAGGGTTAAGTCCAAAATCCTTAGATGACATACAGGGGTCTTTAACATCAGTATCATGCCTACCTTTCCAGTTTCACCTGTCACTGTGCCACCCCCAGGACTGGTTATGCTTTTGAACTTGGCCTGGGCTTTAGTCTGCGTTAGCTTAGCTGACTCTCACTCGCCCTTCTACACTTGACTCATACATTGTCTTGTCTAGGAATCCTCACTGGTCACTTTGATGCCTCTGAGCTTCCTTCTTGGGCTCCCCATGCACCTGCTGTGTACCTTGATCACATATTGCATGGCTGGAAGGTTTTGTCTCCATATTCTTCTTTCCGTTAGACGACAGTTCCTGTGGGGGCACCTTTCCAATTCTCTTGGAATATTCAGCCTCTAGCTTAGTGCCTAGCACACTTAATAAAGCTTTGAGTGTAAAAATGTAATTTTGTCTTCTTTCCCCTATACAGTGCTTGCTTTGCCGAGGTCAGCTTATGTCTGATTGTTGTTTGCCAAGTCCTCAGTCTTGAAAATCTACATTCAAGCTTCTGTCTGGGGAGATGAGTCTGATGTACAGTAGTTGTGTCTAATTCCGTGGCCTGAACATTATCAGCATTTAATTCATTGCTGTTGTTTGGAAAATGTTAATTAATCAACATGGTTCTTCTGGTACTCAAGGGAAAAAGTCAAACTGCTTTAAAAGCAGCATTTACCTCTCAGGTAGCTAGGTTCTGTTAACTAAGGTAGAAGTTTTCAACACAAGTTTCCCATTAAAACCGGTTGGAGATCTTTTAAAAAAATACTAATGCTTAGGCCCTACCTCCAGGATTTCTGATTTAATTGGTCTGGGGGTAGGGTCTGGCATTAATATTTTAAAGAATGACTCAGAGGATCCTTTGATATTTGCTGTAAGTTTAGCATCATAACTAGTAACCATAACTCTTTCCTGATAACCAGTTGCCACTTAACGGGTGGTGGATTATCCAACTATTGTTCCTCCTTTTAAATAACCTTGATGGGACCAGCAGTTAGCGTAATGGCGATGTTGCTGGACTCCCATGTAGTTGACCGTGGTTCGTGTCCCGGACCCGGTGGCTTAAAACTCACGCCGGGCGCGTGTGCGTGCGTGCCTAAGATCCCGAGAGAAGAATGGAGGAGAAGGGATTGCGGCATGGCCATCCACCCTGGGGGGTGATTTCTTGCTTTCTGTCTCTATGTCTCTCTCAGTCTGTCTGGCGAGCGCACATGCCCTATAGCAAAAACCTCTCCAAAAAATAAAAAAATAAAATAACCGTGATTTGGGCCCGCCAGGTGGTGTGGTTAATGTGGCTAGGTCTCACATGGCCACATGGGGAGTTTGAGTCCTGACCCAGCAGCTTGAAAAACATACTGGACATGTGTGCATGAGTGCCCCAAATCTTGAAAGGAGAAGGGATTGTGGCATGTCCCTGTGGCATGTCCCTCCCCCCTCCACACACACCTGGAGGATGGCCCTCTTCTGCTCTGTCTCTGGTGAGCACATTCACCCTATAGCAAAAAATAAAAACCCCAAAAACTTGATTTAAATTTCTTCTTGAGATAATTGACAAAGGTGATGAAATTCTTACTTCAATTTATCCACTAGCTCTCATTTACAGTTATGCTTCTATGCAGTTGGTAATTTTACTAAGGGGTCTTTTGAATTAAAGCCCTTGCTTATAAACCCCAGTCAGGTTCGAATCAGAGAGAGAGAGAATAAGTTTTGAATTGTTTTTCATCAGTCCTGAAGGCATTTGCAGCGTAGGTATAGAATGGATACAGGTGTGGAAAAATTCAGATTTCGATGGAGTTAATTTATATTTTATTTTTTAAGAGATGTGGTCTATTTTGCCCAGGCCAGCCTTAAATTTGCAACCCTCCTGTTTCAGCCTCTTGGAAATATTTTTTTTAAAAATTATTTCTTGGGGCTGGCAGGTGGTGTGGTGGTTAAGGGTGCTGGACTCCCACATGGCCAACCATGGTTTGAGTCCTGGACCTGGTGGCTTGCTTTCTCACTTGCTCTCTCTCTCTCTCTCTCTCTCTCTCACTCTGTCCTTCTCTGGTAAAATTTTTAAAAATAAATAAATAAAGTAAAAAGTTAAATAAAATTCTAAAAAAATGATTTCTTTTAAAAATTATTAAAAAAAGGAAATATTTAAAAAATATTTCTTTTATGGGAGAGAGAGAGAAAGAGAGAGAATGAACCTTCAACACAGGGTCTTGATATTGTAATCTAGCCTTAGCCAGCCCCAGATCATGGGCATGTGCATTCCTGGTATTTAGGGAGGTCTCTAGACATGAACCTGTGACCTTCCCATGTGAGTCATTGTAGAGCACTGAATTTTACTGCTGTGCCACCATCTGGTGCAATTACTTTGAAGTTATTTTTTTGAAGCATCATGAAGGCTTAGAATCCCTACATATGACTTCTGGCTTCACTATCATTTTTTTTTTTTAAATGAAGCAAACATTTTCAAAACAGCATTGAAAAGTAAGTGTACTTGGCCATACTTAGCTCATTATACAGCAAATAGGTGAACAGAATAATAATTCGTGACAAACAGCATGTTTAATGAACTGGCAACAGAGATACTGGGTCAAAGAAAGGTAGAAGAACTTTGTCCTTTAAGAATTAGAACCGAGGGGCAGGACCAGCAGTTAGCGCGATGGCTATGTCGCTGGACTCCCATGTAGTCGACCGCGGTTCGCGTCCAGGACCTGGTGGCTTAAAACTCACGCCAGGCGCGTGTGCGTGCGTGCCCAAGATCCCGAGAGGAGAATGGAGGAGAAGGGATTGCAGCATGGCCATCCCCCCTGGAGGGTGATTTCTTGCTTTCTATCTCTCTGTCTCTCTCTGTCTGGCGAGCGCACACGCCCTATAGCAAAAACCTCTCCAAAAAAAAAAAAAAAAGACTTAGAACCGAGGGGCTCCATAATCATCTGGCATCCGCTCAATGTTGTATCTGTGGTTAGAAATGTACATGATAGGAACTCCTGGGATCTTTGGGATTCTTCATTTAAGGTCTCGGTCAACTGTGGCCATGATGTAACTCTTGTGCTGAGTTACTCTCTGTGCTAAGCAGTCATGCGCATAGGTTCCTTAATGCGTGCATGGTCATCGTTCAAATCTTGGATCCTTAGTGATCCTTACAGCCACTCAATACTTTTACCCCAATTTCTCAGTTTCAGCCATCACACAGTCATACAAGGGATACACTGGGCACAAGGACAGTCCATCATGGACTGCACTAAGTCCAGTTAGGCTTTAATGGGAAAGTGATAAAGTTGGTATCAACCAGGATATGGTAAGGTGGACCCAGCTGTGTATTATACTGAAAGAATAAGCAGGAAGGATGTTGGGGGACGTCTCTTTCCTTCAGCGTGCTAGGATCTTTCTTTTCTTGCTTTTTAGGTTTTAATCTATCTTTTCCTTTAAGCCTCTGATCTCTGAGACTAAGCATTCGCTTCATGGTTGCATACTTTCTCGTTTTCTTTCATTTCCCCATGCTCACGCCACACTCTTGTCTCTTCCGGCATCACCAGCAGCGCTTCACTATCATTTTGAAATAAGACTGCTATTGATATTTCTCCCTTGGTACAGAAAATTGACAACAACACTACAAAAATCTTATGAAAATTCAGATGTACTTTCCCTGGGGGAAATTTTACCTTCAGAGGTGATGGACTTTGTAAGGGCCCAGACCCCAATAGTATCATAGTGGGATACTATGGGAGGTTCAGTGGGGGATATAGGTCAATGAGGTCCTAGGAGTTACCATGCCATGAAGGGGACTTTGAAGAGAACCCATAATTAGTGGACAACAGCACTGTGACATGTCCCTAAGGCTTTTTGACATCACACCTATTGGTACAAAGGACTCAGTGGGAGGAACAGGGCATAGGCTAGCAAATTTTGGTCAATCGATAGTTCAAAGTCACTCTTAGTCCCTGGTCTAATTCAAAGGGTCAGTATTTTGGTTTATATATATTCCCAGTAGAGTTTCCACTTTCTACTTGTAAAGTGTTCCCTGAATAAGATCAAGATAGTTTTTGTTTTTTAAAATTTCTGTAGGGTGCCAGTGCTTGCCAGAGAGAGACAGAGAGAGGGACAGTGAGAAAGAACTTCCCAGAGGGATAGCCACGGTGTAATCATTTTCAAACATTCTCCTGGGATTTGGGGTACCTACGCACATAGGCCCAGCTTTTCAAGCTGCTGTGTTTGAGACTTGAAACACACAGTTGGCCCTCTGGGATCCAGAAGCCCCAACCACCACGCCACTGGCTGGCCCAGATCAAAGGTTTCAAGTAATTTTGACTCAGGCTGGCCATGCATTGCTAATCCCAGAAAAAAATTGAGGTGTTTTTATTTTCTTCCTGGTAGGGTTATATAAAACCATTTAAAAGACTCCCCTAGCAGTAATTTCCTTAAAGGTAGTGGGCTGTTTTGTTCTTTCTTTCTTTTAAAGAATGACTTATTTAATTTTATTATTTTTAAAAACTTGCTATAGGGCACATGTGAGAGAGCGAGAGAAAGAGAAAGTGAGAAAGCAAGACACCAGGTCTGGTATTCGAACTGCAGTCAGTCATGTAGGAGTCCAGCATCTTAACCACCATGCCACCTGCTGGCCCCAAGTTTTGTTCATTTTTAATAGCCGCCTACCTGTCCCCCACATTGCCGTGCATATTATGGATTCTCATAAATTGTAGCAAGGAATATAGCTAAATAGTTGAGTGCTATCATAGCCAAGTACCTGATGTACCACCTCTAATTAAATTTTCCTGGTGATTCTGAGAGGTGATATCACCAACCAGTTTTACAGATGGAACTGTTGGGGTTCAGCAAAGTTAAGTAACTTCAAGGTTATATAGCTGGTGTGGGCAGAAACAAGATTCAACTCAGGTTGGGGGGCCAGCAGTTAACGTAAAGGCTATGTCGCTGGACTCCCACATAGTCGACCGCGGTTCGAGTCCCGGACCCGGTGGCTTAAACTCACACCGGGCATGTGTGCGTGCATGCCCAAGATCCCGAGAGGAGATTGGAGGAAAAGGGATTGCGGCGTGGCCATCCCCTCTGGGGGGGTGGGGGTGGGGGTGATTTCTCGCTTTCTATCTCTCTGTCTCTGTCTGTCTGGCGAGCGCACGTGCCCTATAGCAAAAACCTCTCAAAAAAAAAAAAAAAAAAAAGATTCAACTCAGGTTGAATTATGAACCCAGGTGATGATGAACATCTTTGTTCTTTTGCAAATTGTATTTATCATCATTATTATTTTTTAAATTGGTAATTTGCTACAGGGCACATGCACTCACCAGAGAGAGATGAGAAAAGAGAAAGTGAAAAAGCAAGCCACTAGGACTGGAACTGAAATTGCAGTCAGCCACGTGGGAGTCCAGCACCCTAACCACCACGCCACCTGCTGGCCCCAGCATCTTTGTTCTTAATTCACCTGACTTACCGCGGCCCCAGAATACCTCCATAAGGACCGTGGGGTGGGGGAAGTGATTAGCAGATTTCTGGGCTCTGCTCTCAGCAGATGCTGCTTTAATTGGTTTGGTGTGGGACGGAGGAAATCAGCAGCCCCTCAGGAACACGCTCGTTAAATTGCCTCGCACATCGACCCAGCTTCCCAGTGATTAGGGAGCTAGGTCTTCATCTCACGTGATTGCTGTTGAGATGCCCAAAAGTGGTTCAGGATTTGTGAGCCCAGATTCCCTTCAGCAACATTAGGTCTTTACCCATCAAGAAGAGTTCTTGCTTAGTGCCAACATACATTTCACAGCAGTCACTTCTGAGGCAAGTAGCTTCACCTGCTTGCCGGAGTGGGTTCCCCTCCTTCCCCGCATCGGTATTAATGTATAAATCACATACAGTGAAAGCTCTCGGAATATGTCAAGGAGTTCCTCAATATCCCTATCACTGTAAACCGCCTATGCTCAAGTGTGGCGTTTCTGTCAGCTTTACATCTTAATTCCACATCGCTCTACGGAGGCGTCGGCTCACAATCTCAGGTAATGCGGGTTTATTTCTTCCTGTGAATTCTAGAATGTGACTTAGGGAAGAATCTTAGATTCTGAACAGAAGAAAACTTTGAGGTCCCTCCACTTCCCACCTGCCCTTTCCCTGATGGAAAAGAATGGCTGTTCTTGTCCTCTCCATTAGGGGGTGCTCACCCTCTCTAGGGATCCTCAGTGCCATTTGTGACAGCTGCAGATACTCCTTGAAATATCTTTTTTAACTGTGAAATGTATCCTGTACATAAGACTATGCAAAATGTGTATGTACAGTTGAAGGATAATAGCAGAATGAATATATACGCATACGCATATCCCTCACCAGACTAAGACAGAGAACGTAATTAGACCTTTAGAGCCTGGCGTGTTCACCTCCCATGTTACATCCCCTGCCTTGTCTTCCTCCCACAGATGTCTCCCTTCTGGAGTTTTGGTGTTAATCATTCCTTGATATTTTACCACTTACATTTAAATCAAGTTGTTTCATATTTTATTATAGAGCCTTAGAGTTACTAGCACAGCCTCAGGAGCCATGCTGCCCGCATTCTCGTCTCAGCCTCGGACTGGCCAGTTGTGCAAAACGAAATTATCTTTGCCTCAGTTTCCTCATCTGTGAAATCAGAATAATAGTAGTTCCTATTTCACAGGATTGTTGTCAGCAGATAATGAGTTTATACTGCAAGGTTTTAGAACAGGATCTGGTACATAGTAAATATGACAAAATTAGTGTAGAAGAGGAAATTTTCACTTATTTGGAAGATTTGTTGAAAATCATTGACAAGGGGTTGGCCGGTGGCATGGCGATTACAGTCCTAGACTCCTACCTGGCTGACCACAGTTAGAGTTCCAAACCTGGTGGCTTGTTTTCTCATCCTCCTTCCCGTTCCTTGCTCTCTGGTGAGTGCATTTGCCCTTTAGCAAATAAAAATAATAATAATAAATAAAATAAATCTTTAAAAAAGGAAAATCAATGACAAGAGGCAGATTAGTAAAAGACATACAAATTTGATTTAATTTATACATATATACATGGGAACCACAGAAAATATGAACTCACTTGGATCACTTGGATAAGGCTTTTATACCCTTTTCATAAGAGAGAAATAATGAGGGTGTACAGGTGATTTTGGAGTAAATGATTTTTAGGCAGAAAGGATGAGTCCAGTGCTCAGATAACGGTGAGTAAATGATTCTCTGTGGAAGCTGGATGGCCTGAGAGATGCACAGTAGCTCATGACAGACGCCATTCTGGCGTGTAGACACTCCTCAGTCTTCTTTCCTGTGATATGACTACAGTTAATGAAACCTCAGGGAGGAGACACTTGTTTTCCTCTTTGGTGAGTTTAGGCTTTAAGCAGGTCATGTCAGAGTAAAGCCTCTCCTTGCACTTCAAGAGAGCGAGAGGATCAGAGATGATGAAGAGGTGGCGGTGAGGGGACACGGGGAAGGTCAGAGAGAACCTGGTTCTGAGGCTGTTGCTTTAACTCAGTTGTCACAGCGCTGGTTTTTAGGATATTGTTTTCTGAGCTCAATGGTGGCTATTATTGCTGCTATTAAGCTGGTGTCTACCTTGCTGCAGATCAGCACTTCTAGGCTATCTGTGGGGAAGATCTTTTAAATGATTCTGAGAGTATAATAGTATCATTGTCCAGTTTTACAGGTGGAACTGTTGGGGTTCCGTGATGTTAAATAACTTGTTCAAGGTCATACAGCTGGTCTTTTAAATGATTACTTCCAATTTCTGTACTTACTTGTCATGAACCAGTAGTACGCGGCTTGTGGACAGCCACCAGCTCCCAGATACCCTGCACGATCCTCTGCCCAGAAGTTATACACACACGAGTTCTCTGAGTCCAGGTAAAGGCCCATTTCTTTTCAGGAGGTAAGGTTTGGCAGTCTTGTTGGGTAGTCTTAGAACGTTGTTTTTCTTTTAGCTGCTTATCACGTACTAGAAACAAATACTTTAAAAATAAAGATTGTTGTAGATTATCAACAGAGACTGTAGTTTTCTGTTTGTTTTTAAAATCAGGAAATAATTTCTGGTGTTAAAGAATCTTCTCTGTAAAGACAAACCAGTTACAGGAGACGTGCAGATCTGTATTCTGATTCTTTTGACTCGGGAATAAGACAAGAACAAACTTCTAATTTTCTGAGTCTTGAGTTAGATGTGAGACCTTCAAAGCTTTTTATCTCCTGCTCTCTCTCCCCTCTCCAGCAGCGCCGTGAGCCTGATAGACTTAGAGGATGTTCGCAAGTCAGCTATGGAAAGTCCCAGGAATGTTATGAGTCGAACCTTCTGAACATGCCATTGTTCTGCCCATTTTGATTATAAAAAAGGCAACGCTGGTCCAACCCCATTGCCTAATGGTTAAGGGAGCTAGATCCCACATAGCCAACTGCATGGTTAGAATCCTGGACCTGGCAGCTTGAAAAACATGCTGGACATGTGTGCATACTTTCCCAGCTTCCCAAAAGGGTAGGGAAGTGGAAGAGAAGGGACTGAAGCATGACTGTGCCCCACTACGGGGGTCCTTTCTTTCTCTCCCTCTCTCGTGAATATGTGAACCATCTGGCAAATTAAAAAAAAAAAACAAAAAACAAAAAACAGGCAACATCAGATTGTCCAACTTACTATTTAGGTTTCCAAGTTTGACCTATTTTAGTCTGCACTGGCCTCTTCTTACAGATCTGTTGAACAATCCTCACCTGGGAATGAAATCCTCTCATTTCTAGGAGCTCATAGAAATCTCAAGTGCTGGGTGGGGAAGGCTGGCTGGTGATCTTCTCTTGCCTCTACACCTGGCTTTTCAGAGTTGCTGCCTGAATCCAAGGTCCAGATACCCTCTTCTGCTATTCAATGCAGATAAAACCTGATTGAACATAACCACGGAGGTCAAAATCAGGACTCCTTGGTTCTTTCCCAAGCTTCACTGAGAATTTGTAGCCTAGGTCATACTGCCTCCGAAATACATTTCTACAGTGACCCAAATACATGCACATGACTCAAATCAGGGTGTAAATCAGGGCTGCTTCTGAGCTAGAAATTCTATTTTGCTGTTTATTTTTAAACTATTAATGTTCATACAAGATCAGGGGTCAGAGGCTCAGTCTATCTGATGTGAAAATTACTGTTTTTAATTCTAACAACCGTGGGAGAAGAAAATTAAGAAGGGTGCTTGAATTTTAGTCAAAAACAGTCAATCCTGTGACCCTGGATTAACATGTGTGTTTTCTGGAAAGCCCCAAGAGATGAATTTTTATAGTCATTCTATCTGAAAGAAGAAACATGTCAGTTTCTGCCTGTCTGAAGTCTGCCTTACAAGATCTGTGTCTGCCACTGGCCCTCACACTAAGGGACAAGCTGCCAGTGGCTGTCAGAGGTTGCTGATCCCGCATTCAGAGATGGAGGAGCATGGCCTCTCAATGGTAATGACCCCACCTCTGCCTCTCACACTCATGCTCACTGTCGTGGCCCACATTCTGTCCCCCTAAAATTTCTATGTTGAATTCTCAGTCTCTACTACTTCAGAATGTGACTATGTTTGGAGATAAGAATTTTAAAGAGCTGATTAAGTTCAGATGAGGCCATTTGGCAGGCCCTAATCTGATAAGACTGGCGTCCTTGTAAGAGGAGACACCAGGGGCATGCTGCAGGGGGCAATTGCATGAAGAGGTATCAGGTGGGTGGCCCCTGGTGCGTGAAGATGAAAGAAAACCAAACCCTCTAACACTTTGACCTTGGACTTCTCGCCTCCAGATGAGACAATATTTTTCTGTAGTCTAAGTCATCTAGTCTGTGATGTTTTGTTATGGCAGCCCTAGCGAACTAATACATTCACACATACGCTACTTAGATGCACGCGTATAGCCACAGTCAGGAGATGTACACTTGTAGACACAAACACAGATCACCCACAAAACACCCACATGGACCCAGACTTCCACCATATGCCTTCCACATGCCCCACTGCTCGTAGGAAGGGAGCATAAACAGATCGTTAAGCTCCATCTTTGCCTAATTAGTGGCTAGTATCTCATGAGGGAAAAGGATCAGGAAAATAAGCATGAAAAACAGCACAGTTCAGAATAGTGCCAAGAGGCTGCAGACTGAGTTCGGGAAATTACCCCAGGTGGTACATGTGAGGATGATTTAGTGGTCAGTGCATTGGTCTGGACACTGAAAAGTCTGGGTCTCACGTCACTGCGTGTCTTTGGGGCAGTTATTTGACCTCTTTGGGTCTCAGATTTTCTACTTGTATAGAGGGGAAGGATAGAATAGAGCAGTGGTTCTTGAACTTAATCTTCATCAGAATCACCTAGAAAGTTTATTAGAACACAGAATGCTGCACTCCATCTGCAGGGATTCTGACTCAGTGTATCTGGGTTGGGATTGACAATTTGCATTTTTTTCTTCCTTTTTAGAGAGATTTTTTGCTATAGGGCGTGTGTGCTTGCCAGAGACACAGACAAAAAGCGAATCACTCGGGGTGGGGGGATGGCCACACCACAGTCCCTTCTCCTCTATTCTCCTCCTGGGATCTTGTGCATGCATGCACACATGCCCAGCATGATTTTCAAGCCACTGGGTCTGGGACTTGAACCATGGTTGGCCATGTAGGAGTCCAAGAATGTAACCATTATGCCATCAGCTGGTCCCACATTTCTTCTTTTAAAAAATGTACTTTTATTTCTTTCATGACAGAGATTGAGAGAGAGACAGAGACAGAGAGAAGCAGAGAGGTACCCTTGATAGGGACTAATCACACCATGATCCCTTCCCCCAGCCTTCCACCCAGTCAGGACCACTGTTCCAGGTTGGTCAGGATTTGAACTGTGGTCTTCGATGTGGCTTCAGCATTGTAAGGTGGCACCTTACCGCCTGATGCTGGTAGTCTGGGGACCACTTTGAGAACCCCAGGATTACAGGAATTCTTTGGACCTCATTAGATCCGAAATCCTGCAACTATGGGTAACATCAAGACTAGATATAACTCTATTATTGCAGTTCTCAACCAGGGTGATTTTGATTTGCAGGGGCTATTTGACAATGTCTGGAGACATTCTTGATCATCATGACTTGAGGGGAGGAGCTACTGGCATCTGGTCTGTTGGGGCTGGCAATTCTGGGAGACATCTTAACTGCATAGTACAGCCCCTGCCCCGTAACAAAGCTTTATCTGGATTGAAATATCAGATATTTAAGGTTAAGAGACCCTGCCCTAAGTGATCCAATTAAGCTAGGTTTGAATTTGTAAATGAATGGTAGATGTTGGAAAACATCAGGTAGTAAGATTGCTGTTTTCATTTTCCGAAGAGTAAGGCCCGTTAAAAACTAGACTTTGAGCTCAAGTTCTTTTTCCAGAGAAGTTCTGCACTTGCTCCAGCATCTCACTCAAGGCCGGGTAGGGCAGTTGTGACTTTTGGAAAGATTCCTGACAAGGCACAAGGGGCTGGCTCCCAGCAGGGCACATTCCCAAGGCAATGTACATCCAGGATCCAGCAGGCCTTACTCTGGACCAGGAAAGCACTGGGTATTGATTGCATTGTGTTTCCTTTCACTGCTTCCAATCCATGGGCTAGAAAAATGAGGGCAGCCCTTGTGGATTCTGATTAGAAGCTTCACATATCAAGTTCCTAAATTTGCAGAATGTCGTAAGCCAGAAAGACTGTGTGTGTGTGTGTGTGTGTGTATGTGTATGTGTGTCTAGTGAGAACCACATATTCAAACTATTCCCTATTTCTGCACCTCATCCTGCCAATTACACTCTGCTTGGTGGTGTGAAACTGACAGCCGGCAGCAGTGATGGAGACAGGAGGAAGGTGAACAAGGGCTTTGTGCATTCTCAGCTTTAGAGCGAATGTTCAGTGGGGCGGACAGGCATGTAACTGGCAGGTTTAGGAATCAGTAAAAACCAAGAACTGGAAGTCCTAATTTATCGTCTGTTTCAATACAAGGCCAGACACAGGCTATTTAATATAATGCATTGTTTACAAGTGGAGGAGAGTGGAAGTTATTGATGCATTACAAATGCAGGCAAATGCATCTCATAAGCCAAGGGGTAGGTAATAACAATTGCAGAAGACTAAATTTGACTTTAATCCCCTGAAGAATGGCATGCATACAGCTTCAAATGATAAAAGCTGGAGGGGGTGGGAGAGAGGGAAAGAAGGGAGGGAGAGAAGGAGACCTGACAGAGGGAGACAGAAGGAGGCAGAGAGAGACAGATGAAGAGAGAGACAGAAGCAGAGATAGACACCAACATACAGACAGAAAGAGATAGAGAAATGAGATTGCTGATTTTCTCTGGGGATTGTGAATTTCTCAATTAGGAAATAGAGTGGAAATGGAAAGAAGAGATTTCTTTAAAGCCTTGTCTTGGTAAACAGCATCATGCTTGGCAGAGTGTTTTCAGTAGCAGGTCTGGCGTCGTGCATGGTCAAGCAGCTTGGAGCGATTTAAAGACCTGCCAATCCCTTAGATAATCCCAAAGGCAGAAATAGAAAACAAGTCCTTATTTGATTAGTGCATGTAGCCTGTTCTGTGTCCTCTTCCTGGGGTCTTTAGTGCCATGGCTGTAGTGGCTGGCACAAGTTTGCTCTGTCTTTGGGGTTAAAGTTCCCCACCATCAGTACTAGTGCACCATGCTTTGGGCATAGAAGGTGTCCATGAACATTGGCAGAATGAACATGAGCTGGTGCTGATGCCCATGAAGTAATGATATAGCTGGACTCTATAATGCAATCTTAGCAGTGAAGTGGTTTTAGAGGAGGCAAAATGGTGGTCACTCCCACTTATGCTGAAACCCTTCTGCATTATTATTGACAAAGGCGTCTAAATTCTGGGTGAAAACTCATATGATAGGGCATCTTAACCCTGGGGAGCTCACCCCTTTGTGGACTGGGATTTAATAGCAGTCAACATTCGTTGGGAATGTGTCAACCACTGTGCTGAAATCTCTATGGGGCGTAGCGCTCTCTCTGTTTATATCTAACTTGGGAGGTATTAATTGTAATTCTTTTAGAGATGTGGAAACTGAGGCACAGAGAGGTTTCATGGCTGGTAACTGGTAGAGGAGGGACTCCAACCCAGGCAGACTGGCTCTCTCTGTAGGCTGCACTATTAAATGCTGAGGACATTCTTTCCGGAGTTGGGTTGAGTTTCCCCTCCGTTTCCCCTCAGTGTTCTACTGCAGTAGCCTGTCCCATGTGATGGTGTATCCAATGTTGGATTTCCATTATCAACACGACTCACATTTGCCTGGTTTATGGACGTGTTTGCAGTGCACCATCTGTCTTCCCTGTTGATCCAGTGACAAACAGAGGGAGAAAGAAGATTGGCACTGGAAGATCTTTCTACGACAGCTTTCTAACAGTGACAACCAGCCTGGGTCATGGAGCATAGAATCCCTGGTCAAGCCACTATTTGTGGACCACTCTGAGAAAAACAAGTGAGCTCACTGTTTGTTCTGGAGGACAGACAGTGGTCTGAGTGACCCCATCTGTGTGCTGTAGCTGGTTGAATCCTAAGAGGAGCCAGTAAAGTCATCTCTCTAGGCTAACCCCAACATAGTAGGCCCTCAGTAAACATTTGTCAGCTATCTGATCTGACAGCATTCAGGCTGATAGCGATGCTGCCAGCCTGTGTTCTCAGAACGGCTGAGCCTGGAGAAAGAAAGCTCTCTTTATTTGGAGGAATGATCTTGACCATTTGCCTATGACTTTGGAGTAAGTAGACCTTACAGCCTGGGGTCTCTTCACAACTGGCTTATATTTCTGTGCTTTGTGCCTGCCTGGCCTGTGATTCTCACATCTAATCCACTGACCAGGCCTGGAGACTTGATCCCTCAAATGTCTCCCCAGCTAGTGTAGGTCTTCTTTCTCATTTGAGCAGTCGTAGGAACCTTCTAACTGGTTTTCTTGCCCCCAACTCTCAATCCACTTTGTGTGATCCTGTGCACAGGCAGAGAAAGGCTCCCCTTCTTCTTTTTCTTTTTTCCCCTTAGAGTTAACTTATTTCTTTTGAGAGAGAAAGAGGGAGAGAGAGACTGACTCTCAACATAATCTACCCTAGCCTCAGCCAGGCTAGGTCATGGGCATATGTCCATCTAGCACACACAGAGATTTCTTAGAGTTGCAAAACCCAGTCTTCCCATATGGGTCAGCCTCACAGAGCCTTGCTTTAATCCTAGGTTGCCATCTTTTCTCCAAGAAAGAGCTTCCTAATGCAGTGGTCTTCCTTGTGCGCTAGGAGTCCCAGATTGTTCTTGATGTGCAGTAAATGCCTTTTGAGCAAATGAGAGACCAGGACCCAGGCTTAGCAGAGTCTCTTGGGGGCCCTCATTGCAGTCCAACCAGTTCCAATTCTAATTTAGAATATCTTTTTGAGATCTGAGAAATAAAGACTTAAAAGCTATAGAGGGGGACCAATAGATGGTATAATGGTTATGTGGCTGGACTCTCACGTAGTCAACTGTGATTTGAGTCCTGGACCTGGCAGCTTAAAACTTAGGTGGGGTGCATGTGCATATGTGCCCAAAATCTTGAGAGGAGAATGGGGGAGTAGGGATTGCAGCATGAATATCCTGCCTGGGGGGGGGGGGGGGTATTTCTTGCTTTCTGTTTGTCTCTCTGGCAAGCACATGTGCCCTATAGCAAAAATCTCTCTTAAAAAAAAAAAAGCTATAGAGGAATAACTCTACTTTTTTATCTGTTTTAGGACTCTGGCGTGAGGGTTCACTTAAATAAATCTGTTGCTAAGATTTTGGAAAAGTTTGGTCCAAAGCACAAGACCCTAATGAAGGAGCAGTGCGATAATGTCTGAGTCCAGATTTGAAAGCACTCCAGGCTGGGTGTGAGGAGCCATTCAGTCATGCAACATTTACCTCGGTTCTCAAAGGCTAGTGGGGCTCCAGGTCATCTGGGTTTCTTACAAACCAGGGGTGGGAGATAATGGGAGTGAGAACAGTTGAGAGGAAGTCTGGTCAGATGGATTCAGTTGCTGTAAGGCTTGTGATCAAATCATTGGGAAGACAAAACATTGGAAATGGCTTGAGCTGAAGCTAAAATCAACTGGGGGTACCATTTAGAGACCCCCTTGCACACTAGTGAAAGGTATTTCTTTCTCAGTTGTTGGCAGTGTGAGGTGCTTCCTTCAAAGTCTACAGAGGAAGATGATTTCTACTGAGTTCTTATATCAGTGATGTTTTACAAGTAAAACCAAAGTTGATGAGAGACCAGCAGATGACATAATGTAATGGTTACATCGCTGGACTCCCACATAGTTGACCATGGTTTGTGTCCCAGACCTGGGGATTTGGAACTCATGCCAAGCGTGTGTGCATGCGCGCCCAAAATCCCAAGAGGAGAATGGAGTAGAAGGGATTGCGGCGTAGCATCCCCTTGGGGGGTGGCTTGTGGCTATCTCTTTGTCACTCTTATGAGCGCATGCGTCCTATAGCAAAATGATCTCTAAAAAACAATCAAATCAAACTCAATGAAAGCTTAGCTCAAAGTGGAACACGAGAAATGAGGCATTTGTTGTATAACCTCCTTTCTTGTCACTGATGTGGAGTGTCAGGTGTACTCTGCCTCCAGCCTGGATTGTGGAGCTGACTCTGCCTGTCAACAAAACAAAACAAAACAATACAAAACAAAACACCTGAGCCCTGGGAAAGATGTGACCCTCCTTCAGGATTTGTCACTGATTTTGGTTGTCACTTACATGACTTACACTCGACCTAGTGGATACTCAGAAAGAACGAGTCAGTGTATGTGATGGGAAATCCAAGGTTTACTAAATGCTTCCTCTATGCACAGATTCAAAGCAGGTCAGTCTGATGGCAAAGCCTGTGTTCTTGCTACCGTAACATGCAATTGAGGTAATTTAGACACTATAAATTGCAATACAAGTATAAGGTATTATTATTATTCTTAGTGTTTGAGAGAGCATGAAAGTATGGGTCTCAGATAGAAATGAGGCTGTATTTTAAAAATGATTTTACTATGCCTTCTCCAAAATACATTTAAATTGGTTCAGGATAAAAGACATAGACCTAATAACACTCCAAACCATTAACCCAAGAGCCAGATAACAAGATCTAAGTAATAAAAGGGAGCCAAGAAGTACTTATCAATCAGGAAATGTAGGTTAGTTAGGTAGCCGCCTGTCTTGACTCCTAAGAGCCAGTTGCTAATATTGTCTCCAAGCTCTGTGTTCAGTCCTACGGTCGCATTGAAAACAGCAAGGAGAGACTGTTTACATCACAAAAATGGCAAATACTTCAAACTGGGGACTTTTTCCTCCCCCAGGAGAATTGGGTGTTAGTTGTCAGCACATCACTGAACTGACACACACTACTAAAGCTAGTATGTTGTGTGCTTTTGACATGTGTTTTTCAGGCAGACCCAGGGATCAGAACCCATGGTCAGCCATATGGCTTCCACCCTTGCATAGCACGTACTCATCAAGGTGCCATAGTGGCTGGGCTTCTGCTTCTCACTTTTTTCTCTCTGCTGTTCACATTAATCAGTTCCACCTCCATATGGACCCAATATAGTTTACTCTGTCTTGACCATGTTCCAGTTTAAGTACTCAAAGGAGGCTAGCTAGGTTTCTGTATTTCACAAATCATTTCTTGAATGAGAGATTCCAATTGGTCCAGCTTGGATCAGGTACTTATCCTTAGTCCAATCAGCTGTGGTGGAGGGGATGAGATAACTTGTCATTGGTACTTAAGTGGGAACATTGAAAGAGATTTTTAAAAATTAATTGCCAGAAGGCACATGCATTCACCAGAGGAAGACAGGGAAAGAGAGGGAGAACACTACAATAGTGTGTGATCACATTACAATCTCTTCTCTGTCCCTCCATCCTGTCAGGATTTTGGATACACACACACACACACACGTTTTTCTTTCTTTTTTCCACCATAGGGCATGCACATTCACCAGAGGGAGACAGAAACACAGACAGAGAAAGAGACAAAATGAGAAGTCACACCCCCCCCCCCCTCCCTGGGGCGGGGGAGTTGACCATACCACAATCCCTTCTCCTTCATTCTCTTCTCAGGATTTCGGCTGTGCACACACATGTGCCCTGCATGAGATTCAAGCCAGGACTCGATCTGCTGTCAGCCATGTGGGAGTCCAGCACCGTAAGCATCATGCCACCTGCTGGCCCCCTGAAAGAAGATTCTTAACAATGGGCAAGGCAAAGCAGGAAGATAAACTGACAAAGGTGTCTGTGATACGTGTGTATTAGCATCCTTTGGTATTTGTATCAATAGTGAAGGATGAGGATGACAAATCAGACAAGACATATCATATTTGTTAAATTCCCTCTGAATGAATAAAGTCATCTTGTGTGACAAAGGATGACTTGTAAAACTCAATTCTGTTCTTAATCTTTAACATTCTTATTTCATGTAGTATATTCTTTTTTTTTTTTCTTTTTTTGGAGAGGTTTTTGCTATAGGGCACGTGCGCTCGCCAGACAGACAGAGAGAGACAGAGAGATAGAAAGCAGGAAATCACCCCCCAGGGGGGATGGCCACGCCGCAATCCCTTCTCCTCCATTCTCCTCTCGGGATCTTGGGCACGCACGCACACGCGCCCGGCGTGAGAGTTTAAGCCGCCGGGTCCGGGACTCGAACCGCAGTCGACTACGTGGGAGTCCAGCGACATAGCCATTACGCTAACTGCTGGTCCCTCATGTAGTATATTCTTATACAAACAGAAAGAGGAAAGTGGGAAGTTGGTGGGAGAAAGGACTGTAGCAGTGAGAAACCATGGCAGTGCAGACTGGCTGTAAAGCTGTCCCTGGCCTGGGTCCTGTCTCGTGAGAGAGCGCACGTAATCTGACCGAGACAGTGAACTATACGTCTCGAGTGCTGAAGGTCGATGCAGCATTTATGGATAAAGAAATTCTTACTGCATTTACATTATCGTCCCACTTTCCCACACTGATAAAATAGGAAATAGTGCTGTGGTGCTGTGTGTGGAGAAGGGATTCGGTTAAGTTCTCTGGGCTGTTTCCCTATGACTGAGCCGCACACCTGCTGCTGAGAAATGGTGAGGGAGGGGCAGTGACTCGGGCACTGGGTAAAGACATCAGTGTGTGATCCAGCCTATGCACCATGTTTGGGATGGAGACAACAGGATCACTGGTAAAATTTGTTGAGCACCTACTGTATGCCAGACGCTGCCTCAAATGCTGTTCATGTGTCGTTTTAAATCCTCGCCGCAATCTTGGACTACAGCTGCCTGGACTATTTTGAAGATAGGCAGCTGGGGTTTCGGAGAGAGGCTGAGCTGCGTGGTTGTGCATGGCAGGGGCAGGAATGGGATTCATCTCTCCGACTTTAAAGCCTACCTCCTTCTCACCTCCTGTCTATTTATTTATTTTTTTTAGCTACATGCTACCCCTCCAGAAACAGAGTCACAAGTGGGAAATGAAATAAAATGGTGTCACATGCAAAGTTATTGGAATAATAATAAAAAAGGTCATTTTTAAGTGCATGTTTTCATTAGGGTTTCATTTAGGATTTATTTTCATTTTAACTTCCATGTGGGAAGAATATTTACCTTCTTTGAAGTTGATATCTTCAACAGCTATCATAAAACATTTAGAGAGATAGCTCTTTAAAAGTAAAAATGTATTAGGCCTGTCTGTGGGGTGGTGGTGAAGGCAGCTGGATCCCACATGGCTGCCTCAATGGTTTGAATCCCAGACCTGGCACTTTGAAGAAACACACCAGTTGTGTATGAATGTGTGCCCCAAAGCAGAAATGGAGATGGGATTGTGGTGTGACTACCCCCCCACACCCAGGGGATGCTTTCTTGCTTTTTCTTGGATTGCACGTGTCTTCTGGCAAAAAATTAAAAAAAAATATGTCTATGTGTGTGTGTGTATGTATGTATGTATGTATGTATGTATGTATGTATGTATTTATTTATTTATTTATGAAAAAGAGGGAGAAAAAGAGTAAGAATTATAGGGTCTCTTCATGCTACGATCCTCCTGCCCCAGCTTCCCAGTCAAGTAGGATTACAGGTAATGTGCAACCGTAACTGGCCTGTTCTGGTTGGCTGTGAACTGAACCCAGGCCTCCTGCATGGCTCCGGCCTAGTGTAGTGGTGCCCACTCACTTGTGCCACTCAGCTGGGTCTTATATACATTATTTTTTTGAGAAATTGGCCCCCTAAGGAAAACTTTTTCTTACTCCTATTCAACTCAGTGAGCAGGACATACAGGTGTGGCTACAGAGACATTGACAGGGTCTGGGAGCGCCAGGTAGACAGAAATCCCAGAGGCATCCTGGAAAACAACACGGCAGCTGGGGTCATTGCTGCAGCAACAAGGCAGAGAGTAGTGTTCTCGTGTGATTTGTCCTGGAGAACAATGTGTCATGCATGTGTCTTTTTAGCCATGTCTGCTCCCAAGAGGAGTAGAACTTTAACACATACCTTTTTGAATTTTGAAGAACTGAAAAGTTTTTTTAGGAGGACTGTTCAGAAAGCCAAGAAAAACATGATCAATTTATTGCTGTAGACATGGAAATCTTTGTGTTGGGATTTCCCCATTTCCCCATATTCAGGATGTCTAGATAGTGGGTATGTGCTGTTAAGAGCACATGGTGGGACCAGCAGATACCATAATGGTTACCTCGTTGAACTCTCAAGTAGTCGACTGCAGTTCAAGTCCTGTACCTGGTGGGTTAAAATTCACACTGGGCATGTGTGTATGTGTTTTTTTTTTTTTTTTTTTTTTTTGTGTGTGTGTGTGTGTGTGTGTGTGTGTGTGTGCCCAAAATCCCGAGAGGAGAATGGAGGAGAAGGGATTGTTGTGTGGCTATCCCCGCTTGGGGGGGTGGTGAGTTCTTGCTTTCTGTCTCTCTGGCAAGTACATGTGCCCTGTAGCAAAAAAAAAAAAAAAATCTTTATATTAAAAAAAGAAGAGAAAAAGATCACAAGGTAACTAACTTAGGTCATTTGGAAACTATTTCAAACTCAACCACAGAGTCAGGTATTTTGGGGTATTTCAAGTCTTCACTTGAAAATGAATTTTTAATATCACATGTTATAAAATTATAACATGTACTAAGCTCACGGTTTTTAAGTGTGCAGCTCAGTGGCATTAAGGGCATTCCCACTGTGATACAATCATCACTGTCATCCACCTCCAGATCTTTTGTTCATGTTCCCAGGAAACTCTGTACCCATTGAAGAGTACTCCTTTCCTCCCTTTCCCTGGCAATGACCACCCTACTTTGTCTCTATGAGTTGGACTACTCTATGTACCTCAGACAAGTATTTGTTAATCCGGTCATCCTAGCATTGTCCAAGTTGATGAAAACGTGGGTTGTTTCCACATCGAAGGGGATTTCAGGGATCAGCAGATAGCATACTCGACAGTGGTTCGAGTCCTGGACCCGGAGACTTAAACTCACGTCAGGTATGTGTGTGTGTGCCCAAAATCCCAAGAGGAGAATGGAAGGAGAAGAGATTGCGGCGTGGCCATCCCCTCAGGGGTGATTTCTTGCTTTATGTCTTTCTATCTGTCTCTCTAGCAAAGTACATGTACCCTATAGAAAAATATTTCTTAAAAAAAAGTTTCAGCCAAGAACAATATTGATTATCTGTAGACATGGAAATGTCTGGTTTAAATTTGTGTATGAGACATCATATATACTTTGATAACAATGCTGTTTTGTAGATCCAGGGCCCAAATACCCCATATAGAATTACAGTCAGGTTATTGATAGGTAGATATTATGTCAGGGGCAGATTATTAAGTTGGATAGATTTTATATTTAAATATATTTGATTGCCAAGTATAGATTCTACCTATAATAAATGACCCTCAACCAATCCCTAGAAAGTAAAAGGTGTATGAAGACAAAATACGTTTCATTATCTAGCATCATGTATCCTTAAAGATTTTATGGTCTTAATTTAGCCTTTGATGGAATTACAGACATGTTGCTTAACGACTGGAATAAGTTCTGAGAAGCGTATCACTAGGTGATTTTGACATTATGGGCACTTCCTAGAGTATACTTACATGGACCTGGATGGTCTATCTTCTGTACACCTGGGCCATATGGTATAGCTTGTTGCTTCTAGGCTATAACCTGCATGGCATGTTAACTGTATTGCACATTGTAGGCAATTGCAACGCAATGGTAAGTATCTGTATATCTAAACATTTCTAAATATAGAAAGGATGGAAAATACAGTATTAAACATAAAAAATGACACACCTTGTAGGGCACTTAACCACGAGCAGGGCTTGCAGGATTGGAAGTTACTGTGGGGGAAGTCAGTGAGTGAGTGGTGAGCACACATGAAAGCCTAGGACATTATGGTACCTACCGTGGAAGTCATAAATGCTAGACACTTAGTTTATACTACATTTATTAAAAATATTTTTCTTCAATAGCAAATTCATTTCAACATGCTGTAACATTTTTACTTTGTAAATTTAAAAATTTCTTAGAACTTTGATTTTTAACTTTTTCTTTTCTTTTTCTTTTTCTTTTTTTTTTTTTTTTTTTAGAGAATTTTACTAAACAGCACATACACTCACCAGAAAGACAGAGACAGAAAGTGAAAAATCACCCCCGTGCCCCCCGGGTGGGATGGCTATGCTGCAATCCCTTCTCCTCCATTCTCCTGTGGGGATTTTGGGCAGACATACACACATGCCCGTTGTCCTGGACTCAAACAGAGGTCAATCCTGTGGTAGTCCAGAGTCTTAACCACTATACCACCTGCTGGCCCCGATTTTTTGACTTTTAAAATTTTACATTCTTTTTCATTGCCAGAGGGTTCATGCACTCATGAAAGAGAGAGAGAGAGAGCACACCCCAATGGGACATAGTCATGTTGCAATACCTTTTCCTGCATTTCTCCAACCTGTCGGTTTTAGGCACATGTACCTGGTGGGTTTTTCAAGCCATCATTGCTGGCACTTGAACTGCATTTAGGATCTGGCTCTATTAACCACATTAGTTGCTCCATTAGTGCCCAGGGCTGGCCCTAATTTTTAAAACCTTTTAGATTCTTGTAATAACACTTAGCTTAAAACAAACATATCGTACAACTGTATAAAACATTTGATTGATCTTAATAAATTTTTTAAACTTTCTTTGTGAAAAACTAAGTTGCACACACATTAGCCTAGTGGCTACACAGACTCAGGATCATCAATATCACTGTCTTCCGTGTCCACATCTTGTACCACTGGATGGACTGTGATGAACAAAACAACACAGGACTAAATCAAGCACAAGAGATAATGATGCAAATCAAGAGATGTGGTAAACAGAGATGTATGAGGCTGCTACCAGCATAAAATGGTACTGTTTTCCAGTAAGCTTTTCTCTTTTTTTAAGAGGTTTTTTCCCTATAGGGTGCGTGCGCTCGCCAGACAGAGACAGAGAGACAGAAAGCAAGAAATCACCCCCCGGGGGGATGGCCACGCCGCAATCCCTTCTCCTCCATTCTCCTCTAGGGATCTTGGGCATGCACGCACACGCACCCGGCGTGAGTTTAAGCCACTGAGTCCAGGACTTGAACCGTGGTCAACTACATGGGAGTCCAGCGACATAGCCATTATGCTAACTGCGGGTCCCAAGTAAGCTTTTCTTTATAAGTAGAAAGAGTATAAGATAATGGGGGCTGGCAGGTGGCATGGTGGTTAAAGGTGCTGAATTTTCACATGGGTGACTGCAGTTCAAGTCCTGGACCTAGCAGCTTGCTTTCTAATTTTCTCTCTCTCTTTCTCTCTCTGTCCCTTGCTGGCCAAATTGAAACAAACAAATGAATAAATAAATGAATAAAGTTAAATGAAAAATTAAAAAAGTATAAGATAATGACAAAAAGTATAGTATACTAAGTATATCAATCGGTAGCATAGTTGTTTGCTGTTGCTATAAGTGTTATGTACTGTGCATGATTGTAGGTTTGTTTACATCAGCATCATCACAAACACGTGAGCAATGCCTGACTTTGTGAAGTTAGGACTGCTGTGATGTTCACTAGTTGATAGGAATTTTTCAGCTCAATGATAATCCTATGGGACCACCATTGTATACGCAGTCCATCATTGATTGAAATATCATCATGTGGAGCATGACTGTACACTGTTTTGCTGGAGTCAGTATGAGAACCCTCTTTGGTCGGGCAAATTTGGCAAGTTCTAACATGACAGAGGATAGGAAATGGTCAGATAATCAAATCTAGGGCTGTTGCGGACAGGCAGGTTGTGTCAAGTAGCAAGCTGTCGGTGCTATTGCAGTGGTGGGGAAGGGAAACAATTTCTATTTAGATTTGCAAATTACTGTTCCTTTTAAAAAGAATAAGCTTACAAATTCCCAATCTTCTTTTAGGAATGTTGGGGAACACAGAGCCTGCCGGCAGAGGTATTCAGAGAGACAGAAAGCCACAGTCACGTGGGAGAAAAAGCCAGTCCTCAGGTGATAAATTGCTGGCAACTAGGCATTGGACAGAAAGCTGTGAAAGAAAAGCAAGCACTCTTCTTAACTACAGTAGATGCAGACTCTTTAAAGTCTGAGGCCAAGAGACAGATATTTTCTGAAATTAATAATAATGACACTGCTATCAGGAAGGAACCATTCCGGCACAAAATGGCACGGAACAAGAACAGTCTGGGACATAGGTATCAGCAGAGACTGGATAATGTGAGAAGAAAATAAATCCCTGTGAGACCAGACAAAGACTATTCCTCATTGCGTTACCAGTTCCTTAGGAGGGGAGATTGGAAGTTGGTATCAGGAGCCTGCAGCATGCTTCTTTCTGTTGTGTGTATAATTACGTTTAAGTTAACTGTGTAATAAAATGTATGTAGTTTTTATTTTGTGGCACAGTGTCATTAACTTGCAACCAATGTTTTTGTTGACTTTATAATACCCTGGGTGAGAGAGCCTCTTCAGGGGTTCTTGTAGATTGATCTGAGAACCATCTGGGGCCTTCTGACCTCTGCAGGCAACATTTTGATCCTGAGCATTGTCCTTATGGAAGATGCACTGAGCTGGAAGTACTCTTGTCCATGTGTGCTGCCTGTTTCTCAGCTATTGTTGAAGGCGTTGATAGCAACTTCAGTTTACTGCCTACGTATATTTCTATTTTCAGTTTGCGGTTTTTTTTCCAGCCTTTTTTTTTTTTTTTTTTTTTTGGCTAGAGGATGTGCATACTTGTTAGAGAGATTGAGAGACAGAGAGAGAGGGACAAAGCATCCCCCAAAGGGGTATGGTCACGCCACAATCCCTGCTTCAACATTTCTCCACCCTGCTGGGATTTGGGGCACTCACACACGGTGCCTGGTGTATCCTTCAAGTCACTGGGACCAGGATTCAAATGGTGCCATTGATCATGAAGAATCAGCTCCCTAAACCACCAGGCTACAGGGCTGACTCTCTGCTCTTTCTTGATACTTCTAAAGACCTTAGGAAATGTAACACAGGAGTGGGAAGATGTGCACTGTACTAAAAGCTCAGTTTAAATTATTTTGCTCTGAAAGCAAGAGAAGGGAAGGAAGACCAGATGAGAGAAGGCAGACAGACATGATTTTGCAAGTGGGGCTAGACTAGCCCTCACCAGGCCAACACTGGGAACCAGGCAGAGGCCACCAGCCCTGATCATACTGAGCAACCTGAACATGGCCCAGAGGAGGTCTGCAGCCGGCTATAGGTCAGCAGGTGCTTCTCGCAGTTCACCCCTTCGAGTTTATTAATGCATTTCCTCTTCTGACTTGTCTGAACCTTCCCTCCGAATGTCTGTTTACAGACCGTGGTGCAGAGCAGTTGCTCAGCTACGATCACATGTGCCTTTGACAGGGATGCTTTGTGACAGCACATGTTCCCCTGTGCGTGCTGCCTTTGGAAGCCGGCACGCCTGCTGGGCTTCCTGTATGGAGAGACTTTAAATTACTTTTCTCTCTAAATTTCTTTTGTTTTGGGGAGTGGGCTGGGGAAAAGAAAGATGGTTAAGGGTTGGCTTATTTTCCATGGAGTTAGAACTAACTGCTTTTTTTATTTTTAGTTGATTGCTCAGGGGCCTGGCTTCTGGGACACAATATGGCTCTAGTTCATAAATTCTGAGTCACTACTGGTTTTCTGGATCACTTCAGATGGGGCCTTTCCCTTAGCCTCTCTTTGACATCTGTGAATTGGAAAATTCCAGGTCATTTCCCTGTGCCTACTTCACAGGGATAGGGTACAACCTTTATGGCTGGGTTCTGTAAAAGAGTCAGTATTTTGAGAGAACAGAGTCTGGATTCAGTTTTCTTTGACGTTTTCATGGATGTGGAAGGCAACTTGAGAACATTTACACTTGGGTAGCTTCTATTACATATAGCAGAACCACAGTCCAGAGTCATGTCCCCCCGCCACCCCCCGTTACACTCTGCTCTTTCCCCACTGCCTTTGTTTAACGTATCTTGTCAAGTCTGAAATCGTAGACCTTTAGGCTCCTGCGCACACCACTCAAAAATGACTCTATGTAGATTTGAATGTAATTAAACTTGCCTTTCCTTAACAATGTGGCAAGATTGACATTTTAGCAGCATACATCCTTTTTTTTCCCCCCTGACAGATTATTTTCTTTATTCAGATAAAGCCTGTGTTCTATTTTGAATGCTGGGAGTACGGAATTGGTTGGTTTTTTTTTTTTTTTTTTTTTTTTTCATTTGGAGTTTGAGGCAATTAGAGCCACAAATTAATTTCTCACATTAAGAGGAATGTTTTGTCTTCAGATCTGCACCTGCTCAACCCCATTTCCAGTTATTTGTAGGTTGTCGTACTAAAGAGGAAGAAGACATACTTATGTGGGGACAGAGGGAATCACTAATGGCTAATCAATAACTGTGGAATATTTCAAAACTCTAAAGAGACCTGTCACAGCCTTGTGAAAAACAGTGGGCCCACTTAGCTGTGGTTTCACTTGTGTAGGGTTACTGGAAAGATCCTGAATTGATCAGCAAACATTTTCATGTATGTGTCTTTTAGTAACTTCACACTTAGTAACAAATTTGTTGTGTTCCCCTCACCTCTTCATCTTATCCCAAACTTGTTGTTTCTCTTATTTTTCTTTGTTCAGGGTGTCAGTATCTTTTTTTTTTTCAATTTGCCAGAAGGTGTATGTGCTTGCCAAAGAGAGATCGAGAAGCCACCGGTAAGGTGTGGTCATGCTGCAGTCCCCTCTCCTTTATTTCTCTATCCTCTCAGGATTTGGGGCACACAGTGACATGTACCTGGTGTGTTTTTCATTGGGCCTGGGATTCAAACCACGGTGGCTCATGTGGGACCTGGCTCCTTTAACCACTAGGTTACAGAGCCAGCCCAACGGTAGTCAATATCCACACCGTCTTCTAAGCTGGAAACTTTGGACTGTATCGGTCTCTTTTTCCTCACCTTGTATGAACAAGAGTTGGCTTCTTACCCAGTATTCATTCCTTCCTCTTCTGTTGCTCATTGCACCCAGTCATCAGGTGAAAATCACACAAATGGAGGAAAACCATAAAACAACTAATTTTGTTTTAAATGAGGTTGTGCACGAATACGAGGTTTGGGCAAGCTGAGCCCATCTTGCTACCTGGAAGAAAGCCAGCATGTGGATGTAGCCAATCACTGAAGAGACCAAACTGAGTAAATCGCAGAGCTGCATAGTTAGTCAGGTCGCCCAGTGAGGCTCACCCAGAGCCCACTCTTTTGCTGGGCTTTCAGTTACATGAGTCAGCTAATTTTCTTTATTATTATCTTTCAGCTTCCAGAGGGTGCATGCACTTTCCAGAGAGAGGGAGAGATAGAAAGACAAGAGACAGAGAGGGAAAAAGCACCCCCAAACAGGGCATGTTCACACTACAATCCCTTCTCCTCCATCTCTTTATCCCTTCAGGATTTTGGGCTTGCGTGCACCTGCTCCCATGCTTCTTTTTTTTAAGCCACTGGAGCTGGGATTTGAACCATGGTCGGGCATGTGCAATCTGGCTCCCTTCACCACTAGACTATGGGGCTGGCCCATCCTTTATTCTTTATGCCATTTAGTGTGCAATGTTTTGGCAATCAAAAATATCCTTAGCTAATATATCCCCTTCCGATCATTCACTACATCCTATTGATTTTTATTTCTTTAATTTAATCTCAAATTCAACCTCCCTCTACTTTCCCTAGTGCCACTAGATAGTTCACTAGATAGTCGTTATCTTAGTTATGGGGACCCACTTAATTTTCAAATGACACTTTAAGTATTGTGAAACTTTCTAAGGATGTAGAAGCCTAATAATTCAGAGATGAGAAAGCTGACTGTGACTCCCAAAGCTGTCAGGCATGGAGAGTGTTCTACAGTCCAAGGAAAGGTCTTATGTAAACAAAGCCTTCAAGGCTTGGCTCCACTCTGGTTTCCCAACCTTGCCCTCCTTATTCCTCACCACATGCCTCATGCTGCAGCCATCTACGGTTCTTACAATTTCTGGAGTTCTCCATACTGTTTTATGACTTGGTATGTTTCCCATGCCCTTACAATTGTTACATTTGGAAACAAGTCCCTCCCTTTTCCACCTGGAAGACTGTCTCTCATCCTGTAGTCCCATTGGAACCTGAAGATGCATCTGTCTGCCATTTTGGGATGGGCCTGGCCAGAATCAGGGATGAGAATCAGAAGACTCCAGGCTCTCTGTGTCAGGTAGTGCAGAGACTGTCAGATGGAGGCCATAGGCCTCAGGTGGGTATCACAAATTTGGACAGGCCAGGTGTCAGGGCCAAAGGGTCTAGCAGAGTCAAGAGAGGTAATTTAAGGGCTGAATGGTGACAAAGCACTAATACTTAATGCTCTGCAAGGCTGACCCCTGTGGGGGCTCTCATCTAGAGACCTTCCTAAGTATACTGGGTATGTGCATGCCCATGATCCAGAGCTGGCTGAGATTAGGCGTGGATTGTGATGTGTAGGCCCTATTGGTGTTCTGTCTATCTGTCTGTCTCTCTCTCAAGAAATAAATAAGCTTAAAAAAAAGAGCAGGGGGAGACAGAGGTCGTCTAACAAACTGGGCCCAGTTAATAGTGCTTCGGAATGGACTATGTGGATCTCTAAATCAGAATTGCATGAGGAAGAGTGCTCAATTTTCCAAAGGAGTTTGGGAGCCCACTGAAAAGCAGGTTTTTCCCCTCAAGAATACTAGGATCTGGGAATTTGCGTATTCTGAAGAAGTTTTTCAAGTAGTCCTGCTTCCTCTACCTGCCATTTACACCAGGATTGTCCTGAGGGTGATCCTGTATTTGCTTGTATCTGTAGTTCTTCTGTCCCCATTTCCTCCATACATTCTGATTATGCTCAGTCTCTATGCTTGTGTTGTTCCAGAACATTCTTTACCCCTCCTGTCCTTTTGTCACACTCTAGCTCATTCTGCTTATCTCTAGCATTTCCTAGAACAGCCTACTCTTTTCTTTCTTTCTTTCTTTCTTTCTTTCTTTCTTTCTTTCTTTCTTTCTTTCTTTCTCTTTTCTCTTTTTATTTTATTTTATTTTTTTTAAATTATGAAGGTGCATGCATTCACCAGAGAGAAACAAAGAGACCAAGAGAGAAGGAGCAGGAGGAGGAGAAAGCACCGTCCAGTCAGGTGTGGTCACACTGAAATCCCTTCTCCATTTCTCCATCCTGTCAGAATTTTGGGCTCACATATGCTCACATGTGCCTGGAGTGCTTTTCAAACAGGCCCAGGACTTGAACCACATTCAACCATGTGGGATCCAGCTTCCTTAACCACTAGGCTGTAAGACTGGCCTGAGCATTCTACTCAATTTTTTTTTCTCCCAAATTTATTTACCTACTTAAGGTATAATTGAATGAGTTTATCATGTACAACATAATGTTTTGAAGTATACGTGCATTGTAGAATGGTTTAATCTAACTAATAAACAAATGTATTGCCACTTTGTTATCACTTTTTGGGGAGGACACTTAATGTCTACTCTCTTAGCATTTTTCGAGAATATAATATATTGTCATTAACTGCCGTCACCATGCTGTATGATAGATCTCTCGAACGTGTTCTTCCTGTCTAACAGAATTCTATTCTTAATTCTATCTGCAACCTTTCTCTCCCCCTTAACCCTGGGTTAAGCTGCTCCACACTTTTGCCATCACAGTAATTCGATGTTCCACTTTAAAACTCACACTTTGTGTATCGTTATTTTCTGTCCTACCAGAAGGTGAACGCCTTCAGAACTAGGTCTGTGGTTCTTTTCATTTTTGGAGCCCCAGCTGTGCCTGGCATGTGCACAGTAGTCTCAATCACTAAGCGCATGGACACAAACACGAATGAATGGATTCTAATGGAAGGAAGGCTGTGAAGGTACTTTTTTTTTTTTTTTTTTTTTTGAGAGGTTTTCGCTATAGGGCGCATGCACTCGCCAGACAGACAGAGAGAGACAGAGAGACAGAAAGCGAGAAATCACCCCCCAGGGGGGGATGGTCACACCGCAATCCCTTCTCCTCCATTCTCCTCTTGGGATCTTGGGCACGCACGCACACACGCCCGGCGTGAGTTTTAAGCCACCGGGTCCTGGACGCAAACCACAGTCGACTACGTGGGAGTCCAGCGACATAGCCATTACGCTAACTGCTAGTTCCCATGAAGGCACTTTGTAAACTAACCCACAGCAAATACATAAAGCATTATTCTTTTATTTAATATGGCTGAAAAATCTCAGAAGTCTTCAAATTTTACTTCCCCTTGAATGTCTATCTTGATTCTCACCCAGACAGAATCAATGACTACTTTCTTGGAACACCCTGAATATGCTGCATTAGGCATTTTTTTCCCAGGACGCTTTATGCAAATTACCGGTTAGATCTTATGCATCTGTCTGCCTTACTAGACAGAAAAGTCCTTCAGGAGAGGGATGGGATGTGTGCATCCTGGGGACCCTTCTCGGAACCCACCTTAGTGCTTTGAACATTAATATTAGCCGACTTCCTGCCCTCATTGCTCCCCAGGGCAAATATAGTCATCTGCACCCACCTTATTGCCTTTCCTGACCTCCGAGGAAGCAGCAAATCTCCTCTATTCTATTCTCCTGTGCCCTCGGGAGCTGAAGCTGTGAGCAGATCTGGAGTTTTCTTTCATCACTGGCAGCTAATGTGCTGTGCGGTAGATAAATGCAAGAGGCTCTGTTGCCTCCCTGAAGAGAGACCTCATGCTCTCTTAGTAAAAAGGATGAAGAGAAACCAGGGGCTGGGGCTGGGAGAATGAGAACAGAGACGAGAAAATGGGCTGTGTGAGGACAGAACATCCTGAGGAGCTGAGGGAGCCGAACGAGGATTTGCTGATGTCTGTGCAGAGCCGGAAGCATTCTCCACTGAGAAAGGCCTGGCATTGGGCGGATCTAAACAGACTGTGCAAAGCCCTGCTGGGGCAGCCTCCCTCACTGGCCTCTGTATCGAGCCTGAGATTTGGTGTTTGCCTGAGCTTGAAATGAATAGTGTTACCTTGTTTATTGATCCTGATTGCCCATGGTGAGGTACCTGCCATTTTTGTCCAGAATTAGGCATGTGTGGTTGCTGACTAGCTAGAAGACTGTAACTAGTCAAAGATGGAAGTAGTGGGGGGAGAGGAAGGGCCATGTCCTCCAGGCCTTAGGAATAGAGCCCAGAGCCTGTGGAATCGCAGTGGAGGCAGGAGTCCACCAGCATGGTAGGGTATCACAGGATTCTGGGAGAAGAAAGAACATTAGCAATCACACAGTGTGTTATTTAATGCAGCCATCCCCAACCATCAGTCCCCCAAGACAATTTTTTCATGGACCTGAGGAGGGGGAAGGCATGGATGGTTTATTGTAGCACACTACTGAAATGCCTCACATGTGCAGTTCACAATAGGGTCCATGCTCCTATGAAAACCTAATGCCTCCACTCATCTGACAAGAGGTGGAGTTCACGTGGTAAAATGAGCAATGGGGAGAGGTTGTAAATACAGAGGAAGCTTCTCTCACTCACTTGCCCCTCACTTCCTGCTCTGTGACCCAGTTCCTAAAAGGCTACAGACCAGCACCAGTCTGTGGCCTGGGGGCTAGGGACCCCTGATTTAATGCACAAGGACACTTGCAAGTGAAATCCAGAGAGGTTAAGTGGCTTACCTAAAGTCATTCAGGGAAGCAGGGTCTCAAGGAGAATCAGGACTCATGGCTCACAGGCTAGTGCTCTGTTCATATAACTACCAACCCAACACTATGTGACCAAAGGGCTTTACGGAGTTGGTCAAACCAAGGGCAGCCCTCCACTCTTAAGGGCCAAGAGTCCATAAATGGGACAGGGAGAAGCTAGCTTAGATCAAGAAGATATTGACATGGGATGGAGAGGGGAGAGTGACATCTCTCAGAAGCCCTTTTCTGCAGTGATTAGGTCTCACTTGTCTTTTTTTTTTTTTTTTTGAGAGGTTTTTGCTATAGGGTGTGTACACTCGCCAGAAAGACAGAGAAAGAGAGACAGAAAGTGAGAAATCACCCCCCCCCCGGGGGGGGGATGGCCATGCACCAATCCCTTCTCCTCCATTCTCCTCTCGGGATCTTGGGCACGCACGCACATGTGCCCGATGTGAGTTTAAGCACTGGGTCCGGGACTCGAACCATGGTTGACTACATGGGAGTCCAGTGACATAGCCATTACGCCATCTGGTGGTGCCAGGTCTCATCTGTCTTATCCAGCAATGTGTTAGCTCAGTTCCATCACCATGTAGTAATTACCTACTCATGATGAATAGGGTTGATTTCCTCCTCTCCTCTGCCTGTACCTTCTTACCTTCTTACTTCTCCATCTCCCTCCCTTCCACCTGGTGTCCTTCCTGAGCATCACTTTTGTGGTGGATTTTGTACACTGTGACTTCCAGAGTTGAGGAAGATCAGCTTCTGTTCTCCAGAAACATATGGAGGGAATGAGATGAGCAAAGAGTTTGGTCCTGTTGGGGGACTAATCTTTTACTCAATGGCCCCTTTACATGGGAATTGTAAAAGAGAACTTCTAAGATAGCTCTGGAAATAAAACAAGATGCTCTTAAGGCCACCCTTAATTCAGTATAAGAGCCACTTATGTGTGATTCCTATATTTTCTCCTCTTCTGTGATACCTTCTTGAATTTATTTATTCATAGTTAATCTTCATCAAACTTTCATATACCTTCATGCATTTTCACAAACAACAAAGAATTGAAGGGCCACACACCCAGATGTTCATTTATGAAGTACAGTCCTGTGCAAATACATATCTCTCCAAACATTCGTGGGTACAAATGTACACAAATGATGGTTTACGCATGTGTACAAATGATGCACAGATAGAAGCAGAACTTCATAAACACATGTAAATACATGCATGGAAAAGCTGTATTAATATTTACTTGAAGGTGTTTTGTTTGAAGAAGGTCATTTCAGTGATTTGTTAAAACAACCACAACCACAACAATCAGACTTGAACAAACTTGGTCAGATTTCAAGTGATTTATGGCTTGGGTTGCCTCGGCTCTGCTAGTGGAGTTCATTCAGAGGAAACACTCTGGGAAAAGCAGGGATAGCATCAAAAGAAACAGTAGAAATCTGGTTATTCCTTAGAGGAAAGGAGCCCAGGGCGTGCATGGCTTCACCTTGGCTACCTTAGCACTCTGTGCCAGTCCCCGCAGGAAACCCTTCTCTGATGGCACCACTGGCTTGTCAAATTGTTCTTCCCATTAGACAATGACTTTTTTTAAAAAAGATTTATTTATTTATTTAATTCCATTTATTATAATTTTTTAAAAATTGACCAGACAGAGGCAGAGAGAAAGGGAAAGTGAGAAAGCACCAGGTCCAGGGCTCAAATTATGGTCAGCCTTCTGGGAATTCAGCACCTTTAACCACCATGCCACCTGCCAGCCCTAACAATTACTTCTTTAAAGGCAGCCCCAGTGTTGTAGCAGTCTTCGTGGTCACACCCCCTCGCATGGTGGTTGATTCATTGTAGAGGCTCAATAAATGTTTGTTGATAAAGAAGATTAATTGCTTTAACTAAAATGACTAAAAAACGGGAGAAACAGAAAAGTCATCATTAATTTTGATGCGTTTCCTCTTTTTTAAAATTTTTTTTGAGAGTTTTTTTTGCTATAGGGCGCGTGTGCTCGCCAGACAGACAGAGAGAGACAGAGAGACAGAAAGCGAGAAATCACCCCCACAGGGAGGATGGCCACGCTGCAATCCCTTCTCCTCCATTCTCCTCCTGGGATCTTGGGCATGCATGCATACACACCCGGCATGAGTTTTTTAAGCCACTGGGTCCGGGACTTGAACTATGGTTGACACGTGGGAGTCCAGCGACATAGCCATTACGCTAACTGCTGGTCCCCCGATGCATTTCCTCTTTAAAAAAGATTTAGCAGAGAGCGAGTAGATGGTATGGAGGTTAAGGCAGCTGGATTCCACATGGTTGATTGCACGGTTCAAGTTATGGACCTGGTAGCTTGACAATCAGGCTGGGGTGTATGTGTATGCAGGCCCAAAATCTCAAGAGGAGAATGGAGGAGAAGGTATGTGGTATGGCCAATCCCTCTGGGGGATGATTTCTCACTTTCTCTTTGTCTCTCTGTCTCTGTCTCTGGCAAGTACATGCACTCTATAGCAAACTAAAAAAATTTTTTTTTCAGAGGGTGCATGAGCTCACTAGAGAGAAAGTAAGTGAAAAAAATCCTCTTCCTCCATGGGGCATGGTCACACCACAATCCCTTCTCCTCCATTTCTCCTTCCTTTTGGGATTTTGGGCACATATGCATATGTGATTGGTATGTTTTTCAAACCTCTGGGTCTGGGACTCCTACTGTACAGTCGACCATGTGGGATCCAGCTCGTTAACCACTATGCCACTGGCTGGCCCAATGTACTTCTCTTTGCTCAGAGCATCCATTTCAACCTCCGTCTCTTCAGAGTGTCTATTATTGGTATAGAGCCTGGGAAGCCAAGGGCGATGCTTCCTGGGCTCCCTTGCAGTAACATTCTTGGCTGTGATTTAGATGATAGCTAGCAGCTGCACAGGCAGAGACTGGAATTTGGAGCAGAGAAGAGCAAGAGATTAGAATGCAGCAAGTGGTGTGGCTTTGTATTAATTGGTTTTAGAGATGGCTTCCTGATTCCACCAGAGATTTGTTTAGAGATTTTTTTTTCTATAGAGAGCATGCACTCATTGTAGAGGCAGAGAGAGACATAGAGACAGAAAGTGAGAAATCACCCCCCCCCCCCCCGCACTCTCCCCGCACCCCCCTTCCCCCGCTCCCCGAAGGATGGCTATGCTGCAATCCCTTCTCCTCCATTCTCCTCTTGGGATTTTGGGCACACACACACACACACATGTGCCTGGCATGAGTTTAAAGCACCAGATCTGGGACTCAAACCATAGTTGACTATGTGGGAGTTGAGTGATGTAACCATTACACCATCTGCTGGTCTCACCACCAGAGATTTTTTGATGGTGGCAAGAAACTTGGTCCAGTTTTATGGTGTGACTTTGAACATTGTTTCTAGAAGCTCAGTGTAGAGTCTGTCCTTGATATTGTGAGCCATTCGTATGTTCCTTGTAAATATCCTTCTGTTCAAATCTGGGCATTCTTTGTGATCTATTCTGAGCAATATATGTTGTAAAGACAGGTGTCATACATGTCTGAGTATTTTGGGGAGGGTTATTTCTTCCATTTATGAGGGAGAGACAGAAAGAGAGACAGAGAGACAGTACCAGCAACAGAGTCCTTATTAGTCAATCCACCCCCAGCTTCAGCCAGTTCTAGATCCTAGGCACACACTTGTCTGGCATGTTTAGAAACATCTCTGAACAGAAACCTAGAACCTTCCCATGTGGGCCAGTCTTGAAGAGAGTCACATTACCACTGCACCATTACCTGACCCCTGATAGTTTAAAGTTTATTTATTTATGCATTTATTTTAGATTTTTTCCATAGGGCACTTATGCTCATCAGAGAGAGAGAGCAAGAGACAGAGACAGGGAGAGTGAGAAATCACTCCCCCCCCCCCCCAGGGGAGATAGCCACACCACAATCCGTTCTCCTTTATCCTTCTCTTGGGATTTTAGGCACACATGCATACATACCTGGAGTGATTTTCATCCACTTCTATAGTCTCTAAAATAAATAAAAATATAATAATATAAAACAGGCCTTTTTACTACTGCTTCTTGACTTACCAGCACTAATATCTTTCCATGATGGAGGAGGATCAGGTCCTTCACACTCTGTCTGGCTCAAAAGAGTTACACCACCACGCTTGGTTTCTTCCTCCATGATTCATTAGTACAGCTGATGACAACCTTCTTACACTTTGTTTCTTATTCCCTCCACTGTATCCTGATTCTTCACTTTGTAAGGATAGGCAACCCCTCTCCCACCCATCTTTCTATCTCTCCCCACTTCTTTCCACTTTAAGGTTGGAAACAGCTATGTTGTATTCCATAACTGCTGTGGGTTTTCCTGTGATTTCTCTATCTGTTACACTATATATAAGCTTTGAATCAGAAATGTTATTTACATTATTATGTTCAGATAAATAATGTTCACTGATGCGCAAAGTACTACACTTGTGTTTATTTTCTGTCAGTCCATTGTCATCCCAATTTTGCCATTTAATGGAGATTGTGACTAATATTGAGTTCAAATAGATTTTTGCTCCTGTGCCCCATGTCATCTGCTGTCTCAGGAGTCAGTGGTGAGGGGAATCATCCTCTGGTGGGATATGGTCATGCCACAATCCCTTCTCCATTTCTCCATCCCATTGGAATTTGGGGCATGTATACACAAGTGCCTGGTGTGTTTTTCAAGCCACTGGGGCCAGGATTCAAACTGTGGTTGACCATGTAGTAAGCAACTCTATTAACTACTAGGCTACAAGGCTGGCTTTGTTTTCTCTATTGTTTGTTTGTTTGTTTGTTTGTTTCTCTCTCTCTCTTTTTCTTTCCTTTTTAGAAAGATTTTTGCTATAGGGCATGTGTGCTCACTGGACAGAGACAGACAAACAGTGAGAAATCACCCCCTGTGGGTGATGGTTCTTCTCCTCCATTCTCCTCTCAGGATTTTGGGTATGCACGTGCACCCAGTGTGAATTTTAAGGTGCTGGATCCAGGACTTGAACCATGGTTGATCGTGTGGGAGTCTGGCAATGTGACCATTATGCCATCTACTGGTCCCAAGGCTTGCTCTTTTTTAACTTTAAAAAAAAATGTCAGAGGGTTTTCACACTCACCAGAGACAGAGAAGCAGCTAGAGAAAGCACCCCACAACAGGGCACACAACATGATCTTTTCCCTCCATGTATCCATATCGTCAGGAGTTTGGGCATGTGTACACGTGCACCTGACATGTTTCTCAAGTTGCAGGGGCCTGAATTTAAATCATCGTGGTCAGCCATGTGGGATCTGGCTCCCGATGTAAAGTGCTTCACCACTGTGCTACAGAGTTAGCCTCTTTTATTATTTTTTCTGTGCCCATCTACTTACATTTACATAATTATACCACATACGCATAAATATATAATGGATTTTCATATGCATTAAAATCTTTATGGGCATCATCAACAATAAGTTATTCAACCATTTGTCTAAAATTAACATTAAGGCTGTTGCTGTTTTGTTTTGCTAATACAAATAGAGCTGAATGAGCATCTTTGTATATACTTTTTTGAGAGAGAGATTTTTTTCTATAGGGTGTGTGCACTTACTGGAGAGATAGAGAGAGACAGAGAGACAGGAATGTATGACACCTGCCCCCCGCCCCCTGCCCCCCGGTAGATGGCCATGCCGCAATCCCTTCTCCTCTATTCTCCTCTTGGGATCTTGGTGTCACACACACACACACACACACACACACACACAGACACACATGCATGCCTGGAGTGAGTTTTAAGCTGCCAGGTCTGAGACTCGAACCACAGTCGATTACGTGGGAGTCAGCAACATATCCATTATGCCATCTGCTGGCCTCTGTGTATACATTTTTATTCTCATTTTATTCCTATGATAGAATCTTAAAATTGGAATAGTATACTCTGAAATTACTTTCATCAAAGATTACATCAATTTACCCAAAGTGTGTGAGAACATTGTCTTCTGAAATCTTCATAGCATTGAGTATTATTTTTAAAATATTGTCAAATTTTATCATATCATTGTCTCAATTTGTATTGCTTTGATTACTTGAGAGGGTGAAAATTTCACCTAAGTTTGTTAGTCATCTCTATTTAATTTTGTTGAATTGTTTGTTGATCCACTTATCAGTTGATAGTCTTAATTTTTTATATTATCTTCTGCTATATTAAATATATCAACTCCTTGTCATTTTGTTGCAGATGTACTTTTCTCTGGAGCAGTCTGAATCATAACTGTGCCAGAACAATGGGCTCTTGGGAACAGAAGCAACAGCCATGTGGAGGGTGAGGACAAGCTGACATTTAGAAATATTCTGGTCAAGAGTTCCAATTGGTGTTTGTTGAGGATGCTGGTGTGAAGCCCAGCTGAGTCATTAGGTTTAACAGATAACCCAGAAGCAGATGAACAAGGTCAAGTGGGGAGGGGAAAGACAAATAGGCTGGTGAAGGGCACATGCCCTGGGGCTTCCTCAGATTTGGGAAAAGTGGCTGATGAAGTGGGTCGGATGGGAAGGAACAGTGAGAGAAAGTGACTCTGGCATTTTAGAATTTACAGGCAAGAACAGTCCTCAATTTTGGGAAAGCGTATTTGAAAAAGTTCAGATAACAGATGGATGCAATTCCACCCATAGGACAAAGGAAGCTGCTCAAAAACATAATTCTGACAAATGCATGTAAGAGGATTGTAAAGACTTAAATGTGGAGGAAGCAGTGAAAGCTTCTTGCTTTTCAGTGTATAGAGAACAGTGGGAAAAAAGTTTGGATGTGGATTTTATTCTTTAATAACCAATAAATCGTCTATATATTGAATAGGAATTTATGTTCTCACATACAAGGGGACCTCAAAAAGTTCATGGAGGGACCAGCAGTTAGCATAATGGCTATGCCACTGAACTCCCATGTGGTTGACCGCGGTTCAAGTCTGGGACCTGGTGGCTTAAACTCACGCTGGGTGCATGTGCGTGTGTGCCCAAGATCCCGAGAGAAGAATGGAAGAGAAGGGATTGCGGCGTGGACATCCCCCCTGCGGGGTGATTTCTCACTTTCTGTCTCTCTGCCTCTCTCTGTCTGTCTGGTGAGTGCACATGCCCTATAGCAAAAAAAAAAAAAAAAAAAAAAAAAAAAAAAAAGACAAAACAAAACAAAACAAACAAAAAACCCAACCCCCTCAAAAAAGACCCTCTCAAAAAAATGAAAAAAAAAAAAAAGTTTATGGAAAAATGGAATTAAAATGAGCTGATTTGGGTGCAACATTTTTTTTTGAAATCCATGTAGTTTTTTCATAATACACATTTTTCTTGGTCTTTTGGAGATCCTTTATTTATAGTCCATATATGTCACATATCTTGTATGTATTACAAATATAAAAGTTAAGACACGGGCTGGCAGGCAGTGTGGTGGTTAAAGGTACTGGATTTCCACATGGTGACCACAGTTTGAGTCCATATCTGGTGACTTGTTTTCTTGCTTTCCTTTTCTTTCTCTCTCTGGTCAAATTAAAAAAAAAAAAAAATAATAATAACAAATGGAATTAAATAAATAATTCTTTAAAAGAAAAAAAGTTAAGACATACATGATTAAGGTGGAAGAAAGTTTTATCTTGGAGGGGGCTGTTGAAGAGAGAGGATCTGACCAGATTTGGAATATGAGAGAGGTAAATAGGATAAGAAAGGGGGATTTTGTAAAGAGAGAGAGGACTGGGCACCCCCAACTGGTCTTAATGCCATGTCCACCCCCTAGCTTCAGGCAGCCAGGATCACGGGTGCATACTGTGTACAGGAAGACCACAGGATAGGGACACATATCTTTCCCACGTGGCTTCAGTATCACAGAGCATTGCAACAATGCTCCACCACCACTACTGGCCTGCGAATGTTCTTCAATGTTCCAAGAAACATGAGTAAGTAGTCCTCCCTTATTTTCTATTGTCTATTGAGCTGTACTGTTTGGAAAGATCTCCAAGACTAAACTGACCACCTGTGTCTTTGGGTTCACAAAATCTTTTGTCTTACTCAAGGCAGTTTTTAAACTTTATTTTCTAAAAAGAAAAAAGCAAATTCTAAAGGCTTTCATTATCTATGGTAAATAGGATTAGAAAGGCAAATTATTCTGGTATTTTTTTTCTCTCTTAAAACAAAAAGCATAGATATTAATCTGAATTTAACCTTCAGTCTTGGTGTACAGAAAAGTAAGACATGACAGGATATATCTTTGTATACTCAAGTGCCTTTGTGTGTTCTTTTATTCGTCTCTCATTTCACTCCATGAAGAGTTTGAGCTTTTCTGTCCTCATACGGCTGCTTCCTCTGCTGGGAATAATTCCCTTTCTTCTCTTCTCCATCTGGTGATCTTCTATGCATACTCCAAGAGCCAACTCAATTATCACCTGCTCTATAAAACCTTCTTCAGCTCACCCAGGTGCAATGAACTCCACCCTTCCTGATGCATAACTATCGAATTTGGACTGGTCATAGCCTCTAACAGATCGTAAACTCCCTGAGTTCTCACTTATCTCAGTATTTCCAGCATCTATCCCAGAGCCTACCAAGTACACACAACTGGCTAAAGCATGAAGCAAAGAAAGTCCTCTGTGCTGAACGGACTTTCTGCTTCCCTTTCTCTCTGCTTCTGTGTGGAGAAAGTCATACTTCTTGCCTTGCTCTGCTCCCTCACTCAGGCCTCCCCAGAGCCTTAGGCCCCTTCATCAGCCTGTCTCCAGCATGCAAGCAATCGGCTTCAACTTGGTAGATCAGTTTAATTCTGGGGAGAAGTATGAGGGAGTTCACTGTGGCCGTGACTCCGAGCCAGCTGTTATCTGTAATAAGTCTGACTGTCATTCTCCGTCTGGCTGGCTCCCTTGTCTCTCTCTCACAATTGGTCCCTGACTCAGGAATGGAAGAGATGCATTATCTATTGCTCCCCTGCCAAGCCCCCAACATCTGACATTTGTACAGTGCTTTTCAGTTTACAAAGCACTTCCACATCCATTATTTCAAGGGCTGTAAATAAGGTAACCAAGTGCTGTGGGAGGATTGGAGTGTGAGTCATTTCAGATGGGGAAACCACCAAATGCCTCAAAGCACCTGCATGTTGGTGGGCCTTGTGCAGCACAGGTATTGGCTAAAAGTCCGTGAATTCTGCCCCCTCCAAGTCCTATATAAGAGCAGAACCAGCAGAGGACACTGGCCCATTTCTAGCATTTGCCCCGTCCACCATCCAGAGGGCTTTTCAGTTCTCCTGCACATCCAGTTCATCGTCTCCTGATTTCTGACATCCACTGCTTCTGTACTGGTATTTCTAATTCCTCCTACAGAAAGCCCTGGCTTTGTCAACCTGTTTGGACCTGCTACTGTGAAACGCTCTTGTGTTCTCTACGGGTCAGGACTCAATAATCACTTTCTGCAATCATGCTTTGTGACTACTATTTTTCCCCCAGTTTTGCCACCATTAAATCAATTGGCACAGATGACAGCTTTGAGCTCTAGTATTCTCTAATCATTGGACTTAATAACTTTAGAAGCAACTGGGTCTCTTTGCTCAGTCACAGCAAAGGCCTCATGACATCGGGGATATTGTCATACCTCGAGCACATACTGAGTGACTTTGTAGTCACCATCAGTTTTCCTAAGATGTGGGTCTACCAAGAGACACTTCATTAATGTGGATGTGCTAAAAGGCATTTTGGAACAAACAGCTTCCACAGAAGTGCCAAAATCTAATTGACATTGTTTTTCAAAGTGTTAGAATATACATTGAATTTCAAGGCGAATGGAAAAAATTAGAGTTGGAAGTAAAGAACGTGAATTGACAAGTAGAAATGAAATGAGTCAATCTAATTTCAAAGCCTGTCCTGAACCAAGGGTAAAATAACAAACAGGGTTTGTGAAAAAAGGAAATCTAATATTTATAAGGGGTTCAACATCTAAGGGATGATAAATTGCACTTGAGAGGAAATGCTGCATTAGATAAATTTTATCTTGACACCAAACCCTTTAAAATGCCTGTAAAGCTTGTCTTGTACATCTGTTGTAGCCCACATACCAGTCTGTCCCTGGTAGTAACTGAAGGGTTATTTTGCTGAGAAAAATCTGTTTGACTTAGAAGCTGGAAGAAAGAAGAGGAAGCTCAGAGATTGGAATCTAAATGAGTAATAGAAAAATTTCAAATGCCACCATGGCAGGGAAAGGATGAATCAAGTCTAAGATAATTGACACCTCTTCTTACATTCAATTCTATCCTATATAATCTCTAAATATACTCTTAGCCTGATTTAACACCATTAAAGTGTGTTTGGTATCACAATAGAGACTGTGACAAAGGAAATCAAACCAGTGAAGTGCATTGTTGGGCGAAGTTAGTTGTGGAGATGGGACATTGGGTGGTCCTGATGTATTCTGATAAAAAGTGCTAATGGGGGACCAGCAGTTAGCGTAATGGCTATGTCGCTGGACTCCCACGTAGTTGACCACGGTTTGCATCCCGGACCCGGTGGCTTAAAACTCACGCCGGGCGCGTGTGCATGCGTGCGTGCCCAAGATCCCAAGAGGAGAATGGAGGAGAAGGGATTGCAGCGTGGCCATCCCCCCTGGGGGTGACTTCTCACTTTCTGTCTCTCTGTCTCACTCTGTCTGTCTGGCAAGCGCACACGCCCTGTAGCAAAAACCTCAAAAAAAAAAAAAAAAAGTGCTAATGGGGCAGGAGGGACACATTGGAAGTGTAGAAGTTTGGGTTGGTAGGCAGTATGATGATTAATTTTAAGTGTCAATTTGATTGGGCCGCAGGATGCCCAGATACGTGGAACATATTATTTCTGGGTGTGTCTGTGAGGGTGCTTATGGAATATATTAGCATTTAATTAGTAGATTGAGTAAAGAAGTTCCACCTTCATCAGTGCAGGTGGGAATTATCCAGTTCATTGAGGGCCTGAATATAACAAAAAAAAAACAAAGGAAGAATAAGTTAACCATCTTTAATGTCCTTAAACGTTGGGCTCCTGAGTCTCAGCCCTTAAGACTGAGCTGAGATTTATATCATCAGTCTCCTTGGTTCTCAGCCTTTGGGTTTGGACTGGAATTATGCCACTGGTTCTTCTTACAGATGTCAGGTTATGGAGCCTCTTGATTTCCATAATTGTACAAGCCAATCTTTTGTAATAAATCTTTCTGTATATCTATATATGACACATAGGTATACCATTGGTTCTGTTTCTCTGGAGAACCCTAACAGAGAGAGTAAGGGACTAAGTGCAATCACATGTGGGGTGTATGTGTATGCATGTGTATGTATGTACATATACACATGTGTACGTGTGCATATGTGTATGAGAGTGTGCATGTGTGCATGTAGAGAAAAGATAGAATCTACTGGGTGTGGGAAGCAGTTGAAGTCAGATAAGGCTTTAGCTGGGAGTTTCTGTTGCAGCTTCTTCTCTTTTTGCTTTAAGATTTAGCTTCTTCAGTTGGTGGTTTAACTCACTCATCAAAGCTTACAAAGTCACAGAGCTAGAAAATGGCAGAACTGGATTTTGAACAAAGGGTTGGTTTCATAACCCTTCCATGCCTTAGTCTTTCGGAAGGTGCATTCCAAGATCCGTAGTGAATGCCTGAAATAGCAGATAGTAGCAAACCCGATACGTACATACTATGTTCTTTTAGATAACTGAGATGGTTGCTAAGGAGCGAGAGTATATAGCATGGATACACTGGACAGAGGTATGACTTACATCCCTGGTGAAGGAATGAGAAAGAGTGAGATTTTACCGTGCTACTCAGCAATTTACAGCTTATGAATTGTTTATTTATGGAATTTTCCATTTAATATTTTGGACTGTGGTTGACCATGAGTAACTGAAATCATGGGAAGGCAAACTGGATAAGGGAGAGACAACTATGCTTCCTTTTATACTGGATTGCCACCCAAGCTGAAATTTCTATTTAAAAATATTGACTTTGAGGGCTAGCTAGTGGCGTGGTGGTTAAGATGGCAGGATTCCACACGGCTGGCTACATAGTTTGAGTCCTGGACCACAAGACTTGAGAAATATGCTGGGCACAAGTGTTTATGGCCAAAATCCTAAGAGGAGAATGGGGGAGAAGGAATTGTGGCATGGCCACCCCCCCAGGAGGGGGAATACTTTCTTATTTTCCCTTTCTCTTTCTCTATTTCTCTCTGGTGAGCACACTTGCCCTACAGCAAATTAAAAAAAGTGACTTTGGTTCATAGTTGACAGATACACATTTTTAGGGAAACTAAAATGGTAGAGGGGCTGGGTGCTTCCGATGTCTTACTCAAAATAAAGTAACTTTGTTCCCCTGTACCAAGGTAGCATCAATGAACCTGTGGCTGACTCAATGTGAGTCAAAATGACAGTTTTATGTGCTTCTGAGGGAAAACTGGTTGACTAATAGGTAGTTCAAAAACCTTTTACACACAAAGAGCTCAATAATTTCCCATTTTTAAAGTGTCAGTTGCAGTTATCTGTTAACGGCTGGCAATGACTGCTCAACAAACAGGCATTTATGATGAGTGCTTCGATGTGAGAAGTTGGACAAAATGACCTCTGAGGGCCTTCCCAATGGGTTTAATCAGTCTAATCAAACCTTTAGACTGAGTCTGAGCCCAGAGTGTGGAGCACTTATCTCCTGTTTTAAATGGTTGCACAGCTGTTTAGGTGAACATGTCTTACCTACCCAACTGCTGGGTTCTGTAAGGTCACAGACTGTTTAATACTTCTTGTCAGTCTTCCATAACACTGGGTACAGAATTGAGCACATAGTAGGTACTTAATAACATTAACTGCTAGGTTAATTCTAGATCTTGTAACTCCAGATGCTCATAACATAAGGACACTTAAAGTTGAGTTAGATCAACAAATGACTTTAAATAATAATCCTTAAGAGGTGTTATAAAATGAATTGTACGGAAGCCTCAAGGAAGCTCCACAGACAACATTCACTACTATTCTCAATTTTGATTCTATTTTGGTCTCAATCCTGATAATGTATGCTGGAAAAAAAAAAAAAACGTGCCTTCTATTTGTCCCTAATAGAGTTTCTTGAGTCAGAAACGCTAGTTAGTGTTAGCAGGTGAGATTTGTGGCCTAGTATCAAAATTTTAATGTTGAGATTATAGGAAACATCTAGGTGAAAAAAAAAAAAAAGCAGAGCGGGGCCAGCAGATGGCATAGTGGTTAAGATGCTGGACTCCCATGTGATTGATCACAGTACAAGTCCTGGATCTGGCAGCTTGAAGCTCATGCTGGGCACATGTGCATGCATGTCCAAAATCCTGAATAGAGGAGAGTAGAGGAGAAGGGATTGTGGCATGATCATCCCCGGGGGATGATTTCTTGCTTTCTGTCTCTCTGGTGAGTGCACACACCCTATAATAAAAATCTTTTTTTTTTAAAAAAAAAAAAGTCAGAATGAAACTGGATCATAACACCACCTTCCCATGATACCTAATAAAATGTACAACAATAAAAAGTAAAAAGATGACCAGCTCATGGCCTAGTGGTTACTGGAGCTGGATCCCATATACCCAATCACATAGTTCAAGTCCCAGACCCGGTGGCTTAAAAAACACACTGGGTGCACATATGTGTGTGCCCCAAATCCTAAAAGTAGGAAGACATGGAGGAAAAGGGATTGTATGTGGCCATGCTCCATGGTGAGGGGATGCTTTCTCTTTCTGGCAAGTACACAGGCCCTCTGGCAAAAAGAAGGAAAAAAAAGAAAAAGAAAAAGTAATAACAACAAATTTTGTAAATTACTAGCAGAATTTAAGTAAGAATAAAGGATATCACCCAATACCACAAATATCAAAACATTACAACTAAAGAAGAAGATTATGGCACAATATCTAACCCTGGTCCCTCCCTTCCTTCCTTCCTTCCTTCCTTCCTTCCTTCCTTCCTTCCTTCCTTCCTTTCTCTCTCTCTCTCTCTCTCTCTCTCTCTCTTTCTCTCTCTCTCTTTCTTTGTTTCTTTGTATCCATCTATCCATCCATTCATCCATCCATCCATCCATCCATCCATCCTCTTGAAGATGGTGCTATAACTGAAATTTGCCCAAACCTGGAGACAGTCTAATTGAGGGGATCAGGGAAATGAAGATAGGGAGGAAGTTATGGCTAACTCTCTTGGAAGTGAAGTTCCAATATTTCTTTTACATTGGATTAGGGGACAGAGTTGGGGGATTCATCCCTAATGAGCCAGAAGAGGAATACTTTCAAGGTTTTCTAGGAAAGACTGCTCAGAATCAGCTGAGCTCTGCCTATCCACCATAAGTCTCACCGTCAGGTTGTAGAAATGTAGTCAGATCACAAAAGACATGGATTGTAGCTGGTAGGGGAAAATAGAAAAATATGCAGGTAGAGTATTTGGTAAGGGAGTCGAGAAAGATGCTATCTAGAGCAAACAGAAAATTTGGGGAAGTTTGTGTTAAGTATGAGAAATATAAGAAATGACATGACACCATGCAAACATACTAAGGAGTAGATGAAATTAGCATTAATACATAGATGAAGAAAATATAACCAATAGAAACTAAAGATCAGTAATACATTTGTCAAGAATGCTTCGTATTGTGGAATTTAAGAATATGGTGTCAATAAAAGAAGAACTCAAAGGAAGATGAAAAACAACAGAAGGAGATGAAAAGAGAGATTATAAAATCTGAGAAAACAAATCGACAAGTAAGACAGAATTAAAACAAAACAAACGAAATCAACAAACATGATAGATTTTCCTAAAGGTTGAAATGACTGATGTAAAGAACACCCAAGAGATAATTACAGGTCCTGCAGAAGAAAAAGAAAGAAGCTGATACAATTAGATGATCTTTCTACTTTTAATTTTTAAAGGAGCTTCCACTTATTTATTTATTTATTTATTTTATTAAAGATTGAAGTTTATTTCCTCTATGAACAAGAAAGAGTGACAGGGAGATAGTATTGCCAACAGAGTCTTGATGCCATCATCCACCACTAATCTTTAGCCAGCCCTGGATCATAGGCCTGAGTGGGCCTGGTATACCCAGGGAGATCTTTGGACTTCCACTGGGAAACTTCCTATGTGGGATTGTCTTGCAGAGTATAGTGTTTTATTGCTATGCTAACATATGGCCCCTGTTTGTTTGTTTTCACCCATCTTGATATAAAGTAATATTGTGGTTTCAATTTGCGTTTCTCTAATGATTAGTGATCTTGAGCATCTTTTCAAATGTTTATTGGTCATTCGAATACCTTTTTTTTTTTTTGGTAGAGGTTTTTGCTATAGGGCGTGTGCGCTCACCAGAGAGACAGAGAGAGACAGAGAGACAGAAAGCAAGAAATCACCCCCCGGAAGGATGGCCACGATGCAATCCCTTCTCCTCCATTCTCCTCTTGTGATCTTGGGCACGCATGCACATGCACCCAGCGTGAGTTTAAGCCACCGGGTCCGGGACTCGAACTGTGGTCGGCTACATGGGAGTTCAGCGACATAGCCATTACGCCAACTGCTGGTTCCTCGAATACCTTTTTTGAGAAATATATATTCAAGGCTTTTGCTCATTTAATAATAGGGTTATTAATTTGTTTTTTTTTCTGGTGTATTGGGTCATCTGAAAAGTTATGACATATTTTCCTATGTTTTTCTATGCAAAGATGTGTCAAGACTTTTCTGGCAACCCAATATTTCTTTGCATATTTTGGATATCAATCCCTTATCAGATATATGACTTCCAATATTTTCTCTCATACTGTAGGTTGGAAGTTAAGTTTGAAGTAGTCTTATTTGTCTATTTTTAGCTTTTGTTGCCTGTGCTTTTGGTATTATGTTTAAGAAATCACTGTCAGATCCAATATTATGAATTCTTCCCCTATGTTTACTTTTCTTTCTCTCCATGCTTTCTTTTAGGAGTTTTATAGTTTTTTTTTTTTTTTGAGAGGTTTTTGCTATAGGGCATGTGCGATCGCCAGACAGACAGAGAGAGACAGAGAGACAGAAAGTGAGAAATCACCCCCTAGGGGGGATGGCCACGCCGCAATCCCTTCTCCTCCATTCTCCCCCTGGGATCTTGGGCATGCATGCATACGCACCCGGCATGAGTTTTTTAAGCCACTGGGTCCAGGACTTGAACTGTGGTCAACACGTGGGAGTCCAGCGACATAGCCATTACACCAACTGCTGGTCCCATCAGGAGTTTTATAGTTTTAAGTCTTACTTTTAGGTCTTTAATTTACTTTGCATTGATTTTTGGACATATCGTAAGTATAAAGTTACAACTTCATTCTTTTGTATGTGTATATCCAATGTTCCCAGCACCATTTATTGAAAGTGTCTTTTCCCATTGATTAGTCTCAGCATTTTAGTCAAGGATCATATGACCATATATGTGAGGGCTTACTCTCTATTCCGTTCTATTGGTCTCTATGCCTGTCTTTATGTCCGTCTCATATCATTTTGTGATATGTTTGGATTCAGGAAGTGTCAGGGCTCCAGTTATATATTTTTAATTTTTCTTTCTTCGATGAGTGAGGGAGACAGAGAAAGAGACACACACACAGAGATAGCACTCCCAGCAGAGTCTTGATGCTGCAATCCTCCCCTGGTCTCAGCTAGCCCGGGATCATGGGCATGCATACACCTGGCATGTTCAGGGAGACGTCTGGACATGAACCCAAAACTTTCCCCTGTGGATCAGCCTTGCAGAGCATTGAATTTACTGCTGTGCCACTAACAGCTTTCATTAAACTTATTCTGGCTATTCAGGGTCCCTTGAAATTCCATATGACTTCTAGGATGGACTTATTTTCCTATCAAAAATTCCATTAGGAGTTTGATAGAAATGTAATTTTCCTTTTAATATTGCCTTTATCTGGCATAGGTATCAAGGTCATACCAGCTCTCACAGAACAAGTTGAATAATGTGCTCTAATTTTTTTTTTTTAAGAATTATTTTATTTAACTTTATTTATTATTATATCATTATTATTTTTCAGTTTGATCAGAGAGAGACACAGAGAGAGAGAGGAAGTGAGAAAGCAAGCCACCAGGTCCGAGACTTGAACCTGTGTCGGCCATGTGGGAGTCCAGCGCCTTTAACCACCATGCCACTTGCCGGCCCCAATGTGCTCTAATTTTTAATAGAAATGATTAATTTAGATTTACCTCTGTGTTCGTCAATTTCTTTGCTTTCTTTTTCTTCTTCTCAGACTTTCTTTCTGGGGTCATTTTCCTTCTTCCTAAAACACATATTTAGAAGTCCTTTTAGTAAAGAACAGTATCTCACTTTTGTTTTTTTGAAAATGTCTTTTTTTCATTCTCATTCTTTAAAGATAATTTTGCTGGGCATATAGTTTTAAATTGGTAGTTGTTTTTCTCTCAGTACTTTGGATATGAGTACACCTCCCAACAAACTTGGAGTGACCTATTTGTCCCTCCTTGTTCCATTACTTTACACTCTCAAGTTGAAGATACAACTATCTTGACTCTTGTGTTTAGCATTCCTTTGCTTCTTAAAAATGTTTTATCATCTATTTAAATATAGAGCTAAGACCAAACACCTGTGGGGATTATGGTGAAGAACAGAATGCAAATCTTAAATGTACTTCAAACTGAAAGAATACCCGGATTTGACTCCTGGTTCACCCTAAAAAGCCAGGCCTGGTGGTCCATGCCTATAGTCCTAGCTATGCCTAAGGCTGAAGCAGGAGAATTGCAACGTAGCAAGACACTGTCTAAAAAAACCTCATAAATGGGACCAGCAGTTAGCGTAATGGCTATGTCGCTGGACTCCCACGTAGTCGACCGTGTTTCGAGTCCTGGACCCGGCGGCTTAAACTCATGCTGGGCGCGCGTGCGTACCCAAGATCCCGAGAGGAGAATGGAGGAGGAGGGATTGCGGCGTGGCCATCCCCCCTGGGGGGTTATTTCTCGCTTTCTGTCTCTCTGTCTCTCTCTCTCTTTCTGGTGAGCTCACGTGCCCTATAGCAAAAAAACCTCTCAAAAAAATAGGATTTAAAAACAAACAAACAAACCCATAAACCTCTCTCTCTCTCTCTCTCTCTCTCTCACACACACACACACACACACACACACACATAAATAAAAAAGAATCACATAATTTACAAAAATAAAAAGATAACATGAAATGTGAAGGCTAATTTCCTTATCTTTCATTTTGGCCAGTCTTGATACTGTATAAAATTAAAGCATGTACAGATCTTAAGCTACATTATTCCAACCTCTTTTTTCCTTAACCTTGAAGAAATATTTTATGAAGTAGTCTCTTTTGTAGTGAAAAAAATTATTTATGTAGTCAATTCTTTCAATTTCATTTTCTTTTCATTTTAGAGATATTTTGCTATAAGCCACTTGTGCTTATCAGAGAGACAGAGAGAGACAGAGAGACCGAAAGTGAGAAATCACCCCCCAAAGGGGATGGTCACGCCATAATCTCTTCTTCTCACTTTATTTTCTGTTTCTTCTGTTAAATTAAAGTAAAATCAAATGTGATACTTTTTAATAAAAATAGAAGTTATATTATAATCCTATTTTTATAAAAGTATTTATCCAGTCTATATACGCATGGAGAGCTGCCAGGAATGATGTGCACTTTAATATTAATAATGGTTTGTTTCATATGATAGCATTTGGGCTAAATTTAAAATGTATTTTATATTTTCTATGTCTCAATTCTTTATTGTGTATATGTATTATTAAAAAGTCAATATTTAAAAAAAATATAGCAGCAGCAACTTTGCAGGGCACTGCAAATTGGGACAACTCGCTCCTCTTCATCTCTCTCTTTACCCATGGCCTTTACCATCAGCTCCGTCTCTTTTCTTATTCTGGAACTGAGTCTCTCAATGTGCTCACAGCTAGCATGAGCTATAGAAGGTCTTATTCTTGGCGCTCTGCCCTAGGGCAGCTAGTCTGTTCTGGGGGGCTTGACGGCTATGTTTTCTTAATATTGGACTCTCATGCTGCATCTGCTAAGGGTGGCATCTTTGATTACATCCTGGGATAAATTCTTAGAAGTAGGGTCAAAGTGTATGATTTTTAAAAAGTACTGATAATTTTGTATGGTCAAATCAATTTTCTGAAAGGCTATTCTAATTGATGCTTTCATTACAGGTATGTATAAAAGTGCCTCTTCCATAACTCTCTCGCCAGCACTGATCTTTTATGTTTATTTGATAAGCAAAAAATGACTTCTAATTGCTTTTAAAATTAACAATTTTATTAGTGAAGTTGAATGTTTTTCATATGAATATTGAGTTTTAGAAATTTCGGTAGAATTTTATAAGTGGGCAGACAACATAATCATATTTATTTTTTAGAAATGTGGGTGACAGTGGGTGTCTAGAGGAGCCTGACATCAGGAGTGCAGAGTGGAAAACTTGATGCCAGTCTTGGTGTTAGATAACAAGGACCTGAACTGGGCAGGGGGGCAGGGACACAAGATCTGAGAGCATTTTTATTTCTTCCTCTAACGTTTTGTTTTTAAATTTAAATTTTATATATTACTTCCAAAAGCAAGAAAGACAGAGAGAGAAAAAGACAAAGAGGAAGAGAGAGGGAGAACACCCCCCAACAGAATCTCCATGCCTTAATCCATCTCTAGCCCCTGCCAGCCCCAGGTCATAGGCAGGCATGACTTTCTGGTTTCTTGATTCCCTATTACAGTTTCTCTCTCTTCCTTCCTTCCTTCCTTCCTTCCTTCCTTCCTTCCTTCCTTCCTTCCTTCCTTCCTTCCTTCTCTTTCTTTCTTTTTTGGAGAGGTTTTTGCTATAGGGCGTGTGCACTCACCAGAAAGACAGAGAGACAGAAAGCGAGAGATCACCCCCAAGCGGGGATGGCCATGCCACAATCCCTTCTCCTCCCTTTTCCTCTTGGAATCTTGGGCACGCACGCATACGTGCCTGGTGTGAGTTTAAGCCACTGGGTCTGGGACTCGAACTGCAGTCAACTATGTGGGAGTCCAGCAACACAGCTATTACGTCATCTGCTGGTTCCTCCCTACTACAGGTTGTACACTGAAAAATTAGCATAGCAATAACACTTTGCTCTAATTAATCTCATGATGTTCCTAACCTAGAGATTTTAAAATTCCCTTGAGAAGTTAGTTTCTGTATTTCTAATCTAGAGAATCAATAATTCCAAAGAGCATTTAACTACGAGACTATGAATTTTGTTCCTGTATGACTCCTATACAGGCAAAAGTGGAAATGGATTATACAAATCAAAATATGCTGAAGAAATACACTGATCTGCTACTGCCTTTTGCTAGTATTGGTTAGTCTCTTGTCTTTTACCTTAATGTCCTTATATGCCATACTTTAAAAATAGAGACATGAAACATACATAGTCAGGTTTTAGCCAAAGCAAACCCTGGTGAAAAAAAATGACTGACCCTCTGTAATTCTGAGCTGAATGATAATTCTTTGTTCTCTGTAGCCTTCAGATAAAAGGATTCATGTGGGATGGTAGATAGGGCAGTTTTAATTTGGATCAACTGGACTTACTGCTGGATTTTATACCAGCCATGCTGTGAGGCAGGTTCTTTGTTTTCAGCAATTATCAAACTAAGCCTAATTAAACTTGCTTTGCTTTGATGTGCTGTAATGTTTTCCATAATTTTATATTCTGAACCATTTCCTAAGTCCTTGTTTGAAATCGAGGCTGTCCTATGGATTCATTTTGTATCTGTCATGCCATGATTTAGTATGGACCTAGTCAAGTTTTAAGATGCTTACTTTTGGTTGACACAATGCATTAGTATTATTATTATTGTGTTTCTGCAATTTGGACCCGTGGACATGTTAAATACAATATGCTCTAGAAACGTGTGGAAGGAAAGTACAAAGACCTCCAAAACTATCAATTAAACACAGATTTTTAAACTATAAAACCATTCTTCTATTTTGCAAAACCCAGTTGATTTCCCTTTTGGTTTTTTTGTTCCTTAGGGCAACAACATCAACCCCCCCCCCCCTTTTTTTTAAAAGCTCATTTAGCACAATTGACTCTTCATATATTTCTTTGTGTAGCTGTGTTAACCAAGGTACTTTTCTGTCTTTTTTGTATTCATAAGTTGTTCATTTCCCACTTAGTGGTGCATCCATTAGATTGCTCTTGCTTGATGGGTGCTAGAAAAGAAGATGTGAGTGTTTTTTAAAGAGCATTTTCCTTCACCGTCGAATAGAAACAGCACATTGACTTCATTCAGCTCGTGCCCTACTTGGGGTTCTTGTAAGCCACACACCCTTGACTGCCTTTAAAAATGGACTTCACTTGTTTTTGTTATTTTAGCCTAATTTCCTGAGGCTTTTAGCCTATCGTTTGGAATGGGTGCAAGATACAAAACCAAATCAATTACATCACATATTTTTTTCAGCCCAGGGGTGAAGGGGACTTAGCTGCGTAGACTGTGTTAAGCATTTTGAACAAAAGTAATGCCTCTGTCTTGGAGATTGGTCATGAAGAAATACTATTGTTACTTGTTTCTATGAAAATCAGAAAAACGGAGCGCTCAATTATTATCAATGTTATAAAAACTTCGTATTAGTGGGTATACTTTGATAACACTTAAAAAAACATATATTCTTTTTTAAATTACATTTTATTTATTATTATTTTTTAATCTGACCAGAGAGAGACATGGAGAGAGAGAGAGAGAGACAGACAGAGAGAGAGAGTAAACAAGCTACCAGTCCAAGACTCCAACTGTGGCCGGTCATGTGGGAAACCAGCACTACAACCACTATGCCACCTGTTGGCCTCCCTTGATAACCTTTAAAAAAACTGTGTTCAGCCAGTCCATGGCCTGGTGGTTAAGATGGCTGGATTCCACATGGCTGACTGAATTTGAGTCCAGGTGGTTTGAGAAACATGCTGGGTGTGTGTGGATGCATGCCCAAAATCCCAAAAGAAGGGAGGGATGGAGGAGAGGGGATTGCAGTGTAAGTATTCCCTATCGGGTTGTTTTCTTTCTTTCTCTCTGGTTCTCTCCCTCCCGGGGGAGTGCACGTGCTCAATGGCAAGATTAACAACAAAACCACTCTGCATTGAAGTATAACATACAAAGAGAACAATGCACATAATCTAAGTGTACACAGCTCAATGAATTTTCACAACTGAACACATCTACCTAAACCAGCACTCAGCTGGAGACAGAGCTATTTCCAGCACTCCAGGACTCTCCACCTCATGCTTCTAACCAGTCGCTGCTCCCACACCCAACCCAGAATAACCACTTTCCTGACTTTTACCCACATAGCTTCACTCTGCCTGCTTTTGTGCATCATATGCATTATACATGACTTACACAGCATGTACCCTTTAATGTCTGACTTCTATCCTTCCACATCATGGGTGTGAGATCCATTCACGTTGTTGAATATAGTTTGAGATTACTTGATCTGCTTTATTTTTTTCTTTTGAAAGATTTTTGCTATAGGGCACATGCGCTCACTGGAGAGACAGAGACAGAAAGCAAGAAATTGCCCCCCACCCCAGGGCGGATGGCCACACTGTGGTCCCTTCTCCTCCATTCTCCTCTAGGGATCTTGGGCATGCGCACACATGCAACAGGAGTGAGTTTTAAGCTGCTAGGTCTGCGATTCAAATTGCGGTCAACTACGTGGGAGTCCAGCGATCTAACTATTAACGCCATCTGCTGGTCCGGAGATGGCTCATTCTTACTCATTTTTAGTATTTCATGATATAAATATGCCACAATATATTTATCCATTTTACTGCTGAAGGGCAGCTTTACATAGTGGGAGTATTGGGAGAAGGTAGTAGGTGGATGGGTCAAATGACTTTACATTTTCTATCCTGCACCAGTACTCTATTAGCAGGATTGTCAGTAAGCTAAATAGATTTGGCCCTAATTTTTAAGGACTTGTTTATTCTAGATAGTAAATACTTGGAAGACAGGGATTAGCTTTGTTTATCTTCTCCTCCCTAGTAACTCATACCTCTTGCAAAGGTGCTCAAGTGAATTTGCTATGATTCAAAAGTAGCTTGTCCAAATTGGAGAAACAATAAAATGCAATTAAGAGGGTAAAACATGAGAGGAGAAAAACAGTACAGGACCTTCCAAATGAAGAGGTGATGGCTAAGGCACAGGGGAAGGGGAGAAGAAATTAGGTAAAATAGCATAAAATAATACTTACATATCTTGCTATCATGTAAATGAGTGTAATTAAATAGTGCTTGTAAGTCCTCTGATAATCGTATGAATAAAAAAGTGCTTTGGTTTGCTATTATCTTATTTGCTGCACAGTAACTTTCTTTGGTTTCCCATATTTGATCATTTAAAATATATTTCATTCAATTCTCATGATTTGGTCAATCCTCAATGTAGCAACTAAACTGAGTAAACCAATAATTATATGAAGCTGCCATTCATCATAGCCATGTAAATGTTTGACATTTCAATTTTGCTTTTTTAGTGTTCTCTTTTTTTTATTTGGTTTCAGCCTTCACTGTGCATATTCTACATATTCCAATTTTTTTTGGGTAGAATACATTATAACTTCTATTGTTTGTTCATTTCCCCTATTGGCTGGATTGAAGTTGCTCCACGATTTCAATAATCAGTGTACTAATATATTAATCATTGTAGCTATGTCCCAGCAAGTGGTATAAGATCATTGTGGAGCTAATACCAGTGCAATATCTAAATTATTCATTAAGGCATATAGTACTTGTTTGAATATATCGCTCTATTCTACTAGCAAAATCATTGCATGCTTTATTAGAGACTCACAATTTGATTTAAAAAATTAAGAAGGGCCATTCATTCTGATAGATTCAGAGAGTTAATAATTTGGCTGCTCTAGGAATTGCCCTCAAGGGAATTGGAATGAAGGACAGACGCAAAAGAAAGACAGGGAGAGATATGAATGGTTGATTTCTGATCCATCCCTGTGTGCATGTTAGCTAGGGCAGTCATAACAAAGTGCCACGGTCTTGAAATTTATCATGTCTCAATGCTGGAGGCTGGAAGTCTGAGATCAAGGTGGGTTGATGCCTTCTAAGGCTCTCTCCTTGGCTTGCACATGTTGCCTTCTCCCTGTGTCCATGTGGTCATCCCTCTGGCCTGCTAGTGTCCTAATCTCCTCTTCTTATAGGGACACAAATTGTATTGAATAAGGGTCTCCCCAAAGGACCTCATTTTACATTAATTACCTAATGGCTCTGTTTTCAATAACAGTCACATTCTTTGGTAGTGAGGATTAGGACTTCCACATGTGATTTTTTTTTTTTAATTTGCTAAAAGACATGTGCACTCACTGGAGAGAGTCAGAGAGAGAGCAAAAGAGGGAAAGTGAGAAAGCATTGCCCCTGCCTCCCCCTCCCCCAAGGGGAATGGTCATACCACAATCCCTTCTCCTCCATTTCTCCTTTCAGGATTTTGGGCATGTACACATATGTGCCTGGTGTCATTTTCAAGTCACTGGGTCTGGAACTTGAACCACATACTTGGCCATTGTGAGATCCACCTGCTTTAACTACCATGCCACTGGCTGGCCCTCAATACCTGCATTTTGATGGGACACAATTTAGCTTGTCACATCTGCTCAAAGCACTGTTTGAAGTCCGAGGTACGATCCTCAGATCAGGCACATCTCATGCTCTTTCTAAAACTCTGGATGCTGCCACTTCTCAGACCCTTAGTTGTTTGCCCTCCTTCACTTGTTGCCCTAGCCTTCCTGCTCTACCTGGGACCACATGGCTCTACCACCTGGGCGTGAGCAGTCATTGGGGCCTGGTGCACAACCAAACCAGTCTCCAGTCCTGAATTTCTGGCCTCTCCTCCTCCTTAGGACTTGGAGATGCCATGTGGTGGTGTGTGGGATCTCCTTTTTAGAGCAGCAGATACAGAGGCCAGATGATACAATCCGGAAATGCAGAACAGCTTAGTCTCTATGGGGGAAAGTTTGACTAAAGGAAATAGGAGATGGGAAAGAGCTGGAGAGACAAGTTCCAGCTCCTTGTTTACTCTCATGGCTGGCCCAAGGTCAGTTTCTCTGCATAGCCTCTATAGAGGTGTGTAGCTCTGTGAGTGCATCTGCATGCAGTCAATTCTTTGTCTTCACAGCTTGCTGTGAAGTGTGGCCAGTGCTATAGTGCACAGTATCTTACCTTGCTTCCCAAACTCTCCCTGTCTTACTTCCTTTCTTTTTCACCCACTGCTCAGGGACTATATCTGCCAAGAGAAGAATTAGAACTCAATCCTTGCTTCAGGCTCTGCTTTGTATGAAATCCAGGTTAGGATATTTTATCCATGATAGGAGTTTTGCACTAATTAGAGAAGTGGTGATAAATTCAAATAATAGTACAGTGACAAGTATTATTTTTCAATGTTTATTATACATCATTTAATTGCTTTTCTGAAGTTATTACTAGCAAGGTAAGGGCAAAAAAGCATGGCAAACTACAGTAGCTATTGACATATATTGACTCGGTAGCACCCGTAGATTGATATAAATTCAAGCAGATGAGTCTATATTACTAAATCTTTATTTATTTTATTTGTCAGAGGATGCATGTACTTGCTGGAGAGTGACAGAGAGAGAGGGAAAGCACGCTTGTGGGGCATGATCACACCACAATCCCTTCTCCATTTCTCCTTCTTTTTGCGATTTTGGGCATATGTGGGCATGCAGGTAAAAACACCTGGTATATTTTTTCAAGCTTCTGGGTCTGGGACTTGAATGCTATAGCTGGCCATGTGGGATCTGGCTAACCACCAGGCTGTGGACTGGTATGCTAAATAATTTTTAATTTTAGTTTTTATGGGCAAATGTGTTTAGAAGTTGATCAAGTTATTTCTTAAACTACAACCTTCATCTGTCACAAGTAACATAACTTCTTTTTACAGAGTTCACATTACTATCTGTGAGACCAACTCAAAATGGAGGAGGTCTATGGATAAAACTTCTTGGACTGTTAAGAAAAAACTCATCAGGGGACCAGCAGGTGGTGTGGTGGTTAAGGTGCCGGATACATCCACATGGTTGACCATCATGGTGGCTTGCTTTCTCATTTTTCCTCTCTCTCTCTCTCTGGTCAAATTAAATAAATAAATTGAATGAATAAATAAAATTAAATAAAATAATTCTTAAGAAAAATTCATCAGAAAATTTTCTCTTTTTCAAAATCTCAAATGTTGAAATATAATGTCTAATTATTTCATAAGATTACTAACTAGCATGAATATTTGACCAATTTTAAGAATTATCTGCATATTCCAGTTTCTAGAAAGTAATTTCTCAAATCCATTCAATCCCTCAGATAAGCAATGGGTAGTAAGACTAGACTCTACTTATTTACTCATATGCAAAGGAAGTTCAACTGAATTAACAAGTTAAGACTTTTATGCAAGATTTCTGAAATATTCAATGGTATTAACAAATGGGCAGGAAACAGTGCCTCTAAATTTCTGGATTTGAGAATGAGGGGCTAGAATCCCCAGGAATTATATAAATCATAATTTATCCTGTACTTTTCATAATACTTTATGAATTTAAAAATAATAATGAATGATCATAATGATAAACAGTAAATATTACTATAATGGGTTTATACAAAAGTCTCCTTTATAGAAAAAACTGTCTCATGTATTATAATAAATACCTAGTTTAAATTAACTGGTATATTATGTAAAGATCATATATTTCAATAATGTGGGAGGAGAGATGGGTTATTGTCTGTTGAGGATGATGCATATAGTATTCCCAAGTGGATTGGTGAGAAATGTATACATGTTGGAATATTCACTTTGCAAGCTAAGTGACATATGTGATTGAATGTATAAAAGAAATTGAAATAAAATATATTAAAAAATGTTTATTTTATATAAATGTTTAATAGTATAGGACATTAAAGAGTGAGCCATTAACACCAAGTAAATGTCAAAAAAATAATTTAAAACTTGAAAGGTATCACAAATGTTTAATATATAAAAGTTGCCATTCTCAAGTGGAAATGTTAGAGTGTATTGCTATGTCCAATAGTTTCGATTTCTGTTTCATGATGAACATTTCGGACATAAAACAATTTCTTGGGCCAGCTGGTGGCATGGTTGTTAAGGTACCGGATTCTACATGGCCAGCTTCCTGGTTTGAGTCCTGGACCTGTGACTTGACAGACATACTGGGCACATGTGCATTCAAGTCCCAAATCCCAAGAAGAGCATGGAGGAGAAAGGATTGTGGCATGGCCATCTCCTGGGGGGGTGATTTATGTCTCTCTCTCAAGTGAGTGCACCTGCCCTATGACAAAACTAAAAAAGCAAACAAACAAAAAACAGAAAAGAAAAATTTGTCACACAACTTAGTGTTGTTGTTGGTAGAATTAGTAAGGATGTATTCAAAAGCATCTTCAAGCTAGATGTTAGGGCTCATGCCGTTCATCTAAGCTCATTTGCTTTTTAAATAATAAAAATATTTAGTTTGCTTTTTTTTGTTTTTCTTTTAAAATCAATATTGCTTTGGTAAGAGATTTGACATCAATTTTTTATTTCATACTGAAGCATTTCATGACAACATTTACATCTTAATCTCTCTCTTTTTTTTTTTTGGAGAGTTTTTGCTACAGGGCACATTTACTTGCTAGAGAAACAACACGAGAAATCATTCCCCAAAAGCGGATGACCACACTGCAATCCATTCTCCTCCATTTTCCTCTCAGGATTTTGTGCACACATGCACACACACCTGAGTGTGTGTGTGAGTTTAAGCTGTTGGGTCTATGACTTGAACTGTGGTTAACTACATGGGAGTCCAGTGATGTCAACATTATACCATCTGTTGGTCTCAACATCTTATTCTCTTTGCATGTTTCTCTGGTAGAATATTTATGAGAAACTATAGTCTATAGAGAAATACCAGAAAACACCAGAATTCGCATACTGTAATGTTTGGAGCTCTTTAGTAACAAGTTTTTTTTTTTTTTTTTTTTGAGAGGTTTTTTGCTATAGGGCGCGTGCACTCACCAGACAGGCAGAGAGAGACAGGGAGACAGAAAGCGAGAAATCACCCCACAGGGGGCATGGCCATGCCACAATCCCTTCTCCTCCATTCTCCTCTCGGGATCTTGGGCACACACGCACGCACGCCCGGCGTGAGTTTTAAGCCACCAGGTCCAGGATGTGAACCGTGGTTGACTACGTGGGAGTCCAGTGACATAGCCATTACGCTAACTGCTGGTCCCCCTTTAGTAGCAAGTTTTTAAAATAATAATGTATTTATTGAATTTTATTTGTTATGAATATTTTTTAATTTGACCAGGGAGAGTCAGAAACAGAGAAAGGGAAAGTGAGAAAGCAAGTTGCCAGGTCTGGGACTTGAACAACGGTCGACCATGTGGGAGACCAGCATCTCAACTACCATGCCACCTGCCAGCCCCCAGTAGCAAGTTTAGATAGCTCTGCACAGTATCAACTTCAGGTCTTATTTTGCTTGTTATTTCTTGAAATACCACTCATAAGATTTATATAATGTACTCTATGTGTATAAACTTAGTAATATTTATTTTATTTGCAACAGTGATTTCCCATTAGCAGCAGACTGGCCCCATGAATACTCACTTATAACAGAGCAACTATAAGCATGACTGACGACATTGTGACCACTTCCCCCTGCATGGTCACCTTGGCATAGACTCCCTTGTTAGCATTTCCTGCTCTTGTTTTAAATTTGGCGTCAATGGATTTCTTCAAACCAGTATTGTATGTCTTATCTTTCAATATTAATTCTCACAGGTGAATCATGACATATTTTCTTACTTTCTTGACTGACTTTTTCCCTTGGGAGTCAGAAAAATATTTTCTTGCAAAATTCTGGGGAGGAATTCCTGTATGGAAACCTGGTGGAGACAATGAGCTTTTTCTGCTTTTCTTTTTGGTTTGCTGTAAAACATGTGTCCTCACCAGAGACAGACAGAGAGGGGACGAGAGAGAAAGTGAGAAAGCACTTCACACCCTCCAATTGGGATGGCCATGCCATGATCCCTTCTCCTCCACTCTCCTCTTGGGATTGTGGGCACTCAAGCACATGATTTGGCATGTTTCTCAAGCCACCAGGTCTGGGAATCAAATTGAGTAGTTAGCCATGTGGGATCTAGCTGCCTTAACCAACATGCCACCTGGCTAGCCCAGACAATGAGTTTTTAGTGACATAATTCTTTATTGCTACAGTGTTAGCTTGTCCCACCTTGAATCTAGACGCTGTTGAAAAGCTACCTCAAGACTAAATTGACTTCACTCCTAGGAAAGAAACATATCTAGACACATGCAGAAGCCTGGCCGGGTTGGGTTTACTAAAGGCCATTTCTTTGGGTCTCATTTTATAATTCATATTTTACTATTTTATGCATTTTTATTGTTGTTAGATGTATAAAATATGAAATTTACTATTTAAACCATTAAAAATTTTATTATCAATAGCCTTAGCTCTCCATAAGAAGATTATAATAAAGAGAGACAGTATGAGGGTGGGAGAGATGGAGGTACAGTATCCCCAACAGGGTCTTTTTTTTTATTTTTTTTATTTTTTTTATTTTTTTTTATTTATTTTTTTTATTATTATCCATTTTTTTGTTACATTGAATTACATATAACTTTACAGTGTATTACATTGCTTTTTCAAAAGGGAATGCCATGCATGTCAGTCAGTACAGAGACATTAATCTCCCCACTTCAACATTCAATATCTTTCCTATGTTTCCCCCAATCATTATTATTATTATTCTAATTATTTTTTATGATAAACATGATTTTTTTTTTCCCTCCAATTATCAGATCATAAAGTTCCCAACAATAGGGAACGTAGACTCCACTCAGGGCTGGACCAAGGGTGGGTCTCGTGCAGCCCCCCAACAGGGTCTTAATGCTGTGATCTACCCCTGGTTTCAGTCAGCCTGAATTGTGCCTGTGTAGAAAGGTCTCTGGACAAGGACTGATAACCTTCCCATGCGTATCTGCCTTATCGAGTGTCATGTTTTACTGCTGCACCACCATCTGGCCCCATTTGAACTATTTTGAAGTGTATGGTTCAATGGCATTATGAACATTCACATTGTTGGGCAATCATCACCACCATCCACCTCCAGAGCTCTTTTCATCTTGCAAAATGGAAACTCGGTACCCATTAAACACTAACTCTCCATCTATCTTTTCCCTGAGTTTTTGGCAACCACCATTCTACTTTCTGTCTCTGTGGATTTGACTCCTCTAGGTACTTTATATAAGTGGAATCATATGATATTTGTCTTTTGTGTCTGGCTTACTTCACTTAGTATAATGTTTTCAAGGTCCATCCACAGTCAATGTCAGCAGAGGTCAATTTCTTAAGAAGCCTAATATAGTCTTGGGAAAGAACTCTTTCTAAAGGAAGATGGGCAAAGTGGCTTGGACTTGGAACAGTGCCTTGGTATTCAAAGAGCTGAGATGCTTCTGAGTAGAAAGTGGGCCTGTTCTTCAGAGAGGTCCTCTAGCTCAGCTCCTTTTGACTGATTCCTGTGGAGAGAAGGGGCTAAGGGGATTGTCTTCATCTTAAGCTTTGTGGCATAGGGAATGATGTGGTAGGACCAGAGGCAGACAGGAAGCTACCATTTATGGGACTCAGGAGACAGGACACATGGCTCTGACATTTATGAGTTCTCAGAGGACCTCAAGAAGGAGACACGGTTAGGAGATCTTAGCTTCATGTAGACAGGGAGGGGTGTGTGGCAGATAGCTGTACTGGATCAGAAAACCATGAAATAGTAGATATCCCACTGATATTGAGAGGATCTTAATTTGTTTGGTCTGCCACAACAAAATACCGTAGACTAGATGGTTTATAAACAATAGAAATTTTCTCATGTTTTGAAGGTTGGGAAGTTCAATATCAAGGTGCTAAAAGATTTAATGTCTAGTGAAGGCCTGCTTCCTCATAGATAGCTGTCTTATCACACCTCACATGGTAGAAGGGACAAGAGTTCTCTTTGGAATCTCTTCTTATAAGGGCACTAATCCCATTTGTGAGGTTTCTACCTAATTACTCCTATGAAGGCTCTACCTCTTAATATCATTACCTCAGGGTTAGATTCTACATATAAATTTGGGAAGACACAAATATTCAGATCATAGAAGAGAGAACTTATTTGTTAGCTTATATGAGACATCTTTTGGATGTCAGGAGATTGAAAAGGGCAAAATGACCTGTGAAAGTGACATAACATAAACCAGGGTATTCAGTAGTAGATGGCTGGCTCAAGCCATTCATATTCATATTACTATAGACAAACAGGCTTAAATATTGAGAAAATATTCTACCACTGTATATATATAACCCACATATGAAGGGGAAACTGCTCGAAATAACTGAGGAATTTTTGAGAGGCATTGGAGGTTTTATAATAGATGGCAAGAGAAAGAGACAAAGATAATAGTACTGTGAAAGTGATCACTGATCAGTCTCGGTCTGATTTAAATTGAGAAAACAAGCATCATTACAGCAGTGTGTGACTAAGGAGACTGAAAATAACAAAACCATGCATAATAATAACTGTGATCCTTGGTTCTCCTTTCCCTTTACTAATAGAGGATTTTAATTAGTAAGGGGTTATTACTTGTGGAGGCCAACTCCATTCTATCCCATGTGCTGGGTATAGAAATTCTGAAAGATTCCATGTGTACTTCTTCCATAGTCAGAGAAGGATTTACTGCTTCCATTAAAGGTTTGAGAGGAGACTAGAAGAATGTTGAATCATTACAAGAAGTCTATAATAATAATAATAATAATAATCATCATCTTGAAACACTTTTAGGAAAAGATTGCAAAATACTTGGGGACAGTTAATCAAGATTTTGGAGTAACTTTTCAAGAAAGAATTGGTACCTATAAAGGATTATGCCAAATGGTCTACTGTGTTCTGCCTTTATGTTTAGTCTATTGAGTATGAGTCAGTTTCAGAGCACTTGCATAGTTTCTAGTCTCTAACTTCATTATAACCATTATAAAATATGCTGCACAGAGCATAAGCAAGATAATGGGGAGCTATTTCTAGGAATGCCAGTTGATCACTTCATACAAGGCAATGGTTGGGAAGCCATATTGAAAACTTAATGTCCTTAAGCAATTTCTCATAAGGTATCTACCAAAATGTTTTTCTTTTCTGCTAATCTTTCAGGTTTCTACCAACTAAAGAGCAAAATAACTTGTGAAAGTGATACAATATAAGCCAGGGTATTCAATAGTAGAAGGTTGGCTCAAGCCATTCATATTCATGTTACTATAGACAAACAGATTTAAATACTGAGTGAATATTCTACCACTGCATATATAACCCACATATGAAGAAGGCATAAAAGAGTGAAGCAGTTAAACACTGTTGGGCAGCAGGTGATTGCTTTTAACTCTCACTGCAATGAGGGTAAGGGGTGGGAATGAGGAGTGAGGGAAATTTCATAGTGGAAGATAGGGCATAATCATAGGAAAAATGACCTCTGTGTTATGGGGGAGTCTTTCAGGCTGCAGTTGGAATTAAAGGCCATTACACCATCTGAGGATGCTCAGAGGCTGTGCAGAATAAGAGTTGGTAATAGAGTCCTTTGGCATCGGAGGGGAATTACCTCCACAGCATTGCCTACATTTCTTGGTTTCGTGAAAGGCAAACAGAGACAGAAATCACCAGAGCAATAAAAATGCTCTTAATGTTTTAGAGGCAGAAAGCAGGTAGAGTGAATTCTGAGCAGTTACAAACAGCAACTGGGAACACTTTGAAACCAGAAAGCAACTGAACCATTGAGGGACATACAGAGAAAGCAGGTAGCTAAAGCACCTCCGTCCACTCAGCTGCTGAAGCCATCCCTGACTTTTTCCTCTGCTTCCCTTTACCTCCATATGGTTGTTCCTTTACCTCCATATAGGTTTTAGCTGTGGACATATTATACATATCTCTTGGTGCATATGGGCAAGGATTTCTGTAAGATAATGCCAAATGGTTTTCAAAAGTGATTATGCCGATGTATCCTGACACAATGCACAAATCTTGGATTAGAAAAAAAAAATCCTGTAAAGGACTATACTTGGGACAAGTGGAGACATTTGACCATGAAATGAATATTGAGTGATACCATGGAATTATTATTAATTTAAAAATGTGAATAGTTTTAGAGTTATATATGATAATGTTCTTTCCTTATTATTTCCTCATTCTTTTTTTTAAGTTTATTTTAGTTTATTTGTGAATGAGAGCATGTGTACATGCAAGTGAGAGGCAGAGAAAGAGAGAAGCACCCACAGTGAAGCCTGGTCATGTCATTATCCCCTTCCCCCAGCCCTCTACCTTGTCAGGATCTTGGGCATGCACCTGGTCTGTTTCAGGTCAGCTGGGATGGGGATGGGAACCTGCGGTTGGCCATGTGTCTTCCAGCACTGCTGTATGTTCTGCTACTGACTGCACCACAGAGGTTGGGCCCTTTAGTCTTTGTTAAGAGTATTTAGGAGTGAAGTGCCAAAATATCTTCAGTTCATTCTCAAATGACTCATCGTGCGGGTCTTTGAAAAATTAAGGAAAAATGCATATTATGAAAAAACTATGCATGGATTTCAAAAAAATTTTTCTACCAATATAAACTTGTATTCTAAAGCCATTTTCCTGTGAACTTTTTGAAGTCTCTCCATATATTTTAGAGTGTGTGTGGGGGGAGAGAGAGAGGAGGAGAAAGAGGGGGGAAGAGCAAATGTGGCTCACTGGTAGTATGGTGGTTAGGGCAGCCAGATCCCACGGGGCCAACTATGTGGTTTGAGTCCAGACCCAGAGGCTTGAGACACATGAAGCACACATGTTCATGCATGTCCAAAATCCTGAGAGGAGAATGGAGGAGAGGGGATTGCAGCATGGCTGTTCTCCCTTGGGGGATGCTTTCTCTCTTTCTATCTCTCACACACATGCCCTATAGAAAACTATAAAAACAAACAAACAAACAACAAATGTGGCAAAATGCTGAGGACCCAAAAGGAAGAAGCAGTGACCCCAGAAATCAGAAGCTGTTACTGCCCTCAAGCTCAGCCCACAGGTCTATACTTCTTGCTGTGAAACATTGCTGCAGCTGGTTCTGTATCCACCAGAGAGGTACTCCTTGAAGCAGGGCAGGAGCTGCTGAAAGTGGTACTGCCTCTGCCCAGGCTGCTGGTGTCCTACTATCACTTCCCCCATTATTTTCATCAGTAACTACTCCCAAGGGTTAGGGCCAGAAGTAGCAAGCTTCCCTTCTCCTTTTGCCTTTTAATCACCTGTGCTTTCCACTGGCCAATCTTTTTTTTTTTTTTGGAGAGGTTTTTTGCTATAGGGCGTGTGCACTCGCCAGACAGACAGAGACAGAGAGATAGAAAGCGAGAAATCACCCCCCAGGGGGGATGGCCACGCCGCAATCCCTTCTCTTCCATTCTCCTCTCGGGATCTTGGGCACGCACGCACACGCGCCCGGCGTGAGTTTAAGCCACCGGGTCTGGGACTTGAACCACGGTCGACTACGTGAGAGTCCAGCGACATAGCCATTACACTAACTGCTGGTCCCTCCACTGGCCAATCTTAACAGGAAGCCCACAAGCTAGGGAGCCTGGGAAATGTGGTTCAGAGCAGAGGATGGGAAGAGGAGACATTCAGTAGCAATGAACATACCCTCTGACTCACAGTCAGCAAGTCCATTCTGTACTGCCTCTTTGCCAGTACTGGTATGCCTGACTTTTTAACTTTTGCATCTGGTGAGAATTAAGTTGTATTTCACTGTAGTTTTAACTTGTATCATCATGACTTGGTTATATGTTTCCTCTTCGGAGAAGCTCTCTCTGATTTTATCTAATGAGCTTCTTCTGCTATACTCTGTCACTATACTCTAGACTTCTGCATTGTTCTCCTCACGGTTAGTAATTACATGTTTATTTGGAGATTGTTTGGTTAATATCAGTCTCCTCCACAAGGGCAGATTGTGTCTTTTGTTTTCTATTGTATTCCTAGAGCCCAGCACATTGCCAGGTGTGTGTGGGGATCTTTATGTATTGAGTGGATGAATGAAGAGGTATCAGCTATCACACCAAACCTGTGCAATATAAGAAGATCTGGATCATGGGGCTGGTAGATGGTGTGGTGGTTAAGGTGCTGGACTCTGACATGGATGACTGTGGTTTGAGTCCTGGACCTGGCTGCTTGCTATCTCACTTTCCCTTTCTCTCTCTCTGGTCAAATTAAAATAAATAAATAAATAAATAAATAAATAAATAAATAAATAAATAATAAAATTAAATAATTATTTAAAAAAAATCTGGATCAGACTAGGAAGAGCAGAAGAGAGACATTCCCCTAGCCATTCCTATTAAGGGCTACATCAATTACTGAGGGGGATGTGGTTAACACTAGAACCCTAAGGAATTGTGCCATTCTTTGTAATTTGTTGTATATATGCATGTATATAAATTTGCAGGGTCTTCAAAAAGTTAACAGAAGATGTGTATGATAAAAATGTTTTGCACCAAAATAAACTAGTAGTTTAATTTAATTTTTCCACGAACCTTTTAAAGTCCTCTCATATTAACTGTTGATAAACTGCAAGTAATTCTTTGGAGGTAGGGATTCACTCACATGAATGAATTGTGAAATCTAGAGTAAGAATAGGGCTCCTAGGAAAGTTGGTAGAGAGGGTCATTTGCCCTAACTGGAACTGAAATGCATGGTGACCAGCTCACATCCCGTCTTGCCCAGGACTGATGGGCTTTCCAGGATGGTGGACTCTCAGTGCTAAAACTAGGAAACCTCTGGGCAAATCCAGGGATGAACTGGTCACCCTGGCCAAAAACACTTGCAGTCACCATTCTGAGGCCTAAGTGGACAGTCCAGAAAGCTTCACCCTCTATGGAACAGAATCTAACCTTATATGAACGCATGGATTTTCATACAGAATTGGTGATAAGGCTAAAGATTCAGGGTAATTCTTTTTTTTTTTTTCTTTTTTTGGAGAGGTTTCGCTATAGGGCATGTGCACTTGCCAGAGAGACAGAGAGAGAGGCAGAGAGATAGAAAGTGAGAAATCACCCCTCCCCCCCCAGGGGGAATGGCCATGCCAAAATCCCTTCTCCTCCATTCTCCTCTTGGGATCTTCGGCACGCACGCACACGCGCCCAGAGTGAGTTTGAGCTGCTGGGTCCGGGACTTGAACCCCAGTCGACTACATGGGAGTCCAGCGACATAGCCATTACGCTAACTGCTGGTCCCGAGATTCAGGTTAATTCTAAGGAGCCTCAGTTCAAAGTGGTAATATCAGGTGTATATTTGTGCATGTGTGTATTTTTTTTTTTTAAAGATTTTTGCCATAGGGCATGTGTGCTCATCAGACAGAGAGATGGAGAGACAGAAAGCGAGAAATCATCCCCGAGAGTAAATGGCCATGCTGCAATCTCTTCTCCTCCATTCTCTTCTTGGGATTTTTGGCATGCACACACATGTACCTGGTATGAGTTTCAAGCTGTGGAGTCCGGGACTCAAACCACAGTCAGCCATGTGGGACTCCAGTGATGTAACCATTATGCCATCTGCTGGTCCTAGCATGTGTGGATTTTAAAGGGATTTAAAAAATTGGATCTTCTATTATTTATAGGTGATGTGATTGAACCAATCAGTAATTTAAAATTTTTTAAAAAATTTTAAAAGATTTCTTAAAATAATTATTTATTTAATTTTATTTATCATTGTTATTATTATCATTTTAATTTTTGGTCAACATAGAGAGATAGAAAGAGAGAGAGTGTGAGAAAATAAGCTGCCAGGTCCAGGACTCGAACTGCAGGTGGCCAGGTGGGAATACAGTGCCTTAACCACCATGCCACCTGCTGGCCCCAATCAGTACTTTTTTAGGAGTATTAAATATGTCAAAGGAGAAGTAAATACTCCCTTAATGAAAGAAACGAGGTTAAGAATAAAGGGATAGTCATTAGGACAGTGAAGGTTTTGGTCCATTTGTGTGTATAATTGGGTAAGTACGCTATGGGCAGGGCACGCATGTCATTTAAGGGCCACACTCATCTCGAACAGCAGAAAAGGAAGATATGGCTTGTGGCACAGAACCTGGCCTCATCGATGTGTACCTACAGGTTGTCCAGTTGACCTCAGGAATGCCAACTCCACTGGGTGATGAAGTGGCTCAGTGATGGCTGCATTTTGTGGAGGGAAATAAATCCAAGGGATTTGGGAGGCAGTCTGACGTTGCATTTATGGATTTTGTAGAACATCTGGTTGACTCCTTGGATATCCATTCATTAGCATGATGGCAAATACCGCAGTACTCAGAAGCTTCTTTCTCCTTCGTGAAATTCTGTCCTCCACCTCTTCTAATATCCTACCGTTCCAGTTTTAGTCCTCTTTCTCTGGTTGCTCTTTTTGTTTTTGAAATGATTATATTTTATTGTGACAAAAATATCTAACATGAGATCTACCCTTTTAATAAATTTTTAAAAATGTATATATTCCAAGAGAGAGAGGGACAGGTATGTCAATAGGGTCTTCATGCCATGATCCATCCCCGGTCTCAGCCAGTCTGAATCATGGTACAAGTGTGTCTAGCATGTTCAGGGAGGTCCTAGGACACCAACCCAGGCCCTTTCCCATGAGAGTCCAGCTGCATCACTGCTGCACCACTGTTTGACTGCTCTTAAATGTTTAAGTGTACAGTACAGTGTTGCTAACTGTAAATATGATGTTGTAGAGCAAATCTCTAAAACATGACTGAAACTCTAAACCCACTGAACAGCAACTCTCCATTCCTTCACCCCCAGCCCCTGACAACCACCACCCTACTTTTTATTTTCTGGTTGCTCCTTCCTGTTCTTTGAGTTCCATTTCATCTCAAGGGGTCTATCCTTGTCCTTGGGTCATTATGTCTCTACTTGTCCTCTTCTCACTAAACCCATTCTTCCTGAGTGATCTCACCATACTATTGTTTCTAATAGCAAAACACGTGATTTTTGAAACAACTTAAGGATTCGGCAATACAGGGTTGGTTAAACATGAGTTATTTTAAAAATGGAATATTATGCATCATTTGGTAAAAACTGCACTGTATAAGTACATTTATTGACATAGATGTTCATGATATTGCTTAGTTAATAAACCATGTTATAATATGGCATCTATAATGTGATCATATTTGGGTAAAAAAATACATAAATATACAGTGACATCTGAATGAATGTTCTCCCAAAATATTAACAGTATTTATTCCTGGATGGGGGAGTTATGTGTGATTTAGATATTAATTCTGCTCATTAGCAATTTCCAGTTTTTCTATAAGAAACATATTTCTAGTCAAATGAAAAAGAAATATATGTTGTAAGAAAAATATTCTCTTAGGATATGAATCCCAGTCAGCTGACTTGACTGTGTGAAATTCTGCAATAAATTATGGATCATTTTAGGGGCAGAATGAGTTCTGCTTAGGAAAGGAGAACACAGTTATTAACCAGTCTTTCTTGAAGATAGTTGTTTTCCCTTATTCTAATAGAAGCCCTTTTTTTTTTTTTTTTTTACTTTTTGCTGAAAATTTGTGTCTGAGAATTCTTTTTTTTTTTTTTTAGAGAGATATTTGCTATAGGGCATATGCACTCACTAGAGAGACAGAGAGAAACAGAAAGACAGAAATCGAGAAATTGCTTCTCCAGAGGGCTTAGCACACCACTACCCCTTCTCTTCAAGTCTCTTCTTGGGATTTTGGGCACACATGCACATACGCCTGATGTGAGTTCCAAGCCGCTGGTCCGGGATTCGAACTGTGGTCGATTATGTGGGAGTCCAATAATGTAACCATTTCACCATCTGCTGGCTCCACTGTGTGTCTGAGGATTAATAAACAGATAAGGAACAAACATAAAGACCTTGAATATGACATTATTTTATTGTTGCAACTATTGTAGGAATCGACCTCACTGCAAATCATTGCAATGTATCCAGCCCATAGAAATGAATGCAACAGACCCAATTGCTCACGTTGAACCCTCCGCCCTACCCTTGGACAGATCTAACAGTATTAGAGACCGGACATCTTGATGAGTGTTCTCAAAGTTACACATTTAATTGTGTTATTATTATTCAAAACTTTCTGGGGAAGCTTTTCTTTAATAATAATGGCTATCATTTGTTAAACACAGATTCTATGTAACTGCTCTATGGGGGAGGAGAGGTGTCTTCAAAGAAATTCATGGAAAAAGCATATTATGGAAAAACTATGCATGATTTCAACTTTTTTTGTACTAAAATAAATTCAGACTTTACTTCCACGTTTCCATGAGCTGTTTGAGGTCCCCTCATATATCTCAATTTAATCCTCATAAGTATCCTATGTCATAGGAGATTGTCTGAATTTATAGAGATGGCAGGGTAGGATCTCAAGGTTAGACCTGAAAAGAAAATCTATCCTGTATCCTAAAGTTGGGTACTTTTTAAAAAGTTAATTTATTCCAGGGACCAGTGGATGGTGTAATTGTTATGTTGCTGGATTGCCACGTAGTCGATTGTGGTTCGAGTCCCAGACCTGGCAGCTTCAAACTCATGCCAGGTGTGTGTGTGTGTGTGCATGTGCCCAAGATCTTTTTTTTTCTTTTTTTTTTTTCTTTTTTCTTTTTTTGGAGAGGTTTTTGCTATAGGGCGCGTGCGCTCACCAGACAGACAGAGAGAGACAGAGAGATAGAAAGCAGGAAATCACCCCCCAGGGGGGATGGCCACGCCGCAATCCCTTCTCCTCCATTCTCCTCTCGGGATCTTGGGCACACACGCACATGTGCCCGGCGTGAGTTTAAGCCGCTGGGTCCGGGACTCGAACCGCGGTCGACTACGTGGGAGTCCAGCGACATAGCCATTACGCTAACTGCTGGTCCCGATGTGCCCAAGATCTTGAGAAGAGCGTGGAGGAGAACTGATTGTGGTGTAGTCATCCATACCTGGGGGGTGATTTCTTGCTTTCTGTCTTTCTGTCTCTCTGATGAGCATATGCACCCTATAGCAAAAATCTCTCTAAAAAAAGTTTATTTTTTCTATGAATAAGATTTTATATATATATATATGTGTGTGTGTGTGTGTGTGTGTGTGTGTGTGTAGAGAGAGACCTCTCAATGGGATCTCCATGTTGTGATCCACCCCCAGACCTGAGCCAGCCCCAGATCATGGGCAAGTAGTGTGTTCAGAGAGTCTCTGGACATGAACTAGGAACCTTCCCAAATAGGACTGCCTTACTGAGTCTCACACTTCACTGCTGTGCTAGATCTCCTCTGCAATTGTGTTTTTGAACTAAAATATTAGTGCCCAGTTTATATTTTTAAAATTATTTAATTTCATTATTTTTATTAGCACTGTTTTAAAATTGCTATGGGGCATGTGTGCTCACCAGAGAGAGAGAGAGAGAGAGAGAAGGGTGGGGAGAGGGAGAGAGTAAGTGAGAAAGCAAGTTGCCAGGTCTGGGACTCAAACCACAGCTGGCCATATGGGAGTCTAGCACTGCAACCACCACACCACCTACTGGCCCCAGAGTCCAGTTTAATCACCTGCTTTATTTCCCATGCTTTGCTCAGACTTCCTAGTTGAAGAATTACCACTAGAGGTAATACTTAAAAGAATGCTGCTCAGGTTTTTTTTTTTTTTTTTTTGGAGAGGTTTGTGCTATAGGGCGCGTGCGCTCGCCAGAGAGACAGAGAGAGACATAGAGACAGAAAGCGAGAAATCACCCCCAGGGGGGATGGTCACGCCGCAATCCCTTCTCCTCCATTCTCCTCTCGGGATCTTGGGCATGCATGCACACGCGCCTGGCGTGAGTTTTAAGCCACCAGGTCCGGGACTCAAACCGCGGTCGACTACGTGGGAGTCCAGCGACATAGCCATTATGCTAACTGCTAGTTCCTGCTGCTCAGGTTTTGAGTCTTCGTAAAAATAGTCCCCAAATGAGCAACTGCAACATCATCAGAATCGCTGTTTAACCGTGCAAGGAATGACTTTGGAGAACATCACCCATTGGAACAGATAATCCCACGTCTTTCTGAGGGAAAAAAAGGTTATTTTCTTTAAGATGCTATTGCTTTGAGAGTCTAAATGGTTTGGGCTCCTGTCCCTTACTAGCTGTGCGACCTTAGACTTTTCACGTAACCTTTTTGAGTCTCAATTTCACCACCTTTGAAGTGAGTCTTCTATCAACTTCACTCGATTATTTTGAGGATTAAATGATCGGGCACCCAGCTCATAAGTCTCTCCCCTCACTTGGCCTGTAAAGTCATTCTTCATAGAGGATGAGCTCTGAGAATTCCTCAGACTGGAAAGTAGTTTTGCTCTTTAAATGGCTGATTAACTCACAGAGGTAGTGTCTTTTAATGCAAGTTCTATACATGAAATGAGGTGCCAAGTTAACAACCCAGGAAAACAGAAGGCTTATGTTTTTCCGCATAATAAACTGTGGAGAAATGAGTAGGGCAAGCTCTAAGCCTCTCCCTTACAGCGGTGTGCCTATAAAATATATCACGAACGCACAGGATCTTTTTTGAACTACAGAGTCACTCTGGCTGATAAATGGAGTGCTAGGTGTGATTCAAAATTTTCTTGAATGTGTGGCTAAGCTTTACTTATTCTTTTATTAAGTTTTGTTATAGTTTGCTATAGGGCATGTGCACTTGCTGGAGAGAGAGAGAGAGAGAGAGAGAGAGAGAGAGAGAGAGAGAGAGAGAATTATCCTGCAGGGGAGATGGCCATGCCATAATCTTTCTCCTCCACTCTCCTCTGGGGTATTTTAGGCATGCACACACATGCACCCAGCATGTTTTTTTAAGCTGCTGGGTCTAGGACTTAAACTGCAGAATTGGCCATGTGGGATTCAGTGCCTCAAACTCCACGCCACCTGCTGGTTCCCAAAGTTTTTTTTTTTTTTTTTTTTTTTTTTTTTTTCTGAGAGAGATGAACCCCCAAAACATCTTCACACCATGATTCATCTCAGATCTCAGTTGACTTAGATCATGAGCATGTGCACCCAGTGCGCACAGGGAGGTTCCAGAACATGATCCCAAGACCTTTCCCATGTGAGAATAGTAGCATGACCTCTGCCCCACTGCCTGGCCCCATGCAGTTCAAATTTAAAATAGCTAGGACTCTTCAGTTTAGCACTTGCACATGAATCCTATTATATGCCAGACACAGGATGTTAGGGATTTGGAAGTGAATAAGACATCCCTCTTCCCCCTCTAGGGTTCTCAGTCTTGGGAGATGACAGAAGCACAAACATCACTTTCATTGTCTGTGGCAGAGCCAGGATAGAGGTTTGTCCATGTCACGAAGGAGAGCTGTTCTGCTGATTCCCGTCCAGAAGAGTGGGGATGACAGGTGTTGAGGTTATTAACCGCAATACAATGAAGGTTCCAAGCAAGCTTCAAGAATATCATATCAGATGTAATGGGGAGCAAATGAGAGTGTTAGTCCCATTTCTGTTCTCTAATTCATGTGTCAAAGGAGCTGCCTTGCCAACACATGGTTAGGGTAGAACTCTGGGGATCTTGTGCCTAGAGTAAGTGCTTCCTCTGGTCCAACACCTACTACGAGACAGATATTGAAGGGGAAAATGAGAAGACATTGCCTCTGTCTTCCAGCAGCTAATGGTCTAGTGAAGTGTGTTAGTTCTCTAGAGCTACTGTCACAAATTATGACAAGCTAGATAGCTTACAAAACCAGAAACTGGTTCTCTCACAGTTTTGGAGGCCAGAAGTCGCAAACCAGGGAAAGGTGTCAGCAGGACTATGCTTCTTCTGAGACTTTGGTATTCTTGCCTCTCTCCTCTTTCAGGTGGTGGCCAGTAATTTGTGGTGCTCCTCGGCTCACAGCTGCATCACTCTAGTCTCTGCCTCCATCACCATATGGCCTTCTCCCTTTGTGTCTTTACATACTCTTCCTATGAGACTCCTTAGTCATATTGGTTAAAAGGCCAGTATGACCTTATCTTAAGTAATTACGTGTACAACAACCCTACCGCCCAAGAAGGCCTCATTCTGAGGTATGAGGGGCCAGGACTTCCACATATCCTTTTGGGGAACACAGTTCAACCCATAAGAGGGAGACAAGGTGGATGTACAAATGGGAGCCCTTTCCCTTCCCTGTCTCTGTACCTTCAGCTTTTGTGTGTTTTTGCTTTGACTAGTCTACTTTTGCAGAGTGCCTTGTCTGGGAGTTTACATCCCCTAGAACAGCTCTTAGGTCCCTGCCCCAAGAAGAACAAACTCAGGTATCATTTAGATTCCAAAGCCCCCCAGAGATGGGCCTGAGCTCACATTTTGTCTGAAATTACTCCCTTACTTTGCCCTTTCCTATCCTGCCCTCTCAGTCTCTTTATTAATAAACAAGTGGTACCCAGATCCTCACTTAAGGAACTGCTTCTGGGGAACTAAATCTGTGATCAATAGTTTTACACTGGGCACGCAAATTCTGTAGCCAGTCCTGGGTAAATTCGTGCTTAGAAATGGTATTGTCGGGTTGGGTTGTAGGTGTCTGTTTAACTGTATAAAATACATGCAGACTATTTTCCAAAGAGGTTGTATGATTTTGCATCCCCATAAGCATTGTATAACAGTTTCAGTTGCTCTATACCCTCAGTAGTTGCCGTTGCTTTCTACCATGGTTATCTTTCCAAGTCTTTAAAACCAGAGGAAGGGTTGGTATGTTGTAAGGGTCTTCATGCTTATCTTTGAACAAACCTCCCATGTCTCACCTTTCTCCATTTTCCCTGCAGATTTTGGCTTTCAGGCGTTCATTACAAGCTAACTAAGTTGGTAGGACTAGGAAGAGCAGAATTCATGAAACCATAAAGTTATACAACCCTGGCCTTTGTTCTCAAACTGATGTAATCATGTTGTCTAGTCTCTACAGTTTAATAGTAGGAATTAAGGCAAATGTTTTCCAAGCTAACGGACCAAGAGAATTAAACTACATTTTATCCATGATCACCAGCAACTCTGAAACAAGGTAGTTGAGTTCTCCTGTAAGATACGCGTTTGCCATGAAAGCTGTTTTTAACGTAATAAAAATAAGCATAGAATTGAAAAGACAACCTCTTTTCTTTCTTTCTTTTTTTTGGAGAGGCTTTTGCTATAGGGCATATGCACTAGCCAGACAGACAGAGAGAGACAGAGAGACAGAAAGTGAGAAATCACTCCCTAGGGGTGATGGCCATGCCACAATCCCTTCTCCTCCATTCTCCTCTTGGGATGTTGGGCACGCACGCACACATGCCCTGTGTGAGTTTAAGCCACCGGGCCCGGGACCCGAACCGCAGTCGACTAGATGGGAGTCCAGCAACATAGTCCAGCGACAATTACATTAACTGCTGGTCCCAAGACAACTTCTTTTCAAGTACAACTCCTCCAACAATACAGCCTATAGCCGACTATATTTACTAGATTCTTTGTGGCAGACTCATATTCATTAGAATAAAGACTCCCTGAATTCCAGATATTTCACATATAATTCTTTGCCCTTCTCAGTCAGCTACCCTGTTCTAGAAGGAAATGAGGTTGATCTAAAAGGCTGTGTTCTTCAAAGAACCACATATGCTGTGGTCACATTGTGATTTTGTAGATATTTCCATAAAGCAACCAAAACGTAATTTATAAGATGAGCTATTTCTTCATAACAAATGGCAACTACTATATGTTCTTCTATTTCATGTGATTTCTTAAAATACTACAATAGAAAAATTTCTATTCCTTGAGTGTCCTGGTAAAGATGACATTCTGATGTGTCCTTTTGGACCCACTTTAAGTGCAGCAAGCTGTTACAAAATAACAATGAGTGAACCAAAGGAAATTGTAGACCTACATAAAGAAAATGCTAAAATTCATTGGAGCTGGAGAAAAAAAAAAAAAAACACTTGAGAAAGTATAGAGACATTACATTCATGAATAGGAAGATTAAGGATGTCTGTTTTCTTAGTTTACAATATACTTATAAAACAATTCCAATCAAAACTCCAAATGATTGGGACCAGCAGATGGCATAATTGTTACATTGCTGAACTCCCATATAGTCCACTGTGGTTCCGGTCCCAGACATGGTGGCTTAAACTCATGTGTGTAATGCATGCTCAGACTCCCAGAAGAGAAGGGACTGTGCTGTGGCCATCCCCACTCGGGGTGATTTCTTGCTTTCTATTTCTTTGTATCTCTCTGTGTCTCTGGTAAGCCCATGTGCCCTATAGCAAAAATCTCTCTAAAGAGACCAGCAGTTGGCATAATGGCTATGTCAATGGACTCCCATGTAGTTGACCATGGTTCGAGTCCTGGACCTGATGGCTTAAACTCACACCGGGTGCATGTGCGTGTGTGCCCAAGATCCCGAGAGGAGAATGGAGGAGAAAGGATTGCGGTGTGGCCATTCCCGCTGGGGGATCATTTCTCGCTTTCTGTCTCTCTGTTTCTCTCTGTCTTTCTGGTGAGCGCATGCGCCCTATAGCGAAAACCACTCCAAAAAAAAAGAAAAAGAAAATGGAAAATATCACAAGCAAATTAAAATAGAAGCGAATGCAACAGGTTTTAGTTATGAGTCACTTTTTCAAGAATACCTTAATGAGACAGTTACAGAGGCTTGGATAGAAGATCCTTATATCAGACAGACTCATCAGCTGTATAATTTTCTCCAATTTTGTGAGATGCTTATTAAGAAACCATGTAAAGTAAAAACTATTCACCCTCTCACCTCCCTGGAGGACCATGTTTTGCTACAAAGTAGTGGCCTGGAAGAAATAAAAGATTCACTCAGGAGTCATGGAGTGCAGCTAGAAATAGAATACTCTTCTTCTATACATGACCGAGAAAGTAGGTTCAACCATGGAGGGAATATTAAGATTGGAAGGGAATTGGATTATTTTAAGAAACCACAGGGTCGTTTTTCCATTGGATATTGTGATTTTGATGTAAGACCATGTCATGAAACAACAGTGGACATTTTTCATAACAGGCACACACAAAAAATATGATGGGTACTTTCTATTCTATATTTCTATTTTAAGTGAATATCCATTTTTGTTTTTACTTTTAACAGATAATTTTTATAATATATGAATTTAACAATAAACTTTTATATTTCTACTAAAAAATATACATGGTGTTATTTGGGAAGTCCTTAGTTTTTACTTATCTTTACTGGAGTTAGGTAAAGATATTAATAAATGTTTGAGCAATGTGGTGGTAAAAATTTCAAGTATTATAATTTTTATGCATATTCATATGTATACATATTATACATACAATTTTTGAACATCTCAATGAAGAAAATGAGCTATCACTGGCTTCTTGTTGGGCTGAGATTCCCCCTCAACTCACACACACACAAGGGTCAGTTCATTCCAGTACTATTCTTGTATGGACGTCATACTGTCCTTCGGGATGGTCCCTACTGATTCCCTGAAAGAGATGTGAAGCCTTTAATATTAATAACGGGGCTCAGTATCTTTCCATTAATGAATTCCTTATAATGCTAGGATGTTCAGATTGGTTCCAAGAGCAGATGGATACTGAGAGCATTTAAATGACAGAAAAATAAGTGTATTATTGATACCTAGAGTAACAGACAGAGTCAGTGAATCACTGGAACTGCTTCCATAAGCATCCTTCATAATTTCTGGCTTCTCATTTTCATATTAACTGGAATGAATTTCTTCTAAAATATAATAGGATGGAAGATGAGAGGGGAAAAATTGACTTATTGATGGAAGGGGAAACAATTTTCCCCCTAAAGAATTAGGTAGCCTTTTAATTTAAAGTTCCAGTAGATGAATAATGTTGGTATTTCCCCAGGGTGACTTTGACTGCAGTTTCCACCCAGTATGAGATAGCCTGGAAAAGGCAGAGGCACATTTTTCATCGCTCCATACCTGTGGGCTCTCTTGTCCCTCCTGGTCAGGTCCAGAGCTCTGCGCTCCAGTGAAGGCTGAAGATAAGGAGTGACAGCTAGCTCTGGACGAGAATGACACAGCACTGGGACTTTAGTTCTAGGATATTAATGCAGCCAGACACACACTTGGTGGAAATCCTTATTTTTAGCACTGTCCATAACATCTTCGTGACTTCAAACCTTCACCCGCTCGGGCCTCCCACTCACCCCACTCCAATCTTATTTTCAGGCTCTGCAAAAAAATGCGAGGCTGGCTTCTTTATATTCATCCTGCCAGGTTATCTATATATACTTAGGCATATATAAGAATGCATATTTGGTCATGTGATTTTTTTTTTTTTTTTTTTTTGGGAGAGGTTTTTGCTATAGGGCGCATGTGCTCGCCAGAAAGAGAGAGAGACAGAGAAACAGAAAGTGAGAAATCACCCCAGCAGGGATGGCCATGCTGCAATCCCTTTTCCTCCATTCTCCTCTCGGGATCTTGGGCATGCACACACACGTACATGCCCAGTGTGAGTTTAAGCCACTGGTCCAGGACTTGAACCACAGTCGACAACATGGGAGTCCAGCAATGCAGCCATTACGCTATCTGCTGGTCCTGGTCATTTGATTTTTGTTTTAATACATCTCTCCCGAGGGTGAGTGTCCTACCATCTTGGCCGGGAATACACTCTTCCCTTCCCTCAGTGTTGCCCTATTCATTTCCATATTTATATATTCTCTGCCGTGTGTCAGGCCTGTTCATTCTGCTGTTCCTGGAACTCAATACTCCCCTATAGGAACCCTACCATTAATACTTTCAGAACTGAACTAGTTCTGTCCATGACTCCATACCCCTCTTTCCCTCCTTTGTTCTCGATCTCAGTTAAAGAGACTCAATGAATTTCAGTGAAATCCACTCCCAATCCTGCCTTGCAGGTTTAGAACCCAGCAATCTGGGAATCATTCTAAACTCCTCTTGTATACCTAATCTTTTATGTCTGTTTATTCTACCTGCTCAGTATTCTCAAATCCTATTCCTACTTCTCCATCTTTAGTACAGCTTCTCATCTGGAAACCCTCACCACAGTCTTGCTTTGAATAGACTAATAGCTACCTAAGAGGACGTCTAGTTCTTGTCATGCATCCTTTCCAACTGGTATCAATCTTGCTTCCAGAATGTTCTTCCTCAAATGCAAATGCCTAAGTTATCACTCTACTTAAAAACTTTCAGTGTCTCTATTAAAAGTCCCATCCCCTGAGCATGCTGTGTGCAACTTTCCTGAAGCAGGCTCTTGTTTTCTGTACCAGCTGTAGCTCCAACCACTTTCCATCCACCATCTCCTTTCAGGCCATACTATCTATACGCAGGTCCCGACATTGCTTTTTTTATCCTTCATGCTTATAGGTCCTCATTAAATGGAGTGTTCTTGCTCCTGTTTCTATCTTGTGAATTCTTGTCCATTCTTCTACATTCAGCTTAAGCATCTCAGGAGCCTTCTCTTTTTTTGGGTTCTTTCTCTTTTTATCTAGCAGCATGTGCTGTTCATGGCTGCTGGATAGAGCCAGAGCAAGCACGTGTGCCACCTGGCCAGCAGGCTCTGTAGCCTTGCTGTCCCCTCCCTGCCCCCACAAGAACAGGGGGTAGAGGTGGTATTGTGCTAAGTTAGATGGGCATCTGGAGGGTTGTCTGCTGAGCCTGGGATCCCTGGTTCCCCAGTTGTGCTCCATCGTGGGGTAACATAACCTTAGAAGTAATATATTACAAAGATATAAATATTACTGACTTTTGCAAAAGGGAGGGTACCAAGATATACATCAATTATTTTGTGAGCTGATTCCGAGAAAGAATTTTGGCATTATTTTCAGATATGTTGCATATTTTGTGAAGAAATAGTGGCCATTCCTCGGTGTTCAGACTTGGATAAAAAACATTTAGTCAGGGGCCTCCCTATCTCCGCCTTGATGTGTCTATTATAGCACTTAGTCGTTTGTATTCTCATTTTGCCTATTTTCCCTGAGAACAAGCCACTCTCATCTGAGTTTTCTAGTCCCAAAGATCAGATGCACTGCTGGGTACATCGTAGAATGGTCAAAAAGGCTTGCCTCATTATGTAATTATAATTATGGTGATTCTACTCCAACATCCGCAGCCTTTACTATGTTGCTCTTGATATTCAAGTAGCCCTGAGGTTAAAAATCATATAGATTCCTTTTGAAATATTAACCTACAAATCACTGGGATATCACTTTGTTATAACATATCTTGTAAGAAACAGGGTGAGGCAGTGACAGAAAGCTCATATGTTGGGTATGTATGATAATGCCACAGTGGGCCACCAGTTCATGTAGTTACAAGTGAAAGCCACCAGGTGGCTTAAGGAAATGAATTTATTTCCAATCAAGATTTTTAGCTTAGAAATCTGGGATGGAAAAAAGTAGTGCTTGGAGAAGGAGCAGAAGGCTCTCTGTAGTGAACCCCCAATAGCCAGCAACACCCACTTATCAGCAACACCTGATTTCAGCCAAGAGGCTGTGGAGGTTCTTCTGCAACCTTCAAAGTGCAAGTACCAAGCAGTGTGTTTCCCTTCTACCTTCCAGAATTGATGGGATTTAAATGACAGAATAATTACTGAAATTCAATTCGATCCCACAAATATTAATCGAGTGCCTGAGTCTCAATTAAACCTTCTGAGAGGCTTACTGAAGCATATGCCACACGAAGCGCAGCTTACTAAACATGAAAAAAATGTATGCTGGGCTAGCAGCAAAGATGCATTCCTATTCTCTTTGTGTGTGCTAGTGTTGGTTACCATTTCAAGAAGTGCTGGTGGAAAAATAATTGTGACCTAGAAAATTTCTGCATGTTGCTTATCTGTAGGCAGAATGGGTAAAAGGCGAAACAACAAAATAAAGAAAAAACCCAAAATAGGATATTTAGATCAAAACTTTTTTTTTAATTAAAAAAAAATTTTTTTTTGTTTTTTTTTTTGTTTTTTTTTTTTGTTTTGCTTAAAGGTGCATGTGCTCATCAGGGAGCGACAGCAAGAGAGAGAAAGAGACAAGGAGAGAGAGTGAAAAATCACCCCCTGGAGGGGATGACCACTCTGCAATTCCTTCTCCATTCTCTGAGGATTTTGGGTACGCATGCACATGCTCCCTATGCGATTTTCAAGGCACCAGTTCCTGGACTCAGACTGCTCAGTCAGCCATGTGGGATCCAGCGCCTTAACTACTATACCACCAGCTGGCCTACAAAATGTATTTTATATGGTGCTAATACATCAAAACCAGAGTTAAAATGATTAGATTAGATTAAAAAGTTTTAATGAAGTAGTTTAAAAGTAACCATATGGGTCGGCAGGTGGCATGGTGGTTGTGGGCGCTGGATTCCCATGTGGCTGGCCACAGTTTGGGTCCCGGACCTAGTGGCTTGCTTTTTCACTTTCCCTCTCTCTGTCTCTCTCTGGTAAAATTAAAACAATAATAATAATAATAATAAAGTTAAATGGAAAAATAACAAAAAATAAAAATAGTAGTACATAGAAAACAATCTGGGAGGACGTACACCTTTAGGAAATATGATCAACCTTTTTTCCTTCTTTCCTTCCTTCCTTCCTTCCTTCCTTTCTTTCTTTCTTTCTCTCTCTCTCTCTCTCTCTCTCTCTCTTCTCTCTCTCTCTTTTCTTTCCTTCTTTCTTTCTTTCTTTCTTTCTTTCTTTCTTTCTTTCTTTCTTTCTTCTTTCTCTTTTCTTTTTTTTAAAGGTTTTTGCCATAGGGTGCATGCACTTCCCAGAGAGACATTGACAGTGAAAGGGAAAGTGAAAAATCACCCCCAGGGGAATGGCCATGCTGTAGTCCCTTCTCCTTCATTCTCTTCCATTCTCCTCCTGGGATTTTGTACACATATGCGTATGCATCCAGAGTGAGTTTCAAGCCACAGGGTCCGCAACTCGAACTGGGGTTGGCCATGTGGGAGTCTACCTGCTGGCCCTTATTTTTGCCTCTAGATGCTGGCTACTATGAGAAGTTTTGGGATCAAGGCCATGCTTATTTATTATTTTGGGATGTAAAGAATGAAATATAAACCTAGTTAGAGACAATTCCATTAATTCATTTGACAAGTGGACTATCGGGTAGCTACTGGTAAGGGGAAGATAGACCAAAGATAGAGTAATGAAATAGAGATCCTAATTTCTAATTATATTAACATCACTTATTAGCCTTTTTAAAAAATTTTTACTAGTGGGCATGCATGTTCACTGGGGGAGAGGGAGAGGGAGGGATGGAGGGAGGGAGAGAGAGAGAGAGAGAGAGAAGAGTAAGAAAGCGCCCCCTCCCCCCATGGGACATGGCCACCCTGCGATCTCTTCTCCATTTCTGCTTTCTTTGAGTGCGTTTTCCAAGCCACCAGGTTCAGGTCTTGAACTGTGTGGTTGGCCATGAAGGATCCAGCTGCCTTAAATACCATGACATGGGCTGGACCAGCCCTTTTTTTAAATTTCAAAATAAATATAAAAAATTTTATAATTAAAAAAATGAGGCCAACTTACAATGCCTAGTTTTAAAAATGTATATTAAAGAGGACTTTTAGAAATATTCAGTATCAGATTACTTTTAAACTTCGGAACAATGTTGGAGTAGGTAAAGAAGAATGTAGAAAGGATTCCTCCACAATACTGAAGACATAACATGCTTTGTAATTATCGTTTAGTGGGGGCCAGCAGGTGGCTAAGGTGCTGGACTCCCACATGGCCAACCACAGTTTGAGTCCTAGACGTGGCAGCTTGCTTTTTCATTTTCTCTTTCTCTCTCTCTGGTGAGTGTATGTGCCCTATAGGAAATTGAAAATAACAATAATAATAAATAATATTAAATAGATAATTATTTTTAAAATAATTATTTTTAGCAATTTAAAAATATGTGTTACCTAGAATTTTGTGAAAGAAACTCAATAAATAGGGAACCAGCCTCTTTTCATGCGCAAACTGAAATTGGACAATGAACTTTTAAAATCACTCATTTCTTCTGAAGGTGCAGAAAGAGATGTTAGTTTCATAAAGCAGAAATTTTATCTTTCTATGCTGGCTATGAATAAACAAAGGAGGTAAAAGTTTAGCTTAACAGAGTAACTCAGTATTTGAGGTTAAAAGAAAAAAGCTGAACTGATTAAGGTAGTATACCTATTTTTTCTTTTTACTTACCTACTTTTCATTTTATGTATTTATTTTTTTAGAGGGGGACTTTTGCTATAGGGTGTGTGTGCTCACTGTAGTCAAAGAGAGCAAGTGAGAAATCACCCCCCAGGGAAGATGGCCACGCTGCAACCCATTCTCTTCCATTCTCCTTTTGGGATTTTGGGCACGCATGCACATGTGCCTGGTGTGAGTTTCAAGCTGCCAGGTCTGGGAATCAAACTGTGATCACATATGTGGGAATCTAGAGCCTTAACTACTATAACCTGCTGCCCCCCCCAACACTTTTCATCTTTGCACTAATTAATTTTTGTTAAACTATTTACTTGTTGATTATAAAAGTGATATATATTAACAATAGAAAAACTGAAAATAGAACAATGTAAAATAAAAAATAAAAAATTATCTACAATAGGATTAGAGAGAGAGATGGAGTCACTGTTGGTGTTCTGGGCTATTTCCTTTCATCCCCCACCCCATGAATCTAAATATGACATGGTTGTAACAGGATGTTGTGGAAAATCACACCTCTTTCCCTGGAGTTGGCAAAGAGGAGCCAATGCTTTGGGCAGACAGCCATCAAGTACCCCACAGTCAAAAGAGATCTTCAAACCTCTGGAGCTGTCTGCTCATTCTGATTAAGAAATGGCCAAGGGGCCAGCAGGTGGTGTAGTGGTTAAGGCACTGGACGACTGTGGTTTGAGTCCTGGACCTGGTGGCTTGAGAATCATGTTGGGCACATATGCAAGTGTGCCCAAAATCCTGAGAGGAGACTGGAGGAGGAGGGACTGTGGCATTGCATTCCCCCTGGGGGGATGATTTTTCACCTTCCCTCTCTCTTTTTCCAGTGAGTGCATGCATCCTATGGCAAAAACCTTAAAAAAAAAAAAAAAGTGGTCAAACCTCTCTGACATATAAAAGCAAAAGGCTGATGATGGGGAAGAAGGATATATCAGAATTTGGAGTGTTCTACCTTGTAGGAAGGACTTTACTATCTTTCCCTCCAAAGCTAAAGAAATGAGAATTCTCCAAAGATGGGGAAGATTTGCAAGAACAAGGGAAATGTCTGCTGAAACCCTGTACTTGTCCATCTGCTCTGTGTTTGTCATGGCAGGGACAAGGAGAATGGACAGAGAAGGCAGGGTGGAGAGAGGAGCTGTCCCACTGTTTGGCAAGATAAGCATGTAGAAGCTCCCCCTGGGGCAAAAGGACACTGTGCAAGGCTAGTTCCAGTTCCCCATGCAACACACATAAGCCCAGGTTTCCCAAGGACCAGGAGTTCCTGGCAGCCAGACACTGTGGACCATACTTCTGAAGCAGGAGCTGGAGAATGTTTGCTGGGCCTTTCCTGATGGTGGAGCTCCCATGTCAAGGTAGTATGCCATGGGAGGCTCAGGTGAGCATTCGGTCAGAGAGTCTGCGAGTGACACCTGTCACACGCAGGGCTCCTATGCTGGAAGCCATGCAACTAAGAAGCAGGCAGAGAAACCTGCAGAGACTTACACTGGTGGTCCAGTTAAGGAAAGGCTTGTCCCACTCCTTCTGCCCTTCTTTTCAGTCTCCAATACTTAAAGAGCTTAATCTTGAAAGAAGTGAATCCACTCCCTCTTCATGTCTTTTGCAGGGCATACAAGGAGTCCATGCTGGGCTGGAAGTGGGGAAGGAAGGAAGTGAGACTTAAAGTAGATATGAGTGAAGTCTCTAAGTTTGGACCAAACTAGATTGAGTTTTTAATAACTGGACAGGCACAGAAACTACTCTTGAGACACCTGAATCTTGAGATTTGAACTATTCGAATATATGGTAATTTGTTTGTTCTTCTTTCTGCTTCAAACTTTCTCAAGCAATATTACTTTTACAATTAGAAAGCAAAGGGCGTTAACTGTGCTTACATGTCCTGAGTTTAGACTACTTAATAAGTAAATTACAAAATAGCTTTATTTTTTTTTTCTTGATGAAAAAAGTGTACGTCAAAGAAAATATAGAAATGAAAAAAAGCCTGCTCATTATAAAAGAAGGCATGAGGAAGAAAGTGAAAATCATCTATATTTCTACCATCAAGAGATAACTACTTCTCTCATCCTGATAGGATTATCTTCATGCAGGTAGTTAACTGAATTATCAATGATAACTAATAGTCAAATAAATATGTTATCTGATAGCTAAAATTCAAAAGAATCAACAGGAAACAGCTTTGAATGGGATAATACCATGCATGCACAATTTCATTTGTTCACCACACAGCTTATTGAAGCCTACCATGTGCCCAGAGAGATTTTCTTGTGCACTAAGAACCAGACAACCTAATATTCAAACCTGAATGACTTCACAATGCCATCTTTAGACTCTAGGTAAACTTAATGAACTACCTACTAACTGACAGGTCTACTAAATGCCTACTTAAAAAAGTTAGTGATTCAACAGATTTTAGAGAACTTGTGATTTCTCTCTCTGGCCTCCTCAACCTCACAGATGAGAAAAACAAAGAGACACTAAATGATTTGTCAAAAGGTCCCAGAACTGGTTAATCCCAAACTAGACGGTTACCCAGGCCTCCTCCGGATACTCATTCACCTTGCCATTTGTTCACTTAATCACCAAATGTTTATTAAGTCCCAACAATGGGAATCCAGTGCTCTGAGCTTGTCGTGCCTTTATAATAAAGACGACAATAATAATCACAGCTGTTCGGCATTAGGCAGTATATTAAGTGTGTTCACTTGGATTATCTTGTTTCATGGTTATAGATTTTAGCAAGTAGTTAGAGAAGAAAAAGATAATGTTGACAAATGAGTGTTTATAAAAATAAATTCTACCTGTGTCTTTGGGGGGGCCTCTGTAATGTGTGTCTGAGTTTGTGTGTGTGCCCATGTGTGTCTATGAAGGAGTAGAGTCTGTATATTAACCAGAGAACACTCAGACAAAATAAGAGAGGAAGAGTCCTATTTGCATTGAGCCCTCTAGATATCCTGGAGGAGTGATGAGGAAGACTCATACCATTGGCTCAGGAGATGGCTTGACTGGTTCATGCCTTTACTCAGTCAATATTGACTGAGCGCTTGCTATTAGCCCAACACCAAGTAGGCACTTGACCTGCAATAATAAGTGTACACACAATCCCAGTCTGCATAGAACTTATTGTCTAGTGGAAGAGACAGGTTCCAAGCAATCAAACAGAAATGTATATCATACAGCTAATATTTATCAAGGGCTTCCTTTGTGTCAGGCATTATTCTGGGCACTTTTTCTGTGCCTTATTTAATCCCCACCAAGAAAACAAACAAACAAACAAACAAAATGGCCCAGCCAGGTGGTTGGTGCAAGTCGGTAGCAGACTGAACTGCTGTGCTGAGTATGGGTTTGGATCTTTAGGCTGGTCTGAAAACATGCTGGGTCTATGCATGCATGCCCATGATGCTAACTAGTGCGAGGGCTGCAGGGAGGGATTATAGTGTGATGAGAGTCTGTCAAGGATGCTTCTCTCTCTCTCTCGGTCTCTTTCTCTTGTGTGCATGCATGTACTCTCTATCATGAATAAAGATTAAAATACAGACACACACACAGAAGAAAAAGCTATGAGTCGGTGCTACTAATATTACCCTCAGTTGTATTTCTGATAGGATCTCTGATGGACAGGCTCATGTTGACACGAGACCATTTCTTGGGTGTTTTTACCCTGCCTGGGGGTAGAAGACTAAGAAAGAGTTCCCCTCTTTAACAAAGGTGAGGAGGTTTTCAAAGTCTGTCCTATCTTCCAAGGCAGACAGTGTACCCTCCACATCATAGGGAATTGCTGGGGACATTGGTGAGTGTCAGTAGGAGGCAAGGGAGTGAAAAACAAACATTCATTAAGTACCTAACACCTCCTAGATGCAGCACTGCACCCTCTCCTTGAGTTGTTCTTGGACTCAACCAGACTGTCCTAACCCTGTGTTCCTTAGAGCAGGGCTCAGAAAGTACAAAGACAGATTAGGTGAGGGGAGCCCTGAACCCAGGAGTGACAGCAGCATGGGCAGCAGTGTCAGATGCTCTGATGGTGGTGGTGCGGGACACCAGTGACAGCTGAAGCAAGCTCACAAGTCACCTGGGACCCTGCCAGGGAGAAAGCTCAGAGCTGTCTCTTTTTAGATCCCTCCAAAGGCTAGTGACTTGGGGAAGAGTGAGAAAGTTTCCCTGGACATTCTCTTACAGCATCTTTGACGTTTTCTGGTTTCCAAATACTCAGCTTGTCACCACCTGTGCTGTCTGCTGAGCACTGCTGCCACTCAGAATTTCAAGATTCCCCGTGAAGATTTCCACTTTCCATTTTCAGCTATTTAGCTGTTGCTTTCTGTGCCTTTTCCTCTCTGTTGTTTTTGATCTGATTCAATAATGTGCCTGGTCTGGGGAAATGAACTACTAAAAATCAGAGATTTGTTTAATTTGGCATATAACAAATACACATAGCTTTTTCTTTCTTTTTTCTTTTAGAGAGATATTTTGCTATAGGGTGCATGTGGTTGCTGGAGAGACAGGGACAGGGACAGAAAGTGAGAAATTACCCTCAAGGGGGGGATGGCCATGCTACAACCCCTTCTCTTCCATTCTCCTCTTGGGATTTTGGACATGCACGCACTAGCACCCAGCGTGAGTTTTAAGCTGCCAGATCCAGGACTCGAACCATGGTTGACTATGTTGAAGTCCAGCAATGTAACCACTATGCCATCTACTGGTCTCTACACACAGATTTTTTGAAAATGTTTTTTAAATCTCCAGTTGTAATTCTTGAAAATGATAGATTATTGCAAAGAGAAGTTATAAATAATCTAGGCTTTAGAATCTAGATGTTGAGGGTCCAACAGATTCTTTCAGGTACTGTTAAATATACTTCATTTCCTTGCTAGTTACATGGTTTCTGGTATGTTCTCAATGTCTTCATATTCAGCAATGATACCTTTAGAAAAATGAATATTGAGCTAAATTTTAGTATTGGATTTAGTGTGAAACCTGAAATGGGTGAAAGCAGCTTTTGATTTTGGGAGCTCTAGAGACATGCTTACTGAAGGCCAGGATAGTGGTCTGGGCTCAGATAGAACAGTGATTCTTAAGTTTTCTCCCTGGACCAGCAGCGTCAATATCACTTAGGAGTTTTTTTTAGAATGCTCAGTTTCAAGCCTATCCCAAACATGTGATTCTGATGTATGCTGAAGTTTGAGGACCAATGAGTTACTCAAAACCACAGTGGTGGGGCCAGCAGGTGGTGTAGTGGTTAGGGCATTGTGGTTTGAGTCTTGGACTTGGCGGCTTGCTTTCTCACTTTCCCTTTCTCTCTCTCTCTGGTTAAATTAAAAAATAATAAAAGTGAATAAAATTAAATAATTCTTTTTTTTAGAGAGAAATTTTTGCTATAGCACGTGGGCTCACCAGAGCAATAGAGAGAGACAGAGAGACAGAAAGAAAGAAATCACCCCCAGGAGTGATGGCCATGCTACAGTCTCTTCTTCTTCATTCTCCCCTCAGCCTGGCAGGAGTTTTATGCTGCTGGGTCTGGGACTTGAACCACAGTCAACTACATGGGAGTCCAGTGATGTAACCATTACACCATCTACTCGTCCCATTAAATAAATAATTTTTTTTAAGAAAGAATTATTGTGGGACCAGCAGTTAGCGTAATGGCTATGTTGCTGGACTCCCACGTAGTCGACTGTGGTTCGAGTCCCGGACCTGGTAGCTTAAACTCATGCCAGACATGTGTGCGTGCTTGCCCAAGACCAAGATCCCGAGAGGAGAATGGAGGAGAAGTGACTGCGGCGTGGCCATCCCCCCTTGGGGGGTGATTTCTCACTTTCACTTTCTGTCTCTCTGTCTCTTTCTCTGTCTTTCTGGCAAGCGTACATGCCCTATAGCCAAAAAAAAAAAAAAAAAAAAAAAAATTATTCTTTCTTTCTTTCTTTCTTTCTTTCTTTCTTTCTTTCTTTCTTTCTTTCTTTCTTTCTTTCTTTCTTTCTTTCCTTCCTTCCTTCCTTCCTTCCTTCCTTCCTTCCTTCCTTCCTTCCTTCCTTCCTTATTTGACCAGATTGGGACAGAGAGAGAGAGAAAGACAGTGACAAAGCAAGCCGCCATGTCCAAGACTTGAACCATGGTAGGCCACATGGAAGTCCAGTGCCTTTAACCACCATGCTACCTGCCAGCCCCAAATAAATAATTCTTAAACAAAATAAAGTGGCTTAAGTGAAATATAAGTTCATTTCTCACTAACTGCCTTAGTCCATTCAGGCTGCTTTAAGAGAATAGACTGAATGGTTTATAAACAATAGAAATTTCTTTCTTACCATTCTGGAGGCTGGGAAGTCCAAGATCAAGGTCGTGGCAGATTTGGTGTCTGGTGAGGCTCTGCTTCCTAGTTCATACATGGTCTTTTTCTTGCTGTGTCCTGACATGATAGAGGAAAAGTGTGAGCTCTCTGAGACCTGCTGTATAAGGGCATTAATCCCATTCATAAGAGCTCCATCCTCATGATCTAATCACCTCCCAAAGGTCCTGACTTCTAATACCATCATACTAGGGGTGAAGATTTCAGCATATAAACTATATAACACTAATGTGCTAGTCTACATGTAAGCAGTCTAGGGGAGAAATGGCAGCTTCATGATGGTGGGACCCTAGCTCATTATCTAGTCAGTCTGCTACCATCAAAATGCGACTCCCTGATCAGCCAGTGGCATGGTTAAGGCAACTTCAAACCACGTGGCTGAGTATGCAGGTTATGTCCCGGACCCAGCTGCTTGAGAAACTGCAAGGCATGTGTGCGATGTCCCCCAAACCCAAAAAGGAGGGAGAGATGGAGGAGAAGGGATTATGGCATGACCATTCCTCACGGGAGATGCTTTCTTACTTTTCCTCACTCTTTCTCTGGTGAGTTTATGCACCCTCTAGCAAATTAAAACAAAAACAAGAACACAGCTCCCATTTTATGGTCTATGGTGGTTCCTGAGTTTCACTCTCCTACCCATGTTTCAGCCAGTGGGAGAAAAGGTCAGAAGGAGTGTGCCTCTATCCAAGGCTATAGTCTGAGAATTGTACACATTCTTTCTAATTTAATCCTCACAGAAGAAAACAAACAAATAGAAAGTGGTCCAGCCTGGTGGTGCAAGTTGGTAGCAAATTGAACTGTGGTGCTGATTATGGTTTGGATCTTCGGGTTGGTCTGAGAACATGCCAGGCCCATGCATGCATCCCTAAGACGCTGACTAGCTGGAGGGCTGCAGGAAGGGGATTGCAGTGCGAAGTATCCCACTGACCATAGCCAAGTTACATGGCTATACCTAGTTGTATTTTCTTGGATGCAAAACAAAACAACCTAAAAAAATTTTCAGTAAAACCTATGCAGTTAATTAAAATGCTTGACAGTTTGTATCTTCTATAGATAGACTATAAATAAGACTGCTTTAAGTATGAAATATAAAGTGTCACATTACACTTTCTATTTATTCCTTTGTAAGGGTGTCTCTCTCCCTGATTAAGTGAATTTTTATAAAAAAGGTCAAAAAGGTCTTATTTCAGTTTGTGTGTGCCAGAGCAGCCCTGCAAGATTCATGGTTTAATAGAGACAAGAGCTGAAATACCTCTTGGAGGGGAAAATAATCTAGTCATTTGCAGTTTTTCTTTGTGTTCATCTTCCACATCTTTTTTTTTTTTTTTTTTTTTTGGAGAGGTTTTTGCTGTAGAGCATGTGCGCTCACCAGAAAGACAGAGAGAGACAGAGAGACAGAAAGCGAGAAATCACCCCCCAGGGGAGATAGCCATGCCACAATCCCTTCTCCTCCACTCTCCTCTCGGGATCTTGGGCATGCATGCACACGTGCCTGGCCTGAGTTTAAGCCACTGGGTCCGGGACTCGAACTGTGGTCGACTACACGGGAGTCCAGTGACATAGTCATTATGCCAACTACTGGTCCCATCTTCCACATCTTTGACAACTTGTTTTTTTCAGTATTGATGTATATGGCCCGCCATGTCTCTGATCCATAGCCCCAGAGGCTGAGAACCTGGTCTTGCTTCTCTAGAACACCTGCAGCTCTTTGTCCAGGCCCAAGGCCTGGTTTGCCTTGTGTGGTGTTGTGACTGTCTGTGTGCAGATCATGTCCCCACTGCACTGAGTATCCGTGGGGGAGGCTTTTACTCTCTGGTGTGCTGATCTGGTGCTTTGCAATTGGAGTGAGTTCAATAAATATTTACTAAACAAATAATGGATTCAGGGCCAGCAGATGGTGTGGTGTTTAAGGTGCTGGATCCCACATAGCTGACTCTGGTTCGAATCCCAGACCTGGAAGATTGAAATACACACCAGGTATGTGTACATGTGCCCAAAATCCCAAAAGAAGAAAGAGGAGAAGGGCTTGTGGTTTGGCCATCCTCCTGATAAGTGATTTCTCACTTTTTTTTTTTTTCCTCTGACTCTCTCTGTCTCTCTCTGGTGAGTTTTGCCCTACAGCAAAACTAAATGAACAAACAAACAAACAAAAAAGATAAGTTCAGCAGAATAGTAGAATCTACATGTAGAGGAAATACAAAAAGCACATTAAAGAAACACGTCAAAAAATTGTTGAGAGTTTGTAACCGAGAAGCAAGTTATGTTGTTACATCCCTTATATAACAATTGATTTCCCAATTCTTACTAAATCAAAATATCTCATGTTTTATCTGACTTTTGAAAGAATATGTTTTTCTTCTTATATGTTTTAGTAGCCTTGACACATAGGTGATTTTATGAAAGAAAATTGCCAAATAACTTGACACTGGTTTTTGAGTTTATTGAAAGATTCTGGCACATAATTAGGCTCATTTGATCAGCAATGTCTATCATTTAATATGATAATGAAGATTAGAAATCGAGATACCTCTTCCATCTGCTTCACTGAGCACTAGCCTTCAAGTCCTAAGGTTCTTCCCCAGTCTATGTGGATGTTTCTAAAATTCCATCCCCAGTTTCAACCCACGGTGGGAGGAGGGATGAGAATAATTGGCCTTCTGTCTCATCTGTTAAGTCATGTTTTTTTAGTCCCTTCCAGTGTGCCCAGAGAGAAGCAGCTAGGAACACTGTGCAGTGAGAGAAGCTAAGATGGGAGAATGGGAGGGAGTCTGCAGGAAAAAGATCAAGAGCTATTTAAGGGACCAAGAGTTAACGTAATGGCTATGTCGCTGAACTCCCATGTAGTCGACCGCGGTTCGAGTCCCGGACCTGATGTCTTAAACTCACACTGGGCACATGTGCATGCGTGCCCAAGATCCCGAGAGGAGAATGGAGGAGAAGGGATTGCAGCATGGCCATCCCCCCTGGGGGGTGATTTCTTGCTTTCTCTCTCTCTCTCTCTGTCTTTCTGGTGAGTGCACACGCCCTATAGCAAAAACCTCTCAAAAAAAAAAAAAAAAAAAAGCTATTTAACAAGGGCTTTGTCTGTGAAAGAGGTTGGAAAGAGTGGGGGAGTTAGGAGAGAAATTTATGTTTATTACCTTGTGATTTACAAACTTTGGGATTTCCAGGGCCAGTAGAATTTTAACCAAATATCTTAGGAACCAAAGCAAATTGTCCATTTTTGAAAAAGCCAAGAGTTACTGTATTCCCAACAGCAGAAGATTAAACTGTGACCCAAAGCTCTTCTCCAGGGGCATTGGCAAAGTATTCTCTGCTGGGCAGTGAAGCCAGCCAAACAGTAAAGATCATATTAAAAGAGTTACCTTCCCAACCAAACCTGCTGTATTATTATTAGGTCGTCAGGAAAGTCATGACATGTTTACCCTAAGACCTAATGGTTGGCTGGAAGAGCCCAATTATTGAGTTATGATTTAGATATAGGAGACACTGGATAAGTATGGAGTCTAGTAAATAAAAGACTAGTTAGGGGTAGGAATATGACTAGTTGAGATCTTTAGCCATGGTTATATGTACAAGACAGGAAACAAATAGACCAAAAGAAATTTGGTATATTTAAAAACTGAATTGATGAAGAAGCTACAAACCTTAGCTCACTTGCTAATGACTATTTGACCTAAAAGTAAATCAGTTGGTCACAACTGTGACAGTAACAAAATGGGTACAAAAAAAAATGTACAGCCTCTCAAGAGGGCACACTGTTTATTATAGCCTTCATATAGGATCACAAATGATGAACAAGAACCTCCTAGTGGTTAAAGCCAATACCTTTAGATGCAATGAACTGGGGAATTCCTTTTAGAGAGTAGAAATGGGATCTAACCACGAGTTTACCCCCTTGGAAGTCTTTGAGATTTTCCCTTCACAACATTTGATTGGACCATGATTACTCTTTGTCCTCCTTTTTTTCAAATTGATTTTCATTTTCCTAAGTCATCACTGAACTCTGGGTGTTTTGGAGTAAGGAGAACAGGTAACATGATTTTTGCTTTACAGGTCACTGCACCACAGGAATGACATCTGGTATTGTAAAGAACTCTACATTATTTTTGTATTGTGGACTTTGAGCTGGATGTAGTAACTGCTTAGAATTTTGGGTTTTCTCCCTTTGAATGGGGTGTATTCTGTATCAGAGGGGTGTGCATGGATACTTGGGCAGGGGACAAAAGTGTAGATTGACAATTTTTCCACAAAATGCAGTCACACCTTTCTTTCTTACTAGAATTGCTAAACTGCTGAGTTTAGTTGGAGCCGTGGTTGCTCAGCTAGAGAACATCTCCTACCTTCCTAATACTGGGTTGTCGTAAAAGTCATGACACATTTTTGCAAAGGAAAACAGAAAAATGTCATGACTTTTCTGACAACCCAATAGTTAGATTGGCAATGTCTCTAATCTGGTCAATGGAATGAGTAGAAAAGATTTGTGCCACTCTGGGACTCTCTTAAGAGTACAGATGTGCACTTCTTTTCATCCTGCTGGGCTAAGATACAGACATGATGGCTGGTGCTAGACTGGCCACTCTGGACCTAGGGACAAAGTCTGTGTATGAGGATAGCACAGTTGCCCTGCCAGTCGTGGACTACCTACCTCTGAACCCTTATGTAAGGGAAAAGGGAAAACAAAAACAGGGACCATCTATCTCATTCATATTTTTGGGTCCCTGTTAAAACAACCTAATCTGTATCCTGTCTAATAACCTCAACCTAGTCTTGAAGAATTGAATGACCCCATCTCAAGGGATTAGGTAAAGCAAGCCATTCTTGAATAAATGAGAAAGTCTGCTAATCTAAGTCAGGGTTCTGGAGCACAGAGTGGGATATCAATATGTAATTGTTGAACACGTAATGTGAGCCTATTTTGTATGAAACATTATGGAAGAAAAGATACAGTCGTGTGCAGTGGGGGGACTATTTCAAGATTGTAACATAAGAAAAATAAATTTCTATTTTGTTTAAACTGATGTAGTTTGGGTTTGTTATACCAAAGAGGGTGTTTGGACAGCATTCTAAAGAATATAAATAGTGGGGCCAGCAGGTGGCATGGTGGTTAAGATGCTGGATTCCCATGTGGTCAACCATGGTTCAAAAGTCCTGAACCCAGCAACTTGAAAATCACGCTGGACATGTGTGCCCCAAATCCTGAGAGGATAATGGAGAAAGGATTGTGGCATGACTATGGGGGGGGGAGGGAGATGATTTCTCATTTTCCCTCTCTTTGTATCCCCCTTTCCAGTGAGCGCACGTGTGCATGCGCACGCACACACACACACACACACCTTATAACCAAAAAAAGAGTTAAAAAAAAAGAGAAATAATATAAATGTTTAGAATTTGTTGGAAAGCAGGGCCTAGGGGGAAGGGGGAGTCATGCCCATAAATATTAACAGACCATTTTTTTTTCCATTTAACAGGATTCTTCCTGCATCCTGTCCCAGGCACAGTATTTTTGAGATGTATATTAAACTGATTACAGTATATTCTTTTGCTAACCTCTTCCCAAGACATAGAATTTTCCTTTTCCTTGAGATGTAGATTAAGCATTTCTTTTCTTTCTTTCTTTTTTTTTTTTTTTTTTTTGGAGAGGTTTTTGCTATAGGGCACATGTGCTCACCAGAAAGAGAGAGACAGAGAGACAGAAAGCGAGAAATCACCCCCCCCCCCCCCCCGGGGGGATGGCCACGCTGCAATCCCTTCTCCTCCATTCTCCTCTCAGGATCTTGGGCACATACGCACACGCACCCGGCGTGAGTTTAAGCTACCGGGTCCCGGACTTGAACCGTGGTCGACTACATGGGAGTTCAGCGACATAGCCATTAAGCTAACTGCTGGTCCCTAAGCATTTCTTTAGAAATCTTTTCTCAGGACACAGATCTTCCCTTCCAATCACCAATCTAGGAATTGTGGAACCCACCTATAATCTACAAGTGCCCCCACCCCGCCCACATGTTCACCTCTTTGGGCCAGACCAATGGAAATCTCTTCATTAATTTTGTTTGTCAATCTCAAATGAAAGGAACTCCTGTCTGTAATCACCCTGAGAAAGGCATGTATGCCTCCTCTCCAGGCCTAGGTCACTCATATTCTGCTTGGAAATAAACTGCATTAATTATTAATTATTTAAAAAAATAATTTGTTGGAAAGCCAGAGCATAATTGTTAAAAAAAAAAAAAAAAAAAAAAAAAAAAAACAGAGTATGCCAGTTATGGCATAGAGACTCCTCCTTCCATAAAAAAGATCATAGTGTGGAGAAGCTTGTAAGGGGGAAGGTGGAGCAGTCTGAAAAAGGACATCCTATTAGTACAAATAGCATCACTGTGGGCAGGAATATTTCTTTCTCATAAAACAAAACAAAACAAAACAAAACTCAATGTAATTTTTCTTGTAATTATTATGGTAAATAAGAAGCCTCAGTTTTGTGAAAAGAGGCTCTAAAATAAGGTAGACTATACATTTTCTTGGCAAAAAAAGTTCCCTTTTTATAATTATAAAGTAACAGCCATTGGAATATTTGAAAACACTGTAACAATGTAGAACATTAAAAAAAAGTTTGATCTTCAGTAGGAGAATCCCACTACCTTGTGCAACAAAACTGTAAACACAGTTTTAATTTTTCTTAGTTTGTCTTTTGGTGGGTGTGCCCGTGGGGTGTATTTGGATTTTTACATGTACATAAACTACATACATATGAGTGCTATAGCTGTACTTGAAAAAAAATCATTTGGCAAATTTTTTTATTTAAATTTTTTTTTACCAGAGGGATGTGTGCCCTTACCAGTGAGAGACAAAAAGGAAAAATGAGAAAGCACCTTCTAGGGCTGGCTGGTGGTGTGGTGGTTAAGGAGGCTGGAACCCGGTAGAGTTCTGGACCCAGAAGCTTGAAAAACACGCCAGGAGGCGCCCAAACCCAAAATTCATAGAGGAGTATGGAGAAGAGGGGATTGTGGCATGGCCATGCCCCTCACAGGTGATTTCTCACTTTCTCTCTCTAGCAAGTGCCTACAACCTATAGTAAAAAGAAAAGAAACAAAGAAAAGAAAGCACTGTCTATGGGGGACAGTCACACTGCAATACCTTCTCTTCTATTCTTAACTTCTTTCCAAATTTTGGGCACTGGGTCTGAATTCAAACTGAGCAGTTGGTGAGATCCAGCGCATTATCCACAAGGCCAAGGGCTGGTCCATAAATAAGTACTGCTTAACATTAAAGAAGTCTATAGTTCTCAGTTGTAGATTATTGCTAGCATGTTACACCTCATACAATCAACTACAAAACAGAAAAAAATGAATTGGTCTGTATTAAAAGGCACTAATTTCATAGAAATACAAAAAACTTTCCTTTGATAGAAAACTTTTTTCAAATGTTTCACAATGAGGAGGCCCTCACAAGCCTAAAAGGGACATCTTGGGGTGTATTTAGGAAAGGCCTTTAGAAACTACTTTGCATAATCTCAGAGCAAAAACAATCAAAAGAAAGACTAGGTTGGATTCTGCCCAAGGAAGTCTATATTACAAAATAAACACTTTTATCTGGTTGATGTTTTATGCCTGGTAATATTCTGCATGAAAGGGGTAATCCTTCTATGCTTCTTACATTACAGTCCAGACCACAGGAAAGCACGGGGTAACTGAACCCAGGCTGGAGGCTGGATCCAACCTTCTCATTTCTGTGGGTGCTAATCTGCAAGTTCCTTCCCTCATCTGAGACGATCCGCCCATTCTGGCAGAAGAACACTATGTAAAACCAGAACTCCACATATGGAACCAAGTCACTCATCTGGCTCCAACAATCTTACTTCAAGTTGAAAATCTGTCACAGCAACTAATGTTACCTCCTATGATACGGAAAAAACAAAAAGGCTGCAACAACGCCAGTAACTTCACCTAAACTGCCTGACTGGTGGTATTAGTGCTTTGTTCCTCTATTTTTTCCCTCCTGTAAAACTGGTTGAAAACAAATTAATGTGTGTGTATATATGAACATCCGGGTTTGTGTGTTTATAAAACTAATACAGTATACATTTTCCCTCCTCTGGGGTTTCTGAGAACTGTGCTTAGTTTTCACTTTGGATAAACACGAACCAATGTGATGGTCTGTCATAACAGCTCCAATGCAAACGGACATATATTCCAGTTGTCTGGAAGGGAAAGCCCCTTATACCTTACTGGGCATACTTGAAACGGCACCAAGCTTAAAAATCCAGAGTATCATTAGGCAGCTAAGCATTACTTTTTGGCCCCTCCCGCTTCACGTACTTGGTGCGGCCATTAGTACACTCGTCCTGAGCTCGAGAACTTTGTCTCTAAGGAGAGAGCCGGAAAAACCCGCTGTGTGCCTCGCTGGACCGCAAACCCCTTCAGGGAAAGCACACGCCCTGGGAGACAGTGGGTCGGACCCAGCCTTAGGCAACCCGGGTTCCGGGGCGGCGGCCGACCAGTCCGTAGCGCCCGCACCCCGCGCCTGCCCGCCGGTCCCGCCGCCCGGCTCCAGCCGCGGACTTCGCAGGCGACAGCTCCGCGCTCGGCCGCTCGGTCGCTCGGTCCCGCCCGACCGCCCCTCGGCCGGCGCCGGCACATGCTCTCGGCCACCGGGAGGGCTCGCCAGCTCCTCCACAGCCTCTTCCCAATCGCAAGGATGGGCGACTCCGCCTCAAAGATCGTGAGCCCGCAGCAGGCCCTGCCCGGCCGGAAGGAGTCGACCCCAGTGGCTGGTAAGGTCCGGGCAAGTAGAGGGTGCGGGCCTCGCCGCTGCGCATGCGCGCTAGTGTCCTCCGCTTGCCCGGAAGGAAACCGCGGGCTAGTCTTGCTGGAGTCGTAGGTTCGGGGTCTGCGCAGGCGCGGAGGGGAGTTGGCCGGGGCGGGGAAGAGGGGGCTCTGCGGGGCTGAGCTCTAGCCGATGCTCCTCTCCCTTTGTTTAGCTCCTGATCCCCCAGTACAAAACAGGACGGCATGAAGCGATCTAGGGTGTGAGTCTGCTTCACCTGGGGACTCTGGCTTTGCACGGCACAGACGCCGAGGGGATCCCTGCCCCTTTTAGCGCCTGTTCTGTCCTTTCCTTTCTTCTCCCGGGCTGCTGAACCCCAGCCACCTGCAGAGATAGCGCGGGTATGCTGTCCCAGGAAGCTCCCGAGTGAGACAGAAAGATGAAAATGTCAGTTTTGAAGTTGCATCACAGGCCAGTGTTCTGGCTGCAAGAATTACGCCCGTTATCCTCTAGGGTTGCCCGACGGCCCTTCAGTTCACGGGGGCTGCGCTGGTGATCGCTAGTGCGGAGGTGGCCGCCTTAGAGCCCCGCTTCTGAAACGTTTCAAACTTGCCAGTCATTCTCTTACTGATGCTTTTGGAAAATACAATAAAGTCGAAATTCGAGAAAAACGACCACGTGCTTTGATGCCCAGGAATGTTACACTGCTATAAAAGTTTCCAGGCGCTTGCTCAATTCTTGTTGCAGACAGCACGGGTCTACTTTGAGCGGTATTAGGAGGACCCTACTTTGAGCTTTAGCGCAGTGCTTCTCAAAAGTGCCACCGTCCTCCCCCAGCAGCGTTAGCGTCACCTGGGGTGGGGAGGAATTCTCACTTTCAGCTGCTCAAGAAGAGACTCCAGTGGAGCCCAACAGTCTCTCTGTAAATCAAGCAGTTCTGGTCATTCTAATGCAGGTCCTCCTGGTTATTCTAATGCACATCGTAGTTTGTAGACCATTGCCTTAGACCTGTGGGAGGACTAAGTTTAATCATTTACTCGTTTACGTATAGCTCAATGCTGAAGAAATCCTGTATTTAAACATTTTCTAAGAATTCTTTTATTTTCCTTTTCCTTCAAGAATTGTTGGGATAGGAGGCGGTCCTATCGAGGGTTTGCCATATCCTAGAATACTCGGTATGAATTTAGAAAAGGCAGAATTTTTTTGGATATGAAGCAGTTTGGAAACTCTCATTCGCCTAATTAGCAGTTTCTAGTCCTGTGGCCTCTGTCCTCTCACCTTGAATTCACCCTTAGCCCTAGAAGTATATTTTGGATTTAGACTCAAATTCAGAGATTGAGTTTGGGAAAAACAAACAAACAAACAAAAAAACCTGGATCATTTAAAGAATACACATATATAGAAAAGACATCTCTGAGCCCTCCAGGTAGGTACCATGAGCAAAGCTCACCCTCCCAAGTTGAAAAACATTGTGGAAAAGAAGTTATCGTTGAAATTAAATGGTGGCAGACATGTCCAAGGAATACTGCGGGAATTTGATCCATTTAGGAATCTTGTGATAGATGACTGTATGGAGATGGCAACTAGAGGGCCACAGAACAATATTGAAATGGCGGTCATACGAGGAAATAATATCATGTTAGAAGCCTTGGAACGATTATAAATAATGGCCGTTTAGCAGAAAAACCTATGTCCCCTTGACAATAGGCCTGTTTTACTATGATGTAAAAATCAGGTCATGTACATTTCATAATAAACTTTTTGTTATGTAAAAAATATATATATAATATATGTATTATATATATATATACGTATATAGAAACCATATAACCAAATTATCTGAATTTATAAATTTACCTTAAAAATACATTCTCTTTTACAAGGCAGTATTAATTAATGGACATTTAAAGTGCTGAACATCTTCACTTTATATTATGCTTTATCTTCCCATACAACAAAAAGTCCTGAAGAATCTGAAAGTTCTTGGTCATATTACAAACTGGTTCAAGATCAAAGTTGAGCAAAATTTGGTTTGACTTTATTTGAACTAAAATCTTCCCAGATTCCCAGTATGTTAATGACACTTTAGTAACAAATTAACAGACTTCAAGAATGAGTCAACTATTTTTTTTTTTTTTTTTTAATGTCCAAAAAAATAACTCCAGTGGCAAAACCTCAAGACTAGGTTACCTTCAAAGCTCTTCTTTTTATATAGTCATGCTTTGGTACACCCACACATCTCTATCTGGGCCAGTAAATGACTTTCTTTTTCTTTCTTTTTTCTTATTGTTCATCTGTTTTAACTTTTTTCTTCCAAAAAGAATTTAAATTTTAAATTATTTCTGTTGTAATCTCTACTCCTGGGAGTATTCTTGCTTTGATAGTTTGCTGAAAGGTCCAATTGGCCCCAGTAACAGGTAGTGTTGTAATTTCTTTAGTAAGTTTAGTGGCTGTAAAGTTAAATGTATGGACTTAATATTACTGTTTTGAAAGGTGAATTTGTCTCCCTTCTATGTTCCATCCTGTTGATCTTTGCACTTCTCTACAGTACCTTTACGATGTTTTTTGCATCCTGACATTAGAAGACAAGACCCTTATTTTTTGTGTCTTATCTCAGTATAGTAACTGGTGTGCTCCATGAACCACACATTTCTGGTGTTAAGGATATCGCTTTAGCTTTAATTCTATCTTTTTGTATTCTTAAAGAAATCCAGCCCTTTTATAAACTGTGGCCTAGTAGTAGATTTCCACTTTGCAAGAAGATAAAATTCAAATCTTCAAACTTTTTCAGTATTTATTTTCTCCCAGGCTTCCTAAACTGCATGAGAACACGAGCAGGCCTACTATGGTGATTGATTTAAACCGACCCTGCACTGGATGGCCTCATTTGCAGCAGGCTTTATTTGGGTCAGGGGGCTTCTGGACAGCACTCCTGGCTGATAGGGCAGATGGCACTGTACTTGGCCTGACATAGGGGAATTTAAAAAGTTCATGGAAAAATGAAATTAAAGTTGTGAGTTTATTTTGGTGTAAACGATTTTGAAATTTATATATAGTTTTTTCATAATGTGCATAATATGTTAGGAAAATATACTTGTCACTGACCCCAGAAGAGGTAGAAAATTTAAACAGCTCAGTTTTCATAAAAGAAATAAAGTTGGAGTTAGCGCTTCCCAAAGTCTTGTGCCCAGTTTCACAGAGAACATCTACCAAATATTTAAAAAGCAGATAAATTCAATGCTATTTAAACTGAGAGAAACATCGTATTATTATTATTATTATTATTATTTAGAGTTTTGCTATAGGGCACGTGTGCTCGCTGGAGAGAGAGGGAGACAGAGAAACAGAAAGTGAGAAATTATACCTCTGGGGGGATGGCCATGCCACAATCCCTTCTCTTCCATTCTCCTTTCAGGATCTTGGGCATACATGCACACATACCCTGTGTGAGTTTTAAGTCACCAGGTCTGGAACTCAAACTGTAGTTGACTATGTGGGGGTCCAGTGATGTAACCATTATGCCATCTGCTGGTCCCCCAGACTTTTTTTAAGATGAAAGTATAACATTGAAATCATACCCAATAAACATTGCATAGAGAACTACAGACAAGTTTCACATATGAATATTGATGCAAATTGCTAAATAAATATGAGTAAACAGAATCCAGCAATGGGATTTAGTCCCAGAATGCAATGGTGGATCAATGGTAGGAAATTTGCTAATATAATTTATCATGTAATTGAATCAAGGAGAAAAAAATGATATTACAACCTTATATGAATTTAAAATGTTTTTGTATCAAAATAAACTTGCACATCAATTCCATTTTCCATGAACTTTTTGAAGTCTCCTTGTACATCCAGGAATGTAGTATATGATCAAATATCTCAACTCAATAGGGAATAGATGAAATATTCAGTAAATGATGTTAGGATAACTGGATAGCTATATGAAAAAGTTGGATCTCTGCTTCACACCTCAAACTAGGACAAATTCCAAACAGAAACAATGATAATAGCTCGTACTTACTGAGTACTATCTGCCAGGCAGATGCTTTACATTTACTAACACATTTAATCCTCACAGTAACCGGAGGAGGTCCTAACTATTGTTACCCCCATTTATAGATGTGAAACTGAGGTCCACAGAGGCCAGGTGACTTATCTAAGGTCACAGAGTTTCTAAGTAGTGGAGATGGGATATGAACCTAGGCATAGGCAGTTGGTGCTAGAGTTTCTGGTCTTAACTAATATATTATTTTTTCATTTAGTTAAACATAAAAACAAACAAACAAAAAACCCTGTTTAAGTATGAAAAAAGGAGAATTCATTTATAGTTTTAGCATGAGGAAAGCCTTTATACAGCCTTTATCCCTAATAGAAAGAAGCTTCTAGAAATTAATAAGAAAAGCACCAACATCCATTAAAAAAATAGGCAAAGGTTATGAACAGATAATTTACAGAAAAGGAAGTGCAATTGGCTTTTAAACATTTAAAAAGATGCTAAACTCGTAATGAGGAGAATGCAAATACCATTTTTCATTTTTCAAACTGGCAAAAATCCAGAACTTTGATGATACACTCTGTTGGTACATTGTTTAGGAAAAAGGCACCTGAACATTGCTGGTGAGAGTGTTAAATTAGCTCAACTCTTGAAAGGCAATATCTATCAAAATTTAAATGTATATACCTTTTGACCCAGGAATTCAGTTTCTGAGAATTTATCCTACGGGTCTACTTGTCGGCATGCCAAATGATGACAGTACCAGGTTATTCATTGCAGCTTTGTTTGCAACAGCAAAAGATTGGAAACGACCCAAATGCCCATCAGTAGGGGCTAGTTAAATAAATTATGGTTTGTTGTCACAATGGAACATGCAGCTGTAAAATAGAACGTGGAACATCTATATGAATGGGTATAGAGAGATTGCCAAGATACAGTGTTAAGTGAAAAAAGCAAGGGCAGAAAAGTGTGTAAGAGTATGCCAACTTTTGTGTGATCAGGAAGGAAAATAATATGTAAATATACATAAAAACAACTTTGAAGAGATTTAAAGAAACTAATAACTGGGGCGAGGGCTGTGTGGTGAGATGAGGACGGATGGGAGACAGACATTTTACTTTCTGCTTTTTAAAATAACTTTTGATTTTCATAACATGACTGCATTATTGAATTAAATAACTCCACTTTGAAGATGATCTCTCTCTGCTGTTCTTAGTCTAATTGACCATCTTTCTATCATCTTTTGTCATACTTAACTTCAAGTTTTTTTTTTTTAATTTGCCTCTCTTTCGCTTGTCAAGTACATCTTTTTTCCCCAACTTGCTTTTGTAATCAAAATCTACATTTTGGCGTGATTTAAAAATCTAAATTTAGAGGGTGAAATTGAAATAAGTTAATCCGAGTCATTTTACATTTCATAAATATTCATTTTTATTGAAGCATCAATTGTGGTGGCATCATTTATACAAAGAACAGATCTTTGGGGACAAATCCTTTCCACTATTATGTAGAAGGCATTATGTGTATTTCTTTTATTGTGAATGATGAACATTGATTTTTTTTTTTTGAAAGGAAATGATAGAAAACAGTTTTCCTTTTAGAAAAAAATTTTCCCAGTGTGTGATTAATTTCTAAATTGTAGGACACAGACCTGTTGTTTTTCCTTGTCCTGTCTTGCCCGAATCTCTTTGAATATTTTATTACCTATTCCAAAACCTTCAGTGTTTCTCTGAAGTATCTGGGATAAGGGCATTCCGACCTTTGCAATCTGACTAGGTAATGACCTAATCAACACCCCCCCCCACCCCGCCTCAAACTTCCAGCTTTTTTTCCTCTCTGCTGTGCTTCTGTAGAATCCCTTCTTCTGCCAAATATGTTTCAGTCTTCCCCCCTGTGCAGTGGCTCACATGATTATACCCATGGCACTTGTGCTCTCTAATCTTTTTTACTTATTCGTTCATTAAATGTCTGTTAAATGCCTGCTAGGTATTGTGTCTTCTGTGTATCCTTACCTTACTCCTTCCTCAAAATTTGCCCTGCTTGAATTCCATTTCTCCTATAAACTCCTTCCTTATTTCTCCATCCTAAGTGATCCCTTTCTTTTCTACTGGACACATAGTTATGTACTACTTTATGAATCCTTTCTGTGGGGTCTTGCGTTGCTACTTGGATGTGTTTTGCTGTTAGCAGACCTGTCTTATATCTCCTTACCTTGGCGTACTCCCTGGAGGGAAGGGCTAGTGTCTGATCTTCTAGTCTGTAGCATTTTACCAAGGGTGCTGCGTCTACCAGGCACTCAAATAGGACTTTTGAATACCAGGTAGAGTATTGTTAATGCCAGAAAATAAAGACCCAAAGGGTGGTCTTTTTGTGTGACCATGATGTGACCAGTGTGACAAAGAGAAGCAAACACAGCTGACCTTTTGTGCATGAGCTAAGCACTTTACATTGTTGTTCTGGTAGTGATGATAGATTTGTGCTGATTTTTTCAGACTTCCCCTCAGTTACTCTTGTGGCCAGTGGTTAACGTTTCTCCTGGCCAGGATGAAGGATGGGGGAAGCTCTCTTTAAATCTCTTAGCAGAGATTTGCTAGGAATCTGCAGCACAGGTGAGGAAAAGGGCATTACACTCAGTATTTTCCAAATACTTTAGGACACTGACTGTGGCCCTCAGGCTTGGGAGGCAATCATTGTGAGCCCCTGCCTTGAATAGGGTAGGGAGGATGAGTGAGCTTGAGAACTGCTTAGGCAGGGGATGGAAGGCTGGTTGGATGAGGAGACCTCAGCCTGAACTGAAGAGAGGGAGTGGCCATCAGGCCCTCAGCAAGGACCGAGTGGAGGCCTCTGCTGGGCTTGCTCTGGTGCCTTCGTAAGTTGCAGCACCCTGCCAACAATCCCCCTTCTCCTTGGCAGCTGGCTGGGCCCCTTCCTTTGTAACAGCAGCTGGCCGGCCCTGCTGTCCTCTACTAGCCAATGTCATCAGTCGGCTGGTGATGTTCAAAACACTGAGCTCTGCAAGAGATGGTTTCAGGGTGTCAATGTGAGACAAAAGAAAGTTGTGGATCTTCTTTATGTTACTGTTTCACTCTTTTCTTTCATTCTTACTTTCTTCCATGATAAGAGAGACAGAGATCTCCAGCAGAGTCTTCACACTGTGACCCACCTTTGGCTTCAACCAGCCCTCAATCATGAGCATGCACATACAAGCCTGGAATGTTCAGGGAGATCTGGGAAGCCACAACCTCTTCCTGCGGGTCAGCCTTGCAGAGCATTGCATTACTGTAGGGCCACGGTCCAGTCCCCTCTTTTATCTTCCTTACGTAGTAAATTCCAAGTTTGTCTGAAAGCATCACAATATTCAATGTTTGTGCATATGTAGCAGTAGACTGCAAACTGCTTGAAAGCAGGAATTATCTTATGCTTTGTGCCTGGAGAACAGAAGGCTGACAGTGAATACTTATTGAACAGCGCTCTTTTGTCCCCTCTAACTTCTTGGAGGCCCCTCTGAGCAGTAGCATACAAAATAGACATGTCCATTTTTTTTTTTTTTTGAGAGGTTTTTGCTATAGGGTGCGTGTGCTCACCAGAAAGGCAGAGAGAGACAGAGAGACAGAAAGCAAGAAATCACCCCCCCCAGGGGGATGGCCAGGCCGCAATCCCTTCTCCTCCATTCTCCTCTCGGGATCTTGAGCATGCACGCACACGCGCCTGGTGTGAATTTAAGCCACCAGGTCCGGGACTCTAACCGAGGTCGACTACACGGGAGTCCAGCGACATAGCTAATATGCCAACTGCTGGTCCATTGGTATGGACCATTTTATTTCTGTGGCACATAGATACATGTTTGAATGAATAACAGAGAACAGAGCAGCACATTGACAAATCCTGGGACAATAGGGTTTTTGGGAGCTTGGGCTTCTCACTGCTTGCTGGTTTTCATGTCATGTTATCAGTTTTTCCTATTATATAAGAAAACTTGATTAGCTAGAATTTCTGCAACCAAATGGAAATGTGTGTAATAAGGAGTGGCTCATGTCACCTTGCTTTGTGACATATGACAATTTCTTTACTTGCCACTTCTCTTGTCCTTCTTGTGGTTCAGAGTCAGTATAGCCTTGGCTGCCCAGAGCTTTAGCCATATCAGATTTCTTGTGAGCCGTGGGATTGCCATCATTTCACCTGCGTCTGTCCCCTTCCCTGTTTTAAGCTACAAGATGGCAGGTGGTTGGTAGTGCGACCATGCCTTTTGGGTGTGTGCTGGCATCATCCCTTCACTGCTCTCATGGACTGCTGTTCTCCTCCTACCCTTCTCGTGATGGCTGGCTCTTTCATGGTTCCAACCACTGTGTTCTGTCCAAGGCCCCTGAAATCTAAGTCTCATGTTGTGAAAGTTCTGCTTCTCCATTTCCAAATACAGGAAGTCTAAGTCCTGCCGTAACCCTAAACGTGGTTCTTAAACTAACTTAGCCATTTCTCTTTCAAAAGGTTGGTCACATATTTTAACTTTCCCATTTCTGCCAGTAGCACTACTGTGCTCTCAAATCCCCAAACCCTTAGTCTCAGTCATCTTCGATCTTTGCCTCTGTACTTAACATGTCCCTCCTCCAGTAAATCTTGATCGCTCCTTGTCGTTGTCAGTCTCTATTGCTCTGCTTTCACTCTCCACTGTCTAATCTATCCAGAGCTTCACCAGCAGACATCTACATACAACTGAATCTCTTTCTATCACTGCTCAGGAAATAGAAGTGACTCCTGGTGATCTGTTGGATGACAGTAGCTTTTTTTTTTTTTGCAATAGGGCATGTGCACTTGATGAAGACAGAGAGAGAGAGAAGAGAAAGTGAGGGAGCACCCCGTAGGGGAGATGGCCACAGTACAATCCCTTCTCCTCCATTCTCCTCTCAGGATTTTGGGCACATATGTACATATACCTGGCGTGTTTTTCAAGCCACTGGGTCCAAGACTTGAACCACTCAGTTGGGCATATGAAATCCTGCTACCTTAGCCACCATGCCACCTGTCTTTATCATGACGGTCTTTATCTTGATGTTAGAAACTTTCTATATGTTGCTGATCACCTCAATGTTCCAGATCTCTGCTTCTACCCTGAGCTTGACTCCAACTCTTATCACTTGCCTCCCAAGATGCAGTGAACTGAATGCTATGTTCTCCCTCCACCCCCAACTTCATATGTTGAAATCTTAACCCCTAAAGTGATGGTATTAAGAGATGGAGTCTCTGGAGGTAATTGGGTCATGAAGGCAGAGCCCACATAATCAGGATTAGTGCCTTAGGAAAGAGACTTCAGAGAGCTAGCTAGTCTTTTCTGCCATGTGAGGACATAATGAGAAGGCTTTGCTTCTGAAATTGGGCCCTCACCAGACATGGAATCTGCTGGCACTTTGATTTTGTATTTCCAGCCTCCAGAACTGTGAAAAATAAATTTCTGTTGTTTCTAGGTCACCCAGTCTGTGGTAGATGCATATAGTAGTCCTAAGAGACTGACACAGGGTGCTTTCTGTCTTCCTCACAGCCTACCTAAATCATCCTGGGCCTTTCAAGGCTAAACTCAGGGGGACCAGGAGTTAGCGTAATGGCTTTGTCGCTGGACTCCCATGTAGTCGAGCGTGGTTCAAGTCCCAGACCTGGTGGCTTAAATTCACGCCGGGCACGTGTGCATGCATGTCCAAGATCCCAACAGGAGAATGGAGGAGAAGGGATTGTGGCATGGCCATCACCCCCCAGGGGGTGATTTATCACTTTCTGTCTCTCTGGCTAGTGCATGCACCCTATAGCAAAAACCTCTCCTAACAACAACAACAACAACAAGAACAAGGCTAAACTCAGTTTCTTCTGCCTTTATGCTGCCTTTTTAAAAAATTTTTTAAATTTTTGCTATTAGGGTGCATGCGCTCGCCAGAAAGACAGAGAGACAGAAAGTGAGAAATCACCCTCCCCCCGCCTGGGGGGGGGATGGCCACACCGCAATCCCTTCTCCTCCATTCTCCTCTCGGGATCTGGGGCATGCATGCACACGTGTCTGGTGTGAATTTAAACCATCAGGTCTGGGACTCGAACCGTGGTCAACTGCATGGGAGTGCAGCGACATAGCCATTACACCAACTGCTGGTCCCTATGTTGCCTTTTGGATCTGTTTCAGCATAGATTGCTTTTAGAATTGGAAGTGGAGCTAGGCCTTTGAGAATCTGTTTTGTGCTTTCCTCCCAAAGTCTCTTCCTAGGGGGTTGGGGATAGAATTCATTTCCTGTCTTTGGATAGGAAAGCTAGTTCCTTCACGACAGCTGTTTTTCACCTTGTGTCTTCTGAACTCCTGGCCTCATACTTTGTTGGCATGACCAGAACTCCTGGTTTCCAACTGCTAACTTCTTCCCGGATGTTCTATCGAAGTACTCTGCATTTGGTGAGGTCCTTGGCTACTTCAACTCATGGTGCCAAATGCTTGATTTGATCTTGACCAGAGATCTCTGTGTTCTCTGGGTCTGCCAGAACCTCTTCAGTAAACTGGGCCTCTTATGAAAAGGTGTCATGAAGAAAGACATATTTTCTTATATTTCTCTAGAACTTTTGTATCACTGTATAATTGATGATGTTTCTCAGCAGGCTATGTTTCTGACTCGCTAGCTTGTTGAAGAAATGTATTAAATTTACATTATGATACAGTGGAAGACTGGTAATAGTGAAACTGGACAAGATGTAAAGTGACGATATATTTTGATGACTATATCATCATTATATTTTTTAAAAAATGAAGAATAAAATTTAGGATTATTGAGATCCTCTGTCCCAGAACATGTGTAGAAAATGAGTTCTTTGGGGCCAGCAGGTGGCTTGGTGGTTAATACGCTGGACTCTCACATGGACAACCATGGTTTGAGTCCCAGACCTGGTGACTTGAAACTCATGCTGGACATATGTGCACGTATATCCAAAATCTAGAGAGGAGAATGGAAGAGAAGGGATTGCAGCATTGCCATCCCTCTTGGGAGGTGGTTGATTTTTCACTTTCCTTCTCTTTGTCTGTCTCTGGTGAGCACACACACTCTTTGGCAAAAACCTAAAAAAAAAAAGAAAAGAAAATGAATTCTTTTAAAAATGTTACCATAGTAAAGTAAATATTAAAGTAAATATTAATGTTGACTTTTCCCTTGTACATTTTTTCATAGCTTACCTTTTTTGTTGTTGTTGTTGTGGTCGGAGAGCATTTTTATTAAGGGTAGCAGAATGGGATTGCAGCATTTTAAAAAGCCCATTCTCTACCAAGTTGGGGTGGGAGCAGGAGGGAGGACCCGGCATAATTTACAGTTTGCTTAGGTCAAATACAGTGTGAAAAATTAAACAACATTGTTCAGATGTGGCTACAAAATATTCTTTGGCATACTGAAAACAATTGATATTTTAACCAATTGTACCCAAAAGAGAAGGGTCATGAAGATGAAATACTTTCAGGGAATTCATAGCTTTCCAGCTGGAAAAATTAAAACCTGAAGTAAAAAAATCTGGAACGTACTGTAGTTAGCAGAGGAGAAGAAAGGCATGTTAGAGTTTCAGAATGGAGTAGCCAGCTGTCACATAGAGCCCTTGAGAAAACATTGCATTGCTGAACACCGCCATGGCCTTATCTGCTCCTAAGAACCTATTCATAAAGAGCTATGTCATCCAGCAGCGAGTCCTCTGCAGGAGCGCCTGCTGGTCCCTGGAGTTCCTGGCTAAGCACTCAGCATTCCTCGCACACTGCGATGTGTGCACTGGCATGAAGAAGTGCTGCACAAAGCTCCCCGGTGCCCCGCCCAGCACTGCAGCAGGCCTGATAACAGAAGGCACTCAGGCAGGGCCTGTCCTTGACAACCCAAGGCAGGCTTCTGAGAAACCACATAACGCCAAGAGAAGAAATTTCACCCAACTTCACTCAGCAATCCAGTCCTCTGAATGTCAGACAGGTGTGACTAGCCCATTGCAGATAACTTAAAAAAAAAAAAAAAAGATTTTTTTTTTTCTTCTTCAAGATTACGCTCACACTAAGAAGCTCTGTGAATTTATTTCAATATGTGGAGGGAACCAGCAGTTAGCGTAATGGCTATGTCGCTGGACTCCCACGTAGTCGACCGCGGTTCGCGTCTCGGACCCGGTGGCTTACAACTCACGCCGGGCGCGTGTGCGTGCGTGCCCAAGATCCCGAGAGGAGAATGGAGGAGAAGGGATTGCGGCGTGACCATCCCCCCTGGGGGGTGATTTCTCGCTTTCTGTCTCTCTGTCTCTCTCTGTCTGTCTGGCGAGCGCCCTATAGCGAAAAAAACCTCTCCAAAAAAAAAAAAAAAAAATATGTGGAATAAAGGGATAATTACTAAAACAAAACAAAACAAAGCAAAAACAATTATTTTCAAGTGAAGGTGTAAAAGTAAGATCATGCAGCTGTTTGCTGTAGTAGTTTTGGGGAACACACACCTGGCTTAATATGCTATATAAATTTATATATGAATTTTCAGATACAAGGTATGAGCCAAAGGATTTCTGTTAATATTAAAGGGAGGATCTTACCCTTAACTATTTTGGTTAATTGAAAACCTGACAGGAGGCCAGGCAGAAGCATTGAGTTATACACATGGGAGACCTTTTAGAGACCTTCCTGAATGCAGTGTGTGTGTGTGTGTGTGTGTGTGTGTGTGTGTGTGTGTATTCTTGGTCTGGGACTGGCTGGGGATGGATTACAACATAGAGGCTCTGATGGGGGTGCTCTGCTACCTCTATTTCTTTTTCTCTGTCCCTCTTGATCATGGTGGAGAGAAATAAATAAAGAACAAACAAACACACAAACAAACAAACAAAAACCCTACCACACCTGACAATTATTTCTTTTAGAAGAAAGAGCTTCATTAAAGAATTGACACTTACACTTAATTTTATGTATACATTTGCTTTGGAACTTGGAGGCTAGTTAATAAACAAAATTGATATAATTTTAAAAATGAAGATCCTCTCTTGTTATTCCATATGGTTATGTTAAACTGATCAGGAAGGAACCAAGTGTCTCTACAATTGTCTCTGGTTACTCCTCTCCGTGGCTCAGGTAATAGCCTCTCTTCACTGGCCTATAGTGCCTGGTTCAACCCAGTCTGCTAAAATGACTTCTCCTTGCTTCAGGGCTTTTATTATTGGTTGTTAGATTTTATTTATATTTTTATTCAAAATGTGATCTGTAAATTTTCCATCATTTTTATGTTCTTAAGTAACCAGTGTTCAAAACCAAGAGTGACTTCTTTTTCTATATTTATAAAATTATATACAAGTACACGTTACTTACTATAGATGTTGTGTAATACAAACGGTTAAAAAGCATATAAAAAACTGGTTAATATCACTTGTCATGAGGGAAATACAAATCAAAGCCATAATGAGATAGCTCCTAACCCTAATCAGAATGGCTGTGATTAAGAAAACAAAGCATAACAAGTGCTAGAGAGGTTGTAGAGAAAAGGGAGTCTATGCACTTCTGGGAATGTGAATTAGTACAGTCATGGTGGAAAACAGTGTAGAGGTGCCTGAAAAAATCTAAAAATTGACTCAGTAATGTGTATTTACCCAGAAGACAGGACATCACTCAGTTGGAGAGACATTTGCACATCCATGTTCTTTCTAGCTTTATCACAATAGCTAAGACTTGGGATCAATCTAACTGCCCTAATAACTGATGAATGGATTAAGAAAATACAGTATAGAATACTACTCAGCCATAAAGAATAACAGAATCCTGTTTGACATAAAGTGGATAATCTTAGAAGATAATAATGTTAAATGGAATAAGCAAGGCCTGAAAGACAAGTACTGTATATCCCCACTTAACACAAACCAAATGTCCAAACTCTGTGGTAGAAACTGAACTACCCAATGGCATAGGATGAATATGGGTAGGTTTTACTTTTTCCCAAAGGCTCTTCCTAACCTAACTTGTCTGTGTTTCCTTCACCTGTAGTGTTTTGGGTAGTTCTGACACGTTAACCTGAAAACTGCTGTAAACTCCAACCTTGACTATCATCCTAAACAAATTGTATGCATTGCACTTGCTTCATGGTCTGGTCCTTACTTACTACTCTTGATTCCCTGACTCTTCCTATAGTCTGCATTGGTGTGTTTCAGAATGTTTACTGGTGGAAAGATACATGACTTGGGTGATCTCTAAGGGATCTAGTAGAGTATTGAATTCTATACTCGATGATTTTTTTATATTGTTATGTATTTATTATATTGTGCTTTATCTCCAAAGGGATTTTTGAGCATATAGCTCTGTCATATATTTTGCTCTGACTGAAATGTAGGAGCTGAATAAACTATGACCTGAGACCTTAAATTAGCAAATACATGAATATACTTACTTCCTCCCTGGGGGAGATAGCCATTGTGTGCTTGTACTCATTGATTTTTTTTTTTTTCTTTTTTTGGAGAGGTTTTTGCTATAGGGCGCGTGCGCTCGCCAGACAGACAGAGAGAGACAGAGAGATAGAAAGCAGGAAATCACCCCCCAGGGGGGATGGCCACGCCGCAATCCCTTCTCCTCCATTCTCCTCTCGGGATCTTGGGCACGCACGCACACGCGCCCGGCGTGAGTTTAAGCCGCCGGGTCCGGGACTCGAACCGCGGTCGACTACGTGGGAGTCCAGCGACATAGCCATTACGCTAACTGCTGGTCCCGTACTCATTGATTTTTGATTGGTAGAATTTTATGTCTTAAATGTTCACATTATACTCTAGCTTACTGTGTCTACTCTATCCAGAACATGGCTTTATTGATAATACCCTTTTTTTCTTTCTTTGTCAGGTCTTCTTTAACCCATCACTGCCTCCTTCTTCAATGATATTTTCTATTAATTTCCAGCCCCTTTGATCCTCCTCTCTCATGAACCCCTAGCATTTGTTTTCTTTACTACTCATTTGGCATGTAATCATTAATGTTTATAACATCTTAAATTGTTATCTTTTTAAAAAGGTAACCGCATATACAATAGGGCCTTGATGCTGCTGCCATCCACCCCCAGCTTCAGCCAACTCTGGGTCACAGGCACCTACCTGCCTGCGGTACTCGGGGAGGTCTCTGTGTGCAAATCCTGGACCTTCCCATGTAGGGCAGCCTTGCAGAGTGTTACGTTTGACTACTGTGCTCCCTCTGGCCCCTATTGTTGTCTTTTTATTGTTTAACTTTATAATAGTGATTTCACTTTAATGTATATTTGTATTTTCTCTATAACTGCATTATAAGTTTAGTGAGTACATATTTACTTATTTGGATCCCCCATTCCTGTGCATGTCTATGTTACACAGTAACTGTTAGATGAATGAAAGAATGATTGAGCTTATACTCTGTGTAATATTATGTTTGGAAGTTGTCTGTTCAATAAAATACTTTTAGTATGGTGCAGGTCAATAGATATTAATATTAATGAATCTCAATAAATGGATGCTATATTTTAAACTTACCTTCCAGCACAAACTATCCATCTTTAGAAATTTGATTATGACTGTTTTTGTGTGCCCAATGGCTGACTTTCCAAATAGTTATTAGAAGATTCTGAGCTCTTAGCTTCTACATTATGATTTGTGTTTAATATTTATGGATGAAAAGTCTTTCTGCAAATATGTTAAAATATTGGTGAGTGAAGGAAATGACTCCCAGTGTGACAGGAGAAAATATCTTAAAAAGATCCACAGTTATCTGCGGTTTCCCCAAGGTTGTATTTACATAAAAAAAAGACATTGTTTTATGTTCTAGAATCAAGAGATGATTTTATGATTTAACAAGTTCCACAAAGAACTTCTGTAAGGTTATCAGTACCAGCGTAACTACTAGAGAGATCACATAGCAATATTAGTCTTTGGATTTATTGAGTTTACTGTGTTCCTTTAGTATCATTCATATTTTTCTCCCAAGGGTACTACTTTCCTCTCTTGACTTAATACCAAGATATGGAAACTCATTTACGCTGCCGTGGATGATGCTGGGAAATGAATGCCTGTTTATTATCTCTCTCCACAGGACCGTTCATGACCATAGGTAGATGTTTGCTGCCTCAGTATTAATAGGCAGCATTCAGAAGTGTGTTCTCTAGTGAGAGACAAGTTGCTTTGGCGGAAAGCACTGGTACTTTACATGCGATGGTGAGTCTGGAGCACAATTCATATGCTTACTGGATGTGTGACCTTCGATGAATTTGCTCAGTTTTCTCATTTGTAAAACGGAGACAGAGGCACCTGCCTTACCTGGATGTCTGTGGGAAAGATAAGACAAGGGGGGAAAGAGCCTAGCATGGTACCCTGCTCTTGGATGATGCACTGAATGTGTCTTTCGCAGTGTGATGTGACCAATGGGAACATTTAGGGAAGACCTGCCATTTGTTTCCCCTTGTTTTGTACAAGTAACTAATGGCTATGACACATCACCATATTCATCAAAAGAGCTGCAGTGGGGGGGCAGGGAAGCAACCAAGTCATAGGCTCTCACTGATTTTGAACTCAACTTGAGTTTCAGCCTTCCTTTCAGAAAGATTGGCCGCTGGATTCCCCTGTTAGGCAGGGAGGGTCAGTTATTACTTATGCCCATTTTCCTTTCATCTCGTGGGGAAAGAGAGCCTCTCAGAGTGATGTTTGAATGGGCCAGCCCTGTAGCGCTGTGGGTAAGCATTACACAGAGGATGCATATGGATCCCCTATGGCTGGTCAAGGTTTGAGTCCAAGCCTTGTCAGCTTGAAAAACATGCCAGACTCACACATACATGCTCAGAATCCTGATGGGATGGAGAATTAGAGGGGAAAGAATTGCAGGATGACCAGGCACTGGCATGGGGTGCTTCTCTCTCTTTCTCTCTCTCTTTTTCACGTGGACACTTCCTCTGTTACAAGAAAATGGCTTTTGGCAGCCAACATAGGTGTGCATTTACTGAGCTTCCTCTTCCCCCTTTTTCTGAGAGGGTATTCTTCCTCATTGCCTCACTCTGGTTTCTCATGAGTGAATTGCTGTGGGCCAGAAAACTGCTTGTCAGTAGAAGAGTTCAAACAGATACTGGTGAACCCCTATTGGGTGTTAGTAGAGCCTTTACAAATGGTGGCTACAGAAGCTGGCCTCGAGTGCTTCCCAACTCAGCTCCATCCATATTCCTCAAGTCCCATGCCTTCCCCAAACTGTCTCTACCCAACTGTGACAAAGCTCTGACCATCAAGAGAGAAAAGCGACTAGGGATGGGATGTTGGGGAATCCCAACGTTTAAGACGAGAGGACAAGGAGCCCCTAAGGATGAATTAAAAAAAATAATGGAAAAGTAAAAGGAGTACACACACACACAAAAACATAAGAGGGCACAGTTCAGGTAGCGCAGTCTATGGTATACTGAATTGCAGAGCTAGAAACCATGTGGCCTACTGTGGGCTTGGGAATTCCTGGGTCAGCCTGAGAACATGCTGAGCATGCACCCTAGGGCCTAAGATATTGATGAACTGGAGGGCTGAGGGAAGGGAATTCGGACTGTGGAGGAGGCTTCTTTCTCTCTCATGCTTGCTTGAATGCTATCATTAAAAAAAAAAAAAAAAAGAAAGAAAGAAAAAAGAAAAAAAAGGGAGGGAAGAAATCAAGAGGAATTCAGTTTCTGAGAATTTATCTTGATTCCTGTTTTTCTTCAAATATTCTGATGTCTCATCTGACTGTTCTTCAAACAGACCTTTCCATGACTCAGCACTTGATTTGATTATTCTCGGCAGGGGTCTTTCTTAATTTCAAAATGGCTGCGGCGCTGTTCAACTTCAAGCTGGCCTGCTTCAGTGGATTTCTCATAATCCTATTTTATTTTTGTTCTTTTGGTATGTCATCAGTACCATGTGGCATCTGGGTTATGGAACCTTCTTTTTAATTGCCAGAGGGCCTGTGTGCTTGCCACAGAGAGGGACAAATAGAGAGTATGTGTAAAAGCACTTTTCAATGGGATATGGTCACTCCTTAATCCTTTTTTTGTTCATTTCTCTATCCTGTCCCGAGTTGGGGCAGCAAGCACACCCATCTGATAAGATTTTCAAGTCTCCAGGGCTGGGATTTGAACCATGGTTAGTTATGTGGGCTCAGACAATGGGGCTGTTTGGGCAATTCCTTATTGTCCATAAGGAAGAGGCTCATGTTGGTCCCATTCATCCATCCTCAGCCATATGTTAATCCTTCTTAATTTTCTTTAAATTGTTAATGCAGAATCTGTATGTGGTAAGACATTTCTCAGGCTATTTTATTCACTCTGTTTTTTACTGGGTTTTTTTTGTCACCTTTAGGCTTAATTCTTTGAAGATTATGGGCTATAAGCTCTACCAATTTCTGTGAAAAACATAGCATGAGCAATGAATCACAAAATAAAACTTTGATTTAGAACTGATATAAAGCCAAATTGAGAAAATTTGGTTACCATTTCTCAGTAAGTACAGTGAGATAGGTGGTCTGGAGGGGGAGGGGTGAGTATGATGGAGATATCTCTGAAGTTTTTTTTTTTTTTAGAATTATTTTTATTTAATTTTATTTATTTATTTTAATTTGACCAGAGAGGGACAGAGTTTGTGTGTGAGAGAGAGAAAAAGTGAGAAAGCAAGCTTCCAGGTCCAGGACTCGAACCGCAGTTGGCAGTGGGAATCCAGCGCCCTTAACTGCCACACCGCCTGCTGGCCGCAATATCTCTGCAGTTTTGAAACTTCTTTTGGGTTCTCTCCTTCTCCCTCCCCACCTCCTGCTTCCTCTTCCACTTCTTTCCTCCCTCTCTCAGCCAGTTGGAGATCATTTGTAATATGCGTGTTGGGGATGAGAACGAAAGCTGAGCTGGAGTGAGATTACGTGTGAATGAATAGTTTATGTGGGCACATGTTTGCACACTGGGGCTTGTGTGGTGTACTGTGTGGTGCAGAAGGGCTCCGTGTGTCACTGAGGCCCTTTGTCCAGCACCCTTGTCCAGGAAAAGCTTCAGCCACTTCACATGGCTCCTGCCAGAGCTGGACTGGGCCACTGTGACTCTGTCCCTGGGCACCGCCAGTTACCCTGGGTTGGGATCTGAGCTCGTCTGAGCTGCGTCTCTTTCTCAGAGCTTATGTGCCTGTTCCCTGGAGATGGGAGCTGTAAGGTGTGAAGTTCTGGAGCTGACTGCACCGTAGCTTTTGCCTCTGGAGAAGGGCTGTTTCCACCCGGAGAGGTTGCGGTTCCATGCAGACAGCGGCAGCAGTGGGGATAGTTCTGGCTGCCTTCCAGGCTCTCATTCTGTTCTCTGCAGAGGCTGAACTGTGCTCCTGCCCTCCTCCAGTTCAGTGTTCAATATTTTCTTGGATTCTTTGAAACAAAAACCAACTTCATCTCTCTGAGATGAAGAGAGTGTGTACAGAAGTACTTTCCAATAGGGTATGGTCACTTCTTAATCCTTTTTCTTTTTCTCTTTTTATTTTAAGCCAGTTCAAGTTGTTATTTTTTTTTTCTAATAACCAAACAAATGTAAGTGCCTTCCTTATCTTTAATTCTAGGTTCGTCTTTAATGGAAAACTAGTGAGAATCACAGGGGTCTCTTGTTGCTTCGTCACGAGAGCTACATTTAGAAGGCTGAGTAGAGCCAGGCATGCTGGGTATTTACGTATATTGCTCCAGTTCTCATCACTGATTTCAGAGATGCTGCTGTTGGTGGGGATTCCTGCATTCCAAGGGCGCTGGGAAGCCCGCCAGGTGACAGCACCGTGGAGGCTATCCATTTGCTTCTCCATGGCCTCTCTGGCAAATTTAGCGTTAACCCCAAGGTAGGTGGAGCAGGCATTTAGCTTTCAGGAACCAGGTGAGCGGTTGTACCTGGCTCAATGTAAGATTGGGTTTTTGCTAGGAAAAAAAGGCTCTATTAAAATAGCACTGTTGATTATTGTATTTCTCACTAGAAGCAATATTATTACAGCGAAGCAAACTCCTAATGTAAACTAACAGATTTGTTCAATTCAACTGTTAACAAGTGTTTCATCATAAAAGCTTGGCTTCCCCGAGTCCCAGCTCCCTCCCCGCTCCTGCCTCTGTAAGGCCCACATTCATCAGTCTTTCTTCTTTATTTGCTGCTTCCAAAGTTAATCATCACAGGGCTGAGGAGCCACTGTTGTCCCGTGGCATGAGCACTGAGGGTGCACTCAGGAGTTCTGCGTTTGGCTCTGCTCCTCATTTGCTGGGCCACTCTGAGTCCTTTACTGACTTTCTCTCCTTGTCCATTCGCTTTTCTATAAAGTGCTTGAAAACAAAGCTCCAGTTTTCTTTTTCCGTTGTGACCTGCCGTAATTTTAAGTGCTTTCTTTGTATTATGCTCAGCACTTCCTCTATTCCCTACAGAATTAATCTCCTTTTCTCAGAAGGTTATGCAATGTACCTCGAAGCTCTGCTTTTTTCTTGCATGGTCTCACTTGCTTGTTTTTTCCTTCCCCCTCTCTCGTTCTCTTTTTTCTCCTTGAGGCAAAGGCAGAGAAAGAGAAAGGAAACGGAGGCCCGGGTTGCGAATACAGTTACAACTCTTCCTGATTGTCTCTTTCTCAACCTGGAGGAAGTTGCTCTGGCAACCATGACTGCATAGCCCTGCCTCTGAACTAACTTTATCACTCCTTATTATTATTTCTTTTCAGTAGAGTAGATTCTTGAGGATTTTGGTAAAAAAAATCTGTTTTCCTTTTTGAAATTTCTTAGAGAATGGCCCAGTTTTCTCTGTTTGAAAGTGTGGTTGAAGTAAATCACGCAGGCAGTTTAGAAGTAGAACCACACTGTTCCTCAGTGAGCGAAAGTTCCTTCTACATGGACTGATATGATCTTGTCCTTGTCCTTTGCAGACGGTTGGTGTGACATTTGTTTGCACCCTCCCCATCCAAAGACTAGTTTCTTTAATTACCACATGTCAGGTCTTCCATCTGGGCAGGTAGTGCTCTGCTACAAACTCAGTCCAGACGGTGAAGTAGCCAATGGGAAAGAGTTGGACCATGGTTGGTTACTAAGGAAATGGCTGGCAGATGTCACTGGAGAGATGAAGCAGAAGCAGGACAGTGCAAGGAAGGGGCAGACACCAGGTCAACATGGTAAGGGTGGCATGAGAGGGCAGACTTAGGGCTGCACATGGGACCCAACCTGAGTGTGATTCCCCAGCAGCATCAGGAAGGGGTTGATCAGGAGGCATCATGCCAGCACCAGGACACACCAGGGCCAGTCTGGATGATTCTATATGGAGGAATCCTCCTTTGAAGCCGCTGAGACCCCTTTGGTGGTCCGAACCTGGCATTCTGTAGTTGAATTGTAGAACTCATTTGGGGCATTTGGTTCCTTGGCTCAAACTCCAATTTTGTACCATAAGAGTCCAAAGCTATCCGTATGATTTCTCTAAATTCTGGATATTGTGTGTGTGTGTGTGTGTGTGTGTGTGTGTGTGTGTGTGTGTGTGGGAGGGAGGACATGAGAGGGACACTTATGTTCTCATGATTACTTCTATCTTTAAGTTTCTGGATCCCCAGATATTATCTCTTTTTCATATTATACTTGTAGTGTTTTCTACCTAAACTCCACCCATAACACAAGGATGTCCTAGACTTGCCTGAAGGTTGGTGATGGAGGAGGAGTTGCAGCGCCTGGAGCTCAGCCAAAAGGTGACAGCTCTACCTTGGATATTCCTGTCCCAGCTGATTTTGACCTGTGTGCATTCATGACTTCCAGCCTTTGTCAACAGGCAGGGCAACAGCCTCTCATCCTTCCTTTATTTACCCTCCTAAGAAAACAAGTCTTTTTTCATATGAAAGTTCTTTTTACTGTGGGTTCTCGCTAATATTCATACTCAGAGGATTTCACCTACTACCTCGAACTCTTGTCGACTTGTTTTTTCAAACAAAAGCAGTGGACTTTTTATACATTGATCTAGGATTTTGTAACATTGGAACTGGAACTGGATGTCAAGCTGAGTAGGGGAGAGATAAGGAGAAGGATGGTGAAAAGTGAGTGGACTTGAATGGCTTCTTTGCTATCTCCATCTCGTGTGTTGTGAATTCCCGAGTCTTGTCACACACCTGCGTTTTATTCCACCACCACCCCTTGTCCCAGTAGACAGTGACATCTTTGGAAGCAAGGATGCATCTGCTTCCTCATCTTATTCCTAAAGCACCTACCAAGGTGCCTTGAATTTAGTAAATGTTTACCTAACAAGTAGATGCTCAGCATGGTGCTAGTGGCTGCTTACAAAAGTTAATAATCTCTCTACCCTCCAGGAGTGTATAGTCTACTCAGGAAGACAAAAATAACACAGGTGAGAATAAGTCTTGAACTTTGTGGCACTAAGGGCTGCATTTATCAAAAATTTGGAATTGCTTGGGGCCAGATGGTGGCACAGTTGTAAGACAAAAAGCTCTGTGAGGCTTATCCTCATGAGAAGGTTCCAGATTCATATTTGGAGACCTCCATAAGTGTGTTGGTCTCCCATGTGCCCATAACCTGGGGTTTTCTGAAGCTGGGGATGGATCATGGTGTTAAGACCCTGTTGGGGTTTCTTTCTTTCTGTCTCTCTCACTCAAGAAGAAATAAATAAATAAATAAATAAAACCCCCAGAATTTGAAATTGCTTAACCATATTTATTTACATTTTTTATTGTCTATGTAGAATTTAAATAAAATTGTGATACTATCCAACTTCTCACTCATTCAGATACTTTCCTTTACATATTAAAAATGTAAAGTCATGTTTTCAGGGACTATTAAAGGGCATAAAAATGATGAATTTCATATTAATTTCAGCAAATGACAATCTAGTTTTAACAAGTAACTTTGAATTTAGTAAAATTTAAAACTCAGATTAATTGTGTTTTCTGGCTAGTAGTCTAATAGAGAGATATTTCCATGGGGGTATTAGGATAAAATATTGTTTTGGATATGTGACACATTTCCTTGTATTTTAAAAAAATCTCTTGGGTATTTTAGGGAAATTTAATCCATCTGATTTTGATCCAGATATAATTTACTGACAATAATAGAGAAATATTTAATATCCAGAGAAATCTATTGGTGCTCTTAAAGCTTTTCTCCTGGGAAATAAGAAATCAAATTTTCCAGGAGTGAATCACAAATGAACAATGTCTAATTTTTCTGCTTATTTAGCAAAGCCCGAGTTAAGTATCAAATTGGGCAGTTTCGAATCAGTTATTTTTGTTTTTAATTTTTTTGAATCTTTGAAACCATACAAAGGAAATTTTCTTTAAGCAGGTTTTCTTTTTCTTCTTATTCTGACAGTTTTATCTGCTATCCTATTTTTTCCCCCAAACAATGATTTTTGGAAGATTTAAGGTAATGAAACAATTTTGATGTCTATGGATTAATGGTGTCTGTATTCAAGATGTTTCAGACTTGTCAGAAGCTTGGAAATAGCTTTTAAGTATATTGCTTAATTTTAATTTTAAAATACTTTCTCTGAGAATTAGAAATCAGTATTTTGGGCTTAAAAGAGGGGGTTTAGGCCAAGGTGCAGCCAAATATTGTACTCTTTTTTTTTTTTTTCACTAGGGTATGTGCACTTGCTGGAGAGAGACAGTGAGAGGGAAAGTGAGATATCACCACCCAATGGGGATGGCCATACCACAGGTCCTTATTCTCCATTTTCCTCCTAAGATTTTGGACATGCACACAACACACACACACACACACACACACACACACCTGGGGTGATTTTTAAGCTTCTAGGTCTAGGACTCTACTTGCAGTTGGCCATGTGGGAGTCCAGTGTCTAATCACTATGCCATTTGCTAGCCCCCAAATTTTGTACTCTTGAAAGACATGAAATCCACTTACAAACAAAATAGAAGTCTTTATATCAATATTATGTTTTGGAAGTGAATTGCAAAGAACTTGGGCAGTGTCAGATGGGCCCTTGGGTGGCCATTGGATGTTGAGAAACAGGGCCTGGTGTTTCAAAGACCTTGCTGCTAGGGGATGCTGCTGGAGCAGCTTCTGACTTCTTTCTGGGATTACCTCAATCTGGAATGTAACCTCTGGTCTCCTAAAGGTGATGAGGTTCTCATCTCTTCTCTTCCTCTGAGTGGGCTTTGCATCTCTGACCTTGGCAGTAGCTTTGTTCTTCAGGGTTCTTCTTCTCCAAGGAAGCTGACTGGCCAGAGGCCTCTCCAGGGGCCTGGCTCTTGCTCTACAGACCTTTGCTGCCCTCTGCTGCTCATAGCAAATGGCAGTGAACCCTCTAGGCCCAGCAGATTCATGGGATTGGAAACCCTAAGGGTTGCAGTAAGTCTGCTGCTGGTCTCTCTTTCCTTTAGTTCGTTAAATATATCATAGCCAGATGAATCTACCTAAAGTACCATTTCATGTGAGAATCAGCTCAAGTCTAGTGGATAGATGCACAGACTAGACACAGACTACCTGGATTCAATCCCGGCCCTGCCACTTAACTCTCTGAAGTTGGACAAATTAGTTAAACTCTCTGTACCTCGATTTCCTGAAAAGAGGGATTGATAATATTCTTATATTGTAGGGGCTATTATTATTATGAGGATTAAGTGAAATAAACGGAGAAGTATTGGGCTAGCCGGTGACACGATGGTTAAAGTGGCTGGATCCTACGTGACTGACTGTGTGGTTAGAGTCTTGAACCAGTGGCCTGAAAAACATGCTGTATCCACCTAAAATCCTGAGAGGAGAATGGAAGAGAAGGGATTGTGGCATGGCCATTTTCCCTGGGAAGGTGATTTCTCACTTTCTTTTTCTTTTTCCTTCCTCTCTTTAGTGCATACATGTGCCCTGTAGCAAACTGATAAAAAAAAAAAAAGTGTTCAGTGCAATGTGTGTAGAGACCAGATGGTGGTGCAGCGGTAAAATATGACAGTCTGTAAGCTGACCAACATGAGAAAGTTCTGGATTCGTGTCCAGAGACTTCCCTGAGTACACGGGGCCCAAGTGTGTCCATGATCTGGGGCTGGCTGAAGTAGGGAGTAGATTATATAGTATTAGGACCCTGTTGGGGTACTGTCTCTCTGTCTCTGTCTCTCTAATGGGGAAAGAAAGAAACAAAGTGTGTGGCACATAGCAAGTCTAAATAAATAGCAGTTATTGTTGTTTTTATTTCTCCTTTTTTTAGCCTTTGCTGTAGATTAGCATTTCCCAGAGTGTGGGACTCATGACACAAGGTCATACTAGATGGTTCAAGGGTACGGCATCAGATAATACTAAAACACAATGAAAAAAAAAATCCTGTTTTTCAACTATCTTTCAGCTCTTTTGATTGTATCAAGGCAAAAGAATCTGGTACTAGAATGTTTTTAACATTTAACATTTCATCAACACTTGCTAATCCCTTTTTTTTAAAAATTATTTTATTTAATTTTATTCATTTATCCATTTTTATTTATTTTAATTTGACCAGAGAAGGACAGAAAGAGAGAGAGAGAGAGAGAGAGAGAGAGAGAGAGAGAAAGCTGCCAGGTTCGGAACTTGAACCGTGGTCGGCCATGTGGGAGTCCAGCACCCTTAACCACAACACCACCTGCTGGCCCCGCTAATCCCTTTTTAATGGTGAGAGGTCACAAGCTTAGAAATAGCTATAGGCTTTGCAAGTTTCAAAACATTACTTTTTACAAACAGTATTTTCTGTTTCTAACAGCTAATGCTAATTTTCTCTTTATATTTAATATAAGATTTCCCTTAAAATTAGTTAAAAAAGTGAGTTTAAAGAATTTAAGTAAAGGGAACCAGCAGTTAGCGTAATGGCTATGTCGCTGGACTCCCACATAGTCGACCGCAGTTCGCGTCCCGGACCTGGTGGCTTAAAACTCACACCGGGCGCGTGTGCGTGCGTGCCCAAGATCCCGAGAGGAGAATGGAGGAGAAGGGATTGCGGTGTGACCATCCCCCCTGGGGGGTGATTTCTCGCTTTCTGTCTCTATGTCTCTGTCTGTCTGGTGAGTGCACGTGCCCTATAGCAAAAAACCTCTCCAAAAAAGAATTTAAGTAAATAAATAAATTGTACTATAGTTTTAAATATGGCAAAACTCATGAACATGTTACTGAAATGCCTGACATTCAAGGAAACCCTGCAAGGGGGCATGTGCTACAAACCCCTGTGGTCGGTCCTCAGCTGGCCTGAAACCCTTTCTGCTCTCCTGTGGGCCTGTTTCAGCTAGACTGACCCTTTGTCTGCTGACAAGCCCAGGACATTCCCGTTTTTTTTTTTTTTTTTCCCCCTCAAAAATGCTCTACCCACTCCTCTTATCTGCTTTTCATTCATCCTCAAGTTGTTATTTCAAATTATTGGGTCTTTGGGAAAGTCATGACACGTTTTTGCATAGTAAAACACATCGTGACTTAATTAAGACCACCCCTGTGGTCTTAATACAGAGTTTGGATGCAGTAAATGTTGGTGTTCTATTTTACTTGTGTGTCTTTATTGAGATATCATTGGTTTACAATAACATTTACCTATTCTGAGTGTAGAGTTTGATGATTTTGAATTAATTTATGCAATTGTGAAATCATCAACACAGCCCAGTTTCAGCACACTTTCATTATCCCAAAAAGTTCTCCCCTGCCCTGTGGCAGTCAGTCTGCTCTCCTACCTAGTCAAAGTTGATCTGCTTTCTGTCTCTGTAGTTATCTCATTTTAAAAAATTTCAAAGAAAAGGATGATGCCATATATGGTCTTTTCTGTCTGGCTTCTTTTGAGGTTCATTCATTGAATTGTTTGTTCATTCATTGCATTGCTCCCTTTTATTGGTTAGTGGCGATAGAAAACCACATTGGTGGATGTTTGGATTATTTTTGGGCTTTGGCTATCAGGGATAATTCTTCTATGAACATTCAGGTGAAGGTCTTTCTGTGGGCGTTTATTTTCACTTCTTATGGGTACACTTAGAAGTGGATATTGCTGGCTCCTATAGCAAGTGCAAGTTTTAACTTTATTTATTTATTTTAGAGAGAGATTTTCACTATAGTGCTTGTGCACTCACCAGAGAGACAGAAAGCAAGAAATCATGGGGAGATGGTCATGCTGCAATCCCTTCTCCTCCATTCTCCTCTTGGGATTTTGTACACGTATACACACGTGCCTGGCATGAGTTTGAAGTCGCCAGTCCAGGACTAGAACTGCTGTCAACTATGTGGGAGTCCAGCAACATAATCATTACACCACCTGCTGGCCCCACAAGTTGTAACTTTTAAAATTTTTTTATTATTATTATTATTTTTTTTTGGAGAGGTTTTTGCTATAGGGCGCGTGCGCTCGCCAGACAGACAGAGAGAGACAGAGAGACAGAAAGCGAGAAATCACCCCCCAGGGGGGATGGTCACGCCGCAATCCCTTCTCCTTCATTCTCCTCTCGGGATCTTGGGCACACACGCACACGCGCCTGGTGTGAGTTTTAAGCCACCAGGTCCGGGACGTGAACCGCGGTTGACTATGTGGGAGTCCAGCGACATAGCCATTACACTAACTGCTGGTTCCCAAGTTGTAACTTTTTGTAAAACCTCCAAAGTGTTTATAATATATGTTCCAACCAGCAGTGTATGCAGATTCCAATTCCTCTGCATCCTTAACAACACCTGGTATTGTCTGTTTTTGTCCTTACTCCCTTTCTAGTGGGTGATAGGAGAAATAAAGGATGACTTTTGGGTTGAGCAATTGAATGTTTGATGCTACTATTTAGTGGGTAGCAGAGAGAAGAATGAACTTTCCTGAGAAAAATCAAGAATTCTGATTTTGTTAAATTTAATTTGAGGTGTCTATTAGCTATTGATAATAGCCAAAAGTGAAAATAACCCAAGTCTATTAGCTGATAAATAAACAAAATGTCATGTATCCATAGAATGGAATATTACTCAGCAATGAAAAGGAATGAAGCACTGGTATATTCTACAACATGGATGAAACTTTGAAAAAACTTATGCTAAGGCAAAGAAGTCAGACACATATTTTAGGATTCTATTATAAAAGGTCAAGAATAAGCAAATCTACAGACACAGAACATAACTTAGTTGTTGCCAGATGCTAGACAGAGGGAAGAATGGAGAGTGATTGTTAATGGGTAGGGCCTATTAACAAGGTTTCTTTTGGAAGTGATGAAAATGTTTACTGATGATAGCTGCACAGTAATTAATTAATTAATTTTTAGAGGTTTTTGCCTTAGGGCATGTGCGCTTTCTGGTGAGAGAGACAAACAGTGAGAGGGAAAGTAAGAAATCACCCCCCAGTAGGGATGGCCGTGCTGTAATCCCTTCTCCTCCATTCTCCTCCTGGGATCTTGGGCATGCACACACACACGCCGTTTGATTTTAAGCTACCGGTCCAGAACTTGAACCGTGGTCAGCCATGTGGTAGTCCAGCAACATAACCACTACGCCATCTGCTGGCTCTGCACAGCAACTAACTTTTAAAAAGACTGAAGTATTTTCATTGTGTATATGGGTGTACATGTGTGTTTATGTGTGTATTTACGGTTGTGAAATCATCAACACAGCCTAGTTTTACAACACTTTCATCAATCCAGAAAGTTCTCTTCTATATACATACACACAGCATTTTTTTAAAATCCATTCATCCACCAAAGGACACTTAGGTTGAATCCATGTGTTGGCTGTTCTGAATAATGCTGCAATAAACATAGGAGTGTAGATGTCTCGTCACTCTAATTATTTCCCTTCTTTTGGATGTATACACAGAAATAAGATTGCTGGGTGATATGGTAGTTCTATTTTGAACTTCTTGAGGAGCCACCATACTGTTTTCCATAATGGTTGTACTAATTTATATTGTCATCCATAGTGGCAGTCTTGCCACTTGTTGTCTTTTGACTTTTTGATAATAGCCATTTTAGCAGGTGTGAAGTGAGAGTCTATAGTATATTGGCAATGTCTTTGTCTGATATTTTGTTGTTGTTATTTATTCTTTTTTTTAAAGTTTATTTGTTTAATGAGAGAGTCAGATACAGAGACAGGGAGAAAGATAGAGATAGCATCCCCAAAAGGGTCCTGACACTGTGATCTACTCCCAGCTTTCAACCAGCTTGGGTCTTGCGTATGTGCACATGCCTGGCATGCTCAGAGAGGTCTTGGGCCACAAAACCAGGACCTTTCCCATGTGGTACAGTTGTGTTACCTTTACTACCACCTGGGCCCTGTCTAATTTTCTGTTTCTACTCTCTATTTCATTTATTTCCACTCTAGTCTTTATTATTTCTTTATTAGTTATTTAGAAGTGTTATTATCCATATATTTGTATTTTTCTAATTTTTTTTTCTATAGTGATTTTTACTTTGATCCCATTGTGGTTGGAGAACATACCTTGTATTATGTAATCCTTTTAAATTTATTGAGGTTTGTTTTATGGCCTAAAATACTGTCTGCTGGAGAATATTCCATGTGCACTTAAGAATTTTATGTTTTTAGTGGAGTGGTCTGTAGATGTGTGTTCAGACCAGTTGATTTATACTATTGGTCAAGTCTTCTGTTTCCTTGCCCATCTTCTATCTTGTTCTATCCATACTGAAAATGGGATATTAAAGTCTCCAACTGTAATATTATTGTTGAATTATCTGCTCCTCCATTTAATTATTTCATTTTTTGCTTCATGTATTACTTTGGGGTTCTGTTGTTATATGTGTCTATAATGTTGTATCTTCTTAATGAATTGACCTTGTTCGCATTATAAAATGTCCTTCTTTGAATCTAGAATATTATGTCTTAAGGTCTATTTTGTCTGATATTAGTATAATTACTCCAGCTCTCTTTTGGTTAACTGTTTATGTTTTATATATGCATACATCCTTTTATTTTTAACCTATTTGTGTCTTTAAATCTCAAGTGTGTCTCCTGTAGACAGCATATAATTGGATCATGTTTTAAAATTTTAATCCATTCTGCCAATCTGTCTTTTAATTGGAGTGTTTAATTTATTTAAGTTTAATATAAACACTAATGAAGTAGGGTTTCCATCTGCTACTTTGCATTTTTCTATACCTCTTTGTCTTTTAAAATTCTTCTGTTCTTCTGTTATTGCCATCTTTTTTTGTTGAATATTTTTGAGGGTAACATTTTACTTTCTTTGTTTTTGATTTTACTCTGTATTTTTCAGTTATTTTCTTAGTGGTTACCCTGGGGTATAGAGTTAAGATCTTAACTGATAGTAATCTAATTCAGATTAATATTAACTTACTTTCAATTGTGTATACAAATTTTACTTCTATGTACCTGTGTACTATTCCTCCATTATCTTCTTATTGTTGCAAATTACATCTTTATACATTGTGAGCTCACAACATAGATTTATAACAATAGCTTTATGCCATTGTCATTTAAATCAGATAGGAAAAAAATGTTACAAATCAAAAATACATTTGTACCATTTATTTTTATTTTAATGACAGAGAGCATATGCATGTGCATGTGAGAGAGTGAGAGAGAGAAAGAGAGAGACCCTTGGTAGGGTCTTGCCATGTTGTGATCCCCTTTATCCAGCTCTCCAGTTCCTCAGGACCTTGGTTGCCTGAACACATGTCCAGCATGTTTTCAGACTGACCCAGGGATCTGAACTAGTGGTTGGCTATATTGCTTTCAGTCTTGCAGACACTTGCACTACCATGGCACTACAGTGGCTGGGCCTATGTGATTATTAATATTCACTTCTATAGTTACTGTTACTTATACTTTATATTTCTCTGTGGGTTTAAATTACTGTCTAGTGTCCTTTTATTTCAGCCTAAAGGAAAATTTCCTACTATTTTTGTAGAGCAGGTCTGCTAAGGATGAATTCTGATTTTGCTCATCTGGGAATGTTGTATTATCTCCTTCATTTTCAAAGAATAGTTTTGCTGATCTAGAATTCTTGGTTGACCCTATTTTTCCTTTGCAGCCCTTTGTATATGTTATCCCACTGCTTTCTGGCCTCCATGGTTCCCAGTGAGAAATCGGCTGTTAATCTTATTGAGGCTCCCTTGTATGTCAGTCCTTTCTCTCTTGCTGCTTTAAGATTCTTTTTGCCTCTGACTACCAACAGTCTGATTGTGAATTACAAATTCACTGTTATCCTGCCCACATTTTGGCATCCCTATTTGAAAGGATAGCATTGGACACTTTTGTTGGTGCTTTCATTCAACCCTCACGATATCTCTGTAGCAGTTCCCTGATATATCAACTTTGTGATTTAGTAATATGTGGTTTTGTTTTTTTAACTATTTTATAGTTCTGCAGAGCTTCAGAGTTATATTTTTATGTGCTCCATTTCTAAAACTCATTTACGTAATAGATTTGTTGAACATCTGAATATGGAAGGCTCTGTACAAGACTGTTAGTTCTCTTAGGTAAGTGACACATGGATCCTCCTGAGGATGACACATCAGATTGGTATGGCACACATACTCAAGTAGCTCCTGTGTAGTTGGTATGAAGGTAAACTATGTGTATAAATAGACTATTGTGCAAGCACAGATGAAGAAGTCACTTGTTTTCAAGTTTGGCAGATGAGCAAATTGAGGATTAGGTGGATTAGAATATTTGGGACTTTGAGGTTACCTAAATTAGGGAGTCACTGAACTAAGGACTAGAATTCACTGTTCTGGGTTCTTCTTATGAAACTATGGTGATTTCAGAGTGTGACTATTTTCTATTTTCAAGTATCAAAGGTAACAAATGATTTCTTAAACCAGGTAGGTGTGTGAAGTGCAGACTTGCTATTTTGCTTCAAAAGGCATGCAAGCTACGAATAAAAATAAATAGTGCTTATATATGCATATTAAATTGTACTAGTATAAATGTAGTGAATGAGTGACTATGTTGAAACTTGAGGTGTCAGAATCTGGAGGTACTTACTTTTACTGAATCCACCCTATGTTTTTCCTCTCCCTTTTTATTGAAATTTCTGTTTTGAAAAAAGCCCCTTATTTCCAGTAAAATTTTGAATAGCTACAGTTTATATTAGAATCTCCTTAAAAATAAAAGTACTTGATCAGTCAAAACCATGTTCATTCCCCACAGGATAAGGCATGACTTATTTGGGAATATAGTTTTAATTTTAATCTGCATGATTCTTTTTCTATTCTCCCATGATTCTTTGCAGCAGGACAAGGAAAAGCAAGTCTTATAAAAAGAAATGCAGTATGTGGTGCTTATTAAAGTTACATACATCTCCTCTCACGGGAGAATTTTGATTTACTGCAGGTTGTGCATATGTCGCATATGGACATTTCTAGGGAACAGATTCCTTATCGCTGAGCAGTGAATGGCTTCTAGTACTCCATTATTGCTCCGGAAACATGTTAGTAATGATTATGAAAGGTAGGATACCATGAAATCTGTAAGGTGATTTGGCAGAAGTCGATGCTGTTGGTGCCAGGATTTGGGTACCGTACCAGTTTCCTGTTTTCAAATGTATTAATTGATCCGCAAAGGACATCTTTTGGAGACAAGAATTCAGACAGACTGGCACAGCCTGGACCTCCGCCAAGACTGCTCGGAAGGTTGCCATACTGGGAGCAAAAGAGTGAGAGAGAGAAAAAGGGAGAGAGAGAGAGAGAGGCAGAGGGAGAGCTGAGGAAAGAAAAAAAAAAGCAAGACTTGGCACAGCTCAGTCAAATCAGCTTCTTTTGTCTGCTTTCTCGGCTTGAGCTTCAGGAAAGAAAACCGTCCTGGGGTACAGAAAAACTCAGAACTTTTTGGTTTTCAAACTTAGAAGGCTTTTTAAGTCTCTTGGGCTATTTGAAAGTGTTTGTACATACAATGACGTTTAGTCACCAGTATTAAGGGAAATAAAAGCCTTTTTCAAAACGAAGCTTTCACAGTGTCCATGCATTTGGGAAATACTGTATTTGATTTTTTGCATGTATGATTATACCATGAGAGACAGGATTAATATAGAAGATGGCAGGCAAATTTCTAATTAGAGAGACTATTATTTTTCTACAAAATAAAGTTTGTTCATCAATACAAACCTGCTTTCAAATCAAATCAGACATCCTTCGGAATGTGTTCAGAACGTAAGTTTTTAGATTTTATTTGATTTTATTTTTCCCATTTGTAGACATTAACTTTTCAAGGAGTCTTTCTAGGATTTTATGCAACCCAGCCAGGAAGTCAGAGTAAAAGTTGTTTTATCCATGTGCTTAATTAAGAAAACGTTTTCTTAAAGCAACAGCTTTTATTTCTGCTGCTTCATGCTGTCCTAAACTACATCCCCCAGCAATTAGTGACAACACTGAAGACCAGAAAGGCAAGCTGAAGACACCAGACTTCGCTTGAAGGGCAAACAAGAAATGTGAGCTTGGTCATTATTTTTTGTGTGTGTCTTTGCTCTGAACCATTTTTGGGAGGTGGGTGGGGAGGTGTCTATGTCTAAAAGATGTATGCGATTAGTGAATTCTCATTGTGAGAGGGAAATGATGAAAGGTAATGTTTATGATGTTGGCAGAAATGGCTGGGAATGATAGAGAATAGAAATTTAAATCTTTTAGATAAGAAGTAGTAATAAACTGTGCTTGAAATACTTGGGGAAAAATTCCATTATTTTTAGCTGGTTACATTTTATAATGAAACAATTACTATAGCCTGGTTCTTTCAAAATGTTTTAAGTAGAAGGAAAAATCTAGAAAGTTCATCGATTTTCTTTTTAATACCACCTGATGTTTTACTTAGCTGTACACTTTACATCTAATTTATTAATAATAAATACTTACTATTAGGCCTGGTTTTAGTAGGATTGTGATAGTTCTGCTCTTAAAAATCAGCATTATTGCAGGAGAGGTTAACTGTCAGGCACGTATTTTTTGTGGACCATCCTCATTGTCTTTTTCTGAGAAAGAGAGTTTCAGTTGTAGGATTAGGTTATGACTTTCCATAATTATGTGTTTTGATTTTATTTGACATACTGGAAGAATAGTGGAAGATCATGTATCGTCACATAAGTACTAATCATTTGGGGCAGTGTAAAAGACTGCTCCAGGATCTATGCTTTTGTTTTGAGTATGTAATTATTGATTTGTTAATCCTCTGACAACAAAAAGAAAAGGTTTATAGCTTTCTATTATTGTGTGCCTTATGTGATCAATTGTTGAAGGTGGTGTTTATAAAATGATAGTGACATATCAGCAATCCTGAGAATGACATTTAATACACAAGTACGATTTTAAAATATATGAAATCGAATACAGGTGTTTAAATAGCTAAACTTAAGTATTTCCTTCAACTTGTTTCTTAATCAACATTTTGATGTTCAATAAAATGAGACCACTTAGTGTTTATGTGTGTTGCCAAAATGACAACCTTTGTTTTATAAGCTCTTTTATACACTACCTCGCTGATACTCCTAAAATGGACGCCAAGGCATGAAAGACATGCTGATAGACACTGGGAAGGAAATGTCTGCATGACTATAGCCCTCCTTTTTGAACTGATCACAGGATCATTCATGCTTATACTAAAAAACAACATTATATGAAACACAAAAAAAGTTCAGTCAAGAAGTTTATATTACAGCTACATTTTAATACTGACCGTCTTATTACCGATTTATATTTACTTTCATTCACTTCTTAAACGGGTAACATCATCTCTTGTCATTTAGGTTTGCTAAATACATAACTTATTTAGTTTATCTGAGACCGTTTTTTCCCTCAAAGTTAGGAGAATTATTTGCTAGTTTATTTCTTAACTTCTTTGCAGCGAACTCAGTAAGAACAAACTTATGTACAAATTATTTTATGTTCAATTATTTCCTAATAGTATAGTCAAAAGAAAATGAGTTAAAAAACAAGAATGGCTGAAGGTACTTTTAAGAAATATTAAATTTTTCGATACTGGTGAAACTAGTGTATATTAATAGTGTATAGTAGACTTAAGATTGTTGTTAAATATCAGTGTTCTACCTAATAAAGTTTCTTACAATGCATTCTCTCTGGCCTACTTGTTACTACATATCTTAAAATGAAAAACATCTATTAACAAGTTCCTTGTTAACTGAGTGTAATAGACACTTTTTTGTGCAATTTTTTAAAAAGATATGATTAAGAAATTATGTTGATTACATTTAAAAAATAGAACATTTAGGTTTAAATAATGCATGCTTCTTTACTTTTAGGCCTTTTATGCAACATGTATATTGACATTTCAGTTACTATTTCCATATTAGTACTGTATTAATACTTCAAATATTATAGTGAAAAAATAGTAGTGGTTTGATAGTAAATGAGCTCTCTGTCAGCACATATTCATTGTAGTTTGAATTGTATAATATTTTGAAATATAGTTATTAAGACAGAAATGGATGCCTATTATTGACTTTCATTTTGATGTGTAGACCTGAACATATAAACACATTATTCCACAAACTAATGTAAACCTCTCAGGGCCCTTAGTCCAGTATTTTATAATTATTTACTCATTTATTCAACAAATGTTTATTGAGCACCCATTAAGTATGCTAGTGTTTTATTGATGAATTATTTTGGATAGCAGAGAAGGAAGCCACATATGTAGATGGAAAAGGGAACAGATTAGTAAAAAATAGTCCAAAAGCATAGGTACAAAAGAGTATTACTGTGATGAGTTTTATGTCCAAAGATTAAAGTATGTTAAATTTATTATTGATATACATATTCTACAGTATTATTATAAAAAAAATCAGGACAGTAGTTGTAGTCCAGAGAGCTGTCCCGCTATTTTGGTTGGTGTATCTTATTGGCCAAAGAGCTTCGGTTCTTATAATAGACGCATAAAATAAGCATTTCAAATGCTGTGAGAAAAAAGTTAAATAAGGAAAATCAAGCCACTGCTCATATGCTAGATTTTACGTTATGTCAGTGTAGGTATCAATGAACCTTCAAAGATGTAACTTTAACGTAAAAAAACAGTGGCCTGTTTATGAGGAATCTTTTTCTTTCCTTTGTGTTTTGTTAAAAAGACAGAGGGTTGGCCACTGCCAATTCTACATCCTTCAGCCAGCCTGGCCCTTTGAAAGTAAGTTTGCTAGGGAGTGGTGTGTTTTACATGACCAAGCAGTTCACTTTCGATGTTTTCCAATGTTACTGGAAAAAATTATTAAAAAAATTTTTTTATGTGAGCATTTAACTTATATAAAAAAAGAAGGTATCAATACCTATTCTGAAGAGGAGATAAAAGTCACTTAATCAGGGAGACAGACTTAATGGATATTCCCAGAGGGCTTGCTCTGTGCCAGGCAAAAGAATTTCTACCCCTAAAGAAACCCTAGTTTAGCTGGGTTGGAGAGAGAGGATAAGAAAAACTGATAAATGTAGACGTCTTTACAGTTTACCAAATACTTTCACGTGTCGACGCATTCCATCTCAGCAGCCATGCCTCGCAGAGGGACTGGTACATCAATGACCTCCTGATAAGTTCTCATTGAAGTAATAAACCAAGTTGTGAACCAGATTATTATTTTTCTGAGTCTTGTTGCGTTAACAGAATTTTCCCCCTGATGGTTGAAAAATGAAAAGCACTATTCTTGTTTCTGTATTAATTCTGTGTTGCTGGTTATGGGTTTAGAGGGGATGGAACATAGGGCCACATCATTTGTGACAGCGTTAGAATCCCATGCAGTGGCCTTTGGAGACTGTTAAAAAGGATTTGACTGGTGTGCAGGTCCTTGACCACTCATTCTTTCCCTGCCTGGCCCTCCACTGTCTTGCATCCTTCCTGTCCCACTTTTCCAAAGGACCTCATAACTGTACCTTAGGACTTGGTAGTGGGGCCTACGCATGGAGCAGGCCAAGTGGATTGCCTAATGAGCTGAAAATATTTATGAAAGGGAAGAGGCTGAGGGGATTGAGAGAGGACGTGGAGAGCTGAGGGCACTGCTCAGTAGCCAGCTTCAGTCCTGTGAGTAGCTTTAGAGGCAAGGCCCACCAAAAGGGTGAGGTTGGATGTGGGATTTTGGGGTTAGACTGGGATAGTAGTAACAGCCAGTGTCAAGAGTGTATAAATACAGGCATGGGAGAGAGGAGGTGCATAAAGGATTGCTAAGGTCGGTTCATGTGGAACAGCATCTTTCTGGGTCTTTCTCCCAGGGGCATTTTGAGGCCCAAGAGAAGAGCAGGACAGAATCAGGACCATTTTGTACAATTGTGCATGTGAGGATGGGAGGCACTTTCCTGCTTAAGTGCCTTGAACTGCTAGAGGAGGGTACCAAGGCCCCTTGAGTGCAAGTGGTGGGTAAGAGATGGATCCAGGCTTGGAACTGGAATAGCAGGAATGGAAGAAAGTCAAAGCATCTGGGGCAGGAGAGAGCAGCATTCTAGTATTTGACTCCGGGGTCTAGGATCCAGGTGGGCAGCAGATGTGATTGAGTTGGAGAGAGCTGGTGAAGTAGGGAAATACGAACAAGTAAACAACTCAAGACAAGTTAAAGAAGAGGTTGACAGGGTACTGAAGTTAGTAGTTTATTCTGAAACCCAACAGGTTGTGCATAATAGCACCAGCCCTTGAAAGCTTGACCTAAAAAGCCTGATGGGCTAGAGAGAAGGGGATTCAGAGCCTCACCACTCTAAGTTTGTATTTTTACTGTTTTTAGGTGGGACTTTGATTAAGGTATGTAAACCTAGTTTCTTCATCTGTAAAACAGGGATCATAGTATCTCCCTCAAAGGCTGTTGGGAGAAGAAATAAAGACATGTATATATAACTTTTAGCATACTATCTGATACATAAGTATTCAGTAAATGGTAGATGCTATTTTTTTAATTCAAAGAAATAAAAAGTTGTGGTAAAATATGAATAACATCAAACTTACCATCATAACCACTTTTGAGTGAACAGCTCAGTGACATAAATTATGTTCTCATGGTTGGGCTTCTATCACTATCGTTTAGCCACAGAGATCTTTTCATCTTACAGAACTGAAACTAAACCCATTAACTCCCTATTCCTCCCTTCCCCAACCCTGGCAATCCCCATTCTGCTTTCTGTTCCTATGAAGGGGACTACTTTAGGTACTTCATATAATGGAATCATACAGTGTTTCTTCTTTTGTGGCTTATTTCAATCAGCATAATGTCCCCAAAGACATTTGTCTAGTTGTTGCATGCATCAGGATTCCCTTCCTTTAAAAGATTTTTTTAAAAACTATATTTTTTATTCATGGTAGAGTATGTGTGTGTGTGCGCGCACGTGCATGTGAGAGAGAGAGAGAGAGAGAGAGAGAGAGAGAGAGAGAGAGAGAGAAGAGAGAGAGAGATATG